>JBAJHW010000005.1:101501344-102751344 GCA_037013535.1 Intellagama lesueurii
GTTGGATGTGATTAGCATATTGATGGTACCAAACTCCAAAACTTTGGAAACCTCTCCCAGAGGTTTCATGTAGATGTTGCATAACATGGGGGACAAGACTGAGCCTGGAGAACACCACAGACTAATGGCCAAGGGATTAAACAGGAGTTCCCCAACACCACCTTCTGAGTTCAGCTATCAAGGAAGGATCAGAACCACTGTAAAACAGTACCTCCAAGACCCATCCCAGAAAGGTGCCCCAGAATGATACCATGGTTGATGGTATTGGAAGCCACAGAGTTTGCATAGAATTAAGACTTCCAGCTTAAACAAGTCTCTCTTAATGTGTTTCAAGGCCTAATTCTGTAAGCAGGCAGCAATATCACTACCTTGATGGTCATTAGACATGGGAAGGAAGAACAGCACATCTTGTAATAGTCTAGGTCACCATTGCTCTCATTCTATTTCTGAACCCATTCTGGAAACAATTTTTCCTTTGGGGCTTAAAATGACTCCCCCACTACCATTCTATCACCCACCAAATTCTGTGTTTTGCTTCTAGGATGGTCTCTGGGAATTGCCCTATCATACATTCCCATACCTTTTAGGAAGCAACAAGCAAACATTACTTGTTATATACTTGTTACATTATTTTGAAAAAGGGAAATTAGCAGAGTAATGGGCTACCGGTACTTGTAGCTGGTTACTATGAGCATGACAGTCAGTGAGTGAGAGGCAGAAAGAGCAGCATGTGTGCCTATTTCTTCCATGTGAGGGAGACAGTGACTAAAATCCTGTTGTTTAGCATAAATTACAATAAAGTAGACCCACTGAATCAGAGGGGATTTGGTCAAATATCAAGATACCTTTACTCTTGTATGCCTATGATGCAGTACTGCTATCACTATCAAGAATTGGGCTAAATAGGCTACTTTCTGCCTTTGGGAATTATTGCTCTAAGAATAATTTGATCATCAATTATAGTAAGTCAAAAGTGCTGGTGTTCTCTAAAGCTCATAAACAATATAGATGGACCTTAAATGGTAATGCCGTTAAGCAAGTGGCCAGCACAAACTATTTAGGCATACAACTGCAAGCACGGGATATTGCGTAGAACAGTGAAGGCAGGTGACTAATTCAGCTAGTTCTAGGCAGCAGCAGACCCTAAGGTTTTTCTACATGCAAGGGGGTCAATATATCCCTTCTGCTATTCAAATTTATAAGGCCAGGACTCTGGCCCAACTTATTTATGGCATCCCTATTTGGATACTGGGATTCAATGCCCATGTTGAAAAACTTCAATCTGCCTTCTTAAAGAAACTCTTGGGCCTTCCATCTTGCATGGGTTTTGCTCCTGTCTATCTGGAACTGGGCATTTGATCAGTAGAATGTAAGGCATGGGTTTAAATGGTGACTACATCTACACTTCCTAGCAGTCCCTGGTAGTTATCTCTCTCTACTGCTTAAGGATACCTATATTACCCAATGGTCGAGAGAGATGGTGAAGAAGCTACTTAAGTTAGGTCTTTCAGTAGAAGATGTGGGTAGTTATGATTACCAGAAGGTTAAATCCCTTGTTGTTCAGAGATTAATAGACTTGGACCTACAGCACTTAAGAACTGCAGCTAATAAATGCTGCTCTCCACTGCTTTATAATAAAATTAATAACTACAGAGTCTACATTGCTCCATACTTATATGCATTGTCCATTCCAAAATATAGGAGAGCATTCATGTTAGCTTGCTTTAATGTATTGCCATCAGCTATACTAGATGGGCGATTTAGGGAAATTCCATTTAATAACCGAACTTGTCCTTGTAGAAATGGAGAAATTGAATCAGGTGAACATGTTAGTTTTCACTGCAGAATGCATGATGATTGTAGAAAGAAGTTAATCTCTCCACTAATAGGTGTCTCTCTGCATGGTAGCCCCAAGATTTGTTACTGTCCTGCTTAGAGGGTGCGTCCACTTATATTACTGACAGGGTGTCTAAATTTTTATTGATTGCTATGAGAACTAGAGAGAAAATGTTGCAATCACCTTGAAAGAAGGATTCATATACTACATATTGGAGTTATTTCTGCATGTTCTGCTTTCTTATAATCTTGCTGGTCTGTGACCATAATAAAGAATGATGATTTGGCCAGTCAACTCGTCCATAAGTTCCATTGTTTCAAATGGGTCTATTCTAGTTGTGACTTACTATTTTTTATGTGATTAGACTGAGGTTATGTGTTAGACTATGGTTTTAATTTTAATTCAATTATCTTCATTTCAGCAGAGAATATTATGCCACTTGTTTTTCTCTAGTATATTTTGTTATTTGTTGATTATTAATTTAATTGCTGATTTTGTTGCTATTGCTTATAATATGATATCCTGGCTGTTTGCACAATATCCAGAGAGTACTTATTCACTACGGGGCAGTATATAAATAACCAATTGACTGATCGAATGACTGACCAACCGAACAAACAAACAAACAAACAGGATTTCAGGTAGTAATTGAGAGGATGTCCGTGTATATGATAGAAGGAAGTAGGGTAGACAGCCTACCCAGCTAGAGATATCAAAATGCAGTTTGAATGGCTGATAATGATTTATTTTTTCCAAGTCTATTCCTTCAATTTTCATTATCACACTTTTGGCTTTTCAATCAATGGAAGGCATAGCTGCAAATTAAGAATACAGCATGCAGTGAAGAGCCTTCAGCAGTGTAAAACAGTGAAGGGTTTTAAACCCCATACTAGATTTATCATGTGAAATAACACCTTGCCAGCTCATTTACAAAGTAAAAGGAAGCCAATGCAAGAGGCTATAATAAATGGAAATGTAGTTGCGGTAAAATGTGGCTGCAGGCACAATACAATCACCCTATGTATGCAACACAACAAAGACACCATGTAAACTGTTGGGACAAAATAGGATGCACATTCACTTTTGACTCAATAGAGAGATAATCAGTGGAGCTCATATACTACATAGTTTTTTATTTATTTTATTTATTTATTTGTATGCCACAGTTCTCCCAATGAAGGGACCCAAGGTGGCTCGCAGCATTAAAATTCACACAATTAAAACACAATAAGTTAAATATTAAAAGACAAATTAAACAATATATGATTTAAAATGAAATTTTAAAAATTGAAACATGAAAACACGGAAAAGATTAAAATTAGCTGCTAAAATGGGGTTCAGGGATTCCGTTGTAATTGTTAAAAGCCATCCTGAAGAGATGGGTCTTTAGCTTTTTTCGGAAGGATAACAGGGACGGGGCCATCCTGATCTCCCAAGGGAGAGCGTTCCATAGCCTGGGAGCTGCCACAGAGAAGGCCCTCTCCCGTGTCCCCATCAGCTGTGCTTGTGCTGGCAATGGGACTGAGAGGAAGGCCTCCTCTGGTGATCTTAATTGCCGAGAAAGCGCATATAGGGAGATACGGTCCTTCAGGTAGCCTGGACCCAAGCTGTAGAGGGCTTTATAGCTAATTACCAGCACTTTGAATTGGGCCCGGAAACAGACTGGTAGCCATTGCAGTTCTTGTATATGCTCCCTGGAGCTGGCCCCAGTCAGTAATCTGGCTGCAGAGTTTTGCACCAGCTGAAGTTTCCGAACCATCTTCAAAGGCAGCCCCACATAGAGTGTGTTACAGTAATCTAAACGGGATGTAACTAAGGCATGTGTCACTGTAGCCAAATCCAACATCTCAAGGAATGGTTACATAAACATAGTTACATAAACTTCACATGCCATTGTCAGTCCAGATACTGTTTCTGTGTACAGATCCTTCTTGCTAATGTAGCAGCCATTGGCCAAAATCCTATTAGGTTTTTACACCGGCATGAATGCAATCAGCATGAATCTTGGCAGAAAGTTGCTACAAAGTCATCAAAATTGGCACAAAACAGCAAATGCCTACATTGATTTCTTAACTTGTGGCAATTCACCATTGACATTATATAACTGTATTACACTGGTGGGTGTAACTAATAGGATTTTGGTAATTATCTTAAATTACCAATTCCATGGGAGGCAGTGGAAGATAGGAGGGCCTGGCGTGCTCTGGTCCATGGGGTCACAAAGAGTCGGACACGACTTAACGACTAAACAACAACAACAACAAATTAGCTTAAATAATTCAAGGGCTTAAATAACTGAACTCTTCAAAAGAATGACGGAATATTTGGAGTTCTGTGTTTAACTTAAAACCCGCACAACCCGTGACTCATAATATTGACTACAGTCAGATGCCATGTAAGTAGGGTCCATTGAGGGATCAGTAAACTTCCTGTTTTTGCTCCCTGTCCAGTACTATCAACAGACAGTTGTTGGGTTATGTTTGTCTTAGTGGGTCATAAAGCATGCATGCCTACATTGGCACATTTAGCTGAAGGAGCTTCCTTTTTACTTGCTGGCTTCATCAATATAGTACCAGCCTTTTGCCCACCAGACTCTTTATAATGTTGGAGATAATGTAGTAAGACTTCTTTATGTCAAGACTTTTTTGTCCTGTAGTGATCTAAAATTTCAGATGTCAAGCTACTTCTGGTATCATTAAATTATTTAAAAAAATTACCTCCGGCGAAGCTGTACCACTCTGCACCATTTATGATGCCACCTCGTTTGACAAAATTTCCACCACAGCGCATTTCTGATCTGTCTGAGATGCCAGGGTGTGCATCTGCGTAGGTTTTAGATAGCAGTTTGAACATCTAGAAAAGGAAAGGAAAGGAAAAAGAAAAGGAAAAGAAAAGAACGGTATTTAGTTCTGTAGGTTATACATTCTAAATGTTGTTGCTTTTTCCTTACTAAAACTTTGGGTCAGGTCACATTTAATAGTTGCCCCACACAAATATGTATGTCCAAAGTACACAGGATCATCAGCAGGCTCACAGCTAGGCCATGGCTCTGTTGAGAGTGACTAGATACAACTCAGCCTATGTTCAAGAAGAAGCATGTCTCTGAATGGGGAAAAGGGTTGAGAGAGAGAGAGAGAGAGAGAAGTTTCTTAGATCAGCCATTCCCAAACAATTTTTGGGCATGGCCCTTTTAGGAGCTCTTCTCGGGTTCTAGGGCTCCCTGTCAAAGAAGGATACAACATAAACAGAAGAATAGAAAAATAGAATAGATATTTTTTCCATTTGTGGCCACCTTCAAATGTGCCAGAACTCCCCAGGGGGCCATATGGCCCCCATTGAGAATGGCTGTCCTAGATTGTCATTTACCTGCTCAGACCTGTGCTGACCTTGGACTGTTATTCTTAGGGTTGCTGATGTCACTTCTATCCCACATCTTTCTCTTGTCCCTCCAGGGAAGAAATACTTTCCCTTTTCTTCTCTAGACATGAAAATACAGTCATGGCTCCTGACATCTCTAACTTAGCTAAAACTAGGACTTCTATCACCTTTCCTTTAACAAGTGTATTTCTCTATTCAACACACACTTTCTTGTTTTCTTAGAAAGCAGTATGGATGTCATTCTGTTATAAAGGGGAAAGTGTGCTCAGGTAATCATTCTGAGTGTCAAAGGGCTGAATCCAGAAGTTATTGTTGCTCCTGTACCTCTATGTGGTTACTCCCCAACAGGTCTAGCAGAGACACCATGACATGAGCCTGCTGATTTCTACAAAACAGGACTCACAGTACCATGCCAAGCATCCTTCCCCTGTGCAAATTTTTTTTCCAAATTACACAATTAATGCACAGTAGCACCCAGAATTTCCAAACTGCCTGTGGCAGACCACAAATCCTAAGGTACTATGGGAAGCATCGGTATCTTTTTTAGCCTAGTGAAATCAAGAATAAGAAGTTTGTGAGTCAACTTCTCTGTAAGTTCCATTAATTTAATGGGCCTACTCCAATTATAATTTATTACACTAAGCAACAGGAGTTCAATTATTGTGTTTCATCAACTGATGAAGGGAAAGGAGCTATGGGCTACGGATGGGTAGTTCCATTAGGCCCAAAATCCATGGCATCTTCAGCTCATGGGGTATTATTAGAATCACCTCTGACCATTCTCCTCTCATCTTGCACAATTTCTAATTTAATACTGGAGTAGGACCAAAGGTGTAAGACATTCTCTACAGCCACTGATGCATCAGGGTAGTAGAATTCAATGCTCTGTCTGTCTACGGGAAAAAGGTCCACTAGCAGAGTTTTGCATTGGGAAATCAGTTGATGAAACAATGATTGAAATCCTGTTGCTTAGTGTAATAAATTATAATTGGAGTAGGCCCACTGAATCAATGGAACTTACAGAGAAGTTGACTCACAAATCCCCACTGATTCAACTGGCCTACTATAGTTGTGACTTACTATGCTAAGAAAACGGATTACCAATACATCCTTTTATATGTGTTTTTAATTGCTTTTATATTAATTGTTTTATGTGATGATTTTAATATTTCAATGTTTAATATTTATTTAAACTGCTTTTCATGTGTTGTTTTTTAATTTTTGTATCTTGTGAGCTTTCTTGAATCCCACTGCTGGGAGAAAGGCAGCATACAGGTGCAATACATGCATGCATGCATACATACATTTCAGGTAATGAGATGAACACCCCATTATCCATTATCCATGCCCTTCCTGCTCAGTCAGACCATGCTTAGATTAAGCCAATCCTGTAGATCAGTGGTTCTTAACCTTGGGTCCCCAGATGTTCTTGGACAAAAACTCCCAGAAGCCTTCACCGCTGGTGAGGATTCCTGGGAGTTGTAATCCAGGAACATAGTTGTAGTCCAAGGATGGGAACCACTGCTGTAGATACTTGCAGAGAGAGACAAAAGATGGGCTTCTGCCTAAGTAAGAAGTTCTGTCTCCCTCATGAGAGCTCGTAATCTGTTACCTTCCTGCTTTACTATGTGGCCATGGATGACTATGTTTTCAATTCTGATCATCACATTCCTTCCTTGGACTTGTGGTAAAAAAAACACCTCAAAGCTAATCAGACAGCATGTAACTCTAATTTATTCTATGAACAGCTTTTGATGCAGAGCACTGACCCTGAGCATTGTGACTGCTACAATGGGTGCCCTAACACCTCAGGCTGGCAACTATTACTGTTTGGGGTTCCTTTCGTATGGTTACCTGAAGTAATACAGGGGGAAACGACCACCTGAGAGTTTTCACTTTCTGTGGGAGACACAGCTTGAGGCACTCATGATGAGCCCTATCATCTTGGCAGTAGAACAAAAAACACTGTAAAGTCCATAAATGTAATCTGCTGCAAGGGATGAAGTTTACAGCACCAACCATAATTCCCAGTAGGGCTGCCAGATGCATCAGATCCACAATGGTTTTCAAAAGTGTCCATCATAACATTCGTTGAAATTTCACTCCCATGTCCTCAGGAGGAAAAGCAAGACATTGAAATGAAACGAGGCTCTTTTCCCTGTCCACTAGAAGTCCATGGAATGTTAGATATTCCAGTGTCACCTGAACATCCACTGCCCCCTGCTGGCTTGATTGATCTGAAGGTAGTCCAAGTAAGGAAAAATATGTATGTTTCTGCTTCTGAGGTGTGCTACTAAGACCTTCATGAATACCTGTTGGGAGGCAGACAGTACAAATGGCATATCCCATATTGGAAGTGGCATTCCTGATATGTAAACTGTTGAAATCTCCTGTGCTAGAGATATTTTGGTGTTCTTTATCAGAGTGTTGCAAAATATAAAATTGTGGACATTTATGAAATATAGGTACAATTAAAACAAATTAAAATGTTTAGATAATTAGACTATTTTTTATCAGAAGTGGGCTACAATAGAATTATCTTGGCCATTTGTTAGATCTTCTTTTGTACATTTGGTGGGGCATAAATTATATGCACATAAGTGGTGCATTGATTGAATTTCTCCACAGTCACAGAAAATTTGTGTTGTATCCAAGAAGCTCCATTTTATTTGATTATTCTTTGATCTTCCTACTTCACTTCAAAGTCTATTAAATTACTTCCAGATGGTCCAGCTAGTCTTGTCCTGGTGGGAAACACTCTTTAGCCTTTATCCATTCAGCAAGGTGTGCTGTTTTTATTCTCCATAGGTTTAGTCTAGTCTCTTCTAGTTTAATTTATAGAGCTTGAGATGTGTGCAGGAAACTTTTCCTAGATGTTAGCCGTTATCTAGGCAATTAGTCTCCATGAAATGGAATGGTTTGGTGCTATATTCCCTTGTTTTGTTTATTATTTGCCAGCACCTCTCAGCGTACATCTGGATGAGCGATGCCAGCAGTTTAGTGTTGCACTGTAACAGTTTAGTCAGATTCTATGACATGATTCAATGGATCATTTTTAGGTTTTTATACAGAATGTCCTCCTGCAGACATACCAATTGACTTATTCTAAGCCCAAGACGGCTGTCCACTAGCCACTTCACTTTAGCACTAGAAATTATATCATGTAGGAAACTGAGTGCTGTTGGGAAAGTGGCACAAGGGCTGTTCCCACTAAAGTTCTGTGTCTGTTGCTATAAAGGTTGGGGTGAGGCCCATTCTACACCAACAATGAATTGACATTCCCGTTTTTCAACCATTGGCAGGGCAGTGCCCAGTGGCCACATCTTGATTTCTTTATGAAATCAGTAAAAATCTCAGCCTGTATCTGCTTTCCACCAACAGCGAGAGACTCTGGAGAAAAAAGAAGCAGAGGATGAGGCATTTTTAATTGTCTGAGGCATTTTTAATTGTCTGGTAACGTTATCATATCCTCTTTAACATATTATCTCCATCTTTAAAATAAATAGCCCCTGAGACCAGCGCAGTCCCAAGGGCATCAGCCACTGGAAATCTGAGTTTGTTTATGGTCTGCTGAATAAAAGTATAATAACAGATTGGGAGCACAGAAGTGGTCTGGGGAGGTATACCTGGGGAAACCCACAGCCTCTCAACAGTTTCCAGAAACATATCAGGGAAATACCGAGCCAAAGACTGCAACTTAGGCTTCTTTAGTTTTGAAGCCATCTCAGAATCAGGTTGTGCCTGGGGCTAGAGATCTAGCACTGGAAGGGCCCACTTCAATGTATTTATGAGGCTCACAAAGGCTGTGAGTGTCACAGACACACTGCAAGGCTTTATCCTCCTGGGAGAAAGTACCTCCCCCAAACTCTCTTCCTCATACAAAGTTGTTTATTTTTATTTTTATATTCTATTTAGGTTTAGGCCTTCATTATAGTCACAAATAGCCAGTTGAGACACCCAAAATCTCTGGACAAAACACCTGAGGATGCTGGAATTAAACACCTGTTTAATGCTGGAATGTGACCTCTAGAGATCAAAACAACCTCTGACAGGTAAATGGCTGTGGGGAAAGGCGTGCTTCTTTCCTGCCTTTTCTGTCATTCACAGGAGCCAGCTGCTATGGATTGAGTGCACAAATCTGCAACTGCCAACCCTTCCTATGCTCCCTAAGCTTCCAGAAAGTTTTTAGCCCACAGAAGAGTCTTTCATCTGAGTGGTTAGCAACGTACAAGTCAGGAGGAAAAGAATTTACACAAGTCAGGAGGAAAAGAATACCCATCAGTAATGAAAGGAGGAGGGGAGGGGGAAATTCCCGCAGCACTCACAACTTCAGTGGCAGAGGCTGAGTGCTCTGAGTGACTGCCAGCTCTCTTTTGCATTGAAGAATCTCTTTGCACCAGGTTTCTTCTTTTTGAGCTGATGGAAATCCATCAGATTTTTGGGCACATACAGGTGGCCCTGTTTACAGACATTGAGATGGAATTGTTATTGTCTTATTATCTTTCCAACCCTGAGAATTTGTCAGAAGTGTTGAGGGAGAAAGTGGAGCTGTTATTTGCATCCATGGTCTCTGACAAGTTGCTAATCCCCTCAGGGTCAAATGAAAGGAATTTGAATCAGTGAGACACAAAAGGTGAAGCTGATAACTGGAGCCAATAAAAGCCCTGCTGCTCTCAGGCAGGCAGGACCAGACACTGGACAGGAGGATCCACATGGACTAGACATGGAATCAATTTGAATAGGCCCTGCTCATGAGTACTGTAGGAGAACCATGTGAAGGACATTGTCCTCTACAGCAGTAGATTAACTATTCCAACTCCTTGACAAACTATTATTCCCAAAGGGGGAAAAAGCTGGTTTAAAGCAAAAAAAAAAAAAAGTTCCAGTTCAGCTACACCCCTCTCCAGAAATGTAAAGACATTCAGACCACTAATCAGTTCACCCCTTCTCACTCAAAACATATTGGAACATTGATGTGTCTTCCTTGAATCTTTAACTTTCACAAATTTGCTGTTTGTAGATGTTGGCATTATCTTAGAGATTAGGCATCCTTCAGTCTCAAGAGACTATGGTAACGTGCTCTGAACAGAGGACTTGGAACAATGTCTAGTGTGGCTGAGAAGGCCAATTCGAGAGTGACAATCCCTTCCACACTGAAGACAAATACAATCTGTCCCCTGTCCAGCTCCCTGATTTTGCTGGTTTCGGGACTGCCTCTTTGCCTCGGCCTGCTGGACAAGGGTCTCTTCAAAATGAGAGAGGCCATGATGCACCGCCTGCCTCCAGGCTGAACGCTCAGATGTCAAGGTTTCCCATCTGTTGAGGTCCATTCCTAAGGCTTTCAGATCCTGCTTGCAGATATCCTTGTATCGCAGCTGTGGTCTCCCCTCTGGAGCGCTTTCCCCGCACTAATTCTCCATAAAGGAGATCTTTTGGAATCCGACTGCCAGCCATTCTCACGACATGCCTGAGCCAACGTAGACATCACTGTTTCAGTAATGTATACATGCTAAAAAATTCCAGCTCATTCCAGGACTACTCTGTTTGGAACTTTGTCCTGCTAGGTGATACCAAAAATGCATCGGAGACAATGCATATGGAACGTGTTCAGCTTCCTCTCCTGCCATGCACAAAGGGTCCAGGACTCACTGCAGTACAGGTGTGTACTCAGGACACAGGCTCTATAGACCTGGATCTTGGTATATGCATTGTATAGTATAGGCATTATCAAAGTCTGTGATTTATTTCTGGTCCTCCACACTACAAGTGAAGAGCTATATAAGCAGTGAGGTCAGCAGTGTTATTGTGTTTACTTGGAGTGGAAGCTAAGGTACAAGAAAGATACATCAATATGTCCATGTTTCTAGTGAGGAAAGTAAGAAACTCTGGGGCCTGAGTTTCTTACTTTGGGAGATAATAGTTTCAACCATAATTTTTGCTTTAAACCAAAAGGACCCCCCAATCCTGCCACCTCTTTTGGGTAGGTATCCACTTTAGAAAATATAGGAACACAGAGACAACACTATTGTGGGGTGTGTGTGTCTGCCTTTACTGCAAAATGTAAGGTAAGAGAGTTTCTGTTTAAAGCTACCCTATACAGTATTTAAACAAAACAGTCAAAACCAACATAACACCTTGGACTCAGTAATGTATCCCAAGCAAGCTGCATTGCTAAGGAAATCATATCCCCACACAGAGGAAGGCAATACTGTTTCAGCCTCTGAAGTACAAGACAATGCTTACAAATCTGCTCGGCATCCTGGTTGGTGTGCAAAGTTTTTCCCAAGAAGACACATTCCAGGATCAAACATATTCCACCAAAATCTAGAAAAGGGTTTGTAATAATGGCAGGAGATTTTAATAAAGTTCTGAATAAAGAGTAAAGAATAAATTTGACTAGAAAAGTGTTAAATGTAATAAGAAAACGAAAGTGTAGATGGGAATAATTTCACTATATATCTTTAAGGCATTTGATTGCAATGAATGACCAACATTAAAAATGATAATAAAAATATCAAGTTTTGGGGAGCAATGGTATGATAGATTAATTATATTCAGAGAATACTGCAGCAGTATTAGTAAATGATGGCAAAACAGAACAGATATCCCTAGGTCGTGGCACCAGACAAGCCTTATCCCTTTTCCCCAGTATTGTTTGCTTAGTTAGCAAATGTTATTAGAAAAGATAGGTTAATTTGTAGTACTAGTATTAAAGACAGATTTAAAATTAGTTTATTTGCTGATGATATTTTATTAACACTTGAAAACCCATTGAAGTTCATGGTAAACTATATTTTAAAGATTTTGGAGAGATAACAGGGCTACAAATACATTGGCCTAAATCAGAGATGATATTGTTTAATTATTAAAAAGATGAAAAAGAAATATTTAGAAAAGAATTTGATATTAATATTCAAAATTCTATTAAGTATTTAGGTATAAATATTCCAATGAATTTGGAAAGATTGAAAGAGAAAAAATTTAAAATATTGAAGCAAAAAATAAAAAAACCAATTACATGATTGGATGATAGGACACTTGGATTTTCATGGTTTGGTAGAATACTGGTATGTACATAGAATTAAGATTTTACCTAGAATAAATTTTTCATTTATGATGTTATCAACAATGATAACTGAAGAAGTTAAAAGACTGGCAAAACATGATTAATAGATTTTGTAATGGAGATAAAAAATAATGGATTAACAAGAAGTATAAATCTCAAAATGTAGGAGACCTGGGACTTCCTAATTTAAAGTTATATTGCATACCCAGTCAAATAAGACATATACTTAATATTGTATCTCAGTCCAATAAACTAATATGGTTAAATATGGAAACATAAAAATTATATTTGGACATCAAAAAAGATATTTTTATACAATATAACAAGAATATATTTTTAAAATATTGAAAATCCCTTTTAAAATATGCTTTTAATTTGGAATAGATATAGAAAAATATTTATCGAATTAATTTCTCTACTATACCCAATAGTTGAGTTGAAGAAATTCCCAGAAAATTTGAAAGGAAGGGTTGGGAATTTATTAAGAAAGAAACAAGTTATTTGGATAAATGATTACCAAAAAAATTAGGGAATAAAGAGCAAATAAAAGAAGTGTAGGGAATGGGTAGGATACCATGGTTTAATCTTGTACAATTAGAGCAGCGGACAAATGATGGAATAAAAAGAAATGGTAAATTTAGGGAGCTCACAATATATGAAGAAATTGCATTACAAAAGGAAAGCCTAGTTGAAAATAAGGTAATGAAAGGGAAAGTAAGTAAAATTTGTAAAATATTACTGGAAGCAGATGATCAAGAGGATTTGCTTAAAATTTTATGGGAATACAACTTGAGAAAAGAAATAAGTACTAAGGCTTGCAAAAATACAGAAGGACTCCCCATATACTTGGGAACAATATCCACGGTTTCACTTATCCATGGTGTGAAAATATTAGAAATATTAAATATAAAAACCAAAAAAAAAAACCAGAAATATGTATTTCAATGATATAATTACCAGACCTGGCCACTAGAGGGAACCAGAGATTATGCTGTGTATAGGGCTTACTATTATCCACATTCTTCAGCATCCACGGGGAGTCTTGGAACTGATCCCCCAGGGATACCATGGTCCTACTATATATGGGAGAGAAGAATACTCAAATAAATGTCTGTAAGGATAAAGGAAAATTTTTGTAAGTTAGTTTGGAGATGGTATTTAACTCTGGTGAAATTCAATTAAACAAATACTAATTTTTCCAACTTGTATTGGAGATGATTTCAGAAAATACTTATTTTCATATGAGGTGCAAATGCAAGAATGTATTGAAATTTTGGCAATTGGTCTTTAAGGAAATAAACAAAATAATGAAGTTAGAAGTGTGTCCTAAAATAGTAGTTTTTTCAGTACAGTACTTGATATGGCATAATGTAATTGGACAAGTAGTGAATTAATTTTCAATTTATTAACAACAGCAAGATTAACTGTAGCGAGGAGTTGGAAAGCATTGTACAATTTTCAATTAAATGAATAGAGATGTAGCTATTAATGATGTTAACATGTAATATGAAAGTTAAAAAGGAGCTGATGAGTAAGAATATATTTACAGATATATGGGGAGAATTCATTGATTTTGTAGTAATAAAGGACGAGGGACATACAGCTTCACAAGAGTCAATGCAATTTTGGAAGGCGAATGGGGCTTCATAGAAGGTATGGGAGGGGGAATGGCCGCAACTCTCAAATGGTTCTGGTGGAGGAGAGGAGGACGACTTGTACAGATTTTTTGTTATGTGTTATTAGATGTTTTTATGATTCTATGATTTTGTTTAATAAAATTTAAAAACTCCTACTTTAGTGGAAAAATTAGAAAAACGCTATTTAACCTATAATTGCCATTCTAAATTGTCAATTTGAAGAAAAGGCAGAAGTAGAGACTTCAGGGCAAGAGGAGAAGGGGACGACAGAGGATGAGATGGTTGGACAGTGTCATCGAAGCGACCAACATGAATTTGACCCAACTTCGGGAGGCAGTGGAAGACAGGAGGGCCTGGCGTGCATTGGTCCATGGGGTCACGAAGAGTCGGACACGACTAAACGACTAAACAACAGAGACTTCAGATATTCAGAGGGGGGCATCTTTAGTAAATCATAATAGTCATAAAAAAGTATGTTCCCCCTCCAATAAAGGTGCAATCTTCACCATTTATTTCTATATGGAAGATACAGAGGGAACATTTCACCAACCAAATAGAAACCTTGAGTTTCAAAAGAAGGCAATTGGCAGGGCAAGGGGAGTGTAGACTACTTGCCAGTTCTTTGTTTGAAGAGTTGGGAGATAAATTCCAAACCACTGTTGCCTGGGGAGGAGTTTGAAACCACAAACACCCCATAAGTCTTTGCAGACTGCCTCTGAAATCACCTTAAGAACCAAACCTGGTACAAACAGCAGCCATGAAACTTGGGGAAAATATAAAATGACCCAAAAGATCTTGGTGCACAGCCTGAGAAAGATGAATTATCGTAAAAAGTGGTTGAATAAATGTATCACCTGCTCTTACATTTGTTTTGTTTTGGGGACCATGCAGCCTTTTTCTTATTTTTTCAGTACTATACAGTGGCTAGAGCCGAGATCAACAGCAATAGTTACAAACAAATGGAGCTAGCCAGCTGAGTTATCCTGCTCCCAAATTAACTTGTTTAAATAACTCAGTTCAAATTTTATTTAAACTTAAATGAAACATTAACAGCTTGAAATAAATTGGAACTGAAACTGGTTTATGTTACCTCACACTGAAGAAAGACCTGAAAAGCAGCACTCATGGCTGCAATGTTCCCCCTGCTTCAGTCTCCACAGGCTCTCCATGCCACCAGAACCTATCCCTCTGATGAAGGTGCTAGAGAATGAGAAGCCAAGATTGCAGACAGACTCCCTTCCCTCTTCTTTCTAAGCAGTTCAAGCCACAGAAGAGGAGGATGTCATTTGTGTTCTTGCCTAAGCCCAGCTTTGGTACAGATGGGAAACGTTTGTGTGAGTGAGACAAGTGGTTCAGAATTTGTTGCTGGATCAGAGCTGTGCCGATTAAAGGATTGCAGCCCATGTTGGGAAGATAACCCTAAAAGATGTATCTGAGCTCCTTGAAGATTCTGCCTTTGAACCCATTCAAGCATGAGCCATTCCTTTTCATACAACAGCTTTTGCCATCTCTCTGTGCAGCAAAATCTCTTTCCACCATTAGTCCTCTTCATCTTGTACACTTGATCCCAAGGTTTAGGGGACTGGTGGGGTTTGGGTGTTTTTTCTTTTCACTAGAAATCTTGCCATTCTTCTGTTTGAGAAGAGAATATGTGCAGATACACATTTAGCAATTGTGCTTATATCCGGGTGATAAAAGAAGGGGTGATGTTCCCTCATTTTTAAAAGAACATGCTTGTGGATAGAGTGGACAGTGAAGTATATAACAGCACAATCCTTCATATGTCTGTTCAGAATTAAGCTCCACTGAGTTCAAAAGATTTTTCCCAAGTAAGGGTGTGACTACACAGTGAGGGAAATATGAATTCACTTGCATCCACTTGCATGAAATCCCACTGGGGAATTTGGATCTGTTTGAGTTAAGTGGCTGCATAGGAAGACAGGAGAAAAGCCTTGCTTGCAGTTTGTTTCCCGTTCTATTTATAGCCCTGCAGGTGGCGCCATTACAAAGAACTGCACTAATAAGCACTGTTTCTTCTAAAGGCTTTCCTTCTTGTCAATTATTAGATTGTTAGCTTTAAAAAAAACCTTGCCACTTGAGCTTTCTGTTCTTAAGCTGTTTTAAAACACACACACAGAGAGAGAGAGAGACAGACAGACAACCAGGAGTGCTGCCCATGGAGAAGCTGTTTAAAAAGTGTATTGGGAGAAAGGCGTTGCTGGAAAGAGAGAGTGCTGATGCTTTGTGTGTGTGCACGCATGCGCGCACACAGTCCTCCCTTTCTGCATTGGTTCAAGCGATCACATGCCTGAACCAATGGGAAATGATCCATTTTTTAAAAAAAAAATCAGAAGCCCCAGCAGTGGAGAAGAAAAACTATGAATTGTGGGGGAGACTCTGGGCCAATTTACATTTTCCTTTGTGTCAACAACAGAAAAAAAAGTGAATCAACCCAACCCAAACCTGTAACATTTCCTGTAATAAATTATCATTACTTAACAATGTTAGAGCAGAATTGTAGTGCAGCCTAATGCAGTGGTTTACCTAGCAGAATCAGTTTCTCTGGCTAAAAGACATCTAATAGAGCAATCCTAGTTATGTCTACTCAGAGGTAAGCCCCATTATAGCCAATTGGTTTTCTTTTGAGGTTCAGTGCTGCGTGTAGGATTGCAGCTTAATCACAGCCCACCCCTCTGTAAAAAACACCTCCAGAAATATGTGTTTTACAGAAAAATAAATAAAATGCTTGGAGAAAGGGCAGACTACATATGTAACTAATAAATAAATACACCTATATGCAAGAGTAGGAATATGCTAGGATTTATTTCTCAGTAAATCTACATTAGTCTGACTGTTAAGCCAACTGCAGTCCTATGAACTCTTTTGCTGTAAGTAAGTATTGAAGGTGGTGCCTTGGTGCCTCTGCAAAATGCAGAACTTTAAATGAAACCTCTTAAGCTTTCATTATTTAGTTGGCCTTAAAGTGCATTGTTAAAAGATTTTAAACCAACTGGAAATGTATAATCCAGACATTGTATTCTTCTGTCTGAGCCATAAATGTTGACTAAATGCAGAAGCCTCTGGCTAGTGACCTCCTTTGCTCTCTTTCGAAGGTGTTAAATGCTTTGAGGCTCATTGCACAGAGCACACAAGCTGAACTAATGAATGCCCATTCCAGAGTAACTCCTCTTTCCTGGCACAAAGTAAAGCAGCTTATCTCAGCCTTAATGTAAATCATACTAGATGGCAGATTCTGCTAACAATAGGTGAAAAACCTTCTAGAAAGACATTCAGCTGTGCATGTGGCTAGCTGAAGTATTCTGGTATAACATATTTTGCAACAGAAAAGTCAGCAAGTGCTGCAGAGTCACAAAGGACTCTGGATGTGTGCCATCAATATTAAGAGAGGAAGAACACCCAGGAACACCCAGACTATTTATGACTGAGCAGAGGCATTACAGCTGAGAAAGACCCTCTGGCATAGCAGGCAGGTTGCAAAGGAAGCAAACCTAAAGCTATTATCACATTTCCCTCAACTGGACTGAAACACTTGGAACAGAGTTCTGTATCAACCCAGAACATGTGACAAAAGAGGATGAAAGACATATGCAAAACTCTGCCAAACTGATCCTTGTTTATATTTTGAGAAACCCTTCACACATCAGTCAGAGCTGGCAACAGAGAGTGTGCAGGTGAGCCAAGTACTCTTGTATCAGCTTTCCAAAGTGGCATGAGAGTGAGATCACCTATTCCAGAGAGCCTAGGCCCTTTGCAGTGTCCCAAAACAATTGAACCTTGGGGCTGGGAAATGGGCTACCATTTCTCTTAAGGAAGCTGCTGCTCTGCATGGCAACCTCCAGTACAGGAACTGCCAGCATTTCCTAGAGGTCAATTGGCCTTGTCAATTGCCAAGGTGAATCTGCCAAAAATTAGTGTCAGATAGAAATTAGGCTCTGGAGGGAACCTGGAGCTTTTGCATCAGATGGGAAAGTCCAAAACAATTCCTTTCATTTTAGCTGATCCTTGGGGCATAGCTGAAGGGAAAGCTGGAAAAGGAGGCAGGTTTTTCAAACCAAATATTCAGTTGGGAAAAATGGAAAACTGGGGAAAGAAACTGATATGCATTGGAAATAGGGCATTGCAAAGTATATTTATAACATAATAAACATGCAGAAGCCCTTACAGATGATAGTATCGCAAACCCAGGGCTAGGGAAAAACCCACTAGGGTTTCTGTTTGAGAGGTAGCATACATTTTACAGCAAAGGTTTGATAAGGAACAGATAGGTTCTTAAGTGGGAGAAACTTTTTCGTTGTTCCCATTGTGCTAATAAGGATCACGATTCACCAAGTGGGGCAGCCTTGGACAGTTTTGAAGAATGTTTAGAGGAACTGGTGATAAAAGTCTTAGGTGTTCCCTGGGTCCATCACCATAGGAGAACTACTACTTTTGCCTTCAGGAAAAAAATGCTAAAGCTTTGGCATTAGCTCACATTCAAATATTTTGGGTATAAAAGATGGCAAGGTGAGATGGCAGACCCAGACCTCCAAGGATGTATGATGTTTGCCCACCTGATCCTGCATGTGATGGCTCAGCATCGGGGGAGTAGACCACTATTGTGGAAGAGTGGCTAGAGTGTCGGACTGCAACTTGGGAGATTCAGGTTCTAGTCTCCACTTAGCTATTAATTCACTGAGTGATCTTGGGCCAGTCACACTCTGTCAGCCTCAGGGTTGTCCTGAGAATTAAGTGAGAAAATAGAAACCTACATAAGTTGCTTGGAGCTCATTGAGGAATTGATGATGATGTACGGAAGCACACAGACTGATGATATTCTACTGTGAAGAACTTATTCTTGTACAAGATATATGTATGCTTCTTACTAGTCTAGCAATTATGTGTTGGATAAATGAGAGAAATACATTTTTCCTTCATGATGTGCAACAATGTGGTGATATATTAGCTAAGCTTCCTTTTTTAATGGAGATTTATATGACTTCCCCTTCTAAATACTTTCTAAATATCGTGCTGTACAGGTTCACCTAAAACAACAGAATTCAACAGTGCAGCATCAAAAAATTAGTTTCCTTGGTAAGCTATGGACTTCATCTTGCAAGCATCTTACATGTTTTCCATCATGAGTACACTACCACATACAATGTGACATGCTCAATTACTTATATGGGACATTTACAGCAAGAGAAAATAGCATTTTTAGGAGATAAAGATGCATTATTGCTTTTTCGTTTATAATTTAGTGACTCAGGGCAACAGAATGTGAGGAAAGTGAGAAAAGGGCAATGCATTTTAAAATTCCCCAAACGGAAATAATGTAGTCTAATCACAGACAGATTTACTTGGAAGGAAACTTCCATTGATTTCAAAATAAAGGCATTTAACGTTGAGATCCCAGGAAAGTAAATAAAGTTCCTCCTTCTGACAGTCTGAATAAACATGACATCATTGTCCCTTCTGATGTCTTGTTGTTTTACTCAAAATTGATCTTCCATTTGCTGTTTCTAGTGACAATAATTTCAGTTTTTTTGGATGGTTTCCAACAGTAGATAGTAAGCTGAAATGATTTTCTTAAATACTATGTCCCCTGTTCTAAAACGCCACAGAAGTGCATATAGTGAACTACTGAGACATTATGAGATTTGTTGTGCTATTACATTTTCCTCATCACATGATTTCGATGGCTATTTTAGTTAAACAATTTTTAAAAATTTATAGATTAACTCTAATATTACCTTCTCATCAGGAGTAGGAGAGAACATTTTCTCTTCCAAGGGATGTACTGAGTAATCGTAAGGATAAGAAACGACCAAATCACCCCCATGAAGACTGGCTGACAGGACAAATGGAATGGACCTGATCCACTTCATAACAGCTTTTGTCTCAGGGGCTACCTGGAGGACATTTTAAAAAGTAATCACATTAAGAGACATATTGAATATCTCATTAAGCCACATAAAGGTAAGTAAAGCATGGAATGCTTTAATCAAGTGCCTGTAACATATGATATTGTGGTAGCCCATAACATTACAGATCAAAGTAATTTTGATATGCACTAATGAAAATCAGGATGTGCTAGCAAAAATAATATCAAACCACTATACGTCACATTTTACAAATACATACTTCAAGCCATTTATGTGTTTTAGCCCTCCAAATCTAAGGATATCTAAGTTCAATCAGATTTCATGTTAATGACATAGAGAACAGATCATGTTTGATAAATTTTTGTATTCCATACCTTACCCCACCAATAAGACTGTGGAATCGGAAGGTGGTCAATGCGTGCTCCTCTGATCCTGGCTATTCTGTAAACTTCAGATGTCAGATCTGGAAAGTTCCTGTTAAGATCAAGGTTCTGAGCAGTTTGCCTCCCATTGATCCATCCATTGTAGCCAGCTCCCTACACAGCATTGGGGGCAAGAAAAAGAGACCAGTTCCAATACCCTGGTAAATTCGCACATGCATTTATTGGCAATAAAAGAGGAGCCATGATAAGCAGATGTAACTTCTCAATGGTGCAATGAGCACAATCTTTTAAAGTGTCTACAGAGAGAAATAAAATTACAGTTTTATGTATATAAAACAGTTCATTTTAAGAATTTTAGTTATTGCCAAAGTAGACAACATGAATATAAAACTTAGCTAAGCTAAGTAGCCACAACTAGGGATAGGCAAAGTAAGAATACTTGCCTTAAAAATGAATTGGTCTGCTCGGGTGGTCCAGCCAAACATTTGGCCAATTCCCTAGCTTGTTCTGGTTCCTAAGGGCAGAACACTTACATTGGGAGCCAGAAAAAGAGTAGCAGATGGTAGTATAGACTCATGAAAAAATGGAGTTGGAAGGGGCCTATAAGGTCATGAAGGCCAACCCCCTGCTCAATGCAGGAACCCAAATCAAAGCAAACAGACGTCCCAACAGTGGGTCTTCCACTGCCTTCTCTGAAATCTGACAAAGACACATGCAGCATTCTTCAGCCTGGGATTCTGAAAGTCAGACTAGAGCTAGTTTAGGTATATCATAAGCAACTTGTTTAAGTGCAAAATAAATAAAGGCTGACACCAACAAAGTATACTAGATTCTCTTACAGTTCTTCCTTTTCTTTACAATCCCTTTATACTTGTATGCATTTTAACTTTTTAATGACTATGACCAGTTTTATTGTTTATTTTTATTTTATTGTTGTTTATTGTTTGCTCTATTCGACAGTTCACCTCTCTGGCTGTTTTACAAAAAGATGTAGTAGTAATGCCAGCAGTAGCAGCAGCAGCAACAACAATGGTAGTAATAGTAGTAATAGTAATGGTAGTAATAGTAATCATCATCCCTGGCACAAAATGGCAAGCAGCTCTCAGGTGGCACAGAAGAGCTATCACTTGGATGCTCAGAACAGATGTGAGTTTGCTTTACAAAACCTTACAAATTGGTTTGCAACTCATATGCTTGTTTTGCTTCTCTTGGCACCATGTTTGGGTTTGCCTTGGAACATCTTATTTCATTTTTTTTGAAGTGGAACTGATGCAGCCCAATGTCAAGAGACTGGATAGCTAGATGGTCTTGCAGCTGCTCCTCTATTGGCTCAAAAACCCGAGATCAAAGCATAGTTCTCCCCAGCCAAGGAAAACAGCTTCAGTTTTCTGTCAGTTTGTCTCTTTATTTCTTTTATGCTTTCTATCATCATTTTATTGCACTTCTGAAGTTTGTATGATGAATTCATTATTAACCACTTTGAGCACCATATATATTTTCTCATTTAAGTATAGCAACTATGGATTTGCAAAAAAAAAAGGTGAATAAATAAAACAATAAAATAAAGACCCATCGCATAAATAACATTCTTTCTTTTGGGGGTTCTTTACAGGACCAAAAAAAACAAAAACTAAAAACAAAAACAGGCTCTAAGGAGGTACTACAATTTAAGGTACACAGAGTGGGATTACTGGCCTTTTCTTTTGGAAGCTAGATCCTACCCTTCTATACCATATTTGCTTTTGGAAACCTTCTCAGTTTTCAAAGTGACCCCCTCTCCTCCTCATCAAAGTTCAGCCCTAACCACAGTTCTGTTCCATATATACCTCTTGTGCTGCAAGTTCATATCCATCTGGATTCATGGAAGGAAGAAGGTGAATTCTAGTGTTGTTGATCAAAGCCTGGATCCTGGGATTCCCAAGAAGATACTCAGAGCATAGATACTGGGCAAGGTAGATCAGTAATTCCTTCCCCACAACTTCATTTCCATGCATGTTGCCAATGTATTTGAACTCTGGCTTAACTGTGAAGAGACAAGCCAGGATATGTTTTATTTGAATTGATTTTCTAGATTAATAGAGATTACTATCCTTGGCCATTGTGACTTGTTCTACCCATTGTGACCTTGTTCCACCTCAAGGTTTGGTTTCCAGGTGAAGAGGTGAGTTTATCACTGAAATGGGAACCTTAAGCATGGTAATGGAAGTAAGGAAGAACATGCCACATGCCTATAGTTTCATTTATAGTCATCTGGCATCCAGATTTCAGTAAATATTATAATACAGCACAGACCATTATTCCCACTGAAAATTAAAACCTGTGATTTAGTCCCCATTCATTAAAATGGCATACCTCCTACTACAGTTCACAATAAGGATAAACATGATTGGTGGTTTCCATATTTTGGCATCATACCCTCCATTTTTATTATATATTTTTGAGAAACCTCCACAATTCTCCACTTCTTTAATACCATCCAATACTTTTTAACAAAAAATCCACTTGTAATTTAAACTTAGTAAAAAAATGTAAATTAGAAATCTGTCCCAGCACTTTTTCTTTACATAAGAAGTAAAAAAAAAAAAACAGATTTTGCCTTACAAAAATAGCAGAAATAAAACAAATGTATCATGAAGGATTTTGCTGATCTCACAGTTGCTCACCATCCTCATAATTTTCTTTTCATGTCCCCCTTCACCCTGGGGGCACATTCCTGAGTTTGCGAACCAGTCAACTATATCTTGCATGCCATATTTGTAACAAACCATAGTAAATTGTTTTGTTTTGCCTTTTAAAACAAATTTGAATGAAGAGTAGCCACAGCAAACTAATTTTGAGCTGAGAAATAGAAGTGGTGGCATGCATCACCTTTCCCCTGCTATATCCTTCCCTAGTAAAAGTTCATCTTCACCAGACTGTATCCTTTTGATTCCTGACTCCGGGCAGAGCACAGCTGACAAAAAAAAGCTAAAGGCAGACCCAGGGAGCTTGCAACCAAAGCTCGCAAACAGGGAGTTTGCTGCAGAGGTTCACTGGTGAAAGGCAAGGGGGAGGCCCCTAAAAATTATTTTGGTTTCTTGGGTATAAGTACAACTACATTTAAACTAACAAAACAAGAGGGACAGGTATCCTAAACAAACAGTTGAAAGTAAAAAAGCTAGAAGGGATTATGGAGTGTGGAGACAATTCAGCTGTGGTTACCTGCAAAGTTTGTGCTATGTTTGTCTTTGTTCCTGAGTGTAAAATGCTGTATACATGTAACAATTGCAAACTTGTGGCACTGTTAGAAGAGAAAGTCAGAGACCTGGAGCAGCGAGTAGCCACACTCAAGGATATAAGGGAAGATGAAGCCTAGATTGATAGAACTCTTGAGCAGCAGCAGCTGTCAGAGGGGGCACTGCTGATGGAAGAAAACCAAAACATTGCAGTGGAGGAAAATGCTGTAGAGGCTACAAACATAGTGGAGGAACCACCATGGAAAAGAATCACAGTTAGGAGCAAAAGAAGGAGAAGACACTCTTCCCCGGTGGAACTACAAAACCACTTTCAGTTACTTGAAGAAGAGTCTGTCAGACAGGACGCAGAGGAGACCCCACAGGAGGACATGAGTAGGGCTGAAGCACAGCAGAATACAGTCGATGAACCTGCACCCTACAAAAAGAAGAAGAGGAGAGTAGTTGTAGTAGGGGACTCCCTACTACATTTAATTGAGACCGAAATATGCCGGGAGGATCCATGGACTCACCAGGTATGCTGTCTCTCTGGAGGACAGATAAGGGATGTGATGGAAGGATTGCCATCACTCATAAAACCTACAGATATATATCCCTTTCTTTTTGTCCACGTGGGAAAAAAACGGCACAGCCAAGAGGTGCTACTGAGAAATCACATCTGACTTTGAAGCTCTGGAAAGGAAACTCAAGGACTTTGGGGCCCAGATAGTTTTTTCTTCCATCCTACCGGTGCTCGGAAGAGGGATCGAAAGAGAAAGGAAGATCCTCTGGGTGAATGACTGGCTACAAAGGTGGTGTCGATGAGAGCAATTTGGTTTTTGGGACCACTGGATAAACTTCCTGGAAGGAGGACTGCTAGCAAGAGATGGCTTGCATCTAGGACTGGGAAGAATGTGTTTGCCCACAGCATGAAGAACTTCATCAGGAGGGCTTTAAACTGAATTGGAAGGGGGGAGGGAGATGCAAGCACAGAGTTAAGGGTAGATGAAACCTTACACACAATAAGAGGAATGGACCAAACTGAACAAAAGGACAACAATAATAACATGAACAATAATAATCACAATAATAATCATAACAATAATGATAATAATAATCACAATAATATTCATAAAAATGTGCAAAGACAAACAGGCCACAAATCACACACCCTTCGGTGTCTGTATACAAATGCCAGGAGTATGGGAAACAAGCAAGAAGAACTGGAAATTTTAATTCAGGAGGGTAAGTATGACTTGATAGGAATAACTGAAACTTGGTGGGATGACTCCCATGACTGGAATACAGCAACTGAGGGATATAAACTGATCAAAAAGAACGGAGAGAATAAAAAGAGAGGTGGAGTTGCAGTATATGTGAAAAATACACATTCCTGCACAGAAATAAAGGAGGAGGGGAGTGGTGGTCCCATCGAGACCATCTGGATCAATCTAGTTGGGGCAAAAAACAAAAGGAATTTGGTAGCTGGAGTCTACTACTGACCGCCCAATCAAAGAGAGGAAGCGGACAAAACTTTTGAAAAACAAATTGCAGGGTTTTCAAAGAGACACAACATAGTAGTGACAGGAGATTTCGATTATCCAGATGTACGTTGGGAGGAAATTCTGCCAAGTATGGCCCTTCCAAGAAATTCCTAAGTTGTGTGGCTGATAATTTTCTCCTACAAAAAGTAGAGAAAGAAACTAGAGGATTTGCTATCCTTGACTTGATTCTGAGCAACAGAGATGACTTGGTGGGGGAAGTGGCAGTAAGGGGAACTCTAGGCAAGAGTGACCATGTCCTTCTAGAATTCTTGATTTCAAAGGAAACAAAATCAGGGTGTAGCCACACACTTCTGATGGATTTTAAAAGAGCCAATTTTAATCATCTCAGAACAAGGATACGTAAGGTCCCATGGCAGGAGATCCTAACAAGAAAAGGAGTCCAAGAAGGGTGGGAGCTTCTAAAAAAAGAAATTCTAAAGACACAACTACAAACAATTCCAACAAGAAAAAAATGGGGGGAGGTGGCAAAAAAAGGCCAGTATGGCTTCACAAAAAGCTCAGGGAGGACCTAAAAACCATAAAAGACATGTGCAGGAAGTGGAAAGAAGGCCAGGCCACCAAGGATGAATACGGACAAGTAGCAAGGAAATGCAGGGATGGCATTAGGAGGATAAAAGCTGAGAATGAGCTGAGGTTAGCTAGAGACACTAAAAGCAATAAAAAAGCATTCTTCAGGTATTTGAGTAGCAAAAGACATAGTGGCACAGCTCTGCAATGGAGATGGAAAAATGATAACAGAAGACAAAGAACACGCAGAGGTGCTCAATTCCCATTTTAGTTTAGTCTTTTCCCATAAGTCAGACTATGAACTTCCAAACAAATTGGAAATACAAGTCGGGGGGGGGGGGGGACAGGATTGCAGCTGGAGATTGATAAACAAATAGTCGAGGAATACCTTACCACCTTGAACGAGTTCAGATTTCCAGGGCCAGATGAACTGCATCTGAGAGTACTGAAGAAACTGGCTGAAGAACTCTCGGAAACCGCTATCCATTATTTTCTTGAAATCATGGGAAACGGGGGAGGTGCCAGAGGATTGGAGGAGGGCCAATGTTGTCCCTATCTTCAAAAAGGGCAAAAAAGAGGAACCTGGGAACTACAGGCCAGTCAGCCTGTCATCAATCCCAGGCAAAATTCTGGAACAGATCGTAGAGCGGTCATTGTGCACCTAGAAAACAATGCAGTAATAACTAGAAGCCAACACAGATTTGTCAAGAACAAATTTGATTTCGTTTTTTGATCAGGTAACCTCCCTGATAGACAGAGGGGATGCTGTAGATGTAGTGTATCTTGACTTCAGCAAAGCTTTTGACAAAGTGCCCCATTATATCTTGATTAGCAAGCTAACTACGTGTGGGCTGGATAGATCAAGTGTCAGATGGATACACAATTGGCTACAGAATCGTACTCAGAGGGTGATGATTAATGGGTCCTTCTCTAACTGTGAGGAGGTAACTAGTGGGGTACTCCAAGGCTTAGTCCCTGGCCTGGTGCTCTGCAATATTTTTATTAATGACTTGATGCAGAGAATGCTTGTGCAGGGAATGTTTGTCAAATTTGCAGATGATACCAAAGTGGGCGGAATAGCTAATACCCTAGAAGACAGAAACAAAATTCAAAATGACCTTGATAGGATGGAGCACTGGGCTGAAAACAACAGAATGAAATTCAACAGGGAGAAGTGCACCTCGGAAAAAGAAACCAATTACACAGTTACAAGATGGGGGATAGCTGGCTCAGCAAAACTACGAGCGAGAAGGATCTTGGAATTGTCATAGATCACAATCTAAATATGAGCCAACAGTGTGATGAGGCTACAAAAAAGGCAAATGCTATTTTAGGCTGCATTAATGGAAGTATAGTTTCCAAATCCCGCAAGGTGCTAGTCCCCCTCTATTCAGCACTGGTTAGGCCTCACCTTGAGTATTGTGTCCAGTTCTGGACACCACACTTCAAGAAGGATGCTAACAAATTGCAACAAGTTCAGGGGGCTGGAAACCAAGCCTTATGAGGAAAGGCTGAAAGAATTGGGCATGTTCAGCCTTGAGAAAAGAAGACTGAGGGGTGATATGATAACACTTTTCAAATATTTGAAAGGCTGTCATACAGAGGAGGAGCAGGGTCTGTTCTCGATCATCCCAGAGTGCAGGACACGCAACAATGGGCTCAAGTTAAAGGAAGCCAGATTTCGATTGAATATCAGGAAAAACTTCCTAACTGTTAGAGTAGTACAACAGTGGAACCAGTTACCTCAGGAGTTGATGAGTGCTCCAACACTGGAGGCATTCAAGAAAAACTTAGATAAGCACTTGGCAGATGTGCTTTGATTGTATTCCTGTGTTGAGCAGGCGGTTGGACTTGATGGCCTTGTAGGCCCCTTCCAACTTCACTTTTCTACAATTCTATGATCTTTTATAGATTCCAGATGCTTGCTTTCAACAACAGCTACACATTTGAAATTTTGCTGAGAGAGCAACTTGAATAGAAATTTGAATGGGAAAAGTTCTGAAAGAATGAAATATCTTTTTAGCCCTTAAGTTTCAGCTTAATGTGTGACTGATTTTCATTTATTTCTGCATTAAGTTCCAGGGCTTTATGCACAGCATCTAGTTTACCAACCTCTGAGATGGCCTCCCACATGACTTAGTCCATGTCTCCCAACACTGTGGCAAAATAACTCTGCCTTTCAGTGTTCCTAAACCAAGTCTGATTTTCCTAATATCTTGCTCTATGAAGGAGCTTGTTTATGGTGTCACAGTGAAGCATTCAAACGTGAGATTTGAGAAAATTTTGAATTGTTTCCTGAGGGCAACAGCAACACAAGAAACCAGTCAGTAGATGTGCAATAGAGGAGGAAGAGGAGGAGGAAGAAGCAGATGTAGTCTGAGGCCAAGACAGAAAGAACAGGTTTATTCAGGGGGAAACTGTGGAGCATTAATCTTAAGCAGCAAAATGTTTTTGTCCAGTCCTGATTCTGAGCTTCTTATACTTCTGAAGCCCATAGATATATTTACTCACGAAGTCCATGGTGTCCAGGATTAGTAGAAAATTCAATCACAAAAATATCTTTTCCATCAAAGCTGCGACCAATGCTGTACAGTTTGGCAATATGGGAACATCTGGATGCTACCTTTTTCAATACTCTCACCATTTGGGGGAATGAGTGATGGATGAACTGAATAAAAGTTGGTGTCTCATTGAGAACATCTTCAGAAAATTCTGTTTCACCTGCAAGACAACAGATTTAGTTTAACTAAGAGCTCATCTACCTTGAGCATTTGTTCAACTTTCCTTAAACATACCAGTACCACAATCTGGTGTCCACATGATGCAGGGCTGAAACCAGAGTCAACAGATTCATGATCATCATCATCATCTTAGAACTGCAGAGCTGCAAGGGACCCTATGAATCATTGAGTCCAGCCCCTGTCAAGGAGGCATGGCAGTGAATAAAACTCCCAACCTCTGGCACCACAGCGAGATAACTAAATCACTGAGTTATCCAGCCTGAGTTATCCTCTTTCACAGGAGGAGAGAAGACTCTGCTTTCCAGGGTTCTTTTTTACACAACTGCTGTGTAGTAGTATATTTTTGTTCTGTTTTCCTCTGCTCCAGTGGAAATTATGATCATGTGGACCCTTGTATTGTATCGTTCCTTGCTGATCCATGTGCTTTGTGCAGAAGTGTTATTTCATAACATTTCCTTATGGGCACTTTTCTGTCGGTCAATCTTCACCCTTTCACACCCCATCGATAGGTAAGGAGGGAAGGGAGGAGAGATTAATGTAGGTGGGGAAAGAGAGTGGCAGGCACAAGGGGAAGTTAATTAATGTTGGGGCTAGCCATCTGGGAGCAATTCCAAATGTGTGTAGACAGGCAGTAATCATAAACCCAGTATATCTCAATTACCCAGCAACAAATACCCCCCCCCCCCATGTGTGGATATAAATCCTAGGATGAGCTATTCAAATCTGCAAGAAAAAACACCAGAACAACATTGAACAACAACCAGAGACAATAGCTCTGTGTGGACAAGCCCTAAGTTAGTATGCTAATTATGTATGTTAGTGGATCATATAAAGAAGCAGAATTTCACAAATGACTGAGTCAAGGGAATGAAACTATATAGCTATGTGAAACATGATGGCCATATAGTTAGAAGACTATTAAATGTCTCTGGGATTACTACTTGCTCACATTACCTTCTTTGTCAGTTGTAGGCAGAGTGTTCCCTAAGCAGCAATCTACCTCTGAATATCAGATATAGGAGCAGATTCCTTTCACCATCATAAAGGCAGTGGCATGTTGGAGCAAGTGCTTGCAGCACTAAAGCCCAAATAAATTTTGAGTAGCAGGGACTGTGACAATGGCTGAAATCCTGGTGCTTTAACTTACGCTACATAAATTTAATGACAAAATCAGCTGCAATGAATTCAGAAATTTAAAACTTCCAATTTTCTCCACAAAGATCCCAAGGTTCCTGTGTCCCCCTCAGGAACTGTGTTCCTTCAACCCCCTCAGCATTTCTTAGATTAGAACTGGTACGTTCTATAAGCTAATAATTAATTACTGGCTGAAAATTTTGTTCATCATCCAGTCAGAATTTTTAATAGCATCATATGAGGAGATGAATTTTAGATTGTGGAAACTTTTTGCACTGCAACTAGTTGCTAAACTTGGATTCTCTGAAGAGTATGTGAGACACCTTGGCCTACCCGCTGCAAAACATTTACTGAAACAGAGATTGTCCGACCACTGGGTTCAAACCGATTTAGGTTTGTTAGGCACCCTAAAAACGTCCCCTTTATATAAGAAAATTTTACCCTTGCCTTTAAATCTTCCATCTTATTTTACTGATTTAATCAGTTTTGATTATAGAAAAGCTTTTACTCGGGCATGTTTTGATATGTTACCACTAGCCAGATTATTAGGACGCTATACACAAATTCCATATCACGAGAGAGTTTGCTCTTGTGACCAAAAATCAGTGGAGAATTTGGCACATGTAGTGCTCTATTGTCCACTATTAGAGCCCTATCATGAAAGATTTCTCAACTCTATTTTACAAAAACATTCTAGTAATTCTGAACAAGAAAAGCTTAAGATCCTACTTTCCGACAGAGACAAATTTGTCACTTTTCGAATGGCACGGTTTATCTCTACATTGTTAAAAATGAAATCTGTATCCCCCACCTCTATCAATTAAGTCTATACTTAAGTAATTGTATCTTTGGGGTTATTCCCCTCACGATAAGTGCTTGCTGCTGGCATTGGTTAATGTCTTCCATCTGCCTTTGCACTCTCCTTAGATGCTGAAACTTTGTGCTGTAATAGAAATCAACTTGATTCGATTCTAAATGGCTTTTAATATTGTATTGTATTATATTATAATGGACTATATTATATTGTTTATATTGTTTTATCTGATGTAAGTTGCAATGGCCTGTGTGCCATGCAATAAACTTATTTTACTTGCTTGCTTGCTACACAAGTTTAATGACAAAATCAGCTGCAATGAATTCAGAAATTTAAAAGTTCCAATTTTCTCCACAAAGATCCCAAGGTTCCTGTGAGTTCCATTTCATCAGCAGGGAGATGCTGAGGGCTACTGGACTAGGGTGCAATGATGAGTTTCCAAAACTCATCACTGATGAGTGATTTTAAATTGCTCTAAGATTATGCTGATGCTATGCTAGTGTGTAAGGACTAGGTAGTTTTGTCTGCTTTCTTATTTTCTCGTGTGTTTACTCTGTATTGCTCCTGCCTTAGACTTTAACTGATTGTTTGTGCCAAAGTACTTTTGATGCCTTTTTGAAAAGATTTGGAAGTTTTGCCTTTTGACTTTTTCACTGTTCTTAATAAAATATAAACATTTCTCCATTCAGGTTGTATGGATTTTTGACTAAGAGGGTTTTTTTGTATTTAAAACCAGATCTAGCCTTGACCACCTACCGAGAGTTGGTCAATTTTGTGAGTGTGGTGGCAGTTCTACCTTGCAGAGTTGGAATGAGAGTAAAAAGTGGTAAGTGTGGGAGACTCCCTGATCCCAGAGGTCCATCACAAGCTTTGCCAGAAAATTTAATAGATAATCATAATAAAATACTGTTTACTACAGATGAAAAGAAAGTTGGCAAGAACAGATGGACTCCCAGCAAAATTCTACCTTTAATACTGATTTGATATTGTATCTTATATATTTACTCAATGATATACTGTCTGAGAGACCTATACCAGACATTTGGTCACAAGCCAGGATTGGAATCCAAAACCAGGAAGGGATCCTACTCAATTGACTAATTCATTGACTATTCTATTGCTGCACAGCTTTTCATGGCAATTCTAGCAAAAAGAATTAACATTTTTGTTACTATCTCTCTCTCTCTAAAGGCCAAACAGGCCTTATGACCGGGTTGACAACCTGCTGATACAGTTAGGAGGATGCTTCATGTAATTCATCATTGTCATCTACATAAAAGATTATCATTATTAGCAATTAACGCTTTAAAGGCATTTGACTGCATTGAATGGCAATATTTGTTTAATCTGTTGGCTAAACTTAATTTTGGAACTACTTTTGTGTCTCTTATATTTAGACCCTATACCAATTCTCAAACACTTATTTATATTTATTCATTTAAAATATTTTTAATCCACATTTCTCCTTAAAAAGGACCCAAGGTGGCTTACAACAACTAAAAGACAGTGTTTAAGATAAGTAACAATTATACAACACTGAAAGAATCTATGAAGAATAATAATAAATTAGGAACAGAAAAATACATTCAATGCAATAAGGTCCAACAATCCGTTTTTAAAAAAACCTACTCAGCAGCCATTCATTCAGGAAAAACTTGCTGGAAGAGAAAGCTCTTTGCCTGGTTGGGGAAGAAGAGTAAAAATGGGGCAAGCCTAGCCCCCTGTGGAAGGGAATTTCAGAGTCTGGGAGCAGCAAGAAAATATTCTCTCCTGTGACCAGCCTTTACTCAGGCTAATCATGTTTAAAATATCTTTCCTTCAAAAGGTTTGACTTCAGCCAAAACATATGAACCCAACTGGTTTTAAGAATGAAACATATAAGATGTTAATTGTCATAACATAACAACTGGTAAAACTAAACAAAGTTCAAGTTGACACTGAGTTTACATACTAGCTCTCAAACATTCAAACCTCCCTCTCCCAGATACAAAATAACTCTCTCAAGTTCTAGCCCACTCTTAAAAATATGATCTTCCTCATCAAGATACAATTTAACTCTCTCCCATTCTCTTCAGCTTCTTCTTCACTCCACCTCCTGCAGGCTCTCCTGGATTGGCTCCCCTCCTGCAGTCTTCCAACCAATCACCTTTTTTCTGCTGTTAACTAGATAAAACTGGTTAGGATTCCATCACATTCCTCCCTCTTTTGCTCAATCAAGAACCCCTGCATGGTTCTCCATAATGAGCAAAGAACCATGGATCATACACACATATATAATTCACAGTTCTTACATATTTCACACATCTTTAACATGTAATTCTCATACACCTATAATCATACTTACTCAAAATACACTCTTATATCAATCACATCATAAAAATAATACATTACATTGTTACTCATATCAATAATGGTTCTATATGTACTGTATTTTTCCATGTATAAGACACCCCCCATGTATAAGATGCATCCCACTTTTCTAACCCAAAATTTCTTTTTTTGCAAGAAACTGAAGGGGGAAGGCAGGGGTCAAAGTGCTTTGACTCCTGCTTTCCCCCTCCACTTTCTTGGGAAGAAAGTGCTTTCCCCCTTCACTTTCTTTGCAAAAAGCTGCTTTCCCCCTCCACTTTTTGCAAAGAAAGTGGAGGGGGGAAAGCACTTTCCTCCCAAGAAAGTGGAGGAGGAAAGCAGGAATCACTTTCCCCTTCCACTTTCTTGAGAGGAAAGTGTTTTTTCCCCCTCCACTTTCTTTGCAAAAAGCTGCTTTCCCCCTCGCAAAAAGTGGAGGGGGAAAGCAGCTTTTTGCAAAGAAAGTGGAGGGGGGAAAGCAGCCTTTTGCAAAGAAAGTGGAGGGGGAAAGCACTTTCCTCTCAAGAAAGTGGAGGGGGAAAGAAGGAATTGCTTTCCCCCTCCACTTTCTTTGCAAAAAGTGGAGGGGGAAAGCATGGATCAAAGCACTTTAATCCCTCCCCCCTCCTTACTACCGTGTATAAAACGACCCTCAATTTTTCCTCTAATTATTTTAGGAAAATGTGTCATTTTATACACGGAAAAATACAGTAATATTATTTATCATACTTTTCCAATACATTTTCCAATTTTCCTTTTTCCATTTTCACATTTTTACCTTCAATAAAATCAGTTTGTATCAGTATAGCACATTCAGGTACATATTTAAATTCCAAGCCATTTGACAATCACTTAATATTTCTAACATTTAATTATATCACTTTTATTACCATTAGTCATTACTAGATTATTTTCTATATGAAACAATATCTATACAATGTCCATCTCTTCTTCTCCTTTTGAAGAATCCTTCATCAGCACGACCTCGTTGAAGTTCACCTTGAAGTTCTCCAACCAATCTCTAGGTTGAAGAAATCTGGCATTTCTTCTATAAACAGTTCTTTTATCTCTCCAGGGTGGTTTGCTTTGGAATGACTATCTTTCCAGGTAGGACAAGTAAAAAAGGATCTTGAACTTTTTGTGTCCTAGGCTGAGATGAATCTCCTCCCTCCTCTGATCTCACGTTCTCGGGCACCATTTGGCATGTTTTCCCAGATGTCAATAGAATTTCAAGATTTGAAGTCACTGGAGCTGCTAACTGCCATTTTACCATTGCAAGTGGCACAGTCATTTGTTTTTCCTGAAGTTTTATCTCCTGCTTTTGATTTAACCACTGCTTCTCCTGTCTTATCTTTTAAGCTTTTCACATAACCTTTTGCATGTGAATTGCTTGCATCGTCCTTCAAGAGTAATGTCTGTTATAGAAGCTCTTGGAGGGAACTTTACCACCAATATGGTCGTATCTACGAGTGATGTATTGTACTGATCTCTCTCATCAGCATTCCCCAGTATAGTTCTTCTTTTATCTGTTTTATTTAGCTCATCAAAATAAATTACATGTTAATATTGATTTCTCTAGTTTCCAAATTCTTCATTCCGTAGCCTTTACTGTTTTGCTCATAATCAATTAATCTAGTTTGGTCAGCTCTGGAAACTAACTTCTGCCTTTTCTGTTTTTGTATCAAGCATAAGCTTGACTTCCATGAACTCTTAAATGATGCACTAAGGGAATTTTACCATGCCAAATTTCATAAGCTGTTTTGTTATTAGGCTTAGTTGGAAGTCCATTTTGAATATAAGTTGTTGTCATCACAGCTTCATCCCAAAATTTATTTGGCAATTCAGCATCTGCTAACAGGTACCTTGTCATTTCTAAAATATATCTTATTTTTCTCTCTGCTACTCCATTTTGTTCATGAGTGTAAGCAACCATTTTTATATGTAACATTCCTTGCTTATTAATAATACATTCTTTCATTTCCTGTGAATTATATTCACCACTATCGTCTATTAATATTGACTTACATTTTCTCTCAAATTTTTTACTGACTATTGCTGTATACTTTTAAACAGCTCGTAAGTTTGGCTTTTCTCTTTTTATTTATTTCTGTCTTTGTTCATACATGGCCTTTTACTTGCTTGTTCAACTTATACTTGTGAACATACCAGTCTTTCAAAATATGAGTAATTTTACCACAGCAGAAACATCCTCATAACTTGTTTTGTTTTCTGCCTTTCTTATAACTGTCATGTGGGAGGAAACTAGCTTCATTTTCCTTTGACTTTACTAAGTCAAATAAAGGTTTCAAACTCTCATCCAACTTTTGTTCTGTGGTTGATTCTGAGGAAATTTACTCCTTAAAAGCATACATATGACCTCCCTCTGTCTGCTTAGTTGACCTAGAAGGTTCAGGATAATAATTTGAAAGAGGAGCATTTTTATCAGATGGTTCCTCCTCAATTCCAGACTTGAAGATTGGATTTGTCAAGGGTTGGATTTGTCCTTGAGATCAGGTCATTACACAAACATTCTTTAGATGCCTAGCCAAATCATTTCCTAATCATCAAGCTGGGATATCATCATAAACAGCAACCTTCTATTGCCCTTCCCAGATTTTATACTGAATATTTGCATTGGCCACAGATACAGGAAATTTTGGTGCTCCTAATCCTTTTACCAGAACACTTTCATGAGGTAAAATATTTTCCTTAGGTATCACATCAGGGTGACACACACGCACACAGTTGTGAACATATATCTCTCACACCCCACACAACTTTATCTTGAACTCAAATGCTCTCTCCATATTCTTCCACTAACTCTATATTTATTGTAATAAATAAACAATGTTTTATCTCCTGACTTGGCCCATTCAATTCCGACATGCCTGTCTTCGTAACAGCTTGCCTGCTAGTTTCTCCATCTCATAAGTGGTTTAACTCTGGGGTCCCAATTTTTGAAACACAGCAGACTGGTGTCTCTTTATACACTTTCATTCTAATAACTGTCTCTGGGCAGGAATCTCGAAAATGTCCTTCTTTACCACATAGAAAACAGACTTTATTTCCTATCTTCCCCTTAGCAAACTGTTTGTCCCAGGCCACGCCTTCATTCTGCTGAGGAGATTTTTCCTTTCCAGACTGCTCTGTTTGTGTCTTCAAGTCTTCAGACACTTTTTTTCCACCAACTTGCCACTTTATATCATTTCTCGTCTCACCGTAATGAGGTCTTGTTACCTCTCTCAAAGTTACTAATCTGTCAAGTAAATTTAGCTGCCTCAGCAACTGTTTTTGGTTGCTTTTGTTGTACATACCACCTACTGTATATTCCTGGAGCACAGTATTATAAAATTATTCTAGTCCCATTAACTGTCTCATATCTTTCTTAGTTTTAACACCTGACCCTTCAATCCAACCAGTCAATAAATAATCCAGATGACAATGTAGCTGAGTATAAGTTTCATAAGGTGTCTTCCTTAATTCAAACCTGTTTTATTCTGTCCTTATATAACTCATAATCCTGGGCCTCCTCCAATCTCATTTCTCCATAAATTTCAGCTAAGCCCCCACAAATCTGAGATCGAAGATACCCCATTCTTTCTTCAGGCATAACTCCTAATTCCACACAGGTTCGTTAAAAAATTGAGAAAAAGAATCTACATTATATCCTTTGTAATATCTGAAAAACCTCTGAGATCTATTGGTTCCATTTTCATTTCTTGAGGACACAGATGCCAATTCTGCCTCATTCTTAATCTGATCTCCTTTTCTCTTTCTTTTTCTAATTCCAGTTTTTCTTTTTCTAATTCAGGTTCTCTTAATTTGATCTGTTTCTTTCCATTCCTCTTTTTATTTTCCAGATTTCCAAACTCTCTAGAACATAAACAGAATTTGTGGGCATAACCTCCCCAGTTCTCGCAACACCAGCTTATTCTGATTTAAGATATATAGGAGGCATGTTATTTGTATTTCCTTACAATCACCCCAAAACTTTTACCTCAGGAAATATGTTTAAAATCTTCCTGACATTTATTTCCATGTCCAGGCTACGTTTTTAAAGTGACTCCTTATTTTACCCAAACCTTTTACCTCAGGAAGTCATTACACCAATTGTTTAGTCTCCCTCAGCCTTTCAGCAATTCTCCTACCAATTTACCTCAATCTTTTACCTCAGAGAATCACCCTAACTGACAGGGCAACAGACACTTTTCTCTCAATTCTAAACTCCTTCGCTGAATTAGAATTTCAGCCACCAGGTATCTAAATCCCTTACTGAGGATTTTCCAAGACCTCTTCTGGATCTCCAAAATACCCCACTGGATTTTTGTGACACCAATTATAATAACCCAGGCTTATTATGTCTCAAATAACCTTTATTTAAAGAGCTTGACTCCAGCCATTAAACATACTAAACCAAGTGGTTAAAGAATGAAACAAACAATATTCTCTTTATTACAGAGTAACAACTTATAGGAAACAGATTCTAACATCAGCTTTTCTTCAGTTACAGACCAACTGCCCAAAACACAAACTCCTTCTTCAGTTACACTCAAACTCTCAAGGCCCCTCCTCCTTCAAGCTCTCCCAGATAGATTGGCCACCTACACCACACAGCCAATCACCTTGTTTCCCATGTTACCAATGCAGATTGGCCAAGGTTCTGTCACAGGTATGTACAATGGAAGAGCAAATCACTGAGAGAAAGCAGCCAAAATTCCTACAGAGGTAATCAGGGGGTTTAATCCTCAGAATAAGCTTAGCCTTACAGGAAGTGTCAATAATAGCAATTTCTTTCTCAGTTATTCTCAGAGCAAGAGCAGGGCAGGGAAGGAAACAGTAAGTCAGCTGCACGGAGAGGATGGAGAAATATTAATTGGTAACAGAAAGAAGCCAGAACTGCTGAACACTAAGGATGTGCATTCAGATTCGGAAATATTCAGAATTCATAAAATAATGCAATGTATGGAGAGTTCCGAATATATCCAAATCCAAATTTGATAGTTCCAAGTAGCTGTACTAATAATTCTTAATATTCTGAGTCCCATCTACTCCTATAGATTAGAAAGCAAAACATGAGATTTTTGCTTGCCAGAAGAAGAAGTGAAAGTGAAACCTATTTCTCAGGCATCTTGGAGTGATTTCTTGAGAAATGAATCCTACAGGCATTCTGGAACAAAGGTGGTGTGGGCAGAAAACCCAGCATCTCCTGATTAAGGTTGCCATGGGTTTCTCTAGTTAGGGGGGGCTGAGGGAAATATTTTGTTAGATTGTAGGCCTTTTTGGGATAAATTGGGCTGGAGAATAAGATTTTTGTTATATATAGACAGATCTATTAAGTTAATAGATGTTGTGTCTCTGTGTGTGCAGGCATGGTTTTAATTGGAAGGGTTTGTGTTCTGCTATAGCAGAATCAGATACTGTTCTTCTTTGGGTAGAGTCTCTAGGCAGTGTGAAATGTGGGTGTGGTAGAAGAAGTAGGCACTTCTGCAGGAATTATGCTGACACCCACTGTAGCAGCTTCTACTGAGAGGAGTGGGAGAGGAAAAAGTTAGCCTACAACTACTATTATTGTAATATATGTAAATATTATGGAATCCAGCATATGTGCGTGTATGAGTTTATGTATATAAGAATGAATGAGCTGCATTATTTGCATAAGATAGCATGTGTAACCAATCACACTGTCTAGTGTCAGCCAATAAGTGCTTAAAGGGTTAACTGTCAGATATAAGAAAAAGTGTCAGTTAGAATGAGGCTTGTTTGTTGATGTTAGTTTTTTCTGTTAGGTTGCCTGCTGTTATTAAGTTTGTTATTAGTCTTATAGGTAAAAGCAAAATAGAAATAAAAAGTTTAAAAAAGACAAAAACACAGTGGCACCTTAAAGACCAAATTTTATAATTTTTTAATGTGGGCTTTCATGGACAGGTTCACTTCATCAGACATAAGAGCTGAAGTGGTCCACAAAAGGTCATATTAAAAATATGTCTTTAAGGTGCCACTGTGTTTTTGTCTTTTTTTTTTACTTTTTATTTCTATCTTGTTTTTACCTATAATGCTTGCACAGACTAATGTGGCTACCCCCTCTACAACTATTAGTCTGTAACAGGAAGATGTTAGGAAACTGATAAGTGTCTGTTATGAAACTTTTACAAGTAGTCTGTCAAGCACAAAACAAATCTATATCGTCAAATACTCAATTTATTGTTAATTTCTTCTTCAACATATTTTTAAGTAAATGTCCTTAAAGTTTACTATGACTGAATGATGATTCTTTTACCTACTGGCACACATACATATACAGTGGAACCTTGGTTTACGAATTTAATGTGTTCTCTGGGACGTTTTGTATTGCAAAAAAAATCGTAAACCGAAACGCGGTTTTCCCATAGGAACGCATTGAAAACCAATTAATCTGTTCCGGAGGTCAGAAAAAAGTAAAAAAAGAGTCCTTTATCTGTTCAAAACTCTTTATAAAGTGCAGAACACACAGTAAAAGGCATGCAAACAACGAAGCTCAGCTCCCTACCTTTCCACCGATTGAGAAATGCACCAAAAAAGTTCAAAAAAGTCCCAAAACTGCTGCAAAGAATTTCCAGAATGGCTCCAATATTTGATGCAAAAACTGCCCCAACACCTCCACACTCGACACCACGTGCTACCCACAGACTCCAGCATGCACGGGGGCGGCGCTATAAGCCTCCCAGGAGCAATGCATCCTGGGGAAACTTGCTTCGTATTGCAAAAAAAAATAAATTGTAAACCGAGGCATTATTTTCAATTGATTTTCATTCGTAAACCGAAAATTACGTTAACCGAGGCGTTCATAAACCGAGGTACCACTGTATATATAAACAGAGAATATTGTCTATAATCTGTATGGATTTTTAAAATTCATGCTTAATCTGCTGTGTGCAAGCTCACAAAAACCGAACAGAGCCTATCTCTTAAATTCCCAGCCCTTTTTTTATTTGACTATTTTAAACTTACTCTCTTTTAACTTTTCTTGTTATTCATTATGTTGTGTAGCAATCTGTGTGTGCAAATCGTAATGTGTTTGTAAGTGATAATTATTCATCTCCCATCCCTCTAGCTTCTCAATTGTACTGCACAAAAATCTCACAGCTTTCTCTCAATTTTCAAAAGAACTTTTGTTGGGGTTTGATAATAGTTTTGTGTTTGTGGTAGTTTCCCTTTCACCTTTATTCACTGCAACTGTGCCTGATTGTCAATTTTTCCTTCCTTATTCTTTCCTGGTCCAGTACTATCTTTCTTTACTCTTTGTGTTTTTTGCTTCTTTCAGTAAATCTGTGTCTTGTTCTGATCGTTATTTTCAAACTACTTTTATTATGCATCAGCAGTTCCTGAGTCGTATATTTTGTCACTAGTGTTTTAGGTTTATGTTTGATTTTGATTTCAGTCTGTGTTGCATAGTGTACTTTTCTTGTCTTTCCAGACAATGGCATAGTGCAGAAAAGCAGCACAGCTATTTGCAATGGTTACATATTAGCACAAACTTTAAAGGTAGATAGAACAAAATCACTTGGACCCATATGAATGAAATTTGTCAGGAATAATCAACTCAGAAGGGGTTACAATGCCAGAGTTTCATATGCTTATGTGAAAAAATTAAAAGGTTACAGTTTTTTAAAGGAAAGGTGGGTGACACAAAAACACTATTTAGCAGGAATAATTATTTCTGAGAGATCTACTGAGTGCCCACATTTCACAAATAACCATGGGGGGAAAATCATTCATTTGAATTTACCAGTGCAAAACAATGGGAAATGTGAAGATTTAGATTTCTGAGTTTTGATTTGGATCCAAATCAGATCAGACCAGGGTTGAAATGAGCCCAAATCAAATTAGGCCCAAATCCAAATCTCCAAATTGTGTCCCAAACTAAATCAGGGAACTCTGCATGACCCTAGCTAGTATGGTTACAGGCCTCAGGAACACTAGTGTGCTCAAATGATACCACAGATAGCAGGCACACATATAACACACATCTCCCCACCATTTTTGATGGTAACACTGGGAACTGCACCTTTCTTGATCTATGCCATAGCACAAACAAACTACATTGCCAAAGGCATGTTTGTCCAGATCAATTTCCTCTTACCCACTTGCACCTGATGGCCATATAGTTAGTAAGCACCACTGTAAGCTAAGATGTGCAGTCATACCATATTTCACAATCAGAGTTTAGTCCATTAGCCCTTATTTTTAATTCATTGTTTAAACTACCATTCAATAAATGGACAGGTCGATTTCAGTTATCACATTCTCCAGTGCTGGAAGAAGCCATTTCAGGCACTTCCCAAGACACTGCCCAAGACTCCTGCCCCTCCAATGTTCCTCACAATGTCATTTTGTTATGATTATTTTTAAATATCTTTTAGAAAGCAGATGGAAGGAAAAATACCCAGGTAAAACCTTTCCATTCTCTTTCTTTCCTTTCTCCACTGTATCTCAGGCATCACACGCACCCAGAGCACTAATTGCTGAGCTTTTTTGGCATTATGTCTCCTTTTTTATTTTTGAGAAATGCTCAGACCTCCCAAAACTTCCTCTGTTTCCTATTTCCTTTTAACAAAATAATCCATTTGTAATTAAAAATTAAAATAATAATAATAAACCTCAATATAAATGATCAAATTAAAATTAAATTTCTTTTAAGAAGCAGCAGGAACAAAACACATTTAACTTGCTATCTTTCATAGTCTCCTGTCCCCTTCTGAGTGTCTTCATGGCCCTCTAGGAGGTGTGCCCTATCAATGTGGGAACCAATAGACTAGAGGCATTATTTGTTTCTGGGAGTATGAGGAAGTTTTGCCTGTGTGCTAGTTTTCATTGGGAATATTTATTTCTTACACTTTTATACTGTGCCATCTGGCCTGGGGCCACATTGGGTGGTTTAAAACAGAGAGCAAAACACAATTAATAATCATAAAACACCAACAAATTGATATAATAAAATAAATAAGAGAACAAAGGATTACAAAGCAACTACAGTAAAATAATTAATCAACGAATAAAATTCAAAATTAATAAACATTAAACATTAAAAACAGGTTTCAGCGACAGGTGTTATATATGCATAATCAGTGGCTATTAGATGGAATGGATTGAAAAGCTTGCCTGAATAGAAAAGTTTTCAAAGATTTCTTGAATGTCACCAAGGAAGGAGACAGACAAATTTCAGACAGAAATTTATTCCACAATTGGGGAGCAACCACAGAAAAGGCCTGGTTCTTGTTCTTTCTTTCTAGGCTTCTCTAGAGGTTGGCAACCTCAAATGTCCATCCTGGGAAAAATGGATAGGATGGTCAGTTCCACTTGGAAGGAGGTGGTCAGCCAAGCACTGAGGTCCCAAACCATTAAGATTAAGGGTCCAAAACCTTTATAGGTCAAAGTCAGCACCTTGAACCTGATATGGAAACAAACTGGTAGCCAGTGCAGGGCAGCCAGCACTGGGGTGATATGCTGATGTTTAAATGATCCCGTAACTAGTCTGGCTGCCAAGGTCTGGACCTGCTGAAGTTTTTGTATCAGTCTCAAAGGCAGCCCCACGTAGAGCACATTGCAGTAATCTAACCTTGAAATTACCAAAGCATGGACCAATGCGATAAGAGACCTGCAGTCAAGGTAGGGACACAGCTGAGCAATCCACCTGAGATGGAAATAGACTGACTGGGCCACAAACACTACCTGAGATTCCATCAATAGCGCTGGGTCCAGAACAATGCCCAGATTGTAAACATCATCACTGGTGGAGAAAGTGCCCCTCCAAAAGAAAGGGAGTCACCCAATCCACAGACTGCAGAGGACCTCCATCTTGTCCGGGTTCAATCTCAGCCTGCTTGATCCCATCCCCTCCAGTACTGCAGTAATCCAGTGCTCAAGGGATGGGAGGGCATCCACTGCAGAAGGGTAGAAGGAGAGATAGAGCTGGGCATCATCAGCGTACTGATGACACAATACTCCAAATTTCTGGGTGACCTCCCCTAGCAATCTATTGTGATGTTAAAAAGCAAAGGGGAGATGATTGACTCCTGCGGGACTCCGCAGTTTAGAGTCCAGGGATCAGAGACCATCTCCCCAAGCTGCAGTTTCCGGGGCTGGTCCTCGAGAAAGGATTGGAGTCAGGACAATGCCAGGCAAGCAATCCCCAATCCTGAGAGCCTCCCCAGGAGGATACCACGGTTGACGGTATCAAAGGCCGCTGATAGGACAAGGAGGACCAGCAGGGACATTTTGCCCATCGGCCTCCCTCAGAAGGTCATCGTGCAACACAACCAATGCTGACTCCATGCCATGATGTGGCCTGAACCTAAACTGGAATGGATCAACAACATTGGTCTCATCCAGGAGTGCCTGATGTTGATCAACCATTACCCTCTCCACTAGCTTGCTCAGGAACAATATATTGGTTGTTCTTACAACATTGGCTGTTTTCCTTGTGTGAAAGGGTATTTGGTGTTGATATGAAGGAACAAATATGCAGTTTGGTATTTGGGCTTCAAACCCAACTTTCTTTAACAAGTAACTTCGCTTATCTAAGTAGGCATTCTCAGCCTGGACAGAACTTTTCAGTAGCTATTTTGCCAGAATTTATCAAAGTTCTGAATAGTCCTCTAAAGGTTGGAGACCTCTTTGGCTATCTCCTCTGCCAAACTCATGCTTCTTGGGATGGGCCTGCACCAGTTTGGGCACTGATTAGATATATACTAGCAGATTTTCTGGAATGGGCTGAGAAACTAGAGAAGATTAAAGTGATGATGGATTATACAAAGCGCATTTGACATAAAACAGTATTGAACTAAATCACAAATATATTTTCATCTATTTTCATTACTTCAGCACAGTACAATAGTTTTGTAAAGACTACAGACATAATGCTTATTCTGTTGTTTTTTTTTAATTTTAAGAATTGTAATTCATTTTTCTCTAACACTTTGAAGGATACCATAAGAATTACAGTAAAAATAGTTTCCTGCATTTCATTTTTCACTTTTCTAAATTTCCACTTAAGACAAAAAGCTATATACCATCTACTTCTCTTTTGAGCACTGGCTCCATTTGGCCCCAGCCTTCTCTTTGGGGTATTAACCTTGGGTTTAATCAGGAAGACTATGTGCAGGATTCCAGTCTTTGTTTCCCACCAGATACCAAATACTTCTTCCCATTCAAGATTTTTATATGTGATCCTGAGCTAATGTCAGTCAAGCTGATTCTGCACAGGCTAAACCTGTAATCTGGTTAGTTTACTTGTACATAGATCACGAGCTTAGTCCCTGATTAAGTGGTTTGACTTCTCAGCTTTGCCTCTTAAAAGACTGGCTCAGCGGCAAACCAGGTGTTCAGTTCATTGTGTGATTCAGCTCTAGTCAACCCAAACTGGTGTCAGCAACTGCAATTCAATTCCATCAAAATAACTGACACAGCTGGGACTCTGAAAAAGTTACTTGTATGCTTGAATTCTATTGATTCTGTTAAAGCATGCAGTCACAGCTTTGATTCTTACCTCGCAGCTTTGCTAATGGATCAAAGCATCCTTCTACTTCATCCACAAAGAACCGATCGCAGTCTAGGAAGTATGGCCAAGCCATGTCAATTGCATCAAAGGCAGGAAGGCAGTTTTTTCTCAGGGCTTCACAGACCTTACGACACGGCTTAATGATGTTGCCCTCTTCACATTTTGGAGCCATAATAGAACAACTTAGAAGCCGCAGATCAGGGTTGCATTCTCCCTGCAGCAAGTTATGGAGCACACTCATCAAGATATATTCAGAGCTGTACTCAATTACTTCTCTGGATTTCTGGTCCAGCAAATTAGGGTAAGTTGTTTTTGAGTAAGACACATCATTGCAGGAAGTCAAGGTGGTGTCCACACATGTCACTGTGGGAAATTAAAAGATAGGCACTTTAATGGTTCTTGTTCAGTAATCAATGTAAAACAATCTGTTTGCAGGTTTCCACATTTGGTCCTATTTTCATTAATAACTGTCCAAGGAAAGACCCATTCTTTGTTGCCTGTTGACCCAAACAAACATCGTAGTCAAGTAGACACAGCCCAGGTTTTTAGAGAAACACACATTCACTTAAGTCTAAGCATGTACACTTCTTTGCTCCTGTTGGAACATATTCCAGGATTATAGCATCATTCTTGCCTTCAAGAGGTGTAGTTCTAAGAGCCAAGCTAGAGAATAAGTTGGAAATTTATGGGCATATCTCATATTTCTTAAAAGGAAAAAAAAGCCATCAAATACAAACCCAACTTTAGGACAGAAGAGGGAAATTTACATCACAAAAATGTCATGGGAAAAGAATAACGAATTGTCTCTGAAGGTGTGACTAGATGGCCCAATTATCCTGGCCTGGATTGATCTAGATCAGGGGTCTCCAAACTGCAGCCACATCCGGCCCACCTTGCCTTTTTATCTGGCCTGGCATGCATGCGTGCGGGAGTGTGTGCGTACGGGTGGGCAGGCGGGTGGGAGGGCATGCAGGCGGGTGGGCATACGTGCACACATGCACGTGCATGTGTGTGTGTTCCTTCTGCCCTCTAAAATGTGGAGCATATATGATGTGGTCCTCCTGCTGAAAAGCTTGGAGACCCCTGATCTAGATCATGCTAAACATGGTCACTTTGAGATGTGGTCTATCATTTGGGACAATCCTTACATCCACATGCAAGGATTGATCCCATCATACCTCAAGCAACCCTGTTTAGCTAGGTTGGCCCCCTTCCTGTCCTTCTGGAGACATGTAAGTACCATCTTTGTTTAGACGGGCTTTTAGCAACTAATTTGGAAGTTTTTGATCTTGTGTGCAGGACATTATTATTATTTAATGTGTGTTTTTAATGAATTTTAAATGTGTTTTGAACGCTTTTAACTAATTGTTTTAATACTGTCTATTTATTTGTTCTTTGGTGTCATAATTTATTGTGGTTTTAGTCAACTTGTTTTTTAATAACTTGTGAGCCACCTTGGACCCCTTTACTGAGAGAAAAGTGGCAGAGAAATGTAAATAAATCAACAAACAAACAAACAAAAACACTGCAGTATATAATTCCCCTACAGCAGCAACTCCATTGACTCCTGGTCCATTTCTGCACTGGTTGTGACCTATATAGTCTTATTTCAGTTGGCGACAGTCTATCTGAAGGACAGTATCTCCCCATGTGAACCTAGCTAGTTTTTAAGATCTGAGCAAAGGTCTTCTCTTGGAGAGGATACAAGAGACTCTTTTTGGTGGGTGCTCCAGTTGTAGAATGCCCCCTTTTGGAAGACCGGGTTGGCCCTGTCTCTGCTGTCCTTCTGGCAACTGATAAGCTACAGGTCCCCATAATAACACTAAGATGCAGCCATTCCTGCCTCTCCTGAAAACTAGGGGCACTCCTACAGAAATGGCTTTGACATGGATCCACCAACCTAACCTATCTGATGACAATTACAAAATTTGAGGAGAAGTGCTACTTCAGGCCCTGGTTCTCTATGACTTTAGAGGTAAAAGTCAGCACCAATGAATTAGAAGTCAGTGTGACTGTCATGAGACTGGTTTTATAGGATCTATAGGACATATGCCAGGTTAAAGGGCTGCCTGCCACATTTTGCACTTGCTGTAATTTCTGAACACTTTTCAAAGACAGCTCCATGCACAGCACACAGCAACAATCTAAATGGGAAGGAGGGATCCCTGTGGTCAGACCTCTGAATAGGGGAACAGAAACATAACAGGCAAACCTGGGCAAAAGCAGCCTGGCTACAGCAGCTACCTATAGATGTTTTCTGCAGTTCTGCTCAACAAACCCATCTTCTGTTTTTTCGTCTTGGCTACAGGTCAGATTTTCTGCTTATCACTAGGAAAAGAACCTGAAGTTCTGTTTTTAAATTTTTTTTTATTTTCCATCGTATTGATAGGAATGCAACACTAGTTTTAATTTTGCATCTGAATTGCTGGGAAGACGAAGATTGCTGCATTGAAGTATGCGAGTCTGTGCTCAAGAGGAACCCCAACTCCTTCCAGTTTTCCTGGGTCATGGAGCACTTTATTGTCTAAGAAGGAGTCAAAGGCTGCAGCATTATAACTCTTTACCTGGAGGTTGAGCTAATGTAGTGTAATAGATAGAGTCATGAACTAGGACTTAGTAGACATGGGTTCAGATCCCACTCAGTTACTGGAGGATTTGTTTGTTTGCTTGCTTGTTTGCTTCTTATATTTGTATACCACCCCATTAGTGCAAAAGCACTATTTTGGGTGGTTTAACAACAGGTTAAAACCGATACAAAAACTGAATAAACACTCACAATATAAAAACCAAATGGGAGCAAAATCATTTACAGAACCGGCAGAATAGGAGATGAACCAGCTATCAACCTGGGTCAGTATGAAAGGCCTCTCTAGAGGGAGAGAAACAGGCATAGCTCCTCTGGGAGCTGATTCCATAAGGCTGAGGTCACCACAGAGAAGGCCTTGCTTCTAGTGGAAGACTTTGGGGCCTCCCTCAGGGTGGACACCTTGGGGAACCTGGTCTGGGAGGATCTGGTGAGTCAGGCAGATGATATTGGGGTCAGATGCTCCAACAAGTAGTGTGGTCCCAAACTGTAGGACACTTTACCAGGATGGCACTGGTAAAATCAATGCTTAAATATCTGAGGGCTTGGTTAGACTGCTCAATTGGAACAGGCTGGATCATGCTAAATAGGGTCTCTCAAGGTCATGCAGAGGTCCAGCATGCCATTTGGTGTGATCCTTGCAGCCACACAGTATACACACCTCGGCCCCATTTGGTCTTCCTCTCTTTAAAAGAAAGAAAGAAAACAAAGACGAATCCCCTCCTTGCCCTCTCCTATGTCTTCCTCTTTTGAGGAGGAAGCTTTCAATTTTTTTCCTACAAGGTAGAAGCCCTACAAGCACTGCACTAATAGGCTTTTTAAAAAACACCTTTGCTTCCTCCCTCTCTGCCTAGAAGAAGTTTTTAATTTCCCAATATTTTTAAGTGATTAAGCTGTCTGCTTAAGTCACTTAATGATATTGGGAAATTGAAAGCAAATGGGAAATTGGAAGCAGCAGGTTCCATTTTGGTTTAATCCCAGTGATTGTGTGTGTTGGAAATGAACCAAAATAGATTGATCCTACCCCCCTTAAAAAAGAATAATACCTGACAGGGAGGCAGAAAGTTGTGGGTAGAAATGCTGTGGGGATGGCCTGGCTCGCACTGGCACTTATTTCATCCATTCTTTGGTAAAAAGAGCAAATTAGCCTGTCCCCAGAGTGGACCAAAACCAGGACAAATGCTTGTCTAGTCACCATCACAAACCATGAAAACCCTACTGGGGTTGCCATAAATTAGATGCAACTAGCCAGCACATGACGAACACCTGGGGGCCAGCTCCACTGAATTTATATGTCTGCTTCTGAGTAGACATATAAAGAATTGCGTCACAAGGCTGCAAACCTCTGTACACATTTCTCAGCCAGCCCAGCTGCATTTAACTTGCTTAGATTAAGTTATAAAGGTTTGGGGGGGATGCAGCAAAGGGTATTGCACTTGGTAGAACTCTGTTGCTGATAATTTACCACTGCCAACAAGAACTTTGATTTTGTTGTTGTTGTTGCCGCAGTGCAAACAGCCTGCCTGTCATCAGGGAAAAGACTAAAGAAGGGTACTCTTCATCCTGCAGGGAGAGGAGGTTTTGCATGCCAGCATATATGTGCATCCACTCAAATTATTTCTCCAGCTGTTTCCTAGTCACTGACCCAGTTTACACATCAACAGGGAAATGGATACAAAGTAAAAGTTTTCTGTCCAAGCATGTTAAAACTAAAGAAAGTGAAAACATCCAACCAGATCCAATGTACAGGGAGAGATGGAGTCTCATGATGTTTTTAAAAGGTTTTATTCATTAAAAGAGCCCAACATTTTTTGGCTAGTGTATTAATTTGTGACCTTCTTCAGGTCACAAATTAATACATTATATATAAAAGGATTAGTAGTACTAATCCTCAAGGTGTCTTATACCCGTCAGTACCTACGAACATCTCAGATCATATATTTTCAGGTTTCATGAAGTGGCAAGCGCTAAATGAAGAATTCCTATTATCTCCAGTCAATGATCAGATGTCAGAATGGGATTCCCTGTATTGGAGAAAGGGAGCCCTGGAGGGAGGAAGAATGGGGCCAGCAGAAGAAGCTTGCAAGCTGGATGGCAAACCTCTGAGGATCTGGCCCACAAGTGGAGGTTCCTTATTCTTATGTTAAAGGCAGACCACTGTTATAGTAGGGAAGGTGAGACATTGACTGGCACTGCAGAACTTCATGGCCATTTGTCCCACAGCTTGGTCCAGGCTGGGGATAGGCTGGTTTGTTCCTTTTCCTGGTGACCACACAACATACATGCCATTGCAAACCAGCCCATCCCTGGTTGATGCTTGCCTGAATTTTTGGGTCCTTGTCAGGGGGTACTTGGTTTTTTTGTTTTTCTTTTTCTTTTCTCCACCCTCCCCTTTTTTATGCAGGTAGGATCACTCCATTTTCGTTTGGTTCCAACATGTGTGATTGCTGGGATCAAACCAAAGCAGATGGCTGAAGTTTGTGCTTTGCTTAAGCCACTTATCAATCTTGAGAAATTGAAAGTTTTCTTCCTAGTCCACTGCAAAAGAGAAGTTTTGCATTTCTTTTTAATAGCTGCTAATGCAATTCATTGTTGATGTGTTGTGTCAGTTGGAAACAATTAAAAAGAAATGGAAATCTTTGTCTCTCTTCCCCTCCTCAGGGAAGGAACCTTTCAATTTTTCAAGATGATTAAGCAGTTGGAGCAAAGCACTGAAGGAGTTGACAGGAGTTGTTTATTTTTTGCTGAAAGGACAACAGAGACAGAGCCAACTTGACCTTCCAAAAGAGTGAATTCCACAACCTGGAGCCAGCCACAGAGAAAGCCTCTCTTGTGTTCCCATCAGGCATATCTGTGAAGGCAGTAGGACTTAGAGAAGGGCCTCCCCTGAAGACCTTAAGAGTTGAGAAAGTTTATATGGGGATATATGCCCCTTCATATAGCCTGGACCCAAACCACATAGGACTTTATAAATCATAACCACACTTTAAATTGGGGACAGAAACAGAGCAGCAGCCAGTGAAGCTGCTGTAACAGGAGAGTTGTAAGCTCCCTGTTTCTGGGACCGGTGAGCAACCTGGCTGTGAATGCACACAATTGGGTGACTAGCAAGCTGACTTACCAGGAGGTGGGACATCACGATAAAGTAGAGGCAAGGATAGTGTGACCAAATGAGGCATCCACCTTGGCTCAAACATCCAGCTGATAATGGGCAGCAAAAGTGGAGGGTGTAGCCCAGGTGGCCACTTTACAGACATCAAGAAAGTTGACTCCTCTAAGAAATGCCATGGATGTCGTTACAGCTGTGGTAGAGTGTGCCCGAACCGGACCTGGCAAGGGTTCACAGGCAAGGCCATATGCTAGACGAATTGTAGAGACAATCCACTTGAAAATGATTTGAGAGGTGACTGGAGAACCTTTAGAAGGACTGTGGCAACTGATGAAGAGCCTCTTGGACCTCCGGAAGGAAGCAGTGTGGGAGACATAAAATACCAAGGCACATTGAACATCCAAAAAGTGTAATGAGCACTCCAGGTTGTTAGTAGGTGAAGGGAAGAATGTAGGCAGAACAATGGGCTGCTGTAAATGAAAGTCAGATACCACCTTTGGAAGGAATGTCAGGTCAGGGTAGAGCGTGACCTTGTTAGTATGGAATTGTAGAAAAGGTGGGTTGACGTGGAGAGTGGAGAGTTCACCGGCCCTATGGGCCAAATGATGGCAACCAGGAAGGTCATTTTCAAAATCAAGAGTCTTTCTGGTGCCATTGCCAAGGGTTCAAACACTGGTCATGTTAGGCAATTAAGGACAAGCTGGAGAGACAATTGACGAGTAGGAGGCTTGCATGAAGGACAAATATTCCGTAGGCCACGTAAAAATCTTTTGAGTGTGGGATGTCTGAACAACGATTCAGAGTCCGTATTTTGAAGTTGATGAGCCACTATTACCACAATATAGACCATCAGTGTAGAGTGTGAGAGATCTTGCTGGAAAAGGTGCAGAAGGAAACCAAGAACAGTGTCTAGAGTTGTTGGAGTGACAGGTAAGTTACGTGATGACACACATTTAGAGAAGACGTTCCACTTGTAAGCATACAAAATCTTGGTAGAAGGCTTGCAGGCATAGTCCAAAACCTGCACTATTGAGGGAGTATCCTCCATGCGGTGAGGTGTAGTGTCTGGAGGTCTGGGTGAAAAGTCTTGCCCTGTTTGAGAGTCAACAGGTGTAGGAGCTGCAGAAGGCAGAAAAAATGAAGAGCCATGGATTGGAAGGTTGTGGTTGGTGGGGCCACCATGGGACGATGAGGATGGAATTGGAATTATCTTGCCGGATTTTGATGATTGTGAGTTGGAGGAGCGGGATGGGAGGGAAGAGGTACAGGTGACTCGGATGTCAAGTGGTCATGAAGGCATCGCCTATTGACACTGGTCCTATTCCCGCCCTGGAGCAGTAGTGGGAGCATTTTGCATTCGCAGGGGAGGCAAATACATCTACCAGTGGGGTGCCCCAACGGCAGCATAGAAAGTGAAACACATCATTGTCCAGCAACCATTCATGGCTGCATATGTGGAGTCTGTTGAGATGACCTGCGAGGGCATTGTCCTCTGTAGAAATGTGTACTGCAATTGGGTAAATGTGGTGGGCATAGCACCATTCCCACAGTTGCACTGCCAGGTAGAGGAGAGAGAGAGAGAGAGTTCCTCCCTGTTTGTTGATGTAAAATAAGACCGTAGTGTTGTTGGTAGCTACTTGAACCCCACGTCCTGTGAGAAGGCTTTCAAATGCACAGAAAGCTTTGATGACAGCAAGAAGTTCCAAATAATTGATGTGAAGCCGTGCCTCTGCACGGGACCACAGGCCGTGTATGGTTGTGTCTTTGCAGTGGGCTCCCCAGCCTGTAGGGTTGGCATCTGTGGTAACTTGAACAGAAAGATGGAGGGTTTTGAATGGTCTGCCTACATGGAGGTTGTGAATGTTGTCCCACCAAGTAAGCTGGAATGCTAGCTCTTTCATAACTGTGAGAGGTTTGGAGGGATGATCAATCATGGGGTCGAAAAGGGCAAGATACCACGCCTGGAGAAATCACATCTTTAGATGGGCGTGTTGGATAACTATGGTGGTGGAGGCCATGAGGTCTAAGAGATGCTGGATTAGATGTACTGTAACAACTGCGCTGGGTAGGAAAAAACAGAGGAGAGAGTGAAGGCTTGTTTGTCTCTCCTTCAATAGGAAAGCCCGGCCTTGGGTGGAGTTGAGTATTGCTCCTGTGTATGTGACTCATTGAGAGGGCTTGAGGATTGACTTGGAGAGGTTGATCTGGAGCCCCAGATCTCTCAGAAGGGATAGAGTTAGCTCAACATCCCAGTGCGCTTTGGTGCGAGACAGGGATAACAGAAGCCAGTCATCTAAATACGGGAAGACAGTGATGCCTTCAAGGTGGAGGTATGCTGCTACCAGAGCGAGACATTTTGTAAAGACTCTTGGTGCCATGGACAAGCCGAATGGGAGGGTTCTGAACTAGTACATAGATCCTTGGAGAGCAAATCTGAGGTATCTGCGGTGAACTGGTTGTACGTGTATGTGAAAGTAAGTGTCCTTCAAATCTATGACTGCAAACCAATCGCCTTGTTGGGGTAATTGGATGGTACCGTCCAAAGTCACCATCTGAAAGTGTCATGGAGTAATGCAAGAGTTGAGGCAGCGGAGTTCTAAGATGGGTCATAGTCCGCCATCTTTTTTCAGAACCGCAAAGTAGCAGGAACCCTAGAGCAATGTCCTGCATGTTGGACTAGAGTGATAGCATCCTTTTGTAGTAGAGAGCATACCTCCTCTTCCAGGGTGGGAGAGGGGGAAGTATCCTTGACAAGTCAGGAGGAGGGAGGCAAACAAATTCTATTGCATAGCCTACGGTGATGATGGTGAGTACCCAGGGGTCAGAAGTGAGCCCATGTGTGTAGAAAAGGCGCGTGCTGTGTGAGGTAAGTATCTGGTACTGGGGGGCATGGACATGGAGGACTGGGGAGTCAAAGATTGCTTTGTCTTCTCAGGTCTATGGGCAGACTAACGTGGACACTGTCTCACGGTTTGCTGATGAAAGGAAAAAGTAGATGAGTTTGAAGGTTGTGGTCACTGGCGATCTAATGGAGGCCTATAAGACTGGTAAGTATAGGGGTGGCGCCAATAATTTCGTGGGCAGTAGTGCTGGACATTGTACGACCTTGCAATTTTCCTCATTTTTTGAAAGTTATCTAATATTTCATCAGTGTTCTCGTCAAAAAGACTGAGGTCACTGAAGGGTAAGTCTTCAGTTCTAGATCTTGCATCCTCTGATATGCTGGCTGATCAGAGCCACGCATGGCAACACAGAGCTATGGCTGTAGCCATATGTTTGGATGAGGCATCTACCACATGACGTGCTGCAATTCTCTCTTGTCAAGCAGGGGTCATGACCTCTTGATGAAAGGAGAGGCCTCGAGAACATAGATCTTCTGAAGCCACCTGGAGAATGGGTAGTGCTTTATTACAGAGATGGCGATGGTAGGCCCCCATCGCTGCCATATAGTTGGCTACTCTCAGGATGAAGGAAGCAAGGGAAGAAACATGACGGCCTATGACATCTAACTTCCTACCCTTTGGTTGTTGGGGGTGGAGGCAGAGCGATTTTGGGCTCTATTTTGAGTAGCATCAACAATTAGTGAGTTGGGGAGAAGATGTTTAGAAAGAAAGGTGGTACTGGTACCATGCATCTTGTAAAGGTTTTCAACTCTTCTGGGAATCTGATGGATGGAAGATGGCTTTTCCCATGATTCCTTAAGGAGCTTGATCAGAGAAGAAATAAAGGCCAGACGAAGTGGGGAAGTCTGGTCCTGAGTAATGTCTTTGTAGACTTTGTCAGACTCTTCTGGTGCCAGTTGCTCGACAGCAAGGCCCACGACCCTAGCAATACGGAGAATCAATTGAGTGTAGGATGTAAAGGGTGGTTCTCTGAGACATCAGAATCTGGTGTCAGAGTATTAGGTGGGGAATCTCCCCCAGTTTCCACATCAGAATTGTGAGTATCGGTATCGAAACAGACTGGAGGTTGCTCCAGGGACGGAGAGAGGTCTCTCCAAGCTGATACCAATGGACAACTGAAAGGTTCCTCAGAAGATAAAAGATGATGTTTACCTTTCGCTTTGTCCGACTTATGCAGAGCTGGTTGTCGAAGAACCTGGTTAGCATTGGTACCGAGGGTCTCCAGAGGTGGACCTTGGTATGTTGTAGTGACCTTCAAGGAAGATGACTGAACTTGAGATAAGGTTGCTTGGGCTTGAGGCAGTTGACTCCATGTCGAAGTCATATGGCATGGCCATTTAGCTGTCCGCTGATAACTTTCCTGATCAGATGGAAGCGACCTCTTACGATGCTGGGATGGTACTGGAGCCAGGGGCAGAGTATGCCATTCATCTTCCAAAGACTGGCATGGAAGGACCTCAGTTTGGTATTGAGGAGGATCTTCAATATGGAGGAAGAACCCAAGCGGTAAGCATAGCATAATTGTGACCTATAGTGTGTCTACGATACTGAAGATCTGGTTCGTATGGTGCTGGATCATAATAGGCCGGGCTCATAATAGGTTGGATGGTCATAGAGATGAAGCTTTTTAAAGTGGCAGTGATGGTACAGGGGTTCCTGAACCATAGGCATGTGGTATGGAGCACGAGGCCAATGCCCATCGGTATCGCCGTGAGGGTTGGTGTGATGAGTCTTAAGGGTCCTCTTCCGAGGAGGATCTTCCCATACCGAGGCCAAGGTTGACACCGACATATGGCCTGAAATGGAGCCAACTTGAGATCTAGGGCTCATATGCACCGAATGCATGGCTGCAGTGACCTCAGCTGAAGTATTCCTCCAGTCAGGAGATTGACTGAATTGAGGGAAGGGCGCAGCACCAGACAAAGGGAGAGAAGTATCCTCTTCCCCAGACAGTGAGTCCAGACACACCATCTCTTATTGAGGTTCTTCCATAGGAGGAGGAGGAGGCGGATCTGGTTTATCTACAGGTAATGAAGCTTGAGAGTGCTTGGTTTTGTGAGTCGTGGAGACCAATGACTTCATTTTCTTCTTAGGTACATCTGACGGTACTGAAGTCGATTTCGGTGTCAACATGGTGGAGCGGGTCAAGATGGACTTTGGGATTGATGCTGAGGGCTTTGGTTTAGATGTTGATTTGGACGTCTCAGTGGATTAAGTCAATCTCGAGGTCAGAGAACGATTTTGAGAGAAAGATGAGGACTCTATACTTGGGGCCTGGTTTGGATCCATGTTCAAGCACTGGGGGGGTTGTAAAGATTTTTCCCACAGGAAAGACCGTAGCCATTAGAGGCAAAGTTTAAGTGCTGGTTTTGTTAATTTTTTGCAGGCCTAGCAGGAATTAGTTTGATGTGCTTCTCCTAAACAGAAGAGGCACTGAGAATGCCCATCTGATAAAGTAATTTTGTTCAGGCAAGGCACGCACAGTTTGAAGGGGTGCGAAGAGGCCATAAAAAATGGGGGCCTAGAACCAAGAAAGGGGGAATAGGGGGAATAAAGTCCTGGAATCCTGCCCCTTCTCTCGTTTTATTTATTTATTTATTACTCACTCACTGCTTTAAGGAAGGTCCAGTAAAAGGAGGAATCCTAATACTTTCTTCTTCTTCTTTTTAATGAACGGAGCTTCGTTGCTGAGATGCTGCTGCAGCGGCGGCAAAAAAGGAACTGAGGCACTCTATGCCATAGGCAGGGCACATGCAACAGGAGGGAGGTCCTAGTGAACATATGCAAAAGCTCTAGAAGTTTCTGAGAGTCTCTGCACAGGTGCACTAAAACCCAACTGTGTGCATTCACAGAGACAATGAAGAGAAACCTAGATATCCAGGGCCAGGGATGAATCCAGGAGTAATCAAAGTTGCAAACCTTAATTCATGGGGATTTTCTCCATCCAGTATGGGTGAAATCCCTATTCCCTGATTTGTCTTTCAACTAACCACAAGTACTTCTGCTTTGTCTGCACTGACCTTAAATTATTTCCCTTCACTGATACCAGATGCCACTTTAAAACTGAAACAACATCCTTCAATTTGAATGGAAAGGAGAAATAGAGTTGAGTGTCATAAGCATACTGGTGGCACTGAAGCCTCAAACTCCAGACAGTTTCTCCCAGTAGTTCCATGTCTATGTTAAATAGGATGGGAAACAGAAACAGAATGGGACCCTGAGGGACTACACAGGCTGGTGGCTAAGAGTGAAACAGGAGTCCCTCAGCACCACCTTCTGAGCTCAACTTTTCAATAAGGATTAGAACTGTTGAAAACAATGCCTCCAAGATGTATCCTAGAAAGACAGCTCAACAGGGACACACTACTTTTGTCCAGTTCATGATCTAGGTCATCCACCAAGATGATCAAAGTCATCTCTTACTCATAATCAACCCTGAAGTCTGATTGAAATTGATTTGAATATCCCATCTCACCTAAAAAACCCTTAAAACTGAGAAGCCACCACATGCTTCAATACATTGCTCAAGACTAGAATATTGGAGACCAAATGGTCCAGTATGGTAGGTTTGAAAGAGGGTTTTTTCAGCCAGTGGTCTTACTACTATCTCTTTTAGGCATGCTGCAACCTTGCCTTACTGTAGGGATATATTTGCCACTCCCCTTATCCACTCAGTCAGTTCATCCTGCCAGCTACTTTTGTAAGTTAGGAAAGGCAAAGGTTCAACACACGTGTGGTTTCAGCTGCCCAAGGATTCTATTCACATCTTTGGGCTACATAAAGTGACATGTATCCATTATCATAGGACAATAAGATACCATAGTTACATCCATAGCACTTGCATAAACTAAGCATCCATGTTAGGGAATATTTCATCTGCACAGCATTGTGAAGTTCTTCACAATGAATAGTTGAATGGTCTGCATCCTGTTCTTGAGGGCAATCATATAATAGGCCCTTGATCAGATGCAGAGGCAAGAGAGAAGGATGAGTTCCTTGTTGCTGACACCACCATAAAGTAGACCCTCTAATGAGCTATAGCCCATGCTTGATGAGATCTGCTATGATTCTTTATCCTGCTCTTACTACCAACTCCCTAGTAAACCAGGGCTAATTTGGCTCCATGGGAGGGGATGCTTAGGAGAGATAATAGCCACAGCCATGGTCACTGTTACCCCATCCCTGATATCAAACAGGACATTGATAGGACCACCTGCCAAGGTGAAAGGAAACTCCCCAAGAACCATAAGGAAAGCATTTGAATCCATAAACATCCTTGGCCTTAATCAGTTCCCTGTCTTTGCTACTCTTGGGGGCCATAAAAGCATTTTTACATACATCAGAAACATTACGTCGTCCCCCGTCCCCCCGGATTTGCCTTAACCACTTGAATCATCTCATCTGCACTGTTTTTCTGACTTGGTTGATTTATCCAGAAATGATATCATTAGTATGGTATGAAGTAGAAACTTGTATTGCCTTTATTGGAAAGTGGTGTTGTCATGATCACATTCCATTCCAGATGTTGTGTGTTTAAGATGCATTATTACTTACTTTCCAGCCCTGCTCAATAAAATTCTCCTCATCCTTTGAATAAGTAATTTAGGGGGGGAAATGATGAGGACTCAGTGGCCTGGTTTGAGCACAACAGCAAAATGATGGACAGAAGGGCCTTGTATTGGCTTCTTCCTCTATATACACAGACTGGGCAAGCATAAATTGGGTAAACCATTACAGCTAAAAACAAGCTGTGTTTTAACTAAACCAGAGCTTGCCTCCCAACCAGAATTAGGAACCACAGTTTTAAGAAATAGGAACCACTGGGGGTTCCTCTCGGATCCCTGGCCTTGGACCCTAGTACCACTTCTTGAATGGTCCACCTTGTGGACCATAGGTTCCCTCTGCTGCTTCCTATTTATTCCCAAAAGTATCTAAATTATCATTTGTCAAATGCTGGTAGGTATGAGGTGATTGGATAACTAGTGAGATGGCAGAAAAGGTGAACACTATCATTCATGGAATGCATGCAATTGTTTTTGTTTCTATTACTCCTTGTCCCTTCCAGTCCAAGGTATGCTTTCCAACTGGCAAGATATGAAGCAATATTTAATTATGTTCAGATTATCTGACTTGCTAAGCAGTCCAGAAATAGATATTGTAAAAATGTGGTTAAAGTGAGCAGTAAAAAGGGAAGTGCGCCTTTGATCAGAAAAAAACCCAAAAGGGATATTGTTGCTCAGAACTTACACAAGAGACTTGCAGCTTAGTTTTGTCTGTAGTCATATGAAAAAGAAAGTATACCCTCTTTGAATTCTATGGTTTTATGTATCAGGACATAATAAAAATCATCTGGTCCTCAGCAGGTCTGAAAATCAATTAAATACAACCTCAGATGAATAGCCACACATGACATATGCCACTGTGCCATGATTTATTTTACAAAAATGAAGTCATGGTGTAGAAGCCATGTGTGAATAACTCAGTACACCTTATGATTCAATAGCTTGTAGAACTACCTTAAACAGCAATAATTTGAAGTAATCATTGTCTGACTTTATTGATCTCTCACATCACTGTGGAGGAATTTTGTCCCACTCTTCTTTACTACATTGATTCAGTTCACTGAGGTTTGTGGGCATTTGTTTATGAATAGCTCTCTTAAGGTCCCACCACAGCATTTCAATTGTGCTGAGGTCTGGACTTTGACTGGGCCACTGCAGCACCTTGATTCTTTTTTTTTCCTCAGACTTTTTGTTATAGATTTGCTGAAGTGCATGGGATTATTGTCCTGTTGCATGATCCAATTTTGGCCAAGCTTTAGCTGTTGGACAGATGCTCCCACATTTGACTCTAGATTACTTTGGTATATAGATTCAATAGTCAACTCAATAACTGCAAGATGCCCAGCTCCTGTGGCTGCAAAACAAGCCCAGATCAAAACCCCTCCACTACTTTGCTTGACAGTTGATACGAGGTGTTTGTGCAGATATGCTGTGTTTGGTTTTTGCATAGCACTTTGCATTATCTCCAAACTTCTCTACTTTGGACTGTCCAAAGGACATTGCTCTTGAAGTCTTGTAGTTTGTCCAGATGCAACTTTGCAAACCTAAGTCAGGCTGCCATGTTCTTTTTAAAGAGAAGAGGCTTTTTCCTGGCAACCCTTCCAAATGAACCATACCTGTTCAGTCTCTTTCTAATTGTACTGTCATTAACTTTAACATTTCACATGATAATAATTGAGGCCAGTAGAGTCTGAGATGTAACTCTTGGTTGGTTGGTTTGTTTGTTTTTTGCAGTTTCTCTGAGCATTGCACAGCCTAACCTTGGGATGAAGTCCACTCCTAGGAAGATTGGTAACTGTCTTGAATGTTTTCTACTTCTGAATAATCTTCACTGTAGAAGGATGCACTTTAAATTGTTTGGAAATGGCCTTATAACCCTTCCCAGATTGATGGGCAGCAACAATTGCTTCTCTACAATCATTGCTGATGTGTTTCCTCCTTGGCATTGTGTTAACACACACCTCAAACTTCTAAACTTTGGCTTTTGTAGTAATTTATTTAGCAAACTGCTAAAACTTTGGCTTTTATAGAGGTGGTCACACCTGCTGATGATCAGTTACTCAAGGGCCTTTGGTTAGCAGCACCTGGCTGCTTCTTAGCCACTTAATTCCTATGGAAGCAGTAAGGGTGTACTTCGTTTTTCACAAATTGCTCCTCTATTTTGGTTTTATTTTTGTTAAACAAATCATGGCACAGTGGAAAATGTCATGTGTTGTTGTTCATTTGAGGTTGTATTTACCTAATTTTCAGACCTACTAAGTACCAGATGATTTTTATTATGTCCTGTAATGTAAAACCATAGAATTTAAAGAGCATATACTTTCATTTTCACATGACTGTATGTTTACTGAGATGTATGTCCAGCTCAGTCTGGCTGTAGGTTGATTCCTGCTGGAAAATTCAGGGTGCAGCCCCACACAAGGAAAGGATAAGGGTTGCTTATCTTGAAACATCCATGCCAACCAGAGGAACATGGAGCATTTGATGAACAGTTGGAGGCAAGGAACTCTGGACGAGCACTCCAGAGGCACCACCCCTTCTCTCTAACCTTCCTACAACAGGGCTATCCAAAATAATTTTGCTGCATGGTGAAAAAAGTAGAAGATGCCCCTCCAATTCCTTGTAGAGAAGCCATTCAGACAGACAATTGAACCTCCCCAGTAATAGGGCAGCACCCTCCACTATACCTGAGGACAGCAAAGGGCTTTGCTTAGAGGATTCAGGACAGGCTTGATAGCATACACTGTTCTGACCTCTAACACCTTACTCCTCCTCCTCACAACCACTGCTCAGCCATCTACAGTGTCTGCTCCCTAAGACAGTTATTTCACTGTTCATAATGCCACAGTTGGACTTCCTCATAAACACCTATGATACACCCAGGATACATGTATTGCAACTGTTGTTCATAGCTTGGTTTCACTATCTCCTGGCTCTTTACAGGTCCTGCAGGTCCCATGTTCTTGGCATCTGTGACTGAGTTTGGGGGTGGGGAAAGGGCAAGATGAAGACAGACCCTGATTGCTGTTCTGGCTGAATGCTCAGCTTTGTAGTACTTTTACTCTGGGTTTGAATCTCAAGACCTCGCTCCTTCTTTTGCCCCTGATATGACGGTATATTTTCCACTCTTCAGGGATGCACTAAATGAGAGGGAACATTTTTGCCTTTCCTGTGATGGGGCTGAGGCCTCCCTCTTCCACTCCCCAATCCAATGACCTATACAACGATCCACTCAAGTTTGCTGCTGCCTGTATCTGCCTGTGGCTGCCCTTCTGCCTTTTCCTCTGTCTTATTGTCAGAAAACTCTCCCCCATTCTTAGAAGTCTTTATCTCTATCTCTATCTCTATGATGGAGTGCACAACATGTTTAATTTTAAAGGATATTCCTGAATTTTTCCTTTGAAGTCTGAAAAAATCAAGTCTAGATGTTATTCTTTTGGAAGGAGAACAGAAATATTGCAATGCATTCGTATAAAACAAGTAGTGGTGTACAGGTATTATGCCAGTTAACCTTCTGTATCAGCTGAAGCCTCGTTGATTCTGATCAAAATCACATGTGAGAAGAGCAACATCTCAGGGGCAAGACTAATGTGCTCCCCACTTCATGTATTAATTCAGGTTACAGAATGTCTGAACAGAATTTAGTCACCCAGTAGAAAGAAGTCATTGCAATCATCCTGAAGGTTGTATGAATATAACCAATGTGTGCGATAAGAAAAAAAAAATCAGGTGATGGGTGTACTATTCAGAAAATAGGCTAATAGCTTGGCAGCCAAAAGAATTCTTACAGTATTTCCAGATGGATGGCTCCCAGCACTTCAAGGAGGGTTTTTCATTGTTCTTTTAAAGCACCATTATGCAGCTAGTCTGTCTTTCCCTCCTTGTTAGATTTTTATTTGTTTAAACATTGGGAGAATATGGCTACAAGCTGGTACTACCTTCTGCACCCCCTGAAAAATTCTGTGAATAATGTAGAGAAATAGAACAATAAAAGCTTAATATAGAAGCACCTTTTCACTTAACCAAAAGGGGGGAAATCATGAATAGTTTACCTTTATTGTCTGCTGGATTTTGACACTGGGCTGCAAGAAAGAAAAAAAGAACCAGATCATTATGAAATGAGAGAAAAAGTGACTGCTTCAAACTGCAGTGTGTTGGGTAGAATTTTAAAACTATTATACTATTTCATTTCAGCCTCCCTTTGTAAGGTGATCAAATTATCACCTTATAAAGCTTCCTTCGTATTGTTACATCTGCTGTATCTGTACTTACCTGCTGGGTAATCATGGAATACTTACCATAAGACCACTCTATCAACATACAAAGACTATCTAATCAATGTATGAAGCGTGCCTGAATACGTTGAATTGCTCCCATTAATTGCAGTGCCTCACCATGAACCTGTTGGGCTCCAATAAGAAGGACAAATCTGCATATCAAGAGATTCCAGGCAGCCAGTGCTGCCCTGGTGTCCTTAAACCAAATGAGGTTTACAGTCCATCTTCAAATAGCACTTTGAAATTCCTATTTATTTATTTATTTATTCGATTTTTATCCCGCCCTTTTAGACAGAGTCTACTCATGGCGGGTTCCATAAACATTAAATATAAAACAACCTGAACAATTAAAATTAAAATAAAACAGTTCAAAACAATAATATTAATATTAATAATACTCAAGATGGAGAAAAAACAGAAATTATAATAAAATAAAATAAAATATTGACAAATATTAAATCCTAATAACCATTTGCCTGAAAGCTGTTTGGCAAGTGTAAATTTGATGCTTCATTTTGTGTCTCTGGCATCCTGATCTGGGGGTCTCCCCCCTTTTCCTCACAATGGTTGATATACTGTATGTTGTGCTAATGAGAGAGATTTATATGGTCCTTAACAGCTGCAACGTGGATAATTTAAAGAGATGGAGCATCTGGTCTCAGGAGTTTTATTCACTCTTTTATAGGAGAACAGCCAGCCTGTGTGGTCTTGAGCAAGCTTCACAGTCCCAGAGTGCCCCAAAAGAAGGGAATGGTAAACCACTTCTGACTTCTGTATAACTACAAAACCCTGGGAAGGGTCGCTGTGAGTTGAAATTGACTTGATGGCACATAATTATCATGTATAAACAACAGCTTTTCTGTATTTTGGAGCTTCAGTAAATATGGAATGTCCATAATGCAAGATATTAAACCCCAATGTTTTGTGCTAAGTGAATTTCTGTTAAGAAAAGGTATGATAATTAACATCACATAACTGTTCAGGGCAAAGAAAGATTTGCAACAACTACTAATTTGATTGTTTAGTCTTACTTACAGTACAATAAGGGTGGAAGTAACAAGTGGGGTACCCCAGGGCTCAGTCCTGGGCCCTGTGCTCTTCAACATTTTTATTAATGACCTGGATCAGGGGATCCAGGAAATGCAAATCAAATTTGAGGATGATACAAAATTGGGTGGAATAGCTAACACCCTGCGAGACAGAAATAAAATTCAAAATAATGTAGATAGGCTTGAAAACTGGGCTGAAAAGAACAGAATGAAATTTGACAGGGAGAAATGCAAAGTGCTGCACTTAGGAAAAAGAAACCAAACACACAGTTACAAGATGGGGGATACCTGGCTCAGCAATACTACAAATGAGAAGGATCTTGGAGTCCTTGTAGATCACAAGCTGAATATGAGGCAACAGTGTGATGTGGCCACAAAAAAGGCAAATGGTATTTTAGGCTGCATTAAGAGAAGTATAGTTTCCAAATCCCACGAGGTACTAGTCCCCCTCTATTTGGCACTGGTTAGGCCTCATCTTGAATACTGTGTGCAGTTCTCTGCACTTCAAGAAGGATACTAACAAATTGGAACAAGTTCAGAGGAGGGCGACAAGGATGATCAGGGGGCTGGAAACCAAGCCCTATGAGAAAAGACGTAAAGAACTGGGCATGTTTAGCCTTGAGAAAAGAAGACTGAAGGGAGATATGATAGCACTTTTCAAATACTTGAAAGGCTGTCATACAGAGGAAGGTTCTTGATCATCCCAGAGTGCAGGACATGCAACAATGGGCTCAAGTTACAAGAAACCAGATTTCGGTGGAATATCAGGAAAAACTTCCTGTTAGAGCAGTACAGCAATGGAACCAATTGCCTTGAGAGGTGGTGAGTGCTCCAACACTGGAGACATTCAAGAGAAACTTAAACAACCACCTGGACTTGGTCTTATAGGCCCCTTTCAACTTCATGATTCTATAAGATGTAGACATGACTAGAAAACTAAAATAAATCTGATTTGTGGGTCAGCTCAGTGATTGGCTGCCAAATCCTGAATAGCACCAAATTAGGTACATTCACGTCTTCACAGAGGACAGGCAGAAACAGAGAGGGTCAAAACCTATTCAGTCTATGCTTTCAAAGATAAAACATTATACTTGTAATTTGTTACAAATTATACTTTGTAACATTATACTTGATGAGAAGTTTTGGGGGTTTTTTGTTTTGTTTGTTTTTAGCTCAAAACCCCACACAGAAGTTGTTGTGAGTTTTTAGTTGGCCTAACAAAGGTATCATGACCACATGAATTTTGATCAGTTTATACAGCTTTCCATCCAGCATTAGGGGTTCAATACTAATGTAGCAGTGTAAGTAATACCCACCCTTTGTCACTAGGTTGCACTACACAGCAGAAGCAGGGAGCTGAGCTGTTCCCCAATGTCTCATGTTCTTGATGCATTGAACATGTAGCGGAGGACAGATTTGCACATCACTGCAGGCTGGGAATAATTTTAATTCTTCGCCTCTCTCAGTAGTGGAGGACACATTTTAAAGTAAAATTGTGTGTTGATACTTATACAAATTTGTCAAACCCTGAAAATATAAATCTTTAGAACAGGATTTCTAGGCAATCTGCAACTCTGCAGGATTAGTCCAGTTGGGGACCAGAAGTGGAGGCTGATTTATAACAGTAAATCAGCGGGAATCTCAAGCTGGGTGCTTTTGAATATCTTACTTGAAAAGTTTTGTCTGCTGACTCTGTGTGTGTGTGTTTTGTCTTGCAACTGGTCCAGCACTGAGGAGAAACCATCTGCTTTAACAGAAATCATGTGATTTCTTGCTGAAAGTAACACTTGCATAATTTCATGAAATCCATGCATCTCATATATTGGTGAAAGCTAACATGCTAGATTGCAGACAAGCAGTCCTCTTTTAAAGAAGAAATGACTGCCACTGGGTACAGGGGACAGAGTTCAAGTATTACTGGAGGTTTCCTTTTAATTTCTACTTTTGGATACTGAGAGCCAGTGTGGTACAATGGATAGAGTGTCAGACTAAGACTCAGGAGCCCTGGATTCATACCCCATTCTGCTCTGGAAAGTTACCAGAACATCACAATGGTAAACTGCTTGTTGAACACCTCACAAATTCCAAAACCACTATTATGGTTGCCATAAGTCAGAAGTCAGTTGACAGCACTAAGGCCAGGATGGTATTGTAGACAGAGTGCAAAACTGGGGCTCAAAAGTTCAGATTCCCTTTGGCTACTGATACTCCTTTGGGTACCTAGTGTGGTGCAGTGGATAGACTAATGAATTAGGACTCAGGAGACCTGGGTTTGATACCCTGATTCTGCCATGGAAACTCGCTGGGGGTTGGAAATGGTGAAACCACTCCTTAAATACTTATCTGGAAAACCCTATTAGGGTTGCTATAAGTCAGTTCTGACTTGATGGCACATAACAACTATGGAAGCTCACTGCAGGGGTGGCAATGGTAAACCCTCCTTGAACTGTTCAGATACCTTGAAATCCTTATTAGGGTAGTAAGTCAGGAGCAACTTGACAGCACAGAACAAAAGAAAAATACGATATTAGAACAAGGGACCAGTTTAGGCATGATATTTGGCTGTAAGCTTATGGTTATTCCTGGAATGTACCTATGTCTTTCTAGGGTTCTTGCCAGCTAGCTGTTTTGGTATTCTGAATTACAATTTTTTCAGTAGATGATAGACATGAGGATAAATAAGACCATTAACCAATGAGTGTGGTGACAAAAGGGGGAAAGGGGGTGTGAAATACTGTGGCACATTAGAGACTAATAATTTTATTTCAGTGCGAGCTTTCATGGATCAAAACCCACTTCCTCAAACTCTGGAGTTTAAATGAGTGACTGGTAAATTTTTATAGATCCCCATAATCAAGTAAGGAGACAGGTAATAGACAAAGCAACAGTGAACTGTTAAAACAGGAATGGGTCTATCAAACTGTAAATTGCTTAACAGGTTGTGGGTCAGGCTTTGCAAGATGGTTGCCCTTGTTGCTCCCAATCTGCACCAGTGCCATTTAGGAGGAACAGGGAAGGGGAGGAATAAGATTTGAAAGCAAGGTTCATCTCAAAGGTTAGTAGGCAGGATTATATAGGAGAAAATAGCTCCTTGGGATATTTTGGCATGCTGCATTTGAGAATGACACTAGGTGGAAGGCTTGATGGAGGAAGCAAAATGGAGAACAGAGAAACTGTCTCCAGTGGTGAAGGGAGCACTAGAGTATATCAGTGTGCATAGCTTTTGTTTTGTTTTTTTCTTTTCTTTTCTTTTCCCTTTATTATTGAGTTAATGTAATTGTAGTAAATGTCTTGTGTATTTTGATTAATTAAAGAAAAAAAAGTAAGCAAAATGGAGGCCAGACTGCCAACACAGTTGCTGTTGTTGCCACTTGCAAAGGCAATATGAGGAAAAATCCTGGGAACAAAAAAAGATATTGAGCTCCACTCCTGAGAAGTTGTTGGGGAATTCCTCTTTCCCCTGGAGATCTTTGATAAAATTGCCCCTCCCCCCTTGTTTCTCTACACACATATAGGGTGGAGAATTTCAAACAGCCATTTGTGGACAGCTTTAATTGTTAAGTAACATTTGATGGCTTCAAAATGTAACCTATACTTTAAAGTTAAGTGCTATATTCATGCAGAAAGAAAAGAAAAACAATGCAAGGAAGAAGGCCTTTCTTCTTCAGAAACTGAGCTTTTATGTTATTTTATGCCATTTAGGATGTAGTCCGATATGACAGATATGGCAAGTGAGGCACTTTAGAATTTGGAAAAGTAGGACAGTATGCATCACGACTGCTTTGCTAGCACCATTCCTCATATACTACTGGAATCATTCCGCTGACAAAGGTACAGTAACAGAAGAGCTAAACCAGGAGGGAGGGTGATTTCTGGGGTCTCTGACCTACCTCGGGCCAGCTGGAGATCCTGTTGCTTGCTGTCTGTCCTAGTGAGGCCTCTGTGCTAAGGGCACTATGGCATCATTTTGTGAATGTCTATGTGTTGGAGTGCTACTGTGGAAATTCCTCGATCAGCTGGCTATGGCAGTTCTTTCTGCCCTGAAATTCCCCACTCCTACCCTGCGGTAGAAATTTCTCATAAAGGCTGCTACAGGTCAGCTCTGAAACCAAACTGGAAAAGAATACATTAAACAATGTTTGTTTCCTCTCGTAATGCTTGGAAATGTGATCCTAAAACATGCTGCGTTACCTTGTGCTGGGTACATTAGAGAGAGAGAGACACCTGGAGTCTAATAAGAGGAACCAACATTTTTCTTCCCACATGATAGAATCTCCAACAGGATAATCTTCACTTAGGCACAAGAGGCACAAGAGGCCTCTGTGACCAGAGCACTTTTTAGCCTGTTTGGCTGCTACTTCAGCCAAGACCATAGCCTAGACTGGACTAGCTTTGCTTCAGTTACTCATGACCTGGTAACATCCAGTTCTTAGCTGGTTTCAGAAGCAGCCCCCTGTAGAATGCAATCACAGTGCTAGTAACCTGTAGTGGTTCTCAGTCCATTTCCAGGTCCAATTCAAGATGTTGTTTTTGACCTTTAAGCTCCTGCATGACATCGGGCTTAATAGCCCAGTGGTCTGGAGCACTGCTGAGCCACAGATTGGGAGTTCAATTCTCCAGTGTGGCTTGCACAAGAAAAGCCCATTTGTCCAGCCTTGGGCAACCTACCCAGTACAAAAATACCCCAGAAGGAGGTATGGTAAACTATTTCTGAATACTTAATATCTAGGAAACCCTGGGATGAATCACCATACATCAGAATTGATAACACTCTATTATTAATTTCAGTAGAGGGCCTCTGCCCTCTACACCAAGAATTCTCTCTCTTTTCATGCATATACCTGGATCTTGAGATCGACTTCAGAGACTTTTCTTTGACAGCCTCCACTGAGTGAGATGTGGTCAGTAGCCATATGAAATCACCTTTTCAGTGAGGACACCCTGGCTATAGAATTGCCTCCTCTGAGAAGCTCACCTGTTGCTTCATTTGATATTATTCAAAGTATTTTAATTTTCTAGGTATTTCAGTATGTTGTAACTTGAAGGTCTTTTTATTCTCCATAAACGTTTTAATTGTTCTATTTCTTGTTGTGAGATCCTGAAATACAGGACATCCTGTATACTGTGGTTTTTAATCTGTATTATCATTTGCCTGCCTTATGAGCCAGTAGTTTGATGCTTTATAAAATGCCTGTAAAGTTTGCAGTGAAAACCAAAGTCGGTGCTGTAGCAAACACAGCATCCAGTGCATCTCTCTCTTCTTACTAGACGCCTTCTCGGGGGCAAACAATTGCTACTATTTCAGGCTGCCCAGGGAAGCCAACCTCAGTTTTCAGAAGACTTCATGGCTCTGAGAGACTCACAGAATGCCATGAAAGGGACTTTGGTCTCCACCTGTTGGTACTGCCTTCTGCAGCAGTCCCATCCCAAGCCTGGTGTAGAGAGCTGGCATCTGTTCTCCTGGCACTGTAGTTGGCACCCTTTAAAAAGATCCCAGGTTCCAGAAGCGGATTGAAAGATGAAGACCACTGAATGACAAGTGGAGGGGGCATCTAATCTTTTTAATTAGCCATAAACCTCTCCCAACTGTAAAGAGTAACAGAGGCAAAGGCGTAAGAAAACCCACAGAAGAGTTTGCATGTCAGTCCAGAGTGGCTGAAAGCCTTTGGCGGGCAGGTGACCTTCTTCTCTTCTTTAAAGGTAATGCCAGTTCCAGACAGGGCTCCCCCTTTGCTGCCATGTACAGATTTTGGTACAGACCCAGTTAACCCCATGCTTTATTGGTGCCTCTCAAGAACCTGGGGAATGACACATGTTGCTCTTAGAGACAGACGCCCTTCCCTGCCATCATAAGCTGCCAGCAAATACGGAGAAGATCATAGGGTACACGCACGAAATTAAAGAGGAGATATTTTCATTTGTTTACTGTCCCGCTGGTCTATTCTTGGAAGGAAGACAAGGACAAAGATCTTTGTCTCTTCACGTACCTCCAGCTCAAAACGTTATGAAGGCTGTGTAAATCCAACACACTCTGCGAAGGAAGCGCTCAGCTCTTCCGCCTGTCTTGATAGATCTCGCTCTTCTTTAGCGCAAGCAACCACCAGATATAGTTCTTGTTGTTTTCCTAAAAGGACTCCCGCCGTCCTCTCCCCTTCTTGGCCACCGGCCGGGGCGGGCTGGGGGCGAGGGCTCCCTCCCCCTCCTTCCCCTCCTTCCCCTCCCGCAACCTCGCTTGTGCGCTCTTAGCGGCTTACCTTGTATTCCCGGGCCCGAGTGGCAGGCGGGGGCGGCGGGATCCAGGATGCTGAGCAGAGCCACCAGCACCAGAACCGGCGCGCGCTGCCGGCGCGCCATGCTAGCGGGGCCCCTTTGTGTGCGGCCGGCGCCGTGATGTGGCATCCCCCGGCCGGCTGCTCCTCCACTTTGGGAAAGGAACTGAAGGGCGCTGCAAGTGCATGCTCGCATATTATGGGATATACGGCTCGAAGATCGTGTTACAACTGCTGGTATTCCTGGGTGGAAAAACGGATTTTAAGAGCCTGGGCGACGAAAACGGGGCGAGGAAGCTTTCCGGCCGGTTGCAAGGGGCGGCGGCGGCGGCGCCTTGCCGGCTCCCTTCGTCTGCCGGCACTTCGCTCTCGCCCGCTCAGGGCTCCCCGGCCCAGGAGCCGTGGAAGAGGCGGCCTAGAAGAGCTCCGGGAAGGAGCGGGCGCTGAATTCGAAGACGGCCCCAAACGCTTGGCCGGCTCTTCAGGCACCACAAAAGGACATCCGTGTTGGGTTTCCTGCCGCAGGCTAGCAGGGCGCACCCGCGGCCCCAGCAGCCGGGGTTCCTCTCCGTTCTGGCTCCCTTCTTCCTTTCCCACCGGACGGCGGGACGCCCACGTGGCCCCACTAACCTTGAAATGCAGCAGCTCTGAGCAACGATGCCAAACGGCATCCAAACCAGCTTCCCCAGGTTTTTTTAGCTTCCTTCCGGAACTCTCCACCCCCTCGTTTATTTTACCTGCTTGATCAGGTGTGACAACCCATACTTTTTGTACTCCTTGCGTGACTGACCCGTATTCTAGCGTTCAGCAATGTATGAATTTTATGATTTCTTGGTTTTTATTCATTCATTCATACTTCTTTCTTGGTCACCCTACTGATTCAAGAAATGCTTAGCTTCCCACAATAAATCCACATTTTCAAGCACTCTTATCTTTGTTATTCTTGCCTGTTTTAGAATCCACAGTCCTATATGAGAACTTACAATACAAAGCAACAATTTACATTTGCAAAGTCAACCGTTCTGTTGCATATTACATTCCTCATCTCAAGGAAGATAGTCTTAATTTTATTGATGTGGTTATTACGTCACTATTAATTCAGCCAAAATTTGAATTATATGGCAACAGGATCCATATCTTTATTTTAGATATTTAACTGCGTTTCTTTGGTTGGTTGCTTTCTACTGATTATCACAGACTTGGATTTTTTAACATTCATTTTTTAGAACACGTTCACTATTTACTTGATGTTATTCTCAATTAAAAATATATATATTTATTAATGATGTATTTTTAAAAAGCACCTGTTAGTAAAACAGTGCTGATAATACAAAATCTTAGCAAAATCTTATTTAATCCTGAAGCAATACAAAGAATTATTCCATTAGTCATGTTTAGTAATGAAAGCAGGATGAAAAGGTAATCCACTCCAACTCAAAGCATAAAAACAAAGATTGGGAAAGGGTAAACCAAGAAAGAATGGTTTAACAGTTAGTCCAGTTCTGCTAATTTAGGAGACTTGTGAGCCAAGTGTTATATGTAGCAATAAACATTGGCCACCTGAATTGTTCTGTGCCCAAATAGGGACACCCAGATTGATGCCTGCCCTGCCCTTTTCTCTTTTGAAAACTCTCCAACCCAATACTTGTCAGGGCCCACCCATGCCAGTATTTGTGCACTTTCAATTCTCTAGACCTCCAATGGTTTAATCAATGATTTTGCAGCAGGAAAGTCATGGAAAATTCATTTCTAAGACAATGAGCATACTCTTCACTTATGCTGTAAACTCCGCATCCTCCTGAGTTTTTCTTTCTCTATCCCCACTTCTAATCACAATGCATGAATGCTGTGTTTAACATGGGATCTGTGAATGTGCCACTCTGCTCCTCTAATTCTTCTTGGCTCTTTGCCTCATCCTGGAAATACACAAATACCACTGATTTCATTCAATTTTGCACACTCACCTGAAAAAGTGCACATCCCAACGTACTTTTGGAGGGAGAAATACACACAAATATGTACAAGAGAGCCTTGTCAGCAATTATTATATTAAAGTATTATACTAAGTTGTATAGTGCCTTAAAGATCAACATGTTTCTAACTGCATGACCCCACCATTCGTTCTCATATTGCAGCTGTTGGGAAAATTTTTGGAAAATGGGAATGAGAAAACATGTTATTTCTTTCCTTTACCCAGAAACCTATGTTGAATAGCAAGCAGAAGCATTAAACTCCTGGTGCATTCAACCTACTTTTACTATTTGGAGGAGCTAAATTCTGAAACACTATTTTTCCTCTGTTATGTGAAAGAGCCGAACCCTAAGATTTCCAGAAAAACTATTACTGTTCTCACTTTTGAAGACCTGATGTACAATTTCTCTCACTGGCTCTGCCTGTTTGTTTACATGATGGGCCATGCCACATAGTTTCAATATGTCACAGGCTTGTTGTTTATGTTGTTTTCCAGAAGCAGCTTAAGAAAGTATTCTAAGTATTGCTCCAATCAACGATCAATCTGTCACTATCCCTCCCATCTTCATATGTGTCTTGAAATAGCCCAGATCTGTTATCATTACATTTAGAACAAACAAAAGCAATCAAGCATAGGGTAAAGTTGATACTGATTACTGTTCTGCAACTTTCCCCCAAAACCATAACCATAAATGGAGCTTATGGGCTAGTTTGAGAACCGTTAATTTATATGATTTAAAATGCTTATGTTTGTATCATCTGTGCTATATTTTATCTGTGTTTAAGTGGTAAATGTTTGTCCATTTAACATTATTATTTTTGTTGATAATAAAAATGAAGCCCCCAAATGATGTTTAACTAGTTAACCTAAGTAGCAACTGGTGTGTTTAAATGGTGCCACAGATTTTTGTTCTAGCTTTGATGGGAAGGCATTTTTCCTAAAGAAGTATAATGTATAGGCAAAACATTTCAACATGCTACATATACAAAGAACACTTACTAAAATATTGTATTTGATATTGTAGAAACAAGTTTTGAACTCTAAACTTAGCCAGCTGAAATTGCAAGTATCGCACCAAAAACAAACATCCACATTACCCATCAACTTATCACACTAACACATAAGGGGTCCATTTTCAAACTTTCTTCCACATTCTTGAAAGCAAGCCTTTACTCCCACCTCAACAACAACAAAACTACCCCCTCCAAATAGACATTCCCAAATGTCCTAGTCCCAGTTGAGGCTGTGTATACTCAATTTGAGTTCACATGTCTAGCCTCTCTAGTCCCATGTAGGTTTAAAAGTGAGAACAAGGCAGAGTTGTGTTTTGCCTCTTTCCTTATTTCAAGTGTATGCAGAGGGAACTAGGACAAGACAATGGTAGACTATGCTTCCAGGGCAGACTGCTCATTTTCTGCTGGATGTTTGGCAGGGAATGCTTAGGAATTGCCACCATTTTTATACACAGTCCCCTTATTTCAGGGGCTCAAATGTAACTGGACAAATTAACACAATCATAAATAAAATGTTTATTTTTAATACTTTGTCAAGAATCCTTTGTAGGCAATGACTGTTTGAAGTCTGAAACACACAGACATCACCAAATGCTGGGTTTCCTCCTTTGTGATGCTTTGCCAGGCCTTTACTGCGGCTCTCTTCAATTGTTGTTTGTTCGTGGGTCTTTCTGCCTTTAGTTTTGTCTTCAGCAAGTGAAATGCATGCTCGATTGGGTTGAGATCAGGTGATTGTCTCAACCATTGCAGAATATTCCACTTCTTTACCTTAAAAAACTCCTGGGTTGCTTTCGCATTATGTTTTAGGTCATTGTCCACCTGTAAAGTGCAGTGCTTTCCAAACAACTTTGCTGAGTTTGGCTGAATCTGAGCAGACAATATATCCCTATACACTTCAGAGTTCATTTGACTGCTTCTGTCTTCTGTCCCATCAGTGCTACTGAAAGCCATGCATGCCTATGCCATCATACTGCCTCCACTGCATTTTACAGATGACGTGGTATGCTTCGGATCATGAGTCGTTCCAAGCCTCCTCCATACTTTCTTCTTCCCATCATTCTGGTACAGGTTGATCTTAGTTTCATCTGTCCAAAGAATGCTGTTCCAGAATCGTGCTGGCTTTTTAAGATTTTTTTTTTTTTTTTGGCAAAGTGTAATCTGGCCTTCCTATTCTTGAAGCTTATGAATGGTTTGCACCTTGTTGTGAACCCTCTGTATTTGCTTTCCCGAAGTCTTCTCTTTATGGTAGACTTTGATAATATGTCTACTGTTCTTCACTTGCCTGGACGTTGTGAAGGGGTTTTTCTTTATCATGGAAAGGATCCTACAATTACCCACCACTGTTGTCTTTGGTGGACGTCCAGGCCTTTTTGTGTTGCAGAGCTCACCAGTGCATTCTTTTCTTTTTCTCAGAATGTACCAAACTGTTGATTTGGCCACTCCTAAAGTTCCTGCTACTTCTCAGAATAAAAAAGATGAATTTATTTTTTCTTTTCTTTTGCAGTTTAAGGACAGCCTGTTTCACTTGCATAGAGAGCTCCTTTGAACATATGTGGGTTCACAGCAACACATTCCAAATGCAAATGCCACACCTGGAATTAACACCAGACATTTTACCTGCTTAACTGATACGAAATAACAAAGGAATCATCCATACCTGTCCATGAAACAACTTTTGAGTCAATTGTCCAATTACTTTTGGTTCCCTGAAAAAGAGGGGGCTACATATTAAAAAGCTCCAATTTGGATGTGAATACCCTCAAATTAAAGCTGAGAGACTGCACTTTAAGCCCATATTCATTATTTAATTTTAAGTTCAATTTATTTTGGTAAATAACCAAAATAACAAAACTTGTGTCAGTGTCCAATTATTTTTGGACCTAACTGTATATGCAATATTAGGACATAGTCAGACATCAAGCTTGAGTTTATGTGTGAAGAATGCTGATGGACATTCCTACTGCTGTCTTCCTCTGTACATAACTGTGCAGTCACAGTAGAAAGCCTAGCACACAGTTCAAAAGCCACAAAGCAAAATGCTAATTATGTCAATGCAGAATTATGTGAAAGCTTTAAGAGCTGACTAAAAGTACATCAAGTATTTTGGAAAAACATATTTACACTGAAAATGCAACAATCTAAGTGAAAGGTGCAACTTGTGATGTCTTGATATGACTGTGTGTACCAAGTCTGTGCTTTTATAGTCTGTGTGAAGGATAATGATTTTACAACTTTTTACTGCTTTTGTTTTAAACAGAAACTAGAATAATGCAGAGAAACATTTATATGAAAGGAGATTTTTAAGGAACAGAGTTTAGATCCACATGTACCAGCTGTCACTAGCTCATCATTAGAGCAGACAAAGGATAATTTATAAGTAGACCATGGACAATGTGCTTGGATATTACAGTAACCATAGAAAAAACGAGAATGGCCACATCAAGGGTTTTTTGCTCTCCTATTCAAACACATGATAAAACCACATCAAGCATCTCATTGTTCCATGAAGTGAATTAAAAATTAAATTTTATTACCATACAATCAACATGTGCTCTATTCATGAAACTAAATCCATCTGAGTAGAGTAAGTCAAACTAGCAACACTTTATTGTTTGGCATGATTCATCTTTGGTACAGTCAGAGAAGGCTTCAGCTCCTCAGCCCCATGAGCATAATGACAGAATTCTGAAGTCAGAGGACAGCCCTGAGGATGGTGCAGGTAAAACCAACACAGGCGAGTTTTAAATGCTCTAGAAGGAAATCTTTGTTTAACATGCTCATTCCGCTTATTTTTCTTGGGTGGCTTCCATTCTCTCCAGTCACGAATATGAACTTTTCCATTTAGAACTGAGATTAAAAAGAGACACCTAAATATTAATACAATGTTACATATATGAATATTAGAATAAGAACGCTGTATGTGAACTACAAGAATCTCATTTCTATGTGTTTGTCAAATTTGCATATGAAATACATATTAATATCCAACCTCCTAACGAGAGCTCTAGGGTTAGGGACAAACACAAGAAGGCTGCCATCTTGGCCGAGACAGAGTGAGGGACACTACTATCAGAAGCAAGGAGATACCAGTCTCAGAATCATGATTCTGAGTATGGTGGAAAACTGAAAAGTATACAGAATTCTTTGTCATTTTGTAGATGTTATTGGAAACAAGAATGAGATCTTACACACTTACAGTAAGTAGCAAAGAGTACAGTTTTATACAGATCATAGTTTTATCTTTATTAAACATAATTTTACTTAGAAGCTGTTAAAGTTTTTATATTTTAAAATTCCATAAATATGCAATAGTACAATTTTAAATGCTACCTAAAGTTATGAGTGAAATATTTCACATTGTTGAAGCAAAATAACTTGCACTCTGATATGAAAATAAGTGTTGCTATTTCCCCTAAATGTCTGTACTTGTTTTGTTTTTATTTTTCAAGAAAAACAAAATTAAAAAATAAAATAAAATGGAGGAAACCTTTTCCCTCATGGCTTCAGAATTTCAAGAACTTTTACGTTTCTACTTCTACTTGGCCAGGGAAAGCCTAAGTACAGTGAAACTGTTTCCTCAACAGAGGGCTCCTCCAACTCATGTCTCAGAAATAGATGTGGATGATGGCATGGAGCAGGGCTACAAGGGAGATGCCTGTCTCATGATATGATTTGTCCCCAGAAGATATCCTAGGAAGAATGGGGTGGGGTGGGAGTCTCCTGGTTCCCCACCTCAAAGCTAAGTAGGATACACTAGAATTAAAAAGCCAAATTTTCATAGCACTTTATCCATTTCTTTCGTCTATGCATTGAATAAGCAATCCTGTTCCAAGGGCTTGTGAAAGAGTGATTCCAGTTCAGCAGGGTTTCTAACAATCCAAGATAATATCCAGTAAAACAGGATATTTACAACTGGCTCTGATATGCTATAATGAGCCTTTGATTAAGCTGCAGTTTCAATCCATGAATGCTTATTGCAAAGGAGAAACAGTAACTATTATAATCACAGAAAGCACTTTAATCCAGCAGAGGCGTCCACAAATAGAGGAAGGGAGAAGGCCATTTGTGTGGATTCTTCAACACTCTTCATCCTCCTATTTGCTTTGTGAAACTCTTTGAGACAGCATCAGAAATGGGGCAAGGGGCTGCAGAAGAATGGGGGAATGTGTGAAAACTGTCTCTCTCCCAAGTGCCACTCACAGAAGCCTTCACAAGACCAAAGAACCTCCTGTGAGCAGAGGGATACAACTGGATAGAATTCCAGAACCATTAAACTTTCAGATTTTGAAACTAACACAGAGAAAACTTACAACCAATAAGCATCACTTGTCTTTACCTTCAAACACTTGATGGTTGTTTCTCAGCAAGGTCTGTAGGCCTCCATATTCATTTTTCAGAGTTTTTAAAGTCTTCTTGTCTAAATGTTCTGCAATTTCTCCCAATGTAAGACTCTCTACAAAAATAATATATTTCTGTGAATTAACATTAGCCCTTATCAATACTTCTAGCTTGGGTTTTTTTAAGAACTGTCAGCTGCTGTTCTAAATGTCCTGTAGAACCAACCTTTCTGTTGTTGTACTACATATAACCCATTTGTCTAAAGACACACACACACGTACATACCCTACATGACTATTTTTCACTTACCACAAGAAGCCATGTCAAAACAAGGTTTTGCAAGATACCTAGAAGAGATGTGTAAAACTGGCATATTTCACATTTAACAAATATGTTTGCCCCTCTTCTACTCTTTTGACAAAAGTTTTGTCTTACTATATATTATTAATCTGTGAATGAAGTTACAGTTGAAGAGAAAATAAGTAATAGTTACTAACAATGATACCTGATGCTGCGGCTTGAAGGAATCTATTTCCTGAAAAATATGTCTTTTTCAAATGTCAAGGATAACAATTTCAATTTTTAAAGAATATTTTAGGCATTAAATCATAATAGATATCACGGCTGATCAACTTTTAAAAACGAATTTTAAAATCTCTGTGCAGTAAGGACAGTTCCGTGATAAAACTGATATGTTCAGTATTCTCACTTTGTGTGCTAACCTTAAAAGGTATTACAATGTACCCATTTGTACAATGTACCAATAGCATTTTGCTATTGTGGAAAACTACTTGGCAGTCTGGAAAGAGACTATATACTCTAGTGCTGGCAAAAATGCAGTGAAATCAGGTCCACTAAGATTACACAGGCCTGGTACGTATCCAGCTGAATTCTTCTGCAAACAATTCTCTTACAAACTTATCTCTCAATTTCCTCCTTTTACTGTATGTGAGCAAAGGTAATGTCCATGATAAAGAGAGAAGGTGCAGCATTTGCCCAGCCATGTGATGTCACTTTTCCCATTAGTGACATAGTCACCAAAATGTATCAATTTCTTGTAGGCAAAAAGATTCCACCTTGCAGAAAAATTTGATTAAAACAAACTTGAAGAATAACGTGCTATTTTGGGATGCATTCACAGAAGTATAGTCTCCAAATCCCGTGAGGTACTAGCTCCCCTCTCTTCAGCACTGGTTAGGCTTCATCTTGAGTTCTGTGTCCATTTCTGGACACTGTACTCCAAGAAGGATGCCAGCAAATTGGAACAAGTTCAGAGGAGGCCCTATGAGGAAAGACTGAAAGAACCAGGCATGTTTAACCTTGAGAAAAGAAGGCTGAGAGGAGATATAATAGCACTTTTCAAATACTTGAAAGGCTGTCATACAGAGGAGGGGCAGGATCTGTTCTTGATCATCCCAGAGTGCAGGACACGTAACTACGGGCTCAAGTTACTGGAAGCCAGATTTTGGTTGAATATCAGGAAAAACATCCTAACTGTTAGAGCAGTATGGCAATGGAATCAATTACCTCAAGAGGTGGTGAGTGCTCCAACACTGGAGGCATTCAAAAGAAATTTAGACAACCACCTGGCAGATATCCTTTGATTTATATTTCTGCTTTGAACAGGGAGTTGGACAATGGCCTTATAGGCCCCCTCCAACTTCATGATTCTATGATAATACGGATCCCAAACAGGTCGGCTTTATTCAACACAGAATAAGGCACTGGGAGTACATGGCTCTAAGGAGACCTGATTTAGTGTAGCACAAAAAAGAAATGCCTTGCATAGTATTTTCTTTAGATGTGGAAAAGCCATTCTTGAAGCATACTGGAAATGTCTCTTCTTTGGTTTAGCAAAACCTAGAATTCTATCTGTATTTATGGAGTGGATAATTACGCTCTATATACCCTTCCACCACCACGTGTTCTCACCAAGGCATGCTGTCTAAGTCATTTCTGTTAGAAAGGGATGTGACACAATGCTGCCTTTATCGACTTTGCTTTTTAACCCTTGTTTCGAACCCCAATCAGAGTCCTATTTGTGTGAGAGCCCACCAGGGACAAATCCTGAAGCTTTGGATAATAGAACTACACACTAGAATACATAATGGGTAAGTGCCTATAAACACATGGATAATGTATTTTCTCACTGCTGAAATCTATGGCCCATTTACATACATTTACAATTAACAATCCAGGACTAGAGACATAATGGCCAGGACTACGTGTATATATTATCCAGAACTTCCCTCCTCCTAGAATGCACCTTTGCCAGAATGATGTACAGAGAATTCATTCCTTCTTTACCAAAACGCTAACCTGGTTTGCCAGTTATTCTTTCTTGTTTGCAGACAGATTCACACTCACTGAACAAGCACATTCTCAATTCTTTGGATAAACTTGTGTGTTCTGTGCCGTCAAGTCAGAACCAACTTATAATGACTCTAATAGGGCTTCAACATAAATGAGATATTTAAGGAGTTGCTTCACCAGTTCCACTCCCCCAGTGACTTCCCATGGCTGAGCAGGTATTTGAACCCTGTTCACCAGAGTCCTTGTCCATCATTCTACCAACACCACCACACTGGGAATCCCTGGGTAAACTATTCTGAGTCCTAATGCAAATCAAGCTTGAACTATTTCTAGAGGCAAAAATGACAAAACTGAGACTATCATACTTTGGACACATCATAAGAAGACAAGTTTCTCTGGAAAAGACAATAATGCTGGGAAAGGTGGAAGGCAGCAGGAAAAGAGGAAGACCAAATATGAGATGGATCGACTCCATAAAGGAAATAACATTGTTGAGTTTACAAGAGCTGAGCAGGGCTGTTGAGGACAGGACATTTTTGAGATCATTCACTTATACGGTCAGCAAGTGTTCACTATGATTTGACCATTCAATAGATGTTGTTTCTTACCGACTCCATTGTATATAAGAGTTATTAGGATACTATGGATATAACTGCAATTTAAAGCACTGCTTGGAGATGAATTTTAAATGCTTTCTTACCTCATGCAGCAGATGAGATCTGATGACTTCAAGAATTATAATGGCTAAAGCAATATTTTAAATCCCTGTAAATTCCCATTTTTATATAAATATCCTGGGTAAAAATCTCACCTCCTCTGTTCCATGTGGTTGTATTTCCAGGTGGACTTTCTTTGCTTTCACTTAACAACAGTTGTACTACCTTCAAAACCACTTTGTCTACAAAATCCTGAGGGAGAGCAGTACAGTTTCTCATTTGTTCTTTTCCCCTGGGCAGAAAACCAGACATTAAGACATTTTCTACATTGGTATTTTGAAGCACTTCTTCATCTCCTATGAGAGCTGTGGTGTGACTTGCTGCCAAGAAGCTATCAACTTGGTACAATCTGTCCCTTTTATCTGATGCTGTTTTGTTGAAGGGTTGGCGACTGTTGATATAGTGTGCTCGCTGGTCATCAAGTACAGCATCTTGTGTTGCTAGATATGTTCTAGATTTCCCAATTAAGCATACCTATGAGCAAAAAGATCTTTATTATTTAGATGCTAATAATGAAACACAACATGAATTGCTCTGAATGTAGACAGACTCTACCTCTCCAGCAGGATGTCTTAGTTTCATGTGATTGCAGTTACAATGCTTGCAGCAACCAGATTTCTGTCCTGTCCTGAAACTAGTGGCAATCTTTACTCAATTGTTGTAAACTGCCAGATCTACAGCATGGATAGATGGGTGTGCTCTGTGACCTAGATCACACGTTAATGTGTGGCCAGTTTAAAACTATATGGCCTATTGTATTTGGAACATCTTTGCATTCTCACCTGTATTTCTGTACCCTGTTTCCTCGAAAATAAGACCTAACCTGAAAATAAGCCCTAGTATGATTTTTCAGGATGCTTGAAATATAAGCCCTACCCCAAAAATAAGCCCTAGTTAAGTGAAACTCCACCCTCCACCATTGTGCAGCATTGTGCAGCAACCAGAAGATGACATGACAGTAAAATAAAACATCCCCTGAAAACAAGCCCTAATGCGTTTTTTGGAGCAAAAATTAATATAAGACCCTGTCTTATTTTCGGGGAAACATGGTATTTCCAGAGAAACGTATCAATCAGTAATATTTTTACTGAGAAAACATTTGATTTGATTTGAATGATTTGAATGCAAAGTGTGGCATTCCTTGGCACAACCCTGGCTTTAGAAAACAATATTGACTGCAGCTCTGTCTTACAAGCAAAACAATGAGATTTTGGGATGTTTTAAGAACAATGTAAATGAAATTTACTCTTTTAGTTGAAGGAATTCTCAGGCAATCTTCTTCCACTTTAAAGCCACAGACAAGTCCCACTTCTGTTACAAAATCAAGGTACTCTCTGTACTGGGTCTTTTTACTTTGCCTTCGGTTATACTTTCCATGGAAATCAAAGAAGCAGCAGGGCAATAGAAAATACCGACAAGAATAGGAAGATCTGCAATAAGACAAGAGATCAAGACGTATAGGATGCTGTATGAATTGAAATGGGCACTATACATTTCTGTAAGTCTATGAATGGTTGCACACCTTGGATTTCATCTATGCAATATGGAAAATGAGGATTTCTCAAGATCTGATTTATTCCAAATTATCTCCCCATTCAGTTTTTAGTGTTAATGTATAAAATAAGCAAAAAGCCATGGAATGATGGACTAGAAAAAGAGACCTGGATCTGAATCCTCACTCAGCCATGGAATCTCATGGGGGAATGGCACTGGTACTCACACACTTAGAAATCTCTTTTTCCTGTCAGGTTGTGTTATTTTGTACCTGGTGCAATCCTTACCGAGATTGCCTGTGTGCTTGACTTGCTCTGCTTCTTTTTAGCATTGAAGCTAGGAAGGTGGCCACCATTATTGAGGTGTGCATATTAGTATTTTTTATTTTTCGTGCCCAATACATCAATACATTAGTGCTGCCATCACATTACTGGCGGGTAATAATTTTTTATATATCTATGGGAAGATACATTGAACCGTTGGTATGCCAAAGTTACCGGGGGGGAGGGGGATTGCTAATACTGCTATGTGGATATCCCATGTCCATTGTGTGCAATGCATTTCTGCAGGAGCAGCCAGTGCAACAGAGGGACACTTTCCCAAACAGAAACCCCTTCCTGATCAATGTTCCCTCTAATTTTCAGCCCCACTGGGTGGCGCACCAACCCCCTTGCATGCGAGTCCGCCCTCCCACAGGGTTCCATTTTGACCAGAATGAAAGGGGCCAGAAACGATTGCTGTGGGTGCACATGGGAGGAGGAAAGCTGCACGGAGGGGACGGAGCTGCACGCAGTCACGCATCTTAGAGGAAACCTTGCTCCTAATATGTCAATGTATTGATAAATATTTGTGAAAAGGAACAAGTCCCAGCCAGGAAGGACGAGGGTAAGCCATCCCCTCAAGCACCAACCACAGAGGGATACGAGACAGTGTACACGCTGTTGCCAGCCATAGCCCAATTAGGAGTGGGGGGGGGAAGAGCGGGAAAGAGGAGAGGGGGGGGGATGAAAACAGGGAGGATCTGTGGTAGAGAGTTATCTAGTGACGGCGGCTGAGGGGGAAGGAGGAGGTGAGGTGGATTGGCAGACAGAGGTGGAAAGGGAGGAAAAGGAGAAGAAGAGGGAAGAGAAAGAGGAGGATATTCCTTTAGGATGGGGATGGTTGGAGATGGAAGATCCTTGGAGTTGGGAGAGAGTTAAGATGAAGTTGCCGATAGAAGAAATCAAGAGAAGACAGCAGTATCAGAGGGTCAGCCCGCCTGAGGGAAAGAGAGAGAAAGGCAGAGGGGAAGATAAGAGAAAGGGGACAGAAGGATTTGCGATTCAGTTGGAAGAAGCAGAACCGATAGAATGGATGGTATATGTATACCCGAAGGGAGGGGATCGCTGGAAGAGGGGAGCCCGACCAATTCCAACCAATCCACCCACAACACCCACAGAAGGAGAGTGGGCTCGGCACCCCTGTTGTGGCACCATATGCCCGTACATGAGGAACCCAACGAGAAAACCAACCGATCGAGAGCAGTTTGGAGTGAACCCCCGATAGTGAATTATTTTGTTTCTCCAGAGTTGAAAGACAGCTGTGTTAAATGGAAGGGCCCGTTGTTCCTATAGAAGTTATTGTTCACAGTTCCCCAATGTTAGACAATAAAAAAGTTATTCAGTAAGATGAGCCATTGCCGTTTCTGGGGAACAAAATGGAGGATGGAGCTCACCCAAACTTGAACGCACTCACAATATTATTTTTTAAAATATCATATGCCATAACTTTTAGAGATACATCACCTCAAATTAGAAATTACTGTAGACATTATTTGTTGTGTACTCAGTCACAGGGTTTAACATACAACAGATAATGTCTATGGTTATTTCTTAACTAGAAGCGATTTGCCTCTAATAGTTATTCTGTTTGCATTATGCTGGGGTAAATTCCTAATAGGATTTTGACCACCAGACTTTTGTGCAATCAGTTTTTATATTATCCTTAGTTCTTTTGTTTTAAGTGCTCGTATTTGTTCCACATTAGAAGGACAATTCATAGACAAACAGCTCCAGGATAGCTCCCCATTCTCAGACCAATTCCGCCCCTCTTGACAGAAGTATTGCAATTTGTTACCTGGCTGCAATTACAGGTATCCATGGTGTGAGTTCATCAGAATGATTTCCAATTAACCAGTCAACATCTGGATACAGACTGTTTGGACTAACTACATTTTCCTAAAAGGAAACAACAGAAATGTTTACACAGGATGCCCCAGAAGGCTAAAAATGATTTACTGTTGTAACCTATCAGAATTCATCCATTGCATACAATTTCACTCTGAAATTGTATGCAATGGCACGCCATGCTTTTGGGGAACATTTTGTACTCAAAATGAACACCAATACTGCAGTTTATCATGCTGCATATAAAATACTAGCTATAGCACTCACATTATGAGTGGCCCTTTGGGAAATCACATACAAAGTACACAGCAGTTGGTGATCCCTTTAAGCTTAAAATTCCACACATAGGCCCCACATAGACAGCACAGTGATCAGGCTAAGCAACATCAGAAGTTGCCTCCTCCCAATAGTCTAACCCTTCTAATGGATTAAAAGCCTACTAGGGCTGGAAATTCTTCCATTTAAGGAAAACCAAATTTGGATCCAACCCCAGCAGTGAATCCAACAGCCTATCAGAAACCTATAGAGGATTTATGCTGGCATGAGTGTAACTGCAATGGCAAATAACAGCTAATTAACGAGTTGCCACTTGCATTGTTGGTAGTGTGCCAAGCTGCATGACTGGCACACAGCATGGAATATGAGAAGCAACACATAAATTAGCAGCAATTTGCCACTGCAATTTATGCAACTACACCTATACCAAGGAAAATTCCTAAAGGAATTCTGGTCCATAGCTCATCATCTATGAGTCATAAATTTTCTGGAAGGATAAGCAACAACAACTAATTGTGTACACAAACCATACTGCATTTGGTTAAAATTCTACATCTGATAACGGCTGTTTTAAAGAAGATCTCAAGAAGAAACTGACGGTAAAGAAAACACATTTTAACATACAATTTCACAATACCTCTAAGCATGTCTGTGGACCATACATGTCCCATATTTTCCTTCTTCTTACATCAATCCCTTTACCTGAATGCTGAAAAATGTCATGTATGAATTATTAGTTAAATGTTCATATTATGAAACACATTCCTCTTCCTCAAAGTGACAATGGAAACACTGTGCCTTCTGAAGTCCCTGTGAACACACAGTGCATAACTTTGAAACTGAGAAGTGGTGATAAGATTCATGCCTGCTTTAAAAATATTTTTTCCAGTGATACTATAAATTATTAGGGATTAAGCAGTGATATTTGTAAGTTGATTTATGCCACGTGGCTTCCAAAGAAGCATATCAATACAGAATATTGCAATATTACAAAAAATATATACTTTTAAAAATAATCACATCCACATACTATCAATAAAATGGCACTTAATCTTTTATTGATGTGTATTCTACTAGATTTAGCAGAGCAGGAAACAATGGAAACCTGGCACAGGGTGCATCTTCTCAGTTCAAGTTATTTACCCCTTCATTGCTCAATATGTGAACTAGGAGGCCGTTTCCACAACCAAGATCCACGAAAGACTGTTTCTTGGACAGGCCTCTCTCAGCTCTCTCATCTTCCCAAAGAATCTAAGAATAGGCAAAACACAAGTTTTAAAACCTACAAGAAACATTAGTATCTATTTACAGATATCAGAAATTATACTACGGAATTTGCAACTGAGATTTGTGGTTGCATTCTTCTTTGGCAGAATCCCCTTTCATCCCTGAGCAGCACCTCTTGGCCTTACTAATGCATTAATATGGACATCCAGAGGCAGGGGAACTTCTGCTTCTGGGGCCTGCCTGGATCCTGGAATTCTGCACAGGTGGGGTCCCAGGACCTGAGAAAGACTCTACGTACAGAAGTCTATGGACAAAGGCTTTCCTGCTTTACATGTCCATTCTAATGGAAGAAGCCACATGATGTCAAGATAGCACTCAAAGCATGACCTTGAAGGTCTTTGTGATTGAACTTTCCTATTTCATGCAAGGTAGAGGTGAAGGAAGAAAAGAAAAATTTCATAAAATCCATAGTATTTCATAAAATGTAATGTGGAAGGCTACTTCTAGCCCTACAGTTGTTGGACTACAACTCCCATGATGCCTCACAGTTAGCTGCATAGTACTGGATAGGGTTGTTGGAAGTTGTTGCTGTCGTGATCATGAATATGTGGTTCAAAGTGTGTGATCTGAATGGTTTATGTAGTCACGAGAATTGTAAAATGGAACCAATTTGGTTCTGTATGAGGTTGATTTTGAATGCTGGGAATATTGTCCGAGGGAAGCTGTGGGAATGTTTTTCTTTTAGCCGGTACAGCTAGGACAAGATAAGAAGACCAGACAGCACATTCCTCCTTAACTGGAGAAGAGATAGGAAGAGACCAAACAACACCTGCATTCTCACGAGAAGAAGAGGAGGAGATCAATTCTACTGCCTGAATTATAATTGGATAACACCTTGGAGGATGGAAAAGAAAGGAGGAGCTTAGCATGTAGAAAAATGGACTTTGCCTATGTGCAGTGTTCCTTTTGAACCAGAAGAGATTTTCTAGGTCTTTTTTCCTTATGCCATGTGCTTGGGTAAGGAACTAAGAATGTAGAGAACTGAAGAAAGAAAGGGGGGGGGGGGCTTTATGCCTTTTACCTACCCTAAGGAAAGCTTTTAGAGATTTTAAATGTTTGTAACCAAAAGGGAATTAGCTGCCTTGATTTTAATTGCAATAATCCTTGGAAATGTTTTAATGCTGTGCTTATGCATCAAACTGATTTTTTTCTGTAAAACTATATTTTTACAATAAAAAGAAATAATTATAAAATCTTAAGATTTGGTCTCTAGAACAGCAAGCCTGCTAAAGCCTACTCCTAGAGGGGGTGGCAAGGCCACAGATTGCTACAGAGTCCTACCTTACTGAGCTTTGATAGATCTTGAGGAACTACAAAGCCCAAGTGTCTGCACTTGCTAAAGACAAGTGAGTGCAAGAGGGATCCTTTTAGGTCAGACTTGCGGGAAAGGGTTTGTGATACGCCCTAGCTGAGGTGAATAGGACTCCACCCAGCTGGAAAGGGGTACTCAGACGCCTGGACGCTCTCTGGCCGAATGAACGGCGCTCCCTAGTGGGAGGCTGGTTCACGACAGTTGCCTAATCACATCTAGGGGCACTGGTACAATACACTAGAAAAAGCTGCTTATGTTATGTTATGTGCCATGAAGTCAGAACTGACATATAGTGACCCTGATAGGGTTTTCAAGGTAAATGAGATATTGAAGGAGTGGTTTCACCAGTTCCACTTCCCCAGTGAGTTTCCATGGCAGAGCAGGGCTTTGAACCCAGGTTTCCTGAGTCCTAGTTTGTTACTCTATCCCCTATACCACATTGGGTATCCCAGTGTTGCATAGGTTCGGGTATTTCACTTACTTTTTTTAAAGCTTGTCCAAAAATAGGAAGGGGAGATCTTAAAGCTCTAGGATTAAGAGTAAAGAATCCCAGGGCTCCAGCTCCAGCACACTATATGACCCCCAGTGCCAAAAGACAAGGAACAGTAATGGTCCCATCTAGCCACTCCCCAAAACCATAGTAGCCTAGATCAGGACTACATTGAAGGGTAAGAAGTCCAGGAGAGACGTAGTGAGACTCACTCTCATAGAAGACTTTGCAACAAGGGGCTCAGAAGATGCTATCAATTCTACTTCAGATCCAGATCAGCCTTCTATACTAGCAACCACTACTGTCCATTCCCCAGAATGGGCTGCACAGAATTACTTATCAGCAGGCTCAAAGTACTTTTTCCTTCCTCCTCTGTCACCCATGAGTCACAAGTAAGTTAAGGCCTCCCTCAAAGACCTCAACAATTCAGTCATTTACAAGCATTTTTTTTATTTTTTTAAGCTACATTCACTCATACATATATTTTGTTAACCAGGTTTTTAAACACTACTCACCAGCAAATATGCAGCTATAGCAACATCTTCATATACAAACTTCTCAGGATTTGTTACCTCAGGCCAGACCTGCAAACAAAGAAACAAAGTGACCAGGCAGCTAACTGCAAATCCTCACCACCACATGCTGTTCTAAATAACCAGCACAGACATCAATGTGTAAAAAATAAACATGCACATGAAAACAGATACTTGATTTGTTTCTACAAAAACAAACTCACAAATCTTACAGAGTTGTCCACCATCTCTTTATTAATGGAACTCAGACTGGCCCGTCACATAACAGTGTAAAGAGAAGAAAAATGACTGAGAATCAGGGGCTTGAAGATTTTTGTATGACAGCATTATTCCTAACCTTTCCTCTAAGGGCAGTTTGCATCTGCAGTTTCTGCCGATTTTCACAACTGCTACACACTAAATTGACATTTATACTGAGCTGTCTACCACAATACCAAAAATCCTTGTTTCTAGACATATGCCCTTCAAGAACTTCCTTTTATGTCCAGCAGCACCTGGTTATATTTCTATTTTTCAAGCTTGAGTTCCTTTTCGCTTGACCAAGAACTCCATTTTCCAAAGGAAGATTTCTTTTCTGTAGTGTTTTCCTTAATGCTGCTTGTCACCTATCCTGATGACCCTCTCAGACCCTCTGGTACCACCTGATCCCGCAGTATATATTCTGTTCTTATGGTTTTGTAATCCTCAGTATCCTGGAGTGATCTGCCCTCTTCACTTTCCTTTTCAACTTCTTTTTTACTTTTCTGTTGTCGAGATCTTTCCTCTTTTGAAGTCAAATGTTGTTGTGTTCATCTTCCTTGAGAATTGTCTACTTCCTTACAAATCTGACCGGCCACTGTTTCCAATCAGTTCAACAATAGATCTGACAGCTTCACTTAAGAACTGCAGAGCCACATACTCTCTACTGTGCTTCATGACCGACTACAGTGGTCCCTCGACTTACGGAATTAATCCGTATTGGAACAGTGGCCGCAGGTCGAAAAGTCTGTAGGTCGAGGGTCCATTTCCCATAGGAATGCATTGAAAACCTATTAATCCGTTCCGGCAGAAGGAAAAAATACCCCCCTCCAAAAAAATTAAAATAACAGCAACAGTGGAGCAAGTCCCACGCTGGGACTGCAAAAAAAAAAAAAAAAAAAAAAAAAAAACACCAAAAAACAAAACAACACAGAAACATACCCCCCAGCCCAAATCTACCCTCCCAAACCCACCCAGAACAACTTTTTAAAAAGAAAAAACAGCAGCACCTTACCAGTCTGAAGCCTCCGAAGCCTCCCGCGCTTGCAAAGCCGTGCTTACTCGCGAGCAGCCCCCGCCTTTGTCGGCGCTTACTCGCGAGTAGACCCACACCTTTGTCGGCGCTTACTCCTGAGTAGACCCGCGCCTTCGGGTTCAAAGGTTCTCATCAGTTGAGAGAGGAGGAGCTCTCTCAACTGCGACACACCCTACACACAGTAATGGCCGACAGACCTACAGCACAAAGAAGTAGCCTCGGGCCACCTATAGTTAGAAAGTTGAATTGCCCGCCTTTTTCCCCCTGCCTATTTCTGTTCTTATGTTGATTCTCCGGCCGGAAGTCGAAGTGAAATTTTCCGGCTGGAGAAGTCCGTAACTCGAAAAGTCCATAAGTGGAGCCGTGCGTAAGCCGAGGGTCCACTGTACTCTACTGCACAATGCACTGTATACCTGTATGAAAGCTATATTACTACATTTGATCTTCGCCAAAAGGCCAAGAAGCAATATTCTGGTTTCTCCTCGGATCATATAAATCTTATGACAGCTATACAAACTAGCTACATCAGACACATGCAGCAATTACAAAGCATCCATCTTTTACATTGATAAGAACAGATCTGGGCCAGTATTTTGTATATGTGGTCAGCAGCAAAGGTCTATTAAAAGCAGTAAGTTCCAGTTAAATGAACTTTAGGGGTTGTAAAGAGAGGTAGTTTCCATGACAGTCCACTTGTACATGCTTCTTAAATTAAAAACAAAACAGATATTAGAAAGAAAGTCTGGCTGCTTTGCTATTTACCTTTACAATCCTTTTGTATTTTTCCTTTAGATCCTGATAAATTTTGCTGTATCTTGCCACAGAAATTAAAGAAAGTGTACTCTTGAATTCGCGTTTCATAATCTCTGTGGACCACTTAGCTAATTTAGATAGCAGCTCACTTCCAAGCCATGTTGTCTTAGGATATAAAATTCCATCTGAAATGTAGTTCTCTGGAGATGACAGTAAAATTGATATGGACCTTCATCCAGAAAAAAAATATATATCAGAACAATTTGATGATAAAACATTCTTTATTGTCTCATGCTGCAGACCAATTTGATGTAATTTAAGGATTTAGAACAGGGATTCCCAACATGGGTTACGAAGCAGGACATTTAGAGGTATGTGAAAAAAACATGAATAATGGTGGGAAAGGGACATACATCAAGAGTGTAAGACAAAATACAAGTCAAAAGTTGTGAAATTAATTGAATTTTATGATGAGTGGTAGAGCAGGTTTTTCTTTGTTATTTAACCTATTTGACTGACAGCCCCATTCCCTCACTTTGTTATTTTGGCAAATGATGGGGAGTTCCTTCCTAAACAATGTGTTGTGAACATGCCACTACTGTGTGCACGTTCAGCAGCATGCCCCTCACAGGCTCAGCTTTCATTCTTCTCCACTCCGTGAACATGTGAGTGCTATCATGCCAGTACCAATGTATATACAAGCGGGCATCTCAGTCAGTCCTAAGTCCAGCAGCCATATTAATTACAAAATTTTGCTGATATGAAGAGTACAGTTTAAGAAAATGGGGTACACATATGACTGGAACCATTGATTTAGAAAATTACCTAGGTTATTTTGACATAGTTACCTCAACCAGAACAGTGCTTGTTCCTCTCAGAAGAGACAGATGGGCCTGTTCTGGTTGCAGACAGTTATAAGCTTGTCTCACAACATTTGTTTTTCATACTAAAAAAAAATAAAGTACATTCTGCCCTTTCACTGCAGTCACAACATGGAAGGATGTTTACAGTAACTTAAAAATAGGCACAAACCCCTAGTACCGTATTTTTCGCTCCATAAGACGCACTTCCCCCCCCCCAAAAAAAGTGGGGGGAAAAGTGTGTGCGTCTTATGGAGCGAATACACTTCTGCAAGGGCTCCCTCCGATGTCGGGGGAAAGCTCTTGGAGACCTCCTGGGGGTCGGATCGCGGCGGCGGGGGACCCCCAGGAGGTCTCCGATGGCTTGGAGGAAGCCATCGGAGACCTCCTGGGGGTCCCCCGCCGCCGCGAAGGCAAAAAGGCAGGGGGAAAGGACGGGAGATTCGAATCTCCCATCATTTTCCCCAAGCCTTTTTGCCTTCGGAGGTCTGCAAGGGCTCCCTCCGATGTCGGGGGAAAGCCCTTGGAGACCTCCTGGGAGTCGGATCGCGGCGGCGGGGGACCCCCAGGAGGTCTCCAAGGGCTTCCTCCAAGCCATCGGAGACCTCCTGGGGGTCCCCCACCACCGCGATCGGACCCCCAGGAGGTCTCCAACGGCTTTCCCCCGACATCGGAGGAAGCCCTTGCAGACCTCCGAAGGCAAAAAGGCAAATACCTCCAAAGTACCTTATTTTTCGCTCCATAATTAGCTGTGTCTTATGGTCAGGTGCATCTTATGGAGCGAAAAATACGGTAATTACATTTTAAATACAACAGAGAAGTAGTAATAAATAATTTGTTAAAACCAAAGGTGGGCATGAACCACCAGTTCAGTAGTTCTTGCTGGTTTGTCTGTCAGTTGAATAGGTGTTCTGAGGTTCCGAGCTCCACTCCCTACAGTGGACATGCACTCTGAGGCAGCGCCATGGTTTCTCTGCCCTGCCTCCTCCAAGTGCTGCCTCTGAGTCTGCGCCTGCTGGAGGAAGCAGGACTGAGAACCGCGGAACACCTGTTGGACCGATGGATGAACCAGCACAAACTATGGAACCAGAGGTTTGTGCCCATCTCTAGTTAAAATTATTCAACATGACAAATAAAATTTCTATTGGAATAAAAATGTTTGAAAGAAGGCTGGGGTTACATAAGTGAATTACTTGGGGAAGGACACTGCACAGTTTGGATGTAGCCATAGAAAGTACTCTCAGGCATCGTAATTATTCACGCCTTCACCACTTTTGTGTTATGGAAAAGAACCTGACCAAAGTAGAAGGATGCAGTTAAACCACATACAGAAGCTACAAGTTGCTCATCCCAAAAAAGGGCTTTAAAAGTTAATAACATGCCCTCACCACTGTGTTAGTTAATGGGGGGGGGGGGGGGGGGACAAATTAGAAGCCAGTATAGCTGTATGGGCTATATATCCTCTGGGGTCAAGCCCTCACCAGAAGCCTTGCTGCCTCACTTTTCAGCAGCTGAAGTTTCCAGAGACATTAATACATTAATGCAATAATACAGTCTAGACATAACTAAGATATGTGTCACCACGCCCACTTCAACCTTCCTAATTTGTATTTAAATATGTTTTAAGCTCCAGAGAACCACAGGATAACTGAATCACAAACTGTAAAATCCAACAAATGTAAAAAAAAAGTTTTATTCATATAGTTTACGTAATTCTTCTGATCTGAAAACACAAAGAGTGAAATAATTCCACAAGATTTGCTAATTAAACAAGAAAGACACAAAGTAATGTTTGTAGTACTCACCATTCCTTGTCTTGTGTGTGCTGAAGTCGAATTTGGTAAACATTACAGATCTTGACTTTGTGTTTGCCTTCATGGGTTTGCTCCAATGGCAAAAAGGTTACAATCCCATTATCGATATCTGTAAATATTTATAAACTGTAATAATTTGATTTACTCAAACAATAGTTGAAAAGTAAAGTAAATAATACTTATGATTTTTTTATCCTTTTAATTATTGTGTCCTTTTGGTACTCCTTAAAAATAATCTTTCAAGGGAGGCTAGTATCACCACCCCAACTGTACATGACAATCAAGATCAACAGGAATGAAGGCCTCAAGATTAATTCACAGCAATGGCAATACCACAGACTGAATGATCACAGTCTCACAGTATGTGCTACAAGCTTTACAGATAGTGGCAAACTGATTTAAAAAACAGCATGAGAGACACCTATAAACCATTATTTTATTATAAGAAAAGCAATGCCAAAAGCTGGGGTTCACAGTTCTGTCCTAGTACTATAATTCTAATAAAAATCTTTTGAACATATACATCATACCAGTGAGACAATTTAAGATTATGTTGAAATGAAGAAAATCAGCAATGTTCCTTATTATTGGTTTTTAAAGCTGAAAGAGGAAAATGGCATTTAACTAACGTATTTAAAGAAGACAAGACAGGACAAGAAAGAAAACCAGTTCAACAGCAAACTGCCTGGTTTGTGTCAAAAACAAACAGCTAGCTTTGGGTGAAAAGCCATCTTCTTCAGCTGTGCACCACGTTCTTGTGGGTAGGTCCAAAATTATATGCTTTTATTAAATATTATTAACAGGGCTTGAAAATTTTTAGAATGTCTCACCAGTCAGTCAAAAATTTCACCAGTCAGCATGACCGGACTATAGCCTTGCAATTTATTGGGATTGGGAATCACTGATTTATACCCTCAGACTTGGGTTGCTTTATTACCTGCATGCCTGTAGGGTCATGAAGCTTGTATTTTGAATGCCTTTCTTTTGAATGTCTCCAGCAAAAATAAAACTGAAAGCAAAAGCGCCCAGCCTCTTAAGGAGCCACGGTTCCCTTCCAACCCAGGATGTGTCCTCATTCGATTGAAATTGGGAGCAGGGAATCTCCATATTCTCCAGCATGGGACTACTCTACATTCTCCTGCAGAGCTATATCTCTATGTGCCGCTCGAACTCTCTTCTCATGAGAAGAGGGCTGTTTTCCTTTTGCAATGGGAGGGGGGAGGGGAGGACTGCAGGATTAGAGAGAGAGAGAGACAGGTGGAGGGGAAGGAGGCAGGGAGGGAGCTTTGACTCGTCCAGCAGCATTTTTCACTCATCACAGACTAGTGGATGAGTGCATTTTTCAAGCCCTGATTATTAAGGAATATTAAATGTCATTAAGGAGAACAAAACAAATGCATTTGTATTGTTTTGGAGACCACACAATCTTTTCCTGATTTTTTTCTGAATTGTGTAAGACACCATAGAATGGCCAGTTAGGGCATCAACTGAAAAACAATGTGAGTTCTTGAACATCATGGACTCCTGACACCAGACAAGCAGTACTGCATGCTGAGGAAAGCATCTACCAGGTAAAACTATTGATTTGGCTTTAATTTGGCTGTTCCTGGTGGTTTAACTATATTTTTAATCTGAACTCAGATGGAGGTTTGCCATGCTTCTGGGTTATCTTGTTTTAACCTAGCCAAACAAATTCTTTTGAGTCTCAAAAAGAAGGTGGAAAGGGGAAATGAGTGGGAATCAGAATGTTTAGTAGTCTTTTGTTTAAAGAGTTGGGTGATAAATTCCAAGCTACTGGCTGAGGAGGGGTTTGAAGCAACACCCTCCCCCCACAGGCCTCTTGCAGACTGCAGCTATTTCCATCTAAGAAGCTAAACCTGGCCCCAACAATGGCCATGAGACATTGGGACTTTAATAAAAGCATATAATTTTGGAACTACCCACAAGAATTTGGTGCATAGCCTGAAGGAGTTGAATTATCATCGAAAAGTAGCTGTTTGTTTTTTGTTTTAGTGGTCTAATAAAGAATAATGCAGATTTCCTTAGACTAGGATTTTTCTACTGAAGGAAACTGCCCTGGTAGCAAACTGTTAGGATATGGGAAGTGTGCCAGCTGAGAGTGGAAAAGAAAACAAAGAGGGAATCCTAAATATATGGAAGCGAGACACAGTTACACAGAAACCAGAGCAAGAAGCACTGGCAACCCAGAAACCATCAGGCAACCTAAAGCAACAGCAGCACAAAGGCAGAACAGACAAGAAAACATGGATTTCCCTCCTTAGATTCAAACTGGTAGACGGCTGAGTGAGTATTTAAGAATATTTTTCATGTGTGTAAGGTGAAAGGCTCAGTAATATATTTTTTATCGATTTTTTACTTTTAAACACTTTCATGTTTTAAGAGATAATAACCCTGTAGAGTAGGTCAGGCTGAGAGACTGTGACTAGTATACAAACAGCCACACTATTAAATATGATGATTAAACACAATGTTGTAAAAGCAAGAAAATGCAAAATAGGTATAAAGCAACAGATTCATAATTAAATCAATTGTCTGACAAGAAAACTCCCACTATCAGAAGTGTGCACCTTATCAAAGTTGTGGTTACACCAAAATGCACAAAAAATCATGACCACCTTAAAGATTTTAACAAGCTTTATTTGGTACAGTATAAGCGTTTGTTTACTGCATTTGTGTACTGCATTTGAGCGCAGCTCCTGGGCCAAAGGGTGCATGCTTTCAGTGCGAACGTGCAACGTTTGTGGCTTGCAGTTCCAGGTTCTACTCGCTCACTCCATCCACACGCGTTGTGGATGGAGTGGTGCTGTTTTGCAGGATATGTTTTAGTGGTTAGTGAATGAGCAGCTGACCAACCAGTAGATCGACAGCAATGAAGGATGCTCTGTGTCTGATGTGGCCTGATCTGTACCTTCTGGCCTCAGGTGTGATGGTGGGAATCCTATGTTCTCACAGGTGGTGGAGTAACATATAAAGCCCTTAAACAAGTTAGGATCCAGTGACTTAAATAACTCCCTGCTCCATTCTCGACTCACCTAAGATTTAAAATCACCCAGCGGGGCACATCTTGTGGTGCCCAGGACGATTGCAGCCCTGAAAATACCATGCAGAGCAAGGCCTTCTTCGTGCTGGCACTGCAGTTCTGGAATTCTATACTATCAGAGGTTTACGTGTCCCAGACACATTTGTCTCACAGGAGCCAGTTGAAACATCTTATTTGTATAAGCTTATTAGTGTGTGGTGTGTGGGAAAGAATGCTTCTTGTATTTTTGACTGTGGCTAATTTCCAGAAAACAGGGCACTGGTGTCCCCTTCTGGGTAGCACTAGAGGGACGGAAAAAAGCCCGTGTGTGAGGGGCTGTAGTGGAATGTCATGTGGGCGAAGAACAGCCAATATTGTTTCAGGAGTGTGATGTTGTGACCCTCTAGAACAGGGTGGGCATCACATGGCTTCCTCCCCAGATGACTCTGGACTACAACACCCAGCAACCCTAGCTGGCGGCATAGCCAATGAAGAGGAAGGCTGAGAGGGTTAGTCTACCCTGTTTCCCCGAAAATAAGACCTAACCTGAAAATAAGTCCTAGTAGGATTTTTCAACCCTGAGTGCTCACTGGAAGGACAGATCCTGAAGCTGAGGCTCCAATACTTTGGCCATCTCATGAGAAGAGAAGACTCCCTGGAAAAGACCCTGATGTTGGGAAAGTGTGAAGGCAAGAGGAGAAGGGGACGACAGAGGACGAGATGGATGGACAGTGTCATCGATGCGACCAACATGAATTTGACCCAACTCCGGGAGGCAGTGGAAAACAGGAGGGCCTGGCGTGCTCTGGTCCATGGGGTCACCAAGAGTCGGACACGACTTAACGACTGAACAACAACAAGGATTTTTCAGGATGCTCGTAATATAAGCCCTACCCCAAAAATAAGCCCCAGTTAAGTGAAACCCCGCCCTCCACCATTGTGCCGCAACCAGAAGATGACATGACTGTAAAATAAAACATCCCCTGAAAATAAGCCCTAATGTGTTTTTTGGAGCAAAAATTAATATAAGATCCTGTCTTATTTTAGGGGAAACAGGGTATATATCTAGAATGTAAACTGCCTTGGGTCCTTTTTAAGGAGAAAGGTGGGGTTAAAATATTTTATATGTAAATACAGTGGTGCCTCGCAAGACGGTTTTAATCCGTTCCGCGAAAATCGCTGTCTTGCGAAAACATCGTCTTGCGAAACGCGGTTCCCCATTGGAATGCATTGAAATCTATTTAATGCGTTCCAATGGGGAAAAAACATCGTCGTCTTGCGGAAAAAACTGTCTTGCGAAACGCGGTTTCCCATAGGAATGCATTGAGATCTATTTAATGCGTTCCTATGGGGGAAAAAAGACAGAACAAAGTCAAATTTGGTTTACAAAGGGTTTATTAAGTGCTCTTTAACATCATAAATACTGTACAGGTGATTTCAAAAATTTCAATCAATAAACTTTAACTTTATAAATATCATAGAAAAACATTTAAAAATCAACAAACATGAGGCAGGAACATCTGCCTTCATTGAAACTGAACAGAAACAGTCACTAACAGTCATTGGATTGTGCAAAACTCTTCACAAATTGCATAAACATACAGAAACTCTTCAGAAAGTGCATAAACATACAGAAACTCTTCAGAAAGTGCATAAACATACAGAAACTCTTCAGAAAGTGCATAAACACGAAACTCTTCAGAAAGTGCATAAACATACAGAAACTCTTCACAAAGTGCATAAACATACAGAAACTCTTCACAAAGTGCATAAACACACAGAAACCAACAGTACAGAAACTTTTTACATTTCACATTTTAAAGTGAACAAGTGAGGCTCTAAACCACCAGGACCAGTGTTTCAATTCAGGAAACTGGAGGCACACAGAACTGTCCCCACAAAGAAAAAAAAATTGGCATTAAAAACCCCCCACTACCTAGCAGAAGCTAACCCCCTAACTTCCCTGTGCAAGTTACCAAAGAAATACAGTACAGTAAAAAAAAAAAAACACTTGGCATGAAACCCCCACCCACCCACACAGGAGAACAAATGCAGACCTACCTTTTGCTGGCCAAAAAGTTATTGAAAACTTCAACTTCACCAAAGATCACTGCAACTTCTTCAAAGACAGGATGCCCCACAGCACAGACCACAGTTGCTCCTGGAACTCCACGTGGAAAAGTGAACCCAGGCTGCATTGGGGAGGGTTTTTAAACCTTCCCGGCACAAGGCACAATGCATCCTGGGTATTAATGGTTGAAATTTGAACAAAAACAAAAACAAAAAAAAACCCTGCAGAAAAAATCGTATTGTGAAGCAGCTGTCAAAAAAAAAAAAATCGTCTTGCGAAGCATAGACCCAACATCGTCTAGCGAAATTCCTCCATAGGGAAAACCGTCTTGCGAAGCGCCACAGCGATCGCAAAAACCCATCGTCTTGCGGATTCCTCGTCCTGCGAGGCAATCGTCTTGCGAGGCACCACTGTATACACCCCAGGTAGTTAGCCTTGGAAGGAGAAAGAAAACTCCAATTTCAAACCTCCACTGCCTTGTGGCTATATCCATTGATGGAAAAGGCTTCAGGAGTTAACCTTGAGGCAAAATCCGGAGCTGGAGTTCTGGAGGCAGTTCGTGGTCACCCTTATTAGTGCATATGCACCAACACTGTCATCTACAGCAGAAGTCAAAGACAAATTCTATGACGATCTGGCAGCTACTATCAAGAAAATCATAGAGAGAGAGCCACTGTTCATTCTCGGAGATTTTAACGATAGAGTTGGTGCTGATCACAATTCTTAGCCCACTTGTCTACGTTGGTCTGGCATTGGGAAGATGAATGAAAATGGCCAACGCTTGCTGCAGTTTTGCTGTTATTATGGTCTTTGTGTCAGCAACATGTTCTTTAATACGAAGCTTCAACACCGAGTCTTTTGGAGACATCCAAGATCGAAGCATTGGCATCAGCTCGATCTGATCCTCACTAGATGTTCTAGCCTTCCTAGTATTACGATCACATGCAGTTATCAGGGTGCTGATTGTGATACTGATCACTCCCTGGTGTGTAGCAGAGTAAAACTGCGAATAAAGAGATTGTATCATACGAAAAAGGAAGGAAGACCACGTATTGACATGAGCAAGACTTGCGATCAGAGAAAGTGGAGGAATTTGCTCAAGCACTTGAGGAAACTCTTCCAGGCCCGGCTGATGCAAATGCACCTGAATGATGGGAACATTTCAAGAATGCTGTTTATAACACCACCTTGTCCACATTTGGCAAGAAGACTAAAAAGACGGCAGACTAGTTTGAGCCCCATTCGGAGGCGTTGATGCCAGCCATCGAGGAAAAGAGGACTCTAGCAGAAAGCCTGTCCTAGTGAGTACAACTTGCAGGTTCTTCGAGTTGCTTGTAGCAAAGTCCAACAGACTGCCAGGAGATGTTCTAACGATTATTGGCTTCAGCTCTGCTCTCAGATACAGACAGCAGCGGACACAGGTAACATCAAGGGAATGTATGATGGTATCAAGCAAGCTTTAGGTCCAATACAGAAGAAATCTGCTCCTTTGAAGTCTGCTACAGGCGTGATCATCCAGGACCGAGCACAGCAGATGGAATGCTGGGTGCAGCACTACTCTGAGCTATATTCTAGACAGACCGTAGTAACCGAAGAGGCGCTAAATAACATAGAGTGCCTGCTTGTCTTGGAAGAGTGGAAGGAAGGAAGGAAAGATTATTCCAGAGGAAGATTATTCCAGAGGCAAGGAGCTTGACGCCGAGGGAGGCCCGTAGGGAAAGAACAAGAAATCGGGCCTTCTCGGCGGTGGCTCCTTGCCTCTGGAATAATCTTCCTCCAGAGATTCGTGCCGCCCCTACGCTGGGTATCTTTAAAAATCAATTAAAAACATGGATGTTTATACAGGCCTTCCCTCCAGTCAATACCTGATCTTTTTATCTTTTCTATTTATCTTTATTTTTTGTTTTATAATTGTTATGAAAATTGTTTTTGTAATAATTTTGTGATTTTATCTGTTGTTTTATGTTGTTTGGAAGCTGCCTAGAGTGGTCGCAAGACCAGATAGGCAGGGTATAAATGAAATAAATAATAATAATAATAATAATAATAATAAGAGTTGGACAGCGAACCAACCTTAGCAGAAATAAAAGCAGCCGTGGATTCCCTCACCTCTGGCAAGGCACCTGGGAAGGATAACATCCGTGTTGAAGTGCTGTAAAGAGTTCATTACCACTGAGCTGTATGAAATCTTTTGTCTTTGCTGGAGGGAAGGTGGACTACCACAGGACATGAAGGATGCAAACATTGTCACATTGTATAAGAACAAAGGCGACTTCTGGCTTGACGCTGCGACGAGACAGCAGCAGGAGGACGGAGCTCCGTCCCCTTGGCTGAATTCTGACCTGTTTGGGACCCCCTAGGGGGTTAAAACCACCCCGAAGAGGTAGTGAAATGGGGGAGAAGCCTGTTGATCACGGGGGGGGGGGGGGGATGGTGGTTACCCACATTTGATCCGGGAAACTCCCCAATCAACCAGTGGGCGGAAACAAGCAGCTGAACTAGCTTGCTTGCAAGTCGTCAGCAGCCGGCAATGGGGACGCGATAAATCAGCCTAATTAACATCATGTTACCACTGGGTGAGAAATATTTTTTAACTGTATTCCTTTATGACTATCCCTGGACGAGACAATTCCTACAGCAGAAATAGCGTCTTCTATTCCCCGAACACTGACTGAGCAGCGGTGAATCTGAAGAGAGGAGGACACGCAGGGAGACACAAGGAAAATAAATTGGATATTAATTAGACATTTAATTATACTTCAAGGAAGGAAGTTGGGTAGTACTTTGTCGTTATAAACTTAAGAATCTTTCTCCTGAAAACATCATTGGCAACAACTCTGGGAAACGAAAATTTGTTTATGCTACTTTTAACAGCTATCTAAGGTGTTGGCAAAAAGTCTAGAATCAATGACCTTGAACACTTTATGGCTGTTTGGAATTCCCTTTCTTTTTGAGGACGGAACTGAACTTTGTTGTTGTTGTTTAGTTGTGTCTGACTCTTCGTGACCCCAGAGCACGCCAGGCCTTCCTGTCTTCCACTGCCTCCCGGAGTTTGATCAAATTCATGTTGGTAGCTTCAATGACACTGTCCAACCATCTTGTCCTCTGTTGTCCCCTGAACTGAACTACAGATAAATTAACCCTAGAAAGCTCAATCCAGCCAAAGTGGAACTTCTAAACTGTATCCTGGATTCTGAACTTGACAGGACCTTGAGCCTTTAGGCGGGGAAAACTTTCTACATCTGAGACTGGATTCAAGCTTAACCCTAAAGATGATCAATCTATTAAAGTGGACCTATGGAAGCAAGTATTGATGGAACTGGACTGATTACTTTAAGCATCTGGACAACTTTCACTTGGAATACAATTATTTGACATCTGGGACAGAATGCCACAACAAGGACAATTTTGGGATGAAACAAAATCTACTCTTCAAGCAATTTTAGAAATAGTGAGATCCCATAACGAAGAGGCAAAATTACTCAAGGTGCAGTTGAAGAAGAACTATAGTCAACAGGAGACAGGGAATAATGAACAAGGAAATGAGAGGGTGGTGGATGATGTATGCCAATCAAAAGAGGGGCTGGAGGAAATTATAGGAGAAAACCTAGGAGATTTAACTCTAATCCTGGAGCCAAGGAGAATTTTACGTGTGCTAACGGAAGATAAGGGGATAGAAACAGCAGATCTAATTAAAAAGAGCCTGGATTATCTATTGGAGATAGATCAAATGTATAAAATGTTCTCAGGTGGCACAAGGCACGGCCGAATCTTTAGAGAGATAGAAACAAGAATTGGGAAAAGACAAATAAGAGAAGGAGTTGCTTAGAAAGATGAAAAAGGAAAAAATATATTAAAGTGTCCTTCAATGTGGAAAGCATGTATATACCTAACCATTGGAATTGTAAGGGGGCATATCCTATATATTAGAAAAAGGAATTAAATTGAAATAAGGGATCACTAATCAGGGTAAAGGCATAACACGGCAGTTCTTAAGGTAAATTGAAGCTAGATATAAGGATGAGGTAAAACAAATAGTAATTAATGAACATACATTAGATATGATATTGATATAGACATGATAGAAAATGTGGATAGAAACATATAAAGAAAATCTGTATAAAATGCTTTAGATAACATCTATTATGTGTTAGGAACCTATTCTGTTATTACTGATATAAAATACAAAGTTCGTCAGTTAAATCACCTCAGAACTATATAAATGGAGAACTGGAATTACTTTTATTAGGGAGGTTATTAGAGGACTTTGAGAACATTGTATACTATGAGAGCAATATTATGATGATAGCCAATATTGTATACTAAAATATACACATGAATGGTTTAAATGTTTAAAAAATATATAGATTTTGAAGGGACAACTAAGAAGACATCATGACGCAAAAATAAATAATTATAAGCAACCCACGTAACGCGATGTTTAACAAGCACGAATTGAATGTAGATAGATTGAAAAACTAATAAAATGCTTTTTTTTAAAAAAAAGAACAAAGGTGACAGGGGCGACTGCAATAACTACCATGGCATCTCTCTTCTCAGCGCTATAGGGAAGCTGCTTGCCCGTGTCATGCTGAAGAGGCTCCAGGTGCTTGCAGACAGAGTCTATCCAGAATCACAGTGTGGATTTCAAGCTAATAGATCCACCACTGACATGGTATTTTCCCTCAGACAGTTGCAGGAGAAATGACAGAAATGAACTGAGAAATGAACAATGACAGCCACTCTTTGTGGCCTTCATAGATCTTACAAAGGCCTTTGATTTGGTTAGCAGGGACGGCCTTTTTAAAATACTTCCCAAGATTGGATGTCCACCTCGGCTCCTTAACATCATCAGATCCTTTCATGAGGAAATGAAGGGCACTGTAGTTTATGATGACTCAACATCAGATCCCTTTGACATTCGAAGTGGACTGAAACAGGGCTGTGTCCTCTGTTTGGGATATTTTTTGCTGTCATGCTGAAGCATGCTTTTGGAACTGCAACAGAAGGCATCTATCTCCGGACTATATCAGATGGAAAGCTCTTTAATCTCTCTAGATTGAGAGCGAAGACCAAAGTCCAGCTGAAATGCATACGGGACTTCCTTTTCGCCAATGATGCAGCTGTTGCTGTCCATTCTGCCGAAGACCTCCAACAATTTATGAATCATTTTAGCAAGGCCTGCCAAGATTTTGGATTAACAATCAGCCTGAAAAAAACACAAATTATGGTCCAGGGCGTGGACTCACCTCCCTCTATTACCATCTCCACACAAGAATTGGAGGTTGTTCATGACCTTGTGTACCTTGGCTCAACGATCTCTGACACACTCTCTCTAGATGTCGAGCTGGATAAATGCATTGGCAAAGCAGCTACCATGTTCTTTAGACTCACAAAGAGAGTATGGCTTAACAAGAAGCTGACGGCATATACCAAGATCCAGGTGTATAGAGCTTGTGTCCTGAGTACACTCCTGCACTGCAGTGAGTCCTGGACCCTTTGTGCACGGCAGGAGAGGAAGTTGAACACATTCCATATGTGTTGTCTCCAACGCATTTTTGGCATCACCTGGCAGGACAAAGTTCCAAATAGAGTAGTCCTGGAATGAGCTGGAATTGTTAGCATGTATACATTACTGAAACAGCGACGTCTACGTTGGCTTGGGCATGTCGTGAGAATGGCTGGCAGTCGGATTCCAAAAGATGTTCTGTGTGGAGAATTACTGCATGGAAAGCGCCCCAGAGGGAGACCACAGCTGCGATACAAGGATATCTGCAAGCAGGATCTGAAGGCCTTAGGAATGGACCTCAACAGATGGGAAACCTTGACATCTGAGCGTTCAGCCTGGAGGCATGCGGTGCAGCATGGCCTCTCCCTATTTGAAGAGACCCTTGTTCAGCGGGCCGAGGCAAAGAGGCAGTCCCGAAACCAGCCAAATCAGGGAGCTGGACAGGGGACAGATTGTATTTGTCTTCAGTGTGGAAAGGATTGTCACTCTTGAATTGGCCTTCTCAGCCACACTAGATGCTGTTCCAAGACCCCTATTCAGAGCACGTTACCATAGTCTCTTGAGACTGAAGGATGCCTAATGCAGGATGAATCTGAAGAAGGGATCTGCAGTTGAATAAAGCTTATGCCAAATAAAATACAGTATGTTAATTTCTCAGGTGCCAAAAACTCTTTTCTACAAACAAGACTACCCCAAGGAAATAAAATGCATGTATGCTTCATACTTTACAAGAGACAGGCGACTACATCTACTTTGTGAAGTTGAAAAGTGTTTTTGCATGCCAACAAATAAAACTGGAAACACTTCATGCATCTATACAAACTGTATAGTAACTTCATTAGTGCCTGGGACAAGGCACATGGCATTTTGGAGAGCACTGCAAGTAGGACTCATCCTACGACAGTGAGTATGTCTTCTGTAACAGATTTACACAGACATGCTCTGAAAATAATTCAGAAAACATGGTAAAGGCCACATTTTTCTAAGCACTAAATAACCAGGCTCCCTAGACAGGTTTCCAGTATTTCAGTCACACACATACACTTATTTCTTCTACACTGGAACCTGACTGGGAAATTTAGTACCAGTTCTTACAAACCATTTTTGTATAGGCTTATCTTCACACATTGCAACAATTTACATAAAACAGGAATATAGTGTTTGCAATGTGATTGATGCTCAAGCCCTTTTCTTACATAAATCTGGAATATGGGATTTACAATCTGAAGTTCAAGTCCTGATGGTGAAGCTTTCATCTACAGGGGGCAGTAGCACTTTCTGTCTACATCAGCATGTTTTAATCCATGCACTGACCTCTGTGAATACTGTATGATCCTCTCATGCTGCTGATTACCACAATCAGTTCTGTCATAGAAAGCTACCAGCCACAATATGTAACAAAAAAAGGACCTCTGGCATAGCTCCACTTCCGGGCACACAAAAGGGCAAGATTTGGGGAACTCCCTCGCAGGAGGCTGCCCTTCCACGCTTCCCCTCGCGAAGTCACCTTTTATCACCAACTCCTCCTCAGGCGCGACGGGGCTGCCTTTGGGGACAAGGGTCCTGAGCACCACCTCCAGCTGCTGATGCTGTTGCTCCTCGGGACCTTCGAGACCGAGGACCTCATAGCCCTCTGAGGAGCGGAAAGCTTCCCAAGCAGCCTCCAGCGCCGATTGCCGGGACGGTCCGGGAGTCCCCTCTCCGCCGGCTCCAGGCCGAGCTACTCCTCGGGAGTCCTCCAAGCGAGCGCCGGACAACCGCTTGTTTGCCACCTGGGGCTTCTCCAGCCACACGCTGACGGCCGCCCAGAAACCCTCAGGAAGTAGCTGGTGCGGGTCTTTAAGAACCGCTTTCCCTAAGACCTCCATGATGGAGGGCAGCCCAGAATACCAGGCGGAAAGGATGACGTCACACTCCGAGCGCGAGAATTTCCAGAGTTACAAAAAAAGAGTAGAGAAAGGTACCTCACTATCTCTATAAAGTGTTTCCGGGATTCCGGTCGAAAACCGATTTATTTCCCTTGCGGAAATTCACAGGGAAAATCAATACGTTAACGTAACTACGACTGAGTAACAGCTTTTTAAGTCCAAAGCAAGAAAGAAGGACGCTTATTCTGAATTTTAACGAGATATTTCCTGGAAGTGATCTTTGCTATTACTTCCAAAGTCATTCAAATTCGATGGCAGGGTTGCTAGAGCCACGATGCTCTGGAGCAAGTTTTATCCAAACTAACTAATGGGAATATTCAACCAGCAGATACTAATATGATTGCTACGACATACATTTATGTGAGTAACCGCGATTGAAATAAGTTGCTCAAGCAGTAGCATGGAGCAAAATCACCAGAGATTTTCCGAGTGTCTTAAAGATCAATAAAATCGATTATGGCCTAAACTTTGGTGGATTTGAGTCAACTTCACCAAGGGACCTGGGCCTTATCTTACACTGCTGATGACACGCCATCAAATCGATTGTCACACTTCTCCCAGGTGGCTTACTGGCCCTTCTGAAGCTCTATTCAGCCAGCATCTTACACGGATGGATATGTAACTATGCCAGGATGTTCACATTATCAGCATGACTTGGTGAACGGTCATTTATGTGCATTTCAGAGTTAATACTATTGCCACAGCTCGCACCTTTTGCCTTCCTCTTGTACCCCACCTCATGTCCCCGTAGATACAAGCCTGCCAACGGGGTTATTGGACATAGTGAGGTCGTCGCCTTAAGGCACTAGGTTTTGGATGTTCTAACAGGGCAGAAAATTCTTAATTATTTACTTTGTTATTATATGTTTCCTGTTGAGGTGGTTATAGGATTTTCTGCGCCGTTTTCTCAAAAGAAAACCTGCTTGGCTTTGAATATCACGCACATCGACCGGCGTGGGGGGGGGAGCCCTCGCTTTCAGCCCCCCCCCCCCCCGGCTCTCCTCCAATGTCTTGGGCCAACCCAAGGCGCTAGCTCGGGATGCTACTGAACGCATCTGAGCGAGCGGACTCTGTCCATGATTCTTGGTCGTTTTCTTTCAACACTGCTTCCTTGGGAATGGGTTGCTTCATTCCGCATGGACGGCCGGCAGTCCCTCGTCGCCTCCGCCCTGGGAGCAGGCGGGGAGGCTCTTTCCTTTCCCAATCCACATCGGGGGCCCAAGCTGTTTGGGGACGGGCGAGGAACCCAGGGAAGCTTGCGCGGACGCTTCTCCTTCAGCCCCGCGGCCTCCAGCTCTCGCCTTCGTCGTGCTTTCTTTCGAAACCTTTGTGAAACGAAGCGGGGGCGGAGAGAACCCGAAACCCTCTCCGGCGCGGCCCTCGCCTGCTCGAGTCGGGCCTGTCCTGCACGGCTACGGCGCTGTACGCGACTGACGACCACGAGAGAGGGCCCCGCCGCGCACAGACGCGTCGCCCTTTGGCCCCGCTCGAGAGTCAAAGCAGGAAAGTCGAAGATCGACCCGGAAGCTGGGAGGCGCTCGCGAGGAGCTTGCGAGGAGAAGCGAGGCGGCGCAGACGCGGGGAGCGCCGAGGGACTCAGGTGACAGGCCGCCGGGATGAGGCGCGAATCTGCGCGGCTTGTGAAAAAAGCGGGGCTGGGGCGGGGGCGGGGGCGGGGGGAGAAGGGGAGCGGCTCCATTGCCAGGAGGGAGCAAGGAGAGAGGCGAGTGCCTTCTTCCCTTCTGCGTCCTGCCCCCCGCACGGGTCAAGGGATCACAGGAGTCGGGAAAACCCCGGGGCTCCTTGAGTCATCTCTGTCTCGGCGGGCAAAGGCCGGGCCCCCTTTTTGCACTGCAGAAAGTATGACGGGGTCAGGGACAATGGGGGTTGTTCTCTCAGAACTAGAAGGCAAAATTATGGTACCGTATTTTGCAGTTCTGGGAACCCTTTCCTGGCAGGAAGATGTGGGATGTCGCTGGGTTTGTTTTTAAGTAAATATGTTCTTGATTGCATTGTCACTCAGAATTGATAAGGAACCTAGACTTTGGAGTTTCCTTGCCCATCAGTGTTATCATGATGGTGGAGGGAGGTCGAAAAATCGATCTGGAGAGTAAACATGAGGCTGCACTTTGTTCTGCTTAACCATCCTCTGTAGCTTTCTGGAGGCAAGGAGCAGATTGCCAGATTCTGACTATAGTATTAAATCTTTTATTAGAATTTTGTTTATATATATATATATATATGGCATAATCTCTGGTTCCCTCTAGTGGCCAGTTCTGGACATGTATTTCCTGTTTTTTTTTTCATTTAATATTTTCAGGATATGGATAAGTGAAACCGCAGATACTGATTCCGCGATCACAGTGGTCCTATAAATAATTTATATGCAGATATCCCAAGTTTAACTATTAGGATCTTTAAATAAAGGATTTCCAACTAAAGAGATAAGAAAACGTCTGCTTGATATGTTGGAGATTTCTTTCAGTGTGGATACGAGTAATAAGTTAGCTTGGTTAGTTCCATGATGTTTGTTACTCTTTGTGGTCAGCTTCCCCCAGTCTCTGTGCTGTGGCATCTTGGGTCTCTTGGTGTTCACATTGCTGGTTTAATTCTGAGAAGAAGGTGAAATAATTGGAGCTCTTCAGAGAGCATAGCCCTTCTGTATTGTTTCTTGACACCTCCTGGAACAGAAGGTGCTTTGTTAAGGAACTTTTGTAGAAGTTTCAACTTGTTTCAGTTCAGGTTTCCCAATAACACTTCCTAGTTCTTGTAGTGTAGCAGAAGAGGGAGAGGGTACTGTTTTTCTTCCTTTCACCTGAGCATGTGTGTGATGGGTAACTGTTATTCTCATATTATTGGATCCTCCGGAGATGTGGGGTAACGGATGGTAACTGGAAGGACTAGATGCAAAGAAGATCTGTAGTTGCTTGATCTTCAGTACTGCTTGATCCACAGTAACACATGATACCTTAGTCTCTTCTAGGGCTCATATAACACTGTGGTGCACCTGTGTTTCTTTGCTCTTGTATCATAAGGACTGGATCAGAAGCCAGTTTATGAACATTAAATAAGGACTGTCACTATAGCAGGTCCAATATAGGAAATGTATTTTTTATTAGCATTTACATACTTTTAACCTCTGGTTCTTGTCAGCTGAAGCAATCTTTCATTGTTTTTGTCCTCTGTTCTCCAGAAGTGTTTGTTAAATATTTCAAAACCGGTGTCTTCAAGCATAATAGTTTGGAGATCCAAAACAATTATTGTGTGTCACAATGGCCTCTTCCTCTGACCTGAAAAAGCCCTGCCCTCTGAACACATCATTGCTTCCAGACCTACCTAATGGACCACTCTGTGCCTACCGGAAAAAAGCATCTTTTAATTGGAAGGAGATGGCCCTATTTATAGAAGAGGATGATCTCATCAGTTTTAAGGTACAACTTATTTATTATTTCTTTATTTGTCTCACGAATAGAACTTAAGGGGGCTTACAGTTTAATAACCCAAGTACAATTAAAAACATAAAAGGGCATAACAAATTAAAGCACAATTTGAAAACACACCAATGAAGAAAATACGGCAACAACCTGGTGAAACACCACCCCTCTTTTAGCAAACAGCCAGTTGTTGAAGGCCTGCTAAGTAGGAAGCAGGAAATGTTGGCTGTCTCGGGTTTGATACAGATTCATCTGGCTGGACAAGTTGACTCTCATGTATTAGGTGTTTGTCAAATTTATGTGACAGGTGAGGTACAGCTGCCTCAGATGGAATGGGCAAAGTTGGAATTTACTATCCTGGTATTAGAGATGAGACTTACATAGCACCCTTGCTAGATCACTTTTCTCTTAAACTGAGTGTTTTTTATTCCTTAAAATCATGTTGTTAGTTCACAATGCCACTGAACATACTCTTTTAAAATATATTCAACATGCGATGAGGAATAGTTTAGTGTAGTTTTGGGCTTTGCTGCTGTCCTTGTTTTGGTGCTGTTTATCCTCTTGGTGGTTTAGGGGAAGAGCCTTTTCCCTTGGGTTCCTGCTAAAAGGGGGTGGAGTGACCTATGGGAGAAAGCTCTTTAAGATCCTGGCATGGGGTCTTTTTCTCTTTTGCCTATTAACCCACATTAGATCAGCTGAGCACAAACCAGGTAATACCTAATTTTAAAGAACTTTTCATTCATAAAATGAAATTCATATAGAGATGGGCACAAACCACCGAATTGGTGGTTCGTACCAGTTCATTTTTCAGTCAGACAGGTAGTCGATGCTTCCCAGGTCCATCTCCTCTGGTGGGCGCCCACTCACAGGCAGCACCTGGAGGAGGCGGGGCAGGGAAGCTGGGGCACCAGCAGTTCATGCCCATTTCTAAATTCAGATGTAAACTGATCCCCTCATACTTCTTTTTGACTAATGAACCATACATTTTAAGTGAATCTGGTCATACATATAACTATCTGTTGCATACTGAATTGTGCACCTCAGCATGCAGCACATAAGATCTGCTTCGATTTCTTAATCTATGGCAATATGCCTCTAAACATCATGCCATTTATGCAACTGTGCAACAGGATTCTAACCATTGATTTTTAAATATTTTGTTCTTGTACTTTGCTTGCAACATGGGGGAAATGTTTGCAAATTCTTAAATGTGAAGAATAATAAGTATGCTTCAGACCTGACTTGTTCATGAATTCTTACATTTGTCTTCCATAAAGATTAAAATATTCTCAGCTCTTGAAAATGATCCTCTTTTTGCTCGTGTTGCTGGAGAAGAATTATCACTTGGGAAATATCGTGAATTAACCTTCCTTCGCTGTAGAAGGCTCTTTGAATATGATTTTCTAAGGCTAGAAGAAATCATAGAGAAACCATTAAAACTCGTGGTGCTGATTACTTGCCTTGGGATGTATGATTGGTCTCTTGGAGCCAAATATTTGCTAAATTCCCAGGTATGAAATAAAGGTGTAACCCTTGCTATAACTATATTTGTAGTCTTAAACCACTACCAAAAGTGGATCAATTTATTTTATTGTAAGAATTTAAAGTGTTGTTTTAAATTTTAAAGCTTCATGTGGTTTGGATGACTTTACCCATATCAGCCTGCTTTAGTTTCAGATTAGTAATGGAAACCCGTATTATTTGCTTGAGCATGGGCTTTCCCCATGACTGTGCCATAACACAGTGGTCTTCTACTTTCAGGCCTGTCAATGCAAGCTTATTGGGAAGTTTTGAGGATCTTTTGTTTTTTATGTTCTTTTTTATCTTTTTTTCTTTTTTGTCTGATTAGATTTTTATTGGCTTCCCTTAGTTTTTCACTGCAGTTGCAACCTGGGCTGAATGTTTGTACTGCTTGTGTTTATTGGTATTTGTGTTTTATTAATATATTCTGTTTTATTATTGAATTTTTTTTAAATGTAATATACCTGGTGTTGAAGTTGCCATTAAAGACAACCTGCAAATATTCTAAATAGAGATGAGCACAAACCATGTTTTCCTCCACCGCTTTCTCCATGTGATCACCCATTCACTGGCAGCAGCACATGCTTCCCTCCTCCGCCTCCTCTGGTGTCCGGCCACTCAGATGAGTGGGGGGGAGGGGCAGGGAAGCCCATGGTGCAGCCGGTGAGTGGATGATCGTGCAGAGGAGGAAACCTGCTGCTGCCAGTGAGTGGATGATGGTGTGGAGGAGGTGGGGGAGGGAAGTGTGCAGTGCCCGCAGAACCATGGTTTGTGCACATCTCTAATTCTAAAGAAATAATACAGAATTCTGTATGGCCAGAACTATGAATGTTACTTTAAAAAAGTAACTAATTACTTTATTACTTTATTGTGTTGCTCTATTTTTGATTCTTGTTATATAAGTCATATTTATATGTTATGTAGTACATATTCTGCATGGAGGAGGGAGCTTTTTGCCTTCATATATAATGTTTACTGGCCCTCTTGACATACTGCTGACAGAAGAAATCAGCTATTGATTGAAAGCAGTCCAGAGAATAAGGAACTAGTCTGGAGGTTTTTATTATTGTGCATATTTCACTGTGAAACTGGCAGTTGGGGGAGCTAAGCAATAACTATTTTCCTATAACCCTTTAAAGATTGTTGCTAAAAAATAAAATTTAGAATTTCCTCTGGGGAAGAATACAAGGAACAGTTTTTCTGCTGATTTGAATTATAAGCAGTGGTGTATCATTAATGTCAGACATTCTTGAGCATTCCTTTTGAATCTTTTTTTCTCTCCTTTCTGTTTCTCTGTCCATTTTTTCTTGTTACTCATTCATATCAGTTCCTTCTCTTGATTGCAGGTATTCAAAGGTGCAATTGAGAGTGCAGGCTCTGACAAGCATGCTGAATTTACTAAACAGAATGAAAATATGGAGGTACTTTTTAAAAAAAGTTTTTATTAATTTTATTTAAAATAATTAATTTAGCTCTAATTTAAATTATTGCTGTTGCTGTAACTTAAAGTTCTTATTGCATGTATAACTAGTTTTTTCTTACTTCCTGGGTCTGTTCTGTGTTATTGAAAAACATATATTATCTCTATATTAATGTTCTTTTGCACTCAGTTTTCATATTTATTTGTTAAGAAATTATTATAGACTATTACAGAAGCTCAGTGGTTTAGGTATCTGGGTATGGAGCCAGAGATTAGGTGGTCAATTCCCCACTGCCTCTTGCAGTAAGTGCCAGCCTGTGTAGTCATGGGTAAGCTGCACAATCTGAGGATGCCTCTAGAAGAAAGGAATATGTATTCTCTACCTTGAAAACACTGGAAAGGGTCGCCATAAGTTGGAATCAACAGCAGACAATACATTATACAACAATCAACATATAGATGTCATATGATAAAAGATAAAAGGCAGTACTTCAAAAAAGTTTACAGTTCTTCACAGGTCCACAGAGATGGAATTTTTCTTTAACATAGTGTATGTCAACACTTAACTGTTGAGATAATAACACTCTTGCATGTTTTCTAACACTGGCTATCAGTGACAGGGAGACTTTTAGGACCTAAAGGGATTCACCTATTGATAAAGTTCTTTTTCCCGCCTCTGGCTTGTCCCTCCTCTCTTTGTTTGTTTGTCTCTCTCTCCCCTTTCCTGACCTCCGAACATGTAGGAAGCATGGAGGGGTCTCTCCAATGTGTGGAGACTTCCATTTTTCTTATTTTTCTACTGACTGTAACTATAAACAGCAACTATAAGTAAAGATACCATTTTTTCCACTTAAAATGTTTCCAGAGTGAATTTTTTAGCATATAAAATGCTAGTCACTGTGAAAAAGGTGGACTGCTCCCTTTCAGAAATTGTGAAATAACTCAGCCATTCATATACAGGAGCTGCAGTCTGGATTGAGTCACCTTTTGAGCAGTGGGATTGGAGGAATATTATCCTGGGTTTTTCAAGATTCCTTTGGAGAATCCTGTTGGTTATTTTCTCCAGTGTAAGTGCAGTGGCATTTTTTGACACTAGGTTGATGCTTTGCTGCCTGTATTGCTGATTTTTCACTAGTAGCATAAAATAACAAAGAGGATTCTGGACAATATACAGTCAAACCTTGACTTACGAACCTCCCTAGTTATGAACATTTCGAGTTACGAACAGCTCCGTCCGCAAAAATCTGGATCGACTTGCGAACGGAGCTTCCACCTACGAATGAAAAAAGGCAGGGAAAAAGGGCGGGAAATTCAAACTGTTGGTGGCAAAGAGGCTGCTACTTTGTAGCTCTTTCGCTTCAACGGTTAGAGCAGGGGGTCAGGGAACTTTTTTACTTCTGCCGAGCAGGAGGAGGAAGCCAGTGCACTCCCTTCCCATCCCTGGCGTGGGTCTACCCGTGAGTAAGCACCGCAGAAAGCGCGGGTCTACTCGCGAGTAAGCGCCGCCGAAGGCGCGGCAGTGGAGGTAAGGTTCTGCTTTTTCCTTTTAAAAAAGTTGATCTGGGTGAGTTTTGGAGGGTAGGTTTGGGCTGGGGGGGTTATGTTTCTGTGTTGTTTTGTTTTTTGGTGATTTTTTTTTTTTTGCAGTCCCAGCGTGGGACTTGCTCCAATGTTTATTTTTGGATTGGTTTGTTTTTGGTTTTGGTTTTTTGCAGTCCCAGCGTGGGACTTGCAGTGTTTGGGCTTTCCCCCAATTCGAATTTCCCGCCCTTTCCCCCTGCCTTTTTGCCTTCGGAGGTCTGCAAGGGCTCCCTCCGATGTCGGGGGAAAGCCCTTGGAGACCTCCTGGGGGTCCAATCGCAGCGGCGGGTCTACTCGTGAGTAAGCGCCGCGGAAAGCACGGGTCTACTCGCAAGTAAGCGCCGCCGAAGGCGCGGCAGTGGAGGTAAAGTTCTGCTTTTTCCGACATCGGAGGAAGCCCTTTGAGACCTCCGAAGGCAAAAAGACAGGGGGAAAGGGCAGGAAATTCGAATTTCCAGCCCTTTCCCCCTGCCTTTTTGCCTTTTTTCTTCCCTCGGAACGCATTAAATGGTTTTCAGTGCATTCCTATGGGAAATGGTGCTTCGACTTACGAACTTTTCGACCTACGAACGCCGTCCCGGAACGGATTAAGTTCGTAAGTCGAGGTACCACTGTACCTCTATGTTCTTAAAGAATAACTACTACATTTCTGTCTCCTTTTTTCCTTCATTATTAACCTTAAGCAAATAGTTAATTATTTCTCTTAATTAAGAAGGGCAAAGGCTTTGTTTCTTATTCAAGTAATCTATAGTGAGCAGTTAGTTTAGATTTCCTTCGAAAAGTCACCTCAGCTCTTGTCTTTCTTTTCAACTTCCAGGAGAATGTGGAAAGGCATGGGAGGGGGCCTAATTGCTTTGCAACAGGGGTGGGTATCACAGTGACACACTGTCAAGCCCCCATACAACCCATTCAGTTGTCTTTATTTGTTAAAAAAAGGGGGGGTGGAATCCCCTTGTGCCATCTAGGGAACCTTCAGAGCAATTTCACCATGTTTTCGAAGGCTCCCAGCACTTCTGAATCCTCAGAGTCCCCAAGGTAAAACAGGTTTTTTTAAAATATTGGCCACTAGAGGGTGTTATACAAGCAGAAAATGGCAATGCTTGAAATGACTTCTGGTGAAAGTAAAAGAAGAAAGTGCCAAAGCAAGACTGCAATAGAACTTTAAGAAGACTACAGTGGTTAACTACAGAAGAATCACATAAATTAAATGCTGGCTATGAAGAAATCAAAACTACTAAAGATTTTCTGTATCTTGGTTCAATCATCAGTCCAAACGGAGAGTGCAGCTAGAAAATCAGAAGAAGACTGAGACTGGGAAGGGCAGCTAGAAAAGACGCTTAAGGGTAGCAATATGTCACTAGAGGCTAAGCCCAATATTCTTAATTGCTGTGTGCAGATATGAAAGCTGGAGAGTGAAGAAAGCTGACAAGTAAAAAAAAAAGGATTCAATTGAAATGTGTTGGCGGAGAGATTTACATATACAATGGACTGCCAGAAAAAAGTGTGTGGTAGATCAAATCAAGTGTGAACTCTAGCAAAAATGCATAAACAGATGCTGTCATACTTTGAGCATATCTTGATAAGACCTAGCTCACAGGAAAACACAGTAACATTGGGAGAAGGGAAAGCAGGGAAAAAGGATATGAAATAGATTGCTTCAGTAAAGAAAGCTGTGGCCTTGAGTTTATAAGCAGAGCTATTAATGGTAGGACCTTTTGGAAGCCATTGATTCATAGAATTAACAGAAGTCAGATGCTGCTTGATGCCACATCTTGGCAAGTAACAACCAAAGGGCATGAGGGGGGCCTTCAATTTAATTTGTTTTGTGTGTTAAACCCATTTTTCACTTAACGAAACTCCATTGTGGTAACTGTTAGAGTACATGATCACTGCATTATAGTAATAGTAATAATAAGAATGCAAATTAGCTCCATGCACCTCACTTTCTTGCGAGCCTGGTGTGTAAGCTGCTGAAAACCTGAGAGATGGACCTCAGCCCCATCGAGATCACCTGCCTCTGCTGCACAATATATCTGCGGGGCTCAGCGGTGTCACTTCAGCCACAGCTATGCTCAGCCTTTGTTTGTGGTGCCAGTGTAGAAATGCTTCTCCAGGACCCACTTCTACAGAGTGGAGCTATAGGGCAGTGGGTTACCTCTGTCCAGCTACAGAGTGATAAGTTGAACTCTTAAGTCTTGTATCATTAGAATTCAGAGCTCAGAAATTAGCAGCTAGAAGGTTATAAGTTGGAGCCGCACTACTGTACAGCTGTTTTAAAATAGGAACTTCTCACTGCAATTTGATTTCTACATCCTAAACTTCATTTTGTGTGTTTTGCCCATAGAACTTTGGATGTTTTGCTCTGACTGAAGTAAGCCATGGCAGCAATACCAAGAATATGCGGACAACTGCTACATATGATCCAACTACACAGGTATATGTTCAACTAGATGTGTTGTTTAATAATTTTGTTCACATTTTATTAAAATAAGTACAGTGGTGCCTCCACTTACGACCGTCCCTACTTACGACAATTTCGAGTTACGACCAGCTCCGGCCGCAAAATTTTGCTTCGACTTGCGGCCGGAGCTTCGAGTTACAACCAGGAAAAGGCAGGGGGAAAAGGCGGGAAATTCAAACCGTTGGTGGCGAAGAGGCTGCTTCTTCGTAGCTCTTTCGCCCCAACGGTTAGGGAAAGGGATGCAGCGGCGGGGGGAGGCGGTGGCAGGGGTGTTACCGCACCTGATGGTGGGATCCCGGTCCTCGGCCACGGCGCGGGGGCGGAGGGCCCCCCGATCCCGGCTCCTGGAGGAAGGGTCCTCCCGCACCGCCGCCTCCTTCTTCCTGGCAGGGCCACGCTTAGTCTTTGGCCCCACGGGGGTGGCTCCCCTTCTCTGCCGGTGGGCGGCTCCTGAGCAGCAGGTGGCTCGCCCGCTGGGGGCACCCGACGCCGCTTCCCGGGGTGGCCGCGTCGGGCCTCGGTGCTCCTCGCCGCCCTCTGCAGGGCTGCTGCCGCCGCTGCTGCTTGGTCCTCGGCCTCAGCGAGGGGGCCCTGATCCCGGCTCCAGGAGGAAGGGTCCTCCCACGCCGCCATCGCCTCCTTCCTTGCGGGGAAGTGCCGCGAGAGGCTCCGCCAAGCCCGGCCGGGAGGACCCTTCCTCCGGGAGCCGGGATCGGGGTCCCTGCGCCGAGGACTGGGACCCAGCGGTGGCGGCGGCATCGGCCCCCGCGGAGGGCGGCGAGGAGCGCCGAGGCTCAATGCGGCCGCCCCGGCGAGCAGCCTCTTTGTCACCAACGGTTTAAATTTGCCGCCTTTTTCCCCTACCTTTTCTCGCCACCCTCCATGGGGCTACTGCCACCGCAGCTGCTGGGTCCCAGGCCTCGGCCTCTGCCTCTGTGTAAGGGCAGAAGGGGCCCCGATCCCAGCTCTGCCCAACCGGGAGGACCCTTCCTCCGGGAGCTGGGATCAGGGGCCCCTCTGCCCCCGCGCCGAGGCCGAGGCCTGGGACCCAGCAGCAGCAGCAGCAGCGGCCCGGTGGAGGCCGGCGAGAAAAGGCAGGGGAAAAAGGCGGCAAATTTAAACCGTTGATGGCAAAGAGGCTGCTCACTGGGGTGGCCGCGTCGGGCCTCGCCGCCGTCCGCGGGCCAATGCCGCCGCTGCTGCTGGTGCCTGACGCCGCTTCCTGCTCCGGAACCGGCACCGGTGGCTGCTCGTCAGGGACCCAGCAGCAGCAGTGGCATCGGCCCGCGGAGGGCGGCGAGGAGCGCCGAGGACCAACGCGGCCGCCCCGGCGAGCAGGTGCCAGAGCTGGAGCCAGCGTCAGGCACCAGCAGCAGCAGCGGCATCGGCCCGCGGAGGCCATTGGAGGAGACTTGGGACTGCCTGATAAGGTAAGGTGCCGGTTTTTGGTTTTTAAAAACTGTTCTGGGTGGGTTTTGCAGGGCTGGGGGGGTATGTTTCTCTGGTATGTTGTTTGTTTTTTGGTGATTTGTTTTTTGCAGTCCCAGCGTGGAGCTTGCTCTGTTTATTTTTATTTTATTCTTTGGGGGTATTTTTTTTTTTTGGCCGGAACAGATTAATCGCGTTCCCATGCATTCCTATGGGAATGCATGCTTCAACTTACGACCATTTCTACTTACGTTTCATCTTCTGGAACGGATTATGGTCGTAAGTCGAGGCACCACTGTACCTGGTAGTTTGAGGCCCAGACACTCTGATCTTTTTTGTATCACCCACCTGCAGAAATGCTCAGTTCCTTTGGTTCTTAACAGTCAGGCAGGCTTTAATGGTTCCCAAAATATGCGCAAATTATTTGTGAAAATTCTTCTATGAATATATTTGTTTTCTTTCATTCTGTTCTGTTTTGTTGACAGTATAACATAGAGATGATCAACATGAATGTTGAAAGTGCACGTGAAGTGTTTTACAAGACTTATGTGTTTCCCTTACAAATGTTGTAGGAATTTGTTATTCACTCACCTGATTTTGAAGCTGCCAAATTTTGGGTTGGCAACATGGGGAAAACTGCAACACACGCAGTTGTCTATGCACAGTTGTACACTCCAGATGGACAGTGCCATGGATTACATTCTTTTATTGTACAGGTGAGAATGGATCAGTGTTATTGACTTGCTAGAATTCAAGGATAACAGATACCTTTAAAATTAAACTTTTAATGTAATTGCATATCATAATATTGTAGTAAAATGCCATATAATTGAGATGTGTATCCCTGGGAACAGTGTGTCATAGTAAGAAAATCTTGGCTAACCCTATGCAAGTACTTTCTTCTAAGAAAAATAGCAGCAGTGTAGTAACCACACAGTATCTCTATCATGTCATTAAAGGGTGGGGCTCATCTGCTATGGTCTTGTCCAGACAAACATTTGTCTGCCTAGTCTTAAAGGATTGAAAATGTCTTTGTCATGCATTGTCAAGGTAACATCACAACCCGGTGCAATACTAGATCCAATGGGACTTGCCTCAGCATGCTGCTTCTGTTGTTGTCTCAGTCTGGGTTTAGATTGTAAGTTAAGATTTTGAGGTATACATGAATGAGGTATTTTGATTGGTCTATTTTTATATTCTGCACCTGGAAAAGGGTATGGGAAGGTTAGGGGAAGAGAAGGGAAGAACAAAGACAAAGATGTCTGAAATTCATCTTCTCATATGAGGTAGAATAACGTGCCTCTGCATAACACTTAATACAGCCGTTATATGCTAAACTTACAGTTATGCATGAAGCCTCCAGAGGCATTCCTGTGAGAAATGCAAGGCTACTGTGTATCAGGTTGTGGGTGGGTTTTGCCCCAGGTATATAATTGTGCTGAAGGACATGCACTTACATTCCTGGGTTGGTAGGCGTTTGGACCCAGTGACTTCCAACTGTACAGTTCTGTGATTCTATAAGAGAGAAAGTAAAGGAGATCAACTGAGAGACATCCCTGTCGTGATTGCATCTGATCCCTGTGTCTGCTGTCTCCCATATCTGAGAAGGAGGGAGAGGGCTTTCCTTTTGCTTCTCAGCTTGTGTTCTTTATCAGGTGTGGCCAACTTCTAAAGGTCCTGGAGGCCATGTTCCCCTTCTTCAGATTTTGGAGGCCTTCTCCCTTCAATGCTTCTCCCCTTATTCCTGTTTTGTTCCAGAATTGCAAATCATACCCCTATAATTACCTATTTGGTGAGCTGGTCACTTCCTGTCTGGAGAAAAAAAAAGGGCCCAGGGGGAATTATGTTTAAAGGGCAAGTTGTGTCCCTGCATAGAGGACCCTAGTGGGTATAATTTGCTATTTTAGAACAAACCATTTTTTTCTGGCATGTTTAGGATTCTTACCTGAGGGGCCTCATGTGCTTAACAAGCTGCATTTTGTCCATCTCTGTGCTATTGGGTTGCCAGCTTACTACCGTGTTTTCCCGAAAATAAGACTGGATCTTATATTAATTTTTGCTCCAAAAAATGCATTAGGGCTTATTTTCAGGGGATGTTTTATTTTTTTCATGTACAACAATCTACATTTATTCAAATACAGTCATGTCATCTTCTTCTGGTTGCTGCACAATGATGGAGGGCGGAGTTTCATTTAACTGGGGCTTATTTTTGGGGTAGGGCTTATATTACAAGCATCCTGAAAAATCATACTAGGGCTTATTTTCAGGTTAGGTCTTATTTTCAGGAAAACAGGGTATGTCCCTTGATAATTCTGTCACAACCATTTAAAATTGGGCCATTGATACAGAAGTTGCTAGTAGAGATGGAGACAAACCGCCAAAATGGTGGTTCATCTTGGTTCCTGCTTGTCAACCTTGAACGGGTTTGTCAGTTCATTGGGTCTTTTCTTTTTTTAAAGACAGTCCATTTTCCATTCCAACGGCCTTGGTTCCATTCTGTTGCAAACAGCACCAGGGGAGCTTCCCTTCAGGCAGTCAGGCTTGCCCTGTCTGTCTATGCGCTCGCCGAACAGCTGATCTGTGGGCGCATAGATCTACAAGGCAAGCCTGGCTGCCCAAAGGGAAGGCCCCCTCCATGGTCTGTGTGTTTGCAGAGACAGTGGGGGGAGGGACTTCCCTTCGGGCAGCCAGGAGGCTTGCCATGTCTGTCTGTGAGCCCCGGGATTAGGGCTTTGGCAGGCCATAGACAGACAAGGCAAGCCTGTCTCCCTGCTGTCTTTGCAAACAGCAACCGTATTTCCCTTCCGACAACCTAGCTTTCCCTCTCAGTCTATGCCCTCGAGGAACAGCTGATCTGCATGGGCATAGGAAGAGATGAAATCCACTACGAATGGATGACTATAAAACTGTTATATTCATCTCTTTGTATTCATTGGGGTTTCTAAAACTGATGAATATGAAGGGACGAATATCCAATGAATCAGCAATATTCAACGAATATCATGATTCATTTTTTTAATTCGTCCCCGTGTCTAGTTGCTAGCCACACTTTGGGTCTATATGTCGGACATTGCTACAGGTTGATGGCATTCAAAGGCTGTATTTTATTAGTATGATTTACCACTTTTTGTCATGTCTTGAAATAGATTATGAATAGTGCACAGTGGGTAACAACTTCTAAATATTTCATATGAAAATTATAATAGGAATATAATGAAAATTTTCATTACAGATTCTTTTTGAATTTTTAAAATTTTATTTTAGTAATAAATAATAATAAACAATAATATGACAAATAAAAGAGAAAAATAATAAGCAACATTAACTAAAAACAAAAATATAAACTCATTTTCAAATCAAAACTCATAATGCATAATACATCCAGTGCTCCCCTCCACACTTGGGATATTTTTCTTTTTTTTTAATTTACATGTCCTGTTTCACTCTAAAAGTATAATGATTCTTGTCCCTGGGGTATATCCTTTACCTTTCCCAAATACATGTATTAGAAGAAACTGCTGGATATCTCATTGGTTTAGGCATCTGGCTGCAGACCAGAGGTTGGGAGTTTGATCCCCTGCTGTGTCTCCTTGACAAGCGCTGGACTCAATGATCCATAGGGTCCGTTCCAGCTCTGCAATTCAATGATGATGATGATGAAAAACATTCCATATATCTTTAAAATAATTTGCTTTCAATATTCCTAACTTTCAATTCACATGTTAATTTGTCATTGATAGCCATATTCCACATTTCTTTATAGCAATCCTCAAAAATTTTATTACAGATTCGAGATAAAAAAACACTTCTTCCAATGCCAGGAGTGCTGGTTGGTGATATAGGCAGGAAACTTGGACAGAATGGTTTGGATAATGGGTGAGTACACCAAAATACCTCATCTGATCTGGAGCCCATAAAGTAATGTTTAGATGTTATAGGTCACTTCTGTCAGCTGCTAGAATAAAAATCCTTGGTTGCATACCTTAAAATAATAGAAGGTCATTTGGGGCAAATCTAGTCCAGTCTAAAGTGATTCAACAGCAGTGCTAGAAAATGATTTGCTACTACATGAAAGAGCAGAAAAACTTTTAGGATGCCACACTCCCTTTTCTTTCTCAAGGAATGATTATAAAACCCATGTATATTTTAAGGTGAAACAAACAGCCCCTTCCACTCAGAAGTTCTGCTCAGCTTAACACACACACACCCATTGTGTGTCTGTCTTCTCACCGCAAGGCCCCATTACTATGCAATCAGCTGTCCTCCCTGGTACACAGTCACTGTAGGGAGAACTGTTTAGAAAGCTGTGTGATTTTTGTTTCTTCTTCGTGGCCTCTGTGAATGCACACAATTGGGTTTAGACAGCGCCTGCGCTAGTCTTCTCGGAATCTTCTAGAGCTTTTGTAAAAAGTAACAAGTTTAGAGTTGCCCCTATCGCGCATGCTCCACCCCCTCAGCCTTCAGTTCCATTTTACCGCCTTGGCGATAGGAACTTCTCGGTATAGAGCTTTCAAGATACTACTCCTTTTGAATCGTTTTCGGCTTTGGACACGGATTTTGGACTTTGGATTTTGTATACTCTCTGTTGCCACCGACTCCGGTCTGTTTGACAACTCTTTCTGGACAATTTGAATTCCCGCGCTTTTCGTAAGCCGCGCTTGGCTTGCTGCGGCAAGGCCGTTTTCCGGTCGTTCAGGACTTTGCTTATCTGATCGGAAACCTCTTCGTTTCTTGAAGTCTGCCGTGAGTCTTTTTTATCCCCTTTTTCCCTTCTACTTTATGTCCCCCTCAGGCCCTTTTAGCAGGTGCGTGTCGTGCTCCCGTAAACTACCATTCTCGGATGGTCACGACCGCTGCCTTTTTTGCTTAGGGGATACTCACCAACCACAATCCTGCAGACATTGTAAAAAATTTACTAAAGCGGCGCTAAAAGCTCGTCAGCAGCGTCTAAAGATTTTTCTTTGGGATAAGACCCTTTCGGCGTCGAAGACTTCAGAAATGGAGACTGCTTCCAATCCCTCTGCTACACCTTGTTCTGAGGTATATGTCGCTTCTCCCTCTTTGTCGGCGTCTAGACCGGCCGACAAGTCATCTAAGAAGTCTTCGACATCGACTTCTAAAAAGGCTTCATCGTCCGCTTCGTCGAAAGAGACGAGAAAACAAAAAAAGACGGCGTCAACAGACTAGAAGAAAAAGTCCAAAGAACACCGTATTCCACCTGTCTCGGCGTCGTTGCCTTCGCCGATCCTAGAAGATTCCTCTCGGGATCGGGAGTCTCTTTCGGAAGCGGCGGCTTCCTTGCCTCCACGCCGTATGGAAGCTTCACCGGTCCGGCTCGACCGCTCACCGAGCCCTGGTCAGCTAGAAGGGGCGGCCCTATCTAGCCAAACCTCTGCCCATTATAGCCCTGTTTCCACCGGGCGGGCGTCACTGATACCTCTCTTGCCGTCAGCCTCATCGAGACAAGACTCTCCACCTCGAAAGAAGACGGCCAAGAGAAAGCATATTTCTCCGGATCGACGTCGATCCCCGAGGAGGGAGGTGGTAGTGATACCCAGGTCGTCTCGACACCGAAAGAAGGGTAAACGGGACGACCCGATCTATGTCCAGCTCGATCGAAAGAGATCTCACCATCGACGTCGACGGGACGACTCCGACACTGACTCGTCCTCGACGTCGGAGGACTACCATAGACGTAAGAAGGTTCGCTATGTCTACGCCTCGACGTCGTCATCGTCCTCTTCATCTCCTCCTTGACATCGACACCGACACGACGTCGAAGTCCACGTTCAACCAAGGGCAAGCAATAAGGCTACCTCCAAACGTGTCGACCCTTTGAAGTCGGGTCGTAAACAGGCTAAAACATCTGGCCAAGCCAAGCAAAAGCCCAGGAAAGAGGTTCACTTACCATCCCCTTCTGAGCACGAGGAGATCTTCTCTTCTCTTTCTTCTTGCCATGAGGACGAATCCCTCTCTCCTGCCCCAGCCGAAACACCTGTGGAAGGGGAATCATTCGATTCAGATGCTGGTGATCCACATCCATCTTCTCCTTCGGAAGATTTCTCTTTGTATGTCCAGATGGTTTCAAGGATGGCTAAGACTCTCAAACTTCAAACAGAACAGCCTCCTCCTCCCAAAGAAGATCTGATTTTTGGTGACATTGATCAAGAGAGGTCTCCACCTCTAAGCCTAGCTTACATCCCAGCTCTCATGTCACTTATCAAGGAATCATGGAACCAACCCTCTACTTCACAACCGGTGGCACGTAGAACGGAAAATCTTTATCGCACACATGGCGATGACACGAGCTTCCTCATTAAACACCCTGTGCCTAATTCCATCATTGTTCAGTCAAATTCCTCTAGAACTTCCGGTAAGGCATATGTCACACCCACAAATAGAGAAGGGAGAAAACTAGATGTCTTGGGTAGAAAAATCTACTCATTCACCACGTTCCTGTTGCGAGTGGCAAATTACCAAACAGCCATGGGGGCTTATCAGAGACAGCTTTGGTCTCGAATCCTCCCAACCTTGGAAGCAGCCCCAGATGATACCCGTCAAGGCCTTCTGAACACCTACGCGGAGGCCCTTATGGTGGCAAAACACCAGCGACTAGCTTCACGACATTCAGCAGACGTCGCATCCAAAACGTTAACATCGGCCATCGCCTTAAGGCGCCATGCTTGGCTCCGATCCTCAGGCATCATAGAGGATGTCAAGACACGAATTGAGGACTTACCCTTTGATGCCAAGGGTCTCTTCAATGAGAAGACTGATGATTCTCTGGAAAACCTGCATAAGATAAAAAAGACGGCTAAATCCTACACTATTCACCAACAACCTACTTTCCAAAGAAATCAATGGCGTAAGCGATATCCACAACAGCAATACCAGCAACAATCTTCACAGTCTTATCGACCCTTCAAACAGACCCAGGGTAGATATTCTCAAACTTCCTCTTCTGCGCCATCCTATAGGCCTCAAGCATCTTTCCAAAAACGACAGCCTTATCGTCCACCTGCCAAGAAAACAAAGCAGTACCTTTGACTTTCACATCCCATCTTCCATGCCTCCACAAGATATTCGTTTGGCTCCATTCTATCAAAATTGGTCCCTTATTACAAAAGATTCTTGGGTTCTAAGTATCATCCAATTCGGTTACCGTTTAGAATTCTTAGAACCTCCTCCTCTAGGACAAGTCCACTTCACATCCTTCGATGCTGCCCTAGAAGAAGAGATTCTCACCCTTCTTCAAAAACAAGCTATTCAATGTGTACCACATCGGGACGTGGCCAACGGTTTTTATTCACGTTATTTCGCCGTACCAAAAAAGGACGGCGGAATCAGACCCATTCTGGACTTAAGAAACTTGAATACTTACCTGCATCCACGAAGATTTCGGATGGTCACACTGGAGGCCATTGTCCACCTGCTGAAACACAACGACTGGTTTATAGTTATAGACCTAAAGGATGCATACTTCCACATATCAATCCATCAAAACCACAAAAAATATTCATTTTTCAGGACATGATTTACCAATTCTGCGCCCTCCCTTTCGGACTATCCACAGCTCCACGCACGTTCACAAAATGCATGGCCCCCGTAGCAGCCTTTCTCCGTCTCCACGGTGTACAAGTCTTTCCCTACATAGACGATTGGCTGGTTGTTTCCCCATCCAGACGGAAGGCCGTGCAAGACACAAAATTTGTTCTGGACACTCTGCAAAGCCTAGGCTTGATGGTGAATCTCAAAAAGTCAACCCTGGTGCCATCTCGAGTCATCGACTATATAGGAGCATGGTTAGACTCGGTCAAGGCTCGCATATTTCTTCCACCAGACCGGATTCTGAAGCTGCTGAAGGCTGTCCGGAAATTTCATCCCCGCTCAGATGTTTCAGCTCATCATGCGCAACATCTACTCGGCCTCATGGCCTCCACAACATCAGCGCTGCCGCATGCACGCCTGAAGATGCGATCTCTTCAGTCATGGTTTCTGGCTCTCTTCGACCCCCTTCAGGACAGTCCACGAAAACGTCTGCGGGTCACTCCAGAACTGGCGAAACAATTACGATGGTGGACTTTCATTCCACGTCTATTGGTCGGCCGTCCCTTTCGGCCACTACAACTATCTGTTCAAGTGACAACAGATGCCAGCACCACGGGATGGGGGCCACACTGTGGAACGCACAAGATCCATGCCCTATGGTCTCATCAAGACAGGTGCCTTCATATCAATCACCTGGAAATGCTTGCTGTCATAAAAGCCTTCAGAGCATTCCTCCCATTGATACAGGGTTGTGGTGTCCAGGTAATCACCGACAACACCACGACCATATTCTACATCAACAAGCAGGGAGGGACGAGGTCAATGTCTCTCCTGTATCTCTCCATACATCTATGGGAATGGTGCTACCTCCACCATGTGTTCCCGGTAGCTCTTCATATATCAACGAGCGACAACCAACTTGCAGACAACCTGAGCCAGCTGACGGGTCAGTCCCACGAATGGGAACTGGACGAGAACACCTTCCTAATGCTCTGCTACCGGTGGGGTCACCCATCAATAGACATGTTTGCGTCGGACATCAACAAGAAATGCGCGAAATATGCATCTCGTGCAGGCAGAGGTGTGGATTCGCTAGGCGATGCATTCATGATCCCTTGGGAGACGCATCTCCTATATCTCTTCCCACCAATCCCACTCATACAAAGGACTTTGGTCAGAGCCCGACAGCTTATGGTGGACGCCATCCTCATTGCACCATGGTGGCCTCGACAACCTTGGTTTTCCGCCCTCAAGGAGATGGCTGTGGACGTGTTCCGACTGCCGCAGATTCCACACCTTCTTACCCAGGACTCGGGCAAGATCCTTCATCCAGACCTGCAGTCACTGAGTTTGACGGCGTGGAGGATATGCCATCAATCCTAGAGGTTCTAGACAAAGCTAGAAAACCGTCTACGACCCTTCTTTATAAATACAAATGGAATAATTTTGTCAAATTTACTCAATCAAAGCAGTTACAATCCTCCCCTGTCTCCCTCCAAACTCTACTCACCTACTTACGTTACTTGTTTGATTCAGGTTTGACTTTATCCACTCTTAATGTTTACATCTCAGCAATAGTCTCCTTCCAACCTCGGAACTCTGAGTCAGCACGTCTTTTTTCTCATCCAACACTTAAATCATTTTTAAAAGGACTGTCTAACATTCGACCTCCTGTCAAACCTCCAGTACCCCAGTGGTCTCTCACACTTGTTTTACGTGCACTCATGCGTCACCCCTTCCGAGCTGCACCAAGGCTTTTTCTCTGCTTCCAGGGATCACACAAGGGCTTACCTGCCTCATCTTCCACTCTATCTAGATGGCTTGTCTCCACAATTGCTCTGGCTTACGAACTTCTAGGCAAGACTGCCCCAGAAGGTTTGAAAGGACACTCCACCCGAGCGGTTGCGACGTCTACAGCGTTGCTGCGTGGTGTTGATGTCCCAGAAATATGTAGAGCTGCCACCTGGTCTACTGCGTCCACTTTTGTGACACACTACAGGTTGGACCTTCGAGCCAGAAAGGAGACAAGTTTCGGCAGGGCAGTGTTGACGTCTGTTCTGCAGTGACGGCCCTCCTTCCGGTAAGTGAGCTTGCTAGTCACCCAATTGTGTGCATTCACAGAGGCCACGAAGAAGAAAGAAAGGTTACTTACCTGTAACCATGGTTCTTCAAGTGGACCTCTGTGAATTCACACATCCCGCCCAGCCTCCCCACTATCCGTCACTGATTATGTCTCCGATAAGTTCGGGCTTTGTGGCGGATAAATGGAACTGAAGGCTGAGGGGGTGGAGCATGCGCGATAGGGGCAACTCTAAACTTGTTACTTTTTACAAAAGCTCTAGAAGATTCCGAGAAGACCAGCGCAGGCGCTGTCTAAACCCAATTGTGTGAATTCACAGAGGTCCACTTGAAGAACCATGGTTACAGGTAAGTAACCTTTCTTTTTCTACTGCATCCCTCTTAGAGATAGCTTCAAAGTGGGACTTCTTTTATTTTCCTTTTGCAAATACAACAAAAATGAATGAGGATATTCTGTTTTAAAATATTTTGTTTCTGTATGGATGAAAGGAAGTTATTGCACCATAATAGTAAGGTAAAAAAGCATAGCATGGGACTGTCAAGAAAAGGAGAATAATGGGTACAGATGTTCAAAATCACAAGATAGATTGATTAATTAGTTTTCTACAATTTATTTTATTATTTATTTATTTATTTCATTTATACCCCGCCTATCTGGTCAATTGTGACCACTCTAGGCGGTCTATTAATTAGGTCAATAACTCTGTTTCATTCTTCTGCATATGGAAAGACTAAGAGCAAATCCTAGGATAAATACAATCCTAGGGTTAAAAGTTAATAGGACATTTAAAGCTTTTACAAATTCACTTACAACGAACAAGCAGGGAACTGGCAAATTAAGCTACTTACCTTAACAGTAAAGGTTAATATAAGCTCTCTGTCTTTTCAGCTTTTCTAGCCTGTAGGCTAGAAGAGTAAATGCTAAAGCCAAAGACATCTGTGGTGAGAAGCAGCTACCTCATTGTACACTGAGAGAGTGGCTCATACAGTTAGTGATATTCTGTATATGAGGAGAAGAATTATGGCAGAGTTCAAGACGTAGAAAGATGCAAGCCTGTGGGTAGAGGGGGGAAGTGTCATTATAAAGGAAAATATTAGTCAGAAACTGAGAGGATGAGAGGATAAGTTCTATGTTTTGAGCTATGAAATCACATCTGATGTCTGGTGACTCTAGCATTTTCAGTGTATGGGCAGTATTGAAGGAATGATTCTACTGTTGCCACATTCCCCAGTAAGTTTCCATGGCTGAGCATGGATTTGAACCCAGGTCTTCTGAATCCTAGTCTGGCACTTTATACACGAAACCACACTGCCTCTCAATAATAGTAAGTTCTGCATAACATGAATAAACCTGAATAAGATTATGTTTTACAGCAGGCACGCTCCATTTAAATGAATGTATTAAATCTTGAAAATGACAAGCAGTGCAGAGAAATCTAAAACTGATGTTGATATACAGTCTGAATAATACTTTTCACTTGTTACATAATATTCAAAATGGTAGCTCTTTCTGGGTAAAGACTTCCTTAATACACAAAGATATCATAAATCCCAGCATTAATATGGAACAAAGTTTCTGTAAATGTTCTGTCTAGACATGGGGGTATTTGTGTATGAATATGAATACCCCCATCTCTAGTTCTGTCAATATTAATATCGATCTTCTAAAGATTTGTAAAACCCATAAAAGATACTGGAACATGGGAGAATTTGTTACCCAGCATATGCAGGCACAGATTTTCAGTACAACAGTCTGTGTTTCCATGTAAGGTGAAGATTATGTAATAGGAAGATATAGTATATATTCAATGTCTAATCCTTTCTGTCCATGCTGTACTTACGCTTCTAAAACTCCTGTTAGCCCTGCTAGGGAAACTTCCTTTGGTACCCGCTGAGAGTTAAGAGCAGCTGGGAGGGGGATTTTCATCAGAACTGTGATGTGATTTTGATGTATTGTATTTGTGGAGCACTACGGTCACTGTTTGGAAAGGAAAAACAGGCATACCTTCATGTGTTTAATATATCTCTTCTGGTTCTGAGAAGTGAATGGCTGTGTATATGGATGCAATCTTTGCTTTAAACAGTACAGCAGATTGCAGATGTTTGAGTTAAATTCTTTTGACTTGGCAGGTTTGCCATGTTTCACCATGTCAGGATCCCCAAGGAGAACTTGCTGAACCAAACTGGAGATGTCACAGCTGCGGGGACCTACACAAGTACATTCAAGGTATTGACTGCATGCGTAGTGTGTGTTGTACACAAGCTTAATCATGATTCCTTTGATTCATTAATCCTTTTAGTACTTCCACACATTCCCTTCAGATGACTTTCAGTAGCAGTTATTATGGTATATGAAGATTAAAAACCTGAAACAAAATCCTCTGAATGAAACAGTTGGGTGTACAAGCAAGAACTTCCTCATATAAAATATCGTTAAAAGGCCTTAAATGAAAGCTGTTTTATTTGTACTGTCTCACTTCTCCAGGATCGCAAGCAGCGCTTAGGAGCATCCCTTGGTGCTTTGTCCAATGGAAGAGTTATGATTATTTCCATGTCTGTAGTAAATTTGAAGCTTGCCATATCAATAGCTGTTCGTTTCTCAGCTACCCGGCGTCAATTTGGACCAACAGATGATGAAGAAATACCAGTTCTGGAATACCAAATGCAGGTGAAAATGTGGATCTCTGTTAAACTATGAAGTAATAAATTGCAACTTGTCAAAAATGTAATGTAGAATCTAATTTGGAACTACAGACCTGTGTTGCTGTTCCACTTTTAGTACTCCTTTTCATGGGAGTTTAATTTCAAATGCCATTACATTTATCTATATTAATTGCTGTTTTAGTAAACTAAACTTTAGAAATATTTCTTGAAATAGCTCAGAACCTCAGCCCCTTCAGGAGCAAATATAACAATTTACTGAAACTGGATGGCACAAGTGAGAGCAACAACTGGCAGGATTGCAGGAACGGAAAAGTTTTAGCTGAACACAGTTCCCAGTATCAGAGTGAGGGATGGCTTTCTCTCTCTCTCAGAAATGGTATTGAGAATGTCTACATTGCTGTTTTTGTTTGTTTGTTTGTTTGTTTTAGCACTTTAAAAAAGTTTAAAATAGATATGAGCAGGAGACTATTGTCCTGCTCTCTCCTTTGTTGTGTAACCTGTTACCAGTGACTTATGCTAACGTTGGTTAAAATACGTTTTTAAAAAAAGGCTCATAAGAAAGAAGCCAAGGTAATATACAGTGGTGCCTTGATTTACGAACTTAATCCGTCCCAGAAGATGTTCGTAAGTCAAAACTTTCGTAAGTCAAATCAGCATTTCCCATAGGAATGCATTGAAAACCGATTAATCTGTTCCGGCTGTTTTTTGTTCTTATGTCGAGGCGCTGTTTGTAAGTCAAAGCATTAGTTCCCATAGGAACCAATGCAAAACCGGTTAATCCGTCCTCTACCACTAGGGGGAGAATTTTTTTTTTAACCTAAGATGACTTAGGTTAAAAAAAAGGGCAGGGAGGGAGGGAACGAACACCTTTTAAACAGAACACCTTTAAAACCAAGCAGCTTTAAACCAAACCAAGCACCTTTTAAACCAATTTTTACATTTTAAAATTACAATACCAGGCAGTCCAAAGTCCATTTCCCGCTTTCCCTGCGTTTTTTTGTTCGTAAGTCAAAGCTCCGTTCGCAAGTCAAAGCAAAATTTTGCGAACGGAGCTGTTCGTAAGTCGAAATGTTCGTACGTCGGGGCGTTCGTAAGTCAAGGCACCACTGTATATGTTTTGGAATGATGGGGACAGAATGAAAAACAACTATGTAGAATTTGAGCTGTCATGGAAGAAGGGTTCTGAAAATTACCCTCTTTTGAAGAATGAGAAAACATCTCTTCATGTTTCTAAGAAAATGAACATATAGCTGAGCCGGATCAATTCTTGCTGATACACATTTTCTTTTAATTCCAGCAATGGCGCTTGCTTCCTTATTTAGCAGCCACATACGTATTGGACCATTTCTCCAGGACATTGTTCATTAACTCTATGGAGTTCTACATCGGTGTCCTCATGAAGGACAAGAGTCCACAGCAGGTGAGAAGCCCGTCACTAACTCATTGTAATAAGCCATTGCATGACGCTTGAGTGGGCCTCCTCCTTGGACTGGCAAGATCCAAGAGTAGCTGTATGCAAAAGTGCACATATTCTGCTCTTACTTATGGGGTTCCCCTAAAATCCTTCATAGCCCAGAACATGGAATGATCATGCTCGTAATTTCAAAAGAGGAAAGCATTGGCTATCTTCCCAGGTGCTCTGTCCCCCTTTTATTTTGAAATCTTTTAACTGACTTCCCTTCATTTCTCCCCTTCATATTTAAGCTTCTTGTTATGTTCAAATATCTCCATGGTCTTACTCCTATAGCCATCTGACCTTCTTTCTCTGTATGCTTGTCTGTCAGCACCAAGATTTTGCTTGTCCTAAGTTTTGTTTTGTCTTTCCTGTCTGCATCTGTTTTATTTATTTCTTTGCTATACCTCTATTCTGCCTTTTCTCCTGTGAGCTCAAGGCAGTGCACTGGACTCTCCTCATCTCTTTGCACCAACAAATCTGTGGGGTAAGTGAGACTGAGAGCATGTGACTGGATGAAGGCCAGCCAGTGAATTTCATGGCCGAGTGGGGATTTCAGCCCAAGTCTCCCAAGTTCTAGTCCAGTACTCTGAGCACTACACCACATTGGCGTGCAGATACCTGTACCAGGAGTGCCTTTCCACCCCAAGACTTGAGTTTTTTCCTTTCAGTTTATAGTAGAGCATCCTCTTGAGGTACACCTGTCTGCCCTAGCACATTCTGATACCCCCCTCTTTTTTCTTCCTTTTTCCATATGTCTTCTCTTTCTTCATAAAGACACTTAGATTATAAGCATTAAAAACAGCTATTTTAAAAAAATTATTTACAGCACCTAGAAATATAATTTTGCATTTATATTAATTTCACAGTCAACTTCAGAAGAGCTTTTTAAAGAATGTGAAACACTAAATTATGCAAATATAACTACTGCAGATCAAACTGGATGTTAGGAGGAATGTGTAATCCTTGCGATTAACTCATGCATCTCTTCAGTGATGTGTATCTTTGCAATTAGATTTGCAAATTGGGCTGCTATTAGCTTCCTCTGACCATAAAGGACATTGAGTGCAAGTTGCATGGGTTTGCTACGAAAAAAGATACTTTTCAGCCACTTGTGGAAGCATGTCTTCCAAATGTGCTAAACATTTCATTTCCTTTGCTCCTGTGTGCCTGAGGTTTCTGTTGTGGTTGTTATGTGCCATCAAATCACAACTGACTCATAGCAACTGAACTCCTTTATACTGAACTCTCCTTTCAGTGTGGGATTACTGGTTTGACAGATTTTTTTTAAAAAAATGCATGTTACTGAATATTGAATGTTGTGTTCTTTACTCATTGATCCCTCCTTTCCCACAAGGCTGAACTTGGCCGTGAGATACATGCCTTATCTACTTCAGGAAAGCCGCTGGCCTCCTGGCTTGCACAACAAGGAACTCAAGAATGTCGAGAAGCTTGTGGGGGACATGGCTATCTAGCCAGTAAGTTTATTACTTAGTCATCTGTGTACCTAAATTAACTCTTTGTCTAGTTCTATCAATGCTGAAAGTGTTTTGATTCTGGTGACTTTCCTATTTGCCTTTGACTTTTTTGTTTATTCCTACTCTGCCAGCGCAAGCTCCACCACCTCCTGTGGCAGGAAAAGGAAGTGTTGCTGCTCACAGGGAGCGAGGAGGAGGATGGTTTTGACTTTTCGAGCCCTTTCTTCCCATAATGCCGTGGCCCTGAAGCCCCTTGGAGACAAGGCATTGTTCACATAGTCAGCTGAGGAACAGCTGAGTCATGCAGGTGGTCAGGGCAAGTAAGAGAGCAGAGACAGTGACAATCAGTTCTGTTGCCATGCCAGTTCTCTGCCATCTGAGGCAGTTGCTTCCATCCAACTAATGATTAGGCCCATCTTTCTTTCCTAAGTTCCATTGAGAAACTTGTCCAACTGCTAAGATCATAATTAGAAATTTTGCTTGGGAGTGACCTTAACAAGCAGAAATTAGCTAGGGGGTGTCTGATGAAAATGTCTCCTCAGTTACAGCACTCTATTTATGCAACTTTAGCCCCAGAGAGATGCAACTAGTACCAGTCTTAATAGAAAAATTGCAGAGATTGCCCATTCCAGCTATATCATAGAATTGTAGAGGTGAGGACCACAGTGGCCATCTAGACCAACTCCTTGCCAGTACAGTATTCCAAAGTCCAACCTCTGTTTTAAAAACGTCAACAGAAGAGGGCCCACTACCAGCTGAGGAAGGACATTCCACTGTTGAACAACTTTTACCATCAGAAAATGTTTTCGTACACCTATCAGTTTGGTATTTACAGATTTAATGAGCATGCCTTCTACTCTTTCATCTAAGTCATTTATAAAAATGTTTAACGACATTGAACAGAACCCTGTAGCACCCACTTTATACTTCTGTTCAGGACAATGAGAATCATTGGTGACCACTCACAGGATATAATCCATCGGTCAGCTACAAATCCATCTAATGTACCCACGCTAGCTCTTAATAATCACACAATTCTTTTCTGCATGCTCAAAGACCAACCCTTTAATAAATTGCTCTAGGAAATTTCCTGGTATTGGCCAGGACTGATGTCTGACTCAGTGATCCTTGGAGATGTTGCAGCTTCACAGGTCTATGATTCTGTGTTTCTGACATTCTTACTGCAGCAGTTTAGTAATATGCCATGCATTGATTATATAACATGCAAGCACAAAATTAAGGCCACTGTTTGCAAATCATATATTGTATAGTGTATACTGTCAAAGGGTTACTTCTCACAGATTTTCCTAAGACATTTTATAAAATCCTTTAGTCATAAGGACAACTTGTTGGCATGAAACCACTTTGCCATGTGTGTGTTTTTTTTAAAGTGAATCGCCTGGGTGATATCCGTAATGACAATGACCCAAACTGTACTTACGAAGGAGACAATAATGTTCTGCTACAGCAAACAAGCAACTACTTACTAGGATGGATGAATGGCAAACACCAAGGTTAGTGTATGGAGCTTGTTGCTGCACTGATTAAAGGAAGGTGGACTAGGCATGATAGAGGGTATATATTTAGATTTTCAGCATCTGTGTATCCTTTTCTGTAATTTCTGTTAATTCTCACCCTGTGCGGCATTCACTTCCCCATGTGCAGGGCAGAACTGCTTGTGGGGAATTACACAAAAGCTCCATCCCCAGATGTCAGCCAGCACCACTTCAGATGCATGTAAATCTATAGTTTGGTTGAACATGTTTATAGAGCTCTTGTCATCTGCAACCCTGGTAAGGTCCCATTCCTGATGATGGGAGTTTCTCAGAGCCCTGTGCTACCCTTTGTTTTCAGCATACAACAGTCTGGAGTGGTGATGGCTGTTCAGTCACATTATATGCCTGCCCGTGTCTCTAGATCCAGTTTTGCCCTACACTTGACTAAACAAATGTCTTCATAAAGGCTTATGTGATTCTGTCCTGTGCTAAACAGTCTTAACTGTAGCATCTTGCTGTAGCAAACTCCCTGTCTCAGCCTAATTGTACTAGAGATTATTGGTACACTAGGCCAGACTGCAAGGTTTTTCCTTTGTCATTGTTTCTGCTAAGATGCTGACTGTTGCTTAGTTGTCAGTCTTTGACAATTCTTGGTGTTGTTTTGGGTCACAATGGTTTTCCCTAAGTTCTTTGTTTAAATTTGTTGAGCTCAACAGATAGAGTTGGGTGTCATTAGGAGTTAGTTCATTGTTATTAATTACCTGGATCAAGGGATACAGGGGATGTTAATCACATTTGCGAATGACACAAAATTGGGTGGAATAGCTAATACCCTGGAAGACAGAAACAAAATTCAGAATGATCTGGATAGGCTTGAGCGCTGAGCTGAAAACAACAGAATGAAATTCAGCAGATATAAATACAAAGTACTGCACCTAGGAAAAAGAAACCAAACACACAGTTAAAAAGATGACCGATACCTGGCTCAGCAATACTACGAGTGAGAAGGATCTTGGAATCATCATAAATCACAAGCTGAAAATGAGGCAACAGTGTGATGTGGCTAAAAAAAAAAAAGGCAAATGCTATTTTAGGCCGCAGTAACAGAAGTATAGTCTCCAAATCCTGAGAGGTACTAGTTCCACTATATTTGGTACTGGTTAGGCCTCATCTTGAGCGCTTCAAGAAAGATCCCAACAAATTGGAACAAGTTTAAAGGAGGGCAACGAGGATGATCAGGGGGCTGGAAACCAAGCCCTAGGAGGGAAGCCTGAAAGAACTGGGCATGTTTAGCCTTGAGAAAAGAAGGCTGAGGGGTGATATGATAGCACTTTTCAAATACTTGAAAGGCTGTCATACAGAGGAGGGGCAGGATCTGTTCTCAATCTTCCCATAATGCAGGACACGGAACAATGAGCTCAAGTTACAGGAAACCAGATTGCAGTTGAATATCAGGAAAAACTTCCAAACTGTTAGAGCAGTACAGCAATGGAACCAATTACCTCGAGAGGTGGTGAATGCTCCAACATTGGAGACATTCAAGATAAATTTAGACAACCACCTGGCAGATATCCTTTGATTTGTATTCCTGCACTGAGCAGGGAGTTGTACTTGATGGCCTTATAGGCCACTGCATGATTCTATGATTCTATGAAATGACGTTTTGCAGTCTTTTCCCATAAGAAATGTTGTTCAGAAGTGTTAAGCAGCTTCTGGCTGGGAATTTCACTCTTGCTCATTTGTTTGATTTTTTGTTTGTTAAAGCCTTTTTTCCTGCTTTGTATCTGAAGAAGGCTCCCAGAACGTCTTACTAAACTTATGATAGGAAGACACAAAGCAGTGGGGGGAGTGGTTGGAAAATGGAAGGAGAAGGAACTGCAGGCACCAGTTCTCAAATGCAAATTTATTATAATGACCAGCTGGCATAGAAACTGTTCAAGAAGGAGAGCCAAATACTATTGAGTCTTTCAGTAGAGGTGATGGAGTAACCATGCTTCTTTTCTCTCCCTCACAGTTGCCTGAAAGAATTGCCTTCGCTGGCTAATAGTTGACAAAGGGAAAAGAATGATAGGGCCTTTCTCTGTGTTCCTAGATAGCAGTTGAGGGACTGAAAAAGCCTGATGGCTTCGCGAAAGAACTGGTCCAGAAGTTTGCTTCTCCTTTCTCCTTCCTTTTCCTGCATTCTGATGCAGTGGCTGCTGCACCACTGTAAGGGTTGTGATAAAGTGTCCAGAAATTATGCTGTCTCACAGCTGAGTGTCTGAGCTCCCTGACTCATATTGCTGCATCACACCTACATTTTAGATGTTAGTTTTTCCACATGTGCAATAGGGATGCTCTTGCCCCCTCAGCTTAATCTGTGAATCATCCCTTAAATACAGCATCATCTCTTAAATACTGAAAATAGGTATGTTGTCTCTGCGTATGAAAAATGTGATTTTAACACAAATTCTGAGTGTTAATTGAACAGTTACAACTATCAGGAGGAGGTGCCATCTGGCTTCTTTTAATCTCTAGTACATGGTTGGTTTTATTCTGGGCTAGTAAATGAAAGCAATGGAATCTCTTAACTAATTGAGTTCATTCACCAGGCATGCTGAGACCCAGGCACTGACATCTCCAAGATGCTGCCATGACTTGGCCAGAAGGCCAGAAGTTAGGAGGGAGTAGCATTCACTCCTAATTTTTGAAACTATTCTCCTGTCATGGTTTGCTTTTAGTGGGAGGGAGGTTCTTTGCCTCGCCAGCTCTAGAGCAGATGTAAAAGTTTTCCCCATGTTGAACACCTGAGAACTCAGAGGGGTGATGGTCTTGGATCTTATTGCTGGGACCAAGAAAGAGAATCTGGGGTCTGGTCTCCCTCTGTGAGTTTTCTCCAATTGTGGAGAGGGAGATCTAGTTTTTCTTGTTATCTCTGGGATGCTTGTTAAAGCATAACTAGAACATAACACAGTTAGAATAAAGAGAGCACAGTTGTTCATCATTTACAAAATGCAGATTGATTTCTTTAAAGTTTACAGAGGTGAAAGGATAAATTCTCAAATACTGACGTATATATACATAGAATGCATGGTTGAGGCTAGGAAAAATGGAGGGAGGAACACAGCTTAGAGAAGATTAGCTACGGTGAATGCACAGATGATTGCCTTTCACTGACTTTCAAAGCCATTAGTTCATAGATTTTAATGCACTTTGATTTGATATTTAGACGTATCATTGGCATTTCAGACAAAAGTCCTATTAAGTCACCACTGGGATCAGTAAATTTTTTGGAAGACTATGATCATATCCTTTGTCAGAAATTCACTGTGTCGAATGTTCAAGAATGCATGGATTCTTCCGGTAAGTGTTTAATCACATTTCATTTATTACCACTGACTAGTTTTAGGCATGGTCTCTTTTCACTCAAACCGTCTCCTTTCAGGGCTTGCAGTGTGCAAATTGGAGGCTCTCTCTCCTTCAGTTATCAGGTGGTGCTGACAAAAGGGAGTGCTGGCATAGCTGCAAAAGGCAGCTCTAACCTTTTCAGGGGTGGGGACTTAGGCCCTGTATAAGTATCCACCCCCTCTGCAGTTCTGAAAAAGTTACAGTTTGTTCCTGTACCATCCTTTGCTCCCCTGGAGACATGAGGCTCCAAAAGCATACGCAGCAATCAGAAACCTCTTGCAGATTGTTACTAAGCCTCAGTTTGAGACACTGTGGTACACTTAGGTTATTGGTGTTAATTGAGTTAATATTCACTTAGAAAGATCTGGTTTCTAGCTACTGTTCATGAAAAGCATTTCAGAGGCATGAGTTCTCTCTCTCACCCATGATGGTGTGGTGTTTCTCGCATCTGACCTTACTTGACCTTTCTGCTTTTTGTATTAACTTTTCACGTTCACATGGTCCAAGAGTCAGAATGGTCTTTTTTCTCTTCATAGCTAGAGAGAAGGACGAGGAGAGGCATTCTTGTGGGGAGAGGGGCAGGCACAAACAGTCCATTTGTCTGATTTGCATGCTACAAAAATGGGAGGCAGGGTGTGGGTTCTTTCTAGCCCAAGCCACTGCTATATCTCTAGTTTCAAATTCCATAAAAACAACCAGTCTTGCATCAATGTATGTGAAAACCTCTAAAGACTGCCCAGTTTTTTCCCTCCCAATGTTCCCTCAGTGGGAGGTGACATGCACATGTATGTTGCCTCTAGACCAGTGGTTCCCAACCTTGGGTCCTCAGATGTTCTTGGACAACAACTCCCAGAAACCTTTACCACTAATTGCGCTGGCCAGGAATTCTGGGAGTTGTAGTCCAAGAACATCTGGGGACCCAAGGTTGGGAATCACTGGTCTAGAACATTGACTTCTGATTTCAGGTAATGAAATCGGCAGGCAGCATGGCAGCAGGAAAGCTCTGGCACATGAATCCTAAATGAGTAAAAGGCATATGGATGCTGCTGCTTTAAGGACTCAAATCCCATTCTGATGATCCTTAAATCACTGTTTGCCCTTAGCCCCCAAAAGGACTTATGGGAGGAAGTATTTGTAAGTAGTGTGCAGAGTGAATGCATTGAGTAGGAAAGGAAGGCTGTGAAATATCCTCTTCCATGTAGCAGCATGATGACAGTTTTGAGATTCTCATGTATTAATTCACCAGATGAGTGGACCCAACTTGGTGCATTCTGGCTGTTCCATTTATCCACCTTAAACGACACTTGTAGGCAATGTTTCCTCTAATTTTCAGTCCTGTGGGCGGTACTGTACCTCTTGCGTGCGTGACTCCACACTTCTGTGTGGAGTTCCGCCATGATTGGAACCAAAGGGGCTGGAAATACTCATTGTGGGTGTGTGGAGAAGGAGAGATGCTGTGCGGTGGGGGGCGCAGCACTGCGTGCTCATGCAGCAGTGCACCCTAGAGGGAATCTTGTTTGTAGGTCAAAAAACACAGCACCTGTCGCCACAATACTATTTGGCATGATGGCAACTTATCTATCCTGTTTTTCAGTAACAAATCTCTGAGCTGCTGAGAGGAAGCACCAGGTAGCTTCTGCAAGAAAAGGTTTTATTCAGTTTTGTGACTACATATAAAACTTACATATGCAGGAAAAAGAAAATTCAAAGAGGTGGCTTTATTAATATTTTGTTGCAAAATTAACAAAGAGTCCTATGACACCTTTTAGACTGACAAGTTTTATTTGGCATAAATGGATGTGGACTGCAGCCCGCTTCTTCAAATGCATCTCTTTGGATGCAGTTCATGAAAGCTTACACTAATTAACTTTGTTAAGCCTTCAAGATGCAGCAGGATTCATTCTTATTTCTGTAGAATGCATATAGCACACCCAGAAACTATTAATATATTTTCCTGTTTGTTTTATTATAAATTGCATTACTTTGGATATAAATATCAAACTTTTTTTTTTAATTTTTCAGTATCATTAAAAGCATACAAATGGCTGGTTTGTTACCTGCTAGGAGAGAGTATTGAAAAGCTAAGAAGCCAGAAGGAATGTGGTTGTACTGAATTTGAGGCAAAGAACAACAGCCAGGTAAACAAATAATGGTTATAGTGACAGTTCTAAGCATTTGAAATATATTGGAGACTCAGTCAGTGCTCAACTGTAGCCCCTGTATAAGGAGGAGTGACAAAGTACAATGTGAGGAAGATGGCTGGTTGGAGCCAACAGAGTACTTTCTCCCAAGAAAGTCTCATGGCTGAGAACCACAAGATGCAGCCCTCCCAATTTTACCTCAGCTTTACAGAAACAAGGGTCCTCCTTGCTTGCTGCACAGGGGATTCTCCCCGTTAGATTACAGTAATACATTGTATGTCAAGGTCGCCCTTCAAAACAAGTTTCAGCTACGGCCAAATGCGGTAGCTAAAATAGTTAACATATACAGATAGATGAAATGTGCTGATTCTTAAGGAGATCCACTGGCTTTCTTTTTACTTCTGAGCCCAATCTGAGGTGCTAGTGCTTATCTTTACATCCCTAGGTATTTGGAAGAGCACCCCATCTAGACAGCTTGTGTGTCAGAATCACCTGGGAAGGCCTTTCTTCAGGTATCCTGAGCACCAGAGAGAAGAGAGCCTTCTCTGCCATTGCATCTAAGCTGTGTAGTACCTTCCCTGTGGGGACTCCCCTTGTGCCAACATGGCGGTCTGTCGAGCAGGGGGTTGGACTCAAAGGCCTTATAGGCTCTTTCCAACTCAATTATTCTATGATTTTGTGATTTACCACCAACACATGTTTTGTTTGCTTGCTTGCTTAGCATTTTAATCTGACCTTTTTAGTTTTATTATTATCATGAGGATGTTTTTAAATTTTAAAAAATAAAGTATTGTATTAAAAACAGTAATTTTTAGGATACAATGTGTGATGGTACTGACTGTATTCATGTACAGCATCTTAGTATCCAGAAGGCTGAAAGGCAGTTTCAAATGGTAAATAAATAAAATAATTAAATACGACAACATTAATGTTTTTCTAACTCTGTGATTTGAACTCTCCTTTTTTTCAAGGTGTACTACTGTCGTTCTCTAGCTATAGCGTTTATTGAACACACTGTGTTGCAAAGGTACTTTGACTACGTTCACAGTTCCAACACACCAACTAGTCTTCAGCCAGTGCTGAAAGAGATTTGTTCACTGTATGGGCTATGGTCTTTAAGTAAGCACATGGTGGTACTCTACCAAGGTGAGATTGACATTCTTCCCGTACAGTAAAATCTATAATTGGTAAGCCTTTTGTTTAAGACAGGTGGACATCATGTAGTCCAGGGGTCCCCAACCCCCGGTCCGCGGCCCGCTGCCGGTCTGTGGCCTTCGCAGGACCGGGCCGCGGAGACAGATCTCCTGCACCCCTGCACGCACTCCCCCCCGCCCACACACATGCACGCACAGCCCGCCCACCCGCACGTGCGCACGATCGCACCCCACGAGCTCGCCACGCCCATCCGTGCATGCACGTGAGTGCACCACACCCTTCTGCGAGCGCACCACACTCACCCGCGCATGCGCGCAAGCTCGCCACACACCCACCCACGAGCACGCCACGCCCACCCACAAGGGGGGGCCACCCCCCGCTCACACATGGACCCCCGCCCCCCAACTGGTCCACTGTTTGGAAAAGGTTAGGGACCACTAATGTAGTCCTCTCAGCACCAACACACCCACATGCACCCTCAGTTTTTTTGACTGAAAATCTCCTTGTGATCTGGGGGATAACTTTTCATCTAGTTTTGAGGGGCCCCAGCTTCTCAATGTTTAATTTTTTTAAAGGGCAGAAGTGTTTCGTTTTGGGTAGTTTTTTTTTTTCAGTTTAAAAACCCACAATTGTAAAACAATAATAATGTCACCAAGGTGGACACATGAGAATATGCAATCTCTGGACCTCTGGAGTCCAGAGATTGCATATTCTTGCCCACCCCAGCTTTACAAGAACTTTTAAAAGTTTTTACAGATTTATGCTCCATAAAAGTTAAGCTGTGCCACCCATCCTATTCTCTATACCAGGGGTTCCCAACCTTGGGTAACCCAGGTGTTCTTGGACTGCAATTCTCAGAAGCCTTCACCACCAGCTGTGCTGCCTGGGGTTTCTGGGAGTTGCAATCCAAGATCACCTAGGTTACCCAAGGTTGGGAACCACTGCTCTACATGATATAAATAATAACTTCTTCATCTTTACCACTTTGTCCTTAATGCACAAGAAGGTTTGTATGAGTGTTGTCTCCAACAGTGCAATTCTACTTGTGTCTGACTCAGAACTAAGACCCACTGATATCAATGAGAGTCACTGCCATGTTAATTGTGTAAAAGATAGCAGTCTGAAATATCTGAGCTCTAAGCTACTTCTGACTTTCAGTAACCGATACCTTTAATTTAATCCAGAAACTAATTTTGCATATACCTAACAAACATATAGAGTAAAACTGTGCTCTTTAGCTTCATTATCACTCTGAATGTCTTCCAGGTGGCTACATTTCAGGAGACAATGCTGGTAGACTTGTACAAGATTCAATTCTAGAACTCTGTTCAAAGGTACGTTCCAAAGTTAAACATTATGCTAAGAAACTGTCAACTTGCTGCAACATCTTTATAAGGAAATGTTCTGGTGTGGTCAACTTGACTCTGTTTAAAATGTTTCTGCAGTTCAGAACATAGTTCTCATTCCTTCATTGCAAACAGTAGGGTAGGGTAGAGAGGGTTGCCTGTGCAGTCTGTCCCACTTTGGGAAATCTTGGGACCATGGCCAGTTTCGTCCTGTTGAAAGGCAGTAGGCTGTTGGCCTGATGAAGACTTAACGGGTGTGGGGGCTGTATATGTGTGTCTGGGGCCAACAACTGGAGGGACAGTATTGCAGCTCAGAAATGGCCAGGAACCTATTTTATTTTGTATAGCATCTTATGATATGACACCCATGTATTTCTAATGAAGTGCCACTTCATCCTGAAGTCCTTAACATGCAATAATACTATTGCAACAATTTTTTTAAGGTTTTCGACTTCACAAATATGTGCCTATCTACAGAGAAACTGGTGCAAAAGGAAAAGAGCCACTCTAAATGCTTGTCTCTGAAATATTAGTAATGCATTAGTTTAATTACATGCAAAGTAGTTTTTAAAATACATATTGGGAGTATTCGAAATAATGACATGCTCACCAGTGGGACAGTGTCACATTTTATCATCTAGTTCCATTTTGTGTGTAAAATCGTTTTTAGGGACATGAAAATGTGTTTTGATTTATGGACTTAAGATGATATGTTCATACTCTACACTAAGAGCATTGCTATGAGCACATACTTCCATTTTCATGAGACTATGAAGACACTAAAAAGACACAGATTTTAAAATATTCCTACAGTTCTGAAACCCTCATATATCATTGCACATTTAGTACCGGATCCAGATTAGTCAGAATTTTTAGGCTAACATTCCTAAATGTGAACATCTTGGGCAGATCGTTGTGTTGAAATTATCTTAGTTCTCTGGTTTGAACGTTTTGTTGTTTGCAAATGTAAATGAACATCTGAAAGATACTTGAAGAAATGTTTCAGTGCTGTCCTTGAGTGGGTTGTCAATCTAACTATCTGAGTTTGGATTCAGTCCAGCCTCTGAAATTAATAGTGATCTAACATGCATCTTTCAGAGCAGAAAAGAAATTGCAGAATCTTTAGAAGAGAGAAACAGCACTAGCAATGTTCTCATTCTTTGTTTTTCCCCCATTTATGCCCTGCTTTTCAACTCTAAAGTGTGTGCAAAGGAGAGGTACAATAATAAGCTCAGTAGTCATATATATACTTACACAAAAATTTGCGTAATGAAAGAGTAGTACAAAAGGATGAAAATGGCCTAGAAATGAATAAAGATGCAGAAGATTGGACATCAAGCATGTGCCTTAATAAAATCATTTTCAAAGATCTTCTCAGAGTTGCAAAGGAGAGAGTGGTTGTTGGTTCCTCTGTTGGTCGGCATCCAAAATGTGTAGTTCCAAGATGCATTTTCCCTGTCCTGTTTCCAGCAGTTTCAGTTTTTAACTATCTTTAAAGAAAAGCTCCACATACCCTGTCTCCCTGAAAATAAGACCTAACCTGAAAATAAGCCCTAGTATGATTTTTCAGGATGCTCGTAATATAAGCCCTACCCTCAAAATAAGCCCCAGTTAAGTGAAACCCCGCCCTCCACCATTGTGCAGCAGCCAGAAGAAGATGACATGACTGTATTTGAATAAATGTAGATAGTTGTACATGAAAAAAAAATCCCCTGAAAATAAGCCCTAATGTGTTTTTTGGAGCAAAAATTAATATAAGACCCTGTCTTATTTTCCGGGAAACACGGTAGATAGTGTTAAAATAGTTTAGTATGGATACAACATGAGTATAAAAACCTAAGACTTCTTTTCTCCAAGTAAACCCACACTGATGAACCAAATGAAGCAGGTAAAACTCACATCTAATTGCCAATATCACCTGAATAACAACTGAGTAAGAAGGGGGTGCATCAAAGGAGAGTTCAGTTTATTTAGTACAGCTGAAAACTGAAAGATCTACAATGGAAAACCTTGTGCAGATCAGATTTTAACATTCCGCCCTTACTCTTCTGGGTCTTCAATATGCCAGTGCTGCTTCCCTTCTCACCAGCTTTGTATTTCTCTTTCACATTCCCCTTGGATTCTCCTTCATGCAACTTGCTGCCTCTTGTCGTCTTTCGGTCCTTTTTGTGTTAGATGGCTACGTTGTGCCTTTAGCTGCAATCTACATGTCCAACTTCTGCTCAACTCTCAGACTTATGTTCAGTTAAGATCCATTGCCCCTTCTGTCTGCACACCTTTTTCCTAGCCAAACTGACTTCTGACTTTCACTGAAGCTACACTGCTCGTCAACATTCTTTTGCTCACAGCTTTCCCTAAGTTGTTGAAAACCTTTGATATTGTTAAGATGCTCAGTGAATTACCAAGGCCTGGGGTGCGAATTGCCTGAAAGAAAGCCAGTTTTACCCTATCCAGATTTTGAATGCATCATGGCTATGTGAGCTTCATGTGAAATTGTGATAAATTCGATATTTTATATCAACTGCCCTGAAATAAAAACAAAATTTAATATGGTCATTGAGCTTTCCAAATTAGAAACCTGAACTCCTTGTTTGTCACTTGGTGATTTTTTCATAACACTTGTGCTACTGCTGTGTAGTACAAAGGCTTGATACAATGCTTGCTTTGTATTCATTTTGTTTTCTCTGCACAGCTAAAGCAAGAGGCTGTGGCTTTGGTGGATGTTATTGCTCCTCCTGACTTCATTCTCAACTCACCAATTGGCAGGGCTGATGGAGAGGTAAAGCACTTTTTTTTTTTTTGCAAAACTCTGTTATATGTTTACTATTTCCTTTTTGAATGCTATGTTTCAAGCATTATGTGTCACAACTAGCTACTCTGGGATGGCAGAAGAATTGCATTCTAGCAGCAGTCCAAGTGTAAACATATTTTTTCTTGTTCTGTTGGTGGAAATAATTCCAATTACTTCAGATTGTCAATGTGTATGGCTGTTTCTGATTAGATCAGATTGGAGAAGACAACTAGAAACTTGATTTTTAGAGATCTTGTCTCAAATTTGCGCTAATCGTTAATAAATAGAATTATCTTTTTTGTTTTCTTTAATTTTATTTTAACTATAACATAAACATAAACATAAAATACATAAACCAAAATACAAATTAACTGTGTTCCCCACCACCATAGACTCTTGCAATAATCCTCTTCTTCCTCCATCTATATTCTTCTTCTTCTTTTATTGTCCTCTTCTCCAGAACTGCATTGATTCTTGATTTGGAGCTTTCCCTTTTCCTCTTGTTAACACATATTCCAAAAATCTGCCCCATATATCATAAAAATTATTCTTTTTTATCTCTCCTTTCTTAACCTTTAAATTACAAATTAGCGTATCATTTATAGCTATATTCCATATTTCATTATACCATTCATCCATTCGAAATTCGGATTTTGATTTCCATTGCCTGGCTATTATTAATCTAGCTGCTGTTAATAAATTAGTAATCAATTCTTTAGTCATCTTATCATATTCCACATTTTCAAATATCGATAACAGAGCAATCTCAGGATTAAAGTCTATATCTTTTTCACATATATCATTTAGTTCTTTAAAGATTAGTTTCCAAAATCTTTGTACTTTTTCACATTCCCACCACATATGAAAGTATGTACCAATTTCCTTCTCACATTTCCAACAGACATTCAGATAACTAGCATTAATTTTATTCAATTTTATCGGTGTCAAATACCATCTTAAACCAATTTGAAAAAAAATTCTCTTATTCTCACTGACAAAAATCTTAAAACCCTCATTTTCCACATCTTCCTCCATTCTTCATCATTTATTCTTTTTCCTAAGTCTTGTTCCTACACTAGCTTCAATACTTCTTTCTCACTCTCTTCTTCTTCTAAGTCAAGCAGGAATCTATAAATTTTACTCACTGCTCCCTTTACTGAATCAGTCATCTGAATATCTTCATATGATAATAGAAATTGTTCATACTTCGTATATTCTCTACCTTTATTATACTTCTTTACCCATTCATTAGTCCATCTTTCTAACTGCAAATAATTCAACCATGAAATATTCTTATTCTGAAGGATTTGTTTCATTTGATCTTTCGATCTCATTTTATACAACCAGTCTTTTAATCTAATCACTTTTTTTCTTTAAACAATTCCACATAAACTTTCATATTGAGAGGAAAATTCTCTATTTCAGTGACCAGTCCTAATGGAGAATTAAATGGACATAAATTCTTTCTATACTTATACCAGATGTTTAACATTGTCTTTAAAAACGGGTTATTAATTTCACTTATTTTATATTTCTTGATCGTACCAAATAAATATTTTTCAATATCTACCTGTAATTCTGATGATTCCATTTCCCACCAAATTAACCTTTCTGGGTTATATATAATTTCCCCAATAAACCTCAACTGATTAGCCAGATAATAATTTTTTATATTTGGTATACCTATACCACCTTTTTTCGTTGTTTTATACCAATACTTTTTATTTATTCTGGCTCTCTTCCCTTCATTACAATATTTATTAATCATTCCTTGCCAAAATTTAAAATCATCCTCTGTTAGCTGTATTGGTAACATTCTAAATAAAAAAAAATTTTTGGCAAAATTTTCATTTTTATCAGTGCAATCCTTCCAAACCAAGAAAGTTTTAGATTAGTATATTCCTGTAATCTCTTTTTAATTTCTTCTTTTAGTTTATTATAATTATGTTCCTTTATCTTTTGAATATCTTTTACTAAATCTATACCTAAATATTTAACTGATTTACATATCTTAAAATCATATTTATCAGCAAACCTTTCTTGTTCTATTTTATTATGATTAAACAACATTATTTCAGATTTTTGCCAATTTACACGTAATCCAGTTAATTTTCCAAATTTTTCCAAATGAATTTTAATTCTATCTATACTTTCCAATGGGTTTTTCACTGTCAATAGGGAATCATCAGCAAATAAATTAATCTTTATTTTATTATTTTCACCCATACCTTCAATCAAATCATCATTCCTTATTGCATTTGCAAGCATTTCAATAATCAAACAAAACAGAACTGGAGAAAGAGGGCAACCTTGTCTAGTGCCTCGGCCTAGAGCTATCTGTTCTGTCATCCCATCATTAACAATTACTGCCGAAGTATTCTCTACATATAATTGATCTATTGCCCCTCTAAATTTCTTTCCAAACCCCCAACCCTTTAAAAGAATCTTTAATGTTGGCCATTCTACACAATCAAATGCCTTAAAAATATCTAATGATAAAATACCTGCCTTTGAATTATCTTTTTCTATACTATATACAATATTCAAAACCCTCCTAGTTAAATTTTCCATTTGTCTGTCCTTTAAAAACCCATTTTGATCCTCTTTAATATATTTTGTAATAAACTTGTTCATTCTATTTGCCAAGATTGCAGTAAATATCTTTGCATCTTGATTTAATAATGAAATAGGTCTATATGAACTTCGGTCTGCCAAATCTTTATTGTGTTTTGGAATAAGAGTTATTAATGAATGTTTCTAAGAGTCTGGTATTTTCTCTCCTTCCAATATCCCATTATAAAGTATTTTTAACTTGGGGATCAGTATTGATTTAAAAGCTTTATAATATTCTGATCCCATTCCATCAAAGCCTGGAGTTTTACCATTTTTTAGTTTGTTGATGATCTCTATAACCTCTTCATCCTTTATCTCTTTTTCTAATACTCTTTTATCATTCTCTAGTAGTTTACTCTTAACATTTTCTTTAATATAATTTTCTATATCTTCTTTCGATGTACTATTACCTTTATATACGTTTTGATAAAATTCTTGTAGTATCTTTAATTTTTCCTTCATTAGGCTACAATTCTTTCCTGATTTATCTTTGATCACTCCAATTATATTTTTTGATCTTTTAGTTTGAGCTATCCTAGCTAGAAGCTTTGAGTTTTTATTACTATGTTCAAAAAAATTCCTCTTCGAGTACATTAAATCCCTCTGGACCTTTTCTAACTCCACACTTTCTAACTCCCTCCTTTTAGCTTAGATCTCTAATAATTTCTTATTATCTCTATCTATAAAATATTTAGTTTCTAAGTCTTTTATTGATTCTTCTATTTTTTTAATATTTTCTTCTCTCCGTTTTTTTATTCTACAGGATTCTCTTATAGCAATTCCTCTCATAACTGCTGTCATCGTGTCCCATAACACTCCTATTTTACTCCCACCTGCTTCATTAATTAATTAATATTTCCATCCATTCTTTCTTATGTACCAAAAAATATTAGAATCTATTCTCCATCTTCTAGCTTCTCTATAGTTTTTCCTAACTTTCATCTCCATCATCATCAACGCATGATCCATTATTTTTATCACATTAATATTTGTATCTACTACTTTTGAAATTAAATTTTGCGATATAAACATAAAGTCTATTCTTGAGTAACTATTATGTACAGAAGAATAATACGTAAACCTTCTTTCATCCCCCTTCAGTTCTCTCCATATATCTTTTAAATCCGTAGTTTTCAATATCTTACTCAAGAGGGTACTTCTTTTATTCAAATCATCTTTTTTACATACAGATTTGTCTTTTACCTTTATTTATTTATTTATTTATTTATTTATTTATTTATTTATTTATTTATTTATTTATTTATTGTATTTTTACCCCGCCTATCTGGTCAGATGACCACTCTTTTTTACCTTATCCAAAACCATGTTGAAATCTCCTGCTTAATCACATATCCCTTTCTAACCTTCTCCATCTCTTTAATCACGGTTTTATAAAATTCTCCTTGGTTCATATTTGGTGCATAGACATTTACTAATGTGTAATCGTCTTCCCCCATTTGACCCTGTATTATGAAATATCTACCGTTACTATCTTTTAGTACTTCTTTTACTGCAAATTCACAATGTTTAGATATCAATATCGCTACTCCTTTGGATTTGGAAGTCCCAAATCCTTTTTCATAAATGTGTATATTTTGTAATTTCAGTTCATTAACTCCATCCTTTGATTGATGAGTTTCTTGTAGATAAATAATGTCCACCTTGTTTTTCTTCAGTAATGATTCTATTCTCCTTCTCTTTGTTACAGACCCTAGGCCTTTCACGTTTAAAGTAGCTACCCTTATGTTTTTCCCCATATCTGTTCTATATTCTGTCTTTTATTCGGTCCCGTTGTGCATCCCACAATACAAAAATAAAACCAAAAACCAAAAAAACACCCCCAAAAAACAAATTCACCTTGATCCCTACCTAATCTCCTATCCCTAACTTCCCTCGCGAGCTCCGGGAGGGAGGGAGACGTCACCCAATTATCTTGTTTAAACAGTAAATGGAAGCACTTCAGCTGTAAGTACAGGTTACAGATGAAAGCAACGTAATATTATTGGAACAGTACAGATGAGTTCAGAGAATATCAGACTCTTAAAGGGTTTCTTGCTGCACTTCCAATGCAATTTGGCTATTGTAATGTCCTTTTGAAGAGATTGCATGTCTACATATTTGCTCTCACCCACTTCGGTCACATTGTAAACTGAGACAAGGTTTGCACAAGTAATGTCACCATTTTATTGTTTTTAATAAGTTTTTAATTTTTGTTTTTCCAAGGCAAGAAAGAGAGGTAAGCATAAGAAGCCCCAAAATGCAAGAGTGTGTGTGTGAGCACACAAAAGTCTTGTACTTGGAATTTGATTGGCATTTTAGCCTCCTGCATGACCAATTGCACCAGCCAGATCTCTTTTTTTGATGTATATGGTTATCCTAGAAAGAGGACAGGCTGGCTGGATAGCTCAGTGGTTTAGGTATTTGGCTGTGGAGCCAAGGATTGAGAGTTCAATTCCCCACTGTGCCTCCTGTGAGTAAAGCCAACCTGTCTGGTTTTGGGCAAGTTGAACAGTCCCAGAGTGATCCCAGAAGAAGGTGGTAAACTACTTCTGAGTATTTGCTACCTGAAACCCCCCCCCAAAAAAAGAATTGCCATAAGTCAAAATTGACTTTGACGGCACATGGTTATTGTTATTAGAAAGAGGAAAAAAGAGACTCCTAGTTCTTAGGGTTAAAGATGGGCTCTGAGTCTGAAAATGTTGAAAACTACTGTCCTGAGACCACTTTTGTTAATTCTCTTTTGTTGATTTTCCCCCCAGCTGTATAAAAATCTGTGGAGCACTGTTCTTCAAGGGGACAAGGTGTTGGAGAGGCCATCCTGGTGGTCAGAATTCTGTAATAATAAACCTGTGGTAGGTCGACTGAGGTCAAGAATGTAGATAGGGAGAGTATTTTGGAATAGTCTAGGAAGGCCCTGGATAATTAATCCTAATTTTCCTTTATGAGATAAACAATCATGTTAGGTAAATGTAATTTTGTGAAGGAAATGCTAATAAACACAAGGCTTTCAAATAGCATTTAAGCCAATTTTCAAGAATGTTAGCACAATCAAGGACAGTGCAGTCCACAATTACCTTGTATCATAGAGTCAGGACATATACAAATGAAGTCAAATTAAATGGGATGTTCCTTAAAGCTTGAAATGGTAGTTAGAATTCTGGGTCAATTAAAGATAAGCTATTTAGTTTTTGCAACAGTTACTCCAAGTCTGAAATAATGTACAAGAAACTAAAAGAAAATTATGTTGGTACAAAGTCAGTTGGATATTCTGTTGATTTAAACTTAAATGGTTTTGTCTGGCTCAGATGAAGTCACTGCAGATTCCTGTTAAAAATGCTGGGCAAATATATCTGGGTCACTGTTAATATAATTCTACTATTCTTCCAGTATACAGCAGGTGAGAAGTTTCTGACTTCGTTGTATTTTTTTTAAAATCTCTAATGCAAATATTATCTAATTTATATTTTAATTAATATTAATGAATGTGCTTTTTAGAAGTTCATTGAACTGTTTTTAGAAGCAGATGCCTAAAGTGGCTGATTTCAGCCCTTTATCTTAATATATCTTAAATGTGAAGATAGTAATATATGTTTGTTCATGTGTTATGCATATTTGGGAAATGTGTTTTACTAACATACATGATGGAATAAATATTGATACTGATGGGAAAAAATGTTCATTTTAAGTATAATTTTTAAAACCTGTAAAATGCTTATATTTAACTTAGCATGACATTGTTTCTTTTCTGTAAGAAGGTGAGATAAAAATATTAGAAGGCAGCACCTAGCCTACATGCAAGAAGGAACCTCTCTTCTTGGCCTTTGTGTGAAGAAAGTGATGGGTGGAAGAGGGCTTAGACCTTCTATGCATGTTCAGCAAACCAGGTAATTTAAATAGGGTTTAGGACTTCTCAGACTTATTTTCTCATTCCCCTGTCCAAAGCATTCATGGAGGATCAACAGGAGATGTCAGGAGTGCAGTCAGTAGCAGTGAGCAAACTATAGGCTAGATCTGTAACATCCATTAAAAAAATTAGAATGGCAAATTTTTATGCGAATTATGGGCCAAAATAAAAGGCATTCAGGCATTGTACATATTTTCTTTGTTGTCGTTTATATATAAAAACATCCTTAAGTAAAAGAAAATGACTGCTAATGAGTTTGATGCAATTATGCGCTTGTGTGTGCATAAAGTGAGGTGTCAGTCCTGGGTGTTTGTTTATAACACAGAACCAAGGCTTTTGTGCGTTATTGGCCAATGATAGTGCCAATGCACATGTATAGCATATGTTTCCACCATGCCCAATTACGGCAACCAGTCAACACACTGGATGTTCTTCAGTATCATAAAATGACTGCCTGAAGCTATGTGCTGTCTCTGATAATTTGAAAAAAATGTTCTGAAAACAGCAATGATTCTTGCTCCTCTCTTTGTAATGAGTATGTACTTTAACACAATTAGGGGGATGATGCTGAAATCACTGAATGGTTTCTGCCTGATTTAGAAGCCCTTTCCAATGCTAATCAAAACAGTAGCAGGACTTTCTGCCCTCCAGGCCTCCTACAGTGAAGGCTTCATCACATCTGCGAAGAACTCCAGTCATACAGTTTTGGCCATTATTTGGTTCGTTTCAAAATTTTCCATTTATATGACACACGGCTAACATTGATTCATTTCCGCTGTTTCAATAATGTATACATGCTAAAAATCCCAGCTCGTTCTAGGACTACTCTATTTGGAACTTTGTCCTGCCAGGTGATACCAAAATTTCGTCGGAGACAACGCATATGGAATGTGTTCAGCTTCCTCTCCTGCTGTGCACAAAGGGTCCAGGACTCACTGCAGTGCAGGAGTGTGCTCAGGACACAGGCTCTATACAGGACACAAGATCTATACCTGGATCTTGGTATATGCCGTCAGCTTCTTATTAAGCCATACTCTCCTTGTGAGTCTAGAGAACATGGTAGCTGCTTTGCCAATGCGTTTGTCCAGCTCGACATCTAGGGAGAGAGTGTCAGAGATTGTTGAGCCAAGGTACACAAAGTCATGAACAACCTCCAATTCTTGTGTGGAGATGGTAATAGAGGGAGGTGAGTCCACGCCCTGGCCCATGACTTGTGTTTTCTTCAGGCTGATAGTTAATCCAAAGTCTTGGCAGGCCTTGCTAAAATGATTCATGAGTTGTTGGAGGTCTTCAGCAGAATGGGCAACAACAGCTGCATCATCGGCGAAGAGGAAGTCCTGCATGCATTTCAGCTGGAGTTTGGTCTTCGCTCTCAATCTAGAGAGATTAAAGAGCTTTCCATCTGATCTAGTCTGGAGATAGACACCTTCTGTTGCAGTTCCAAAGGCGTGTTTCAGCATGACAGCAAAAAAAAAGATCCCAAACAGGGTTGGCGCGAGAACACAGCCCTGTTTCACTCTGCTTGGGATGTCAAAGGGATCTGATGTTGAGCCATCAAAAACTACAGTGCTCTTCATTTCCTCATGAAAAGACCTGATGATGTTAAGGAGTCGAGGTGGACATCCAATCTTGGGAAGTATTTTAAAAAGGCCGTCCCTGCTAACCAAATCAAAGGCCTTTGTAAGATCTATGAAGGCCATAAAGAGTGGCTGTCGTCATTCCCTACATTTCTCCTGCAACTGTCTGAGGGAAAATACCATGTCAGTGGTAGACCTATTAGCTTGAAATCCACACTAATTCTGAATAGACTCTGTCTGCACATTAAGCATATCACATAACTATTACACAAATAGAACAGTTAATATTGAACTCAGATTTTTAAAAAAGGAGAATTTTTCTCTAGTCATCTGGCCTTCTAGACAAAGTGTCTGTGACCACATTTTGAGATCCTTTTACACTGCGGATTTCAAAATCAAAGTCTTGCAAAATCAGCGCCCATCTCGTAAATTTGCTGCTATTAGATTTCATAGTTCGTAGCCACACCAAAGGGGTATGGTCAATTCAGAGGACAAATTTCCTTCCCCAAATGTAGGGCTTCAACTTTTGGAGCGTCCATATGATAGCTAAACACTTCTTTTCGATAGTGGATAAATGTATTTCACCAGGTTGGAGTTTCTTCCTTATGTAAGTCTCTGGATGTAGATTTCCGCTGTCTTCTGTTTGGCACAGCACAGCTCCCAGTCCCACGTTCGATGCATCCGTGTAAATGATGAAGTCACGGTCAAAGTCCAGTGCAATAAGGACAGGTTTTGATGTCCACTGGATGTTTTCAGCTTGCTTCTTTCGGGTTAAGTTTGTTAACGGAGCAGCTATCTCACTAAACTTCGGGACAAAACGTCTATAATATCCGGCTAACCCAAGGAACGCTCGGATTTTCTTTTTAGAAGTCAGGGTGGGCCAAGTATCAGTAGCTTCTATCTTTGCATCTAGGGGTTTGATCATCCCCCCTCCAACTAGATGCCCTAGGTACCTTATTTCACAGTTCCCAATTTGACATTCAACCGCTTTCACTGTCAAACCGGCATCACGTAACCTTTGCAACACGACCTCTAGATGGGATTTATATTCCTCCCAGGTCTGGCTAAAAATACTGATGTCATCCATGTAAGCCATAGTGAACACCCTCAGGCCATACAGGGTTTTATCTACCAGCCTTTGAAGAATATAATTGACATAATTCATTTTGGAGACCACTGTGTATGGTCCGATCCACACTAACTGCAACTTATTTCCTTTTATGGGTCTCAACATTAATACTTCTTCTCCAGGACCGAATGTTCTTTCTTGGGCTTTTTTTGTCATACCAACTTTTCTGTCTACCTTGGGCCCCCTTTAAGTTTTCCCCAGCTATTTCTAGGGATCTTTGTAAGGTGTTCATTAAATTATCCATGTATTCTACAGTCGACTCAGAGTCCCTTTCTTTATAATCTTCCCAGTTCTTTACGACCAAACAAAAGTTCAAAAGGACTAAAACCTGTGCTTTCTTGGGAAATATCTCAATAAGCATATAGCAGTGGTTGTAATTTATTATCCCAATCGTTTGGGTTCTCTGCCACATACACATGTATCATTCTCATTAATGTTCCGTTAAATTTTTCCACCAAGCCATTCGTTTGGGGGTGGTAAGGAGACGACGTCACATGGGAAATTCCACAGACCTGCCATAGTCTCTTCATTAGTTTGGAAGTAAAGGAAGTTCCTAAATCTGTTATTATTTCTGACGCAAAACCCGTTCGACACATATAACTAATTAATGCATCCACCAATTTCCGTCTCTATGTTTCTTAGAGGGACTGCTTCTGGGTATCTGGTGGCAAAATCAATAATGGATAAAATATACCAATTTGTCATGTTCCCACCTGTTCCTTGGTTGTTTCACAAAGCAAAGGCACAATCTACATGTTGTTCAGCTGCCACCAGTTGATTACATCAACTTTATTCACTATTTATGATAGAGGTCCGGGCAACGTATCATTTAAGAACCAAGTAGAAATTGTTTATTGTTACAAGTGATAAAAGTCCAGTCAATGTCGTTGTGGCGTTTTAACCCTTTTTGGATCCCACACCTCTGGAACCTATGTGGCGTTGGACCCACTCGTGCCTTGGTCTGTCCACCTAGACTCAGACCTCAGAGCACACCAGGGCAAAACTAAACTCTTTCCTTTCTTCCACTGCTGCCAGCAGGAGATCCCTAGATCCCCATAACTCCTTTAGAAAGAATCAGGTCCACTCTTTAATGAAATAGAAAGATCTTTAGTTTATTTGCTTATTTGTTTCAGCACTTCAACATTCAGTTCTATTCCTTCTCCCTTCCAGTCACTGGTCAATCACTTCTCAGATCTCCTACTATATTTTCATCAGTCTAATCACAATCACATAAATCTCTGAACTCTCTAATCAAACTCCTTCCAAAACTCTGATCTCCCTTCTCCCCCTCAGGCTCTGCCTCTTATACTCCGCCTCTTGGCTCCGCCTCTCAGCAACATAAATATGCATGACTCACTCTAACTAAACCTGAGCCATGACCACATTTAAAGGAGAACGCTACAGACCTCCCCCCTTACTTAGGTTTGTTTGGGAGGGGAAACACATTTTTCCTCCTGAACAAACAGGTGCAATTGCTTAAACTTTTTTTTTTCTTCTCATAACATTTTAACTTTCACATTTTTACTAAATTTCAACCAAATACCTTACCTTATCATTTAATAATCAATACAATACTTTACCTTTTCATCTACTAATCAATAATATACATTACCTTATCATTTTACAGAATTTACAACCATACAGAAATCACGATCATGAACTTTTACATAAATAATTAACTGTGAATTATAGTCCATTTCAGTTTATAATAAAAGTCCTGGTATCATTCATCTAGCCTCCTGGAAAGCACATGTGCAACAACGTTGTGGGCTTTCGAGGCAAGAACTGAGTCTCTGTTGCAAAGGCAAAATTTGCAAAGTCCAAGTCTCTCACTTTTCCGTCGTAATCTGGCGCACCATGGACTGGTCCGGTTGTGGTCATCTCCTTCAGCTGGACACACCTCTGCTGGTACTCAGGAGTCCCTCTGTTGACCACTGGCTCCTTCCTCCGCACCCTTTTCCGTCAACTGGCGGTCATCGGCCACTCGGTTGTCCACAGGATGTCATCTGCTGGTCGTTTTATAGTGACGTCATCTTTAAGTCTGGCTCGGGGCTTCACTTCAGCTAGGGAAAGGGTAGGCAGTTCCCTCTTCTCCTCCCGAACATCTTTAGATGCATCCCTCTTTAAGGCATCAGGGCCTTCCTCCTTCTGTATCACATAATTGACATTGTTCAATTTTGTCACTACTTTATAGGGATCCTCCCAAGCTAATTGTAGCTTGTGACCTTTGACTGGCCTAAGCAAAAGAACTTCATTTTCAGGCCCAAAAGTTCTTTCACGGGCTTTCTTGTCGTACCAGGCCTTCTGCTTGGTCTGGGCAGCCCTTAAGTTCTTTCCGGCTATCTCTAGAGACCTTTGCAGGGTGTTTTGCAACCTGTGCATATATTCTACCACTGACTCTGGGTCACTTTCTCTATGGTTTTCCCAGTTCATGCGGAGCAAATCTAAAGGTCTGCGCGCCTCTCGTCCTAGCAGTAACTCAAAAGGACTAAATCCCGTGCTCTCTTGAGGGATGCTCCTATAAGCATATAGAAAGGGTTGTATTTTGCAGTCCCAATCATTTGGGTTCTCTGCTACATACGCCTTAGTCATGCGCACTAACGTGCCATTGAATTTCTCAACTAGCCCGTTGGTCTCTGGATGATATGGAGTCGAGTTGATTTGGGTAATTCCACAAGCCTTCCATAACCTTTTGATCAGTTTGGATGTGAAACTCATCCCCAAATCGCTGACTATCTCGCTGGCAAATCCCAATCGGCTCATGTAATTGATTAGGGCATCTGCCACGGTGTCAGTTTCCATGTTGCGCAAAGGAATTGCCTCGGGATATCTAGTGGCAAAATCCATTATGGTCAAGATGTATTTATTTCCCCTACGGGTGGCATTAGGTAAGGGACCCACTAGATCGATTCCCAGCCTTTGGAACGGTGTAGAGATGACTGGCAGAGGACATAATTTGGCTTTGGTCCTGTCCTGCCCAGTCCCTCGTCTCTGACAGACATCACACGTTTTACAGAAACTAGTAATCTGTTTGCCCATACCTGGCCAAAAGAAGTTCTGGCCAACCCGTCTTTTGGTTCTGGTGATCCCCATGTGAGCTCCAAATAAACTGCTGTGAGCTTGATTAATGATTTTCTCCCTGTATTTACTAGGGACCACTAATTGCTTTCGGGGTTCCCCTTTTCCTCGGTATGGAGTAGCTAATGTTTCCCTGTACAGAAGGTCTTTGGTTAAGCTAAAGCTCTCAGGGCACTCAGGAGACAGTACAGTGGGAGTCCTGGCAGCTTCAAAGCAAACTCCCAAGCTAATGTCCTCCTTCTGCTCCTGGGCAAAATTGTTATTTGTTTTGGGATTCTGTAGTAGCATGAGTTCTGCCTCAGCCCCATCATCAAGCTGGGTTGCCACGGTAACCGCTCCACCTAGGCCTCTCTCTGCTACAGTATCAGTTTGAGCTGCAGAGGGTGAGTTTTGACCCCCCTTTGAGCGGGTAAGCACTAACGCACTCTTGACATGCTCTATTAAATACCAACCAAGGAGAAAAGCTGCTGGTATTTCATCTGACACAGCTACTTGCCACTTTCCAGACCAATTCTGGTATTCTACTGGTATCTCAGCCACTTTTAAAACCACGGTTTCCTTCCCAATTCCCTTTAAAGACATTTCTCTGCCTGGAATAATGTCATCCTGGGCTACTAAATCGGAATGGACAATGGAGATTTGAGATCCTGTATCTCTTATTGCAATGTACTTCTTTCCTTTTACAACTATCTCTTCACCTGCGTTTCTGAGAAGGGTCTGGTCATTGCTGATATAGAAACAATGGACTACTTGGGCTATAGGAATATCTTCCTCCTCATGGTCAGTAGAAGTGGTGGTGGTTATGGGATCAGGTCTCTGTCTACTATTTTCCTCCCCTGATTCCACTTGCTTGACACAATACACCTTTTTGGTTAGAGAATCATTTCTCTGCAAGTTGAGGTATGGTTGCCTACACTGGAATTGTGAGTGGCCTGGTTGCCCACAGTTAAAACATTTAAAATTCCTTTTGTCATTCTGAGGTACTTTGGCAAACCGTGCCTCAGGGTTTGATGTTTTTGGCGGGCTAGCCCTTGGCAACTTCGGGGAAGTCCCGCCCTGACCTTCTCTCTCAGGATTCCTGCTGAGGTAATTTTTATTAATAGGCTTTTTATAGTTATTGTCCTAGTTTGGTTTATTTACTCTCAGCTCTGAAAATCTAGGGTTCCTGTAAGCATTAATCAAATCAGTTTGTTCTCCCGCTTCCCATAAATTTTTAGGATTCTTGTCCCTTACTAAATACCGTAGTTCTCCAGGTAATAGGGAGTAAAACTGTTCTAGCCCAATTAAATCCTTCAACTGTTCTAAAGAAGTGATCTCCTCTCTTTCAATCCACTTTTCCAGAGTCTGCGCCAATCTAGCTCCCAACTGAGAGTACGATTCATCCTGCTTTTTAGAGAGAGAGCGAAATTTCCGCCTCAGGTGTTCAGAGTTCAGACAAAATCTTGAATAAACCATCTTTTTATATGCCTCAAAATCTCTTGCCTTTTCGGGATTCATCTGGGCATATATTTCTGCCAGATCTCCGCTAACCTGCGCTCTTAAAACCATCATTCTATCTTCATTTCTGATTTCAAAGTCATTGCAGGTGCGTTCAAAAGCAATGAGGAAGGATTCAGGACAGTCCCCTCTTTTGTACTGGGGAAACTTCTTCAAATCTATCTTTGACAGGATTCCACCTCCCCCACTGTTGTTATTATTAAGGTTATTGTTTAGAGCAGAAATCTCTAATTGTCTCATCTGTAGTTGAAAATTCATTCCTTTTTGCCTTAATTCTAGTTCCCTTCTTCTCTCCTCCTGCTCAGCCTGTCTGGCCTCCTGCTCAAATGCCATTTGTCTAGCTTCCTTCTCAGCTCTTTCTTTGATTTCCAGTTCCCTTCTTCTCTCCTCCTGCTCAGCCTGTCTGGCTTCCTGCTCAAATGCCATTTGTCTAGCTTCCTTCTCAGCTCTTTCTTTGATTTCCAGTTCCCTTTCCTTAAGTTTAAATTCCCTTTCCAATTTCCATTTCTCAAATTCTTGAGGGCTTAATTCCTTATTTCCCTCCAATTCCTGAGGTAACTCTTCAGACTCAGGACTCCCCCTTGTGGCGCGTTTGTGAGGCATCTTTTCTTTCTGGGGTGATTAGAGCAGCGTTCACTAATTTTTTTTAAAGGACCTGTCTTTCTTATTTTACTTCCAGTTACTGATATAAATTTTTCAAGCCTTTTCTTTTAGTACTTTCCCTCAGATCTGCTATGACCTGGCTTCTGCCTTATCCACAGCGCTCTCCTATCTCAAAGCCTGGGATTTTACAGTAAGCCCTCTGATCCTCAGATCCTGAGGTAAACTCAGAAATTCCCTCTCAGAGAATCCAAGCCTTTTCCTTAGGTTCTCTCCCTCAGATCTGCTATGACCTGGCTTCTGCCTTATCCACAGCGCTCTCCTATCTCAAAGCCTGGGATTTCACAGCAAGCCCTCTGATCCTCGGATCCTGAGGTAAAACTCAGAAATTTCCTCACAGAGTCATTCCCTATCTTAGACCCCCCTGATCTGGGTTCTGAGGCCCCGCTACTAAGCTTTTCCCAAAAGCTCTAGCAGGAACCAAACCTCATTGCCACAGATCCTGTCTAAAAGGTACCCTTGACTCAATAAATTCTTTTATAAAGGCTTCACTGGATTATTTCAATAGGCTTCACTGGATTACTTCGTTTCCCGCCGCTGGACACCAATGTGGCGTTTTAACCCTTTTTGGATCCCACACCTCTGGAACCTATGTGGCGTTGGACCCACTCGTGCCTTGGTCTGTCCACCTAGACTCAGACCTCAGAGCACACCAGGGCAAAACTAAACTCTTTCCTTTCTTCCACTGCTGCCAGCAGGAGATCCCTAGATCCCCATAACTCCTTTAGAAAGAATCAGGTCCACTCTTTAATGAAATAGAAAGATCTTTAGTTTATTTGCTTATTTGTTTCAGCACTTCAACATTCAGTTCTATTCCTTCTCCCTTCCAGTCACTGGTCAATCACTTCTCAGATCTCCTACTATATTTTCATCAGTCTAATCACAATCACATAAATCTCTGAACTCTCTAATCAAACTCCTTCCAAAACTCTGATCTCCCTTCTCCCCCTCAGGCTCTGCCTCTTATACTCCGCCTCTTGGCTCCGCCTCTCAGCAACATAAATATGCATGACTCACTCTAACTAAACCTGAGCCATGACCACATTTAAAGGAGAACGCTACAGTCGTTAACTCTCAACTAAAACAACCTTCTTCCTCCGCTGTCAACCAGCTACTCTCTCTCTCATCTGTTCTTCACCCCCACTTAACTCCGCCCCCACCAACTCCTATTGGTGCATGCAAATCTCAACATCAATATTTATGAGCAGGGTGAACACTACACATGGCCACTGCGATGTCCGCTTTAAAAAAAAATTATAGAGATATTGGTAAATCGCTTTGAGCAGCCGCTTCCACAGACATTGCTCAGAAGGAGACAGCCCTCCCCCCTCCCTTGCAGGTGAAAGAGGGCTTGAGCCAAGAAAAGGACATTTCCTACTTTGAGTTGTAAAGAAAGGGGTGTTGTATGAATGTCTCCTCTCTCTTTTCTTAACCCTGCTCTCCACAATACTTTGCAAGTCTTTTAAAACCCACTTCCTCCTCTCGATGCTGTGCAGAAGGAAAAAGAAAAACGAAAGCCAGGAATTGAGAGGGAGAGATACGTAGGGAAATAAGGAAATGGATACGAGTGAGTAAAGGAGGGAAGGGAAAAGGAGAGGAGGAAAGAAGGCTCATATTGCTCTATTGATATATCACCTTTGGTAATTAAAAAAAAAAGGACAAGGAGGGGCCTGATTACCCCAAGAAACAGTAGAGAAAATGAATCAATACAAAATTAAAGAGCAGTGTAGCCTGTTATAACGGTTCAAATAGAAGGAAATGAATAAACACAGTTCTAAACAGTGTAAATTCTCCCACCAATATATATACCACTTGGCTGCTGAAAAAAATGTATCCGTATAAGAGAGGGATGAAAAGAACCGGTATAACTGGGGTTCTTATGTGTTAAGTCCTTAACCCAGGCCTTTTAGCATAGTCAAAGGATTTTATTTTTATTTTGTTATACTTTATTGTATCTGCCTTTCACCCAGGATTGACACTCAAGGCAGCTCACAGCAAGATTAAAAATGCCTATAGATGTTTAAAAGATAAAAGTAGATATAGATAAAAACTGATAAAAACATGTAATGCTAAAACACAGAACAAATTATAGTATTAAAATGCTACTGAGGATAAAGTAGTTTAAAACCACATTTTAAAATGTGGTTAGCTATGCTAACATGCCAATAGTGAGGCATCATGGATGCTGAAGTCAGAAACTTGTGGAGGATGCCAGGTTATGCAAAGCTGCTATATCATACTCCTTTGCCTTACATTTTAGTTTCGGGAAGAAGCAAACTGGATTTACAAGAGAGTTCACAAAGGTGGTACCAGGACTATGACTACTTGTGGCTCTTGTAGTTAGGCTAGTATCAGTAGGGTGAGTATTCAGTGTAGTGTGGTGGACAGAGTGACAGCCTAGGACTCAGGAGACCTGAGTTCTCATCCCTGCTTAACCATGGAAACTCATTGTGTGGGGGAGTGGGAAGGATGGCACTGTGGGGAAACCATTCCTTAAATATCTCACTTAATTTGAAATCACTACTAGGGTTGCGGTTGGTTGGTTCTGACTTGAAGACATTCAACACTCATACATCTATATAAACTGTGACCTCCCATCAGCCCTAATTGGCATAGCCAGTTATTAGGAATTATGGAAACTGCAATCCAGGACCACACATGGCTTTACCCAGCAGCTCTGTTGAACTTTAGGGATTTCTTATGGATCTATACTGGCAGAATCTGTTCTTTTGCACTGCTACCCATCACAGATGTGGGGGAGGAGTAAACCAAAAATCCCAATGAAAGCCAGAGGACCTATCCTTTACTATTGGCTGAAATCCTGTTGCTCAGCATAGTATATTGCTATTGGTGAGTCAACACCTCGATAATCTCCATTGACTAAAATGGGTGTACTCTAACTTCAACTTGCTTTAGCATAGTAAGTCAAAAGTAGAGTAGTCCCATGTGAACCAATGGAATTATGGAGGAGTTGACTCAACAAATCCCTGTTGATTTAATGGGCCAACTCTAGTGTGACTTACCATGATGAGCAACAGGATGTCAACTTATTGATTTCATTTTATTACTTGATGTGTACATTTGCCATGTTTAGTGTTGTGTTCAGTCTCTGGTCTCTGCACATTAGGCAGGTGATGAGAGATGCTGTCCAGTAGAACCTTCTGTGCTACTGTTGGCTTTGAGAGAGGGGGTATTGAGGGCTTGATGAGTTATGGAACCAAAAGATAATTTGAGCACCACAAAAGCTTAGTTTCTCATTGTTTTGCTGTGAATACCTTTTGCATAAGGTGTTAAGAAGATCATGCAATAATCCATGGAAGAGCAACTGGGTTTAAATCCAATTTGTTCAACTCCAGATAGATTAGAATTTCGAATCTAGCCCTTCAGTCTGAAACACAGATGTGAATCATAGACATATCAGTGAATAGTTGGAAGATTATGAAGTCTCTTTCTATATATAAGCATAAAAATTGCTTTTTGTTAGGAAAATTGAAGAAAGAAAATGTTTTCTTAAAAACACACCTTTCAACATCTGTTTTTAGAAAGACATTGTAGTACTCATTATCCAATCATGCATGCCTAGTCGTGTGTAATTTGGTCCTAAAACTATCATCGTTGTAACAAAGAGAGTTGTACATGGATTCACGCTGGTTTGTCCTTTGTGCTAACCTGTGGCCAGTATCCTGTTGCATAGTTCCACCTGTACATCAGGAGTGATGTCATCAGCCGTGGCTGATTGCCACTAATGAAAGTTTTCAAATTTCAGGGCACTCATGACTTGCATGCAATGATATAAAGTCATGCACACACAACATTGGAGAAGTAACTCCTTAATTAGTGACAATTTGCTGGTGCTGCTAGTTACATCATTTCTGTTGTTCAGGTAGAGCTATGAAACAGGCCTATGTTTTATAACAGAAATATAAAGGAATTAAAGTCAGCAGCAGCCAGCACAGTGATTATCCATGTAATGTAAATAAAACAACCCATGTAAACTGGCTAAATATGAATTATTTGCAATACCTATATATTCTTACAATACCATATCAATCAATCATTACAGAGTCCATTCAGGTCCAACAATTAAATCCATTGGGAAGCCGAGAGATCTTGCTCAAGTATGTGTAGCTCATGCTGTGGAAGACTCGAATCAGGATTTTAAGTCCCACATGTTTTTTTATACCAGAATTTCCTTGGGAAAAAGTTTCAGTTCTTTAGTTGGTACTTTAAGAGGTCCCAGCTAACCCAGCTGCTTGCATGAAAACCAGCTTTCACTTTCTTTCTCAAAGCTGGGGCTATAATCTTTACTGGAAAAAGATTATTTACAAGTCTGTGTGGATTTATAAATAATTCATATTTAGCCAGTTTACACAGGTTGTTTTATTTGGGTTACTCTTGTTTTGGTGGACAGCAAGTGATTATCAGCAAATTAACTGTACATGTGAGTTTTGAGTCATTCATTCTGAACAAATTGAGATTTAGCTGGAAGAGAAATGTCTATAGTGTAACCCTAATGCAACTAAGAAACAAACACAAATAAGATTCCACATGCAAGTAAAAAGTAGTACAAATATATTTCTTTGAAAATGCATCTGTTGGCACCAAGGGCTTTGCTATTCAGTAGAAGCATTTTAAAAGTTATTATTTAACCTTAAAGCTAGTTGACTAAAAACAATGTCTTCTAACAGGAAAATTTGAGTCATGTTTAGACATGAATGTATGGGGACATTGGTGCAAAAGATTGTGGATAGTGTCTCAGAATTGCAGCTGTTACAAAAATGTTGCAATCTTGAATTCTTTCGGACTGCATCATCCATGGTCGGAAAGAGGAGAGAAAAATACCAGGTGCACAGAGGAACATTTTACTGATATGTTTCATCTTGAATTCTTTTCCAGGGAGACTATTAGCCACAACCAGTTCCAGTCTTTGGTCACTAAACATTATTTGTGAAATGAAATGTCTTGGGCCTAGTAAGCGCATCTCTGTATTCAGAGGTTTCCTCCTTTCTGTTCCTTGTTTAATTCCCTTTCACCTTTTCTTCATCCATGGCTGGCCAGTTCACACATTCCATTATCCAAGTGAATGCAAGCTCAAGGACTGTCAGGAGGTCCACATATAGAAGAGAATGGTGCCCCTGTGGACTGATGCTTGGGACTCAGAAACTGATATGAAAACATATTTAGAATGTACAGTAATAGAGGTGGGAAATTATGGCATAGTGATGTATTGCAAATGCAAACAAAAAGAGATGCCCATTAAATGCATAGCTTAGATGTATGGGAATGCATTAGTGTGGGTGGTCAAACCCTCTGTTTCATAAAGCGCACTTTTAAAAAAGCATTGTTTTAGTCTGTGGGGAAAAAATCAGTCATGATGCCTCAGTTCAGATCAAAGCCGCTCTGCACAGGGAGCAGATTTAAACCAACAACCCCATTTTCTCACTGAAAATTATCTCCTCTAGTTGCACATTTTCACCAGGAGAGCTGTTTTCAGGAGACAGCACCTTTGAGGAAAACCCTAGATTGTGAGAAATTTTCACTGGGAAAATGGAGGAAGGAAGCAAGCATTAACTCCTCTCCGTGCCCATGCATGTCTATCAGGGACAGAACTCTGCACAGCTGCTTGTTCTCAAGAAATAAAGTGGGTGGTACTAAGCATGCATTTTCTTTTTGAAAAAGCATTGTTACTGTAATGTGTGGTTTGAATTTGTGACACCCCGTTTCATAATACATACATACACAGTCTCTATGACAATCTTTGTTTGACTCAAGATAAAGATCAGACACATCTGGAACTCATAATCTCTGTCCTGTAACGACAATACCAGGAGATCCAGGAGTAGATCTGCATTAAAGAAACATGCAATAAAACTCTGCTGATTTTCCAGCTGTCATTAATTGATTAGAGGGTTTTGCCAGTTTTCAGTTAGAAGCTCTCAGAAACAACTTTGACACAAAAGTGCTGGAATTGGGATCGTTCTTGGGGTTTGTAGGATTTTGTTGTGTGCGTGTATGTTCTGATGATTTTTTCAGAGGGGAAAAAAAACAGACAAAAATGTTGTGGCACCTTAAAGATTAACTGCTATGTTTTAATGTGAGCTTTCATAGATCAGGTCTGGAGATGGAAATGAACCGCTGGTTTTGCAGTTCATGCTGGTTCAGCCATTGGCTCAACAGATCTTCTGTAGTTCCAAGTCCTGCTTTCTTCATTAGTAAAGCAGTAGGCTGTCAAGCTCAGAATAATGTCAATTGTCAGGTAATAATAGCATAGCTGACAAGTGGCAAACTGGGGGAATCAATGTAGTATTTCACACTTGATAATGACTTAGGAACTCTTGATTGATGTGTAGCCCTTTTAAGTGAGTTTCCAGCATTTGTATATGCCTTATTTAAGTCTTGCTTTGTGGTGTTTCCCCCCCCCCCAGAATTAATCACTTTCAAGTCATTCAGATGTCACTCAAGTCACTTTCACGTCGTCCAGGTAGACTGAAGTGTTCTGAAACAGGTTTTTTCATAGTACAGCAGTGGTAAGTTGCTTGAAGAAGCAGCCCATGTTTTGGCCCCTTTCACCTGCCCTCTTCACAAATCCAAAACCCCTATTGCACCACAGTTGCTATTAACCGTTAAGGGTGGAGGAGGAAAAATCACATACCCCTTTCTACTATGGGCTGCTGTTAGCAATTTTATGTAGACAATTTTTAGCAGAAATTACTTGGGAGGAAAGGATTGAATGTTCCCTTCCCAAAGCCTGCTTCCCCAAATCAAATTAGGGCCTCCACACTGCTGCTCTAAAGTTCAGAGAAGTAACCATGGAGAGAAACACTCCAGTTGCTTCATGACCATGGGACTATCAAGAGAATACAGTGGCAAACACTGCTGTTGGATGGGATGAGGATTGAGCCCCCTTATAGCCACCTTGAGTCCCGTTACTGGAAGAAAGGCGGCATCATCATCATCATTTAACAGTTCTTCTTCGTGGCCTCTGTGAATGCACACAAATGGGTCTTGTCTGTGCCTGCGCTGACATTCTCAGAATATTCTAGAGCTAAAAGTAACAATTTTGTGGGATGATCCCGCATGAGGCACATGCTCCTCCCACCCAAGATTCCCCTCAGTTCCTTTTTTCTACCAAGCTGTATGGTTCTCAGGAGAAATAGAGCGACTTTACAGTGTATTAGAGCGATTATTAGATACTTCCTCTTCTGATTTCAACTAAATTGAACACTTCTTATTTTTTCTAATCATCTAATCAGCGATCCCCTGTGAGTTGTTTCGTTTTTTCGCTTACCAGTTTTTGGCTTTCCGCCCCCCCCCACACACACACACACTCTTCAACCATTTTTTCCCTTCTATTTTCCCGCCATTTATGGCCTCTTCGGCACCTTTTAAACGGTGCATTGGCTGCAATAGCAAGATACCTTATTCAGACGGACACGAAAGGTGTCTTTTTTGCCTGGGTGAACAACATCAAACTCAATCGTGTGCAGCCTGCAAAAAGCTCACTAAGCCCGCGCTTAAGCAAAGGCTCCAAAGACTCAGGTCTCACCTCTGGGAAGTTGCAATGAATCCGGGAACTTCCGCTATACCGGCTGTCCAGTCACTAGAGACATCGGTCGAGCGACAACCGCCATCCTTGTCGGCTCCCAGTCAAATGACCCCATCCCCTCACTCCAAAGAGGGGTTGGAGAAGTCAAAGTTGTCCTCTAAACCTAAGTCGACATAGACGTCGAAGGTGGCCCGAGGGCTTGAGGCAACTAAGAAAAAGAAGGAGAAATTGGTCATTAAAAAGTCAAAGAAAACAAAATCAGTACATCTCGAACCTCCTAGGGAGTTTTTACCATCCCCTATCTTGGAGGAGTCCTTGAGAGAGGCACTGGAGTCGATATCTGAAAGGGAGGATGTGCAGGTCCCATCCGCACAGGCTCCGGGACCGATCGGTACCCTTTCCTCTCCTACTGGCCATCTTGTGACTGAGCTGCCGTCCAGTCCAGCCACAGCCCATTCGAGCCCTGCATCAGGGCGGGCGACTGAGAGTGAACCTTCGGAGCCAGAATCACCTCCACAATCTCCCAAAAAGCGAAAGGAGAAAAGAGCATATATCGCCACCCACTTTCATGCCTCCATTTGGACAATTCTACCAGTTTCCCTTCTTTTCTGCATATCCACAATTTGGCATGGAGGGAATGCTTCATTATGCTACTCCGTATGACGCGGAAGCATACACGAACAGTCTAAACATAAAAACCAGTCACAGAAACCGGCTCCAACCTCGACCTCAACCTTGACGGTATCCAAGAAACGTTCGGCGCCATCCCATAATGCCGAACAATCTAAAAGGATCAAACTTTCGTCTAAGAAACAACAAGCCCTCCATACCGCCTCGACATATCCCGGACCGTATCCTGCACCTCATCATGCTTCTGGACTGTATCCTGCACCTCATCAAACTTCCCATGCTCCGCAACTTCCTGTTCAGCTACAATTTCCTATACCGGATGATGCAACAAGTTCATCTTCATCATCGGCATCTGATCAGGACATAGACACAGACTCATCTGATGAATCGCCAGCCAACATTCCTACCCCGCTGTCTGATGCGATTGACAATCATCACTCATCTCCCTCTGAGGATTTTTCCTCATATTCACAATTAATATCTTGTACGGCTCAGGCACTAAAATTGCAAGTGGAAGAACCTCCATCCCCAGAAACTGATCTCATATTCGATGACATCAACCGGGAATGACTACCACCGCTTAGCTTAGCCTTCATACCCTCAATGCTAAAGCTGATAAAGGATGCGTGAGACAAACTGCCTTCTAATCTGCAGATCTCCAGACGAACGGAGAACATGTACAAAATGCACGGTACGGACACAGAATTTCTAGCCAAGCACCCTAGCCCTAATTCGATCATTGTAGAATCTAATTTATCCAAGGCAAGAAACAAATCGTCAGTGGCACCTACCAATAAGGAGGGCAGGAAAATTGACATGATTGGACGAAGGATCTATTAACTTCAATCCTTCTTGCTTCGGGTGGCCAATTACCAGGCGGCGATGGGCGTCTACCAACGTCAGTTATGGTCAAAGATTTTGCCAATCCTGGAATCTGCCCCAGAATCCATTAAAACCGAACTAATTAATGCTCACGCCAAGGCTACATCTCTGGCAAAACAGCAAAGGATTGCTGCCAGACATGCTGCTGAGGCAGCTTCAAAAACCATGGCATCTTCGGTATCGATTCGTAGACATGCCTGGCTAAGATCTACTGGCTTAACCGACGACGCCAAAGCCAGAATTGAAGATCTTCCATTTGATGGCTCCGGTCTCTTCAATCAAAAGACCAATGAGACAATGGAAAATCTCCATAAAATAAGAAAAACAGCAAAATCATATACAAACCAGCAGTCCTTTCGTTACCCAAGACCTCAATATAAACAATCACAGTTTTATACACAACCATTCCAACCGTACCAAAGATACCAGCCTTATAGACAATTTCGCCCTCAACAATCAGACAGATCATACTCAGGTCCAGGACCATCGACATCGTCCTCTCGACCCCAAAATCAGCAGCAACAACGCCAAACTTCACAAGCCACAGAAGAAGGGTAAGGCATACCAGCAATACTAATGCCCTTCTTGTATACCCAATCAATTTTGATTACTCTTTTCACACAAGATTACAACCCTACCTTCCTTTCTGGCAACATATTACAAGTGACCACTGGGTCCTTACCATCATTACCTTTGGTTACCTCATAGAATTCGACACCATTCCGCCTTTGGGAAATTTAAACTCACTCCTTATTCTGACACTCTCCAAGAAGGGATTTCCACTCTTCCCAAAAAAATTGCCATAATACAAGTACCAACATCCGACTTGTATAATGGTTTCTATTCTAAATATTTTACAGTCCCAAAAAAGGATGGAGGCCTCCGTCCAATTCTTGATCTTAGAGACCTTAACAACTTTATTCGACCCAGAAAATTCAGAATGCTGACTCTCGACACCATTATCCCTCTTCTTTTGCAGGGAGACTGGTTTGTAGTGATCGATCTCCAGGATGCTTATTTCCACATATCGATCCACCCATCTCATCAGATGTTCCTCAGATTTCACTTCAACAATTCCGCATACCAATTCTGTTCTCTACCATTCGGACTTTCAACAGCGCCAAGAACTTTTACGAAATGTATGGCACCGGTCGCGGCATACATTCGCCTGCAGGGCATAAACATCTACCCATATATCGACGACTGGTTGATAGTCGCGGAGTCACAACACAAGGCCATGAGAGCAACAAACATCACGCTCAACACGCTTCAAAACCTCGGTCTAAGGGTAAATCATGTGAAATCTCATCTGGAACCATCTCAATCAATCACCTACATCGGAGCTCTTCTCGACTCCGTACTAGTTCATTCCAGCAGAAAGAATCCAAAAAATAAAGAAAGCAATTCGTCCGTTCCGACCTCGAGCTCTAGTTACAGCCCACCATGTTCAGCATCTCCTCGGGCTCATGGCGTCCATGACATCGGTAGTACAACATGCCAGACTCAAACTACGATCACTCTAGTCGTGGTACCTCTCACTGTTCGACCCCATCACGGACCACCAATCTATGAGACTGCGAGTCACGCCAGAGCTGGCTACCCAACTTGGTGGATTTCCATGCCGAATCTCCAAATCGGATGTCCGTTCAGAACCCTTCAACCAACAGTGCAGGTTACCACCGACACCAGCCCGTCAGGATGGGGGGCACACTGTCTCGATCTCAAGATTCATGGGCTATGGACGAAACAAGAGAGATTGCTCCACATCAATCATCTAGAACTCATGGCGATTATCAGAGCCTTTCATGCCTTTCTCCCAGTCATCGAAGGTCAGTAGTACAGTTGGCAACGGACAGCACAACTGCCCTGTACTATGTGAACAAACAAGGGGGCACACATTCTTTATCCCTCCTATACCTAGCCATCGATCTGTGGGAATGGTGCTACCAACACCATATTTTCCCGGTTGCAGTTCATATCTCCACAGACCACAATTATCTGGCTGACCATCTAAGCTGCATGACATTGAGGGCCCACGAATGGTCCCTCAAGGATACAGTCTTTCATCAACTGTGTCAGCATTGGGGGGTACCTGCCATCAATGTCTTTGCTTTGGGTTCAAACACCAAGTGCAGGACCTACTGCTCTCGGGCCGGAGCAGACAAGAACTCTATCGGGGACGCATGACGGATTGGACCATGGACTTACTATACCTTTTTCCACCGATACCACTCATTCAGAGGACAGTCATCCGCCTCCATCACTCCCAGTCGAACGCGATCCTCATAGCTCCTTGGTGGCCGAGACAGCCCTGGTTCACTTACACTTAATTGATGTCAATGTCGACGGACATGTTTCGGCTCCCTCTGGTTCCCGACCTCCTCACGTTGAACGAAGGGATGGTCTACCATCCGGACCTGTCATCCCTGAACTTGACAGCCTGGAGAATACTCTCGCCTTGAGGTCCATTCTAGATCGAGCCCGAAAACCATCAACTTGACTTCTTTATGAAAACAAATGGAAATCCTTTATTAAATATACGGAAGCAAATAACTTACCTGCCAGACCTGTCTCTTTAAAAACATTATTTACCTTTTTACTCCATCTTTTTGATTTCGGACTTTCTCACTCAACCCTGAAGGTTTACATATCAGCCATTGTTGCCCATCAACCAGATCACTCTGCTTCAGCAAGACTTTTATCCCACTCCACGGTTAAAAAATTTGTTAAAGGACTCAATAACATCCGTCCTCCGTGTCAACGTATTGTTCCACAATGGTCTCTCCAAATCGTCCTAAATGCACTGATGCACCCGCCATTCGAGCCTATGTCCTCCTCAAACCTGAAGTTACTTTCTTTTAAAACTGTTTTCCTAGTGGCCATCACTTCTGCTAAGAGAGCCAGTGAACAGACTTTCATATTAATCAACCTATCATATTACCATCATTCTTCAAATCACCGTCATCTCCTCTAGAGCACATGCTCCACAATATCGACGTAAGACGCTCTCTGGCATTTTATTCGGACAGGACCAAGGATTTCAGAACAACTAACAGACTCTTTGTGTGCTTTCATGGTCCTCACAAGGGAGGCCCAGCTTCATCTCAATCCATCTCCAGATGGATAGTTCAGACTATATCTCTGGCTTATGAACTGTCAGGTAAATCACCACCTGATCAATTGAAGGCTCATTCCACCAGAGCGCTGTCCACCTCAATTGCCTTCCAGCATGGAACTGAAGTTCCTGTCATCTGCCGTGCTGCAACATGGTCCACTCCATCGACCTTTGTGAAGCACTACTGCTTAGATGTGAGAGCACGCTGTTGCGATTTGACCCTTTTTAGATCCCACACCTCTGGCACCTATGTGGCGTTGGACCCACTCGTGCCTTGGTCTGTCCACCTAGACTCAGACCTCAGAGCACACCAGGGCAAAACTAAACTCTTTCCTTTCTTCCACTGCTGCCACCAGGAGATCCCTAGATCCCCATAACTCCTTTAGAAAGAATCAGGTCCATTCTTTAATGAAATAGAAAGATCTTTAGTTTATTTGCTTATTTGTTTCAGTATTTTAATATTCAGTTCTATTCCTTCTCCCTTCCAGTCACTGGTCAATCACTTCTCAGATCTCCTACTATATTTTCATCATTCTAATCACAATCACATAAATCTCTGAACTCTCTAATCAAACTCCTTCCAAAACTCTCATCTCCCTTCTCCCCCTCAGGCTCTGCCTCTTATACTCTGCCTCTTGGCTCCGCCTCTCAGCAACATAAATATGCATGACTCACTCTAAGTAAACCTGAGCCATGACCACAATTAAAGGAGAACGTTACAGACCTCCCCCCTTACTTAGGTTTGTTTGGGAGGGGAAACACATTTTTCCTCCTGAACAAACAGGTGCAATTGCTTAAACTTTTTTAAGTTTTTTTTTCTCATAACATTTTACCTTTCACATTTTTACTAAATATCAACCAAATACCTTACCTTATTATTTAATAATCAATACAATACTTTACCTTATCATCTACTAATCAATAATATACATTACCTTCTCATTTTACAGAATTTGCAATCAATACATTTACCCAATTAATTACTGGAGAATTCTAGTCCATTTTGGTTCTTTTTGAGAGTTCTTTAAGTCATTCTTCTGGTCTTCTGGACAGCGCATCTGCCACAATATTGTGAGATCCCTTTATGCTCTTTATCGTGAAATCAAAGTCTTGCAGCAAAAGAGCCCATCTCATCAATTTGCTGTTAGTCTTCATGGATCTCAGCCACAGCAATGGCGAATGGTCAGTGCATAAGGTGAATTTTCGCCCCCAGATGTAGGGTTTAAGTCTTTGTAGGGACCATAAAATCGACAGACACTCCTTTTCAATCGTAGCCAGATGTTTCTCCCTCGGCTGCAGTTTCTTACTGATGAACATCACGGGGTGCAGAGTTCCTCCTCCGTCAGCTTGGCACAGCACTGCTCCTAGTCCGATGTTCGATGCGTCAGTGAAGATGGTGAATTCTTGGGTGAAATCAGGTGCGATGAGGACCGGTCCAGTTGTCAACGCCTCCTTCAGCTGGTCAAACGACTGCTGGCACTTAGGTGTCCAACTGATGTTCTCCGGCTCCCTTTTCCGAGTGAGGTCCGACAATGGCGCAGCGATCGCACCGAAGTGAGGGATGAACCTCCGATAATAGCCCGCCAGACCTAAAAAGGAACGGACTTGCTTCTTTGAAGTGGGGTTTGGCCACTTGGCAATCGCCTCAACCTTAGAGTCCAGGGGTTTGATAACTCCTCCACCCACCAAATGTCCAAGATATTTAAGCTCCGAATCTCCAACATGACATTTACTGGCTTTTACCGTTAAGCCGGCTTCCTGGATTCTTTGAAGCACTAGGCTTAAATGCTCCTTGTGCTCAGCCCATGTTTGACTGAAAATACCTATGTCATCCATGTAAGCTACAGTGAAATTGCCCATGCCCTGTAAGGTCCGGTCTATTAGTCTTTGAAAGGAAGCAGGACCATTCTTTAACCCAAATGCCATGACCCGGAATTCGAACAACCCTAGGGGACTTCGAAAAGCGGTCTTCTCCTGATCCTCAGGGTGCATCGGAATTTGCCAAAACCCTTTGGTCAGATCGATGCATGTTATGAAATTGCATCTACCTATGAGCTCAATTAAGTCATCCAGGCGTGGCATGGGATAGGCATCTGCCTTGGTGACATGGTTTAATTTGCGGTAGTCCACACAGAATCTAATGCTACCATCCGGCTTGTCAATAAGTACTATGGGTGCAGCCCAGGGACTCTCTGATGAGGTAATTATCCCTGCCTTTAACATCTCCTGGACCTCCCGTCGTACTTTCTCGACATAATCCCCAGTGATCCTATAAGGGGTAACAGCTATGGGGCTGGCATCCCCAGTGTCAATTCGGTGGACTACTCCTTTGGCCTTTCCAGGTTTGTTAGTGAAGAGGGTGTGATACTTCTGCATTATCTCCAGTACCTCTTCTCTCTGTAGTGGGGTAAGGGAGTGGCCTAGATTTACCTCCTCGGGATTAAATTGTCGTTCCCCTCTCCCTTCCCAGCACATGAGTTCTTCCTTATCGCTAGGGTCCTCTCTAATAGCGTATAGGGTCCATTGATTTCTTCGGTAATAGGGTTTGATCATGTTAACATGTACTACCTTGCGACCCTCATCCCCTTTCTGGATTACATAATTTATATTATTCATTTTTGAAATTACCTTATAGGGACCCTCCCAAGCTAATTGTAGCTTGTGTCCTCTGACTGGCCTGAGCAAGAGAACTTCCTCCTCTGGCCCAAAAGTTCTTTCACGGGCTTTCTTATCGTACCATGCCTTCTGTTTAGCCTGGGCAGCCCTCAAATTCCTCCCAGCCAACTCCAGAGAACATTGCAAGGTGTTTTGCAACTTATATACATATTCGACCACTGACTCTGGGTCACTTTCTCTATGGTCTTCCCAGTTCATGCGGAGCAAATCTAAAGGTCCGCGCGCCTCTCGTCCTAGCAGTAACTCAAAAGGACTAAATCCCGTGCTCTCTTGAGGGATGCTCCTATAAGCATATAGTAAGGGTTGTATTTTGCAGTCCCAATCATTTGGGTTCTCTGCTACATACGCCTTAATCATGCGCACTAAAGTGCCATTGAATTTCTCAACTAGCCCGTTGGTCTCTGGATGATATGGAGTCGAGTTGATTTGGGTAATTCCACAAGCCTTCCATAACCTTTTGATCAGTTTGGATGTGAAACTCATCCCCAAATCGCTGACTATCTCGCTGGCAAATCCCAATCGGCTCATGTAATTGATTAGGGCATCTGCCACGGTGTCAGTTTCCATGTTGCGCAAAGGAATTGCCTCGGGATATCTAGTGGCAAAATCCATTATGGTCAAGATGTATTTATTTCCCCTACGGGTGGCATTAGGTAAGGGACCCACTAGATCGATTCCCAGCCTTTGGAACGGTGTAGAGATGACTGGCAGAGGACATAATTTGGCTTTGGTCCTGTCCTGCCCAGTCCCTCGTCTCTGACAGACATCACACGTTTTACAGAAACTAGTAATCTGTTTGCCCATACCTGGCCAAAAGAAGTTCTGGCCAACCCGTCTTTTGGTTCTGGTGATCCCCATGTGAGCTCCAAATAAACTGCTGTGAGCTTGATTAATGATTTTCTCCCTGTATTTACTAGGGACCACTAATTGCTTTCGGGGTTCCCCTTTTCCTCGGTATGGAGTAGCTAATGTTTCCCTGTACAGAAGGTCTTTGGTTAAGCTAAAGCTCTCAGGGCACTCAGGAGACAGTACAGTGGGAGTCCTGGCAGCTTCAAAGCAAACTCCCAAACTAATGTCCTCCTTCTGCTCCTGGGCAAAATTGTTATTTGTTTTGGGATTCTGTAGTAGCATGAGTTCTGCCTCAGCCCCATCATCAAGCTGGGTTGCCACGGTAACCGCTCCACCTGCTACAGTATCGGTTTGAGCTGCAGAGGGTGAGTTTTGACCCCTCTTTGAGCGGGTAAGCACTAACGCACTCTTGACATGCTCTATTAAATCCCAACCAAGGAGAAAAGCTGCTGGTATTTCATCTGACACAGCTACTTGCCACTTTCCAGACCAATTCTGGTATTTTACTGGTATCTCAGCCACTTTTAAAACCACGGTTTCCTTCCCAATTCCCTTTAAAGACATTTCTTTGCCAGGAATAATGTCCTCCTGGGCTACTAAATCGGAATGGACAATGGAGATTTGAGATCCTGTATCTCTTATTGCAATGTACTTCTTTCCTTTCACAACTATCTCTTCACCTGCGTTTCTGAGAAGGGTCTGGTCATTGCTGATATAGAAACAATGGACTACTTGGGCTATAGGAATATCTTCCTCCTCATGGTCAGTAGAAGTGGTGGTGGTTATGGGATCAGGTCTCTGTCTACTATTTTCCTCCCCTGATTCCACTTGCTTGACACAATACACCTTTTTGGTTAGAGAATCATTTCTCTGCAAGTTGGGGTATGGTTGCCTACACTGGAATTGTAAGTGGCCTGGTTGCCCACAGTTAAAACATTTAAAATTCCTTTTGTCATTCTGAGGTACTTTGGCGAACCATGCCTCAGGGTTTGATGTTTTTGGCGGGCTAGCCCTTGGCAACTTCGGGGAAGTCCCGCCCTGACCTTCTCTCTCAGGATTCCTGCTGAGGTAATTTTTATTAAAAGGCTTTTTATAGTTATTGTCCCAGTTTGGTTTATTTACTCTCAGCTCTGAAAATCTAGGGTTCTTGTAAGCATTAATCAAATCAGTTTGTTCTCCCGCTTCCCATAAATTTTTAGGATTCTTGTCCCTTACTAAATACCGTAGTTCTCCAGGTAATAGGGAGTAAAACTGTTCTAGCCCAATTAAATCCTTCAACTGTTCTAAAGAAGTGATCTCCTCTCTTTCAATCCACTTTTCCAGAGTCTGCGCCAATCTAGCTCCCAAATGAGAGTACGATTCATCCTGCTTTTTAGAGAGAGAGCGAAATTTTCGCCTCAGGTGTTCAGAGTTCAGACAAAATCTTGAATAAACCATCTTTTTATATGCCTCAAAATCTCTTGCCTTCTCGGGATTCATCTGGGCATATATTTCTGCCAGATCTCCGCTAACCTGCGCTCTTAAAACCATCATTCTATCTTCATTTCTGATTTCAAAGTCATTGCAGGTGCGTTCAAAAGCAATGAGGAAGGATTCAGGACAGTCCCCTCTTTTGTACTGGGGAAACTTCTTCAAATCTATCTTTGACAGGATTCCACCTCCCCCAATGTTGTTATTATTAAGGTTATAATTTAGAGCAGAAATCTCTAGTTGTCTCATCTGTAGTTGAAAATCCATTTCCCTTCTTCTCTCCTCCTGCTCAGGCTGTCTGGCTTCCTGCTCAAATGCCATTTGTCTAGCTTCCTTCTCAGCTCTTTCTTTGATTTCCAGTTCCCTCCTTCTCTCCTCCTGCTCAAATTGTCTGGCCTCCTGCTCAGCTCTGAGCTGTAGTTCCTTAAATTTAAATTCCCGTTCCAGTTTCCATCTCTCAAATTCTTGAGGGCTTAATTCCTTATTTCCCTCCAATTCCTGAGGTAACTCTTCAGAGTCAGGACTCCCCCTTGTGGCGTGTTTGTGAGGCATCTTTTCTTTCTGCGGTGATTAGAGCAGCGTTCACAAATTTTTAAAAGGACCTGTTTTTCTTATTTTACTTCCAGTTACTGATATAAATTTTTCAAGCCTTTTCTTTTAGTACTTTCCCTCAGATCTGCTACGACCTGGCTTCTGCCTTATCCACAGCGCTCTCCTATCTCAGAGCCTGGGATTTCACAGCAAGCCCTCTGATCCTCAGATCCTGAGGTAAACTCAGAAATTCCCTCTCAGAGAATTCAAGGCTTTTCCTTAGGTTCTCTCCCTCAGATCTGCTATGACCTGGCTTCTGCCTTATCCACAGCTCTCTCCTATCTCAGAGCCTGGGATTTCACAGCAAGCCCTCTGATCCTCAGATCCTGAGGTAAAACTCAGCAATTTCCTCACAGAGTCGTTCCCTATCTTAGACCCCCCCCTGATCTGGGTTCTGAGGCCCCGCTACTAAGCTTTTCCCAAAAGCTCTAGCAGGAACTAAACCTCATTGCCACAGATCCTGTCTAAAAGGTACCCTTGACTCAATAAACTCTTTTATAAAGGCTTCACTGGATTACTTCAATAGGCTTCACTGGATTATTTCAATAGGCTTCACTGGATTACTTCGTTTCCCGCCGCTGGACACCAATTTCGCGATTTGACCCTTTTTAGATCCCACACCTCTGGCACCTATGTGGCGTTGGACCCACTCGTGCCTTGGTCTGTCCACCTAGACTCAGACCTCAGAGCACACCAGGGCAAAACTAAACTCTTTCCTTTCTTCCACTGCTGCCACCAGGAGATCCCTAGATCCCCATAACTCCTTTAGAAAGAATCAGGTCCACTCTTTAATGAAATAGAAAGATCTTTAGTTTATTTGCTTATTTGTTTCAGTATTTTAATATTCAGTTCTATTCCTTCTCCCTTCCAGTCACTGGTCAATCACTTCTCAGATCTCCTACTATATTTTCATCATTCTAATCACAATCACATAAATCTCTGAACTCTCTAATCAAACTCCTTCCAAAACTCTCATCTCCCTTCTCCCCCTCAGGCTCTGCCTCTTATACTCTGCCTCTTGGCTCCGCCTCTCAGCAACATAAATATGCATGACTCACTCTAAGTAAACCTGAGCCATGACCACAATTAAAGGAGAACGTTACACACGCAATGATGCGGGTTTTGGCAGAGCTGTGTTGGCATCCTTCCTACCGTGACATCCCACCTTCCGGTAAGTGAAGCTTGCTAGTCACCCATTTGTGTGCATTCACAGAGGCCACGAGGAAGAAAAAGAGGTTACCTACCTGTAATCATAGTTCTTCTAGTGGTCCTCTGTGAATTCACACTACCCACCCATCCTCCCCTCTGTCCATCACGGGTATCCTATGTATTATGTAGCACCTGTGCCCAGCGGACAAATTTTAGGAACTGAGGGGAATCTTGGGTGGGAGGAGCATGTGCCTCATGGGGGATCATCCCACAAAATTGTTACTTTTAGCTCTAGAATCTTCCGAGAACGTCAGCACAGCCGCAGACAAGACCAATTTGTGTGAATTCACAGAGGACCACTAGAAGAACTATGGTTACAGGTAGGTAACCTCTTTATACTTAGGTTCTTGGTTAAAATTTAACCCCTCCATGTACACAGGCCTTGTTGAGGTGGAGGGGCTTGCGTGCTTCAGCGAGTTTGAAAGCGAAGCTGGCAGAAGTGTTGCTATCTGAAGGGTCTCCCAAGTCAGACAGGTCTCAGCTGATAAGCCAGACTGTGTCCACCAACCATCAATTATGATGAGAAAAAATAAACAAATCCATATTGGATCGGTCATTGCCTGGGTCAACAAAGACTGCATCAGATACTATAGATACTATGGACATCTGTTGAAAAATGGGCTACAGGGCTCAGCAGACCCTGTTGAGGAACCAAGACAGACTGCTGCAAAGCTACTGGAACAACGTAAAAGCAAAACTTGGACTCTTGCTGAAAATTGAGAATTTATGAAATGCTATAATGAGGCAAAGCCAACAGCCCTTGGTTTTCAAAAAAGGTTTATCATCTGGAATAAAGTGTTTTCAGAACTGGAATTGTAAGAACTAAAAAAGGTGGCAAAAGGAAAATCAACACAGAACAATGACCTTAGTATGGAAGACAGGTGGAGGCTCAAGGTAGACGCAGTAGTGGAATAAAATGTTTCAATAGAGGGACAATTTATGGAACAACCCAGAAATTATAGGCTGGCGAACAGCAGACATTACTGAGGGGGGAAAATAGTAACTCACGTTAACCAAAACTCAAAAAGACAATGGCTCCCCGTTTTGCGCCAATTACAAAGTAAAACAGTAAAAAATCTACTGACAGATGGAAATGTAGTAATCAGAACAATCCCAACTAAAACACTAAAGGAAATAAACCAGCTCATGTATAGCAAGCACAGCTACCATAATGACCATGGGACTTGGTTACAAACTGCAAAAACCCAAAAAAACTGGCATTCCAAAATGGAAAATTTGGGTGAAAAAAAGAATTATATGCAGACATTAATAACTTAAAACACTTGAAGCATTCAAAACTTAAAAATGAAAAAGTAAAAGCCAGACTATGAAAATATATGACCTAGAAAGGAAAACAATTGTTGAAATTATGGAAGAATTAAAACAACAGATAACATCTACGAGCAAAGAAAATTGAAATATATGATGGACGCTTGAAACAATATAGGGACATTTTGAAATAACCAATGCAATTTCGAAATAACCAACAATGATTCTATAAATCACTAGGAGAAAATGCAGAGCAAAAGAAATTAGGTCCATGTAAAGATGATGCTCTAAAATTTTGGAAAGAAATGTGGGAAAGCCCAAATTTCTTCTTAAAGAAACTCGAGGAAAACATATGGGTGATATTGTAATAACGACTGAAATGATTAAGAGACAGATAAACGCTTTGAAAAACGAGTGCACCTGGTCTAGATGAGCTGCAAGGATTTTGGTTAAAGCATTTAATAAGTCTCAATCATCGTATAGCAGTTCAATTTAATCACTTTAAAATTCCACAACCAAAGACTGGATGACATATTTCAAGGGGATGCTTTGTCACCACTGCTGTTTAACATCTCACTAATCCCCATGTCAATAATTTTAAAGAAAACTGGATTGGGCTATCATATTTTAGAACAAGCAGGAAAAAAAAATCAATCTGTTATACATGGATGACCTAAAACTATATGCAAAAAGTTTCACAGAGATAGAATCACTGCTAAACACAATGCAAATATTTAGTGACAATATCCAAATGAAATTTGGAATTGACAAATGTACAGCTCTGTCTATACAACATGGCAAGATCCAATAACTAGATGGAATAGAGTCTAAAAATGCCGATATTATAAAATCACTGTCAAGTGATGAAAGTTATAAATACGCTGGAATACTGGAAGTGGATAACGTCCTGCACACAAAAGTTAAAGAACTGACAGAAAGGGACTGCAGAAAATCTTAAAATCAAAATTGAATGATGGAAATACAATCAAAGCCATAAACACATGGGCAGTTCCAGTACCCAACTGGAATAATAGATTGGACCCAAAATGAATTAGAAGAATTGGATTGAGAAACATGGGTTTTTGGTTAAAACTTGTATCTGTTATGTCAATGTGTTTATAGTTTTGATTGACTGCCTGTTATTTTTTTAAAAATAGTAATAATGGGAGACTGCTGCAGCTTTTTCGTTTCTTTCAAACTTTTCTTACTCCTGGGTTAAATGGGACTAACTAAACATAGTATGTGGGACCAATTCTCTGCTCTGTGCCTCTGAAGAATTGGCTCAGCAGCCAATGCCATGCCTGTGAAATGTGTTCGCCCTTGAGCTTAGCTGCTTATTGCAAAGCCTCAAATTTATCATAGAATCATGACGTTGGAAGGGGCCTATAAGGCCATCAAATCCAACCCCCTGCTCAGTGCAGGAATACAAATCAAAGGATATCTGCCAGATGGCTTGTCTTAAGTTTCTCTTTAATGTCCCCAGTGTTGGAGCACTCACCCCCTCTCGAGGTAAATGGTTCATAATTTTATCCTAAGAGTATTTACTCCCCAGTAGGTATGTACTATCTGACAATCACATAAATTTCTGTTTGAAATTTTAGTTTCTGTTTACTGCCAGATTCATTTTTTGGTATAACCTACTACTGATACAGCTTTGGTTTCAGGTCATATCACAAACCTATGACTCCAGTAAATTGTACTTAGCATTTTGGAACAGGGTATCTTGCCAATTCCTGGCAGAAATGAATTTAGTACTGCTAAGCCCCAAACCTGCACAACCCCAACATAGAAGTAGAAATGATAGCTCTCAGCCAACTTCTAGCAGCTTTGGCCCCCTCCCATCTGACAAAGGATAGAGGTGCATGTCCTGCCCTATGTCAGTCATTGTTTCCTTTTCTGTCAGTCAGTCTCCATTCAGATCATCTGCCCTGCACTTTATACAGCAGTGGTCTGAGTCACTGTTCGTGGAGCTGCAGCTGAAGCCAATTATTGGATCAAGTTAGGATACAAAAATATAGCTCCACAAGATTTTTATTGTTGATGCCATCTTACTAATGGAAGCACAAAACATCACCAAAATTCTTTTTGCAAGCAGGTTGTGGCAACTCAGTTCAGCTACTGCCTGTTATTTTTGAGTAACCATAGAAATGTAAGCGTTGCCAAGATATTGTTGTCAAACAAGTGAAGAATGAGGCAGTTGCTAGTCAGCACTGTGGCAACCCCTGACTTTATTCTGAACTCATTCACTGGCAAAGTGAGAAGGAGGCAAGGAATATTTTGTTCCCCTGTCCAGTGATCTGGATAGTATTGGGCTACTGCTTATTTCTTTCTTCCAAGCTTTAATATGTTTTGGAGAAGAGGGAAGTCAAAATCAGCACATTTTTGTATGCAGGGTTTCCACTTGTGTTAAGTGAATTAGTGTATTCTCCTTGTAAAAGCAATCCTTCCCATTCACCCCTCAAAAGGATATGCTCTCATTTCCACCACTATAATATTGGCAAAATGCTTGGGAATGAAACAGAAGGCCAAGGCACTGAGCCAGGACACCAGTGGGGTTGCTGGTAATTGATGCCCAGTGTGCTTTATGTGCACATGTTTGAACTCAAACACATTCTGACATAGATCTGTAAGGGATCTTTGAACCATGGCAATTGGCATGTCTTTGCACATACACAATGAATGCACTGGGGAATAGCAGATATTACAGTAGAGCTATATATATGGAAACAAACTATATGTGCTTCAGAAATATTATGGGGAAGTATCAACTCCAAAGAAGCAAACTTGCAAGGCTGAGAGGGCTGTAAGAATGAGGCTACTACGAACTGCAAGACCTGGGTAAATGATGAGAAGATCTTTTCCTAAACCCTTCCTAACACACACACCACAAATAAAAGGAATTAGGAGCTACCAATGCATGGAGAGAATTAAGGTTGCCAGAAAATATCTTTCCTTAGTCTAGTTAGATTGTTGTGAAGTTAGAGAGTGCTGCAATGTGAAGTATAGAGAAATCATAAGAAATAAGAAGCTAACAAAGGCCCTAGGCCAGAACCAGAAATTTAGGAGAGATAGGTTAATAGGATTCTCTAGCCAAATACTGGATTCTGAGTGTCTCAGAAAGTGGATCAGCTACAGTAAGTCCGATATCTGGCAGTTTTCAGGCCTTTGGTAAAGAAAGAAGTTGGCAAAAGGAAATAATTATCCTAGAACTGCTGGAAGGGGCCTTATAGATCAGGGGTCCCCAACCCCCCGTCCGCGGCCCGGTGCCGGTCCGCGAGGAGACCTCAGCTGGGCCGTGGGGACACATCAGCAGCCATTACAAAAAAGAGGGAGGGGGAGTAATCCTCTGCTGCTGGTGGTGGTGTCTTGGAGGTGAGGCAGCCTCCGTGGAGGCTTCTATAGGTGGGGCGGGAGGGGCTTGGGCAGAGGGAGGAGGGATTTCCAGCCCAGCCTCTTCCCCGTCCAGAGTTTCGTTTCTCCGCGGGACCGGCCTCCAGCCAAGGAGGCTGACAGAAGCGGCAAGCTTCCTGCCAAGGCGCTGCGAGGGCTGCTTGCTTTGGTTTCTGGCAGGAAAGAGCGGCGCGATGCAGTGAGTGGGGGTACCCGGGAGGAGAAGAGGCGTGAGGGAAGACTCGTCCGCCGCTCCACCAGGGGGAAAGGAGGAGGAGGAGGCATTGTCATCACCAGCACCGGCTAGCAAGGGAGGAAGGGGCAGGCAGGGCAAAGGAGAAAATGCCGGATGGCCCACGAGAAGTAAAGCCTCGCTCTTGAATGAAGAGCCGGCATCCGAGCTGGTGAGGGAAGTCACTGTCCCCAGGAAAGCTTCCCTGAAGAAAAATGGGAGCGCTTCCAAAGCGCGCGAAGCCAAGCCTGAAGAAGCGGATGGCGATCCCCTGCAGAAGCAAAGCACTTGCTGGGTGGAGGAAGGTGGTGCCCTCCCGAGGAACGGGCCTGGCCAGGCTGGGAGGAGACGTGCCGCTGCCCAGGTGCCGGATCCTCGTCCCCCCCGAGGGGAAAGAAGTTGCCCAAAGAGGGAGGCGGTCTTGCCAGAAGAGACAGGAGGGCGCCCCTCAAGAGGAAAGAAGCGGCCAGGTGAGGAAAGGGCCTGCCGAGAAGGAGCTCCCTTCTCAGCCGAAGCCACACGAGCGAGACCTCCAAGGGAAGAAGCCTGAACAGCCCAGGACGGAAGCCGGGGGCCGGGGCGGCGATCAAGGTTCGGAAGACCTGACCTGTCCCCTTGGAAGAGCTGGCGGGCGCGGACCCCAAGCAGAGGGGGACCCTGATCCTCCCGCGGGTCTTGGAGAAGCTGAAATTAGCCAAAGAGGAGCGGTCGAAAGCCTCGCAGCTTGTCAACAAGGCTAGGGACACGGTGGTCACGGCCATCAGAAAGATCCCCTACTTCGGCGATGTTGAGCCCCTGGGCGCTGGCAGTTACTACGAGTGCGTCAAGGTAAATCCGAGAGGACCGGAGGTGTCCTTTCTCCGCCCTGCAAGCGCCCTCCTTAGCCCACGAGGATGCCCATTTCCCCCCCTCCCCATGATTGGAAGGAAAGAGTGGGACCAACAGGGCTTTTCTACCTGCTGCTGGAGACTTTACTGGTCTCTCTGGGCATCTCCTTTCAGGCTTAGCTGCATCCCTGGTAGGAGCCAAGAGGCTGCCAGCACCAGAACCCAGAATCAGTACTTCCAGTTACTCAGATTTGGGGCTGACTGTCACAGTCAGCAGGATTGTTGAGACTGCTGAAGTGGGCTCCTCTGGTGGTGGTTTTTGTTTTTGTTTTGTAGCTGAGGAAATGTCTGAAAGAAGGTTGCCACCCTTCACAATAATTTCCTGCAGTAGTTGCCAGCAAAGATGTGCAGCATTGGCTTGATGATAGAATGCCTTGTATCTACCCCACCTGTACCTGGGAAGGGGTTTCTAAGTGCCCTGTTTCATATATGGGACATATCTGGGGCTCTTGTCATTGATCTCCCTGTGAAGACTGCAAAGAGGACCCTTAATCTGGAACCAGGAGAACAGGAACTATTGGCCAGAATCCCATTGGACTGTATGTTTTGTGTAACTTGCCAGAGCTAATTGCGGCTAGTTGAGGAGGTGCCAGGGTGGGTCTCAGGGTTGGTTGCATAATTCAGAGCATGAACAGGGACATGACCAAGACTCATCTGAGCAACTTGTCAATTAGCTGCAGTTAGCTGTGGCAAGTTATGCAGACCTTGCCCACATACTAGTAGGATTCTGTCCACTGGCTGAAAACTTGTGCAGTTACACAAAAGGCATAAGTTTTAGACGCAAATTACCCAAAATGAGGACGTTTCTGTAGACATCTGCTGGATGTAGATAACATCTATGGAGATTTCTTAATGAAAGGCAATTTGTGTCTAAATGTTATAATTTTGCATTGCTGTGCAACAGAATTTAAGCCATTGACATATTTTACTTAACATTCCTGAGCTTATGTGGCACAATGTGCTGCTGTGCTGGTTTTGAAATTAAGAGCTACATACACACCCCTGTTAAAATGTTAAGTGTCTGTGATGTAAAAAAATGAGACAAAGATAAATCATTTCAGAACTTTTTCCACCTTTAATGAGACCTATGAACTGTACAACTCAGTTGAACAACAAACTGAAATCTTTTAGGTGGACGGAAGTAAAAATAAAAAACTGAAATAATATGGTTGCATCTGTGTGCACACCCTTAAACTAATACTTTGTCGAAGCACCTTTTGATTTTATTACAGCACTCAGCCTTTTTGGGTATGAGTCTATCAGTATGGCACATCTTGACTTGGCAATATTTGCCCACTCTTCTTTGCCAAAACGCTCCAAATTTGTCAGATTGCAAGGGCGTCTCCTGTGCACAGCCCTCTTCAGATCACCCCACAGATATTCAATCAGATTCAGGTCTGGGCTCTGGCTGGGCCATTCCAAAACGTTAATCTTCTTCTGGTGAAGCCATTCCTTTGTTGATTTGGATGTATGCTTTGGGTTGTTGTCATGCTGAAAGATGAAGTTCCTCCTCATGTTCAGCTTTCTAGCAGAAGCCTGAAGGTTTTGTGCCAATATTGACTGGTATTTGGAACTGTTCATAATTCCCTCTAGCTTTACTAAGGTCCCTGTCCCAGCTGAAGAAAAATAGCCCCAAAGCATGATGCTGCCACCACCATGCTTCACTGTGGGTATGGTGTTCTTTTAGTGATGCGCAGTGTTGTTTTTGCGCCAAACAGATCTTTTGGAATTATGGTTGAAAAGTTCAACCTTGGTTTCATCAGACCATAACACTTTTTCCCACATGCTTTTGAGAGACTTCAGATGTGTTATTGCAAAATTTAGCCAGGCTTGGATGTTTTTCTTCGTAAGAAAAGGCTTCCGTCTTGCCACTCTACCCCATAGCCCAGACATATGAAGAATACGGGAGATTGTTGTCACATGTACCACACAGCCAGTACTTGCCAGATATTCCTGTAGCTCCTTTCATGTTGCTGTAGGCCTCTTGGCAGCCTCCCTGACCAATTTTCTTCTAGTCTTTTCATTAATTTTGCAGGGACATCCAGTTCTTGGTAATGTCACTGTTGTGCCATATTTTCTCCACTTGATGATGACTATCTTCACTGTGTTCCATGGTATATCTAATGCCTTGGAAATTCTTTTGTACCCTTCTCCTGACTGATACCTTTTTAACAATGAGATCCCTCTGATGCTTTGAAAGCTCTCTGTGGACCATGGCTTCTGCTGTAGGATGAGACTAAGAAAATGTCAGGAAAGACCTACTAGCACAGCTGATCTTTATTTGGGATTCCTCAGAGGCACTTTAAATGATGGCATAACATACTACTGCATAACAGGTACCCCCACGCACGGACGCCCCCCCCCCCATTCACGGACGCCAGCGGCAGCAGCCCCCCCCCCCCGGTCCTTGGAAGAATGGTCTTCAACAAAACCGGTCCCTGGCATTAAAAACGTTGGGGACCACTGTTATAGATCATCAAGTCCAGCCCTTGTCAAAGAGGCACAGAGGAGAATTGAATTCCTAACTTCTGTAATGCTTCAATAGGTTTTCATGAGCACAGGGCAGGCAGCTTCAGGCAAAGCTGGAACCCTATGTAGGGCCATACCTGAATGCATCATTTCAGAGTGGTTTACTAATATTTTGCTGGTTGCATTATCTACATCTGAGGAGAAGACTCATTTGAATGGAATTATTTAGAACCACATTTCTCATCATTTTCTATGTGCTGGAGGCTTTGTTGAGAATCTGACCAGCAAGGTCTGTTTTTCCCCCCATTTCCTCATTAATGACTGCCATCCTGTCCTTGGACTGTGGCATCCATAGTATCTCCCAAACAGGATTTCAGTTTAACCAGCATCTCTGTGCCATACATGCATGCAAATGTATATAAAAACCTTGGCCGAACCAATGCGTTTTGGGGGTGTTGTAATTATGCACCACAAAAGGATCTTTGACCCATCTCTAACATTTGCAGTCCTCTGCATTTGTACTATCTTCTGCATTGTACTAAGATAGCATTTGTATTATCTTCTCCCCCAGAATCGTAACAAGTGGGTCATAGTAAATAATTACAACCTAACATTCAATACTTGCTTCAGTAATTAAAACTCAGAAGTGCTGGTGTCAATAGAATCTGGCTGCTACCCTGTAGGCTTTGTGGAATTAGTATCTCTTTTATGCATGTATACAGTGGCTCTGGTCCTTCCTGGAGGAGAGAACACAGAAGGTGGTGCTGGGGGCTCCTGGCAGCTGGCCTGTGGTTTCTATTTTTTCAGGGTTCTATTTTGTCTCCCATGTTATTTTACATCTACATGAAACCGCTGTCCAGAGTTTTGAGGTTTGGTGTCACCAGCATGTAGATGGCACCCAACTGTCCTTGCAATTCAAATCTGAGGAAGCTGTTTCAGCTCTAGACCAGTGTCTGATGTCAGTAATGGACTGGATGATAGTTAATAAAAGCTGAAACTTAATCCAGACAAAACAGGTGCTCCTGCTCAGTCAAAAGGCAGATCAAGTAACAGGGCTGCAGCCTATGCTGGATGGACTTGCACTCCCTCTAAAAACAGGTGTGCAGCTTGGAGGTGCTTCTGAATTCGTCTTTGAGCCAGGATGCCCAGGTTTTGGTGGTGGCCAGGAGTGGCTTTGCACAATTAAAACAAGTGTGTCGGCTGTGCCCATTCCTGGAAAGGTCTGATCAGGCTACAGCAGGGGTGGGCAATTAATTTCTATAGGGGGCCACATGAAAAATCTGAACTGTGTTTGGGGGCCGAACCAACTTTACTTAAAAATAAAATGAAACAGTGATGTCATGATTGTTTTTATTTTAAACTTGTTAATCTTCACAAATACTAAAGAGGTTTTTTGCGGTATGTTAAAGATAAGCAACTGATCAACTTTAGACAAAAAGCTATAAATGGTTTTTATGTCCGGCGGGCCGGACAGGAGCGGCTTGCAGGCCGTATGTGGCCCTCGGGCCGCACTTTGCCCAGGTCTGGGCTACAGTTACACATTCATTGGTTACATCCTGGCTGGATTACAGTAACACCCTCTACATGTAGCTGCCTCTGTAAAGTGTCAGGAAACTTCAGTGGGTCCAAAATGTGGCAGCCAGATTGCTAACTGGGGCTATTCACAGGAATGGTGTAATCCACCCACCCCCATAACTGCAGTTCCACTGTTGCTGATCCATTTCTGGGCACAGTTCAAGGTGCTGGTTCCAACCTATAAAGCCCTAAATGGCTTGGGTCTAAATTATCTCAAGGACTGTGTCTCTCTTTATGAGCCTGCCTGGGTGTTAAGATCATTGGGAGAGGCATTGTTCTCAGTCCCACCACCTTCACAGAAGTTTTTGGTGGAGAAACGGGAGAAGGCCTTCACTGTTTCTGCTCCCAGACTTTGGAAAGGCAGGTTGGCTCCATCTGTGCTGTCTTTCCACAAGCAGGTGAAGACCTTTCTCTTCAGGCAGGTTTTTCCTTAATTGATGGCCTGCCTGAATGGGATTTTTAAGTGGGTTGTTGTGCCTTACTGCTTTGAATATGTTTTTGGTGTTACTTTTGTTCATCATCTTTTAGTGTTGTATTTGATCTATTTTAGTATTTGTATACATAACTGTTTTTAGCATTAAATATTGTCTTTTAATGTTGTAAGTCACCTTGGGTCCTTTTAAAGGAGAAAGGTAGAGTTAAAATATTTTAAATAAATATGCAGCCTTATAAACTCTTACATTGCATTAGGAAGATTCATATCAGCTTTCCACTTATCTTTTCTCATTAATTATGATGGGATTCTGGTCAAGTTCTGAGTAATGTGATGATGCATCTTTCTGGGAATAACAAAACAAGCCAACTAATGAATCTCAAATGTTTTCATTCCCTTGACCTGAACTTGACCGAAGCAAGTTGTTGCAGCCAGAGATTTTTCTTCAGACAAAGCCCAGACGTGATGTTAAGCCTATGTTTTTGTCTTGGATAGAGATACAGTAACTGGGCGTTTACCAAAAAAAAAAAAAAAAGAACATCTTGTTTTAAGCAGGCAGCCAACAAGTACTTAACTGTCCAAAGTACAGCTTGAGAATAAGTGGTAAGAAAATAAGACGTGTGTGTAGTCAAAGGAAACAAAATGTTTAGAAAACTTAGTAGATCACCCATGTTAACATCTTAGCTAACACAGCATATCCTATCATGTCCCAGACAGATGACTACCTTCATTCTGCTGCCTTTAAAAAAAAACTGCACAAAGGATCAGCTCTTACACCCTCATTTGGTTAACAAGGTCCTCCTTAACACATTTCAAGTATTATGCTTCTTAGCTCATTGTAGGGGCCGAAAATTAGGATATGATTAGACAGTGAAGTTATCCTGGGCTGGATCAGGCTAAACAGGGTCACCTGAATGTGTGATCTGAAATTTAGAACAATCATTGCATCCACATACAAGGATCTGGTGGTTTCAGGACAGAAAGTCAGACCACATTTCAAAGTGACCCTATTTAGCCTTTTCTTCCCTCACAGTCTCCATGCCCCTGCCTTCTGTTCTGTTCCTTCTCCACAGGGAGTGAGAAAAAGCTGGATTATTTTTTTTCATATATTTGTATATCATTTTACTGGCTTGCGAATGAAGTGAAATGCATGGTTAGCCCAGAAATCTGTAATTGCTGCCAGAATATAGCTTCTTCCCCTTCCCCCATATTTTCTTTGTTTTAGCAGCAGGAAACAACTTTCAGTTGTTGGCATTAAACAGTCAGAAATAATGGGTAATTTAATAATAATAATCTTAGAACTGCAGAGATGGAAGGGACCCTATGGGTCATCAAATCAAGCCCCTGTCAAGGAGGCACTGTGGGCCTCCTTGACAGTTCTACACTATTTACATGTTTATATTTTTCTACCTGCAGTTGGTAGTTATGCAGAGCTCAATCTCATTGAGCTACCTTTTGCCCAGCCTTGTCTTAGACTGTCAAATCTTTCTCTAATGAACTCCATTCAAAGTAAAATGTTTTTAAAATCTTATGATCATGTGTTGCACATGCATGTAATTATTGTCAGTGGTCAAAAGTAGGGTGTGGTTGATACTTCAAACCATCTGAATGTTCTCTTCTTTTATGCTACTCTATTACACATAAGCATTATGAAGAAAAAATAATAGAGTTAAACACAAAACTTTTCAATTCTGTTAACTTTAATTTTTGTACAGTAGAAACATACAGTACTTGTCATAAGTATACAATTTGTATAATAATGCTTTCCAATACAATGAAAAATAATTTTAAACTCCTGAAAAACTGTGCACCTTCTCAAAATGATTGTTTTGTACACAGTTTAGAGTTTATACCAGCCAATAATTCTATAAGAATCATTTACTACATTCCACTTCTGCATGACCTTGGCATAAACTAGCCTGTGACCAAAACCAGATTAACCATACAGCATAATGGAGGAATAGCTTAGCCTGCAATAAAATAGTTTTTTATAATACTTTAGCACTTCTTGTTGCAGAGAACAGCTTGGAAATATGTAGGTTTCACATTCTGAAATCTTGGTCAAATGACACTTGGTGACAAAGAGGGTGAGGTTTCAATGTCTTACATAGTTTCTTGCCCACTTCTTAGATATTTTTTCCTACACAGGTGTTCTAATGTTCATACACCTTTAATGGCTGCTCCCCTTGTCTCCCCATACCCCACTATTGTTCTCTTCAGTTTAACCTAGTGAATGTTGGGGAATAATAATAAGCAAGAGCCAATTAAGACTAGGTGCTTTTAGAGGGTGACGGAATGTTTAAGCTCAAGAAAAATGATTTTTTTTTTCAGGACCAGATTTGCTACTAGACTTTCAATCAGTTATGTAAATTAAGTCTGTGTTTACCTCCAAGTGATCAGTCTTGAAACAAAGCAAGCTAATTTGCAAGATAGAGGGGTGAGAAATGCTAACATTAGAAGAAACACAGGTTTTTAATATTTAAAGAATCTCTATTTCATGGGAGCTGAGCATCTTCTCTACTTTGAGTCAAATGTTGGCTCTGGGATGGAGCTCAAATGCAAATTTGTGTTTCTACAGTGGTAACATAAATTGGGGAGGAACAAAAGTTGGCGTGCTTCTAGCTGTGTTTCATCAATGATGACAAATGGGGACTAGCATCCCTATTCTAATTTTATACACACACTTCTTCATTTTTACACACTCTAATCATGTTTCCCTTGCTAAGGTCACTCAATTTGCACATGGAAGGCTTGCATCCTGTGCACACACACAGAGAGAGATTTAAATGCAGTGAATCCCTAAACTTGTTTACATACCTTCCTCCATGCCAAGGTTTTCAAAAGATGCAGCTGTACAGCACACCCTGTTAACTCTGCCCTGCACACTTAAGAAGAGCCAACTGCTTTTAATCCAGATGAAAGAACAGGCAGAGATTTCACTCTTAATTATGTTTGAAATATTCAATGAAACTCTTTCAGCATACAGCAATGCTTCTCACAGAAGCTGTTGGGTACAGCAGCCAGCTCTGGGATGTCACATGGGACCTCATAGTGGCAGTACCATTTTTCTTTTCTCATTTTAGGTGGCAGAACCTCTCAAGTGAAGAGAAGTTCCTTCACAAAAAACAACAAACATCAGGCTTGATGTTTTTTTTCTCTCCTGAACAAACTACTTTTGCTTGAAGGAAGTGTTTTCTTTGCTTCCACATTCACCTGTGTTGCAACTTTAGTATTGACATACAAATCGCTCTTGTGCTCATGATGCCTCCTATGTTTCCTTCCATCTGAGTGGGTGACCCCGTTCTTCCTTCTGAGAATTACTATGTCCCCAGTTCTATTCACATGTAACTGAAGACCTTGCAGAGCAAATACAATGTTTCACGTTTGAGCCAGATTGCCAAGAGTTCCATTTTGGGTCAGACTGGCTTAGGCTGCTACTCACAAACCATACAAAAGCCAGTGTACGGCTGTGTAAACTCCACAAAGGCTCCGGTGGGGTGGGGGTAGTAATCCAAAAGCAGATTTTGCAGACAGAAGCAATATTTAGCTGCATAGTTCCTAATTCTAATTAAGCATAAATATTTTCCTCAAATCAGAAGAATCATGACCAGTTTGAGTTTCTTCCAAAAATCATAACCTATGTGAAGTCCAATGTGCAGAAATCCCATCATCAATCTGCGGTGACTTGAAATATGAAATGTGAAGTAGTAGTGCTGCTGAAGCCTCGTCCGTTGTTATCTATCAGGCACAGCACTGGCCGAGGTAATTCAGTTATTTCATCTTACCATGAGCCATGAAAAGGCACAATTACTGTCACTATAAAGGAGGTATCTGATGTTCCAGAATAAATGAGTTTAATTGTGTCACAACGATCTTCCTTGGTTTGGTTTACATAAGAACTTCTGGTTCAATATTAAACAACAAATCATCATTCCCTCTTCTAACTTCAAGTAGCAGAGGTGACTCATTTATCACTGCCTCTTGCAGGTCAGCAGAAGTTTTCAGTGGTCGTCCATTCACTTTAACAATGATATCTCCATCCTTAATACCACCTCTGTGTTGTCAAAAGAAAAACAGATATAAGCAAAAGTTCATTTCTCCTTACCATAAATACACTGATCAGCCACAACATTAAAACCACCTGCCTAATATCATGTAGGTCCCCCTCATGCTGCCAAGATAGCTCTGACAGGTCAAAGCATGGACTCCACAAGACCTCTGAACTTAATCCTATGGCATTTGGCATCAAGACATTAGTAGTAGATCCTTTAAGTCCTGCAAGTTGTGAGGTGTGGCCTCCATGGATCAGATTTGGTGTTCTAGCACATCCCATAGGATCTCGGGAATCTGGAGGCCAAGGCAACACCTTGAACTCTTTGTCATGTTCCTCAAACCATTCCTGAACATTTTTTGCAGCGAGGCAGGGTGCATTATCCTGCTGAAAGAGGCCACTGCTATCTGGGAACACCATGGCCATGAAGGGGTGTATGTGCTCTCCAACAATATCTAGGCAGATGGTCTGTGTCAAAGTAACATCCACATGAATGCCAAGACCCAAGGTTTCCCAGCAGAATGTTGCCCGGAGCATAACAGTGCCTCTGCCAGTTCTTCCCATAGTGCAGCCTGCTGCCATCTCTTCCCCAAGTAAACAACACACATGCACCCAACCATCCACTTGATCTAAAAGAAAATGTGATTCATCAGACCAGGCAACCTTCTTCCATTGCTCCATGGTCCAGTTCTGATGCTCATGTCCATTGTAGGTACTTTCAGCGATGGACAGGGGTCATCATGGGCATCTGACCAGTCTGCAGCTACGCAGCTCCATATTCAGCAAACTGCAATGCACTGTGTGTTCTGCCACCTTTCTATCATGGCCAGCATTAAGTTTTTCAGCACTTCAAGCTACAGTTGCTCTTCTGTGTGACTGGGCAAGACCTTCACTCCCCACATTCATCAAAGAGCCACGGGCACCTGCAACTCTGATGCTGGTTCACCGGTTGTCCTTCCTTGCAACATTTTTGGTAGGTACTAACCATTGCATACCAGGAACACCCCACCAGACTTGCAATTTTGGAGATGCTCTGACCCAGTTGTCTAGCCATCACTATTTGGCCCTTGTCAAAGTCACTGATATCTTTTCACTTGCTCATATTCCCTGCTTCCAACACATGAAATTCAAGAACTGACGGTTCACTTGCTGCCTAATGTATCCCACCTCTTCACAGGTGCCACTGTAACAATATAATCAATGCTATTCACTTCACCTGTCAGTGGTTTTAACGCTGTGGCTGATCAGTGTATAACAGGCCTGCATTGTCTCAATATGTTTTTATAGGAGGCTTTTTCAGTGTACTGACAACGAGGGTCAGAATTTACAGACTGAATATTCTTTATCTAATTTTAATTCAAATATTACACTCAGCTTCAGCCTTCAGTTGCTGCCAGGTCACATCATTGCTCTATAATGACTTCTTTCATCATCAACATCACTATTGTAATCAACAACTACAGCAAACAGTGTAAAGTGCTTGGGGTGAAGGTGGGAAGACAACCCCACAGTAGGGGCCAGGGTGTATTAATCCAGCCTTAATTCAGACATACATGCATCTCTTCCATGGGACCCAGTTTTTAAAAACTAAGGATTGCGTGTTGCAATATATCCACAGAAAAGAGTTGAACTGGCACTGTATAGCATCTTAGTTATGGACAGAACAATGTCCTTAGCTTAATGGTAAATAACATAGTTTCCAATCAGAGCATTCCATGTTCACTCCCTCACAGCTCCACTTGAAGTATATTGGCCTCAGAAAGAACTTTCTCTGTCATAGAAAGCAGCTGCTCATTGGAGCAGATAGTGCTGGCTTCAGTGGATGCTTTAAGTGTTCTGATAATGTAGATATGAACTTTTTGTAGAAAAAGTGCAGGAATTTCAGAACTGTAGTCATTTTATTATGATTAGGGCAAGGTTGCCTATACAAATGTTATGGATTACGGGTCTCAAACTTGTTTCAAGTTCTGTCAACTCAGACTGACACTTAAAAATTAACATTGCCAAGTTTACTGAAACTGAAACTGAAAGTAGAAATCTAATTTCAAGTTTTTTAGAATAAAAATAAGTCAACCACAAGTTGAGCCTTAAAGTAGAAGTGCTTCTGTTGGTTTTGCTGCACTTGGTTTATGTAGAGCAACTGTTTCAAGTTGGAACCAACATACCTCTGTGATGGTGAATTTGGAATAACTTCATGTACATAAATTCCACTACTGACGTCTGGGAAATCTGGATTATTAAGCTTAAGTTCTTCTACTAATCTAAAAACAAAACAAAACACACAGAGAAAGACAAATATTACTAAAATGTGAATCATTATATTACGATTGCCATAGCCATTCTTCTCTCATGCAATCAATCAACCAATTTATTTTATTTATTTAAAATATTTTACCCTTAAAAAGGCCTATGGCAGCTTACATCTTTAAAAAGACAATATTTAAAAGTTAAAAACAGTAAGTATACAAATATTAAGAGAGAATTAAACAAATATTATATTGAAAATGGTAAATAAAATAAATACTAAAAACACATTTAAAAACAAGAAGATATAACTATCCATTTGTGATAGCCAGTCACAATCAATGAATTTATCAATCATCCCCATATGCATTTGTTCTGATAGATTTTGAAAATCAAGGATTTTTACCCCAGTGGATTATTTTATCAATAATAGCTCAGTTACATTTTGTTAAATTAACAGTACAAGACTCATCAAACACAGGCTATTAATACATATTGACACCAATGGAAGACCAAGTGGCTAAGTCTGGTTGGGTTTTTTATTGTTTTAGTACCAGAAGGGGAGAGTGGTGATGGTAGGATCATTAGGAAAAATACATCCGTTCATTGTGTGGGTGGCAGGATGATTGCCAAATGAAAGAAGAGCTCTCCCTCTCCACTACATCTCAGGCATTTGGAGGTTTAGAGAGTCAGTCTCTCTAAGCTGTTGTTTACTATACATGCGGAAAGTAAAACAGCTACCCATGATTAGACCAGAGTGGGGCCACCAGTCATGTCTGTACCATACCCAGGCTGAGCTATGTAATTCTGGCTGTGTACACCATACAAAAGCAACTTAAACTATGGGGTGGGTGGGTGGGTGGAGGTAGAGAGGTTGTGACTGCTGTTGCTGCCACCGCTACCTTCATAGGGCACTGTAGCCTTGGTTGCTACCTGAACATGCTGGCTCCTGACTGGCCTAAGACTGGCCCTGTTTCTTTATGATAGGAATGGGGGAGCACACTTGGCCCACCAGACATTCAGCTGAGCCCAGCACTACAACCCTGCAGAGGAGAGACTTACATTTCAACTGTAATTACAGACATAAGTGTAGCAGCTCAGGATGTTCTACATTTGAATACACAATAAGGGACTTACACAGGTGTGATTGTCATCATTCTTATACCAATAAATCTTTTCCCATCTGGAATAAAAATAAAAAACCCTGTTAGGAATTTTAAAAAATGTTTCTGAGAATGACTTAAGCACAACATTAGAACCAAATAAAAATCAAGTAGATCATCAGAGGTGATATCCCAGGTTTCACCTGGGATAACTGTTTCACAGGCAGAACCCACCACTTATAGTCAGTCACACAACATGCTTGGGGGAATTCACCCCAAGTTCACTCCTTGGACGGTCACTCTCCATTACTCCAGTAGAACCTAATGATCTGTGACATATTCAGGTTCTAATGAATTCAATGGGATTCGTTCATTTAACTCCAAGAGCTTTGCTGGTTTCTGGATGTGATCTAAAGAATAATTGGGCTGACTTCCAGATCTTTACAGAATCATCCCAGATGTGCAGAAATAAAAAGGGGTTGGTCATCCAAATAAGCATACCACATTTGCATCCAATGCCTGGAAAAGCTGCTAGTTATAAGCGAGTTGTCTCAAATGCCACAAAGCCAGAAAATTAGATGTTAAGGTAATGCTTAAAGTACATGCCCCGTGATCATTGTGCATTGTGCACTGCCACAAAATGGATCATAGAATATGTACCAAGAAAGTCTATTTTGGTAGGTACAGAGGAGGAATCCACACACACTGGGTCCAGCCCTTAATCACCCAGAAAAGATGCAAAGAGTCACATGGATTCCATACAGCAGTAGGAAGGATTTTGCCCCCTCACCATCAGTCTTCTGCATATTTGTTTGTTTGTTTGTTTGTTCAATTTATATCCCGCCCATCTAGACTGAAGTCTACCCTGGGCGACTAACAATAATTCATAAAAGTAAAAAAAATATAATAAAATAAAGACAACTGTAATAATATAATTTAAGATGGCAAAAGTAATTAGGTGATGACAGGAGGGAAATATATTAATGTAATGTAATATCTACATAACTGATAAAGTAATAACCAAGGAGGACAGAGTATTGAAACAAGTACCAGAAAATCAAGCTATAAACCAGATACACTGAAGAGAGAGAAATATTCTGCAGGCCAAAGCAAAATGTTATAGATTAAATGGACATAAATATAGGCACATCTTCTTGGTAGGCATCCAGTGTTCCTTCTGCTGGGTGGTGCAGAGAAATGGTGACATACCCAAGCCCATAGACAACTGTGGAAGAATCAGGGGTAACTAGTGTACCTATGATTGGTACCTATCATTTTTTTAAAGCTTGAAGAACATGGAGGGTGTACTCCACATTGTTTCCTTGTAAATTTCATGGGCAGACATGTTGGAAGAAAATACAATAGAAGCTGCCATTGTCCTTATGGAAACACATGGTAAGATGTAATGGGTTGGAAATACCGTGGTGAGTACAAGAATGCAAGCTTTAGTCCAAAATGACAGGGTTGTTTTAGAGAACTTGCAGTCATGAGAGGCCTTGTGGAATGAGACAGAAATTCATCAGAACACCAAAGGGACTTAGTTCTAGTCAAATCTTGATGTGTAGCTTTGTAGCAATGTAATCTGGATCAGGCTCCGGAAACATTTTATTGAAACTCATAGAAAGTTTCCCATCCCCTCTTTCAAGTTCTGAGGCTCCATAGAGCTCCCTTTTTGCCTTGGGCAAGTCTTTGGGGGCATCAGGACATGGGAAGCCTTTAATAGTTAAAAAAATGCCACCATCTAGATTGCTGCCACTGGGATTCTTGACCTACTATCAACCTGAGCCCTCAAATGAATGATTCTTGTTGGGCTGAAATGATTCTTGCTGAAATTGATTAGGCAACTTGTCTTCAGTCTCATAGAGAGTAAGCACCTTTGGCCTTGTCCAGAGGAGGCCCTCTCAACAAGATGCGATTCAAGTAGGGGTACAGGCATACCCCACAACTGAGGCAGAGGTGCACCTGACTGCAGACACAGACGACTGATAACAAAGCCACACTAATTTCTGGAGAAAACAGATGTTTATTGCTCAGTTGAATAAGGAGTTGCTAAACTGGAAAAGAAACAGAACTCCTTTCTGTACTGTTTTAAGAGGGAAGAAGGCATCACTGGTGGTGGGGTTTGGACATGGTCCTTGGACACTCCAAACCAATTACAAATTAAACCTAGTGCCTCTGCAGACAGGTGAAGGAGTATGAGATGAAGCTGTTGTCAAGAAAATATTAACATTAGCTGAAAAGTGGCAAGTGTGAGATTCGAGTAAAACAACACGGTGCCTGTTTGCTGCACTTTTATTGGAGTGCAGAACAGTGGGTGGTACCCTTTGCAAGGAAGACATACAACAATCCATCACCTCATTGCTCCCCTACTTTGTTGTCAAATATTTTGCCATCTTTTTTTGGACTGCTCTGCCAAGGCTGGGAGTGATTGGTGGACAAGGTCCAGAGGCTGCAAGCAGGGGCACTTTCCTCTTTACTGTGACTGCTCACAAGATGCTCAGTTCTCTATTTGGCAAGAGCAGGAGAGCCCTGCAACAATGGCACCAACTCGAGGGTCATTTGGGTGGTCAAGCCCACACTCTTCAACAAGCAACCAGATCCGCTTCAAGAGCCTTATGCTATTTCACTGTCTCATTCACCTTTGTCCCCACACCCTATCTTATAGACAGAAAAGGGATTTTTTTCCTTTGAAACTGGAAGAGAAATAAACAGAAGACACAGGTATGTAATATGAGCAGATAAGCAAGAGAGCTAATAGCAAAGTCATGCAACTGGAACAGATAAGTAAGGGAGCCAAAGCAGAGTTCTGATCTGGGGAGAAAGACAGATGCTGAGGCAGTAGAGTCCTTCCTACTGTTGTTTGAATTCATATGATTTCCTAACTCTTGTTTGGGTAGTGAAGAGAGATGTGTGGATGCTTTCTCTGCAATGCCCAGAGAATGTGCTCGCTTACATCTTGCCCTCCATGCAACCACACACTGCCTTGTCTTTCAGGCCACCTGATTTTAGTAGGGGAGGAGCAAGTACCTGGGGCCATCCTAGTTCTTTATTGCCTTATGGAGCTTCTGTGTACCCTCCTGTATCACTAGAGGAACCCTTCTGTGAGTTGATCCATGCCAGTTTGGCCTTACGATTGACTGGGAGACCTTATACACACACTGTGGGTATGCTTTTAGTGCCTGCAGTTCTCAGCACTGATACTTTCTTCCTTTTAATATCTGCTCAGAAATTAAGGCTCAGTATTTTTTTAAGAGCACTAAAAATTGCTGCTGTTTAAAGTGGGTTGGCTTTTGCAAGCCAATGTGGCTAATATGAGTGTGGTTCTTTAACAGCTGAATTTATTAATTTCATCTTTACTGATTTTTTAAAAAATGTTGCCTTAATATATGGAGTTCCTTGTAATTAATTCCTACATTTGTTATGCAGCCTGGAGCATATCAAAGTAGTCTTTTCGGCTGACAGGAAATGAAATGATGAACTAATCTCTGTGGAACAGCTGAGGCAGCAAAGGCTAAAGAACGAGAACCAATGGAGTCTTTCCACAGTTTTCTGTTGTGAGCTCTCAGTTGCAAAGTGTTACTGTCTAGAAGCTGTTCTTTCTCCATATGCTCTTATATTTTCCCTCTAGGAAAAGGTGGCAGCATTGTCAAGATTTGGCTTCTTTTGGGTGAGAAAAGATTAGATACCAACTTTTGCAATATTCCCGTAATTCTTCTACAACATTACTGCTATTACTAGTGGTCAATGGCTACCAGTTCAAGTGGTGATTCGAGTTTCTCATATTACTGTAAGGCAAGTTCCTGTCTCAGTCTCGCTTACATCACTGTACACAGGCCTCCACACACAGCTTTACCACTAGACTGGCACCTGTATGTGCAAACATTCTCCTTGCTGATCCAGCAGCGGGGATTGTATCCATAAAACACTTTTAGAAAGGTTAAACTCCTGTTGCCATTCTTTGTCTTTCTATTCTTTCGAAAACTATGGTCCTATAATTTGGAGTTACTACTATTTGCACATTAAATTTTCTTCCTTTATTAGAATGTGCCTCAGATAGGGATAGTAATTACTTCTGCAGCTGGAGCCTGAGTTTTTCCAGAGTTAGCTGGAATGATATCAGGAATTACATAAGTACTTTAAAATGCTTTAATTATGTTTACTGCCACACTTTGGATCCAATCCATTGTCACAGGCAGATATTGAAATATGAGCAAGAAAGGTCCCAAGAGCAACTAAGAATGACTGCCTTGCTGGCCAGCTTGGCCCAGGTTCTGGGCTTCAACAGACAGTTCTAGCACTTCATTGTCCTGAGTCTCCCAGCTCCAAGGTGAGGACTGAGTCACCTTGGTTCAACAGCAGCAGAAGAGAAGCTGGCGTAATTGCTTACAAAGTGAAGTCTATTCTGTGCACAAGCACTCCCCAGGGCTATTGATCTAGCAGCCTGAATGACCATTTGCTGCAATAAGATTATGTGAAGAAAGGAATGGGGAGGGGGCAGCAGAGAATGTAGAAGAGTAATAGGAGGAATCATATGAAAGGTTTAACAGGGTCTCAGCAACTTGCCACATAGCAAACTGTTCGCCGTCACTAGTTTCACACATGGTCAAAAGGACTGAAACAGACTCAATACAGAGGGAGGCAGCTGTGCCCCCAGAAAAACTAAAAGCTATCAAGCTACCAAGAGTCAGACAGGAGTCTAATAATACATGACCCTGCATTATAATACAGACAGGTATTCACATTCTACTCTACACTCCTTTACTTATATACATTATAAACTTTGTTTTAGTCACATATATGAAACTGCAATGTAAGTGAAGGCAAAGGAGTAGCAAAGGAACATCTGACAAAGGAACAAGACTACCAAGATTATTGATTGGTATTTCCCCCCCTGTGTTTTATACATTGTTTTTATGTGACATTAAGTTGCATCCCACTTATGGCAACCCCTGTGAATTAATGGCCTCCAAATGGTCCTGTTATTAACAGTCCTGATCAGGTATTGCAAACTAAAGATCACAGCTTCTTTTACTGTTTCATGTTCAGTCTTCCTCTTTTCCTACTGCCCTAACTTTTCCTAGCATTATTGTCTTTTTCCAGTGAATCTTGTATACTCATAGTGTACCCAAAGTATGATAGCCTGAGTTTAGCTTCTAGTGAGAGTTCAGGCTTGATTTATCTAGAACCCACTTATTTGTCTCTCTGGCCATGCATAAAGTATTTTCCCCAACACCACATCTCAAGTGAATCAATTCTTTTCTTCTTTACCTTCTTCACTGTCCAGCTTCCACATCTGTATACCATAACTGAGAATATCACAGTATAAATTATCTTGGCCTTCTCCTCCAGTGATACATCCTTAGTTTTTTCTAGTTTGTTCATAGCTGCCACTCCAATACTGAGGCTTCTTCTGATTTCCTGGCTGCAGTCTCCATTCATATGATGTCACCTTACATTGGCACTTGTGGTGTGTAAGGATCAATCATGAGGCCACTATTGTTACCCAGAGGACACCTGGATGTGTTCAAGTTCCTCATATTCTTCAAGAAGACTCCTTCTGTATCCCAGCACAACATTGGATGGAATCATATTGAACATCTGTCCAGCTCAAGAGGCCTATGAATAGTTTGTTGAGCAGTCAAAAGATAATCCCAATTGTCCATAACCAACTACCTCCAAGGTCTAACATTGTAAAGAGTTACCAAAATGAATAATTATTTTTCATTGTTTGAACAAAATCTGTGGTATGGTATAGTTCAGCTCATGCAAACTGGATGACATAGCATTCAGTGAAAATTGCAGAATCATTACCAGATGCCTGAAACCAACCACTATTGACTACAAATCAGTTATTTAACAGGCATTGCACCCAGTAACAAATGGAGAGCAGCAGCAGCTAATAGTGAAAGGCTCAAAGCATCTACATTAAATGCACATCCACTCTTTTGCTATCATCCTTCCACTGCCAGATTAAAATCAAGGTGCATCGGGCCAGACATTTTCCATTTTGCTTTGCTGTTTTCTATTTTCCTTGGCACTGTAAAGCTGCTTCAGTGTTCTCTTGGCATGAAGGTGGATCAAAGGATGGTCAAACTGCCCTGCTTGGCAAGGCAGGCAGGCTGGAGAAAGCAGATGTGCTTATCAAACACTACTTCTTTGCACTTTTTCATATGCATACCTTAGCTTATCATGGTGAGGAACGGGGGGGGGGGAGGTATTTCATATGTCTCTACTGCTCATTAGTAATGATAAAAAAGGGAAAAGGCTATTTGACTTGCCCACTGGTTGTTTGGACGTCTTGCACTAACTTGCAGGCCACACTGTTGCCCGTTCCAGCTTATTGGGTGCACCTGCATGTCTGTAAGTTACTCAGTAAACTTCTCCTTGCAAGCAAACCTGGAGCTGACTCATCACTTCCTTGGGATTCTCACAAATAGTTTTAAAACAATGGAACCCCAGGAAAATCTAGCACCAAGTCACATGGAGAACTGAGTTACTTCGAAGCCACTTAATGGGTTACACACTGGAGTTGGCCAAACCTTAAAAAATGAGCTTTTCACACTGACACAGATCTTTGTGAGGGTGGAGAAGTATTTTTATTTATTTATTTATTTATTTATTTATTTATTAAATGTATACCCCGCCCATCTAGACCCAAGTCTACTCTGGGTGGCTAACAATAAAAAATGGCATAAAAGCGATATAATAAAATAGAGAACAACAATAGTAATATCGTTCAAGATGGGGAAAAGATAAAAATAATCAAGTGATGACAGGAGGGAAAGCCTGCCTAAAGAGCCAGGTCTTAAGTTGGCTCTTAAAAACACCCAGCGAGGGAGCCAGACAGATCTCTGAAGGGAGACTGTTCCAAAGGCGAGGGGCCACTGCCAAGAAGGCCCGGTTTCTTGTTCTTTCTCTCTGGGCCTCCCTCGGCATTAGGCCCCTCAGCCGCCCTTCCTGGCTAGAACGAGTGATTCAGATCTACGTGGGAGGAGGCATTCTGCTAGATATCGAGGTCCTAAACCGTTTAGGGCTTTATATGTCATCATTAACACTTTGAAATCAATGCGGAAATGAACGGGCAGCCAATGCAAGGCAGCCAGAGTGGGGGAGATATGTTGATATTTTCTCGTCCCACTGAGAAGTCTGGCCGCTGCATTCTGCACCATTTGAAGCTTCCGCATCAATCTCAAAGGTAGCCCCACGCAGAGTGCATTGCAGTAGTCTAATCTTGAAATTACAAGCGCATGGACCAAAGTGGTGAGCGCCCCAACATTAAGATAGGGACACAGCTGAGAAATCCGCCACAGATGGAAATAGGCAGAGCGGACCACTGACGCCACCTGGGTTTCCATGGTGAGTGCCGGATCCAGATGGACCCCCAAGCTGCGAACCTTACTCTTCGCGGTGAGAGTCACTCCCCCAAAAGAGAGGGAGTTTCCCAAACCACCAATGGAGGGGCCACCCACCCTCAGGACCTCCGTCTTGTCCGGGTTCAGTCTCAGCCCATTCTCTTGCATCCATTGTAGTACAGCCTCCAGGCAGCGCTGAAGGGACGGAACGGCATCCACTGTGGTTGGAGAAAAGGAGATGTAGAGCTGGGTGTCATCAGCGTACTGATGGCACGAAGCCCCACACCTCCTGATGACCCCACCCAGCGGCCTCGTGTAGATATTAAACAGCATTGGGGAGATAATCGAGCCCTGCGGAACCCCACAATTGAGGCTCCACGGGGCCGAAACACTCTCCCCAAGCTGTACTCTCTGAGGACGGTCCTCCAAGAAGGATCGGAGCCAGGCAAGCGCCAGACCACCGATTCCCAACTCGGAGAGCCTCCCCAGGAGGATACCGTGGTCGACAGTATCAACCTGAGATATCGGCTGAGATATCGAGGAGGACCAACAAGGACATTTTGCCCCTGTCAGCCTCCCTCAGCAGGTCATCCAACAGGGCGACCAATGCCATTTCCGTACTGTGGCGCAGCCTGAAGCCCGACTGGAATGGATCCAGGGCATTGGTTTCATCCAAAAGAGCCTGAAGCTGGTCAGCCACCATCCTCTCTACCACTTTGCTAAGGAAAGAAACATTGGCGACGGGCCTGTAATTGCCAATACCGTCCGCCGCCAAACTTGGTTTCTTCCTAATGGGCTCAATGAGTGTTGACTCCTGGAGAGACCCATTAATTATTGCTGTGGCCCATTCGGTTGTTGTAGGCCTGGCTGCTTTGATTAGCCAGGCCGGGCAAGGGTCAAGGGAGGAGGTGGTGGCACGACAGCGGTCAAGCGCTTTGTCCACCATATCTGGCATCACAGGCTGAAAGAGATCAAGTCTCACCGGGCAAGGCGGAGCGCTGGACATCTCTGCTCAATCTACTGTATTCAAAAAAGGAGAGAGCTCCCGGCGGATGGCCTCCACTTTAGATTTTAAAAATGCTGCAAATTGGTCAGGTGAAATACTAGTAGGAGGCCCATCACTTATACCAATTCCGGATAGATCGCGAACTATACGGAAAAGTTCCGCCTGCTGATTTGAAGCTTCGCTTATCCGGATAGCGAAGTGAGCTCGACTAGCAGCCCTCACCTTAGCAAGGTAATGGTTAGTCGCGATCCTGACAGCTTTCTGATTATAATCCGTTGGGTTCTGTCTCCAGTTGCACTCTAGCCTTCTCCTGTTTTGCTTCATAGCTTGCAGCTCCTGGTTAAACCAGGGTGCAGGCCAAGCTCTGCGCCGGAGAGGGCGTTTAGGAGCGATCGTGTCTACAGCCCTGGTGGTGGCAGCAAGCCAGCCATCAACCAGAGCCTCGACAGGAGCGCCAGTCAGATCAGCCGGAATCCCTCTCATGGAATCCTGGAATCCTATAGGATCCAGTAGCCTTCGAGGGCGGACCATTAAAATAGGTCTTTGCTCCCTGCGGGGAGGGAGAGCCACTGAGATGTTACATTTTATTAGGTGGTGATCCGACCATGACAAGGGAACTGACACAAGGTCAGTCACCATCAGACCACACTCACTCCGCTTAGTGGAGAACACCAGGTCTAGCGTGTGACCACCCACGTGGGTTAACATGTTGGGACATGTCCAAGGAAGCCATGGTTTCCAAGAACTCAAGAGCCGGACCAGAAATCTCTGCCTCCGCATGGATGTTGAAATCACCCAAGACCAGAAGCCTCGGGGAGTCCAACAGTGTCACGGAGACAAAGTCCGCCAGCTCCAGTAAGGAAATGGCTGGGTCGCGGGGAGCACGGTAAGCCAGCAAGATCCCAATACCATCCCTGGCCCCAATCGACACGTGGAGGGCCTCCAGACCTGGCTTCACCACAGTAGAGCGCCTAATAACCTCCAGAGTGTTTCTATAAACAATGGCTACTCCCCGCCCCCCGCCCCTCCAGTCTACCCTGGTGCTGGACAGCATAACCAGGAGGACAGGCAAGAGTCAAGGGAACACCTCCTTCCCCGCCCATCCAAGTTTCGGTTATGCATGCCAGGTCTGCATCCTCCTCCAGAATAAGGTCTTGGATAATCTGTTGGACACAGCCCTGGCATTCAACAGCACCAGATTTAGAGTGGAGGGACGGCTGAGTACAAGCAACATCACAACTACCCATGTTTCCCCGAAAATAATCCCTACCCTGAAAATAAACCCTGGTATGATTTTTCAAGATGATTGTAATATAAGCCCTACCCCAAAAATAAGCCTTAGTTAAGTGAAACCCTGCCCTCCACCAGGGACTCACCCGGATCCTCCAAGCCCTTGAGAGAGACTTAAAACTTCTTCCCCTCCTCTCCCACTTCCCTTGCTCGCGGAGGGGCTGGGCAGCCAGGGAGGAAGGAGCTGCGTGCCGCCAGGAACTTGCTCCTTGGCTCCTAAGTTCCCAACGGCTCTTGGGGCTTGCACCTCTGCAGTGTGCACACTTCCCACCCTCCAGCGTGTGCCCAGGCGAGGCTAACAAAGCACAAGGTTGGAGGGGGGAGACGATTTTGGAGATCCGGCCCCCTCCAGCCAGCCAGGCCCCCGCCCTGCCTTTATTTTTTCCCTCCCCTCTTTCTCCTACCATAAGCCTTTTAACCCTCCTCTTGTTTGGCTCCCTCTTCGGTGCCGCTGGCAGGGCCACTGCCGTGTTGAAGCAGCCGCCGCCCTCTCCTCAACCGGGCTCGCCGGCTTCGGGACCCCACCAGCCTCCACACCAACACCACCCCCTCCACTGCTGCCATTGTTTCCCACAAAACAAACCCAGTACCCGCCAGCCCCAACAGGAGCCTCAGTCCAGGCACCGCTACCGGAGGAACCCGAGCCACCACCTGGCAGCGGCAGTGGCGGAGGCACCCCTGGAGGAAGTGGCATCAGGTACATTTAAAGAAGGGGAAGGAGAACGGGAATAAATTAATAATAATAAATGATGGTATTTGAATAAATGTAGATTGTTATACTTGAAAAAATAGAACATCCCCCGAAAATAAGCCCTAATGCGTTTTTTTGAGCAAAAAAGTAATATAAGACCCTGTCTTATTTTTGGGTATGTCATTGTTTTCTATGCCCCTTGAAAAGTACTATGGAAGATCTGATGCTAGCTGCCCCCAATGTTCTTGATGTTGCCCATCAAATTTGGACAAAATCAAACCCTTGTCAAACACCTTTACCAATGAAAAACTCTTTGTTTCCCCATATCCTATTCTAACAGTGGTCTCTTCTCCAGTGTAAAGGTTAAATAGCAGGACAACTAAATATTGTGACACTCCTTTTCTTTCAGAATTATCCACACAGCTTATAATGACCCACATAGTCAAATGATTTGCTGAACTTTATAAGCTGATATTCTCCTGCAGTCCTTTGGTATCCTCCAGTAGCCAGCGTACATTTGCCATCTTCCTTTGTGACTTTTCTTTTCCTGAATCTAGGTTGAACATTTGTTATTTCCTGCTCCATATGTGGTAGAACTGTGTTTTGTTTTGTTTTTTTGAAATCTTGAACATCACTTTACTTGTAGGGGAAATTATGCAATGGTCCTATAGCTACTACATTGCTGTCTATTTGGCTGCAGAGCCAGAGGCTGGGAATTCAATTCCTCACCATGTATCCCAGAACAGCCAGCCCGTGTGGCCTCGGGCAAGCTGCATAGTCTCAGGAGGCCCCCAGAATATGGGAATGATAAATCACTTCTGCGTGTTCTCTTCCTAGAAAACTCTGAAAATGGTTGCCATAAGACAGAATTGACTTGACAGCACACAGTTATCATTATTGCTATTCTTTGAATAGCAATTGCACATTGCTATATACAGCACGCTTTTCTAGCCAAATCTCCCACTATTGATCACAAATGTTACCTTTACTTTGCTTGTCATAATTCTCTGAGAGGCATCGAGCACATTGAATGTTTCCAGTCTGTAGACTATCTTTTTTTCCCATATTTGTTGACATATTCCTGTTAGGATTTGATTAATTCAGTATTATACTAAATCTTAGCATTTTCACCTGTTGAACACAAATTCAGAATGCACAATAATATCACCTTGTCTTATTAAAGCCTTGAGGCATTTCTGATGAGACAAGAGGTCTCCTTTTAAGCATACATAGCTGCACACTATACCAGGGCTAAAAGCAGAAGAGTGGAAAAACTCTTTCAAAGAGATTATAATGTTATCATCATGCTGCCTCATCTGTATGATTCCATGGCACCTCTCTTGGAAAATATTTGTAGCTGCACTAAAAATGATATACAGCACCCTGTTCTAGCCAAATCTCCCACTATTGTTCACAAATTTTACCTTTACTTTGCTTGTCATAATTCTCTGAGAGGAATCGAGCAATACGATCAGAAGGAATAGCAAAGGAAATTCCTGCAGTAACCTTTAAAGTGTTGATGCCAATCACTTCACCGTCCTGTTGAAATAAGATACAACTTTTGTTTATTATTTCAAAAGGGTTTACTTTTAAAAAGAAATGCCTTCATAGCAGCTTCTGCTTTGCTTCATAAAATGACTTAATGTTCTTCTTACAGTGTTATCAGTAGCAACAACCAATGGTAAGAAGGAGATGAATATCTGAACATTTTCTTGTCCTCAATGAAAAAAGGTTATATTGACACATTGAGACATCCTGTCAACAAAATGATCAACCACTGCTAGTTTTTCCTGCTTGATAGCAGAAGGAAAGGACTTTTTCCCTCAGTAACAGTGTTTGGAAAACAACTGTGGCTTTTGCACAAAAATGTATTTGCATTTAAAATCTAGTATTTTGCACAAAGAACAAGGTTTTTGTGCAGCATGTGAAGTTTTCAGTTCCTTTCCCCCCCACAGAATACAGGTTTTTGAACAAAGAACACTTCTGTGGATTTTTGGTTAAAAAAACCTAACAAAATGACAAAAATAAACAAAACCTTTTGTCATCTCACCCAGGAGGAGGAGAATATCAGAAACTTTTTATTTACATATGCAAAAATGTAATAAGTGATGATTTACACCACTACCCAATAGGTAGGTGGAATCAATCAATTGTTGAAAGATCGATGTCAATGTGATTCTTCATTCGCTTTAAAGAAAAGGGCAGCTAAGCAAATAATAAAGCCAATTGAGAAGTCTTTAAGTGTTCCAGGGGATCAGTCCTATTCAGCTGATCCTCTCTGCACATAATGAGGGGAAGGATGGGGACATGTTAGTTTTCTCTCGCTTCTCCATGCCTTGCTGACCTCCATTTGTGGAGTATGGCAGGATCTACAGCAGGAACGAGATGGAAGGAAAAGACCTAGCTATTGTGTCTCCATTCTTCTCTCATGTGCCTCTAATCAAGTGAAGAAAAGAACACCAGTCTAGGGCTATCCTATAATTACAATTCAATTACACTATTAAAATCCACTTTATACATACACTGAGATAACAAAGGTCCATGAAATTATTTTGCTGTAGCCAGCCAAACATGTCTGAGGAGTCCACGAGCAGAGCATGGGAAGGCAACAGTCCTCCCACAGCATCTAACATTCATTCATATGTACTTTTGAATGCAGAGAACTCTCAGTGTCACCCAGAGCCTGAACAGCCCTGACAGGCACCACTGCTTCAGACAGAGTTCAGTACAGCTGTCTTGTCAGCTAATTGGCTGGCAACTCCCCGCTCAAGTGCAGAGATCTCTTTCAACAAAAATAGTCTCTCAGAGATGCATTCACAGACAATGAGGTGCTGGAAAGAAATTGTTTGATGTAGGTAAGTCTACTGCCTTTTGCTCCTTAAAATCGTTTATATTCTGTTTGCTACTGTCATGAAAATGGCTGCAGAAAACAGATGTTTTCAAGTGAAGCACGCATTTTTTCTCAACTCAGGTGACTATGCTTGTGGAACATTAGTTCTTTCCCAGCTCCTAGATATATAGCACAAATTACCAGCATCATCAATTCTGACAACACTGACAACCTATTAAGTGGTTCAAAGAGAAAGGTGTGGCCTGAGTGCAGAACAAGTCTGGTGTTAAAGTGGGTCTACATCAGGCTGTGGGCTAGCAGGGGTTTTTTTCCTGAGGTATGGGACTCAACATAGCGGAGGTCCATTAAGAAAGACATGTTTCCATTTGTGGATTTCTCTCACTAAATAGGGCAAATGACTGCCTGTTCTTCTTTTTCTCTCTGAGTTGTTTGCTAGACGACAGAATACAATACTGTCCATCTTCAAGCAAAGGGCTGCCCCTGTCATTCAGCAGAGTCAAACAATCAGCTCAGACAGCAGATGGAGGGGGGCAGGGAGAAGTGTTTACGCATTGCAAGACAGTTCTATGTGCCCTGTGCCCTTCCTTATGTCTTCTAAGCTAGCCTGTGTTCATAAGTTACATCACAGGGTACTGTCCTGTTAACAGAATTGAACTAAGTTTCAACTGGCAAATGAGTGCTCTCCTATGTGTGGATCTGTGGAATCTGAGGAAGCTATTTTGGTGCTGGATATTGAGGCAGGGGGTTTGCAACCTTGCATGCTGCCTCTACTAAGTGTGGCTGGGAGGGACCTTTTCTGGGCTGGAGGGACTGTCAATCTACTCAGCACTAACCAGTTGTTCCTTCCCTGCCTCTGGATTTCAAAGAGAGCCCAGCCTCTCTGCTCTGCTCTTCTTCCTCTCTCTTTTGTTTGTTGAAGCAGTTAGTCTATTGAGACCTGTTGCTCAAAAATGTCAGCCATGTTGTTAGCTTGTGGTTATTTATTCACTGTAAGAAAATGAATGTTTTCTTTCTTCTAATAATGTCTCAGAGTGAAGCAGAGCTGGAAGGGACCTTATGGATCACTGAGTCCAGCCCCTGTCAAGGGAACTGAACCCTCAAACCTCTGGCTCTGCAGACAAATGCCTAAACTACTGAGCTATCCAGCAGTTGAGATGGTAAGTGCCAATTGATGAGAAAAGGGGGTGAACTAAATTAGGAAATGTGAAGTTATTCTGCTCTGTGAATCCCTGTACTTCTGCTGCACAGTGAAAGGAATTTAACCAAAAATTCAGAACTCTGCAACAATGGATAAGGGTCAATAAACTGATACTTAACCCAGACAAGACAGAAGTGCTCTAGTCAGTTGAAAGGCAGATCAGGAAATAGAAATTCAGCCTGTCCTTCTCCTGAAAGCACAGGTGTGCAGCCTGGTGCACTCCTGGATTCATCCCTGAGCCTTGGTGGTGGCCAGGAGTTCATTTGCACAGTTAAAACCAATGTGCCAGCTGCAACTATTCCTGGAGAGGTCTGATCTGGCCATGGTGACACATGCCTTAGTTACATCCTGGCTGGATTACTATAGCATGCTTTACATGGGGCTGCCTTTGGAAACTGTTCAGAAACTTCAACGGGTCCAAAACGCTGTGAACAGATTATTAACCAAAGCTGGCTGAAGGGATCACATAACCCCTGTTACAGCAGCTCCGCTGGCTCATGGTCTGTTTCTGGGCACAATTCAACCATTAAAGCTCTAAATGGCTGGGGTCCAAGCTATCTCAAAAACTGCAGTTCTCTTTATTAATCTGCCCAGGTTTTAAAATCATTAGGTGAAGCCTTTTTCTTGGTCCCACCACCCTCACAGCTGCTTTGGATGGAGACATGGGGGACGGCCTTCCCTGTTGCTGCTCCCAGACTCTGGAACTCTCTCCCACAGGACACCAGAGTGGCCCCATCTCTACTGTCCTTGCATAAGCAGACAAAGACCTTTCTCTTCAGAAGGCAGGTTTTCCCTTACTGACTGGCTGTCTAAGAGGGGTTCTTAAAAATGGGATTGTTTGTACTTTTGATCCTCTTAACTCAGTTTTAGTAATGCTTCTATTTAACATTGTAGATGCAAGTGCCACTGACTCCATGAATCTTTTCTAGGAGAGCTAACCATTAAATTTAGCCTACAAAATTTGTCTTCTCAATAAAAATAACAACTCCTGCACTCCTTCTCTGTCTTATATTCTGGTTAGCTAGTGTCTTATTTGCAGATCTTCAGAAACTGCTGCTTGAATACTCTACTGTTTTGCAAGCAAAGAGCAGATGTCTACAAGGAAACTACCTTAACATCAAGGGGGACCCTTTGTTCATCACTCTCTGAGGAGGCATTTGATATTCCCTTTTGGGTAAAAACAACAACAAAATGGGTTGACATGTAAAGTGTTGTGTTTAACATCATATCAAACATGTATACTGTCCACACCAAGTCATTGCAGTGCTTTGTATCAAGAAACTGCCCTATGCTCAGCTTTTGTCCTAGCTGCACTGGATGATTTGGCTTTTGCATCTGAGTATAGGATTCCATGTTCTATCCCTGGTTTCTTTCATTACAGAACCTCACAGAACAAGACCTATCTTAGGTAGAGACTTATTTTTGCTTGAGATCTTGAAATGCTATAGCCACTGAAAGTAGACCCAACGAATGTAGGAACTAGGTTGGGTTAGGAAGAGACAAAACAGGATGTCATCAGTATACTGATGGACCTACACTCTTGTTCCTATATTCATGGTATATGAAAGAAAGATAAAACAGGTGTCCATTGCTCTGATCCTGTGATGCCTGAAGCACCTTGGTTTGCTTTCATTTAGATAAATGAATAACAGCTACGCAATATGGCCAAACCCCTTTTGCCCCTAAAACAACAATTCCATTACATTACACAAGGCTCTATACAATATTTTCTTACCAAGTTTACCAGTGGTCCTCCTGAATTTCCATACTGTAAAATAAGAAAAGAGAAGAAAAAAGAAAACCAGAAAATGTCACAGTGCATTGTAGAAAATGCAAATCTTATTTGAAAGACAAATATTTAATGAACACCAGTTCCATGTTTTCTCCCACATAAATATATAATGATGTGGTTACATTATTGACTTAGGCCGTGGTCACACCAGCGAAATGTCCCCCTGTGGTTATGCAATTTTTAATCGTGTTCCTGTCATGCGTTGAAGTCACATGGCATTTATTGTAGGATGTGCATCCCAATGTGTTTTTGTGTTACCGAGTCATTTCCTTCCAATTCAATAAGTGCCTAGAGCTTCTTGTTGAGACCATTTGACAAAGGTTAACCAATATATCGACACACACACCATGGATTTTTTTAAAACTAAAAACATTTTAAAAGGACATGCACCGTGACAGTTCAAAAAAGTTGCAATAAGATCGTTCACACATGCAGCAATGCAACATTATTTTAAAAAGATCCACAATAACAAAAAAAGTAGAAGCCTCTGGCTGAGCAAGAAATGATCTGCAGTTAGCACACTTGCCTGGTAAATGAGTCACTAATGCGTCATGTGACCGCAAATTTAAATTTCAAAATCAAAGGGGGAGAACTAGAAAACATTTCATTGGTGTGACCACATCATTGTTTTCTTACATGTGAGATCAGAAAGTGGAAGAAAGTCAGTTCATATTTTGCCCCCTGTATCCAGCTCACTCTGCAAGAACACCTATTTGCCTATCTATTTGTCCAGGCATCCAACTGTGAAGAGGAATCAATGAGAGTGGTTAACCCTAGAAGTGAGCCATCCACTCCCTCGTCTAGGGCAGAAGGAGTCAACACCATCTTTACTGCACTACCTTCTGTGGTTCAGAACCTGGTCCTAGGGGAAGGCTAGAAAACAGAGGGAGAAGGAGGTGGGGAGAAAAAGGCAGGAAATGAACAGCCATTAGTGGAGGGTTTCTTAATAGAGGAGGAAAGGGAGGTAAGCGACACAGAAGATAGGCAAGAAAGGAAGAGGAGTTTGTCAAGGATAATTTCCAGGCCTGAACAGAACAAGGTATGTGTTAATGAGCAGCCATATTGTACAGGTGTGTAAGAATGCTGAGTCATGCTGACTCATGGATGCTGACTCATGGATGATGTAACATCTAATGTGATTGGTCACATGCAGATGTGTATATGTATATATATATATGTGAAACTGTACAGGAGATGTATTCCTGATTTGTGATGAATGCTATCCTGTTATGCTGCCAGATTGAACTGCTGTATATATCCTGTAAATACACGTTGGTGTTGGGAGAAGCTGCTTGTGTGTGAGTAAGTTATTTGAACTACCTGGACTGATCAATACTCTGCTGATTCTGCTGGATTTCCGCTGATCTAGCGCTAACAAGGGGTTATGGGCCCAGCGACGCGCCCTGCAATACCTGCCTTGCGCCAAGAAAGCCAGTGAGTACCAGAGGGTGCCACAGAGGTATATGGAAAAAGTCCAGGAAGGTGAGAGTTCTGCCGTTGAGATCCCAGGAGGGGAAAGAGAACGGAGGACCGAGAGAAAAGGCAGCAGGATGCAGTCGTTTGGGGCAGCAGGAATGGGAGGTTTTCCCTTAACGAAGCTAAATGAAAAGAATGATCAAACCTGGTCGGTTAAAGCCGAGATGTTACTGAGAAGAGAGGACTTGTGGCAGATTGTTTGCAATCCCCCCGCTGCGTTAGATGAGGAGGAAGAAAAACAGAATGAAAGGGCTTTAACCATGATAATTCTGTGCCTGGAGGACAGCCAGTTAATTCATGTATGTGGACTGACCTCGGCTAAAGAATGCTGGGAATCTCTGAGACGAATTTATGTCAGAGATACAGCGGGAACCAAAGTAACTTTGACCAGAAAGCTGTATAGAGCCAGGCTTGAACGTGAAGGGAGTATGTCTGAGCATCTGCAGAAGATGAAAAATCTATTCATAGAGCTCGAACAGAGAGGCATGGATTTCACGGAAAGCCATAAAGTGTACGTAATCTTGAGCAGTCTCCCGGAGGACTTTGATGTGTTGGTGATGAGCTTGGAGTCCATGCCAGAGGATGATTTAACTCTTGAGTACCTAACAGGCAGACTGCTGGAGGAAGAGCAAAGGAGAAATGAAAGATCTGAAAACAAAGGGAGAGATGACAGCCCACAGTGGAGGAGAGCTGCTTCCAGGAGGGGGGAGCAGATGAGCAAGGCTTTGACTGTGAGACGCTGTTTTAAGTGCGGTTCTGAAAAACATTTACAAAGGAACTGCAAAGAAGCTGGCCGCAGAAGCGATAGCAAGAAACAAGGGAGGATTTCTCTTGTGCAGGCTTCTGATAAAGCCAAGGTCACCAGCTGGATCCTGGACAGTGGAGCTGTGTGTCATCTAACTAACAAACAAGACTTGTTCTCTTTTCTAGGTACTTCGGAACACAGTTTCGTGAGCCTAGCGAACGGAGAGAAGTCTGCCGTCACTGGAGAAGGGACTGTGTTTGTTCCAGGTTTGAAAAGGGAACTTAGTGGTGTGTTACTAGTTCCAAAATTGGATTGTAATATACTAAGCGTCTCTAGTCTTGATAAGGAAGGTTATACAGTGTCATTTGCTGAGAGCACTTGTACAATTAAGAAAGGAAACAAAATTTGTGCTACAGCAAAGCTTGAAAATAATTTATATGTGTTAAAAGGAAAAACACAGAACAATGTGACACATGCCATGGTTAGGAACACACCTCAACATGATCAGTGTGCCCACTTGTTGCATAGAAGGCTTGGTCATGCAAATTTCAGAGTAATACAGAAAATGGAAAACTTGGCTAAAGGTGTAAGAATGAAGCCTTGTAAGAATTACTTAGACTGTAATGTGTGTAAACTTGCAAAATCAAAAGTACACCCAAAAAACAAAGAAAGTACTAGTCAGACACAGAGGCCATTTCAGTTAGTCCATGCTGACATAATTGGGCCTCTTACGCCATCTATGGGAGGAGCGAAATATGTTCTAGTCATTGTAGATGACTACACACGTTATTCTTTCTGCTACTTGATGAAAAACAAAGCAGAAGTGTTCAATCATTTCAAAAATTGGGTGAATTTTGTGCAGAGAAGATATGATAAGAAAGTGGCTCAATTACAGACAGATAGAGGGTCTGAATTCATGTCAGGAAAGTTTCAGACATGGTTGAACAACACAGGAATATTCCACAGAAAAACCAGTCCATATTCTCCTTTCCAAAATGGGGTTGCAGAGCGCAGGAATGGAGTCCTGCAAACAATGAAGGATGCCCTATTAGCAGATGCTAATATGAGTCATGTGTACTGGGGAGAAGCATTGTTGACCTCGAATTACATTCTTAACAGACTGTGGTCTTCAGCTATAAAGCAAACCCCATATTATATGTTGTATGGGAAAGAGCCTTCCCTACAGCATATGAGAGTGTTTGGATGTAGTGCCTGGGTGCACGTACCAAAGGAAACCAGAAGAAAAGGGAGTTCAAAAGCTAAGAAAATGAGGTTTTTGGGCTATGAAAGAGGGTCCAAGGCATATTGTTTCCTGGATGGAAACAAAAATGTAGTAATCTCCCGATCAGCTAACTTTTGTGAGCATGAAAACTGGGACAAGGTACATGCAAATTCCCAAATATACATTCCCATAAGAGAAAGTGAGAAAAATCAGGGAAATGAGATAGAGCCGAAGCAAGAGGCTGAAGAAAGCTCAAGCAACAGCACCTCAGAAGAAGAGGATGATGGGGAAAGTCAGCCTGCAATTAAAGAAGAGCCACAAATCCCCAGAAGGTCTGAAAGGGCTAATAAAGGAATCCCTCCACAAAGGATTGGTGTGGGGAAAATAAAAGTGTGTTATGTATATCAAGAGCCCAAGAATTTTGAAGAAGTGATGCTTCTTCCAAAAATAGAGAAAAAGAAATGGGAACAGGCCATGAAAGAGGAATTAAAGTCTATGGATGAGCATGGAGTATTTACAGAGACAAAGTTGCCACCAGAGCATAAAGTAATTGGTAGCAAATGGGTCTATAAAAGAAAATTGCAAAACAATGGGGATTACAGTTACAAAGCAAGACTAGTAGCTCAGGGGTACACACAAAAGAAAAATGTGCATTATGACAAGGTATTTTCGCCAACAGTAAAAGCAGAAACAATGAGGTTAGCCTTAACTCTGGCTGCTTCTAGAAATTATATAGTAAACCATTTTGACATTACAACTGCTTATTTAAATACAGAGTTACAAGAAGAATTGTATATGGCGCAGGCACCTGGTTTTGAAAGCTCTAAACCAGGAATAGTATACAGATTAAACAAAGCAATTTATGGATTGAAACAATCGGTGAGAAAATTGGAATCAGTGTCTGCATTCAGCACTGAAAAGGTTAAAATATAGAAACAGTTTGGCAGATCCATGTTTATATGTGAAAGAATGCGGAAAAGAGCTAAATATTTTGTTAGCTTATGTAGACGACATATGTTTTATGTCAAAGGATCAGAGCCAAATAGATTTATTTGAAAAGCAGTTGAAAAAGGAATTCAAATTGAAGAACCTAGGCCCAATACAAAATTATTTGGGGGTGCAAATTCAGAAACAAGACAAAAGTTATGTGTTAGGTCAGAAAGTGAAAATAGAACAAATGTTGGTAAAATATAACATGCAAGAATGTAAAAGTGTACAAACTCCAATGATAGTGGAAAAGTCAGAAACTAAGAACAAAGAGTTTGAAAATCAGGAAATATATCAGTCAGCAATAGGAAGTCTGATATATCTTGCCAATTGGACAAGACCAGACATTGCTGCAGTGGTGAATATTTTGAGTAGACGTGTCAAAACCTACACAAAAACATTGGTCTGGAGTAAAAAGGGTGTTCAGCTATTTAAAAGGAACACTTGACAAATGTTTAGTCATAAAACCCTCAAATGAATTGAAATTAAAAGCGTATGTAGACAGTGATTGGGCCAATGATGTAATAGACAGAAAATCAGTTTCTGGGTTTGCAGTAATGTTTGCAGATACTTTGGTGGGATGGAAGTCAAGGAAACAAAGTTCCATTGCCACATCAACAGCTGAAGCAGAATTTGCAGCATTATCAGAATTGTGCTCAGAAATTGTATGGTACAAACAATTACTCACAGATTTAAGAGTTATAGTGGATCAGGCCATAACTGTATATGAAGATAACACTACATGCATTCAGATGGCGACCACAGAAAAGATGCGAAGCAGGAGAAAGCACATTGACATAAAGTATCATAATGTCAGAGAAGCAATAAAAGAAAAGTTAATTGAGTTACAATATTGCGAGACAGAGAAAAATGTAGCTGACATATTGACAAAACCTCTGAACATACAAAAACACAAGGAAATGATTAAAGAATTGGGTATATGTTCTGCTCAGGCGTAAATTAGGAGGGGTGTCAAGGATAATATCCAGGCCTGAACAGAACAAGGTGTGTGTTAATGAGCAGCCATATTGTACAGGTGTGTAAGAATGCTGAGTCATGCTGACTCATGGATACTGACTCATGGATGATGTAACATCTAATGTGATTGATTTCACATATATATGTGAAACTGTACAGGAGATGTATTCCTTATTTGTGATGAATGCTATCCTGTTATGCTGCCAGATTGAACTGCTGTATATATCCTGTAAATACACGTTGGTGTTGGGAGAAGCTGCTTGTGTGTGCGTAAGTTATTTGAACTACCTGGACTGATCAATACTCTGCTGATTCTGCTGGATTTCCGCTGATCTAGCGCTAACAGAGTTCGGGCTCAGAGGAGTGGGAGAGTCCGGAAATAGAAGAGCAGGAGCAAGAAGGGTTGCTGTCAAAGGGAGAGGAAGGGTCTTATGTGTTCTCCCTTCCTCAAAAGGGAGAGACAAAAAGTGAAAGGGGAAAGGGAACCTTTTGGGGACGTGGAAATGTGGGGATCGAGATACAGTTGGGTGAAGCAGAGCCATTGGAATGTACTGTTTATGTCTATCCAAGAGGGAAGGGGCCCTAGAAGAAGGGCCCTATCCCCACGGCCACAACACCACTCAAGGGCGACTGGGCTCGACACCCTTGTTGTGGGACTATTTGTGTGGTGAAGAGTCAACCGCTGAGGAGACCTACCGACCTCGAGAGATTTGGAATGTCCCCTTGTTGAAGGACTCATTAGTTATGACAGGCTTACAAGGAATGTGGCCTGAAATGTCTGTGGTTGCTGGTCCCATTGGACCCACTGAAGTTGTTGTACACCCCCGCCCCGTTGAAAGAGATTAAACCTTTGGTTAATGTTAACCCGTCTCCTGTGGTAACTCTCATTAAAGAGGAGGAACTGCTTAATCTCGAACAAGAACCCAATAACACCAACCCACTCACAAATAATGCCTATAAATAACATTCTCCTCCATGAAAATACATATACATTCACTTAAGTAAGTTGCAAATGTCAGTAAGTTAGTTTGTAGTTCAAATAGTACAGCCTGGAAACTTGAAGGCCAGTAGAATATTAAATACCTAAAACAGATGCTAGTACTCTTCATATATATTTCTATGCAAGAGTTACATTTTTGTCACTTTGGAAAATGACAGAAGATAGTCAGAGTTGCTACTTCCCTAAGCCTTTTTAGTGCTCATGTTTCCCAACGTGTCACTAAGAGACCAAGGGGAACATCCATACAACAGCCTTTCTCCATCTTGTACCCTCAAGATGGACCTCAGTTCTATTCACCCTCAGACAGCACATGACAGTCAGAGATGATGGAAGCTGCTGGGTGCCACCAGGTTGGAGAAAGATGACCAAAAATATTTCTTTCAGCACCTTAGGAGTGCTAGGCTATTATTCTTCCTCCTTACTGAGTCCTGGAAAAGAAAAGTGGTGGTGGTGGGAAATCAGTAGTCCGATTATTGCATGGAGTACTGGGGTTAGAGCCTTCCTCCAAAACTTCTCAAACTGATGGACTGATGAATAACAATGCATCATGTTCAGCACATTTAAATGAAGAAAACAGGAAGCACTACAGCAATGCCCAATCAATCCTCTTCATTTAATTGGCCAAAATCTTCTTGAAGTAACTTATACCACATGAGTATGATGATGTCATCACTGTACAATGGGAATATTTGATTTAAACTAATGGAAAACTTCCTATATCCCTCTTCATGTTCTAAGGCTCCCTAGGGATACTTTTTTTGCCCTGGAGAAGCCTGTGGGAGGACCAGGGGACAGGCACCCTTAACAGCCAAAAATCACTGCCAGATTGTTGCCAGTGGTCCTGATTCCATTGGCAGCAATCTGGCAGCATTTTCTTAAGTATTAAAGGCTTCCTTCCTCCAGTCCTGAGGGCCCCAAAGGTTTCCCAGGGCAAAAAGGGAATCCTCAGAGCCTGAAAAGCGGCGGGATTATAGGAAGCTTTCCTTTAGTTTAAATATTTCTATTGCATGATGATGATGATGGCGGAGTAAAAGCCGGAAAATAAATAAAATAAAAATAAATGTCATCATAATATTTGCACAGCATAAGTTACACTAAGAGGACTGTGGCCATTATTATAGGGGGGTTTTCTGAACTGCACCGCTCCTTGGAGTAACCAAAAGAAGTGTTCAAACATGGCAGGAGATTCTGGGCTGTTGTAAGCTAAAGAAAGTGCCAACTGTCATATAAGGGCTGAAGACATGTATTTCCATTCTTGATGGCTTTGTGAGCAGACGGGTAGAACGTCTTCCATAGTTCTGGAGATTTACTGAAGTCACAAGCATTTACTTACATTGATAATAGCATCGGTCTGAATATAATCCATGTCAGAATCCTTCAAGCCAAGCTCTTTGCCATCACGTTGGGTTGTACTAACAATACCCGTTGTCACTGTGTTCTGTAAGGCAAAAGGACTTCCGATGGCCACAACAAATTCCCCAGGCCTCAGGTCACCTGACTGGCCTATTGACAGGGCAGGCAATTTTTTCTGGAAGATTAAAAAAAAAAACCTAATCTGTTTTGTATCTGAGCAAATGAAGCTGCAATGTTCACAGAGAAGTTCAATTAAATATGAGAAATAAGGTCAGGCTGGAAGGAATATTCCTGTGATCATAAGCCACATATTCAGTCACACTGATATGTAAAAGAATCAATATCATGTTTTTCTCAAAAATGAAACACAAAGCTTACTGAATTATTTTGAATGAAGTCTCCACCATGCAAGGCAAGGTGCTCCCAAACTCAGGGCTTTCAACAGTCAGGTGCTTCTATGGCAAATTATATGCAAATTAAGGGTCAAAGGAGATTTGTTTTCATATCCTGGAATAAGCATGCATGTGGCTCTAACATGGATGGGGACCAGCCAGAAGGGGTGTGAGGGATGTTTAATGTTCCTGCCATCTATTTAAAAAATTAAGCATTTTCCACCCTGCACAGAGTGAAAAACGTTCCTTCCCAGTAAGAGAACAACCTCCTTGTGCAAGAATTTTGAAAAAAGATATCATTGGCATTAACGGAGCTTTTTTTCAACCCATGACACAGGGAAGGGGCACAGATGTTTAAATAAAAAGACAGGGGAAGGTTAAAGCCACACTGGTCCCTGTCATGATCAGAACCTGTGCATTTAAATCTAGAGAAGGGTTTTCAATCTTTGGCACTCCAGACATTTTGAACATGAACTCCCAGGATCCCTGATGATGAGTCATCCTGATTGGGACTGCTAGAAATCCAAAACATCTGGAAGGCCACAGGTGAAAAACTACTGTTTTACAGTAAGAGAGAGAGAGAGAGAGAAACCCTTGTGTTTAACTGTGTACAGTGGAGCTTGAGTTATCCTTTTCAAGGCTGCCATACTAGCCCTTTCACTTGTTGCTTACAGAATCTCATTTGTGCCTGTCTAAGGGTCAAGCTGTATGATACAGCTGGCATGGCAATGGAAGAAATTTGTTTCTGCAGGGATAACAACACCATCACCTTCCAACTTGAAGCTGGGGTCTCGTATAGTTTGGCCCTTAGGCATATGTCCTACCCCTGGATGTATCAGACTGACAGCTGTGCCCTTCGTGGAGTCTGAAATCAGACCTCTTGGGTCTCTGAATCCTGCTCAGTCCTAACACTCACCCTATCCAGTGGCACAAAGTGACTAGGAGGAGGAAACGGCTTTACCTACACCCTGAGATCTTGAGAAAGTTTAGTGCAGAAATGCGGGTAAAATCTGGGAACCGGTCATAACCAAGCTGGGTAATAAGAGCAGCAGCATCCTTTCTCACTAATCCACAATTAACAAGGATATTCTTGGAGGCTGATTCTACAGGTATAAAAGCCCCCCAAGTACCTGTTAATAAGATGTAAAGCAAGCACACAGAATTTTCAAGTTATAATAGCTGTGTAAATGCAAGACATCTTTGTACCAGAAGCACCGCAAATAAAGGTTATTTTTCAGCTACTGTTTAGCAAGACAAGAAATTATCTATTTGAAGGTGTTTCAAATCTTTTAGAACAAAGCTAGATGTACAGAAGACATGGTGCTACTGCTGATGGTTTCATTTCCCCCCTTTTCAACTAACACATAGTATACGTATGCATGTGTCAAGAAGTGTAGGTGAATACACATTGATGGCATCTGTTCATGTACTGTAGTGGGCTACATATTGCTGGCAAGAGAGGATAAAGAGTAGGAAAAAAAATCCAGCTTTTGTATGTGTAGTTCTCCCAGATTCTCATGTGACAGCCCTTCAGGTACTGAAAAAGGCTAATTTTTGCAGTGATATTCATATGGAAGGAGGTGGACCTTCACATATCCTCACTTGACAGCCAGTGTCTTGACCATGCCTGGAAACAAACTGGAAGCCCATGAAGTTCTTCCAAGATTGGTATAATGGGGTCTACAAAGTACACAATCTGGACATGATATTTTGCATGAGCCATAATTTCTGAGCAGCATCATGCAGGCCGCATTACAGCCATATTTCTTCTACTTGCCTGTGGATTTATCTTTATTGTTGCTATGTCAGATTTCTTATCAATGTCTTTGATTGTTGCTTCATATGTATCGCCATCCTGTAGCTGCACTTTTAACTGTTGACGCCCTGTCATTGTACTGCTGCTAGACACAACATGGGCATTTGTTACAATTAAACCAGAATCTGACATAATAAACCCAGATCCACTGGAAAGAGGAACACTGCGGCCAAACAGAGGATGCCTGTAGGTGGAGGGAAAAAACACACATCAAGGACAGCTCTTAATCAAATCAGCTTACAGAACAATAGAAGCAGGCCAGAATAATAATATGCCTTCTTTTTTCAGAAACAATCAAAGAAAAGTAGGAAATGTTACAAAATTGAGGTACAAAGAAGAATGGGAGAAGGAATTCACCTTGGGGCAGGCCTGATTTTGTGAGGAGAATGGTTTCACTGACAGTGGTTGTGCATTTTGCCCCAGCAACAAGAGGGAAGGCATCTTATTTATTTATTTATTTATCTAAAATATTTCTATGCCGAAAGGACCCAAGGTGGCTTACATCATTAAAACAGTATTTAAAAGCTAAAACAGTAAGTATACAAATATTTAAAAATAATTAAACAAGTATTATATTAAAATGGTAACTAAGATCAATATTAAAATACATGTTAAAAAAGAGCACAACAGTCCATTTAAAACCCCTCTCTCATCCATGGCTTATCTGGAAATGGAAACTTCCAAGGATGGACTGGGAGTGTATCCATAGCTCCAACTGGGATGATGGAGAGGGGAGTGAAATACATTGCTTGCCTTCATTCATATTTTGGAAAGAAAGGAGACCTAGTTGGTTAAAAATATGGAAGAATCTGGAAGGGTAGTGTAATGTATAAAAAGGCCCAGTGGAAAAAGACTTAGGGTGTGCTTCTATGCTCAGCTGCCTATCAAATGTTACTATAAGAGTAAACCCATGAAATGTAGAAAATTGAGATTTCTCTCCCCCAACTGGGCTGGTGGTGGATCATGAGAGCTTCCAAGATCATCCTATGTTTGGTCACCTTTCCATCCTTTTAATCTGCAAGAGCAGTCATGATTTCTATATTTAAAAAAACAGTAGACAACAAGGTTCCCTTTAAGTTGGGCGTGTGCCCGTGCGCACATGTCTTTGCCTCCCTGCGCACAGCTGTCTTCCTCCTCTGCACAGCAATTGCATTAGTTTCCAGTAGTGACGGAACCCAGCGTGCGGGGGGGGGGAGTGCGCACGCAGGGGCGAAGTTGAGAGAGAGAGAGAGAGAGAGAGGCGGAGCCCTGATCAACCAGAGATGAAAATCAGAGGGTACATTGGAAGACATTGATCAACAAATAAGTCTAAAGACCCAACTATACATTTCAGATACAGTCAACTCCTTAAGAGTCAATTGTCTGTGATTGTCACAGCAGAAATTTCCCCCGCCTCCTGTAATTTGCAAATTAGCTTGCTTCATTTTGTAATTGGCCATCATGAATATGTTCTTAGTAAGTCTATTTTCGCAGGGTCAGATCACTAAAGGTGAATGTGTGTTTCAACACTTCTTACAGTTGTATCCTCCAGACAGGTCATGCAGATCCCCCTGTTCTCCTTTGCGGAATCATGCCAACAAAGCTGGTGCGATCTCCCCTTTGATGAGTTATAAAATAAAATCAGGCTAATTTGCCAAATGTGGGCTGAGACAAGTTCTCATCAGAAAAAAGAGGCAGTCTTTTCTTCTTAAGGGCGCACTGTTTCTAGAAATGGATCAGCATCTCATCTAGTGAGGTCCTGAGGGAGGAAAGATTGCCCGAATCATAGTTCTTGAATAGTAATGATTTCAGCTCTCAAGTGTCAGAATTGTATGTCAGATACACTTCTCTGCTATTCACTCTTTCATAAATTTAAACTTGGGCTAAATTGTAAAAGCTCAACATGAGTATACAGAACATTGGCTAATATTTCCCCTGCCAGTAAAGTTTCCAGATGTCTACACTCAATGCAAGGGGTAGCACCAAGAAAGCAACACAAATAAATATGCTACCCAAAAGACACTACTGGATACAACAACATGTGGTGGATGAATACATCAAAGCACCAAGAATTTGATACATGAAAGATTTTCTTTGAAGCAAAGTTTCAGTCAATGGGAAGATGATCCAAATCAGTAACTATTCATTATGTAACCATATGCAGTGTTGTTTTCAGGGATGGGGGTTTATGAGTCAAGACTCACTGTCAAGTCCAACCTGAGTCACACTGGCAACTTGACTTGGGCTCGACTTGGGGTTTTTTCCTAATGACTCGCACTCGACTCACAACTTGGAGCCATTTTTTTGAATTGTGTCTCGAGTTCCCCCCACTGTCTCCTGGCTGAGCATGCCCAGAAGCAAAAGGCTTGGCTCCTGGAAGGGAAGTCAAGCCTGCTGCTTGCTTCTGAAGACAGCATCATGAAGTGACAACAGGAGCAGGTAGGCTCTGGGTGGTGGTGGGTGGCAGTGGCACGAACAGTTTGGTGCCGGTGGTGGTGTGACGGCATCAAGAGCAGGTAGGCAGCAAGGGGTCAGGAGCCAGGCTCACTGCTACTGAGCATGTGCAGAGGCAGTGGCCGGCTCTGGGAAAGGAAGCCAGGCCTGTTGCCTATGCACACGCCCATGTTCCCTCCCAACCTCCATCCAAGACTAGGGACTTGGACTCGAGGCCTGGGACTTGGGACTTGGTACCAAAGACCTGGGACTTGATTTGCATCTTCCACGAAAGATCTGGACTCAGGGCTCGGGTCCAAAGACTTATCAACATTCTTCCTTGTTTTATCCCTCAGTCCCTATCCACATATGCTGAAGTCACAATTGCAGCTTCAATAGAACCATGTAAATGAAAGTATTAGGTTTGCCAGCAGTCATGTTTATACATCGGTAAATCCTTCAAAAAACCTCTGGTTTACGAATGTGAGCTATTGCTTCTATGTCCACAGTTCAAAACTCCTGGAAATGGTATGACATTGCTGTGCAATATTGTGCCCATGCAGGAAACAGTGTGCAAAGCCTCACAGCCTAAAGGTTTATGACACCAATGTCAGCAGTCAAGATGGTGCACACAATCCCCTCCTGGATTCACTAATATTCGCAAACAAGACACCAAGCAAAGGAAAATCACAGAACCTGACTCCTTTTTTCAACAGTTAACCACATCTTATCTAGACACAATTAACTGTAACTTCCATCTCTCTCTTTTTCTGTGGCTCCTCTCTCTCCCTTTGAAGCCTCCACCTCTCTTTTTAGCTCCTCTTCCTCTCTCACTCTCTCCATTCCTCTATTCTTTCTCTCCCTCTTCCTCCTTGCCCATGGCTCCTCTCTCTCTTCCTCCCCATTCCATGATTTCTTTCTATGTGTGTTTATTTGTTTAAAGACACTTATTTCTGTGATAAACTGAAGTCCCAATATACCATCTTGGACAGAAGTAAGCCCCATTCTTCTCAATGAGACCTATTAGTTTCCTAAAGTACCAGCAAGAAGTCTGGACAATTGCTACAGAATACTTCAATATGCATTCTCCTATGTAAAACATTCATCCTTAAGGCCCTATATTTTCTAACTGAAAGGACGGATCAACTTCAATTTTTTTGAAAGCATGTAATAGTAGAAACCATTTCTTTTTCAAGAAGCAGTGGCAGGCATTTGAAACATAACTAACACATTCATTATAAGTGGCAAATAAATGTTAGTAAAATGAAATCATGGGGGAGGGAAGGTGCGAAAGTTTTCTGAAACAAATAACACCAAAAGTAGCTGTCCAACCTTCTCCAAATTTGGCACAGTGCAAGTCCATATCGTCTACACTCATTATGCCTAACATGGTCCTGATGCAAGAACCATAAAAAATTGTAACTTTTTCCCCTCTCTTATTAGTGATGGCTTACAGAATGCTGTTTTGACTGGTCATGCAATATCAAAGGTGCACTCATGTGCACCTCTAATCAAGACTTCACTGTGCAACACACAATAGAACTCTCTTCCTGGATGATGCAATAGTTATCTGGTCTCTGCAAGAGGACAGTGCAAGAATTTTGAGGAGCCTCTCTGACACAAGACCATGCTGAGATACTAATGTAATAACAAGGCATCCCTAGCCAACAATACTTGCAAAAAATATTTTTGGCAATAATAATTTTCTTTTTCATCCCAAAATGCAACCAACTTACCTTAGGAAAAGTTCAATATGCACAACTGCTGGTGCAATTTTCTCCACCACATCTGCAATGAAGTTAAATTTATATCTTGGGCTGTTTGGCTGTTGATGACCTGCACTAGCAAAGAAAATTGAACATGTTATTGAGAAATTAGAAATTAAGAAAGATTTTGCTGATTTCTACTTAAAGTGAGCCTTAGATGAAAATATTACTTTCTCCTCTGCACAATGCTGGTTCCTCCTCTGTCCAGATGCCTACTTTTATGCAGAGGGAATGCCACTCTCCATATCATCATCATCATTGCTCCCAGACCATGAAATGTCCTCACAGTTGTATTTAGTTCACAGTTGTATTTTAAGAGAGGCTGCAACAACACATCTCATAAATGTGGTCTCTTAAACTTTTAATATTTATTGATTACTGTAATAATTTTAATGACTGGAATCCTCTTCAATATTTATGTGCGAGCAAGAAGAACTGTGGACATTGCTGAAGCTAATTGATGAGATGCCAGTTGCATATCAGTTGTGTGTTTGATGACATGACTGATATACACATAGTATGCACATACCAATAAAATGATTACAGTAATCAATAAATATTAAAACATTTTAAAGGACCAAACTTATATGATGTGCTGTTGCAACCTCCCTTAAAAGCAGCAAATGTGGGAACTCTGTGCAACTGGGAAGGCATTTCATAGTCTGGGAGCAATGATTATGATGACGACGACATATGCTTCACCATTAGCTGCAATTAGCCACAGCAACTTCTTCAAATTCTCTTACACACGATAATGACCAACAGAATTTTGCTCATCATTTTATTATTTTACTCATTTTTAGGTGTTTGTTGACTGCCTTTGAGTGCTATTTTTCAACTGAAAGGCAAGCTACAAATTTAAGAAACGCAAATAAAATGTATTTATCAGTACATTTTTTCCTCCAGTGACCTGAATACATGCAGAGACATTCTATTTACAGCTAGTAATTGAGGAGCGGGGCAGTCAGTTTGTCACTCATCACTTCCTCCTTAGGACATTCTCTGCTTCTTCAAGAAAAATGTTCCGTTCTTTGTTCTTCTTCACCTGTATCTCGTAGTAGATAGTGAGCTATGAAGGCACCTTCATATTGACTTTCAGCATACCTGAATATATAAAAGCCATTTCTAAGGGCTTCTGTATTGAGACATAGGTTTTATCCTGTTTTATCATGAACTTATGTTTATTTTCCAACAATAAACATATGTTTACCTCACTGTGAGCATCAAGAGTGATCACGATTAATTCTTATCCATAAGGTCACTTACCAGCCTACTGAATTCTACTAAAATAATGATCACCAGTTCCTACAAATTATGACTCAGTTAAAGCTATGCTAGTGCAAAGGATTCTTCCTGTTTTTTAAAGAGGCTACTGCAGTAAATGTGTCAATCAAAGAAATTGAGACACAAAATGTGGGTGCCACAGCAGAGGGCAGAACTGTCTTTCCTGTCCATTTGAAAGATGACTAGAGAATTTACAGAATCACAGAAGTACAGAGCTAGAAAAGATAGTAGTCAAGTCCAACCCCCCCACTGAAGCAGGAAATCCACAGCTAACCTATCCCCAGTAAGCAACCATCAATGAAGGAGAGTCCACCACCCTCTGAGGCAGTCCGTTCCATTGTCAAACGGCTCTTACTACCAAAAGGTTCTTCTTAATGTTTAGGTGAAATCTCTCCTTTTTTTGCAATTTTAATTCATTTTTTCAGGTTGTATACTCTGGAGCGAAGGAAGCCAAGTACATTCCATGTACATTCGCGGAGGATGGGGGAGAGAATTCTTTCAGATGGAGGGGGATGGGGGTATACAGTAGACTTCATTAGGAAAGTATGGGGGAAACTTCTGCACATTAGAGGTAGGGATACCTCTTGTTGCTCCCACACTGCAGCAAAGGAGAAAAATATACCTGAAAAGGCAAAGTAGCTGCAAAACAATCAAACACACAACTAGTGGCTGGCAACTTGTGAAAAAAATGCCATTGTGCACACAGTATTTTACAACAGGGTTTTATTTGCCAATATCTTTAATTTACAATTTGTTTCAAAATCCTCACAATTTGTTGTTCTTGTTTTTTCCCTTGCCTTTCTGTACAAGAGCATCATAATAAAAATGATAAATTACAATTAATTAAGTATAAATTTTCCAGAAAAAAAATGTGTGGCAAGCAATGGTCTTCTTTTTCTTCTCTGAAACATTTATGTTTTTGTTTTGCTTTCCTACGGGAGCACGTCAGCTCCCTACTCCAAGGAACCACTGGCTTCCAAAACAATATTTACTCAAGTACCAGGAGTATTAGTGGAAATTTTTAAAAAAGTTTAGGATCTTACTTCCCCAGAAGCCTAATTAATTTTTAAAAATCTTATTAATGTTCATTTATCCCATGCTCAAGCTCTTGTGCTGAAAGTCAACAGCTGAGTTAAGCAAAACATTCAAACAAACACACATACACAAAAGCCAAGAGAAGATTATAAGGATATATCCAAGACTTTGGAAAAGGAAGTTCCTCTGCCCACATATCCCTGTTCCCACCCGCAGGTTTCTTTTGCCCATGCTTTAAATCTATTTTATTGGTGACGAGGGCAACAGCTTTCAAATCCCTATGGAAGGGGCTACAGTTTCAAGGGTTGGTTTGCTTGAGGCAATGTACCAAAAGCAATGTACCTTCCAGTTGTCAGATTCCCATATAATACCTTGGTAGAACTGAGAGCAAAGCCACCATTGGCTGAATATAGTTTGTGAAGCTTACATTTCATGTTTAGAATTCGATAAACCTTGCTAAAAGGTACATTTCAGTTCAGCTTCTAATTCTAGAGTTTCACATTTCCTTTCCTTCTGTTCACTGCGTCTACTACTATGCACCCTGGAATATGATGCATTGGAGATATTCAGCCCGGAAACAAACAGGAAGAAAAAAAAATGCAAAAATGCATTTATTTGCCTCCATTCCAGTTTTGATATCTGGGCTTGATAAGAGGAAATCATGTGCAGGGGAAAATATGGTTTAAGAGGCTTTCGCTTTGCCACAGAGCAAAACTATATGTCTCCTTAACTGAGCAGTTCTGAACGTGTCTCGTTTTTACAAATTGCCAGTGCAGGGCCTCCTTGATCAGGACACTGTAAACTGCAAATGCAGAATGATGGTATGAGGTACAACGGCAGAGAGAGCAAAGGGTTTAAGTCCCCACCTACCCCCATGGTAAGGGGCTGATCCAGATTATGGACCTGCACTAAAAGAAACCTTTGTACTCAAGGCAAAATGTACAGCTGATTATGAGCTGGCCATCAACTCATAGGAAGTGAGTTGATGGGCAGAATCCTATGCCCTTTCATGAGTTCTAAATTTGGCCACTATTCAGTCTTAAGTCAGCAACTAGGCTACACTTCAAATCTTTTATGATTTTTGTCCCTAAATCCTGAGGTGGATTTTTAAACAACCAAGTGACTGTGTACTAGTTGTTATTCTTAGGAAGCTAACAATATGCTCTGTGTTACCAATTATGAAAAAAAAAGTAAATATGCAAAGAACAACCATTTTGACCATTCTACAACACTGACAATATTATTTGACAGAGACCAGCTTAAGTTGTTGTTAAAAAAATATTAACAGAAATTATATCTGCCAAAGTCCTGCTCTGTAGTTAGGCCAGCAGAAGGGAAAAGGTGCAAATCACAGCAGCTAATCACGACTGACAAGTCCACACTTGGCTTCCTCACTGTGCGCTGATCAGGTAGTGTGAAGCAGAAGCAAGAATCTAAGTGGAGACTTGTCAATTAGTGGCAATCAGTCACAGTGAGCTCCACCATTTCCCTTCTGCCGGAGTGACTACAGAACAGGATTTCAACTTTAGAATTTATGTTGATTAACAAAGATTATTTTAAACGTACAATGCATATACTTTCCATCCCTATCTAATTTCACAGTCACCCTTTCTCTTCAGCCCTGTTGTTGTAATTTAAAATCTTGGCAGGGCGGGGGGGGGGGGGAGAGAGAATTCCTTTCAGGTACCAAAAAGGGGTGCAAACATGTTGCACACCTTTTACACATTGACCCACCATTCATCCTCCTATATACACAACCAAACAAGGTTGTTAGTTCAAAGGTGTTGGTTCTCCCTGTGTGTTCTGTGTCATCAAGTCAATTCTAATTTGTGGCAATCATATTAGGGTTTCCAAGATACATGAGACAGTCAAGGAGTGATTTTACCATTGTAACCACCCAATGAGTTTCCATGGCTGAGTGTGGAGTCAAACCCAGGTCTCCCAAGTCCTCGTCCAACACTATCCACTGTGTTACATTGGTTCTGAGTTTCCCCCCAGTTTCCAACTAATAACTTAGACATTTTATCCTAATATTACCAATGATACTTGTAGTGGCCATAATGGAAACCTGGTGGAATTTGGAGAACCAGTGGGATACCGCAATACCAGGCTATAAACTCTATAGGAGGGATTGGGAGTGGCATGCTGGAGGTGGGGTGGCCATCTATGTCAAAGAAGGGGTAGAATCCAGCAGAATGGAGATGGACGGCGGGTCTGACTCCATCATAGAATCACTGTGTGTTAAACTACCAGGCCCAAGGAGCAATGTAATAATGGGGGGGTGCTATCGTCCTCCAGACCAAAAACTTGAGGAGGACCTTGAAATGAAGAAACAAATCAGGGATGTGTCCAAGAGGGACAGGATTGTAATCATTTGAGACTTCAGTTATCCTCACATCAACTGGGTCAATGCATGCTTGGGTCAAGAAAGAGAGACCAGGTTTCTTGACATGGTAAATGACTGTGCCTTGGAGCAACTTGTCATGGAGCCCACCAGAGGACAGGCAACTCTGGATTTAATATTGAGTGGTACTCAGGACCTGGTTAAGGACATGAATGTCACTGAGCTGCTAGGGAATAGTGACCATGTTGTGATCTCTTTCGCCATTCATGTTAGGGGGAGAGTGTCAAGCAAATCTGACACAAAAACCCTTGATTTCTGAAGTGCGGACTTCCCTCAGATGAGGAAACTAGTTAGAAAGAAGTTGAAAGGGAAGGTAAAAAGAATCCAATCTCTCCAGAGTGCATGGAGCCTGTTTAAAACAATGGTAGTAGAGGCCCAGCGGAAGTGTATACCGCAAAGAAAGAAGGGCTCAACTAAGTCCAAGAGGGTGCGGGCATGGTTAACGACCAGAGTTAGAGAGGCTTTAAAGGGCAAGGAGGGGTCCTTCCATAAATGGAAATCCTTCCCAAATGAGGAAAATAAAAAGGAACACAATCGAAATGTAAGAAGATGATACAGAAGGCAAAGAAAGACTGAGGAACTTATGGCCAGCAATGTAAAGGGGAATAATAAAAGCTTCTTTAAATATGTGAGATGCAGGAAACCTGCCAGAGAAGTGGCTGGCCTTCTGGATGGTGAGGGAAATAAAGGGAAGATAAAGGGGGACTTGGAGATTGCAGAGAAATTAAATGAGTTCTTCACATCTGTCTTCACGACAGAAGACCTTGGGCAGATTCCACTGCCCGAACTGCCCCTCCTGACTATTGAATTAAATCAGATATAGGTTAAAGGAGAGGATGTTTTAGACCTAATCAATAAATTGAAGATCAATACGTCACCGGGCCCAGAATACCAGAAGCAGGGGACATCCACTCAAATCGAGTGTTGGGAGAGTGAGAACAGACAAAAGAAAATATTTCTTTACCCAGCGTGCTGTTAGTCTGTGGAACTCCTTGTCACAGGATGTGGTGATGGCATCTGGCCTAGATGCCTGTAGAAGGGGATTGGACAGATTCCTGGAGGAAAAGTCCATCACAGGTTACAAGCCATGATGGGGATGCATAATCTCCAGGCTCAAAAGGAAGGTACCTCAAAATGCCAGATGCAGGGGAGGGGTAACAGGAGACAGGTATCTAGTTGTCTCGTGTGCTCCCAGAGGCATCTGGTGGGGCCACTGCAGGATACAGGAAGCTGGACTAGATGGGCCCTTGGCCTGATCCAGCAGGGCTTTTCTTATGTTCTTATGTTCTTATGATGTGTTAAATGGCTTGGTTTATACTATGATATTATTATTCTTTAAAAACTGAATTAACAAGAATCTCAGTCCTTATTCACATATCTTCATGACTTAGCACTGGGTAGAAGCTGTTAAATTACTTACTTTTTGAAGTCTCAAATAATATTATTTTTACCCACAGACAGCTAAAATAAACATTTTTGAACTGTCTGAAATGTGTAGAGAACAACCAAAATAAGAATGTTCCACAGTTTGAGTGGTTGGACTTCTTGACAGTGCTGTTGGTTTTCCAAAAAAAAAATTGAAATGGAAAGTTTTCTCACAAACTTTCTGCTGCTTCGAATCCACAGAGAATGATTTAGCACATGCAATGCACTTTTCTAGTTTTTGCCTACTAATGGTACATCATGTTAAAGCACACTTACAGAGCAATCTTACACCCTAATTATTCTGGGAGAAGTTGAAAGAGCCCAGCTGGTCAGCTGCTGTACTATATATGTGCTCAACCAAGAGAAGGAGAAGAAAAACACATAACTAGAAACACTCCTAAATAAAAGAAGATAGTAGACTATTCCCTGCTTTCCCATTTGAAACACTAGTACCAACTAACCAAGAACTGTGCTGGTGAGAGTGACTACAACCATTTACACATGGAAGATCAATAATGGACACATGTCAACACACACCTTGCATCTCAGCAGTTATAATGATGTTAATGCCCCCATCTCATCAGCTTAGCAAGACAGGCAGCAATAACCCTGGCCCAACAAGACCTAAGACGTCTGGTGTTCAAACGCCATGGAACTAGAGTTCTACCAAATTCTTCCGCCCATCAGCTGGGAGCCCTAAGCACAGGATTGCTCACTTAGGATTATTTAAGCAAGATGTAGTTTCTTGTGACATAGTCTCCAGGGTCTATACACAAATGCTAGGAATATGGGAAATGAACAATTTCCCATACTCCTGGCACTGAGTACTGGAAATCTTACTTCAGGAGGGTAAATTTGACTTCACAGGGATAACTGCAACTTATGGGATGACTCCCATGACTGGAATACAGCAATTCAAGGACATTAATTGTTCAAAAAGAACAGAAATAGAAAGATTCAAAAATAATATTTCTGCACAGAAATATAAAGGGGGGATGAGTTTGGTTGTCTCATCAAAAGCTTGTGGATTAAAATAATTGGGGCAAAAAAAAAAAGAATGTGGTAGTTGCATTCTACTGCTGACTGCCTAATCAAGGAGAGGATGCAGATGAAACCTTTGAAAACCAAACTGCAAGAATTTCAAAAAGATACCATGTAGGAGTAATGAGAGACTTAAATTGCTCTTGAGACTTAAATTGGGAGCCAAATTCTGCCAAATGTGGCCCTTCCAAGAAACTACTGGCTTGCATTGCTAATAATTTTCTCCTACAAAAAGTGGAGCAAGCAACTAGAGGATTAGTTATCCTTGGCTTGTTTCTAACCAATCGGGATGACTTGGTGGATAAGTGGCAGTAAGTGAACTCTAGGGGAAGTGACCATGTTATACTTGAGTTATTTATTACAAAGTAAGCAAAAACTGAGTGTGTGCTGAATTTTTGGAAAACTGAATTTAATAAATGCAGAACATTGATAACTAAGGTCCCATGACAGGAGATCCTAAAAAGAAAAGGAATTCAAGATTGGTAGGAATTTCTTTAAAAAGGGTGTTCTAAAGTCACAACTACAAACAATTTCAACAAGAAATTTGCTGGAAGATAGCAAAAAGGACCCATGTGGCTTCACAAAAAGCTCAGAGAGGGCGTGAGAACAAAAAGGGACACATATAGGAAGTGAAAGGAAGAGTACAAAGGCGCAGCAAAGAATTGCAGGGGTGGCATTAGGAAAGCAAGAGTTGAGAATGAACTGAGGTTAGCAAGAGACACTAAAAGCATTTGTCAGGTACATGTGTAGCAAAAGACAGAGAAAAGGAATAGTGGCTCAGCCACTCAACGGGGCTGGCAAAATGATGACAAATGACAAAGAAAAGGCAGAAGCACTCAGTTCCTAGTTTTTGCCAATTTGACTCCCAAAAGAGAATATATGACCCTCCAAGCAAATGTGAAATACAAGTGAGGGAACAGATTTGCAAACAAATAGTCAAGGAATACCTCATTACTTTGAATGAGTTCAAATCTTGAACTGCATCCAAGAGTATTGAAGGAACTGGCTGAAGAACTCTCAGGGTCACTGTGTATTATTTTCTTGAAATAATGGAAGATGGGTGAAGTGCCAAAAGATTGTAGGAGGGCTAATGTTGTCCTTGTCTTCAAAGAGGGCAAAAAGGAGGAACCTGGGAACTACAGACATCAATCCCAGGGAAAATTCTTGAGCAGATATAAAACAGTCAGTCAGTCAGTACCTTGAAAACAATGCAATGATAACTAGTAGTTGACATAGATTTTTTCAAGAAAAAATCCTGCCAAGCTAATATGATATAATTTTTTGATTAAGTAATCTCCCTGATAGATGATGAGAATGTTGTTGACATATTATATCTTGACTTCAGCAAAGCTTGTGACAAAATGCCCCAAGATATTCTGATTAACAGGCTAACTAAGGGAAACTGGAACAACTATCTCAATCTGGGAGGAGGTAACAAGCGTGGTACCATATAATAACTTATAAAACTGGAGAGCTTATCTGACATAACACTAAAGAAAATTGTTCAAAAGAGAGACAAAAGGGGTTTGGTTGAGGGGGATGCTCCCACTGTACTGGAATACTGCACTGTGTTATATCAGATAAGCACTGCAGTTTCACAAGCTATATCAATCTAGTACTATGTCACTTGCCAAAATATTTTTAAAAATCAAAGAGGTGGAGTAGAGGGTAGTATTAATGACAGAGGAGGGTGAGCAACTCAATTCTCTGGTGAGAATTGTAGCAATTTGAGGTGTGGTGTGAACTCTTGCCTAGAAAACTGGCTGACATAATTAAGCATTCTATGTGAATGATAACAGCGATTTGACTGCCATAGGAAATTTGAATCAAGCCATATCAACCCAAGACAGCATTCTTTAGTCACACCCTAAGTCAATCCTAAAGACCCTCTGATGGAAAAAGCATTTATGAAACACTTAAGTCATATAACAAGGTGTATTTCTGTCACCCATAACTAGCAAATGTGCACATTAGCAGGTTCATAAATAAGTCCCAATGAATTTAGTGGGCTTACACCCCAGTATCTGTAAATGGTGGGGGGATGGACTTCTATTTGGAATTTAAACATGTATCTGGAATATTCGTATCAGTAAAAGCAGATGTGAAGGCAGAGAAGGCAGAGACTAAGTAGTCTCTCTCTCTCTCTCTCTCTCTCTCTCTCTCTCTCTCTGCTTTGTCTTGTTTGTAAAATGTTCTTTTGAAGGTATTTGTGTAGAATGGGGGGCACTGGGATTTCACAACAAACATCAGCAATAGAACCACTTATTTTAGCTCTAAAGGAACATTTAACTGCTGTTGTTTTTTTTTCTAGTTTTGGATACAGAGCCGTCTCCTCTCCCATTTCATGCTGGTCAATGAAAAAACAGAATTATCCAAACGTTGAACTTTTCAGACAATTTGTTTTTGCACAGCCCAATGATCCAGAAACTGAACTGAAGGAACTTTTGCTAGTATTCCATGACTAAAAGCTGAGCTGACAAAGAACGAGTGACGTTTTCTTGAGAGTCAGCTGGTATGCATCTCTCCCTGTCCCTGCCATTTAGTGATACCACAAGGGCATAAGTCCAAGACCCCGCAAAGAACAGGGGCCTCAGATGCAGCAGACTCACATATTTTGAAGTATATGAACACTAGCATCTGGCCTAAAATCACCTCACTGCAACTGCATGCAGAAATGTATGAAAGAAAATTTAGAGAGAGAAGTTCCATGAGTTTTAGGTTCTTCTACAGGCACCCCAATGACCTTGAGGACATGAATGATGGTTTCCTGGAACAGATGACAAACTTTTGCAGAGGTGAGTCATAAGGTGATTTTTAATAGCTTTCAGAAGTTAACAGGAAAAGCAAAGGGATACATTGCCCTGGACTTAATTCTAGCCAATATGAAAGAACTGGTTGATCAAATCAAAGTGGCAGAAACTTGCAGGACAGCAACCATGCCTGTTACAGGTGACTGGCTACAATTCAGCTTACATTAAAGGAGATGCCTGTGAGAGAAAGACCTTCTCAGGTTTCCTATATTATCCTTTACTTGTTCTGACTTCTGCTGACCTTCCTTCAACCAAGACAGATAGTATGATGTCACTTCCCTCCTTCTCAGTTCTTTCCAGCAGAGGACAGAGGAGACGTCTTGCTTTTGTTTCTTCAGAGGTGTGAGGAAGCCAATTACGGTTTCCTGCACCTCTGCATTAGTTAGCCAGAACCAGGTTTCCTATTGCTTTCCCATTTCAATGGCTGACATCCGATTGTGCAACGTACGCAACAAAAGACCGATGAAATCATCACCTATGGCAATTTTTTGGAATTAAACTTTTCCAAACCCCCCCCAAAAAGTCCCAAGGTTCTCTTCGGATCCCCTCCATCATGGAGAAGCAGTTGGGGGCCACCAGATGGGAGAAGGCTTGAATCTCTAAAAATCACCACCACCCGTAAAATCATCCTCCAATTGGCAATTATAAAAAATGGAAGATTTCACCCCTGTGCCATGGCCCCTGATGGCTTCCCCGTGAGGAAAGGGCTTCCAGGGAAGCTTTGGGATCTTTTAGGGCAATCACTGATTTTTAATCATCAGCCTTATAACTTCTAGCAACAGGATGTCAGCCAATCATTTTTCTAATAAACATTAGCTTTCTTATTTTCTTAGAAGAAGAGGTATGAATGTGATTTCTTTTCAAAGGGAGTGTGCTTTGCTAACCATTCCAATTTGCAGGAACTGAATCCACAATCTCCTAACAAAGTCATCCTTGAATTTGTGATAAAATAAAACCTATGCATATTCAGGTAAATGCCTTTAAAAATAATGAAAAGAGCTTTTTGGGTATGTGGAGACCAAGAGGAAGTTCAACAGTATTTTTAGGATATTTTTAACAAGCTATTTAGATATTAATCTATCTCCTGAGAAATCTGTATGTGGGACAGGAAGCAACAGTTAGAACTGGATATGGAACAATTGATTGGTTCAAAATTGGGAAAGGAGTACGACAAGGCTGTATATTGTCCCCCTGCTTATTCGACTTATATGCAGAATACATCATGCGAAAGGCCGGACTGGAGGAATCCCAAGCCGGAATTAAGATTGCCAGAAGAAATATCAACAACCTCAGATATGCAGATGATACCACTCTGATAGCAGAAAGTGAGGAGGAATTAAAGAACCTCTTAATGAGGGTGAAAGAGGAGAGTGCAAAAAATGGTCTGAAGCTCAACATCAAAAAAACTAGGATCATGGCCACTGGTCCCATCACCTCCTGGCAAATAGAAAGGGAAGATATGGAGGCAGTGACAGATTTGACTTTCTTGGGCTCCATGATCATTGCAGATGGTGACAGCAGCCACGAAATTAAAAGACGCCTGCTTCTTGGGAGGAAAGCGATGACAAACCTAGACAGCATCTTAAAAAGCAGAGACATCACCTTGCCAACAAAGGTCCGCATAGTCAAAGCTATGGTTTTTTCAGTAGCGATGTATGGAAGTGAGAGCTGGACCATAAAGAAGGCTGACCGCCAAAGAATTGATGCTTTTGAATTGTGGTGCTGGAGGAGACTCTTGAGAGTCCCTTGGACTGCAAGGAGAACAAACCTATCCATTCTAAAGGAAATCAACCCTGAGTGCTCACTGGAAGGACGGATCCTGAAGCTGAGGCTCTAATACTTTGGCCATCTCATGAGAAGAGAAGACTCCCTGGAAAAGACCCTGATGTTGGGAAAGTGTGATGGCAAGAGGAGAAGGGGACGACAGAGGACGAGATGGTTGGACAGTGTCACCGAAGCTACCAACATGAATTTGACCAAACTCCGGGAGGCAGTGGAAGACAGAAGGGCCTGGCGTGCTCTGGTCCATGGGGTCACGAAGAGTCGGACATGACTTAACGACTAAAGAACAACAACAACATTTAGATACTAGAAACTATATAGAAATATATTAAATATCACAAAGTTGATGCAATACTGGACAGTGTTAGTAGAAGCACAGTGCTCAGCCACCTTAAACAGTAGTTCCAGTCTATTCTGTGTTACTCAGATCACAACTGGTGCAATGTGTCCAGCTTCAGGCATCCCATTTTAAGGAAGGCACTGATGAACATCTAGAAAAGAGTGACCAGGAAGGTGAGCGGTCCAGAAATTCTGAAATCCAAGCAAAAGAGGATTTGTTCTCTCATGCTTTTGGGGCTGGCATAGAACTAATGAGTGAAACTTGAGGGAAGCAAACTTCAGCTAAGTATTGGAAGAATGATTTTAACAGTGAGAGCAGTTCAGCAATGGGACACTTGTCCCAGGAGGTCGTGGATTCTCCAACATAACAGGTGTTTAAGGAAAGGATGCTGCAGTTGCTTCCTGCACTGCAGAACTTGCAATGAACAAGGACTGGGTAATCTCTAAGAGCCTTTCCAGCTTGGTGATGCTAATTTTCCTACTGAGCTATTCCTACAAGGGAGAAAAGTTGCTGCCAGATTGGTAATGGAAACTCCTTCCTAAACCAGGAATAAGGGATCAATAAATGAATACATTTCATTATAGTACTTTGCATAGGCTAAAAAAATTACAATGTCTTCTGCTAGGAAGACTACCCTGTCAGGGAACAAACACCACTGAGCAGTTGGGTTTTCTCCTACTACAGCAGACCTGATAAAGACGTCAAGCAATAAGAGGGGGAAAGGTGGTATGGTTTCTCATGATATAAACTCATTTCTTTTGTATTACTATAATCTCTGGTCAAACAGGTATTGCAGGTTTTTTAAGTACTACAAAACCCAGCAAAACCGATCCAACGGCATTAACAAGTGGGTTAAATGAGAGCCCCAGGGGCAATAATGCCTGTCACACCATCTTTAATTGTTCTGAAAAAATAAGATAGCCCTCCACCACTAACTCGCGCTTGTATTTCTCAAAGTCAAATGACTCACTGGACACAGGAGCTGCTGAAATAACTCAGACTTATAACAGGGTCAGGAGAGGTGAAGAAAAATGAAGATGACACTGCAGCTGTTCAAACGGAAGCCTTTAGCCCAGAAAGGTGTGAAGCGCACGTCCCTCCTCCTGCTAAGTGGATACCCAACTGTCCTGGTGCGCACTCCCTTCTATCCCCAACTAACCCTTTCGCCTGCCGAACCAACCGGAAATCCAGCGTGCCTACACAGCTCTCAGGCCGCGCGCGGAACCGGGCCGCCACGAGCCCTGCCCTGCCCTGCCCTGCCCACGGAACCGGCCGGCGTCTGACGCCCGACCGCTGCGGCGCCTCTCATCGCTGCGGAGGGGCCGGTCGCGCCCGCAGCCGCCCGCGGGGCGTGAGGTCCCTCTCGCTCTTACCGGCTCGGCAGGCGCCCTTCTGGACCTGGTGGATCGGCGGGAGCCCCTGCTGCAGGGCTTGGCGCTCGGCGGTCTTCAGGCGGCAGACGTTGGCATAAGTCCTGCCATCGCTGCCGCAGACGGGCGCGCTGAGCTTGCACTGGCAAATGCCGCGGTTCTGGTCGGCGGAGGGGAAGCGGCACTGGAGGCTGTCGCCACACGGAGGGTCCTCCGGGAGACCGCACGCCTCGCCCTCGCCCGCCGCGCACACCAGGCAGCAGTTGCAGCCGTCGGGCACGTACCCACTCGGGCAGCTGGGGCTCGGGCATCGCGACACGTCGCAGCGCGCCGGGCACCGCTCGCCCCAGCCCCAGCCCCGCGCCAGCACGGCCAGCCACGCCAGCGCCACCAGCAGCGCCCTCATGGCCCCCCGCTCGGCCGCGCCGCGCAGCCCGGCAAGAGCGCTCGCCTCCAAAGGCCCCCGTCCAGCCACCGCCGGGACCCGCGGGACAGGCGGAGGCGAGGGATGTGCAAAGAGTGCGCGGTCCGTCAGCGCGGCGGCGGCGGCGGCGGCGGCCACAGCCCCGCCTTCTGGGGCGGGGCCTCTCTTTGCGCCCCTCCGCCCCCTGCCTGCGGGTCTGACGGGCGGAGCGGAAGCGGTGCAGAAGACCGGCCCGAACGGTTTTCGCGGCCGGCCGACGCGGCTGCTTGTGGGGAGCGTCCCGCCGCTTCAGCAGAAGTCTCTTTGGCCAAAACGGCAACAGGCAGAGCGGTGGTTCAAGAGGCACAAACCGAAGGCGCGTTCCTTTACTCCCACGTGAAGGACCGAACAGTTCTCTCCACGGGCTGCTTTAAGCTTGGCACCTTGAAAACCAAATTATCTTGGTGTTCTTCCGTCACTTTCCGGGGCTTCAGTCCTTCTCACTGACAACCACTCAGAGTCAAGGAACGGGAAAAACTCTTGAGCAGGGAATGCAGACCGGACAAGGGCCAGGCTGGCTGTGCCTCGAGGTGTGGACAATGCATCTGGCTGGCTGGCTGGCAGCAGCCGACTCGGTTCATTGGATGGGAGGGGGGCAATTCCTCGCTTCCATCGACGTGCAGCACAAGCAAAGGAATCCAAATCCTGGACCAGCTGTTCCAGTATGTTTTTGTGCGTTATTATATACATTTTCCCATCCACACCCAATTCCATATGAATAAATCATCCCAGTTCAGAAGGATGCTGAGACATAAAGGAGGGGATGTGAAATTATGTTGGCAGTCCTTCACTGCATATCTGGGTGTTCACCTCAATGACACTGAATTCCAAGAAGATGGATATATAGTCTTGTTCTGTAAACAGCTGAAAGAGAATGTATTATAGGGCAATGGCCAGTAATAACAATGTAGGACATAGTGATTATGGCCATCTTTCCAGGCATTCCGGGGAACTAAAATTACTAGCTTGAGGACAGGGGGTTGCTTTTCAGCATGACATAGCCTATGGTTTTGAAAAGCAGAATTCAGTCGCAAAAATAAATTAGCACATGGACACATGTGACACTGGGAACTTGTTTCATTCCTGTTAATTAATTCACTGCTTAAATCAATAGCACCAAACTAAGCAGCAAGATTTACAGGTTTCTTACGCTGTTGACCCTCAATGGCACTTCTGCCCTTAGTTCCTTCAGAAGTGCTGTTTTAAAATTATTCTCTCCCATGTAACACTTCAGCCAAGACTGTGCTCTGTTTTGGGAAGAGTCCTTGCAAATCATCCTACCTGTTCTTCCTAGTTTGAGTAACATGTTGATTCAGCTTCAGACTACTGCAGGTGACTGTTATTGTTCATATTCTCCTTGTTATTTTTACATTACTTTTCAAAATAAAGTAGAGAAGTTTGCATAGTAAAAAATAATTAAATTAAAAAGGGGATTGAAAATAAAATAGCCAACATTATACTGCCATTGTACAAAACACTGGTAAGGCCACACCTGGAGTATTGCATACAGTTCTGGTTGCCGCACCTCAAAAAAGACATAGTGGAACTGGAAAAGGTGCAGAAGAGAGCAACTAAAATGATGACTGGGCTGGGGCACCTCCCTTATGAGGAAAGGCTACAGCGTTTGGGGCTCTTTAGTCTAGAGAAAAGGCAGCTGAGGGGGGACCTGACTGAGACGTATAAAATTATGCAGGGGATGGATAAAGTGGATAGAGGGAAGCTGTTTTCCCTCTCGCGCAATACCAGAACCAGGGGACATCCACTCCAATTGAGTGTTGGGAGAGTGAGAACAGACAAAAGAAAATATTTCTTTACCCAGTGTGTTGTTAGTCTGTGGAACTCCTTGCCAAAGGATGTGGTGATGGCATCTGGCCTAGATGCCTTTAAAAGGGGATTGGACAGATTCCTGGAGGAAAAGTCCATCGCAAGTTGCAAGCCATGATGGGGATGTATAATCTCTAGGCTTAAAAGGAAGTTACCTCCAAATGCCAGATGCAGGGGAGGGGTATCAGGAGACAGGTATCTAGTTGTCTCATCTGCTCCCAGAGGCATCTGATGGGGCCACTGTGGGATACAGGAAGCTGGACTAGACGGACCCTTGGCCTGATCCAGCAGGGCTCTTCTTATGTTCTTATGTTAATGAAAGGACAAACTGATCCCCTTTACAGCAGCTGTTATTTTAAGGTATTTCCCCCCTTCCCAAACTGCCAAAGATGCTATTATTCTTGTTTTCCCCTGGAAAAGAAAACTCAATCACAAAAAGACTTACTAACTCATTCTGACACAGTCATATACAAATACACTGTCTATTAAAGTACACATGAAAGAAAATGCTTATGGTTTGATAGATTTTCTCTTCAGGCATTCTGTCAGAGCACAATCCCACTTGTAATGCAAGCCTGTGTTTACCTGTCAGTGACTGAGAGAACCAGGGAACTCGGAACTTCCGGCTTGACGCTGCGATGAGACAGCAGCAGGACGATGGAGCTCCGTCTCCTGGGCTGAATTCTGACCTGTTTGGGACCCCCCAGGGGGTTAAAACCAACCTGGAGATCTGGTGAAATGGGGGAGAAGCCTGTTGATCATGGGGGGGATGGCAGTTACCCACGTTTGATCCAGGAAACTCCCCAATCAACCAGTGGGCGGAAACAAGCAGCTGAATATGCCTGCTTGCAAGTCGTCGGCAGCCGGCAAAAGAAGAAGTGATAAACCAGCCAAATTAAACATCGTCGTTAACATTGGGTGAGATACAAAATCTTAATTATACTACTTAATTATACTACTTTATAACTATCCCTGGACGGAATAATCCCTTTGACAGGAAAAAAGAGGGTCTCTTAGCCCCAACTCTAAATTAAGCAGCGGTGGATCTGGAGAAGGGGAAAGAGATGCAAAGAGAAGCAAAGAAAATAAATTGGACGTTAATTAAACACTTAATTATACTGCAAGAAAAGAAGTTCTATATTACTTTGGTGTTAAACTTAAGAAATCTTCCTCTTAAATTTGTTTTTGCAAACAACCCTCAGAGTAATGTCTATCTACAGTGTTGGCAAATAGCCTAGAAACATGACCTTGAAAAAGCCTAGAAGCCTGTTTGGAAACTCTGTTTTGTCTTTCCGGTGTTTTCTTCTGAGAACTGACTAAAACATAGACAATTAACTTTGGAAAGTCTAATACAAACATTGAGCGAATGGGACTGTCAAACTATGTCAGAGACTGGATTCAATTAACTCTACAGGTGATCAACTTACTGAGGCAACTGTTGATGGAACTGGACTGACTGCTCTAAGCTACTGGACATTTTTCACCTGAAGTGCAAGTGCCTGGCATCTGAAGACATGATGTCACAACAAGGGGAATTTTGGGAGGAGGCAAGATCTACCCTGCAAGCAATCTTAGAATTAGTGAGATCCCAGAACCAAGACATGCGGTCGTTCACGGAACAACTTAGGAAGGATTATATTCAACAAGAGACAGAAAATATTGAACAAAGAAATGTGAAGGTGGAGGACGATGCGTGCCAAGGAGAAGAGGGACTGGAGGAAATCGGAGGGGGAGGCTCGGGAGAGCCGAGGAGAAACTTGGCTGTGTTGGGTGAAGATAAGGGGGGGAAATCAGCAGCATTAATTAAAAATGGACTGGAGGATCCAATACATAAAGATCAGTTGGAGATTGGTCAAGTGTACAAAATGCTTTTAGATTACACAAGGGACGGCAGAATATTTAGGGAGATAGAAACAAGAATTGGGAAAATACAAATAAGGGACGGAATCACTTAGAAAAGATGAAAAAGGGGAAAATATTAAGGTGGCCCCACTGTTGAAAGCATGTATATACTTAACTTCTGGAATTGTAAAGGGGCATATCTTATATATTAAAAAAGGGAATTAAACTGAAATAAGGGATCATTAATCAGGGTAAAGGTGATTTTTAAGGTAAATTGATATAAAGATGGGGCAAAACAAATAGTACTTAATGAATCTATATTAGATACAATGTTGATATGATAGAAAATGTAGATATAGAAATGGATAAAAATTATATAAAGAAAATTGGTATAAAAGTAGTCAATATTGTATACTAAAATACATTCATGAACAGTTTAAAAAACATATACGAGTAGATTGTGAAGAGACAACTGAGAAGACGCCAAGACGCAAAGAACAAATGATTGTAAGCAACCCATGTAACACAATGTTTAACAAGCACAATTAAATGTAGATAGATTGAAAAATTAATAAAATGTTTATATATATAAGAACCAGGGAACTCTGTGTATCCCTGTCACAGTTTCCCTATCAAGACCCCTTTGATTTTGCTCAGTGACACTCCTGTGGCTGATCCTGAGATGGGAGGACTGAGGATGAGCAGACATTGGGAGATGCTATGAGTCTCCATTGGGGAAAAAAATCACTTCTCAACATGCCTTTCAGCCTGTGAGGCTATGTGCACTCCAGGCGGTTTAATGCACAAAATAAAATATGCTGCCACCACTCCATAAAAATATTAAAATTTCAGTGGCTTGGATTAGGCTAGGATTAGATTTTAGTGCCATACTTCCCTCTCATCCAGATAATTGTTTGAAATAATTTTTGTATTTTATTAAAAGTAGAAGAAAAGTGGGTTGTGGGGGAGAGAGGACAATTTAAAAAAAATAAAAAGTTGCACATGTTTACAAAAAAAATTAGGAGCAGATGTGATTACAGAATTGCAGAAACACATCAGAAAATAATAAAATTTAATTTACCCCATCTGATTCATGCCTAAGCAGAGAGATGGAGTCTGGGACACACTCTAAATGTTTCCCAGCATAGCTTCATACATGGCACACAGAGGTTTCCTCACAAGTCACACTGCAGCCAGGAAGCAAAGCATGGTCTCTCTGCAGAGGTATGCTAGGCTCAGACTCAGTTTCTCAATTCCCATTTTTATACAAAGGAGTGGACCATTTAGCACCTGTGGCTAACAATTAAATAGGAATGAAGGTGAGGTGAGAGGAGATAGCAAGATCACTATTAGAACTGGTTTTGTAACTCAGATTCACCAAATTACCTTCTTAAGTGACATATGAGAATGTTGTTGGTTCTGTGTCAACAAGTCACCTCTGATTTATGGTGACCCTATGAATGAGAGATCTTCAACACGTCCTATCCTAAACTGCCATGCTCAGCTTTTGTAAACTCAACCCCAGGTCTTCCTTTAGGGAGTCAACCCATCTCATATTTGGTCCTCCTCTTTTCCTATTGCCTTCAACCTTTCCCAGCATTATTGCCTTTTCCAGAGAATCCTGCCTTTTCATGATGTGCCTGAAGTAGGACTGCCTCAGTTTCATCATTTTTGCCTCCCGACTTGATTTGCTCTAGGACTCACTTGTTCATCCTTCTGCAGTCTAGGGTGTTCACAAAACTTTCCTCCAGCACCATTTTGAATGAATCCATTTTTTCCTGTTCTTTACAATCCAGCTTTGACATCCATACATGGTGACTGGGAATACAAGAGTGTGGATGTTCTTGATCTCCAGTGACACATCCCTACACTTAAAGATCTCTTCTAATTCCTTCATTGCTGCCCTTCTGAGTTTCAATTTTCTGATTTCTTGGCTGCAGTGTCCATTTGAATTGATGATTGAGCCAAGGTGTACAAAAGCTGTAACTATTTCAGTTTATTCATTGTCAACATTAAAGTTATGCAGTTCTTCTGTAATCATGATTTTGATCATGTTCAGCTGCAGTTCTGCTATGGCACTTTCCTCTTTCACTTTTATTAAAAGCCATTTCAAGTCATTGCTGCTTTCTACCACTAAGATGTTGTCATCTGCTTATCTTAAATTATTGATGTTTCTTCTACCAATTTTCACTCTTCCTTCATCAGAATCTAGTCTGGCTTTCCGTCTGATATGTTCTGCATATAGATTGAACAGATAAGGGGATAAAATGCATCCTTGTCTGACACCTTTGCCTGTAGGAAAAGGGGAACAAATAGTGGCTGGTCATTGCCCCCCTTCTTCATCATTAACCATGGCAATAATAAAGAAAGGTTTCTGTCAGACCTGGTGAAATCCTCTCTCTCTAAGGAAGGCAAAATTAAGGTGGAGGGAGCATTCAACTGGAATATCCACTTAGTGCAAGCAGATACTCATGCTAAGCAACAGCTAATTGACAACAGCAGGTCAATTAGAAACTGAGGTAAATTAGAATTGCTCGACAAAGTTGAGTAATGCACATTAATGAAGAAGTACATGTTGATGCAACAAAGGATCACATGTTCCAAACAACTTGCCTCCACCACCATCAGCTTAGGGCAGGAACAGATGTAGTAGATAATCCATCATTAAAAGGGAATTCCTTCTTGTCTAAAAGTGCCTGAATGCATAACAGGAGCATTTTTATCTCACATGATTTTCTGATTAGCCTCTCTGTTTTGGGGATTAGTCTTCAAGACTTAAGCATGAAATTTGTTTGAAGTCTGATTTCTCTAACAAGAAAATCTGCCTAAATTAGTTCTCTTCTATAATAAGTAATAAGCAGGAGGCTATCTTATCTGAGGTTTCTATGATGATTTATAACTGCTGCACTGAGTACAGTAGTTGTAGTAGAGGCTAGAATGTCTCGTCTCATCTTGTCTACTTTTGCAAGCTACCCGAGAAACCACCAGGAATTACTGGGTGATATTGGAGAGGGGTTGTAGCTCAGTGGTTAGTCCTTAGCATCTACTGTTACGACTAAGAAAGAATCCTGCCTGAAGCCTTGAAGAGCCATTGCTAGTCAGAGCAGACAATTCTGTCTAACCACATGTAGGATGGAGTCCTATTCCATCTCTTATTTGCAGGTTGAAAGCCCACAAGCATCTATGACCAAACATGTCTGGCCCAGCTGGGATAGATCTAGTGCCACCCTTGTGCAGAAGGCAACCTCTCCCCAAAGGACTACTTTGAAACTTCTGTGGGCTCATGACATAATTAGGACTGCCAAATGAACTGAATCTGATATGTTTGGCTGCAATCAGTAAAAAACAGGTTTGAAGCTATCTAGATGTAGCTTGCCTTTCCTTAGATAAGGACAGAGGTTAGTGATAATGACATGCCCCATAGGATGGAAGAGTTGACACACTGCTAATTATTAGTTTCAGCATTGTGTGTTGCCTATCAGCAAGAGTTCCTGGTATAACTGACCACCATGTCTTGCTGTTTGGTTCAATGAACTGATGTGTGGGAGGTACCATTAAACAGTAGGCACATTCTTACATGCTACCCTTACCTGCAGCTTCTTTTTCTCTTGGCCCTTAGGAAACCAAGACTGGAGAATCAGCTAAATTAAAGCAGTATTACACTGCCCTGAATGGGGGCTATGTATTTTTATGAGTGATGCCACAGATAATCCAAAATCATGGTAAATCAGTACAATTTTATGAAAAGCTCCTTAGCAACAAGGGAATCCCAGTTTGGCATCTTTGGGTCTGTGCTTTTTAATATATACCTTCTGTTCCCTAGATGTTTCTGGTGGAGGCAAAGTCACATTGGCAGGAGGACAAAGTGCAGGTGCCACACAAACTTGTTGAGAGAGAGAGAGAGAGAGAGAGAGAGAGAGATGGCAGAGGGAATTATTCACCAGCAGCAGATATTGAATATGTGCACAATCCATTTAAGTGGTGAAAAGAGATAGCACCTGAGAGCACAAGACCTCTTTCCCTCAGAACACAATCCATAAGATGAGTGGTTTTCTCCTCACAAATCCACATGTGCCGTCATATGCAGCTCTTCTTTCCTTCTTTTGGCTCACAACTGTGGCATATTTGAAACTGCTGTAGACTGCCCGCACTTCCCCTCTCTGACTTCATCCCAATGCCATTTCCTGCAGCATGCTCCTTGTTGACTCTCCCGGGCTTGGCTTCAGTGCCTTGTGCTGAGTTTTGACTTAGAGGCCTTTCTGAATTAGAATTTCATCAAAAGCATTTCCATGAACAACCCCTACAAATAGTCATTTGCATATCATCACAGTTCGGACGATAATTCAAAACTGCACAAAACAGCAACTGAAAAGCCATGGAAAGGGTTGAGTAAGCAAACAGAAGTATTTCATAACTGAAACTTAGTAAGTAACTCAGCTTCCAGCTCTTTTACTTTTCAGTCGCAGCTTAATATATTTTCTAGTAATACCTAAAACGGAGCAAGCAACTATGGCTCTCTCAGTGCTTTTGGACTACAACTCCCAATATCCCTCCTCATTATCTACATTGGCTAGAGATTACAGGCATTGCAGACCAAGAGTATTAGGGGAGGACTACAGTTTTCATCCGTGCTCTAGAATTTGAAAGGGGCAGTTCAAGCCACAACCCTGGTGAATATCTCACTTGAAGGAAACGTGTCCTGACTACTTAAATAAGGGGAACATCTACACTGTTTGGGGGCATTCAGGCAGGTGTCTGTTTTACCTGGAGGATCTGCTTCATTCCCATCACATTTTTTGACATGGACAAGAATATGGAGTAGAAGGACAGAATATTAACTGCACAGGATTTTAATTAGTGTACCAAGAGTTTCTGTAAAAAAAACCTCCCCAAATTATTGGTGCTCTATTTATGAATTTGCATGCCGTCTGTAATTTGAATGAATGCGAGTGACTTCTCTGGACTGAAGTGATTGTCTATCCAGCACTAGCCAATCATTCCTTCCAGCTTTTGAATTCAAACAATCCCTTCCTCTCTGCTGAGTGTTCTATCCTTCTCTTTCATTGGTTGGCACATGTCACGCCAATCTTTAAAATCTTCTTCAATCCAGTGAAGAAGGCCAATTCCATGCTAGGTATCATTAAAAAAGAGACTGAAAATAAAACAGCCAACATTATAAAGCCATTGTACAAAACACTGTTAAGGCCGCACCTGGAGTATTGCGTACAGTTCTGGTCACCGCACCTAAAAAAAGACATAGTGGAACTGGAAAAGGTGCAGAAGAGAGCGACTCAAATGATGACTGGGCTGGGGCACCTCCCTTATGAGGAAAGGCTACAGTGTTTGGAGCTCTTTAGTCTAGAGCAGGAGTCCCCAACCCTTGAGCCGTGGACCTGTCCCGGTCCATGGCCTTGGCAGAGCTGGGCCGTGGAGACAGATATCCCCCACACGCACAGATGCACGCACGCCCCCCATATGCACGGACACCCCCCACACACACACAGATGCGCAGATGCCCCCCCACATACATGCCAAACCGCTCTGTGGTGTCAGAAAGATTGGGGACCACTGGTCTAGAGAAAAGGTGTCTGAGGGGGGACATGATTGAGACATATAAAATTATGCAGGGGATGGATAAAGTGGATAGAGGGAAGCTCTTTTCCCTCTCGCGCAATACCAGAACCAGGGGACATCCACTCCAATTGAGTGTTGGGAGAGTGAGAACAGACAAAATATTTCTTTACCCAGCATATTGGTAGTCTGTGGAACTCCTTGCCACAGGATGTGGTGATGGCATCTGGCCTAGATGCCTTTAAAAGGGGATTGGACAGATTCCTGGAGGAAACGTCCATCGCAAGTTGCAAGCCATGATGGGGATGTATAATCTCCAGGCTTAAAAGGAAGGTACCTCAAAATGCCAGTTGCAGGGGAGGGGTACCAGGAGACAGGTACCTAAACAATATGGTAAATATGGCAAAGGATGCCCACTTTTCAAGATTGCTTCCAAACAAGACTTCTATTTTGCAATTACTCTTCTTCATTGTTTAAGAAAACTATGACAATTGCAAGTTATTTTATAAATGGTTAAAATGGAATGTAATTGGATCAAAATATATTTCCATGTTTAGCATATATCACATTTAGAGCCTTGATACGCTTACTTCAGTTCTCATATTCAGTAAAGAGAGACCAGATTTTTAAAAATTCATTTGGTTACTAGCAGTTCTTGAAACATGGATTTTAAATGTGGGGTTTTCCTTGACAGGTAAGTGCCATACTTTGACATTCTATTGTGTGAGTGTGAATTTTTGAATGCCACTGCAATTTAAAGCAATTACGGTAGTCCACTAGGCAAAGAAAGTATTAAGGTCCTCCTTCCATGTAAGAGTTACATTTGACCCTCCAAAGAAAGAGAGCCGGCCTAGTTCTGGAGTCATTTCCATTTTTTGTGACAACTTAAATCTCATGGAAGATGTTCAGCAGAAGTTTTTGCACTGTTCAAGAAAACTACCATGTATGCATATAAGTTCCAAGGACCTTTTGTTTTCTCCCGCTCTGTGGAGACATACTTTTGTCAAGGAAACACCAATGGTACCTATGATAGATCATCTTAAGGCAATGTTTTTAATGGCCTGTCCAGACTGGTCATTTTGGGTGTGGGGTAGATTGGGTTACAAAGGGTCTCTTTAGGTCAGGAGGGGGAGGAGCGATGTGCCATTTGGTGCACTCCTCCCATCTGAACAGCAAACAACCCCTTGTAGCTTGACCAGCTTTCAATTTAAGCCCTTCTCCAATATCTGCAGAGTTCAAGGGAAGTGAAATGATTTTTTTTCTGTCACTCCACTCTCCCTCTGTCAGTGCTGTTCCAGCCTCAGATAAAAGCAAGCATCTGAGGGCATGAAGGAATGAAGGGAAATCAGCAGCAGCAGCAGCGGGGTAGAGGCTGGGGGGTAGTGGCTCCTGAGGAGCTGGATTTATTTATTTGAGAAAGTCTGCCTGTTCCTTTTCACACACTTTTCTCACCCTCCTGACAGCACTGAGGAGAAAAAGACACAGTGCTTCCTGCTGAAAAACCCACTCCTCGCCACACGGCACCTCTTTCAAATTGGTGTATAGAGAATGGGACCACAAAAGGCATCAGCAAGACTAAAGAGGGAGAAAGAGAGAGAGAGAGGGAGTGGGGAGAAGGGGGGTTGTTTTTTCCCTTTCCCCTTCTCTGCTTTCCTTCCCTCACTCTCCACCCTGCCCAGCCCCCCAATTTCTCTCTCAGCTGCTGGAGGCTGCTATCTCCCAGGCTAAACAAGCATGCCAAAATGATTGCATGTCCTTCTGCTGAGCCAGAAAGGTCCATGGCAGCTCTTAAAGGGGAAGGATGGCTATATCTAAGTAGAAACACAAGGGCTTTCTTTTTGATCCAAACCATGCCTTCAACAATCCATAAATCATATCTATACGTTAGTGTGAACAAGCTCTTAGTAAGTGATTTTCCCCCAAAAAATAAGAAAAATCTAGAATGTTAAAAAATAGCTCCAACAACTACAAACCAATACCAAAGCAATTCAGTGCAAGAGACATTTCCTCATATCAAAAAGCATGAAAATTATAAGTGACTTTTGCTGTATGCCAGTTATCGTTCTCTTGCCAGTCCTGCAAAGGAAGAAGTTTGGAGGGTGTTTGTGACAGTGCTTTATCTCATGTTTTAGACTGTTTTGGAAACTGGCTGGTTCATTCCATTTTCACATGGCATACAGGCAATCTTGAACCAGTCCAACACTTATCCATGCCTGCTGTCTATTCACACCCTGTGGCTGGAAAGCCTAAGAGAAGTCGATGACTGCAGAGTGAAGCTGAGCTGTAAGCACAATATGTGAGACTGTAGAATGGAGGCAGAGGGCAAATGGCAGCTTTGTAGATATTGTTTAACTGCAACCCCCACTAGCAGTCAGCATCATAATCAAAGATGAGAAATTTATTTATTTTATTTATTTATTAAATTTATATCCCGCCCATCTAGACAACGTCTACTCTGGGCGGCTTACATTAAATGTGGGGAGCTACAGTCCAGGGGCTTATGAGTGGCCACCATTGCTGTAAAATGACTTTACTACTTGCATGTGGAGAAAGTAAAGGCTGACGTGGCAGTTAATCTATAGTTTCCATGCCTTTGGGTGTGCCCAAGTGTTTTTGTAAGTACATAATCTCTGTCTTAAAAGAGTTTTCTGCTCATAAATTATTACAGTGGAGAAAGCAGTTCAGCAGAAAAGTGGCCATGCTGAGCACAGAGCTGCAGCAGAGAGTGGCTGTGGCATAGACATGGAATGGAATGGTTGCCTCGAACTACTGTGTCAGATTCCTCCCAAGAACATTATCATCAGGGAGAGGAACAGCCTCTTAACTCTAGTCACACAAGCTGTCCTCTGACTCCTCTGCTGGAGCTGCCTTCTGCACTGCCAAACTTGCCTTGCATTCAGCAGGGGGGCTTGAACTCAATGACACCACGGATCCTTCCAGTCCTATGGTTCAGACAACCAAAGAATAGCTGTCTTGACACAATTCTCTCTGGCATAATTCTGGGAATGAAAATCCTCCATAATTGCAGGTTAATCAAATTTACACTCTCATAAAAATGTAGTTTCAAAAATTTTCAAATAATGTAATTAAACTGTCATTATTTATTCTTCAGATCTGGTATAATGTAAATCCTTAATCATCAGAAATAGGTGCACAAAAATAAAAATAAAACCCAAGTATTATAAAATATTTAAAGGATGGTTTGACATGATGAATTGCTGAGTATTGTTGTGATACCATACCTCTTACTATATTTTTATCCCACAGTTTCTTCAAGGTTGACATACATGGTTCTAACCCCTCATTTCATCCTCACGAGGTATGTTAGGTGATGTAGTGACTGACCCACAATCACCAAGCATGTTTTATGGCTGAGCAAGTGTGACGTCACCATATTCAGGATAAGAAACAACCAGAACTGATGTTGGTGAAAGATTTAAACTTGTCCTATATTCTGGTACATGGAAGCCTGTTTTAATTTTGTAATAGGTTTTTTTTTTAATCTAGTCTTCTACAGCTGCAACTAACCGATACAGATTCAATTAGTGCGCCCATTTAGGGGAAGGAGATCAAAGTTGAGCCATCCTCCTGCTTGTTTCCCCCATCCAGTAAATCATCAGCTGATAACTGGGAGATGACTTTGTCAGGAGAAAATGGATCTTTTACATTGAGAGCCACAAGACTAGAGGAATTCCACCATCTGAGAAAAGCTATCATATATGAAGGAGCAGCCATTCTAGTGGCACTTTCATTAAGATTTGTGTTGAACACACTGCGATTAGAAGAGGACAGGGGTTGACAGGACTCAAGCCTAGCAGGTAGCAACACTATCATGACTGGCCATCTGAAAGCATTGTCGAAGCAGGCAACTACCATGCAGTCGGAGGTAGCCTAAGAGCAGTTTGATCTTCTCTCAAGGCAGCACATTTTCAAACTCAGAAACTACACTAAAGTCTGTGAGTTTGACCTAAAGGCCTCTTTGACATCAGCAAGTCCTTTTGCCATCAGACTGAAAAGATCTAGTGATACAGAGTCTCTAGACTGAACTCCCTCCCACCTTATGTCAGCTCAGTTGACAGGTGGTTGTATGCAAAATGAGGGTCCTGTGAGCTTCTAGGGCTCCTGCAGTTGGCCACTGTGGGGTGAGCAGAATGCAGAGCCTTAATAAAAACTAGAATTCTACACTCCAGTTGTAGGCATGTCTACTCAGAAGCAAGTTCCGTAGGCTTGCAGCCCTGATATATTTTCACAGATACGTTTTGCAACATATTTGAGTTTCTTTGTGAATAAAATCAAGCAGCTATGAGAGCAACATACAGCTGTGTGACTAAAATAACTTTGATCATAAATCTTAGTGGGAGGACCTGGATATCTGAGGAAGTAAGTCATACACTTAATCTTATTCCAAATTACTAGTTCAAATGGAGATGCTGGTATCAAGATGAGGTAGTCGTATCAATCTTCAAAAGAAAGCAAGAAAGATCTGTCAACAGTGTGGCCTAAACTATTGTCTCTTACTAAAAAATAAGGCCAAAGTAAGTGCAATTCTTTTCTGTACTGAAGACGCTTGGCTGCTCTATGTGCACATGGATTTTTTTACTTCTTATCCCTCATAGTGTAATTTTAATACAAACAATTATCAAGCATCCAGAAAGATTAATACAAATATCGTCCGAGATCCTGTTCCTTGGTGTTATAAATCACACCAGAGTAGGCCCATTCAATCAATGGGGATTTGGTTAGTCACCTTTTGTGTAATTTCCATTTATTCAAATAGACCTACTCTAACTGTGACTTACTGTGCTAAAGTAAGTTGAAGTTAGAGTAGACCAATTTGAATCAATGGAAATTAAAAAGTTGATTCCTCAAGTTCCCATTGATTCAATGACCCTACTTTAGCGCAATTTACTACACTAATAGGATTTTGGCCATTGCGTAGGTCCTGCAAACATACTTTCAAAAGAAAAACACAATTTTTCCAGTGATTGATATGTAATGATTTACCCTTTTCAGGAGGAGCTGTTCATGAATGACTGCAGGAAACAAAGAAAGCTACAAAACATTTAGGAGCTTCAGTTAGAGCAGATTTGAGACTTGCAGGATCTATTTCATTTTTCCCTAGAAAGCTGAAGTCTGTCAAAAAGCCCCAAATACAAAATGGTGACTCTGGGAATTAATTCTGAGGCACCCCACAGGTCAGCAGCCAGGGTGTTGAACAGGAATCGCTCAGCACCATTTCTTGAGTTCTCTCCTCCAAGAAGGACTGGAGTCACTGTAAAACAGTGACCTTAAGTCCCATTCCAGAGAGATGGGTCAGGAGAATACTATGGTTGATATTATCAAAAGCTGCTGAGAGGTCCGGCAGGGTTACACACACCCTAACCAGTTCCTGGCATAGGTCATCCTCCAAAGGTGATCAAAGCAGTGTCCATCCCATAACCAGGTCTGAAGTCAGATTGAAATTGATCTAGATAATCCATCTCATCTAGGAACATCTGGATCTGAGAGGTCACAACCCATTCTAACACCTTGCCCAAGAATGGAATATTAGATTTTTGTTGTTGTTTAGTCGTTAAGTCATGTCCGACTCTTCGTGACCCTATGGACCAGAGCACGCCAGGCCCTCCTGTCTTCCACTGCCTCCCGGAGTTTGGTCAAATTCATGTTGGTAGCTTCGGTGACACTGTCCAACCATCTCGTCCTCTGTCGTCCCCTTCTCCTCTTGCCTTCACACTTTCCCAACATCAGGGTCTTTTCCAGGGACTCTTCTCTTCTCATGAGATGGCCAAAGTATTGGAGCCTCAGCTTCAGGATCTCTCCTTCCAGCGAGCATTCAGGGTTGATTTCCTTCAAAATGGATAGGTTTGTTCTCTTTGCAGTCCAGGGAACTCTCAAGAGTCTCCTCCAGCACCACAATTCAAAAGCATCAATTCTTCGGCGGTCAGCCTTCTTTATGGTCCAGCTCTCACTTCCATACATCGCTACTGGAAAAACCATAGCTTTGATTATGCGGACCTTTGTCGGCAAGGTGATGTCTCTGCTTTTTAAGATGCTGTCTAGGTTTGTCATCGCTTTCCTCCCAAGAAGCAGGCGTCTTTTCATCTGCAGTGATCATGGAGCCCAAGAAAGTAAAATCTGTCACTGCCTCCATGTCTTCCCCTTCTATTTGCCAGGAGGTGATGGGACCAGTGGCCATGATCTTAGTTTTTTTGATGTTGAGCTTCAGACCATTTTTGGCGCTCTCCTCTTTCACCCTCCTTAAGAGGTTCTTTAATTCCTCCTCACTTTCTGCCATCAGAGTGGTATCATCTGCATATCTGAGGTTGTTGATATTTCTTCTGGCAATCTTAATTCCGGCTTGGGATTCATCCAGTCCAGCCTTTCGCATGATGTATTCTGCATATAAGTTAAATAAGGTGGGGGACAATATACAGCCTTGTCGTACTCCTTTCCCAATTCTGAACCAATCAGTTGTTCCATATCCAGTTCTAACTGTTGCTTCCTGTCCCACATTTCTCCAGATTTCTCAGGAGATTGATAAGGTGGTCAGACACTCCCATTTCTTTAAGAACTTGCCATAGTTTGCTGTGGTCCACACAGTCAAAGGCTTTTGCGTAGTCAATGAAGCAGAAGTAGATGTTTTTCTGGAACTCTCTGTCTTTCTCCATAATCCAGCGCATGTTAGCAATTTGTTCTCTAGTTCCTCTGCCCCTTCGAAATCCAGCTTGTACTTCTGGGAGTTCTCGGTCCACATACTGCTGAAGCCTGCCTTGTAGGATTTTGAGCATAACCTTGCTAGCGTTTGAAATGAGTGCAATTTACGGTAGTTGGAGCATTCTTTGGCACTGCCCTTCTTTGGGATTGGGATGTAAACTGATATTTTCCAATCCTCTGGCCACTGCTGAGTTTTCCAAACTCGCTGGCATATTGAGTGTAACACCTTACAGCGTCATCTTTTAAGATTTTAAGATTTTAAAATAGTTCCACTGGAATGCCATCACCTCCACTGGCCTTGTTGTTAGCCATGCTTTCTAAGGCCCACTTGACTTCACTCTCCAGGATGTCTGGCTCAAGGTCAGCAACCACACTATCTGGGTTGTTCGGGACATCCAGATCTTTCTGGTATAATTCCTCTGTGTATTCTTGCCACCTCTTCTTGATGTCTTCTGCTTCTGTAAGGTCCCTACCAATTTTGTCCTTTATCATGTCCATCTTTGCACAAAATCTTCCTTTAATATCTCCAGTTTTCTTGAACAGATCTCTGGTTTTTCCCTTTCTATTATTTTCTTCTATTTCTTTGCACTGTTCATTTAAGAAGGCCCTCTTGTCTCTCCTTGCTATTCTTTGGAAGTCTGCATTCCATTTTCTGTAACTTTCCCTATCTCCCTTGCATTTTGTTTCCCTTCTCTTCTCTGCTATTTGCAAGGCATCATTGGACAGCCACTTTGCTTTCTTGCATTTCTTTTTCTTTGCATGTTTTTTGTTGCTGCTTCCTGTACAATGTTACGAGCCTCCATCCATAGTTCTTCAGGCACTCTGTCCACCAAATCTAGTTCCTTAAATCTGTTCTTCACTTCCACTGTGTATTCATAAGGGATTTGGTTTAGATTCTACGTGACTAGCCCAGTGGTTTTTCCTACTTTCTTCAGTTTAAGCTTGAATTTTGCTATAAGAAGCTGATGATTAGAGCCACAATCAGCTCCAGGTCTTGTTTTTGCTGACTGTATAGAGCTTCTCCATCTTTGGCTGCAGAGAATATAATCAATCTGATTTCGGTATTGCCCATCTGGTGATGTCCATGTGTAGAGTCGCCTCTTGTGTTGTTGGAAAAGAGGGTTTGTGATGACCAGCTTGTTCTCCTGACAAAACTCTATTAGCCTCTGCCCTGCTTCATTTTGAACTCCAAGGCCAAATTTACCTGTTGTTCCTTTTATCTCTTGACTCTTTAGCATTCCAGTCCCCTATAATGAGAAGAACATCTTTCTTTGGTGTCAGTTCTAGAAGGTGTTGTAAGTCTTCATAGAATTGGTCAATTTCAGCCTCTTCAGCATTGGTGGTTGGTGCATAAACTTGGATTACTGTGATGTTGAAAGGTCTGCCTTGGATTCGTATTGAAATCATTCTATCATTTTTGAGATTGTATCCCATTACAGCTTTTCACACTCTTTTGTTGACTATGAGGGCTACTCCATTTCTTCTACGGGATTCTTGCCCACAATAGTAGATATGATAATCGTCTGAATTGAATTCGCCCATTCCCGTCCATTTTAGTTCACTGACGCCCAGGATGTCAATGTTGATTCTTGCCATCTCCTGTTTGACCACATCCAGCTTACCAAAGTTCATAGATCTTACATTCCAGGTTCCTATGCAATATTTTTCTTTGCAGCATCGGACTGTCCTTTCACTTTTAGGTGCATCCGCAGCTGAGCGTCCTTTCGGATTTGGCTCAACCACATCATTAGCTCTGGAGCTACTCCTGCTCTTCCTCAGTAGCATGTTGGACGCCTTCCAACCTGAGGGGCTCATCTTCCAGCGTCATATCTTTTAGCCTTTTGTTTCTATCCATGGAGCTTTCTTGGCAAAGATACTGGAGTGGCTTGCCAGTTGCTGCTCCAGGTGGATCGTGTTTAGTCAGAACTCTCCACTATGACCTGTCCGTCTTGGGTGTCCCTGCACGGCATAGCCCATAGCTTCTCTGAATTACTCAAGCCCCTTTGCCACGACAAGGCAACAATCCATGAAGGGGGTAATATTAGATACTGGTTGGTAATTATTCAATATTGTGGGATCCAAGGAGGGCTTTTTAAACAATGGTCTTACTATTGCCTCCTTTAAGCATGACAGGATCCAACCCTGTTGCAAGGAGCCATTCCCCACTCCTCCTACCCACTCGACCAGTCCCTTTCCTGCAACTTTTACGAGCCAAGGAGAGCAAGGATCCAGCCGATATGTGGTAGCTTCTCCAAGGGTCCTGTCAACATCACCAGGCTGCAGAAACTGAAACTCAACCATTAACACAGGGCAAGCAGGGGGCAAAGTTACATTAACAGGACCTGTATCTTCTACAACATCGAAGTCAGAGTGGATTTGAGCAATTTTGGTGGCAAAGTATTGTGCTTCCATAAGTTCCATTGATTCTAATTACAATTTAACTAGAATCAATGGAACTGGTCTAGTTACAACTTAAAAAGCTAAACAATAGGATTTCAGCCCTTTATTCATGGGGTCTCTGTGAAGTCAGGAGTGACCTGATAGAGTCTATCAGGTCACTCCTGATAGACCAACACCTCTCTGCCTGTGCTCCAAGCTGGACAGCTCCCACAATCGCCTGAACTGCCTTATCATTGACTCATGCAACTACTTCTAGTAAAGCAGGATTTCGTTATGAAGCAGGTTCCATGCTTTCTTTGTGTGCACCTTCCTGTCTTTTTCCCAATTCTTTTTCTCAGTTGCAGTTGACAAGGAGAAATGAATCCAGAGGGAAAACATTGTATATGGTACATTTATACACAGTTCTCTGATAGAAATTCTTCGAAATGGGACAGTAATCTTGAAGCCTCAGGGATGCTCAACAGCAGAATGGGAGAAATGCCTTCTAGGTCCTACCAATTCTTAGTTCATGAAGAGTACAGAAACTGTATCTGTGTAATCTTTTTATCTGCCTATGGTTTGATTTGCATAATTTTCTTTTTAAAATCTAATGTTCCACATTTAATTTTGGGGCAATTAATGCAGAATGGATTAAGGTGATCAATAGAAAATGCTACTAATATAAATTAGTTTTTTTCCTGAAAATAATTGAAAAAATGGCAGGAGTAAGGAATGTGAAATGCTGCTTAAGTCAGAAGTTATTTCTCAGATTTGAAGAGAGTTTTGAGATATCAGGCAAAATCCAAAGAAACAAAACAAAACAAAAATGACAAAAAACATGTGGCATCCTAGACTATTCTATTTTAATGTGATTAGATGTTCTGAAAGAAAATGTTTATTGAGAGGCAACTTTGTGCATCTTCAGGGTAAAATATACAGATTGCCTGTTGTTGTATTTGGGATGTGGGGGCATTATCTCATATTCCGACACAGGCAATGACATATCTTAGGTAATGATTTCTGTTTTTCTTTTATATCTGTGAAACAGAAGTTTGTTTAGTGTGGCATTCAGCAGCCTATTTCAAAGGCATGGAGTGCCCTCTTGTGGAGAAAGATCTTGCAAACTTCTCATCAGTTCAGTGTGCGCTTATTTATTAGAGTTTGGGCAAGTGAGGACTAGACGGATAGATGGCTCTGCACCTCTTATGAAGGGTGCTTCCTACTGTTGCTTTTACCATGTAAATACCTGCCCTGTTCAAAGAATTTTCCAAGGGTGGGGGTTAAGTGATGATGTATTTCCCTTTTAATATTCCCACACCTTCCCAGCGATTCTCCTGACTTCTTTTTGTATGTAGCTAAATTGGTGAAAAAGAGTAAAAGAGAAGCATCCAGATTTTCTCTATTGCATTTGGAGGGACCATCACCACAATCCATCTAACAGGGGCAGCAGTTAATGGGGGCTGGGGCTGGACTGAGAGACGGGCTGCTCTAGAGCGCCCAGCCTTTAAGGTCCTGTGCAACTAGGCTCTCTTGCCCTCCTTACTGACAGTAAACAATCCCTATGGCATTCTGGCTAGGGTGTTTGCATGCAAAGGCCACACCAAACATTGGGAGCAGTCTAATCTTCTTAGTAGCAACTGTACTGTAAGTAGTGACTTGATGGAAAAGCAGGCAGCTGCTGCCCAGTTTGGACTGGCTTGATAAAATGTGGAGACATATTTACTGACAAGATTTCAACCAAAATTGATAGGCTACGTAGTTCATTCTAGGACTTTCTAGAAAAATGTTTTCAGTTAATTTTGTATGCAGAAGTATAGTGCTCAGGAGACAGATCATCTTGATCCAGTATTTTGTAATGTTAAAGAAATCACATTACAAAGGAGTAGAGTGCAAAACAGCTCTGGAATTGGAATCTTTGTTCCTGTTGAAATGCAGTACTATTTATAACTTCAAGCATAAAATAAATATTGGCTGTTACCTGGTTTTTTAGGTCTTCAGAAAGAGAAATATGGTCTGCCACCCCACCTCCAAATTCCAAAAGGAACTGCATTTTATTGTCACCATATTGAATAGAAAGGCCTGAGACTAGGACAGAGTAGCTCAAAGTCGTGGGACTTTGGGGTTAGAACAAAAGAAAGCAAACACAGAAGAGGTGCTTACCTCTGTTCTTGTCCTCTTCTGTCATTTTCCAGAAGAGAGCTTCAGAATGTGTCACTCTCATTTTGACAAATGAGAGCGACACAGATCATCTGTGCTCCCCTCATCTCCCATCTTCACCCACCCCGTTTGTGCAAAATTGCTGCACAGATCTTCCAGCAGCCACTGGCCCTGCTCTCTTGACTTCCTTGCCTTGCCTAGCTGCTGCTGTGCACCTCATTGCCCAGCCAGCCCTGCTGCTTTTTTTTTGCCACCGCTGCCGCCCATGGGTTCTCTTTTCCAGATGGCCCCTCTCTTTCCCTGCAGAATGGGGAAAAAGAAACCAAAAGGACCCAAGTGATGCTCCTTTTTTTTTGGTGACAAACAAAAGGAGCAAATGTCAGTCTGTGCAACGGTGTCTTCACATACCCTCCAAACCAAATGCAGCATCCTTTTGCATACACAAGTTTCTTGCTCCACTGAGTTAAACACAAAACCGTGTTTTAATTTTTGTTAAGAATATGCATAAGATCAGAGTGCAACCTCCTATATGGGGTACTTGCTCTTATTTGTTCACAGGCTACAGTGTTCCCCCATTTGTAAACAGATGTTTCCCAAATAAGATCTAGAAGATCTAAAATAGAACAGAGCATGAAAAACTGTTAAGTTTCAGTTAGTCAGCATGTTTATTCAACAAAGTAATCTCTCAAATTTCCTCTTTTTTCAACACTTAGTTCCATTTGATAGCCTATTAACCTCATTTTATCTGAGTGCATATGGTTACACATTTTGAGGTGCAAGAAAGACAATCATGTTCTTTCATTTTACAACTGGAGATAAACTTGCAGCACTTGGATGCCATATACATCACATACCATTTCATGTCACTGATACAGAACTTGTTGCAGTTTGTGAAAGCGCAAGTACTCTGATGTTGTCTTTCTCATGCAACATTTTTCATAGGCGCCAGTGTTGCCCTCATGTATTGATGGGGAGACAGATTTATTCTTCGAATATTAAGCTCTGTTGCAAAGGCTCTTGCCTTTTGATAGTAGAAAAGAGACATCTCTCGATCTACAAGGAAATTGTGGTAAATTACTGCAAGCCTGGTATAGATCTTCAGTTGAGCCTTTTTGTTGCCCAAGTCCATGGCAGCAGCAAGGGCCAAGTTGTAGTATCCAGCAGCATCAAAGGGATCCTGAAAGAGCAAAGGCGGATATGAGCCATTGTGACATTTCATACATAGCTACAGTAGCTATCTGACTTTCTTCATGTATATGTCTGAATAGTTAAAGACATGAACAGTGATGGTTGAAGTTTTTATGCTCCTAAGCTATAAACTCTTGGTTTTTGTGGTTGCTGAAGGGTTGGGGGTAGTGTGTAGAGCTCTAGATTGAGGGGAAATGGGGCGGAGGGGGGAAGGTGAGATGGGATGAGCTTGTCCCTGCAGGTTTAGTGACAAGCATTGCTATGCTTTTACTTTAGCAAATGCTGGCTGAACACCAGTGTACCAGGACAGTTCCATAAAAGTATAAAACGTCTCTAAAGGTCAATATTACTTTTTTGCCTTTTATATTAATGAAGAAAGGAATCTGCATCTAATATTAAGTTCCCACATTATTTTGTTACAACAGCCAGAATACAGGGGAAGAAACCAAACACTGCAACTCTTGCCTCTGTTGGAGCTCTAACAATTGCCCCTGTTGCCTTCCAGATACCGGACTCCACATTCTATTAGCCCTTAGTTACCATAGGCAATGATCAAGGATGATGGATTGAAAATTCAACAATATTTTTGGGGGGCAGAGGGTTCTCCACCTGAATCTCCACAGTAAATGAAATGTTCTAATTCATTTCATACAAAAAAGCTGTACCTAACTTAGTACTTGTAAATCATGTTTGATCTGATCAGCTGAAAACCTAAGGGCTGTGTACTTGTGTTCTAAATCCGTACCTCCCTTATTAATTAAACACTCCAAATCCAGATGATGCAGAAATGCTTCCCATATTCAGATACCATGTCCCCCATGCATTTTACCTTTAGATCATGGAATGTAATGTCTCCAAGAACAAGGTACACTTTTACATAGTATACGGCTTCCTCATCAAATTCAAGAGGCGAGGGACAGAGGGACAAGGCTTTTAAGAAGAAGTGCTCCGTAAGTTCATACTGCCCTAGATGACGGTAGATAACAGCTAGCCGATGATATGCTAGTCTTTCATTTAAATGATTGCCTGAGGTAAACAAAAGAATCGGCTTGGAAATTTTGAAAACCCCCAAAATTAAAATACAGTATTCTTTATACACACACACACATGCATAGGCCTGTGTCACACATTACTCACACTCACATGCTCATTACTTGCATGTGTGACAGGGTATCACAAATAAGCAAGAGACAGAACTTTAATATGTTGTTAACACACAATGGGTTTAAATTTGGACATTCAGACTATACACATTGAAAGTAAAGATATCTACATACATTTCTAATGCTAGGTGAGTGCTACTTTAACAGGAGGTGCTTGGTTTGGCTTGTAAATCTTCAGTACTTTAACCATAACTTAGACACTCTCCCTAATTCTGCAACAGAAGTACCATGTTTCTCCGAAAATAAGACAGGGCCTTATATTAATTTTTGCTCCAAAAAACGCAGTAGGGCTTATTTTCAGGGGATGTTTTATTTTTTTCCATGTACGACAATCTACATTCATTCAAATACAGTCATGTCATCTTCTGGTTGCTGCACAATCGTGGAGGGGTGGGGTTTCACTTAACTAGGGCTTATTTTGGGGGTAGGGCTTATATTATGAGCATCCTGAAAAATCATACTAGGGCTTATTTTCAGGTTACGTCTTATTTTCGGGGAAACAGGGTTCCAGAGAAAAGTAAAGAAGACTGCATTCCAGAAAATGACACTACAAAACTTAGAATGAGTTTTTATTACATAGTGACTGGGACAGCATTAGTTGACTTGCACATGTGAATTTAAGATATTTCTAACCCCCCGCCTTCAGTGTTCAAGACACTGCACAATGTAATTTGAATAACCTAAATCCAAATCCAGTGCTCAATCCTGTTCTACTGAATGAATGAAACTTGTTCATTCAATTCATAAGTGACAGTGGAAGGAGCCTTGGCAGCTTTGACAGCTGCAAGACTCGATTTTGGTCCATTCCCAGCAACTGCATATGCTGGAAACTGGTCAAACCAGAGTGCACCTAGAAGCCCCGACAGGGGCTAAAATGGTGCTGCTAGGAGCACTCCGGGGATGGATTGGTTCACTCTAGCTATCAGGCTGCCTGATCACCAGAAAAAAGAATGAACCAACTCACCCCCCGAGCACACCAAACAGTGGGACAAACGCCTGTCTGATCGAGCCCATCAGCTACGTTTGGATCTCACAAAAAAACAAAAAAACCCTAGAGTTATCATCATAGGAACAAGCCTAGGCAAGCTTTGAGCATGCGTTGCCTCTTCATCACAGCTGCTAGTACTTTTGTTCATTTCAATTGCGGTTTAGTGATATAAATGAATCCCAGACTGTGGGTATTAGCTATGATATTTAAAATAAGCCAGATTAAATGCCCATGATTTGAAAGTGGTTTTCCCCCAACAAAAGCTACTTAAAATTACCAATAACCTCAGATTACATGATAAACTGTGGTTGATTAAAAGTGGAAATTAAAATATCCAAACACCTTCTGATAGCCATTTCAGAGGAGGAAAGGGATGAGGGAATGACTACGTCCAAGGTTCATAATTCACTGTCATGATAAAATGCAGTTTACTCACTCTATCCAAGTTCAGCCTTTCAGTTGAGACATCAAGTTTTAAGAGATGAGAAATAAAGTGATGAATGTCCCTGTTTGTCTGAAGGGGCTTTTAGAAACCTGCTGACAAGTCTTACCTAAATTGATACTGAGCATTAATGAAGCTTGTACATATTCCAGACACTCCTCATATGACTTCAAGAAAAAAAGCAATTCTGCTAATTTGTTGACAAGTCGAAGCTCAGCATGGCTGTTCCTCATCTTAACAGCAAGTGGTAAAGCCTTGTCCTAAGACAAGCAGAAGCATGAAAGACCATTTGGTACTTGTTGGATTTTTTTTTTAACACAGGGAGATAAAATATCATTATCTCAAACAACAAATGGAATTGGATCTCATTCTGTACATGCATCAATTGCAATCTCATCAAAACTGATGTGGCTTGGGTTGAATGACAGAGAGTTTAAAAAAAAAAACTGAAGAGCAGAAGACTAACCCTGTAGAAGGGCACAGCTTTTTCTCTTTCCCAGTCTCCATTGAAAAATATGTCTCCAGAAGCTTCAGATAATTCCATTTCTAAATTAGGATCCTGAATGCAATGAGCGGCATTTTGGGCAACCTAGAAGTAGAGATATAGTCTGTAATATTAGACAATAAAAATAAAAATAGTGACTCTCTGAAACAGAAACATGGTATCATCCAGCAACAATTTTTATTCAGCCTGAGAAAGAGACTATATAGGTCTATAAACTGATCTATAGAGTTAGAGATATTCTGAGTTAACAATGTTCTCTAGATTCATCACATACTATATTCATGCAGGATCACAAACCTTGTTATAATACTTAAAGAGTGTGACTGGCTGTTCTTCATCTATATTATTGTTGTTGTTTCAACTTATACTCTGCCCTATAGTGTTTGAACACTCTCTGGGTGGTTTACAAGATACTTACACAAGGATCACTTTGTCCCCCAGCAAGCCGAGTAATCAATTTACTGATGTTAGAAGGATGGAAAGCTGAATCAACCTTGAGCCAGTTACATGAATCCATTGGGACTGAGCTCAGGTCGTGACCAGAGGCCTGACTGCAGTACTGCAGTTTAACCACTGCGCCACAGGACACTTCATCCAGAATAAATTTACCATGTCTTCCTTGAGGAACTAATAGTTAATTCCTTACCAGTTTTGTGCATGTGATAATACATTACTGTGTATTTGTCAACATAAAATTGTGACTTGGTAGCCAAAAAACATTATTTGGAGTTTTTCACAGAAGAAAGTATCAAATTATCTGCTAGAGCCGGTGAGGGAACCTCCAGCTAGCAGGCATAATTCAAACTGTGGGCAATCCCACTTTGGTCCACACCCTTTCACAAAGTTGTGAGGTGGACTTTCCTTGTGTAGAGAGAGGCATAGAACTCCCAAACCTCTCTCTGCATGGAGAAAGTGAACATGGATGACTGGTTGAGCCCAGAGCCATTTTTATTTTTCCAGCAAAAATCCAGATCCTTACTTCTGTGCTATAGGATTTGTTAGCAGACAGAACATTATCTAATTTGTGGCAGGGCTGACAATAATGATAATCTGACTAACTGCAGCAATCAAAGCTGCAGTTATTCACCCCCCCCAGCTGCAGTTAATCACACCCCCCCTGCAGCAAATTAAATATGGTGATACCACCTGTGACAATCTGTACATAGTCGCTCTGCTTTTTCAGACATAGAAGTATTTTACGGGTAGCGGTTTTATAGTGAGGTGGAATTAACACCAGCAAAAGAGAAGTTGCCTTGTTGGTGCATGACAAATCTTAAAATCAATTCTAGGGCAATACGTTTCGTAGGCCAATTAAGAAAAAACACCAAAAAAGTGTGCAAGCTTTCAAGTGTAATATTTCTTCAACAGATATTACAAAAATAAGTATGGGTAGTGGAAGTGGAGGAACAAGAGAATGATTTTTAGGTTCTTGTGATCTGTGTGTTGTCTTGAGATGAAATGAGGGTGGCAGGATGCAGCCAGTAGAACAAGGTTCATCAGGTGACCCAATAGATTTTGACAAGGTAGACGATCAACATAGTGGGAGCAAGAAAAGTTAGAAACTTTTGATCTTCCATCTTAAAAAATAAAGAGTTTTTCAGGGGAACGCAAGGGCTTAGGATCTGGTAAATCCAAATCCACCCTATATCTGGACCTTCTGTCAGCTACCATCTGAAAAACACCCTTGATGCTACAGCTATGCTTTTGGAGCATAGTAAAGCAACTGTGGGTTTCATACAGTGTATTTGTACAGACACAAAATTACTCTCCACCATCTGTTCCCAGCCAAGCTGGGAGGGGAGGTGGGCAGCAAGATTGTTCTGCCGATCACAACATAGAAACACAGAAACACCATTCTCTTGCTACCTTTCTAGGCCTTCCAGTTAGTGATCTGAGCACAGATCCTTTGCAATTGTCTGCTGGCGGGAAAAGACTCCATTACGTGACCATTTTGTTTTGGGCTTTTTCTGGACTCTCCTCACTATGAGCAGGGTGTATTACGTTCTTCAAAAGCATTTCAATGAGCTCAAGGATGCTTAGCCCTAATATGCATGGAGGTGTTTGGGATGCAGGCAAAATAAGTAGACAGAGTAATAAAGTAGAAGTAAACTGATGTAAGAGTGATTGACAAGGAGAAAATTAATTTATTTAGATTTGCATTAATAAAAATTAGCATTTACAAATGTTTAGACAAATGTGTCCCTGGTGGCCCTTTTTTTTTGGATTTAGCGATACCCCTGCTGGCAGCCTTCCTAGCAAAATCTCTTCTCCAAGTAATCCTTGAAGAGCCTCCATTTCTTTAATATTTGTCCAACACTTTTAGAGGTGATCTCTCACGTGTCCCTTTTCCTTAGATCCTTTGCTAGAGAAGCTGAAGCTACCTTTAAAAATAATTCAGCACCACACAGTTGAGGAAAAGCCTGTAAATATTCTAGGAGAAAACCTTTTCTCAGGTGCCTGTTTTATCCCACAAAAATATGAGGTTAGCTGTGTAACTTCCTGATCCTATTTTAGATTAGTATGTTATAGATAAATAAAAATAGGTATAATATCAGATTATTATAGAAAAATAGCTGGAAACAAGCACATAAAATGCTGGCCCAAATCCTGTTGCTTAGCATAGTAAATTGCATTAGAATAAGCCTATTGTATCAATGGGGACTTGGTGAGTCACCTCTTCCATAATTTCCAGTGATTCAAATGGCCCTATTCTAACTGTAACTTACTGTGCTAAAGTAAATTGCAGTTCGAGTAGACTCATTTGAATCAACAGAACTTATAGGGGTGACTTATCAAATCCCTGTTGGTTCAACAGGTCTACTCTACTACAATTTGCTGCACTAAGCAACAGGATTTGGCCGATACCATTTAGCTACATACAATTTCCCACTAATTGCTTTCTTCTCTTTTTCCTTTTTGTCCTGTCATAGTTTCAGATATCATTAATCTTACCTGGATATACAGATCTACTAGCTCGTTTTGCCGCAAGATGTAATATATCTTTCCTGCCTGAAGCCAAGCCTGTGCCTCCCTTGCTTTTGCTTGAAGATCAATAAATATTCCAAGGCTTCTTTTGGTGTACTCCAGAGCAGATCTGTATGCCCTAAAGGAAATCACAGTATGTAAGAAAAGGAAATGATGACAGCTTACCTGTCCCTAGATAAGCTGTCATCATTCTCTGTTCTTTTTGGAAAACAGAAGTGTTTTATTAATTACTGCGCACTCTGATCCACTGCTGTCTTCTTCAATGTATGCATAGGTTTCTTTGATATTGACAGCAGGCTCATGGTTGAAATAAGATCCTGCTAATAGTGTCTTTTGGGATAGGAGACTGAGCATCTGTTTAATCAACATTTTGGTGCTATTAATACAGGGAACAGAAACTCAGAACCAGAATTTGGCATAGTCCTATCACTGCATGCTGCTGGATTTTTCCTGGCAGAGCTGCTGTGCCACTAATGGATGAACAGAAATTCAATGCAAACAGTACTTTTCAGCACTAACTTACAGAAAAATATTCTCCTGATGGAATCTTTCCTGACACACAAGAGTCCTGCACTAGATCTCTTACTGAGCCCCAGCATGACACTGTTCAGTAGCACTTGCAGAGGGACAGCAGTCTTTCTAATGACAATTTTTCTGTTTGGGCCTTTATTTAAAACTAGTGAACTGCATGTTGTGATAGAATAAAAGCTGGGAATATGCTGCGAGGACACTGCAGCAACTGCAGGGGAAGGGTTGAGTCACATTTCTCCTCATGAGTACTTGTCAGTAGAGGTCAAGCTACCAACCAGCAAAGATATTTAATGAGGTTTCCCTCGACAGTAATACTCTATGCAGATTAAGGATGGAAAAGCTCTGGGGGCCCAGTGGCCAGTTCTTGGTCCCTGGAACTTACCACAGGATACACCAGCGTGCCAAGACAAATTTCGGTTTCACGAAAAAAAATTTTTTTTTTAAGGGGGGAGGATTCATAACAAATGACATGAGAGACTGTACATTGTTTCAAAGGAGAATGGCCTTTCCTGGAGGCTTCCAGGAGAAGCAATTCTGCTTCTTCATGCAAATGTTTCCCCAGTGCCAGGAGTTGCAGTGGAGGTCCAGGCCCTCACAAAGGTCACAAGTCATATGCTGACCATAACTAGTCCAAACACTATGCTCCCCATGACTGTCATCCATATATAAGAGATCAAAGCAATCAATAGAGGTATCTGCAGCACTGTCTCATCCAGTGAGGAAGGGCTTTGAAGCTCTGAACACCTGTTCAGCCAAAAAAATGAAAATTATCACTGAAGTTAATGCTGCGCCCGTGCCACTTTGCTGTAAGGTACCCATCTGCAGGAGGCTAAACAAAGCTATTTTGGATCACGCTGAATCATGCCAAAAAGAATACATGCTCTACCACTGTGCCAGAAATGTTCACAACAGCTCTTAAAGGGGAATGATGGATCATTCTAACTTAAAACACATTTAGATGCCATCATTTGGCTTGATCCAAATAGTACCAATAACAATCCATATAACAATCTATCTGCCACTGTGAACGGGCCCATAGTTAGAGCTGAAGGCAGACTGATGTTGGAAAGAGGTGGGTGGGTTACTCTTTTGGAGCTTCCAAGGAACCTTGAAGACCAATTAACAAACAAAGCAAGCTAATCTACATAAATAATTCCAAAGGTGAAAGAATCTCCATCTGACATCTAAACCAGAAACAGACTTTGGAGATAGTTTGTGAGTGAAAGAGGGAGACTCATGAGTCACAGCAGAAACTTATCTCACCATTCTGATTATACAGATTAGCTTGCTTTGTTGGATGATTGGTCTTCAAAATTTAGCCACATGATTCCTTTGAAGTCCGATTCACAGACATAAACATCTGCCTCAGGCACCTCTCTGCAACGCTGGCATGTTTTCAGCTCTGATTACAGGATATACTGAACATGGCCTCAAATGCTTTTGCTACTTAAAGATTTTCCCCTCCTAATCACAGAGTCCCTCTAGTATGTTTCATTCCTGGGACATGAGATGTGCAAGCCAAGCCATGTTTATCTCCCAATGACCAACTGCAAAATAAAAGCAGGTTAATTTGTTTATTCTAATGAGGCAGGCCTGCATGAGAATAAACAGGTAGTCCTTTCCTCTTAAGGGGGATCCACTTGTAATGATAGTTTAACTGTATTGCTTTATCTAGCCAGAATGGAAGTCTTCTGCAAACAAGAGGGCACCTTTGGATCTAACTCACTGAAACAAGGTTACCAATGTAACTACGTACCCTCACTTAATTTGAAATAAATCAGCTCAAAATTTGCCAAATCTTACCTTTCTGTACCTAAAGAGAGATATAGCTGACTAATGGTTTCCAGTATCTGCCCCTCCATGACTTTGTCAGACGTTTTCCTAACTAAGGAGAGTTGATACTCATTGTAGATGACACACTGTGCTTCATCTGGAAGAACTGTACTGTAGAACTGGCACAGGTGCTGAACAGCCTGGAGCTGCCCTATAAAGGAGGAGGAATGGAACAAAACAGGACAAGCTATTTCCAGAGGAACACACTGTAACCGGAAAGATGAGGAACACTGACTTACCCATGATATCCTGCATTTTCTTGAATGCACAGGGTGATTTATAACAAATTGAAGAAATATCCATGTAAGCTATAGTCAGGCATGTATGTACAAAATCTTTCTGACATTCATTGTCAAGGCAACTGATACCAAGATGGATATTTCACCTTTCTGGGGAAGTGGGATAGACTTGGAGCACAAGGACAATGCATTGGCATCTATAAGAAATATAAGATGCTTGGAGAGTAGTGCTTTGTGGGGTACAGAGGTATGTCAGCAGGGATCAACAGAGAGTTTCTGCCAAAAAGTCTTGCTCACACACCACATTTGTCCTGATGCCACCCGTACTTTTCATCTTAATAAGGAAATTGCTCCGTCCTTTGGCTTGTAGCTAGTACTCATTCTGTAGCCTTGTGCAAGGTATGCCACTCATAGGATATAGTTATAAGAAGGGGCCTTATGAAAGTCAAACTAATGATCAGCCTAGGTCAGTATTGTCCCTACACTGGCTGGCAAAAACTCTCCAGGATTTCAGGTACAGTGTCAGCCCTATGTGAAGGAGATGCCAGGGACTTAAATGCTGACTTCACACATGTTGAGGCTGCTATGTATTTGCTGCAGGGATGGGCTGGTTTCCTTCTAAAGATAGTGATCAGATTATATATTTGCTGACGCAAACCAGCCCACCCTGAGGGCAGTCCTATCCACACCTTTCTCAGTGCCTCAGGGGCTTCCACTTTTTTGGTGCACGTAAGATCTGTTTTTGGTGCATTTCCAGCATATGTGAACACTGGAAACAGATCAAAGCCTTCTTCTAATTTGCCAATATTGTGAAGTGACTTAATAAGATGGCTACTTCAGGATATTGGCAAATTAATCACTTCCTCAGTCCAGTGGAGGAGTAGAAAAGTGGGGGGGAAATAAGTGTGTGTTAGGGTAGTGAATATTCACTGCACCACTAGTTTAAAAAAATAAAACAAGCTTTTGTTTGCTTTTCTTTGAGAACCTTCCTGATTCGGCTTTTGCTACTTAAACACAGTTAAGTTTTTGAATAAGAAAGTGTACATACCTTCCAAGCAGTTTGTTTCTATTGCCACCAAAAATGCCCATTCATAACAGCACCTTGCTTTATCTTTGTACACTCCCTTGGCATAGCAGCACCCCAGCCTGAGGAGGACATCAATTAAATTTCTGCCACCCTCAGCACTTGGCAGTTCAGAGAGCAGCTTTATGGCTTGAATTAAGAAATGTTCCCCTAGACATCTGGCAGCAGAATGCAGACAGAGGATCCCAATGTTCGCTACAGCCACAGCCTGATTATGTATTTTTCCTGTCTCTCTTGAAATATTCAGAGCTTTATAGTAACTCTCAGCTGCTAGCTTGGTATGGCTATTACGCCTCAGTCCAATGGCAATCATGTTATAGACAACACCTAACTGTTGGTGGTTACTCTGGGAAGATTCCACAATGGTATTTAAAATGTCCAGAGCCACACTGTCTTGATGACTAAGAATATATAACCAACTAAGCGTGATTAAATGGTTAATTGTTTCTTCGGCATTTTTATGTGCACCTCTATCTAGAATCTTCTCAATATAGCTAATTGCTTTTCTGTATTGTTTGTGATGGCAGTGTAGTAGGGAAAGACTGTAACAAACCATGCTGCACAGCATTGGGTGTTCCTTGCTAGCTTCTAGCAAATGGAGTATTTGGCCAAGATAATATGCAATTTGGGAAGGATGTGTTTGCCCTGCAGTTTTTAGGCTATGGACTTTGGCAACATTCTTGAAGACTAAATCAATGCATCTTAAGGATCCAAACACAGTACATGAGCTGCAAGAGATGGCAATCTTGACACAACTTAGTGCAAGGTGGGGCAAACACTTCTGACTATATAACTGGCCCATCTTACAATAGCAATCAGCAGACAACGAATCCTTCTGCAAAGTCAAGCTGTTCTTCAGAAGTTGCAGTCTTTCTAGGAATGGCAGTGCTTCTTCACCTTGTTTGAAGTTCAGATAGTGCTTTGCTAGCAGGAAACATGCTCTAGCTTCTGCATGCTGATTTTGACTCATCACTGCCTTTTTTAAAGCATACTTCAGAATATCTGACTCCATGTCTGTGCTGCTGATGTAGCTGGGAATTCCCATAAGCAGAGAAGCAGCCTTGTCCAAGAAACTACATTTTTCCTTGTTGTTCTGTTTCAGGTAGATGCCTGATAGATTTGTGTAAAGAGTTACTACAAGATAGCGGTCACTAAAGTCTCCTTGCATGGCTGTCAAAGCTTCCTCAAAATAAACGCGAGCTTGCGAAAGCTTGAACTTCCGCACACTCATTCTCCCCAGGAGAAGGCACAGCCTTGTTAAGGCCCACGGAAGACCTGCTCGTTTGGCTACTTCTCTTGCCCACACAAAATAATCAATTAATTCTTCTTCAGTGGCATATCCATAAAACAGGATGCTGAGAAAAGAAAATGAAAGATCATACAGGTTTTTGAAGCTGGGCTTGTAGGTTTTGGAGTTCAAGAATGCCAGTAATGAATCACAGATCTCTGGCCTGCACAGATTTACATCTCGGTATATGCAAAAACGTGGCTCCGCATTTCCAGAAGCCTGCACCCCAGTCGAAGCAGCAGCTTTCTGTTTCTGATCATCTCTTTCTGCCTTCTGCAGCTGAAAGTCTCTCACTTTCTTTAAGGATTGTGCCACTTTGTATTTTATAATCCTGGGATTTGTGTTAAGGAACGGATGCGACATCTCTGAAACACACAAGAAGATCATCACTACATGAAGAGAAATATAGGAAGTTAAAATGACAAAGATAAATAAGTATATAGATAAATATTTTCCTGTATGTTCAAGCAGGAGTGTCTTACATTTTTTCCTATGTAGGGCTGTGTTTCCTTGGAGTTAATCTGTTCTGAGGCCAAAGAAACTAAGGGCATTCACAGAAATAATTCTGAGGCAGGGCAAAGTCTATTAATTGCATCTATGGTGACCTCATTGTAGTTTTTACCTGTGTACATTTAAAGAAATTTAACACTTGGGAGGAGGAAGCAAGCTCCCTCCCTTGCTGCCCCCCTCCCCATGGACACCCACAACAGAAAGCAGTGGTGGATAGAGCCACAGCTGAAAGTAGGTGAGCCTATTTCTCCCGTCATTTCAACAACTATCTTCTTATCTCTGTCCCTGGTACTTCATTGTCTACTTCCCTGCTTCTTCCATCCCATTTGGAAGGATGAGACATGAGCTGTTAGTTGGGCCTTTTTGAAGTCCAGCCAAGGATGACAGATTGCCCACCCCCTTTAGGAAAACAAAACATCTAAGAGAATATTAAAATGTGTTGTTGGAAATACTTCAGATATAAAGTCTTGTTTAGAAGGTGACTTGTGAATTAGGTTCTTTAAATCAAAGGAAACTCTGTGTTACTCTGCTCTTCCTTCGGACAAAACAGAAAGACGACACATGTGAGCCCATACGCTACCCCTTAGATATGTAACGTTCACCAAGAAAACCAGATTAGATCCTAACAAACAGTAATGCCTGAGTAGAGCACCTGTTCACTGAAGTGCAAAAACTGCTTTCAAGGAAAAATGCAGAATTACATTACACAGTACATCTATATTTACTTTACTGCAAAAGAAAAAAAATGTAGACACTACAAGGTTTGGTTGAAGCAATTGCTTTGAGGATTCACTACAACCATGGAAACGAAATGGAAGAAAGAGCATGACTCTCTCGTCTACAGCTATCATCTTAATCCAGTGTGTGTGCATATCTCTGTACCCACCCACCCACTTTGCCTTTTTATAAATGACAGATTCATCATGGATCTTCAACAATATTGAATATTTGTACTCTGTACCTTGCTGAGTAGAATCCTCATGTTCTAAAATGTCCTGTTCATCTAATTTAAAAAAAAAGAGGGGGTAGACATTTAAATCATATTTTCACTTGCCTTGTTTATATATTTCATTTACCAGCTCCCACCCTCTGCGTAACAGGTGTATCATAAAAAGCATATTTAAGAGATTCCTCTGCTTCAATGCATAAAAAAGAACAAAACAAAATCATGAAGTCTTCTGGCATCTTTAAGTAACCATTTAAAAAACATTAAAACTTAACACAAAACTCAAGGACCAAACCCATACGATGAAATGTATAAAAAATTTAAAAGCAAAGTACAGCAGATTAAATGCCTGATTCAACAAGACAGTCCTTACTGTCTGTACAAAACAGAATAAAGGCAGGGACTGATCTCATCTCCATTTTTGAAAGAGTTCCATACCTGGGCTGCTTCTGTCTCAAGGACCTGCTAAAATATCCTTTCTAGATGATGGGAAACAAATCAGGGTCTGTAGGGAGGATTTTTAACTACACATTGATTCATATGGAGAAAAGTGTTCCTTCAGATATCCTGGCTCTGTACTGCCAAACCAACATCTTGAATTGTGGCTGGAAACAAATTTAAAATGAATTTGTTCAAAGACGGATGAACCACAATCCCAGTGAGGTGGCTAAGGCTGGATCTTCCTTCCTTAACAAAGGGCAGAGCTGATGCACGAGGCAAGGCTGGGCAAAAATAGTCTTAGCCACCTGGCTTTCTATATGCAGCCTTGGATCTAAGGTTATATCTGCACTACACAGTTACAGCTGTTTGATTTCACTTTCACTGCCATGGCTCCATCCTATGGAATCCTAGATTTTGTAGTTTGGTCAGGGACTTCACATTCATGGCCATTAAACTCTACTGCCCCTCCCTCACAAAGCTACAGATTCCAGGACCACACATACCTCACCAAACTACAGGATTCTACAGGATGGAACAATCACAGCTCAAGTAGAATTAAACTGCTATAACTTTGTAGTGTAGATATACTCTAATAATACTGCCAAGCAACACATCAGGTCTTTCAGAGGGAATACTATACTTTATAGAACAGGTTGTTTCCCCAAGTCTGGGTTAGATTATTTACTATCAATCAAACTGAGTTTGTTACCTAGACAATGGTTTAGAACTCCTGGGCATTAACTGAAAGGAGGTAGAGCTGATTGTCATCAGCATATTGATGAAACCCAACTGCAAGACTCTGAAGGACCTCACCCAGTAGACCTTACCCAACAGTGAAAGAGTCTAAGAGACAAAACATACCCATGAGACCCAAAGACCAAACGTCAGGGGTTGAGCACCACCTTCCCCCCAACCCAGCACCTACTCCTGGAACTAACTGTTCAGTCAAATAGGACCAAAGGCAATCTAGAACAAGTGCCCAAAGTCACGTATCAGAAACATGCCCCAGGGCAATACCATGGTCAAGGATATAAGATGCTCAGAAGCCCAGCAAAGCTAACAAGAATGCACTCTTGGATCAACAAGGAGCACAATGGAGGCAGAGAAGAAAGGTGTGCTTCTCTGCAGTAAATCTCAAAATGGTTTTTGACCTGTGCTGACATAACCTGCCTTAAATGGGGCACATTATGTTATTACAAAAAATGGAGGCACATAAATGTGCATTATAAATAGTGTACCTTTTATTCCATTCACCTCTGTGGCACAATTTGATACCCTGAGGTGGTATAATCCTGAACAGCACTAGAGTAACTGCAGCCAAACTCTGTGGCAAATGAAATAGGAATTTGATTGCTCTATATCCACCCAAAGCAGAATTTTGTCACATGTTTTGGGGTGGGTGAGTGGGTGGGTGCATCAAGGTCTGAAACCTTGTGTGTTAGAAGTATTACACGGGGTGGAGACAAATTTGCCCTAAAGTGAAAATGTTTTTAAGATTTGTGGCTTGGAAATGTAGTTTAAAATAATTAATTTCAAAACAATTAGCCAGCTCCAGCAGAACAAAATATAAGCAATCTTGGCAATTGAATGAATGTTTTCAAACTTAGAGATATGAGATCACAGCAAAAAACAGGTGAATGAATGAAAAGTCATATAACCTTACAGTGCCATATTTTGGAAAATGTTAATTCATGAGATAAAAGTACTGAGATTTCATGTAATTCTGGAACAGTAATAATGACAAATGGAAAATCAAAGGCTAGAAAGAGATAGTCATAATAAAATTGTCTGTAAAGATTTAATTCCTAGGCCAGTAATTATGATATGAGCAAAGTAGATGAGATATTACATCATGGTAGCAAATAAAGCAGTTTTCTACTATCAGAAAACCTGAGTGAACAGGTAAAAATTTGTTTATGGTAAAATTGGAAAGGAAAACAGTTTGTAAGAGTATAAAATAGTTGAAAACAGATATATTGTTTTTAAGGCGCAAAGGAGCGACAACAATGCCAGCTGAGTGTCGCTAGAGGGGAGGAAAGGATAAAAGCAGTGCAAATAAATAAATAAAAATAAAAACAAGGAAGTAATCAATTTTCTTCCATAGTTTTTAACTGGATTGGCTGGGTGAGAACATTATTAAAGAATTCTTTTATGTGTCTAATGATATAGTTAGAAACTAAATAATGTGTTTTCTTTTTTCTTTCTTTCAAAAAACAGGTATTTTTTCCATGCTTTTTAAAGTAAGGCTGGAGATTACTGAAAGTTATGATGCTTTCATGATAAATGTGTGGTTTTTGGGGCTATAAACATCTTAATTTTTTACCTGATTTAATTTCTGCTTGCAACTTAAGTTTTGTGTTTAAACACCTGCAACTTCTCTTCGTTGCAAGCAACATTCCCTCTCATTTTCAGCCTCGCTGGGTGGGGCTGCACCCCTCATGAGCACAACTTGGCCCTCCTCGCGTATGACTCTGCCCCTCCCCATGTGGGGTTCTGCCATGACCAGAACCAAAGGGGTTGGAAACACTCACTGTGGGTGCATGGAGGAGGAGGAGGAATGCTGCATGGAGGAGGGTGTAGTACTACGCACCCATGCAGCCACACAGCTTACTGGAAACCTTGGTTGTAAGACTGTTTGGAGGAAATCACACCTGTAACTTTTCATAAGTTGCAAGGAAAGACTTAAGTATTTGTGCCTACAGTCTGTAAGATTTTTGGATTTTTCAACTCTGAAGTGATTTTGTGCATATGGAACATAGAAGCAATGTAGATTAATAAAGTTCGTAGCATTAGATGAGCTGATGTTGCCTGAAATTACTGTAACACTGAAAAGACTTATACTTTGATACTCAGAAGAATTTTGATATGATTGTCAAAGGTTATTTGGTTTCATTCTGGAATTAACCCTTTACTGGAATAAGTGCCAACTGTGATGACACAGGCTTCTGCTTTTTTTCCTGGAAGTCTATGAATTTTTAAAAGACTCCTGGAGGGTTCAGGCATTACCTGAAATCAATTTATATGGGCTGCAAAGTGAGATTCTTTTTTCAACTGGCCAGCAGTCATTTTTTGAAAATATCTTGCTTCTAAAATTGATTAAATTCAAAGTGGCGTTGTAGATGTGAACACTCCTGTCATTTTAATTTGTTCCTATGTGGATTTGGGTAGTGGGGCACTGCCATTTCTCCTTTTAATTTTTTTTAATCTTTCTTAAAATGTTTACTGCTGCATCACTTCATCAATACATTCAGCATTACAACCAACTACCCCATACTCTCTTATTCATCTGATGAAGGAGCCAGCAGAGCAGTGGGTGTAGAGTGGGTGCACCTGGACACAGAGAACAGTCCATGCACCAGGAGCATTGCCCTGCAAAGCAGCTGGAAGCTGCCTCCCCATTCTCATTTTTCTATCATTAATTGGCTGTGTTCCTTTCTCTGGTGTTTCCCTGGTGGTTTCTAGCAACTATTATGACACCAGGTGGCACCTCCTAAACACTTGATTTAGCGATATATCACTTACTTAAAAAAAATCAAAACCATGCTCCTAAAACAGAAATAAAATGAGTCCATTGTAGCAGTTCAGATGCCAAAACCAGTTTGAATCACCAGAAATAAATGAATTTCCATTCAGTTCATGTGAATGTGGCGACCGGTTTAAATATGTCATGACTTGAGCCTGTTTTTAAAATGTCTGAACAGAAATTGATTCAAATTGCCAGTGTGACTACAACCTGAGCCACTCTCATGATCAACATTCTGTTTACTACATCAAGAGGAAATATTGATTACTACATGAGTAGTCATTACTTTTGGGATTCCCAATATGGTGTAATTGATAGAGTGGCGGACTAGGACTCTGGCGAACAGGGTTTTAATCCCCACCTGGCCATGGAAATTCACTGGAGGAGTGGAACTGGTAAAACCACTCCTTAAAAATCTAACTGATCTAGAAAGCCCTATTAAGGTTACTATAAGTCAGTTCCAACTTGACAGCACAGAACACACATAGTCATTGCTTTAAACATACTTTTTATGTTTGATATTTGGCAATAAATTGACAATTTTGGACAACATTGTGCTTCTTGTTTCTTCTGAAGGACTGCTTCAGTAATGTTGCCACAATAGCACACAACTGAGAGTCTGTACACAGTAATATTTTTTATTTTGGCAATGAAGAGTTGCTTACCTATTTGATATACATTGCATATGTTACTGTTTGAAGTATCTATCAAGAGCCTTATCACATTTTCTTCAAAAAAGACTTCTTGTGTAAAATACGAATGCTCATTTTCAAAGAAAGCCAGGGATGGTGTTCTGAAAGAGGCACACAGTTAAAGGAGTCATTTATGCACCATATGATTGCTAAAGATGGGGTTAAAGGAAGGAAGGAAGGAAGGAAGGAAGGAAGGAAGGAAGGAAGGAAGGAAGGAAGGAAGGAAGGAAGGAAGGAAGGAAGGAAGAGCAGTCTGAAATGCACCAACAGAGAGAAATAACAGTGACAAAGGCATTGCAGAGAATAAAAGAGAAGAATTGCAAGAGAGAAAATAAGTATGGGTGTCTAAAGACAGGAGGCATTATCTACTACTATCTGTCTAGATGGGCGGGGTATAAATCTAATAAAATAAATAAATAAATAAATAAATACTACGGACAGAAAGGAAGAAAGGTAATAGGTAATTTACTTGACCTACTCTGGACCCTGATAGGAAATTGTACTCACTTTGACTGTCATTGTCACTGCAGCATTGTGCCTTGGCAACTCTAAGGATAGTATGAAGGACAAGATAGTGGTGCTAGTCCTGTGTTTTGCACAAATGTGCCAGCCTCACCATTCAGTTCACTCTTTGTCCAATTACCACCTCCTTCACCTGGACATTTTCATTTTAATATATCATTTCCCCTCGAGCAAACACACTTTGTGTTATGTTATGTGCTGTTAAGTCAGACACAGGGTACATGAGATATTTAAGATGTTTTTTTAACATTGCCGTCCCCTACTGAGTTCCCAAAGCCAAGCACGGATTTGAACCCAGGTCTCCTGAGTCCTAGTCCAATACTCTATCCACTACATCAAACTAGTTCTCAAATATGATTTAGAGAATGTAGCAATGAATTAGTACAGTCACATTTGTAGAATTACGAATGCATTTAACAGTGGAGAAAATGAATATAGTTACTTCCACAACAACATAGCTCCGAGCTTCCCAAAGTGTGTGCCATAGCACCCCTCACTGCGCCCCACGGCTCCCTGGTGCACTGCCAAACCAGCCAGCAACAACACAGAAGCTTTTCTTTGTTTTTTTCACCAAGCTAGTGGCAGCGCTTCTGCTGCTCTTCTGGTGCCAGCTCCATCTGCTTCGTACTTTTTTGCTTTCTGCTCTGCCCCACACTCCTCGTCTCTCTTCCTGCTCTGCCACCACCACCGCCACTGCCGCTCAGGGGAGCCATGAGTGGAAAATGTTTGGGAACCACTGACACAGCTGGATAGCAGATTTTGAGTGCCAAATTTACTGTCAACTAACTAACTGAAAGCTAAAAACATGATGCACCAAAGGGAGTTTAAATGTTAAATGCAATTGCACAGCAACAGATTGTAGAAAGACTAAGACCAACCTTGAATGCCAGATGTAATTGCCTTGCTTTCTCATCATCCATAATACTTACTCTGTCACAGTGGTATGGAAGCCATCAAGGACAACATGACTGCTCTGCACGAAACCAAGTTGGCCAGTAGGGACATGTCTTCCCACAAACCACGGCATGCATTTCGTAAAATAGCCAATAATTTCAATTCTATCTCCTTTCTCAAAACCAATTTCATCAGCAACAGAACTTTCATGTCTAATAATTGCTACAGAATATCCAGTGGCTGTGTGGTAAAGAAAGAAGAGACATGGTAATATGATAATAACAGTACCTTGGCATTTAATTTAAGGAGCTAGGGAGCAAACATAGTATTATAAGGTAAATGTGGTTGGAAAATAACACATTTTAAACCTGATTCTGGCCATGGGAAACCTATATCTATGAGGTCATTTGTATGAAATAACTTCAGGTGTAGGGAATACTACTTTGCTTTTAAATCACCATTGTAACATCACAAGAGCATTAATCACTAAATGTAAAGGACTTTCCACTATCAGAGATTCATTATCTCTTTATTATTGGACCCAAGCAAAGAAAGGAGTCATCTAAGCTTCATCAACTTCCTTCCCAGGACAAACTTGATCAACAGCAGTTTCACTTGTTTAATTCCACAATGAACACATAAGTACTGCATTATACTACTAGCCTGCTACATGCTTTTATCTTCCATTGAGCATCGACATGCTTACATTTTTAACAGTCCACAAGGCCTATTATCCACAGCTAAGTCCAACAATACAACTGCATCTGTTCCAACATGTACAGCACTCTTAGTTATTGCCCTATTTGATTTCCTTCTGAGTTCACTGTCTACAACGCACCGACAATCAACGTTCACTCACCTGCTGGCCTTCCAATGTAGTTTATACTATCATCCACCAGCAAAGCCTTTCCATGTTTCACACTGAACAAATAGTCTCATCTCTACACACACACAAAGTGGAAAGGAATTTTTTGAGCAATATTCAAAAAACAGTATGATAATATTCTAGTCTCCCAGGATACTTCTTAAATGATCTTAAAGTGCCATTTTGCAGCAGAGGAATTTGGCAGGGGATTGGACTCCATGACCCATAGGATCTTTTCCAGCTCTAGGATTTTCTGATTCTATCATTTCCAAGTTACCGACTTGATGGTCATCTTCCAACTTCATGATTCTATGATTCTATTAAAGCTTTATCTTGTGATCTGAAGTTGTCTTTCATTACCCTACATACTGCTACAGTCCACAATAAGTCAATTCCTCATTATCTCTGTTACTATCACAAAGTTTTTTATGGCTACCCACCAGAAAAGAAAACTAAAACCAAAAACTAAGATCATGGCCACTGGTCCCATCACCTCCTGGCAAATAGAAGGGGAAGTTATGGAGGCAGTGACGGATTTTACTTTCTTGGGCTCAATGATCACTGCAGATGGTGACAGCAGCCACGAAATTAAAAGACCCCTGCTTCTTGGGAGGAAAGCGATGACAAACCTAGACAGCATCTTAAAAAGCGGAGACATCACCTTGCCAACAAAGGTCCGCATAGTCAAAGCTATGGTTTTTCCAGTAGCGATGTATGGAAGTGAGAGCTGGACCATAAAGAAGGCTGACCGCCAAAGAATTGATGCTTTTGAACTGTGGTGCTGGAGGAGACTCTTGAGAGTCCCCTGGACCGCAAGGAGAACAAACCTATCCATTTTGAAGGAAATCAACCCTGAGTGCTCACTGGAAGGACAGATCCTGAAGCTGAGGCTGCAATACTTTGGCCATCTCTTGAGAAGAGAAGACTCCCTGGAAAAGACCCTGATGTTGGGAAAGTGTGAAGGCAAGAGGAGAAGGGGACGACAGAGGACGAGATGACTGGACAGTGTCACCGAAGCTACCAACATGAATTTGACCAAACTCCGGGAGGCAGTGGAAGACAGGAGGGCCTGGCGTGCTCTGGTCCATGGGGTCACAAAGAGTCAGACACGACTTAACGACTAAACAACAACAACAACGATTGAGATCTCTCTCTCTCTCTCTCTCTCTCTCTCTCTCTGTGTGCGCGCGTGCATGTTTGTGTGTGTGTGTGTGTAGTCAGCCTCTAAGCAGAGTGCAAAAGGAGGAGGTCCATATCAACATATCTCCCTCTCTGTGGAGACGTTGTTACAGGAGCTAAGTAAAACACCTTCCATCCTGCAGGCTGTATTTTGCTTTTGTTTTTGTTTTCCAATTTTCACACCAATTTAAGAGCAAATGGCCAGCCAATGAAAGTTTTCAAAGGCTGTTATCACTTTGCATAATGTACTGCACTAGCCACTGATACATCTTTGTTTTTGGTTCACTTCACAGCCAGCAATGCTGTCTTGGTAGCTGGTTGTGATACAGTTTAATTATAGTGCTTTCAATGTGGTATTTAAGCTATGTGTTCTTTTTTTATTGTACATTTAAATTTTGTTATTTTCCCCTTCTCCTAATTTAACTCAGGAGCTGAAGATAGGATTAGAGCATCTTATTTATAGATAACATTCTAATAAGATTTACATATAAGCCCCCTTGGGTCCTTTTCAGGACAAAGGCGAGGTAAAAAGTTTTTAAATAAATAAACCCCTCAGACATGCATTTATTTTTTAGGACTGAAAAACAGGTTTAGGGAGAGGTGGAGGTGGGTAGAATATCAGGTTGGTACTTGGGAGATCCAAGTTCAAATCCCCATTCAGGCATAATGTTAACTTGAGGCAATCAGTATCAGGACTCTTGTGAGAAAAAGGTAGGAGAGGGTTGAACAGGAAAAAATATATGCTAAACTTGCCTGTCCATGAAGGACAGGCAAGATGCATATGCTTTGTATGTTTATTTTTCATATAAGATATAAATAATAAATGTGCAGAAATATTCAGCACATCAGCTCCACAAACAATAATGTTGGTAGAACAAGCCGCACCAACGAAGAGGTGGATTCAGCCCCAGTTAGCAAAGCACACTTCCCTTTTTGGAGATAAATCACATCCACACTTCTTATTGTGAAAACATAGGGAATTCAGTATTTGCTACAGAAACACATTGAGAAAGAAAATATAATAGGAAGCTTCACTTTAGCTGACTAAACTGGCAATGAAAGAACCCATGCCTACTCCCTCACATCTTGAGAGCAAAGACAAGGTATCTTCTCTGTCCTCTCCAAAAGACAGTCGGGAGGAAAGAGGTGAAACTGGCAAAAATATCAGTCTAGGTTGAAAGGAGGTCACCATGGATGAGAGCACTAAAAGATAGAGGAGCCGAAGGAAGTCCTTCTCTGCCTATGTCTGCTCCTCCTTAGCAAAGACATGTATCTTCCATATAAGCCGAGTTGTGTGCAGTTGCCTCCAACAAATAAAACTACACAACCTGCAAATTAAGCCATGAACATTGCAGAAGCAAAGCACTGGGGAAGGGGTACTGCTCAGTGGCAGCTCCCTATGAAAAAGAAAAAAGCACCATCCATATCTGGCCTTCCTGGGCAAATGGATGCTTTCAGGACATTAAAATCTTTACAAAAAGGGCTCTGCTTTGTCTTCCTAAACACAGTCCTACCTCCACAACAGCATGGACATTGTGCAGTCAGGTGACCCAAGGTACTTTGGGTTAAGGCCATTTAAAGTAACAATTATGGGTTTACAACAGCTATCTAAACTATTTAAAGTTATAAGGTAGGAAGATATATACAATATTCTGGAACAGAAATGGCAAGCCAATATATTTGTTCTCCATACTGATGGGTATATACTGTACATGCCAAAAAAAGAGAAAGCATTGACATCACATTCCTAATCCCTAATTCCTCAGTTTTACATACTTTGAGACAGGATACATGACATAGCTATGAAATTTGTGGTGATGGTGGCAGTGATAGTGGGGTATTTATAGTATCTTCTCCATCCAAATGAAGAAAAGGTTGAAAATAAGTAAGTTATTAGGGTTTCAATTGCAACAATAATTACTTACCCATTTGATCATGGGCTATAGGTTCAGTTTTCCTGGTAAAATCACTTGGATTTGCATTTGCTTTCAGAAACCACCTTGAATGGGAAAATTCAAAGAAATTAGAATGCCTTAGGCAAGTGGCATCTGTGGTTTTAATAATACTCTGAACCCCATTACCTCAAATTTCAGATCACTTCGATGCTAATTTTAAGTGAGTGCTGTAATAATTAAAATTCCACAAGTGGTGGGAAAGTAGGGAACTTATAGAGCGTATTAATTAATTCAGATTCCTACTGATGCATCACACCATTGTTCAATGCAAATTATAAATGCAGTGGGAAATAGAAAAAGACTGGTTCTGCTTTAAGCTCATGAAAATGATTGCCACCCTTTCACATTCTTTCTTGTAAATAAGTCTGAGCACTTTGATTATGATCCAACACACAAGTAAAAACTTTTAACAGCCTTTAAAGATGGTGTTGGGAAAAAATTATTTTAAAAATTTAAATTTAAAAACTTGGCATATTTCATGCCTGTAATTCTTACAAAACAGTACTTTTAATGGTGGATGGTTTCATGTAATTTTACTACTGTCCTAGGTTTGCAAGAGAGCTATGCTGAAATATTCATCATATAATGACACATGTTGCTCCCATAATATCAAACAGATTAGCTAAATCTACACACATATTGTATTTTTTCCACAAATAAAAAACAGCACAACTTTCAAGACATTCACCATTTCAGATAACACAAAAAGAAAGCCACCGCTGCATATTTTTAATACAGCCTTTTCAAGAAATTCAGTGAATGGCTGAGGGGACAGGAGGGATGTGCCAGTTGTCCAGCTCCCCATGTTATTGTGCTCAGTGGCCACACCTTGAATCTTTGCATTTAAGATAACATGGCAGTTCTTAATAAGACTGCATATGTGCCCAGAGGGAAGTGTGGATAGTGCCGGCTTGCCCTGTGATCCTGCTACGCCTTTCACACATTCATTGAACACTGATGGGGTGTTTCCTGAACAAACAAATCACGACATATGATTTTACTTTTTCTTTACAACTACTTGCTTTTTTAAAAAATTGAAAGCTGGAAAATCAATTTCCTTCTTTTTCTTTTGCAAAATTTAATGATATTTGGCTTGGTGGTGGGGGGTAATAACATCTCTTCAAAAGAATAGTTATGGCCAGAATGAACCTTACTTCCACTATACATAAAACATCTGAACTGACGTAGATCTCGGGGAAGATGAATGAAGAAATGAGCATGTACTTGCTAAAGAGGATTCAGCATTATGTAAATTAAACTGGCAATTAATTAATTAATTAATTAATTTATGTAAAGTAATTTTACCCTGCCTTTCTCCTTGAAAAGGACCCAAAGTGGCTTACAACAATTAAAGACAATTTTTAAAGTTGAAAGCAATGAGTATACAATGGTGGTTAACATTATTAAAAGATGATATTTAACAATTATGAACAATGAATAAGGAGGCATCTTACATCAATTGACGGGCAATATTAAGGCAAAGATCAATAAGAATGCAATTTTTGTTTTTTAAAAAAGTCACTCTGAGAAATGGAGAACACAAAAATGGAAAACACAAGTAGTACTAACAACCCAGTCAAAATAGTAATGCATAACAATCTAAAAATCACACACAGGTAGCTGGTTACTGAGAGGAGGTTTGCCTGAAGAGAAAGGTTTTCACCTGCTTGCAGAAGGACAGCAGAGATGGGGCCAGCCTGGCCTCCTGTGGGAGGGAGTTCCAAAATCTGGGAGCAGCCACAGAGAAGGTCCTCTCCTGTGTCCCCACCCCATCATGAAGGTGGCGGGACTGAAAGAAAGGCCTCTCCTGATGATCTTAACACCCAAACTGGCTCATAATGGGAGACACGGTCTTTGAGATAGCTTGGATCAAGGCCATTCAGCGCTTTGTAGGTAAAAGCCAGCACTTTAAATTATGCCCAGTACCTGATCGGCAGCCAGTGGAGCTGCTGTAACAGGGGAGTTATGCAATCCCTGTAACCAGCTCCAGTTTGGCTGCAGCATTTTGGACCCGCTGAAGTTTCCTGACACTTTCCATCGGCAGCCCCACACAGAGTGCATTACAGTAATCCAGCCTGGAAGTCACTAGGTCAGGTATCACAGTGGCCAGATCAGATCTCTCGAGAAACGGACGTAGCTAGCGCACTAGTTTTAATTGTGCAAATGCACTTCTGGCCACTGCTGAGACCTGGGCATCCAGGTTCAGGGATGAATCCAGGAGCACCCCCAAGCTGCGCTGCGCACATGTTTTTTTAATGGGAGTGTAATCTCATCCAGTACAGGCTCCATCCCTATTCCTTGATCTGCCTTCCGACTGACCAGGAGCACATCTGTCTTGTCTGGATCCACATCCACACATGCACACTCACGTGAACTGAAAATTAAGTTCATGTACTTACTGGTGAAAAGCATTTAGGCCCCCTGAAGAATCCTCAGCTAGATCACCCCACCTGCTTGATTCTTGGCCTCCCTCTCTAGCTGCTTTCTTCCACTGGTGAATTCTGACTTCTCTGTTGTCATTGACAGCTCTTCCCTCACTTACATCATTTTGAGGATGAAATGCAAAGAAAGTACCTTAAGGAAAGAAGGCTACACATTAAACAGCTCTAGTATTTTCCAAGCTTTTAAATATGTACCATATAAAATATGTTTTATTTTCAAATAACATTTAAACACCCACTTCTTTAAAGAAAAACCCCGTAACAGTAATGGAATCCAGCACTGCACTGAGTCAGACTAGATATTAATAGGATTGTAAGTTTTCCGCTATTAGCATGTGTGTGGGGGGCGGGGGGGGGGGGAGGTCTCCTCTCCAGCAGTGAGATATCCTCAGGGGCATGTGCCTGAACAATCAATCATGCAAATTCAGCCCTGTTTCCCTTCCAATGACAAATCACAACACAAAATATGAAAGATATGGGGGTGAGGAAGAGCACATGATAGATACTTCCACTTAAGGGAATACTTATTCTAAACACATGCTAAGTGTGTCATCTAGTTTGACCTAAAACAATTATTTATTCAACTACTAATAATTTTTCTAGCATCTTTTGGTGGCATGACTTACCTTCTATTTATTTAAGGACAAATGCAGCAATTGCATGTATGTGCCTGCATGAGCAAATGCTCATAAACTAGATATTTCAGCAGATCCTTGCGGGGCAGAAATTATGTGGAAGTTAAGCAGCCCAGCATGTTCTGTCTAGCAGCAGGCTGTGCAAGGCACTTACAAGCCAACAGCAGAATTCATAAAAGCACTGAAATAAAAATTCCTATAGCTCCCTTCTTATATTGCTTAGGTTGGGGTGGGCAACGTATGGCACTCCACCCTAGCCCTTCCCAATTTTTAGATGAGTCAAAAAGTCCCCTTGCATGTTCTAGGGGATGTGAAGGGAATTTTGCCATGTTTTGAAGGGTCTTTGCCCCTTCCATTAAAAAGAAATTTGGCTGATTTATTTGGTTAGTACAAGGGACATCTCTGTTGAACATTTTTTTGTAAAAAAAAAAAAAAGGGGTGGGTGGGAGGGGGTATTTGTAGTAGCAGATGCAACACTCCAAAGTCCAGGGATGAAGTGTGCAAACCCTGGACCTCTGGAGATTTCCTGCCTTAGAATGTGGGTATATTACGTCTTCTTCCCTGGATTTTTAATCAGAGGTTGACAACACTGGTTACTTCCTCCTTCTACAAATAGGAATTACAATCTCAGGAGTGAGCAAATTAAAGATCCAAATTATTTGATCCTTTGTATTCCTCTAGGTAACACCTTAAAGTAAATTTTGTTCCTTGTACAGCATCATTTCTGTGACCTGCAAATAACTGCAACTAATAGTGAAATATCCAATGAAAAGCCCAATATTTACTGATATCATTAAATTGGGCCACTCAGCCTTACTGAACATGTTGTTGTCATTCATCTGAAAATGAATACTTTTCTTCATTCCTTCAACATGGTTTCATTAATAATGTTATTCATCCTCATCACATTGTCAGATAATTGTTTGGATCCTAAGAACCGAGAGAAAATATGTTCATAGAAAAGGATTTTCCTGTCCCTTCCTGCTTACTTCTATCCCCTTTCAAAAGCTTAACTGGGTGGCTAGAGGATCTCCTGAAGAGCATGGGATGGGTGTCGGATGTTGCAGAGGAAGAGGAAAATTGCCCACAGGTCAAATAGAGGCAATGTGCACAAGTACAAGGAACCAGAAATAGAACAGAAGGCATGGCTCTAGAAACTATGTCTAGAGCTGGGGGTCCTGTCTTCTGCGTGACATAAGGAAGGGAAAAGAACACATTGTCCTTTTTCCCACTCTCCAGAAGAAACACATCACTGTATAGCAATAAAATATTCAGATTCTGACTGGCAGCTAGTTACAAACCTAAACCCTTCCTATATATAAAATGACTGAACTCCCATTGCTTAGCATAGCAAGTTGCAACTAATATAGGCCAAGTATTAGTGAAATGTATGAACAAATTGATTCAGAGTGGCTATCCTAGTTGCAACTTGCTATGCTAAGCAACAAGTTTTCAGCCATAATACAGAGTCAGGCTTCAAGAAGTTTAGGGGAGGGGGGGAGGAAAGAAAGTACCCCCCACCCGCTCCGCATTGTGGCCATGAGCCCCAGTTGAAGCTCTGGGCAGGAGCAGTCCTTATAGTTGGAAGGGGTACACAGCACTACACATTTTGCTGCTGCTCCCACTTGTGATGCAAAGAAAATGTTCGACCACATTTGTGCCAATACGTTCCCAATAAATTCAGTGGGTATTCAGTATTTCCAGGCACATTGTAGGTACAATTCTTGTTACCTTCTTGAATTAGAAGACTTCTATATATCATATCAAGACATTTGTCGTCTAGCTGGACATTAATTCCAATTGCTTCCTCTAATGATGACAGCCAGAAATGGTCATCTAGCAACAGATTTTCCATACAGTTATTCAAAAAACCTGTCGAAGACATATTTTCAACACAAATAGATTATTCAACATGATTTAATGTTCCAAAAAGTCAGTAACAACAATAACTAAGCAGATATTTCATTAGTGGTATTCATCACCTTCATGATTTGGTTCAAACTCTGATTTGGCAATCTAAAAAACAATGCCATTTGCCTTGGACAGTTCTGACATCTGACCTGTGCCTTGTTTTCAAACCCAAATCTGTCTGAAAACCAACACCGTCAGTATTGCATCAACTATTTTTAGAAATCAAGAAATAGCTGTAACACGATATTTGTCAGAACTGGGTGAAATGTGCAGTGATAATACTTCCATATCAGTGAAACTGGGAGTTCTTCTTTCCCTCCTCTTCCTACTGCAGGCCTCTGCACCACTGAAAACCCATTTCATAGCATTTCGCAGCCTTCCAGAGTGGGTTGGGAGGGAAGGGGCTATAGCAGGAAAAGGGGCTCATATATCTGGTGAAAACCAGTAGAAGTTCACCACTGAATGTGACCTAGGAGCTCTATGCAATGATTATAACTACTAAACAGCACATAAATTGCTGCAGGGATTTCTGTGCTATATACCTATCACTTAAAACCTATGGCCATCCTATGAATTAGTTGCCTCCAAAAGGTCCTATTGTCAACAACACCGCTCAGCTCTTACAAACTCAAAGCTGTGGCTTTCTTTAGTGAGTCAATCCATCTCTCACTGGGTCTTCCCTGCACATGGTATTCAAGAATATCATAGTGTAGATCAGTGGTTCCCGATGTTGGGTAACCCAGGTGTCCTTGGACTGCAGTTTTCAGAAACCTTCATGACCAGCTGTGCTGGCTAGGGTTTCTGGGAGTTGCAGTCCAAGAAAACCTGGGTTACCAAGGCTGGGAACCACCAGTGTAGATGAATGATCTTCACCTTGGTCTTTGAATCTTAACCAATCAGTTTCCAGGCAGAGGTCAAAGTGTTGGTTATTATGACCTATAAAGCCCTTCATGACGTGGGTCCAGGTTATCTGAAAAACTGCCCAGGCTTTAAGAGGTGTTGGAGAGAACCTTCTAATTATCCCACCAGAGTCACAGGTCCATTTGGTGGAGATCAAGAGAGCATGGTCTCAGTGGCCATGCCCAGGATCTAGAACTCCTTCCAAAAACAGCTAGCTAGGTTTGTCACTCCTTGTTCTCCTTCCAGAGCCATTCAAAGACCTTTTTATTTAAGGAGGACTTCTCCAATTAAGGGCTTTCAATTACATGATCTCAGCTGATGTGCTGGTTTTTACTGTTTTAAGGTAAAATATTATGACTGTTTTAAAAATAATTTTAATTAAATAATTTTAAAGAGTTTAATTTTAATTGAATTTTAATTTACTATGATTTTACTGTATTCTTATTGTCTATTGTTTCAAACGGTTCTGTTAGCCATCATGGATCCCAGTTTCTGGGACAAAGGCAGCATTTAATGAAATAAATAAACAAAGAAGGAAGGAAGGAAGGAAGGAAGGAAGGAAGGAAGGAAGGAAGGAAGGAAGGAAGGAAGGAAGGAAGATGGATCTAGAGTGTAGGACCTGAAGCAATGGAATCCAATGGCAAGAAAGGAGATTTCAAGTAAACCTTAGGAAGAGCTGTTTGACTGCGGAATAGACTCCCTCAGAGAGTGATGGGCTCTCCTTCAATTGAGGTTTTTAAACAGCGGTTAGATGGCCACCTATCTGAGATGCTTAGCTGTCGGTTTCCTGCTTTGGAAGGGGTTTGGATTCAGTGATTGCAGGATCTCAGCTGATGTGCCACTTTTCACTGTTTTAGGGTAAATTATTATCACTTTTAATAATTAAATGATTTTAAAGAGTCCCTTCCAGTTCTACAGTTCTATAATTTTATTTTGTGTTGTCATCATATGCATCAATACCAATATTATTAATGGACAGACATATTTTGCTCTGGTTAATTCAGTGAAATATATTACTTTGGTAAACGTGTACTCCTGGGTGGCTCCTGGGAAATAATATACAGGCTCACCATCACAGCATCCAAGGATGACAGCAAACACAGTAAGCGCAATTTCTAATATCTCAGTGATTTGTGGCAAGCATGCACAACAAGATCCAGATACTCAGGACACTAAAAGAGTTATAGTACCCATAGTTCCTAGCAATTGCAACCCAGGTCCTCTCTCAACAGCTTGTAGAAGCCACGTTTACCATTCTTCCTGCTTGAATAATTTTGAAAAAAATGTGGGGGATCTCCAGGGAACCCCAAAGATCTGGAACAGAATATTTTGCATCACACACAGACTTTGAAGGGGACTGGCTGTAATCTAAAATGCATTGGGGGGGGGGGGCTCTGAAAAATTGTTCATATATTAACCAGAGTAATTCTATAAGCAATAGTGAAAATCAATTTTTTAAAATTTTATTTATTTATTTATTTTTTCAACTTAATATACCGCTCCCATTAGTGCTGTAGCACTAAACATAAAATTTATGTTTGTGAAGCAGATTTATTTTTTCCTCCTATTTAGAGTTATATGTACAACATCAATACCCAAAAACACATTTAACTTTTTAATAGACAGATGGGCTTTACCAAGGGAATAATAAGTCATAAACTTCCAGATTTCTTCAAAGGTCCAAAACGTTATCACTATCAACTGTTCTTCACTGTGAATGGACAGTAATCTGGCAGACAGTTCCTAGGAAATGTAAAAAACATTGTGTGTTATATGTATGCAAAGCAGCCAGAAAGCCACATTTGTATATAAAGAGAAAGAGACACAGTAGAAGGAATTAAATCACAAGTTTGCCTCCAAGCAGTGGAGCTAAATTGACAGACAAGGATAAAAAGAAAGCCTAGTGCATTGATAACTATGGCAACCAACAATATCTGTATGTGCAAAGCTCCTGCTGAAAAGGAGTGCCTTCTGCTTTGGCCACCCTGAGATGTAATAAATATATTATCCCAAGATTCCTTATACATACCAAGAGAAATTATGCTGAATTTTGCCCCAAATCCCATGTTTTTGAAGGCTCAGGAAGCCAACAGACTTGCTATTATGAGTGGCCAATAGACTAGAGTTAACTGGTATACATTTATTATTCATGTCTTTCATATGTAACCATAAAACATACATTCAAATTCATTTTTAAAAAATACTGAGGTTTAGGAAACGTCACCACCAATCCTTCACATACCCTTTCTGAATCCAGTGAAGGATATAGAGACTTATAGAGACTTAATAAAATAATGAAAAATATAATAACAATGTTTAAAGCCAAGTTAAAGTTATGTATCTTGATCATCTTCTTGAAGGCACAGAGAGTGGAGATCTATCCAAAATTCCTAAAGAAGTGCATTCCAGAGTCTGGGGGTAAAACAGGGAAACCTTGCTTCTTGTCTGTGGGATAAGCAGGTCTCTATAAGCAGTTATATCTTCATTAGCAACTCTTCTGCTGGTCTTAATAACTGGCCAGGTATCTCAATACATCCAAAGATCTTGCCTTCCTCCTGCTCTGCCTTTTGCCCACTGAAGCCACTTTGAATGCCTATCCAGAATTCTAAAGAGGAAAGTTCAATACTAAGGCATTGCTACTTGTGGTAAATACATTGCCCCTCATTAGCATTTGTTAAAGTTAAAGTGGGATCTACACTCAACATTTGCACATGGTCAAATGCTGGTGACTTCAATGTAGTGGTGAATCTATTCCAGGTTTTAGTCTCAGTTTTAAAGAAGCTGCCCAAGGTGCTGAATCTATTTTGGGGATAGTGTCCAACACCTTGGATAGCTCTTGTAAAGTTCTATCTAAAATCCAGAGTGGATTCACTGTCCTTATGACATCAGAATCAGAAGCTACCAGTTTGCCCCTCTTTTAATTTAAAGAGGAAAACTTTCCACCAAGCTCTTTACTTCCTTGCTCTCTTTTCTTTTCTGACACTATTTTTGTTCATCTTTTTTCACTCAGGAAGTCAGAGTTTAAAGGGACCCAAAAGGCATCCTGAACTTTGGTCCCAATTGTCACCTTTCTGTCCTCTCAATAGAGTTCCAGGACAAGGAGACTCCCAGGGGAAATGCAGGCAAGGGAGGCAGACAAATTTAGGATCCTCATTAAGACAGACTGCAGGACCAGTCTTATGGCTCAAGTAGGTTCACAGGGGGGCAGGTGACCCTTCAAATACGCAGGTAACAGAGAATTTAGGGACTGCTGCATTACACTGGTATTTGCATTCAAATATCATAGATGCTGTTATTTCAGTTTTCTTTCATTTAAATGTTTTTAAATTGACAGTTTTTTCTACCGTACCCATACATAATTGAAGCTACCTGCCATTTCAGATGCAGGGCTAATTTGCCACTTGAGTCACAACTATTTGCTCTGTCCATTCAGCAGAGCTAGAGGTACACAGCAGTTACTGCAGGGAAATGGTTACAGGGCATGTATCTTAAGGTAAAGAATAATCCAGCTTTCTATGGATGATAGATTAAAGCCCTGTTCACTCATCATCTCCACTCTGCCTACATGACTCCTGAATCACACAAGGAGCCTAAGCAAGTGTAGAAAGTTCTGCACAACAGTAATTTAGCATGAATGTGTGGAAGACTGCAAAGACAGCATATGAGGAATCAAACAGACAGGTCAGCACCAATTAGTGTATATCCACTTCCTGCCCCTGTCCCCATAATATAGCTAGAATGATGTGAGGTGAAATGTGGAAACAGAGGTATTAGCTTCCTAATACAAGGAACATATAGAAGCTTAATTTTGATCCAAAGACAATTACACTTAAGAATTTAATCCAGCAATTACATAAAAGTGACTTACGCTGAAAACTGCCCTGGCCTTCTGGTTGTCATTCTCCAGAAGACAGAGTCGACGTCGCATATATTGCTGCAGGTGAGAGTCAGAAAGTCCAGTTTTACATTTTACCATTGTTATCTTCAGGGATATATCTGAAAAACATGAGTTTTATACACTCTGAATATGAACATATGAATCCACTTGTACCAAGTTGGATCGGTGGTGTACAAGCTTAAATATTAGTGGTGGGGGAGAAATACTCCAGAATATGATTATGAACATTTGTCACATAGGAAGAAATTAATCAGAAAAGCAAAGGGAAAATGGGGAAAAACTCACCCTTTTGCTGCTGTTGCATTGTTATTCCCTTGCTCACATATGGCAATATAGGGTCACTCATGTTGGCTGGCAGAGATGTAGAATAAGATGTACTGTTTCTCAGGAGCTCTGAATTTTCTTCACAGCTGGTTTTCTCATCTTGTTTTAGGTTTGAGGAAAAGGTATGGGAAATCTTCACCTTTTTCACAGCATCACACTCAGAAACATATTTGCTGGGAGGTTCATCTCCTGTTGCCATGGAGGATTCCATCTTTTACATGTGTAGCCAGTGCTATAAAAACACAAACAACACAGGCCATATAATGCAGGTCTACTAGAGTAGAGACAGAGTACCATGGTGAATATGAAAAGCATCAGGAAACCCTTGGTTCAGATTTCACCCCTGCCATGAGCTCAATAACAGTCCTAGATAAGCCAGGTAAGTCTTTCAGCCCCAATATCTCCCAATTTGCAATATGAGGCTTGTTAACATTACCTTATTCTGTAATGGGTTTGGTATGTGGCTTACAACTATCTAATGACATTGCTCCAAATACGTGGCAATGTTATACATATGGTATTTGTTGTGACTGTTGATATTTAAAATATAAGATTGGAACATTTTTTAAAAAAATAATTAATAACTTATTCATGTTCATGTCCAGCCAGAAGCCCTGATAGTTTCGACCAGACTTATCCCAAAATTCCTGTGTATCAAATTAGAGTCTTGCCAATTGCTAGTCACTAAGCAGTAGATACTTTAAGATTCAGTTCTGAGTAAGACTGCCAACGATTATGCTATATGGGTGGCATCACATAATCAAGCACTAATGTGTGTGACAACATCCACCTCTTCAACAGAAAAGCAGTTGGGGAGAAGGCTGATGATTTCTTTTGCAACTTCTCCAAACAACTATTTTCCCACAACGGATTTTCAAATTCACATTTTTCTTTATAAACACACATGGGTAGGAGTTTTTGTACCATGAGAGAGGCCTCAGTGGTGAGCAAGGGAACAATGAAGCACAACCCTTTTCCACAGTCACCATGGAAAAACTGTTTTCTTATTTAAAGGCAACCATCAGGGTAAGGGCTCAGTTACACCTGGGGGGGGGGGGAGTTTTTAAATCAGGGTTAGCATGTTTGAAATCAATTTTAAAATTTAAAAATTCCGACTACATGACACACTGGGAAGTGTGGATTTACCCCCACCCCCAAAAGGCATGTTTTTTTGCTTGGAAAGCAAGATTTTTACTCAGCTGCAAGAAAGTTGCTTATTTTAAATCACTTGTGAAATCGTTTTATTTTCAATTGTTTTGGTATATATGAATGCCTCTGTCAGTGTAAATTTCATCTTTGGGGTTTGTCAAAGAATGGATGCCAGGGTCACAGGTTTCAGGCTGCAGGAAAATCTTGCAGTCCAATCTGAAAAGAGAACAAACAGAGAATGGGTGGATGGAGAAGAGCCCTCCCTCCTTCAGAAGCCCAGGAGCTGCTGATCTTGTCAATTTCTCTTTGACACTTACTGGTGTGCCTTTCCAGGGAATCTTTTGCAGGAAAGATGTCATTTTGTGCAGAACTGTAAAAATTCTACGAAGATTTGTGTTTCTTCTGAAAATGAGTGACACACAACATTGCAGAAATCCTTCAAGATTTCCTGCAAGATTACTTGGGAGGAAGCTTGCACAGAGATATCTTGCTGTAAGGAGAAAAGAGGAATCCTCCCCCCGGTTGACTGCTGAAATTAAGAGGCTGTGAGATTCACATCCCCACATCAGGGCTTCATTACACCAAATTTATATAGCTCTTTCCTAAACAACAATATGAACACACCTTTTTAAAATTATTTTTAAATTAGTTCTGGGAGGACAGATATCCATTAAGTCTTGCTGGTTGTATAGCCTAGAGCAGTGGTACTCAAACTGGGTCCCCCAGATGTTCCTGGACTGCAATTCCCAGAAGCCTTCACCATTTGCTGTGCTGGCTAGGAATTCTGGGAACTGCAGTCCAAGAACATCTGGGGACCCAGGTTTGAAAACCACTGGCCTAGAGGATGGGTCAAACAGCATACTCTAGGTCAACAGAGCATTTTAGCTATTAATTTACTTTCAATATACAGTATTTATATCCTATTGACTAGCATTAATTCTTGATATGGCTTACAGTTATACACACACAAATCACACGTTAATGTACAATCACAGAATCATGGAATTGTAGAACTGGAAGAGACCCTTAAGGTCATCGAGTACAACTCTCATCAAAGCCATAAATCCACAGCCAAAGCACCTCTGGTAGAAAGCTTCATTTAAAAACTTTCAATAAAGGATAGTACACCACCCTCCAAGGTAGTCCATTCCACTGTTGAGCAACCCTTACTGTTAAAAGGTTCTCCCTAATGAAATCTCCTTTCTTGTCATTTTGGTCCCAATTCTTGACCCACTGAAAACAAGCTTGCTCTGTGTTCCATATGACAGCCCTTCAAATATTCTAAAGATAGCTATACCTCTGTTCTCCAGGATAAATATACCCAGCTCCCTTAACAGTTCTTCTTTGGCCTTTCTGGTCACTCTTCTCCAGACATGATGCAGCTTGTGGATATCCTTTTAAAAGTGTGGTGTCCAGAACTGGACACAAAATTCCAGGTGAGTCCTTGCTCAAGCTGAAAAGAATTTTAGTATTTCTTCCCTTGAACTGGACACTCCTGGTTGATGTACAGTAGTTTGGTGTTGCACCTACAGGTTTTTTATCATAGCACCACAATGTTGACTCATGTTTAGCTTGTGGTCTACTAAAACCCCTTAATTCTTCTCACTTGAACTATCACCAAGATAGCCATCAGCCATCTTATATTAAGATGTCCCTGGTTTTGCTTGCCTAAAATGGAATTTTCCATTTTTCCTTATGGAAAGAGCACTGTTTGGGTGTGGCCTGTCAACCAGTTACATTATATAACTGTAGCATTGTCTAGCCCATATTTTAAGAGTTTGGCCACAAAAGCCTTGGTGAAATCAAGGTGCACTACATCCAGCACATTCCTCTCACCTACCAAACTCTCCTATAAGAGAGAAATAGAGATTTTTCTATATAACTTATTTTTAGAACCACTGCAAGGTCTTAGAAATCACAGTGCTCAGAGACTGTTTGATTATCTGCTTGACAATCTTTTCTGGTTTCATTGTGAAGTCAACCTGAATTGGCATTTGCCTGAATCAACATCTTTTCTCCTTTTTGAAAATGGGGATGACATTTGCTCCCCTCCAGCCTTCAGGGACCTAACATCTATCCTCCAAAAAATCAAAGATTATAGACAGTGGTTCTGAAGTTACATCTGCAGGTTTCTCTGACACCCTTGGCTCAATTCATCTGGCCCTGGAGATCTAAATCTATTCAAAGTAGCTAACTTGTTCCCATACCACTTATTTGTTTATCCTGGGCAGCTTCTCTCTTTTTTCCTCCTTTTTACTTGTAGTATATTGAGCAATGTTTTTTTGTAAAAGACGGGGGCAAAGTAGACGTTCAGAAGTTCCGATTTCTCTCTGTCGCCCTCTAGTGTTTCTTCATCTTCTCCATGCAGCAGACCCACCACTTTCTTTCTCCTCCTCTTATTTTCAGTACAGTTCAAAAACTGTATCTATATCCCACCTTTTTCTTTAAAAAGGACCCAAAGTGGCTTATATCATAAAAAGGACATTTAAAATCTAGAAACAGTAAGTATTCAAATATTAAAAAAGAATTAAACAAGTATATTAAAAGCAGTAAATAAAATCAGTATAAAAAGACATTTAAAACAACAGAGCACAACAATCCATTTAAAAACCCCTCCCAGACCACCAGTAAGGAAAAGCCTGCCTGAAGAGAAAGATATTTGCCTGCTTGCAGAAGGATAATAAAGATGGTGCCAGCCTAGCTTCCTGTGGGAGGCATTCCAGAGTCTGGGAGCAGTAACAGAGAAGGCCGTCTCCCGTGTCCCCACCAAGCACACTTGTGAGGATAGTGGGACTGAGAGAAAGTCCTCTCCTGATGATCTTAATGCCCAGGCAGGTTCATAGAGGAGATGTGGTCTTTTAGATAGCTTGGATCCAAGCCATTTAGGACTTTATAGGTTAAAAACAGCACTTTGAATTGTGCCCAGAAACAGATTGGCAGCCATTGGAGCTACTGTAACAGGGGAGTTATATGTTCCCTGTAAGCAGCCCCAGTTAGTAATCTGGCTGTGGCATTTTGGACTCTCTGGAGTTTATGAACACTTTCCAAAGGCAGCCCCATGTATAGTCCAGTAGTCCAGCTGAGATGTAACTAGGGCATGTGTCACTGGCCAAATCGGACCTCTCAAGAAACGGGTGCAGTGAGCTCACTTGTTTTAATTGTGCAGCTCCTGGCCACTGCTGAAACCTGGGCATCCAGCCTCAGAGACAAATCCAGGAGCACCCCCAAGGTGCTCACCTGTGTTTTTGGAGGGAGTGTAACCTTATCCAGCACAAGATGAGTTGCACTCTCCATGTTAGTTACTTTCTTTAAAAAAGGATCTTCTTCTGCCATTAACTCTCTGGCTTCCAGAACTGTTACTGCTGTACTGCTTGCTTCTTCTAATTCACTGGCATTCCCCCTCCCCATTCTTATATAATGTTTCATCTCTCCCCCCCCCCAAAAAAAAATCAGGGGAACACCATTACATAAATCTACCACTCCACTTTTGGCTACAGGTGCTAAGATTATTGCAACAAAGTACCACAAAATAAACCAAACATTTTGGGAGAACTAAAAACACATTCATTCCTGTACATTACAGAATACATTTCATTCCATCTGGATGGGAGAAAAAAATCCTGGGAAGGTCTGTGCTTGGTAGGAAACTGAGAGTGGTATGGATGTCTCATCCCAAGAATACAAACTGTGTGAGCAAACTACCTAAAAGTTTATCACTGCGATAGTAACTTGCCAACCATGGCAAAATGCTGGATTTATCCACATCTTACTATTACCAGTATGGTGTAGTGGATATAGTGATGAACTAGGACTATAGAGACCAAGGTTCAAATCCCCACTGGAAACTCACTGGGGGAGTGGAACTGGTAAAACTACTTCTTAAATATCTCACTGACCTTAAAAAACCTATTCAGTTGCTATAAGTCGGTTCTGACTTGATGGCATAGAACACACAACACCATTATCAAATAAATTGTGGGGATGGGGGGAAATTAAGTGGATTGCACAGTTTCTAAATGTTAAAACAAAAATAGAGACTTCATGAATTTTATGACATGTACCAAAGTTTCTAGTGATTCTCAGAAGTGTTGAGATGGGTCTCCGTACCAGAATGGTCAGTTGTAGTTATAATCACTCTTGTTTTATTGATTTTTTGTTTTTTGCCTGAATGTGTGCTGAACCTCGGTTTTCTACTCTTTTTTTACATTGATCAGAAGAATGAGGGGGATAAAAATATATCTAGACAGATCCACAGTTGTCATGGAGATAATAATCAGTTGCAACTCACAAAGGGACCTTAGCATAAATATTGAAACCCCACAGAACAACCAGTCTAGAGGAAAGTCACCCCTGAATGCACACACACACACCAACTCACACACAAATAGGACTACCTACACTTGCTCAGCCAGGGAGATAGTTGGGTAGTAGGGCAGATGGCATACCAGAGGAATCCTACTAACCTCTGTGCAATCCGTATCCAGTGCCTGATCTCTTCATCTGGGAATGCATTTATGATAGACCACCATGATCCCACCGCCCATTATTTGCTTACTGCTGCACTCAGAAGCCTGCTTCCTCCAGCCAGATTTCTGTCACACCAGCCAGGTCAGTATGTTCTCCCAGAATCAAATGCTGGATTGTAATGATTTTACTGACCTAGCATTAAGCAGTATTAGTTTGAGACTCTGGGGTTTGATATGAAGACATTGATACCCAGTGTGGTGTAGTGGATAGAGTGACAGACTAGGACTCAGAAGGCCGGTGTTCACATCACTGCTAAAGCTATGGAAACTCACCAGTCCTTAATATCTCACTTAACCTCAAAGCCCTATTAGGGTTGTTATAAGTCAGATCCAACTTGACAGCACATAAGAACAACAATCAAGACATTGATAGAACAGCATTGGCTGGAAACAGAAGAAGTGGGAACAGCACTGAGGTGGTGTAGTACAGTGATTAGAATGTGGGACTAGGGATAGATCTACGTTAAAGTTATAGTAGTTTGATTCCACTTTAACTGCCATGGCTCCATTATTAGATTCATAGTTTGTTGGCGTACATACAACCCATGAAGTACAGTATATAGTGAATAGAGAGATTGACAAGGTGCCAAGAAACCTGTGTTCAAATCCCTGATCTGCCATAGAAATATATGGGGAGAAGGGAAAGTAAAACAACTCCTTGAATATCTCATGCTGAAAACCCTACTAGGATAGTTATAAGTCAAGTGTAACTTGATGACACACAACAAAAATGAGGTAGCTAGAGTTCTCTCCTACAATTCAGTGGAGTACACCAGAACTCTTTAGCAGAGTGCCCCACCAAACCACAAATCCAAGATTTCCATAGGATGGAACCACAGAAGCATCAAACTTCCATTACTACATAGTGTAGATTCTTAGGCTAGAGATACCTAGATTCAAATCCCTACTCCATTATGAAACTCACAGAGTGACCTTGCCCAAACACAGTCACTCTGACCTACCTCACAGGGTTATTGTGAAAATAAAGTGGGAAGGAACAGAGCCATTTATACCATCCTGAACTCTTTGGGGGTAAGATGGGGGGTACAAATCTAACAAACAAAAATTTATAATATCTCATCTTTTCTTTAAGCTGCCTCGTTGTTCTGCTCCCATTGACCATTTCCCCTGTAAACCACCATGAAATGGTAGTACCTACCCTCTTCACAATCTTCTAGAACTCTCAAAAAACCATAGTTCATCCCTATAGGCAATATATCACACTACCACTACTGATCACAACCTCGTTGCACTAAACCACTGAGAAAATTAAAGTACAAGGACTGCTTGAAACAATAAACTAATTGGGTGGAATGGATAAATTATGTGAGGAACCAAATCATGTCAAAAGCATAATTCTTCCTTATTATCCACCTTTCCTAACATCAACCTATCTTCAAAAATTCTAGTTTAGGAAGCCTGATGCTAACAATCTGTATGGGCAGCATTCTCACACCACAGGAGATTAGAAACTTGTCCATTTCCCTCTTGTTCATTTTCTGTAGCACCAAGGTGGGGAAGAAATCAACAAGCCTACTTCAAGGCATGCATTTCAACTGGAGGAGGAGGAGGGCTGATACAGCACTTATCCAAGTTTTAAAGGTGCTTCAAATATACTCTGCAGTTGTTACAATCTTGTAAAGTAGGTGCATATTTGTGATCCCCAAGTGGCATGACAGGCAGACTGAAATGGAAGAAATACAGGCTTAAAGTTGTCCAGGAAATTCACTTGTTACAATGCTGGAATCTGAAAGGAGATTTCTCAGTTGGGTCTAGGGTGTAATTCAACAACAAACACCTGCTTCTTTCTGCTGCTGCTTACATGGGAGAAGAGGTGGGAGGGAAGAAAAGAAGCCTTTTCATCCTTCCCAAGCTGCCATTTTCCCAATGCAACCCCTCTCCCAGTTATTTTCCCCCTTCTAACTGACCTACAGAGTACATCCTGAAACATTCACTTAAGCAATACGGCTACAGGAGAGGTTGCAGAGGAAATTCACCCGGCCCTTCCTCCCAGCATATCTCCCACACAAAGTGAACTGCTTCCAGCTCTTCACACATCAGAGCAGATATCTGGTTGGGAGCTTATGTTTGCAGCCTCATTCTGTTAATCACCACACTCTGCCAGCTCTCATTTTGACCTACATTGAGGGGAATGTAAAAGAGAGGGAGAAATGGGAAAGGGCTGACTTGAGATTCTCTCAGCATTTCTTAAATGGAATATTCTGTGCAAACTCCTGTATTATAGTAGAAGAACTCATTTTTACATAAATTTGCAATCTTTCCCAAACATATTTTAAACTTTTGTGTGTTTTTTTTAAAAACATGTCTGTTCTCTTCCTGCTGAAATGCTTGTTAGCTCCCCAGTCTATGTAAAGTCAAGACCTAAACCGATAAACCAAAATGTAGAAACAGACAAAGGTGAGGACACTTACCTTTTTCAATCTTGTGGTTTCTCTATTTTCATTCCAGAAACAGAAAGCACGCTTTAGTGCTCTTCTCCGCAATGAGTGCTGATATGTCCCTTCCTGTTGGAGTCCCTCCTCCTACTTTTCCTGTTGGTTCATATCACATCTGGACTTTTTAGCTCACACAGCAAGTTGACCATTAACAAACACTGTTAATCTTTGAGTCTTTTTAAAATGAGTCCTATTATTCTTACCCTGTGCTGTTGTTCATCTGAGGTTGTATTTAGTAATTTTCAGACTTGCTAAGGACCAGATAATTTTTATGTCCTGATATGTAAAACCATAGAATTCAAAGAGGGTTTACTTTCTTTTTCATATGACTGTACACATCTGAGGTTAATAGAACCCTAAAAAGTGCATGAAGCTTTTTCTAATTCATATAAAAACTTTTAGGAAAAAAACTTTTTACTTTCTCAGCTAAAGCCCAGAGGCGGAATCTGAGTGCTGGCTCAATATAACTAAATGTGAATGAAAAAGCAGTAGTACTTAAAACCAAAACCAAAACAAGGGGGGGGGGGGGAGAGAGAAAAAAGCATTGTTGCACTTTAAAAACTAACTACTATATTTTTATATGAGCATGGAATGTATTAAGTCCACTTGGTCACATCCATGAAAACTCACATGGCCACTCCTTTGAAAACACTCCTAGGTTTCCCACTGAACAGAATCAAGCAAACAACCCACACACAATCATGTAAATATGCAGTTCAGAGGCATCCAAGCAACATAACAAAGATTTTCAAAGTATTTCATCATCAGTTGTTCTTTCTTGCTCCCACTTCCCAGGCTGCCTTTTTAAACTCATCTTCCAATCCATAAAGTGATACCTTTATCCATACCTTTAAAGTGTATTTTTAGCCATAAAACACATATGAGGATGTGAGAAATAACAACGGTCATTGAAACATTATCAGTACTGAGAACTGGGTAGTACCTGCCCACCCAGCCCAGGTGTTATGTAGTGGGAGAGTGTAATTTTCCAGCATATATCTGTTGAAATCCTGTTCCTGGTGGCAGGTGGTGGAACAATTCTTCCGCAGATTCTACTGGTTCATTGGACTTGCTGTAATTGTGATGCTTACTATGCTAAGCTACAGGATGTCAACTATTAAGTATTAACTAAATCAATTGCCACCCTTTTCTTTAGACAACCACCTGGCAGACATCCTTCAATTTGTATTCCTGTATTGAGCAGTGCGTTGGACTTGATGGCCTGATAGGCCTCTTCCAACTTCATGATTCTATGATTCCTCTCCTTGCCATTTTCAATACTCGCAATGTTGAGATTTCAAGCTTCTCAGGCAGTAATTTGCTGTTTTTGTTTACAGTCCTCTGTGGAGTTTTGTGTAGAGCGCTTCATTATACAAACTATATATATGGCTTAACTGAAGAAACTGAAACAGTGGAGGCCTCATGTCTACCAATGTCTCATGTCTACCAACAATAATTTCATCCAGTGACTTAAAATATCCCATTGTTACACATGGTGTTAATAAAAGCACCCCAGAAATACAGGTGTTCTCCAATAATCCTGGAACAGCACCATCCTTTTTATGTCTACTTAGAAGTCAGTCCTACTGGGTGCAAAGGGATTACTCTCAAATAAATGTAAACTGTAATTTCCCAGTGTGCAGGGGATCTAGATGCATCACTGCAACCCATCGGGGACTGGATTGCCATTTCCACTCATGATAAGTCTCAGCCACTAGAAAGAAGGCAAATTTTGGTATTCAGAATTTGGCAGCAGTCCTCTATAGTGCAAGAGGGTGCCAAGATGCCATGTTGGGAATACCCACCCCTTATATTTCTGTTAGACCACAGAATGGCACATGATACTGTTTATTCAACTGTCCAAATTTAGCTCAATATCTATAAAAACTCCATACACCAAATAATGGTTTTCCCCTACCCACAATCTCTTCCAGATAGCCTGATGTTTCCAACTTTCTTTTAAAGGAAGCTGAGACATATTCCCCTACATATGGAAGGAAATGACAACATTTCCTTTTATTGTTTTCTTCAGGGCCAGCACAGCTTCCGGCTTTACTGTGGCTGCACATTCAGTGCAGCACACTGGAGATCTTCTAAAACAATTTCTAAGTACAATAATGTAGTACAGGGGTTCATGTGTATGAGATCCAAGTTTAAATCCCCAGCAAGGGTGGAGTACAAGGCTAGGCTGCCTGCTTCTTAGCCTGCTCAGGCCCTGGTCACATGAAGGAAATGTTCTCTAGTTATCCCCCAGTTAGTTTGTTGCTTTTTTTCCTGGTCACACAATGCACAGTCAAGACTGAGACATTTTCCTGGGCAGCAGTGTAACTGCAAAACATTTCCCCATCACCAGGAGGGTTGTGTTATGTTGTACCTTTGTTGTACCAGTGCATTCCTTACCAGGATTACCGATGTGCACAACCTGCCCCGCTTCTTTTCAGTATCGAAGCCAGGATGGTGGCTATCATTACTGTGGCACACATACTATTTTTTTTTTTTTTTTTGTGCATGATACATTGATACATTGGTAGATGTTTGCCACCACCCTCCTGCTGCCATTACATTACTGGCAAGTAATAATTTTTTTATTTCTATGGGAAGATATATTAAACTGTTGGGATGCCAATGTCACTGGGGGAGGGGGGTGATAACCAGTACTGCTGTGTAGATATCCCATGTCCATTGTGTGTAATGGAGCATGCTTCAGGAGCAGCCAGTGCAACAGAGGGACACTTTCCTAAACAGAACCCCCTTCCTGATCAATGTTCCCTCTAATGTTGCCCCCAAGTCTGCCCCCCCCCCCCTCCAATGCAGGATTCTATTGTGACCAGAACAAAAGGGGCTGGAAACACTTGCTGTGGATGCACAGGGGAGGAGGGAACCATGTTTCCGATATATCCATGTATCGCTAAATATTATTTTTTATATATATATATAAATCAAGGGGCTAAATTGTCCCTTGAAGCAAAAGAGAAAATAAACTGCTACCATGGTGTAGCCAGCCATAAGGATTCAAATAGGAGGAAATAAATTGGTACCATTAAAAGTTCTTGGGACGTTTGTCCCAGAATATAAGCCATGTGACCACAATTCAGTACAACAGAGGTATGGAAAGTACTGTATCAGAAGAACTAGAAAACATTTCCCTCATGTGACCAGGGCCTTAGTCAGAAACTTCCCCCAACAGCAGTGTCTCTAATACACTTAGGTATAAGCTAACTAGCCAGCTATCCCAGGACAGCCAGCAACAAGAAAACACTGTTTACAAGGGTGTGGTCTTATAAAGATGGGAGTGGTTTGGGTATTGACCAGGCGGGCTACCACCCTGCAGCATCTACCACTGGAGGCGATTACCTCACTCTTCCTATTGTCAAGTCTGCCTTGCTAAAGCCATAACCACCTCCACAGTCCAAGCAACTAGTTATTGGGAGATGCTGCCAAACATTCCTTCTGCCTTGACTCAGTCCCTTTTTTTACCCATAATTACAGAATTCGTGGAAAGAAAAAAAATCCAAGTGGTAAGAAAGCATGGGAGAGTTACAAGTAGTAGACAATTTTGTCTGGATTACTCCTAAATTTCCAAAGACAGCCAGGCAACTGCAGTTCTCCTAAATTTCCAAAGACAACCAGGCAACTGCAGTTCTATGATGATGATGATGAATTACAGGATAAAAGATTCTGTTGGAAGCTCCCCAAAAGTAGGGTTACCAGGTCTCAGGGTGTGACCTGGAGTTTCAGAAATTGCTGTATTTCTCTGGATCTTCAGGAAGGCTCACAAATCTCAGAAGGAGTGGACCTGAAGGAGGAGATGGGTTTAATTTTTGTGGTTTTAAAATGTGGCAGGCACTCTCCATCCATTCCCTGCTGGTACCAGACCTCACCTGCTCAGTGCAAATGTATTTGTGTGTTGCACTTGTGCAACATCAACACATGAAAATGCAGGACTCTGCCGGGAGGACTGGGGTGAAAGATAGTGGGTCCGTGTACTTCGGTCTATTATGCCTTTCAGAGCAAGGCAAGGAATCAACCACCTTGGGTTACTCTGGGTAGACCCTGCAATTTGACCAGAGTGTTGGAACAGGTGTTTGGAAGAGAGCTGAGTTGTTCTACCAGTCTTGCCTAGTTCTGCCACCTTGGAATCTGATAGCGCATACTTTGAAAGGTCTAGAAAGAGACCAAATAATATACAAAACAAGGGTAGCATTTGGAACTTGAAAAGGGATCAGCAGCATTCTCTAGCTCTCTAAGTAAGAGATGGGGAAGAGATAGACAGGAAGTCACAGTGACATTTGGGAGGAAGGCTGCCACAGGGCAGACAGGAGGTTGTTGCCAGCACCAGCCAATGTGTGCTGATTACCTGTGGAGGGCCCCATATTCCTTTTGTAGAAGTAAGATTTATTTGGTTTCTGTGGAGTGTAATTTTATTTTGTGCTGGGCTTTTCTCTCTCTCCTGTTTAGGTCTAAGTCAATTAACTCCATTTGTTCATGTTGTTTTATTTAGTGGCTGAAGTCCTCTTGCTTAATGTAGTGTAACTTACTCTAGTAACTTACTCTAGTAAGTTACACTAGAGTAGGTCAATTTGAATCAATGGAACTTATGGAGGATTTGAGTCACCAAACCACTGCTGATTCATTGAGTCTACTCTAGTTGTGACTTACTCAATATTGTATGGATCCATGTTTTTACTATTTATTTTCAAAGAGGTAGCCTTTCTAGTATATGTTAGTCTGTATAACAAACCAAAACAAAAGCATTGTGGCACCTCTAAAACTGATAGTTTTATTTTTTCTGAGGAAATGGATTGTAATCCACAAAAGCTTTAACTAAAATAAATCTGTTAGTCATAAAGATGCCACAATGCTTTGATTTGTTTTAATTACATATTGACTGTCTATTGACACTGTAGCTATTTGTAATTTTTTCCATAGCCTAGGAGCCATACTCTTCCAATATTCTATGGATTGTTGCCATTACATGACTTAATGATGTCACAATATGATCACTTTTGATGTTTTCCAGTATAAATAGAGGCTAGGACATTAATAGCCCCTCAGAAAATCAATTTGAAAAAGGCATGATAGCTATTTTCCAAGCAAGAATCTAAGAAGAATATTCCTTTTAACTGTCACCAACAAAAACATTGCATCAGGTTATTTCTAGCATGTGGTGCACTTCAGAATAATACATTCGGGTAGGACTGCATCATTTCACACCCTTCTGGACAAATTCCTGTCCATTAAGGATGTTAAAGTACTAGAATTGTATATGCTGAGTGATAAACATGATTCCAATATTCTAAAATGCCTTGCTGTTACTTCAGGGCATCAAAGCCAGTGTTTTCCCCACTGCCTCCCCTTGGCTGATTATTTTTATGCTGTGTCCACTTGCAGAGTGTTTCAGTGTAGTCAAGTGCTGCTGATGCATGTGACAGAGGAAGGCTCAATGATGAAGGACCCCAACACTGCGCGGCACCCAGTGAGTGGACCAGGTGATTCTGGGAGGAGGGAATGGACCTCTGCGGCACCCATGGTGCCACTATTTGTATTCACATATCCAGGGATATGAATATGAATAGCCCATGTCTACATGTGGATTATTTTAGCTATTACTGGGTGGATCATTTTTCCTATCTGGATTTGGCCCTCAAAGACCAAAGCAAAATATAGATGTGGTCAGGGTACGTTGTAAACAAGTGCAGTTTATGAGGTAATACAGAATCATTCCTTATCACAGAGTGCATTTGTTAGAGGATCAAGCCTTGGCTTCCAGTTTCCTAACTTTGTGGAACATGAGCCAAAATGAAATAGATTTCACTTTGGTCTTAGACCAGTGGATTTTCTGACCACTGAATAATAATTATCTGCAAAAGTATTTATGATATGATCCTGACCTTGAGAAGCAAGCAGCAATGCAACATAAGAGAAACTAGCTGGATCAGAAAAATCAGTGGTGTAACTGAGGAAGTCCTTGATCTAAAAACTACCCAACTGGATTCATTAAAGACAGATTCTCCTCTGGAAACCAAAGCACTCCCCTTTAAATTGTGAACCTCACAACCCTCCCTGCCAGCTCACCAGCCCAGGAACTGATTGTGAGGCAATGAAATGCAAGGCTCAGATCAAAGGACTATTCCCTTAAAATCTTCTGTCTAGGTCCAGCCCAAGATTTAAAAAATCTTGTGTGAGTTCCAGGCCTTGATTAGGTAAATTGTTTGCTTTACAGCCTGGAAAGTTGCCTTTAATAAAGCAATGTGTTATGTAACTTATTAGAAGTTCCCCTACAAAGTAACTTGTTCATGTTACCACTACATACTCTTTAAGAGTAATTCATCATATTGCTGTTATTTTTTCATTACTTTGAATGAAAAAGTCACAGGCACCAGGTGTGGAGAGGATAGGATTCAAACAGTTAACAAGCTGCAAACCAAACTGATTTTTCCCTCACTCTCTGCTGGCTCCTGCGAGGTGGGTTAAAGCAAATTAACCTGTGAAACTTGACTTCCCCATCTGACTTCCCAGGATTTTTCCTGCCGTCTAATTGTACCCTGTTTCTTCAACCCATTCAGCCCAGAAAAATTAGGACATAATGGATTTATATTAACTTCCAATGCTTTATTTGTGACACTAGTTGCAAGCATATTTTAGGAACAATGACATATTATATAAAATGTTATTTTTTATTTTGATTGACAGTAACTATAGTTATTCCAACCAGCTTTCTACATGAATTTCACCAAACCCACTGCCTCTATCCTTGTCAATCCAAATTATTCATGTTAGCATGGTCAGTAGCTTGGCACTGTCCTCTTTCTCACAGATCGGAGAAACTACCTCCTTGTTCATTTTTAAAGATATATTTCAATTTATGTTTGAAGTACTTTTCTGTTTTAGTTACAATTTTGTAAGGCAAGGCATACATTTAATTGATATTTGGTACCTGTTGCAGTGGCTGCAATCCTGTTGCTTAACATCGCAAGTCACAACTAGACATAGGCTATTTGTATCCCTGTGGATATGAATATGAACAGTGGCACCAGAGGTGCCACAGAGGTCCATTCTCTCCCCCCCCCCCCTTAGAATCGTCTGGTACACTCACTGGTCACCATGCAGCACCTTTGTCTTCGTCATTGTGCTAATCACAGAAGGAGCCTGGCTGGCTCTTACCCACTCCCCATGCAGCTGACCATTCATCAACTGAGTGGGAAGACTCCCCATCCCGCCTCCTTGCCACAGTGGTCAGCTGTGCAGGAATATGGGGAAGAGCCAGCCAGGCTCCTTCCATGATTGGCACGACGATGAAGGACCCCAGTGCAGCACAGCAACTAGTGAGTGGACTGAGTGGTTCAGGGTGGGGGAGGAAATGGACCTCCATGGCACCTGTGGTGCTGCTATTCATATTCATACCCCTAGGGATATGAATACAAATAGCCCAAATCACAACCAAATCATTGAATCAATGCAATTTATGGAGAACCTGACTCACAAAATCCCCACTGTTTCAATGGGTCTAGTTGTGTTTTTCAATGTTACACAATCAGATTTCAGCCAGTAGTTGGAAAAACCCATCACAAGGTAATCCCTTCCAAGTGCAGTGTTTAATTTCCTCCACGGAAATGAAGAGCAGCAATTCAAACATAAGAAAAGAAAAAGCAGGTTAAGTAATTCCATTGCAGTGGAAAATAAAGCATCTCTTGACCCTGGTAATGGTAGCACTGGGAATTCTCCTTCATGTTTCATGATTACACTTAATGAAATTGGACCATCAGGCCTAATGCTAAGCTTGTTGTCTATTCTTCTGTTGGTCATGATCTTAAGCCCTTTGTGCCTGTTATAATGAATTTGTCAAGAAAGGATATACAAAAGCCAAAGCAATCTCGCAACACAAATGTTGCCTGAAAAAAAAAAACAGAGGAAATGAGCTGACCAACATATCTAAACACCACTAAAATTAGATCCCAACAATATTCTCTCATTAAAAGAGGTAAAAAGAGGCTTTGAATGATTAATTTATGGAACTAGCTTCAGTGGTTTAGATATCTGGCTGTAGAGCCAGGTTAGTAGTTTACTTCCCCACTGTACCTCCCTGCCAGGGGCCAGACTCAGTGACTCATTGGGTCCCTTCCAACTCTGCAGTTCTAAGATTAAAATTATAAACTGAACAACGATTTTCTTTGTTTGCAGAATGGATATTTTTGGTTTACTTGTATCTATACAGCATCCCTATTAATGCAACTAGGCTAAACCATATCAGTTCCTCATCTGCATATCTGAAGCACAGATTCTATCCTGACCAAGCAACTAAAGTGACACACCCCAAAATGACCCTTGGGCGACATCTACCTGGATGTGACTGGGAGAATGGCCCCTTAAGAGATACAACCACATTTCCTCCATTCGGAAGCATTGGCCTTGCACAATATGGAGGAACGGATCGACCACTCCAGGCCACGTTTAGGGATAAGGCACGGGGGTTTCTGAATCTCCTGTTAGCTTCGGCTTACTGAGACCTCCACCGCACAGGGAGGCTGTCCCCTATATGAGGCACCATCGCCTGTCTCTCGGGGCTTCGTTCTGACGCAGGGCAGGGCAAAGGCACGGCCCGAATGCCGCTCATCGCCAACATGCCGGGCGAGGAGTAGGGCAGGACAGGAGTGCCTCACGCTCCAAACTAGACAGCCAGCCTTGTAACATGGATATTATACGCTTGACCAAGTGAAAAAAGATCATCCGTCACGCGGCAACAGCAGGAGGTGGCGGTGCACCGGATACTGCAGCTGTCTTCTGCCGGCCAGGAGCAGGCAGGGCTCCAAAGCCGGCCGCCGGCCCCTCGCGGAGAGCCCAACCGCTCCGCTCCGTTCCCACGGCCCGCTTAGGGCGAGGCTGTTTGCGACTGCAAAGCGGGCGGGCGGGCGGAGGGAGTCGCGCGCCCGTCCCCGTCCCCGTCCCCGCCCTGCCACACGCCCCGCCTTCGGTGCCGGAGATCGACAGCCCGAGAGCTGGCGCGGCAGCCGGGCTGAGGTGCTGCGCCTGGCCGGGCCTGCCTGGGGGGAGGAGAAGCCGGGCCCGCGCCGCTCCGGGGTTGAGCCTTGGGGCGGAGAGGCTCGGCTGCGTAACAGGTGCCCGGGGGATGCCTTCTTCGCCGGTCCGAGCTACGGCCAGGGGCGGCGGCGGCGGCGGCGACGCGGCGGCAGCTGCAGGTGGAAGCGACGCAAAATGAGCACCGGCACAGGTAAGAAGGCGGCATCCTCGTCCTCGCTGAGTGGGTGAGAGGACGAAGTGGGGCAGCGGACCGGGTGCCTGGCGCCTGCCAGGAATATTTCGGGGGGAGGGGGGGTATTTAGGAAACGCACCCCTAGCCTTGGCGTTGTGTTGTAATGCAGCTCCGTCCGGGAGGGAGGCACGGAAGGGAATTTCCGCAGTTGTCTCTCTCTCTCCCCCCCCCAACTGCAGCCGCCATCGCTCAGCTTGAACGGGGGTGGGGTGGGGTGGGGTGGGGTGGGCAAGATGGTGCTCAGGAGCGATGCGTCAAGCCCTGCCTGAGAGAGCCACCGGAGACCTCCTCGTTTCCCGTCGTCTCCTCTGCCCGCCTCACTCTAGCTCAGGCGAGGAGCATCCTTCCGGCTGTGGCTCCCGAGGCGCCCGTTTGGAGGGAGGGACGGCAGCCACCTGGGGCCGGGCGGCTGGACCGCTTAAAAAGCCCAAGGGACTGGCCTTCTGGAGGGAGGAGGGCCTCCAGGAGCAGGGATCCGTGCCTCCAGGGGTGCGCCTTGGATCGCTCTGAGACTGCGGCAGCCGGTATGTGGGTCAGGCGCGCGCGCGGGAATGCCTCGGCCGCCTGAACCCGCCGGTCTCGGAGGAAACCGTTTCTTTCCCCGGTTCCCACCGCCAGCCTCGGCTGGTGGTGGAGGCGCTTAACAGGCCTGCTTCAGAGCAACAGCGTAGGTAGGTAGGTAGGTAGGTGTCATTGTAGGCGGCAGCGCGGCCGAGGGCTGTGCTATTCTAAGCGAGGCGGGGGCGTCAGGCTCCGTTCGTGAGCGATCCTGCCCGGCCGGGGCTGGGTTTGGAGGCGAGCTATAGGCGAGTACAGTTGAAAGGGCTGGTTTGTTGTTACGTTTGCTCTTGTCTTACAGGGATATACAGAATAGCGCTACTTCAGATAGATAGATAGATAGATAGATAGCTAGATAGCTAGATAGCTAGATAGCTAGATAGATAGATAGATAGATATTTTTACTGAATTTGGATGCTGCTGTGAAGGTCCTTTTGGGCAGAAAAGGGAATTATCCCTAGATAAATATCCTAACAGTTTGCCCTGCTGCTGAAAATAGCTGTGACTGCTAGGCAGAACTGGAACTCCCATAAGGAAAACAACAATCTAGTTCTTTCCTTGTTAGCCTTTCCTCCAGAATTGATGTCATTCACTAGATGATCACTCTTGATGTTTTGCAATAGAAGTAAATGCTAGGACATTAATAGACCCTCAAAGAATCAATTTGAAAAAGGCATGATAGCTATTTTCCAAGCAAGAATCTAAGAAGAATATTCCTTTTAACTGTCACCAACAAAAACATTGCATCAGGTTATTTCTAGCATGTGGTGCACTTCAGAATAATACATTCAGGTAGGACTGCACCCTTTCACACCCTTCTGGACAAATTCCTGTTCACGAAGGATGTTAAAGTACTAGAATTGTATATGCTGAGTGATAAAACATGTTTCCAGTATTCTAAAATGCCTTGCTGTTACTTCAGGGCATCAAAGCCAGTGTTTCCCCGCTGCCTCCCCTTGTCTGATTATTTTTTATGCTGTGTCCACTTGCAGAGTGTTTCAGTGTAGTCAAGTGCTGTTGTTCCATGTGACAGAGGAAGGCTCCATGAAGCAGCTGGCAAACTCTTCTCTTTCTGGATTACTTGCCACTTTTACCTCCTCCCCCTGGATGCAGTGCTGCTGCTACATGACCTGCACCTAGGGAGCCATTAAAAACAAAAGAGGTTAATATTATGCAGGTTAGATGTTTATGAGAAAGAGAAGTGTGTCCAGTGGGCAGAGTGCCACATATAAACTAGGGAGGTTTGGGTTCACATCCCTTCTGTATCACCAGCTTTACCAAATTGCTTTGGGCCTAGTTCTCAGCCTATGCCACTTCACAGGTTGTGAGGATAAATGGTTGTGAGGCTATTATAATGGGATGACCACATATTTTCCTTGTAGGAGAGGTGTAATTCAGGCCTTGTCATTTTCCTCTTCTTTTGCCAAACATTTGATTGGTAGTATTTTAACTTGCATCAGCTGCTTACACTTCTGTCCTGCAACACAATCTCTTTTTCCATTACTTTAGTACTTTTCCTTCATTTGTCCTTTGTGTTTGTGCCAAAGTGCAAATGCACCAGTTTTTTTAAAATGCAAAATGAATAATCATGGAATTGTAGCTGCTGGGGATCATGATTACCCAAGCCACAGAATGCATATTTGATTTAGATTTAATAAGATCAGAATTGCAGTTACTGGGGATCATATTACAAACTTGGTTCAGGTCATGCTGGATAGCTCGATTACTTACGTAGTTTGGGATTTTGGTTCCCCACTATTCCTCCCTGATAGGGGCTGAACTCAGTGCTCCATAGGTCCCCTTCCAGCTCTGCAGTTTTAAGATTATTATTAAGTACTTTACTTGTTGGAACAAAAATAGGCATCCCTGATTCAGGGAATTTATTGACCATTATTTTGTTCATAGGAGCAAAAGTGGCAGAGGCCTGACGTGAGAAAATTCCCAAGGTGCTGTGGTTCATGAATGGCTAATTTAAAAAATGAATTAGACAAAATCATAAACCTTGTACTTAAGAACAGAAGTGCATTGGACATCGCATCTAGCTGACAAACTGGCAAACTTAATTTTATGGTTTCATGCACATTGCAGACATTCAGGTTTTGACAGGATTCTCTTTATGTCAGAGGTGGGCAACCTGCAGCCTTTGACATCATTTCAGATGTCCTCCCTTGAAAGCCATTAGTTAAGATCTCTGGCAAGAACATAGGTTCTTGCCCTTATCAGTCCTGCTGGACAAGGAGGAAGGGAAAGGAGGAAGAGAAGGCAATAGATTGAGATGTGGGGGGGGGGGGGGGACGGAAGTAGAAGGAGTAGACTGCCAATTTTCAATTTTGCTCCCATCCACTCCGTATCACTTAATGCCCTGTCCAATCCTGTGTAGCTCTTGCCAGAAAAAGTGCACACAGTACCAGGCTTGCATGATAACTTATTTTGTCAACAACGTGTACTGTAATTTATACCTCTAAAAAGAATTAGTTGAGAATATTTTATTTAATCTAATGTTCTTTGTACAGTCAATCAAAAGGTTGTTTCTGATGGCTTATCCCATCTGCATGTAGAACAGAAGCTGTGGCTATCAACATTTTCTGTTGGCTAAAGGAAGATCAATATTTATGAATGGATGGATGAAGTCTCTTTGCTGGCAGTCAGAGAACACTCAGTGTTTTAGAAATTACAAGCCTTTAATAGAATTTGGAATGAGATTATAAAAAGTATTGCCTGGTAGCTTAAGTTTCCTTTTCCAATGTTTTCCCTTGCTTTTTCCATTTTGGAAAGTCACTTACATTAATTATATAGTACTTACAGTTGAAGCTTCTTAATGAATTATAACTTTTACATGCATTTTAGGATGTTAGATATATTTCTCCACATTTCACACACATATACAGAAAATGGTATGGAGCTACCGTATTTTTCAGTGTATAAGATGCTACTTTTTCCTAAAATCATTACACTAAAAATTGAGGGGCGTCTTATACACGGAAGTAAGCCGAGGAGAGAACAAAACAGCCCATACCTTGCCTCTCTAAACAGGCTTCCTTCAATCATGAGGCTTAGCTTCCTCCAATCACAAGCCTTATGGAACTGATGTCAGCTGATGCTGAACAAACCAATTAGAACACACCTTGTTGGAGGTGGAGCCTGTAGGCTCAGATGCAACAGGGACTCGTAATGTCCGAGTGTTCTGAGCCCAGAGGCTGAATACTCAAAGCTAAGTTTTCTTAATTTGGGGGTTAGAAAAGTGGGAGGGCGTCTTATAAATGGGGGTGTCTTATAAATGGAAAAATACGGTACTTCATGGGAACCAATAGAAAGCTCCCCTCCCATGCTGGGCCATTTATAACATGATATGCATCCAGATGTGGCTATTATAAAGGCCCCAAGCATGCTGATTGCTCCCAGAAGTGCAGGATAGAGCCCCATAGAAGGCCTTGGAAGAGAAGGAGCTCCTGGATGCTCGTGTGGAAGATGTAAAGATGATTCCAATAAGATTATTTTAGCCTTAGCAGGGTTTAAATGAGGCTTTAAAACTGTCAGCATGGAGTTGGCGTAGAATCTGGCTCTAGTGGGACAGTGTATGTGTTTATAGGATTACTCCAACACATTCACGGAGGTTCATTGATTATCCAAAGGACAGAGGTGTGTATCCTGAAGCAAGAAGAGCTGGAGAGAAGGGATAAGTTAATTTGCATCCGAAGAGACAGGTTGTATATTTTGACAGTTGGGCTGTAACTTAAGAAAAGCTTATGCTGACCTCCGTTTTTTTCACCAGTTGTTACTTTCTAATAAAGAACATTTCATTTTTTCATTCTTTAAGCGCTTGGTCTAGAGTGTGGCTGAAGTCAAGCCCTTTAAAGGCAGGTTATTTTAAAAAGTGGCAAAGCCTAAGTAGAGGCTGGTCACAGCTGTTGTGCCTTCCATCCCACTACTTGCAATGGGTGTCAGCCACCATTGATTAACTATTGTGAAGACAACGCAGAGTGTGAAGTTTGCTCCCCTTCCTGAAACAGTCTGTGTAATTTATCCAAAATTCCTTATATACTTCCCTGTAGGACAGTTTGAATTTTAAAAAGCCACTAAGGTTCCCTCTAGGGTGCGTGACTGCTTGAGTGCATGTGGCTCCGCCCCCTCCATGCAGCTTTCCTCCTCCTCCACGCACCCACAGTGATTGTTTCCAGCCCGTTTCGTTCTGGTCGCAATGGAACCTTGTTTGGGGTAGGCAGAGTCACAAGGGGACTGAAAATTAGAGGGAACATTGAAAGCCACCCTTCACATTAAGTGACAAGGTTAAGTGACTTGCAGATTCATTTGTTTTTGTTGATATTTGCCATATGATTTTGACTGCCTTTTCCTCTTCAGAATCCAGCCTGAACATCAGGCATTTCACATTCCAACGTAAAAGCCTTGCATACACCAGAAAGCATGGATGTTACGAGTTAAGATGCTTGTCTTACCTTTTGTACCATGTCGACAGTAAATATGTTCTGATTCTATAGATAAAATCACCACATCACACTGTGTTTTTGGTCTTGGAATCCCAGTGTTTTTCCTCAACATATGCAACTTGTTTCTGAAATGCTGTGTCATATTGAATAAGATTTTTTTTATTCTAAACTCCTTATTCCAAGTGTCTTACAAAGCATGGGTTCCTTCAGAACTGAATGCCAGAGAGTGGCTGTTGGAATGTCATTGTTCTTTCTGAATAACCATATCTAGGGCCACCAATTTGATTGATTCCAGTCATTTTCTTGTACACTGCAGTACTCAGACATCTCCTAGGTTTACTAGGGATACAAGAACAATGAAGCCAGTGGGTCAGATGCTACAACACACAAGGTGTAAGTTTCATAGTTTCTATTACTGAACCATTGCTTCATAGGTTGGCCTTCCGGGACAGCTTTTCTGGGTGGCAAAGGGGTTGTTGTTGGAATTGGACCCTTGAAAAGACACATTAGACCCTTGCAGGCATACTGTGACATAATCTGTAGGGCACTTTGAGGGAAAGTTGTTCAGATTTGCTCTGACCATGGCACCATGCTGGAACAGTACCGTTGGAGGTGTCCAGAATGCCATGTATAGCGTTGTATAGCCATAAGGTGTTTGGGTAAGTTAGACCTGAGGTCTTGGTTGTTATCTTGGCTAATTACACTGAGCTAGATGGAACTGATTTGGTGTGTTCAGAAAGAGAGTAATACCTCCTTGAGAGAGTAAATATTTCCAGCTATTTTGAAGGAGGGTGATTGTGGGACAATTCCTTAAGAAACCCTCATTCATTCTCTTTACTGGGCAAGGCACTCAAGAAGGTGAAAGTCAAGATCCAATCAATCTTGGGTGAATCAAGTTAACTCAACCTATCTCTGTCTATATTCAGGCTTCAGTCTTGTACTGAAACAGTCTTTTCAATCCTGTACTGATTCAGAAATTCAAGGGTCCTCTGTGATTTGGCATATTTTTACCACCTTTGACTGAAAATAATATCCGCAACCTCACCTTAATGGAGATAGTTTATTTATTTTATTTTATTATTTGTTTCATTTCCAGGCTGTCCTTTTCCCACTGAGTGAAACCAAGGTGGCTCACAAGGATTACAAGTCACAGGGAAAAAACACAATACGTTGCAAGGTTAAAAACCAATTAAACATACAATAATAATTAAAAAGCAATTAAATAATTATACAATTTAAATTTTTAAACACACACTTAAAAGAACAAAATCAAGCATCCAGGAGGGACTCAAATCTTTTTTTATTAAAACCTGCCTAAAGAGGCAGGTCTTTAACTGTTGGTGAAAGGGTTAAAAAAGGAGGGGGCCAGCCTAACCTCCCAAAGGAAAGCATTCAACAGGCTGGGAGCCACCACAGAGAAGCCCCTCTCTCATGTCCCAGTCAGCTATGATGGCAATGGGATTGAGAGAACACCCTCCTCTGAAGATCTTAAGCATTAGGAAGGCTCATATGCTGAGATACTGCCTTCTAGAGATCCAGAACCCAGCTGCAGGAAGAGGAAGTCTTTTCTTCTGCAGCATCAGGGTGGAGTAATATGTGACTATGATGGGGGTGAACATGCCAGGTAGCCAGCTTGCTCACGGTGAGCTGTTGTGGGCCCCTTTAAGATGGCTGAGAGAGTTCAGCCTGGGGGAAAGGCTAAGGCACAGGGAAACAGGAAGACTAGGCAGCTGGGGAAGTACAGCAGCCTAGTGAGGAACACCTGCCCGAGGCAGCCGAGAGCCAGATAAAAAAGAGGGATGACAAGGCTTTGGGAGGCTGCTGATCAACAGAAGGAGAAGGAAGCTGGATTGATGCCTAGGAAGAGCTGCTTTCACCCAAGGGAGCCAGCAGGGCTACAAGATTTTCTTCCATCCAAAGGACCACTGATGACGACTGATGACAGAGCCTCCCTCCAGTCATCACCCTGGAAAGGCAAGGACCAGGGGGAGGGAAAGGGCTGGGCAGCTAGCATCCATCTCAAGGACAATATAAACCCTCTTTAAGCCAGGCAAAGTCTCGTGTTGATGGACCTGAACTGTGGGGCCTTCAGTGAAGGTAACCGAGGATCCCATTGAAGGAGATGGTACCTGAGGACTAGTGTATGCCTCTCAACCTGCTTCCTCCAAGGCTGCAGGGATTCTGTAAACCTGTAGTGCAGCTGTAAATAAAACACCCATATGTTTAAACCCTGAAGTTGAGCCCATGGAGTTTGTGCCAGGGAACCCAGCCGTTGCCAGCTGTGCAGCACCAGAGTCTGGTCACGACCACAGTGTCAAAAAAAGCTTCTTTCTTCCTTTTAAAATATGCTCCTTCCAGCCAACCCAAATCTTTTTTGTGCCCTGTAACTGAGACAGCAGACAACAAAACTGTGCTATGGCCTATTATAAATATCTAGATTTGGATACCTGGTTGGTTTTTATGAGGAAAAGTCTGAGAAAAACCTCTGGAGTGTTCTTCTACTGCCAGTGTCTCAGCACCCCTATCCCCTACTGGGGTAGCCTGTAGTAATTTGAGGCAGTATTGCCGTCGTTTGTTTGTTTGTTTGTTTGTTTACTTTTTTGTTTTTTTGCATGTTTAACATAACAATATAAACTTAAATTACACTAAAAAGAAAAAAAGGGTTTAAAATGAGTGAAACAGAACCAAGAGAACAAAACAAAACAAATAGACAGACAAAAGGTCAATACAATACAAAATAGTATGGTATTATATACGTTCACAATAAACTATCTTATGCATTTACAATGCGTCAGTGAAGGGCTTCCATATATCTACATAGATATCCTCACGGAGTTGCTTTCTGTATGATATTCATTCAAAAGAGGCTAATTGTCGCAGGTCTTCTGACCATTGTGTGAAGGGTGCCTTCCTTTGTAAGGGTTGTTGTAGTAGAACTCTATTCAGTGTGAACACACTGTTCTCTTCTAAGGCAAAGGTGGGTGTATGTGTTTGGCGAGAAGTAGCAATAATGGAAATATTGGTGTGCACCAACAGAGACCCTTATTCCATGGGGATGGAGTGTGTGTGTGCTTGCACAACCTTGCTTTATCCTGCTGCTGCAATACCAATTCTGTCTTGCCAAGAAGTCAGCCGCCTTCACCTATAACAAGCGGTGAGAAGGAAGAAGGCATTTGCCACAATTATACTCCTATAGTGTAGATTAACCTCACATTTTGCAATGAGCTCTTTACTGGGCTTCCTCTAGAAAGTGTCTGGAAAGAACAGCTGTTTCCAGAACCGGAAGTAGATTAGTGACTGACATTAGACAAGAACCAACTAGATCTCCATTATCAAATGTAGTCAAGTGTCCATCAGTTTACAAAGCTATGTGGTTTGCTCCAAAAGAAGGTAGCGATTATGGTGTATTTGGAAAGGACATTTTAGATACAGTATGTAGAAGCATATTAGTTTACGCATTGAAAAGAAGAAGACTTTAATAAAAATAAAAAAAAACTCCAAATGTGTGGAAAAGATTTCCTGCTTTTTTCTCTTCAGAAAACTTTCCCGCACTATACTTCTGCCATAAGAGCCAGAGCTTTCTAGGATGGACTATGCATGAGAGAAAAGGTGTCCTTTTTCATTTACCCTCTTATAAAAATTCATGGCCTTCCCCTCCTGCCTCTCTACAAGCCCAAAATAGAACTGCAGAGCTCCTGTTCCAGGCTGGCTGGAGCCTTGAACACTCCTGTCCTCAAACAATTGAAGTAGTTCCCCTGAGATTCTGAGCCTTATTAGAGAGTATATGTTTGAAATCCTAGCTTCAAATCTAAATCTTTATTATTTAGCCAAATGCCATCACTAGTCATTTAATAATGAAAGAAAAAAGTGGGGCAGACTGCTTATAATATAATTTAAATATAGTATAATAACATAGCCAATTTATATGCAGTATATTTTACAACAGTAAAAAATGTAATGCTTGTAAGAAAAGTGATGAAAGCCAAACTCTACCTATTTGAAGTTTAGGTCTCCTGCTATCTGACATGCTTCCACTTCCTTCATTATTCTAAAACAGCCTTCCCCAACCTTTTTCGTAGTGCGGACCGGCGGAGCCTCTGAGGGAGGTGGGGCGGCCCATCGTGCTCGCGCTCTCCGCCATACGCGCGAAGTGGTTGGGGGGTACGCGCGCCATAGGCACACACGCGTTCCTCCACCGCTTTGCGCATGCGCAGGAGCGCCTGCCCACCCGCACGCCCACCCCTTGGCCACCTCCCGGCTCTTGGCCACCCACCTCCCCGTTGCCGCCGCCACCGCCAAGCATGGCCGGGTGCTCTTGGCCACCCCCCCCCCCCGCCGCCGCCGGGAGGCCAGCAGCCAGGGCACCCGGCCATGCTCGGCCTCCCGGCTCTTGGCCACCACCCCCCGTTGCCGCCGCCACTGCCGCCGCCAGGAGGCCGAGCATGGCCGGGTGCTCCGGGTGCTCTTGGCCACCACTGCCCCCATTGCCGCCACCACCGCCGGGAGGCCAGCAGCTGGAGCACCCGGCCATGCTCGGCCTCCTGGCTCTTGGCCACCCCCCCCCTCGTTACCGCCGCTGCTGGGAGGCTGAGCATGGCCGGGTACTCCGGGTGCTCTTGGCCACACACCCCCGCCGCCGCCGGGCCGCAAAGACAGACCTCCCCCCCGCACGCACTCCCCTCCCCACAGCTGCTTTGCGCGCGGGGGCGCTTGTGTGAAGGGGTGAAGGAGCCCTCACGCCGGTGCTGGGACGCGTGCGCAAAGCAGCTGTGGGGAGGGGAGTGGGGGGGGCAGCGGGAGGTCTGTCTTCGTGGCCCGGTCGGGCTCAAGTCACGGACCGGCAATGGGCCGCGGACCGGGGGTTGACGACCTCTGTTCTAAAACATATTGGCATGTCAGTCTTAAGAAACTCAGCTCATCACCATTTGATAGACAAAATTACTGTTGTATTTCCTGAAAGGAGAAAAGGATTATGTATAATCTTATGTATTTCGTTAGTTTGTAATATGTCCACTTCTACCTAATCTTGTTTTTTCCTCAACCAACTTTGGTATACGTTTGTTTGTGTAAGTTATACACCTTCAAGTCATAACCAATTTGTAAGACTTTAAAGATAAGTGAGATATTTAAAGAGTGGTTTTGCCAGTTCCACTCCCAATGAGTTTCCATGGCTGAGCAGGGATTTGAACCCAAGTCTCCTGAGTCCTAGTCCATCTGTCTTTCTATCCATTACATCACACTGGATGTCCAAATAAAATGTTTGATTAAGGGACCTATATTGAGCACATTGCAACACTGTACAGGGTAAAGGAATTTGGAATTGGGATTTTAAATAAGTGCTTCTCCCCTTCCCACCTACCCCCTGAGTGGGACTGAAGGGAGGTGAAATCTAATGAGATCTGGAAAGGCATGAGTTCCCCCTCCCATCTTATGTTTTCCCAGAAGCATCCTTTTAGGGAAAGATTTGCCTTCTGAGAAGGGGCAGGAATGACAATGTCTGTAGGCTGCATATAGCACCAAGCTGTTTTTCTTCTCTCCTGTAGCAACAAAGTATGATTGTAAATAATTAATTGTGTAATTAAATTTGATGCACAACTGAAGGAGATGGCAGGGGCAGTTCCAATCTTGGCATAGCCATTTAATTAGGTTTGTTGGGCCAGGACCATTCCATTTCTTGTGATTTCAGCGCAAAAGCTTGAAATGTAGGAGGTCACAGGAGGGAATACTCCAGGAGCAGTCACAAATTGGTGTTTGTGCACATGGAAGACAGATGCAGAAATTCTATGCTGAATTTAAAAGCCAGTGTGCATTCCACCAACAGTTCTACAGCAGGCATGATAGTGGAAAAGACAAGGGTGTTTCTAGCATGTCTAAATAACATGCCCTGAAGCCATGATAATAAGCCCCTAAATGTAGGGCTGCCAGCTTGGCAGCATCCCATTCCCTTCAATTTCAGATCCAAAGCTGAAATCTGGTGGATGGACTACCGGAACCTGAATCTCATGATCAAGGCTTGAGACCTGTCACTCTTACATGTAATATGTGATGCTCCATCAGTCAAAATAGGGCAAACGTTTTAAAACATTATTTAAAATGAGCACAAAGCCAAAAAGGATCTTTTGCAGTAATGAAGATATTGATGGTATTTGTAGTAGATTATAGGATTGGTAATACTAGTAGAGAGGAATATCTTTAATTTCCTTAACTGAACAACAAAAACACTAGTAACTTTTGGAGTTAAGATTGATTAGCAAGTCCCCAAGAAAAATATACACCCCCCACAGCATTTAACCAGCTTAATTGCTCAGACATTGCTTTTAAGGTAAAAAGAAAATAGATCTTTACTCACTGAAAACTTGCAAATTGCAGGCTTTAGCTTGATTCAAAGGTTACAGTAAGATACACAGAAGTATGGGCTCTCAAAGGTTAGCAAGAAGAATGAAGAAAAAGGTTAAAACAGTAAAACAAAACATGGGTTCTCTCAGGCCACATGGTTAAGAGAAAATATGGAGAACACGAGGAACTCAACTGAGCATTGCTGTCCCCAAAACTTGTGGTTGCCTAAAACAAAGGCATTAAAACAATTAAGGCTTGAAGACAGAGGGTGGGTTATCTTTGCCTGCAGTGTACGTTAATTGATCAAGGAGGGGAGGGGGTCATGCAAACTACCCAGCATGTTAGTAAACAAACACTTCCTTCCTTTCAGGTGATCATGTACTAATTTGCATGTTGATTTGCTAACAGACTCCAATAAATATGTACCAGATGTTATTGTCAAGCAGTGAGGAATAGTAGCTATGGTAAACAGGTAATTGGACCAACCTCCTAAAGGATTCAGGGCAAATCCATAACAAATTAGATGGGTATGGGAAATTTGGAAGACAAGGACTGATAGTTTAACTGCCAATTATAGAGTTTAGACTCGATTTGGTTAGCAAAGCAGCCATATAAAAAAGCCAGTGAGAGCTTGGATAGGAGTGAAGCCAGAGAGGGCTTGGGTAGAGAAGTGGTTGATTTGGTTGAGGTTTAGGGGGGGTTGACCATGGTGGTAGGGTTAGGTGCGCTGGGGAGGGAGGAACTGAATCAAGGTGGTAGCAGTACAGTTCTCTTGGTGGTGCAGTTGTTATTTCTGGCATCCTGTCTTACTGTGTTTAATGATAGGGCAGGCCATGATGCAGCCCCTAACTCTTGAAGAAGCATAGTTGTCAACAGACTATCTGTTCATAGTCTCTGTGCAGTATCACACATAGGTTTTGTGTCTGAACAGAAGTCCATTTGGGCAATTGCTATAGCTAGCCTAGAGTTCCGGTGGATGCCCTACCCTCACCTTCATAAGGGAAGTGGCCTTTGCTTTCCTGCTGAGCTCTCCTCTAGCTATCAGGGTTAGGGTTAGGGTATTTTCAACATAAACCATTACCTTAAATTTTGAAATAATTTAAATATATCCTAAGTATATTAAATTTTGAGAGAGAGCTTCCACTCAAGGTCACAGAAAAATAAAAGTCATAATAAAGAAGCACTGTTATTTCCAATATTCTTTTTGTTTCTTCATTCTTTACATATCCTGCATTTTCCTGCACTGTCTATTTGCAGCCTCCACAAATTAAAAAAAAACATGTGACAGCTTGTTCAATCTGAGCAGCATGCACTTCCATGGCTTCTTCTCCCAGTGCCTCTCCCCTCTAGCCAAGCAGATGTGTGGAGTTAACACTCTTATTGTTGTTGGCAGCAACTGGCGTTAACCAATACACTGATGGCTTATTTTTAGCAAACAAGAATGGAAATTCACAGAAAATCCCCCAACATCCCATTCTCCTTTCCTGCTTCTGTACAAGCTCTTCAGAAAACAGGTTCTACCCTTGACTCCAATGCCTTACCTCTTCTTATCTCCTCATCTCCCTGCCCTGACTTTGTGCTAAGACATCATAAATGGAGCCCAGGAGCTCTTGGTTTTTAGTACCAAGGCTGAGTCCTCTATTAAGTGAAGAAGAGTCCTCTGAGCACATGCCAGCTAACATTCCTTTACCACTGAACAACTGTTGGTGCTGTCCTCCTCTATGTGACTTGGCAGTCAGGAGCAGGCTTCCGTCAACCCCTTGTTTAATCTGCACTTTTTGACATACAATCCTTTCTGCTGTGTCTCCTTTTGATTTCTTCTTTGGCTCTTGTTTCTTCCTTTTTTTTTTTCTTCATTTCATTCATAAAGTAGTTTTAAAAATCTGCTCAACAACCTATCAACACAACCAAAGAGTACATGTTCCATTTTGTCAATAAGACACTAATTTTTCTTACTCCAATTCATCCTGTCTTTCAAATCTCTGTTGCAGTGCTAAAAGAAAAAGCAGAGAGATCTAGCCAATAAAAATACATCTAATCTGCATTTAACATTGAAGGCCTTTAGGCAAGATGGAGGGAGACTGCAGCAATTGCTTTCAGAAGAGCAAGGGTTGCACCAATTCTTTTCTTACCTCAGATCATACAACTTACTCAACCAATAATTACAGCTTTTCCACCATCACAATAAGAAGGGCTTCAAAAATATGGATAACGCTATGCCAGTTTAAAATCTGTTTCCCTTTTAATATTTGTCCTTGGCTTCATCTTCCATAGCCTAGTAATGTGCAAAAACAATGGGGAGGAATGGTGAAATAGGGAAGGAGAGTGCGGCACATGGTGCTGCTTTTTGAACTTTGGATATTTGGAGGGTAGGATTTTCTTTGAGGCAGTTGTCCTTAACTAAAAGCTGCAGCCTTGGCTGGGGAAGGCCTACTACATGGAGGTTTATCCTGCTCTGTAGCCTCCTGCTGGAACAATTGGGATCTCTCTAAAAAATGTTTACTACACAGTGTGCTTAAGAGCATTCCAACCCATCCCTAATGGGGACCAATCCGTCCCAGACTGGTCTAGAGTTGGAGCCTACTGTTTTTTGGAATAATTAGGATTGGTTCAAACAAACACGGTGTCCTTGCTATGTGATTGCTTAGATCACTCCAGTGTGAGGTTGTGGGGGAGTGTTCTTCATGCCAGTGTAGAGGTAGATGTGGTCTGGCTGTGACTGCATATGGCACCCTCCATCCTGTTTTGAAGTGAAAAAAGGCATTTTTGTTTTAATTTTTAAAATTTTATGTAAAATATTTCCCACTATTGCCCTGCATTACTTAAGCGCTATGCCACCTACCAAAACGAGGGCTGAAACACGGCACTCCATATCCTCCCATCTTTGTGTGTGTAAAAACCCAGAATCAATGCCTACCCACTAAAAAAAAAGAAAGAAAAAAAAGAAGCAGGCTGATTCCCAACTGGCTGACAGCTGTTGCAAAAGAGAAGGCAGGAGGTGGGGAGCAAGAAGAGAAGAGGCACATTGTGACAAAACAAAGAGATCTAACACCAACATGTGGTTGACTAGATCACAACTGCAGGGGCTGTAGGAGTGATTTCCACGTGAATCGCAGGAGTAATCTAATCAAACTCCAGCATTCCAAACTTCCAAACCAACCCAGAATAGAATCCTCTCTGTTGCTAATGTAGCCACACTCTAAGTTGGGCAGAAAGTGTCCTGTTGCTTTCTGCAGACATGCTGTTTGGGGTGTGTGGGGATGTGCATCTGTTTATTACTGTGTTTTGAACTGCGTGGATCATTTTAACACCACATTATTTTTCTGCATGAGCTGAACGCTCCTGTCTCTTCTTCAGATTCCTCTGTTTACAGAACTCCAGTTAACTAATATACTTAGGATAAATTAATAATTTGGGGGGGAATTTAAGGTAATGCCTAATGCTGAAAATTATTCAAGCTACACTGGTTCCTTGTAATCATTGGTTCTATTTCCTGGCCTTGAATATCAGCCATTGCATTTCCTTTTGCACACTAGTGGCATGACTTGGTGCATTAAAAAAATGTGATCATCAGCTTGTTAACTGCAATTTGCTCCTAAGAGTTATGATGGTGGATTTGTGGTGGTTCTAATTCTACAATAGGTCTCTTTTGGTGTATAATGGATTCTGGTCATTATCATTACTAGGTCACAATATAATTAATTCAGAAAGAAAAAAATAGAACTTGAGTGCTATCATGAATGGACAATTCTCCATTAATTATTTGGTACATAATTAAATAAAGAACAGATGAACCCCCTTTTTATCTTTATTATTGTTGCTGTAATAGGCTATTTTAAATGTACATTCTTTCATTCATAATGTATTATTTTATTTATACCCCACCTTTCTGCCAGTAAAGGAAGCCAGGGCAGCTTACACAATATTTGAAAGACAAGTACAATTCATAATAAAGTAAATTACAATATTGAAAAGCGACTAAAGGTATCAAAAATTACATATTAAATCAACAACAGAATGAACATTTTAAAACAATTTAAAAGTATATATTTTAAAATAGTAAAAAAGTACAACATCCTCCACTAAGACAGCCAATCACTTGCAAAGTTGAGCGGAAATATCTTTGGCTACCAACAGGAGGACAGAACAGAAGACAGCTCAGCTTCCCGGGGGAGCAGTCTGGTTGTATCACCTCTCATAGTTCTGATAGTTCTGACACCCGAGAAAAGAATGTGGTTAGGAGTATTACTTGATTGTCTGCACTGTTGTGTAATCTGGGAACATGTTACATGGATATGACATTACACTGCTGCACTGATAGCACTTGCTAGTGAAAGCAGATATTTTGATTGCTTTTTCTATTGTAATACTTTATTGAAAGCAACTTCTCTCCTTCTAGCTTCTCAGGCTCAGGCTGTGCGTAGCCTGTTGGAGAAACCCTCTGGGGCAGCAATCCTCTGCAACAATTGCAGTAATCCATGTAAAGGAGAGGTGCTACGAGTGCAAAAGAAGTATTTCCACATTAAGTGCTTTGTTTGCAAAGGTAGGTATTGATATTTACACTTCTCCCTTCAACAAAACTGGGGTTAGGGGTGTTGGACCCCTGTGTAGTTCAAAGTCCATGTATAACTCTTACGCCTCCAAAAAGTACCTACAAGGCGTAAACAGTTGATTCATACATTCATACACACATGCAGAGAGAGAGCAAGAGAGAGCAAGAGAGGGAGCAGTTCTCTCTTTAAGGGTTCTCTTCTATAGCATTGGAAGAATCACACCTTTGCACCCATTTTTCCTCTTTCTTTCTTTCTTTCTTTCTTTCTTTCTTTCTTTCTTTCTTTCTTTCTTTCTTTCTTTCTTTCTTTCTTTGGCTTGGTTTTTCTGAACTTCGTCAGACCTCCAGACAAATCTTAGTTATTCAATGGTAGCAGGGGGGGTATGGTATAGAAGGAGCAGCCAAAACTCTGCTCATGACCTGGGTTCAATCCCAGGTAGCCAGCTCGAGGTTGACTCAGCCTTCCATACTTCCAAGGTAGATAAACTGAGTACTCCGGTTGCTGGGGGCAGCATTGTATAGCCTACGTAATTAAATTGTAAACCACCCAGAGAGTGCTTAAGCACTATGGGCTGGTATATAGGAGCATGCTTTTTATAGAAACCTGATAGCAGATGTTAAGCATGTGTTGAATCTGACATTTTATTCAGTATTTACATAATGTTTATTAATTGATTCAGAGGAAATCATTGTAAAGATAATGATTGAGAGGAAATCTCAATACAGAAATTTCTCAATATAGGGTGTAATGAGCACTGAGATATAGGTGTAGTATTTCCTCGGAGTTAGTGTGTGAAAGTTGTGTGGTCTACTTGAGTTAGGAGTGTAATGGAGATGCCAAAAATACAAAACCATAGTCCTCTGTAGAAGGAAAAACAACATTGAAATGTTCTTTTCACAGAAACGGAGCAATGATCTTGTGTGAGTTCACAGGTTTTGTATTACACTACTCACATAAGACACATAAATGTACAGTTGTTTGTCAGGTTATCTGATAGTTTATTATCAGAAACAAATCAAAAAATTGTAAGCTTGAAAATAACTATAGTGGTTACAAGAAAGACCTAAGCCACCTCTGAGCTAATAACATTGTTATGAATTGGTATGTACCAGATCAACTCCAACTTGTCCGTCTATAAATAGGTTTGCTAAAAACTACTGTGTGTAATTTGAGAGAGGCTGCATAAGAACATACTGTGGAGTGAGAATGTTTTGGATTACACAAGAAGATGGCCTGTGCAGGGAAAACAGCCAGTGGATGATGAAAGCATAGAGCAAAGCAAAATGTTGAATATTTTTACAGCCTGCTATGAAAATCAATCTAGCATCTTGTGGCTCCAAATTCATTATGGAATAATCTTTCATGAACAGCAGCACACTCACTCCATAAATGCATGAAGTGTTATGCTGAGGTACAGATATATGTTTGCATATCATTGATATGGCAGGTGTATATGGAAACAGTGATGTCGGAGGAAAATGGAATACAAAAGGTATGAACTGTGATAACAGTCAATATTTGCAAAACTATTGTTGGATGATAATACAGGTGATCTTTGCATTGATGAAAGCAATGTAATATTTGTTAAAATGCTTTGTCCTTCTTGTCTGTCCTACTTCATCTGTAGAGCATCTTACACATGACATTTTATTAATATTAGGAATGATAGCCTGAAATTTTATTAATATAAGGAATTATAGTCAGAAAACAAAAGTTACCAAATCTCAGTCTGTCAGCACTTAAAGCGTCAGAGGTGAAACATTAAACATTCTTAAACATTCTGGCTTATTTTTGCCCACAGCTTGTGGATGTGACTTGGCCCAAGGAGGATTTTTTGTGAGACAAGGGGATTATATCTGTACTTCGGACTATCAACGACTCTATGGCACACGGTGCTTCAGCTGTGATCAGTTTATTGAAGGAGAAGTGGTTTCAGCTCTGGGGAAAACCTACCACCCTAACTGTTTCGTGTGTGCAATTTGCAAGTAAGTTCTTCTTAGTGAAACTTTGAATTGGATCTCCATCTTTTAAATGAGATGGACTGAGTGACCCACTCAAGTTCAAAATGTTTCCGTTCACCTGATTTTCCATCTTGACATTTGCTGGGTTTTTTGCTTTGGAAACTGTTTGGGAATTCGTGATGACCCTGACATGCTCCAGTGACTCTAACCATCTCTGAAGCTTTCCTGTCATCAGAGCAGGCTGTCTGTGTGCAGGGGCCTTCTGTACTAGCGTGTCAGATGGAACAAGGTCATTCCATGACAGTCCAGAGAATTCTGCACATGCCCATCATATGCTTATCTAGGAATGTGTAGAATAGCTGCATAAGAAATGAAGATCAACAGCTCATATGAACAGTGAAGTTTCCTATACACACTGGCTACAGCCTGATCTTCCTAGGAATTCTTCTGGTCCCATAGTACAGCCCTCCAAAATTATACTCTCTCTTTCTCTCTCTCTCTCTCTCTCTTTTAAAATGTGTAATACAGGCTGCTGGGGAGACTTAGTTTGGTGTACCCAGATCTAAGGCTGGCACCCAGTGAGTCTGGTGGACATGTGCTCCCCTGCTGTGCCCCGCCCCTCCCCGCCCTCCCTGAGCATCATTTTTATATGCTTTGTTTGATCTACTCCCAGAGGCATATTTCCAAATGTAAATTGTTGTTCTGCCAGGGCAAGAACAGAATCATATAAGGGAACAATCTATTCAGCAAGTAAATTTCATGCTGTTTTTAAATATTTGCTGACAGTGTTTATGGCCCATCTTTTCACAAGAAGTGTGTAGTGCAACTGAACAACGTCACACCTTTTTCTAGTCCCCAATGAGACTCTCTCAGTGGCTGTTATAGCTACTTAAGGGAAATGGGAACATAGGCCATGGTCACACGAGGGAAATGTTCTGTACTTATGCCCCAGTTAGATCATAGCTTATATTTGCAGTCACACAAAGCACAGCCATTAGCAAACCATGTACCTGGCCAGTGTCGTAACTGTGGCTCATTTCCCGCTCGCCCAAAGGCTTCTGTTCTTCTTCTGGTGTAGTTTGACATGTATTCAGTAACAGTACGGCATGTGTGTGTGATCCTATTGAAACTTTGTTGAACTAAAGTTACTGTTGAAGGCAGCCACCATTACTGCCGCACGGCTGCCCTTCCTTTCCTTAAATACTGTAAGGTCTTCTTCACACAAATGGGAATGGGCAATGGGGGGGGGGAGATAAAATGCCTACTGCAATTCCCACCCCCTTCCCCATCCTCCTTCCCTCACCTGGCTGAGATAATGAAAGCAGCACCTCTTGCTTCCTTATGCTGAGGAGAGGCGAAAGCAAACGGGAGCTGTGCACACTGTCAGTCATTGGCAGCTTGGAGGAGGAGGAGGAGGAAAGGGTGGGATGGGAGTCTCCTTGACTCCTGAGGGTTGGACCATGGTGGAGGTGGCCTAGGGTGGTGCCACAATGCCAGTGAAATGGTGCCCCTGCTAAGTGGGACAGTCAAAACGTGCCACCCTGAAGAGTGGCATGTCATCTTCACAAGCCTTCCCCCTCTTTTTTCCTTTTGGAGAATGAAGGGCTTCCTTTTGTCCCTGCACTTGCCTCCAGCTCTATAAAAGCTCCTCTTCCCTAAGGCTGATACGCGCAAGACAAGCACGCACCGCTCAGGCAGCGCTCCTGGAGACCCGGAGCTTGAGGAAGGGAGGCAGGGATTGCTCTCACCTGCTGGTGCCCTCTTCTCTTTGGCAGAAGCACGGGAAGGTGGCTGCACCCTTCTTGGTGGTGATTCACCTGTCTTTTTCTCCCTCCGGTTTTCAAACACTCCAGAGGAGAATTACCCTCCCTGCATTTCCAAACAAGAGAGAAAATAATTCAGTACCACAGTGTAGCTGGCCACAACGATTCAAATTGAAGAAAATGGATCAGTAAGCCCAAAACACATTGGGCTGCTCATTCAGCTATTTATACCACGTGACCATGGTGCACTACAACAAAGAGATAGAAGGTATTGTTAACAGAGGGGGACATTTCCCTGGTGTGATGGTGGCCATAGCTCTGTGCCCCTTCCACTGTCCTGGCTGTGAGCAACTGCACAGGAGAGATCCTAACCATTACCTGTTCCCTGGCCCCTGGAGACTGGTAATTTGACTTGTGAATCTGATTTTTTTGCTTTTGCTTTCTCTATTCTCATATGTTGTTAATTTTGTGTTTGTTAGGCAGAATGTTTAAATTAGGAAACAGATTTGTGCGAGCTAGTAATTGCCTTACAAAGCTACTGAATGAAGGTGAGATGGAGGTTTCAAGGAAGACATAGGATGCAACTAGATGACTGAATTATCCCAGCCTGAGTCAGTCTAGATTGCACTAAACATCATTTTCAGGTGTGGTATATCATTTAGGGCAATCCTTACATCCACCTGGATCAACCACACCATGCCTCAAGCGATCCTGTTTAGCATGATCAAGATCAATCTTCTTTCCCTTTCTTTAAAAGAAAAGAAAACAAGAAGAAAAAATCCCATCCAGTCTCTTTCTAAGACCTTTTCAAAGCCTCATGGTGCAGTGGTTAAACTGCTGTACTACAGCAAAAACTGCTCATGACCTGGGTTCAATCCCAGGTAGCCAGCTCAAGGTTCACTCAGCCTTCCATCCTTCCAAGGTTGGTAAAATGAATACCCAGCTCACGGGGGTGGGGGGAATGTGTAGTGTGCATAATTAAGTTGTAAATCATCCAGAGAGTGCTTTAAGTGCTATGGGGCAGTTTATAAGCAGCACACTTTGCTTCTTTTTTTAAAGCAACAATTAAAAAGAAATGTAAAACTTATTTTCCCTTCCCCTCTACAGGCAAGCGTCAAGGAAACTTCCCATTTCTCAAGACTGTTAAGCAGTTTTAGCAAAGGGACAGAGAAGATTTAGGGTACAGTTTTGCACAGTCCCCCCCCCCCCCCCCATCTCCGTTCTGGAAATAAACAAAACAGACTGGAGTGACATTTAAAGGGGAAAACTGTGTGAGCCTGGTAATGCACATTTGCTGAGAAAGCAAATCATCATCATCATCTTAGAAATGCAGAGCTGAAAAGAACCCTCTGAATCATCTAGTCCAGCCCCTGTCAAGGAGGAACAGTGGGGAACTGAACTCCTAATCTCTGACTCTGCAGCTAGATACCTAAACCACTGAGCTGTCCAGCAGTACTTCTTTTAGATTGGGATATATTTTTTGATCAGGGATTTTTTTTTTAAAAAAAAACTGTTTAGTATTTCAAAAACATTCTAAAGATAATGCTTAGTGTTATTGTTAATGTGACAATCGCCCACGTCACTCAGACCATTCATAGTCATGAGCTGATTTGCATGAGCCTATGAGAGGATTGGAGAGGCGGAGTCAGCAGCTACATGAGGCTTGGCAGGAGAAGGAGGAGTCAGATAGAGATTGGGATGAGATCCAGAGAGAGATAGGGGACTGGTTAGTCAAAGAGAGAGGGAACAGATACAGAGAGATAGAGAGCTGGTTAAGAAAATAGGTAGAGAAGGTGGTAATGATTTTGCAAGAGAAAAGTATGTACTGAGAGAACTGTTAATGATTTGCTTGTGCACAATGTTTATCTGAATAACTTCTGTTATTATTAAATCTGCTTCACTTCAATAAATAAGTTCAGTTTGTGTTCACAAGACAAGTGTTCTGACAAACGTCATTTATATTGTGAATTGAGGTAATCCACTGGTGGCAGCGAGAGGAAAACGCGACGTGAGCCTTTGTGAGGGCAAAACACGCAGGTGCCACAAGGGTGAATGCCACAGTTATTAATAGTGATTGAAAGAGTTTCATTTTCGTTGGGGAAGAGCCTCTTTAATGTACTATGTTAACCAGTTGATATGTAGTGACATATTTCTATTTGAAAATAATTAGCTGTTCCATTTTTCCTTTTTGAACTGATATTGTTTTTTAGCCGTTGCTTGTTTCAGTTAATTCCTTTTACACTGCTTAGTTGCATTAAAACTGCAAAACACTACAAAAATAGTGATTTATTTCAGATTGTCTGAGCAAGAAAGAGTTGGAGATAGCTGGTAAGAGAGATGAGTTTAAGCAAAGCTCGTAACAAAATCTAGTGAGGCATGGAAAGTAACGATTCAGAATTAGACATAAGGCCAAATAAAAGATGAATCATGATATTCCAGAAATCGCTGGTTTGTTTAATATTCATCACTTTGTGTTTGTCAATTCTGGAGGTCCCAATGAATACAAAATGATTAATATTTACTCTTTTTATTCATCCCTTAATTGGGCCCATAGAGCAAGCTAGGCTGCCGGAACAGCCATTCTGGCCGCCTAGTTTGCTCTCTCTGCCTATGGTCCCACTGAACAGGTGTTCAGCAGACCTGCTCTCTCTTCCCCCACAGCCTGTCCCCATGCCTTCCCACTGCCCCCGTCACCTCCCTAACTTGTCCTGCCACCACCACCACCGTCATTGCACCAGTGGTGGTGGCAGAAAAGAAGTTAGGCTTCTGGAACAGAAAACGGCATTCCAGCAGGCTAGCCTGCTCTCTCTCTGGCTCTGCATGTGCCGATTAGCTGATCAGCAGAGAGAACAGGCTAGCCAGCCAAAATGGTTCCAGCAGACTCTCTCTGCCTCTGCACGCACTGATCAGCTGAACGGTTCCAGCAGGCTAGCCTGCTCTCTCTGCCTGTGGGTTGTCTAAAAAAAACAAAACCGACGAACCAATTTGTGGTTCATCGGAAAACCCAGCAGCAAGTCATGGGTCGTGGGGCGTCAACCTTGACAACCCACGAACCTCAATTAACAACCATTTTGGTGGTTCATCCCCATCTGTACTCAGAATCCACAATATTTCTTGAAGCAGGTTTGTAGTCAACTATTAATCACAGTGCAGATGCTGCATAAATAAATGAGGCACATATTCAAGATAGGCACTTGTTAATAGTAGTATTTCTCCTTGACTCTTTCTGGGTTGATGTTGTGATGTCAAAGGTTCAACTGACATCCTTGTTTCTACAGTTCTTCCAAGTACAAAAGCTATATTGAGACAAGGTGGGAGAGGGGATATAAAGTTTACTAGTAACATCAAGAAAAAAAAAGGCATGTCATTGACTCTCAAATTCAGGGAAGATGTACATACTCTGATAGAAACTTTTTACTGCATGTCATGTGTTTTGTTTAAATCTAATTAACAAACTTGAAGAGAAAAATGTAACATCGTGTTGTTGAATTGGTGTGAAAGTGACATGCCATAGCAGCTGTGTGGTGTCTCTAGATCTTAATTGAATGTTGGAATTTGTTCCCATTGGCATCTGCAGACTTTACAGGAAGATAGACCTCTTTTCCCTGAAGTGAGTGCATAGCACCATGTGACTAGTGAAGCAGACCCTGGTTTTGGATTGAAAATTGTGAATCATTCTGTTTCTAAATGATGTACTTGAAAGATACTGAAATTTAATTAAAAATGAGGGTGGAATGTCATAGAATCATAGAATCATAGAAAAGTGAAGTTGGAAGGGGCCTACAAGGCCATCAAGTCCAACCCCCTGCTCAATGCAGGAATACAATCAAAGCATATCTGCCAGGTGATTATCTAAGTTTTTCTTGAATGCCTCCAGTGTTGGAGCATCCACCAACTCCCGTGGTAACTGGTTCTACTGTTGTACCATTCTAACAGTTAGGAAGTTTTTCCTGATATTCAACCGAAATCTGGCTTCCTTTTACTTGAGCCCATTGTTACGTGTCCTGCACTCTGGGATGAACGAGAACAGATCTTACCACTCCTGTGTATGACAGCCTTTCAAATATTTGAAAAGTGCTATCATATCACCCCCCCAGTCTTCTTTTCTCAAGGCTAAACATGCCCAATTCTTTCAGCCTTTCCTCATAAGGCTTGGTTTCCAGCCCCCTGATCCTCCTTGTCACCCTCCTCTGAACTTGTTCCAATTTGTTAGCATCCTTCTTGAAGTGTGGTGTCCAGAACTGGACACAGTACTCAAGGTGAGGCCTAACTGTCTTTTAAGGACAGTGAAACAAAACAAGCAAGAACATAACAAGACACCAAAGATCTGCAGATCTTTCATTTGTATTGGATTGTGACAAATGATAAAGCTGTCCAAGCAGCTGGCATATAATTGATTAAAAAAAAAGTTATGTGTCAAAGAACAGCTTTTGGATGCATGAAAGATTGTGCTGGTCTAGCACTGGGGAGACATGGTTTTAGATCCCTATTCAGTCATGAATCTCCCTGGGTGAACCTTTGACCAGTCAGTCATCTCCCAGTATAATGAATCATGGTAAGGATATAAATGGGAAGGATGAGTTTATAGGATATCATGAGGTGCTTGGAGGAAAAGGATATAAATGTAACGAATAAATAAAGAGTTGTAAATAAATTGTAATAAATAAAATATTAAGCTACAGTCAAGAAACAGAATCAAAAGGTCTAAAAGTGTGCTGCTTATATACCACCCCATAGCACTTCAAGCACTCTCTGGGCGGTTTACAAGTTAATTATGCAGGCTACTCATTGCGCCCCCCTGCGAACTGGATACTCATTTTACCAATCTCGGAAGGATAGAAGTCTGAGTCAACCTTGAGCCGGCTACCTGAGATTGAACCCCGGATTGTGAGCACAGATTTGGCTGCAGTACAGCAGTTTAACCAGTGCACCACAAGGCTCTTATATATAGCATATCAAGAGAAGTACTCCTAATAGGCTTTAAATTCTGTTTCATTAGGTGTGAAAAATGGCAAGAATGGTGGAAGTTGTAGCAAGAGAAGAAACTGGACAAAGGTGTACTTGTCAAAATTTTAAAGATTGAGCCCAAATACATTGCTGAAGCTTGCTAATATTTCCTGCTACTAGATCAAGGAAGCTGGGCAAAGTTTCCTTGCTGCTTTTTATATAGTTTGTTGATTCATGATCATCAATGCTGAGGGAAAAGATCAAGGCATTTCAGGAAAATTGAGATATTATCATAAGCAATACTGCTCCTGGTTACTTTGTTCAGTTGTAATTGTAAAACACGTCTATTTTGTAAGAGACACAGGATAGAAAACAAATATAAAATAAGCTGAAACTGAAGAAAATGCTTATATATTATGAGGAAAAGAGATGAAAGACAGATGACATGAACTTAGCAAAGTCATTGTGGTGATGATGACCTTTAGGAAGTAACTAAGACCACCTGTCAACAGTACACAGAAATGAACAACAGTACACAGTTGTTCAGTGGATGTCAACAGATGCAGACTGGGTGAAATAATTGCTGAGAATCAGTTTGATACAGTTTAAACAGTTTCTGCTACATCATCACTTCCATTTTTAAAGTTTGTGCTCTGAATTTTCAGAGGGTGAGAGAGGAAAAACAATTATGTTTTTTCTCCGTTGTAGAGTGTGTAGGTACATCAACTGTTAGTTCCACAAGAAAGCAGGAGAAGCCGTTAAAAACACACAACTACCCTTTCCTAAGAAATTTACATTCAGGATAGAAAAATATATAAACCTGATCCTACCTAGATAGATATGTGCCCTAGAAAGCACATAGGGGAACAGATTTAAATCTGGAGATCTAGTAATAGCGGCGGTGTTGGGGTCCCCGAGGCTTTTGGTTTTGGGTGACTTCAACATACGCGCGGAGGCAGAGGTCTCAGGGCCAGCTCTTGAGTTCTTGGAAACCATGGCTTCCTTGAACATGTCCCAACATGTCAACGGCCCCACCCACGTGGGTGGTCACATGCTGGACCTGGTCTTTTCCACCAATTGGAGTGAGTGTGGTCTGATGGTGACTGACCTTGAGTCGGTCCCTTTGTCATGGTCAGATCACCACCTAATAAAATGTAACCTCTCAGTGGCACTCCCCCCTCGCAGGGAGCAGGGACCTATTTTTATGGTCCGCCCTCGAAGGCTACTGGATCCTATTGGATTCCAGGATGCCATGAGAGGTGTTACGGCTGACCTGGCTGGCGCTCCTGTCGAGGTTCTGGTTGACAGCTGGTTTACCGCTGCCGCTAGGGCTATAGACACGATCGCGCCTAAACGCCCTCTCCAACGCAGAGCTCGGCCTGTGCCTTGGTTTAACCAGGACCTCCGAGTGATGAAACAGATTAGGAGAAGGCTAGAGCGTAGGTGGAGGAAGAACCCGACGGAACATAATTGGATAGCTGTCAGGGTCGCAACTAACCTCTACCTGTCTAAGGTAAAGGCTGCTTGTCGTACATACTTCGCTAACCGGATAAGCGAAGCTTCAAACCAGCAGGCGGAGTTATTCCGTATAGTGCGCGACCTTTCTGGAGTTGGTCTGAGTGATGGGCCTCCCCCTAGTTTTTCACTGGACCAATTTGCAGTATTTTTTAAATCTAAAGTGGAGGCCATCCGCCGGGAGCTCTCTCCTTTTTTGAATACAGTGAGTCGAGCTGAGATGTCCAGAGCTCCGTCTTGCCCGGTGATTCTTGATCTCTTTCAGCCTGTGATGCCAGATACTGTGGACAAAGTGCTTGATCGCTGTCGGGCCACCATTTCCTCCCTTGACCCTTGCCCGGCCTGGCTAATCAAAGCAGCCAGGCCGATCACAACTGAATGGGCCACTGCAATAATAAATGGGTCTTTCCTTGAGGGCAGGTTCCCACCTGCCCTCAAGGAGACACTCATTAGGCCCATAAGAAAGAAACCTAATATGGCGGCGGACGAAATTGGCAATTATAGGCCCGTCGCCAATGTTTCTTTCATTAGCAAAGTGGTCGAGAGGGTGGTGGCTGACCAGCTTCAGGCTCTTTTGGATGAAACAGATGCCCTGGATCCATTTCAGTCGGGCTTCAGGCCACGCCACGGTACAGAGACGGCATTGGTCGCCCTGTATGATGACCTGTTGAGGGAGGCTGACGGGTAAAACATCTCTGTTGGTCCTCCTCGCCATCTCGGCGGCCTTTGATACCGTCGACCACGGTATCCTCCTGGGGAGGCTCTCTGAGTTGGGAATTGGTGGCTTGGCGTTTGCCTGGCTCCGTTCCTTCTTGGAGAACCGTCCCCAGAGAGTACAGCTTGGGGGGAGTGTCTCGGCCCCGTGGAGTCTCAATTGTGGGGTTCCACAGGGGTCGATTATCTCCCCAATGCTGTTTAATATCTATATGAGGCCGCTGGGTCGGGTCATCAGGGGGTGTGGAGCATCGTGTCATCAATATGCTGATGACACCCAGCTCTACATCTCCTTTTTACCAACTGCAGGTGATGCCGTCCTGTCCCTTCAGCGCTGCCTGGGGACTGTATTGCAATGGATGCAGGAAAATGGGCTGAGGCTGAACCCGGACAAGACGGAGATTCTGAGGGTGGGTGCCCCTGTGGTTGGCGGTTTGGATGACTCTCCCTCGTTTGGGGGGGTGGCCTTGGCCGCTAAGAGTGGGGTTCGCAGCTTGGGGATCCATCTGGACCTGGCGCTCACCATGGAAACGCAGGTGGCGTCGGTAGTCCGCTCCGCCTTTTTCCATCTTTGGCGGATTGCCCAGCTGCGGCCCTACCTTGATATGGGGGCGCTCACTACCTTGGTGCATGCGCTCGTAATCTCAAGATTAGACCACTGTAACGCGCTCTACGTGGGGCTGCCTTTGAGGTTGATGCAGAAACTTCAGGTGGTGCAGAATGCGGCGGCCAGACTCCTTAGTGGAGTGAGAAAATACCAGCATATCTCTCCTATTCTGGCCGCATTGCATTGGCTGCCCATTCGGTTCCGCATTGACTTCAAAGTTTTAGTGCTTACTTATAAGGCCCTAAACGGTTTAGGACCTCGATATTTGGCGGAACGCCTACTCCCACCAAGGTCTACCCGGATCACCCGTGCGAGTCAGGAGGTGAGGCTGAGGAGCTTGATGCCGAGGGAGGCCCGTAGGGAAAGAACAAGAAATCGGGCCTTCTCGGCGGTGGCTCCTCACCACTGGAATAATCTTCCTCCGGAGATTCGTGCTGCCCCTACGCTGGGTATCTTTAAAAATCAATTAAAAACATGGATGTTTATACAGGCCTTCCCTCCATTCAATACCTGATCTTTTTATCTTTTCTATTTATCTTTATTTTTTGTTTTATAATTGTTATGGAAATTGTTTTTGTAATAATTTTGTGATTTTATCTGTTGTTTTATGTTGTTTGGAAGCCGCCTAGAGTGGTCACAAGACCAGATAGGTGGGGTATAAATGAAATAAATAATAATAATAATAACCCCCTAAGAAAGTCACAGTAGCTTGAATGCAGGAGGAAGAACAAATGGAGACCTATAATTATTGTGTAAAGGGGGAGAAAAGAATTCATCAGAGGGAATGTTTGTGTCTGGGGTAAATTGCTAGGAGGCAGAGCAGTGGCAATGGCTTGGATGCATGGAGGGTGGGGAGAAGTGTGAAAGTGTATTGCATTTGTTGGCCGGGTGCATACTTTGGCTGTGATGCAGGCAACGCAGTCCTATATATTTTTATATTAGTTTAGACTGATACAGGCTGGTTTGTCTGCTGAAGACTGCAACCTTGGGGTATTCCCAGATTAATATTTTATTGTGCGGTCTGCCTATTGTGTTCATAGGTTCGTACATAGGTTACGCACACTGTCATCAGGGTCTTGCAAAGTCTGCTCTTTTCTCCTGCTGTGTTCTGCCTTTAATCAGAGCATAGGAAATCTCTAAAATCTCCCTCAGTGGCCAGAATCCTATTGGTATTTATGTATTATTTATTTATGTATTATTTATTTAGTTATTTATTTAAAATATTTTTAACCTGCCTTTCTCCTTGTGGTGAAAGGCAGGACAATATTTAAAGCTAAGAACAATGAGTATAAAGAGGCAGCTTACATCATTAAAAGATAATATTAAAGCTAGAAACCATAAGTAAATAAATATTAAAAAGGAACAAACAAATATCACTCTGAAAATGGAAAATGGAGAACACAAAAATGGAAAACACAAGTAGTACTAAAAACCCAGTCAAAGCAGTGATGTGTAACAATCCATCTAAAAATCACACTCAGGCAGCCAGTCACCGAGGGAAGGCTTGCCTGAAGAGAAATGATTCTGGCCAGCTTCTTTAACATGAAGAAGAAGGTTTTCATATCAAACTGTCCTCTCTAAAAGCATATTGTATATTTTGAAATGAAGATTTTGAACATTACTACATTCTAATTGTGGTGCCTCAAACCCTTTCTTAGGATTTTAAGCACCTTTCTTCAATCTTTCTGCTTCATTGATGAGCTTTTGAGCACCTGGTGAGATTTGCTGAAAGTAAGCTTAAACAAAAGAATTGAACCAGTCCCTTTAGTAAAAAAGAAAATAAATTCTATGCTAAGAATGCAAGGATTTCTATTTCCTAACACATTTATCTTCCTTCAGGCAACCTTTTCCTCCTGGTGATCGTGTTACTTTCAACGGCAAAGATTGTGTCTGTCAGAAATGTTCTCTGCCACCTGCTGGCAGCAACAGCAGTTTTCCTATCCACAGAAGTAAGTTACAGATTCATTTATTTTATTATGATTGGGCTTTCCCCTCCACTTAAAATAAAAAAAAATTATCCTTAAAATTCTCTGAAATCTTGAGTTGATGTCATTCAGTGAATGTGTATTTGAATCATTATTGACTGTTTGTTAAATATTTGATGTTTACTTGATACCCAGTGGAGAGATTTCAGTAGCTGATGTATCAGATACTGAATGTTGGATATTGGGTAGCTGAAATATAATGGCATTTAGCATTTGTAAATACTTGGCAAGTGTCCTGCAGTTTTCTGATTATTTTAATGGCACCTGACAGTAATTCATATATGTGAAATTCATATATGACATAAAACAATAAAGATTCCATAGTTGTCTCATATTTAAAATTCTGTTTATAGTTCGAACTTCCATCAGATTTAAATATTTGTAAGTATTGCCTGTACTGCTGTTACTGAGGGACAGATCAAGGGAATGGCCTGATCTCTAGTGCAGGATACCTTTGTCTTCTACAACTGAACAAGTGTTATGTGCAAAATTGTATTAGATGCTTGTCCTACTTCCTTCCAAAAAGTTTAGTTGGCAAGCATGGCATTACAATTTTTTTTTTCTGCACAAGAGTCTTACGAGGGACAGTGACTGGTCCCCAGCAAGATTGTTTGCTGAGACACAGCACTGCAGCCAAGAGATTCCATGTTTGTCTATGTTTTGTGTTTCAAAAATATGATACCCATTATATGGAGATTGACAAGACTGCAGTAGACGTATAGGAATCTGTCTTTAAAGTATCAGTTGTAGTAAGCCGATATGTTATGCATTTGAATATTTAATGTGCATAAGTTCCAGCTGTTGCACTCATTTGCCATAACTAGCAAAGAATGTGTACATAATCTTTCCACGATTGTGTGCTTGTTTTTCAGTCAGTATACATTTTCTCCAACATATCTTGAGAACATGATCAAAATCCCAACAGTTTTTGTACATTGTCCAGACATTATGTATAACCTCTAACAGGCTTTGGGATACAATTTTCTCCATTGTCCATTGATATGCATAATCTCATATAGTCCTTGGAAGATGTGGGTACCTTGACTGCCTGTATTAGGCAGTATATAATTCTCTTTTCATTGTGCATTGTCTCCAGGAAGTACATATGTGACCCACAAAACATTTTGGTTTTGATGATTTTCTGAATCTCTTTTCATATTTTGATGATTTTCTGAATTCACACCAAGACTCCTTGCTGAAACGTCCTCTTGCATCCACCTCCCTTGCCTGGCCTGGCTAATCAAAGCAGCCAGGCCTATAACAACTGAATGGGCCACTGCAATAATTAATGGGTCTCTCCAGGAGGCCTTGCCCTCAAGGAGACACTCATTAGGCCCATTAGGAAGAAACCAAGTTTGGCGGCGGACGACATTGGCAATTATAGGCCCGTCGCCAATGTTTCTTTCCTCAGCAAAGTGGTAGAGAGGGTGGTGGCTGACCAGCTCCAGGCCCTTTTGGATGAAACCAATGCCCTGGATCCATTTCAGTCGGGCTTCAGGCCGCGACACAGTATAGAAACGGCATTGGTCGCCCTGTTAGATGACCTGCTGAGAGAGGCCAACAGGGACAAAATGTCTCTGTTGGTCCTTCTCGATATCTCAGCCGTCTTCGATACCGTCAACCACGGTATCCTCCTGGGGAGGCTCTCTGAGCTGGGAATTGGTGGTCTGGCGCTTGTCTGGCTTCGATCCTTCTTGGAGGACTGTCCTCAGAGAGTACAGCTTGGAGAGAGTGTATCGGCTCCGTGGAGTCTCAGTTGTGGGGTTCCGTAGGGCTCGATTATCTCCCCAATGCTGTTTAATATTTACATGAGGCCGCTGGGTCAGGTCAACAGGGGGTGTGGGGCTTCATGTCATCAGTACGCTGATGACACCCAGCTCTACATCTCCTTTCCCCCAACAACAGTGGATGCCGTTTCGTCCTTTCAGCACTGTCTGGAGGCCGTATTGCAATGGATGCAATTATGGTTTTCAACAGAATACCTCAGGCTCATAAATGGTCAATGGATGGGAGAATATTAGAACAGGTAACTCATTATAAATATTTTGGCATGATGTTCCACCAGTCTGGTTCCTGGGTGGCCCAGATTGACTTTGCAAAGCAGAAATTTGAAAAAGCCATGTTTGGTATACTTAGATTCTATAGAACTAAAGGAGGGCATTTGGTCCCACCCATCCGTGAAATTTATAAAATCAAGCTACTTCCTCAGATCCTGTACAGTGCTGAAATATGGGGAACTGGAAACCTAACCTCCTTAGAAGTAATCCAAAATAAATTTGCTCTATTACTCCTGGCAGTCCCCCCTTCAACCCCCTCAGCATTTCTTAGACTAGAACTGGTACAAGTTAATAATTAATTACTGACTGAAAATTAACTAGAACTAGTACAAGTTAATAATTAATTACTGGCTGAAAATTCTGTTCATCACTCAGTCAGAATTTTTAATAGCATCATATGAGGAGATGAATTTTGGATCGTGGAAACTTTGCATTGCAACTAGTTTCTAAACTTGGATTCTCAGAAGAGTATGTGAGACACCTTGGCCTACCCGCTGCAAAACATTTACTGAAACAGAGATTGTCCGACCACTGGGTTCAAATGGAGTTAGGTCTGTTAGGCACCCTAAAAATGGCCCCTTTATATAAGAACATTCTATCCTTGCCTTTGAATCTTCCATCTTATTTCGCTGATCTAATGAGTTCTGGTTATAGAAAAGCTTTTACTCGGGCACGTTTTGATACGTTACCACTAGCCAGTTTATTAGGCCGCTATACACAAATTCCGTATCACGAGAGAGTTTGCTCTGTGATAAAAAATCAGTGGAGAATTTGGCACATGTAGTGCTCTATTGTCCACTATTAGACACCTATCATGAAAGACTCCTTAACCCTATTTTACAAAAACACTCTAGTAATTCTGAACAAGAAAAACTCAAGATTCTACTTTCCGACAGAGACAAATTTGTTACTTTCCGAATGGCAAGCTTTATCTCTACATTGATAAAAATGAAATCTGTATCCCCCGCCTCTACCAATTAAGTCAATAATTAAGTAACTACATCTTTGGGGTTATTCCCCCTGCGATAGGTGCTTGCTGCTGGCATTGGTTAATGTTTTCCATCTGTCTTTCTCCTCTCCTTAGATGTCAAAATTTTGTGCTGTAATAGAAATCAACCTGATTCTAAATGGCTTTTAATATTTTATTGTACTATATTTTAATGGAGTATATTATATTGTTTATACCGTTGTATATTGTTTTATCCGATGTATGTTGCAATGGCCTGTGTGCCACGCAATAAACTTATTTTGCTTGCTTGCAATGGATGCAGGTGAATGGACCGTGGCTGAACCTGGACAAGACAGAGGTCCTGAGGGTGGGTGGCCCCGCCATCGGTGGTTTGGGAAACTCCCTCTCTTTTGGGGGAGGTGACTCTCACCACAAAGAGTGAGGTTCGCAGCTTGGGGGTCCATCTGGATCCGGTGCTCACCATGGAAACCCAGGTAGCGTCAGTGGTCCGCACCGCCTACTTCCATCTTTGGCGGATTGCCCAGCTGCGTTTCTATCTTGATGTTGGGGTGCTCACCACTCTGGTCCATGCGCTTGTAGTCTCGAGATTAGACTACTGTAATGCACTCTACGTGGGGCTACCTTTGAGATTGATGCGGAAGCTTCATGGTGCAGAACGCGGCAGCCAGACTTCTCACTGGGGTGAGAAAACATCAACATATCTTCCCCACTCTGGCTGCCTTGCATTGACTGCCCGTTTGTTTCCGCATTGATTTCAAAGTATTAATGATGACACATAAAGCCCTAAATGGTTTAGGAACTTAATATCTAGCAGAACGTCTTCTCCCACCTAGATCTACCCGAATCACTCGCTTTAGCCAGGAGGGGCGGCTGAGGGACCTAACGCTGAGGGAGGCCTGGAGAGAAAGAACAAGAAATTGGGCCTTCTCGGCAGTTGCCCCTCGCCTCTGGAACAGTCTACCCTCAGAAATTTGTCTGGCTCCCTCACTGGGTGTTTTTAAGAGCAAACTCAAGACCTGGCTCTTTAGGCAGGCCTTCCCTCCTGTCATTACCTAATTTATTTCTTGTTGTCTTGAATTGTATTAATGCTGTTGTTTTATTTTATATTGTTATTATTTGGATTGCTGTTAGCCGCCCAGAGTAGACAAGATTTCCCATGAAAACAAGAATTCCTTCCTTCCTTCCTTCCTTCCTTCCTTCCTTCCTTCCTTCCTTCCTTCCTTCCTCCCTCCCTCCCTCCCTCCCTCCCTCCCTTCCTTCCTTCCTTCCTTCCTTCCTTCCTTCCTTCCTTCCTTCCTTCCTTCCTTCCTTCCTTCCTTCCTTCCAGGCATCTGCCAAATTCTGCACAGCATAGTGCCCTTTCTAGGCAAATCTTGTGCAAGGAATTGTAATAATCTTCCACAACTTGGAATTCTTCCAGAAAAAAATGTGACAAAATGTCAGAGAAACCTCACAAGGTTTCTGGTGAGATTTTCAGGGAAAGAAAAATCTATTGCAGAGAAATATCATGGTGAGGAGAAAAAAACTGTCCAGAATTGTTTTGCTTCCTCCCACCAGTGTAGGTCCAATGGCACTTGGATCTATCTTTGTGATCTGATGTGTAATAGAAAGATGCTTCAGCTTCTTAGTTGGTGACAATTTGCTGCTGGTATTTACATTTTTGGACCTCTGGGATAAGTAATAGGATTCTTGCCCATGATTTTTTCCCCTTGGATTATCTCAGAGCGCACAAGACCATGAGATTTGTATTTCTACCAAGAAGCATGCCTTTGTTTTATCTCATGTTCGGAAATGTGCTATTGGTTGTCTAATTTAATGTGACTGGTGCTGTTCCTCGTGCAATGGGGAGAAGGGGTGAGGTTGTTTTGTTGCTGTTCAGCCTGTTCCCTACTAATCATTTGAGCACCAGAGCTCATGGGAGGAAGGGTTTACCTCTTCCCTCCTCCCTCCAGATGAAAATTACCCACTTTGCTATACAACAGGAAAAATAAACAAATTGGCTGTCATCCTCCCCTTCCTTCTGCTTGGTACTCTGTACACTTAGGAGAGAGTCATAACTCATGCCCTACATGTAGGAAGTCCCATCTTCATGGAGTTTCCGTTCCATATCTTCTGGTACATCTGTGAAGAATGTTCTGTCTGGAATCTCAGAAAGCAACACCCAGTCAGTGTTTCACTGCTAATGGGACCCTAATCGTGCTTGGTATAATGCAGCTTCCTGTATTCTTGTGTTCACATGCACTTCTTATGTGAGCACCAAGGAAGGTGAGCCATGGTGCAGCGAAACTCAGCCTTTATCTGCAAGGTTATCACTGTCCTGCTCTCCTCTGTGTGAATGGAAAAAGGGAGGATGTGGATATATGTAGATCTTCATATATCAAAATACACCACACAACTCATCTGTCCATTCACAAACTGTGTGTGAGATTGGATGGATGGGGGTATGTTGTGTGTGTTGAGTATGAGTGCAGAAAGGAGAAATAGAGTAAAAAACAAAGAAAAGTGTGTTGCTTATATATCGCCCCATAGTGCATAAAGCACTGTCTGGGTAGTTTACAATTTAATTAAGCAAGCTGCACATTGCCACCCCCCGCCCCCAGCAAGTTGGGTACTCAATTTATGGACCTTGGAAGGATGGATGCCTGAGTCAACCTTGAGCCAGCTACCTGAACCCATTGGGATCGAACTCAGGTCATGAGCAGAGTCCTGACTACAGTATTGCAGTGTAACCGCTGTGCCACAAGAGTCGGTTTTTCTCCTCAGCTCCACTCATACATTGTGTGAGAATGGATGAAGTGGTATGTTAGAGTAGTACATTTTAATATGGCAGTGGGTTGAATGGGGACAAAAGGTACAGTCAGACAGGCAAATAGCTTGCATTTTGACCACTTGTGGCATGGTCTGGTGCATGCTGTTTCCTGGCAATCACATCATGTTCATGAGCTGATGATTTAGCCTGATCTGTGCCCAGGCTGGACCTTCTTGGTCCAGCAGCAGGACCACTCTTTTTAGGGGCCAAGGTGGAGTGATTCCTCCATCAACAGAAGGTAGTTTTAAAGGGAGATCACTCTCAGCAAAATGAACCTTTCCAGTGCGATCAGATACAATCCTTTATTATTGCCTGATTGCACTTTTGGTCACATTTAGAATAAATGTGGTGGCGCTGTGGGTTAAACCGCAGAAGCCTCTGTGCTGCAGGGTCAGAAGACCAGCAGTTGTAAGATCGAATCCACGCAATGGAGTGAGCTCCCGTCGCTTGTCCCAGCTCCTGCCAACCTAGCAGTTCGAAAGCATGCAAATGCAAGTAGATAAATAGGTACCACCTTGGTGGGAAGGTAACGGCGTTCCGTGTCTAGTCGCGCTGGCCACATGACCACGGAAACTGTCTTTGGACAAAACGCTGGCTCTATGGCTTGGAGACGGGGATGAGCACCGCACCCTAGAGTCGGACACGACTGGACTAAATGTCAAGGGGAACCTTTACCTTTACCTTTACCAGAATAAACCAATTAACTATGAGAGTTAAGTTATTCTTAATAATGTACATCCCACTGATTTCAGTTGATCTGCTGAAAGTATAACTGACAAAGGACAAAGCATGTATCTTGTTTTGGTTTGCTTCCCTCTGCCCCACTTGTTTTTTGTTGCTTACCATTTCCACATCCAAATATTGAGGTGGATGTTTGTCTCTCTCCACTCTCTGAAACCCCATAGCAAGTTTTTTTTTTTTAAAATAATCATATTGCATAGCGAGAAAAGAGAGCTCACTAAGAGCCAGTCTGCAATTTTATCATACCAAAGAGAGAGAGAGAGAAACATTGTGGCACCTGAAAGACTAACTGCCATATTCATTGATCGAGTTCACTTCAAGTTCACTCAGACATAAGAGTAAGACTGTATGACTGTCATGTTTATACATGGCCACATGGCCAGGCAGGAATACAGATAATGGACAAAGTGACAGTGATTTGTTAGTACTGTAATAGAATAGGCTATCAAGCTGTGAATAACTTTAAATATCAGTCTACAAGATAACAATAGCATAGCTGACCCAAGTAGCAGACTGGGGGAATCCATGTAGGATTTTACACTTGGTTATGACTTAAGAACCCTTGATTGACATTAAGTTATTTTTGTTTGCCTTAATTAAAGGCAGTAGTCTAATTGAAACCCTTGTGTTCTGCTGATAAAATGCATTAAACTAAAAGGAATTAAAATTTGTGTATGTGGCATTTATTCCTAATTTTCCTAGTTAAGAGTCTACAGCAAGATTGAAAGTTGCACATTTATTCTTCTTCTTATATTCCCAAACCTAGTCATGGATGTATGCTCGGAACGCATGAACAAAGTTTGAAGATTGAACTGTATTTACTTTTTTGTAGTCTCATAAATGATGCGTAAAGTACATGGCTTAAAAAGTCCTTTCCCAACTTCTTTTTTTAACAGATTGTGGGAACTGTGGTTCTGAAATAAAAAATGGTCAGTCTTTGGTAGCGTTGGACAAACACTGGCATTTGACCTGTTTCAAGTGCAAGATATGTGGCAAACTTCTGAATGCTGAATATATCAGCAAGTAAGTTGGAAAGGCAATTAAGTGGCTCTCATGGCACTTTTCTGCACTGTGTTATCAAACTGTGTTCTGTTTGCATGTTGTGATGTGAGATGTGGAGATCAAATGAAACAATTAAATCTGAGAAATGTCAACTGCTATAGGTTTGTTCTTTAGATTTTTAAAATGATGTTTAATGAAAAGTGCTGGTAACACTAATGCAAGCATAGGGAGAAAGATCACATCATATTATCTGCCCTGGTGTCCTGTACCTTCCACAACATGTCCTTCCTCTCAGGCTTTCCTGCAGCTTGGGAATATCCCTTTCCCAAGATTTGTGTAAACAGTGGAGTTACCTTCCTCCATAGGCTGAGTTCCTTATTCATTTGCTTGAATAGAGAGGAGATTCCAAGATCACAGTGCTAGGATAGTTTCGCACCCACTCACAGCTGGTGGTGGCTAATGCCAGGTCAGTTATTAATAAAAGAGCTTTATTCCAGGGCATAGTCCTGGATGAAGAAGCTGACCTAATTTGTATCACCGAGGCTCATCTGATTACTGAATCAAAACCTGCCTTAGTACAACTTTTCCTAGCGGGGTAATTGCCTCAGTGCCAACATAAGGAACACAGAAATGGGAGGGATCTTAGAGGTCATGTAGCTGAACTCACCACTGCTCAATGTATCAATCGCAGTGTAGAATGCAACTATAGCATCCCTGTCAGGTGACTGTTGTTCCTCTGCCTAAGTGTCATCAGTGAAGAAGAAGAACCCACTCCACCTCAAGGCAATTTGTTCCACTGCAGAACAGCTCCAGTTGTTTTGATGTTTCTCCTAATATTTAGTAATGGCTTGATTCTTTCCAGTTTCCAGTCTCCACCTGAGAACACCAGAGGACATAACTGTTCTATACCAGGAGCTCTTCAGATATTTGTAGACAGCTATCCTAGTGTATGGCTGCTATGAAAAAAGCAAATTCCACATTGGGAGTCATTGGAAAAGGAGTTGATAATAAAATTGCAATGATCATACTACTGTACCTTTAAAAAAAAAAATCTCTGGTGCAGCTATACATGGTATGCTGTGTACTGTTACGGCTACTACTGTACATCTCAAAAATAATAATTGTAAAGCTAAAAGAGATGCAAAAAAACCCCAATCAAAATCATTCTGGAGCTGGAACATCTCCCTTGGAAAGCAGTGGTTCCAGTTTAGAAAGAGGGCAGGAAGTGGGAGAACATGATGGAGATGTGAATAGGGTTATGGCTTTTGTTTTCTCTCTCATAGTACTAGAACCCAGAATAATCCATTGAAGATGACTGGTGGGAAACCCAGGGCATGTAAAATGAAGTAATTCTTTACACAGTTATTAGTCAGATTATGGGATTGACCATCACATCATGTCATGATGGCTGCTACCTTAGATGCTTTAAAAGGGGATTGGATAAATCCATGGGTCCTGTTGCCTTCATGCCTTGCTTCATAGGCATCTGGTTAGCTACTATCAAAAGAATTGTGAATTTTATGGGCCTTTGGTCTGAAGTAGCAGGGTTCTTCTTGTTTTCTTAAGTGTTGTGTATATAACAAAACTGTCATGTCTTATAAATATATTTTGGGGTCACTTTGTCTCGTAGTCTCTGGTGATAGAGGTTAATAAAATAATGTGGAATATGTTATTTGATTTCCTCTCTACATGATCTTTTGTGGGGAACTAAAAGAAAGTCAACACAGAAGTATTGTATAATGATTTTGTAGTAGTCTATAAAGGTATCATCTATTTTTGCATTTGGATTTTATTTTGTTATGACTGCACAGCTAACCCTTCGAGTTCTCCAACAGTTTACATTTTTCCAACTGTTTAGTTTGTTTTGAGAGCTGCACTTGAATCAATGGTAGTGCTTTTTTATTTTCAGAGATGGTGTTCCATACTGTGAAATGGACTATCATGCTAAATTTGGAATCCAATGTGATAATTGTGAAAAGTATATCACAGGAAGAGTACTGGAGGTAAAACAATTGTGTGCTCCCAATGGATGTGTATTCCCCCTCACTTTCCCCATCAATACTGTCTTTTCTCTTCAGTTCTGTATTTTCATTAATTTTCATTAACAGAGTAGACTTCGGTCTAGATGGGCGGGGTATAAATCTAATAAATAAATAAATAAAATAAATAAATACATTTGCATAGTAGGACTTCAGACTGACCACCCACTTTTCTGCCTTTCTCTAAGGTGAGGGGACATCTTTTCGGAAAAATTCATATATCATGTTTGTAAAGCTTTTGGTATACAGTGATGCCTCGCAAGACGAATGCCTCGCGCAACGAAAAACTCGCAAGACGAAAGCGTTTTGAGATTGTTTTGGTGATGAATTTTTCTATGGCCGTGCTTCGCAAGACGATTTTTTTTTTTTGCTTTTTTTAAAAAAATTAAATTTCAATGTATTCCTATGGCAAACCACGCTTCGCAAGACGAAATTTTTCGCAATACGACAGGACTCACGGAACGAATTATTTTCGTCTTGCGAGGCATCACTGTATATCTTTTCTTTCTCAGGTTGCCTAACCCAAGGAAAGGGTTTGGAAATTGGATGATAGCTTTCTATTCTTCGGTTTTAACTTATAACCCCCTATATGGCTTGGATCCAAGCTATCTAAAAAACTATATCTCCCCTTATTTAGATTATCAGGAGAGGCCTTTCTCTTTGTTTCGCCACCTTCACAGGTGCATTTGGTGGGGACACAGGAGGGCCTTCTCTGTCGCTGCATGGCTCTCTGTCAGAGCCATACACTCTGGAATTCCTTCCCATGAGAGGCCACGCTGTTCTTCCACAAACAGACAAAGACCTTTCCTTTCAGCGTGCTTTCCTTTAAATGATTGGTTAACAAGGGGATTTTGAAAAGAGATTGTTGTATTCTGTTATTCTTTTACTTATGCTTTTAATATTGCTTTTATTTATAAGTTTTAAAATATATGTTTAATTCTTTTTCAATTTTGTAATAATTTATTATTTTAACTTTTAACTTTGTTTCTTTTAATACTGTAAGCCTCATTGGATCCTTTAGGAGAAAAATGACACAAATAAATAAATAAACAAATAAACAAACAAATAAATATTCTTCAGAGTGGGCATTGCAACATTATAGTTAGTTAAAAGTACATGGCACTGTGTACAATAGTGTCTCAGTATAGGAAAATGTAAAGTACTGCACATTGGGGCAAAAAAATCAAATCTTTAGTTATCAGCTAATGGGTTCTGAGCTGTCCGTGATGGATCAGGAAAGAGATCTTGGTATTCTGGTGGACAGCTCGATGAAAGTGTCAACCCAGTGTGCGGCAGCAGTGAAGAAGGCCAATTCCATGCTGGGTATCATTAAAAAGGGGATTAAAAATAAAACAGCCAACATTATAATGCCATTGTGCAAAATGTTGGTAAAGGCCACACCTGGAGTATTGCGTACAGTTCTGGTCGCTGCACCTCAAAAAAGACATAGTGGAACTGGAAAAGGTGCAGAAGAGAGAGACTAAAATGATGACTGGGCTGGGGCACCTCCCTTATGTGGAAAAGCTACAGCGTTTGGGGCTCTTTAGTCTAGAGAAAGGGCGCCTGAGGAGGGACATGATTGAGACGTATAAAATTATGCAGGGGATAGATAAAGTAGATAGAGGGAAGCTCTTTTCCCTCTCACGCAATACCAGAACCAGGGGACATCCACTCCAATTGAGTGTTGGGAGAGTGAGAACAGAAAAAGAAAATATTTCTTGACCCAGCGTGTTGTTAGTCTGTGGAACTCCTTGCCACAGGATGTGGTGATGGCATCTGGCCTAGATGCCTTTAAAAGGGGATTGGACAAATTTCCTGAGGAAAAGTCCATTGCAGGTAACAAGCCATGATGGGGATGTACAATCTCCAGCCGTAGAATGAAGGTACCTCCAAATGCAGGGGAGTGGTATCAGGAGACAGCTATCTAGTTGTCTCGTGTGCTTCCAGAGGCATCTGGTGGGGCCACTGTGAGATACAGGAAGCTGGACTAGATGGGCCCTTGGTCTGATCCAGCAGGGCTCTTCTTATGCTCTTACGTTCTTACGTTCTCAATTAAATAATCTAAAGTAGTGGTTCTCAACCTTTGGTCCTCCTGATGACCAATTCCCAAAATCTCATCGAACATGGCCAGTGGCCAGGGATTTTGGTGTTCAAAACATCTGGAGGACTGAAGATTGAGAATCATTGATCCAAAGCATTACAAGCACCAGGGCTGCATACTAAGGTCATTCTTTTAAAGTGGCAGTTCAGATCTCAGAAGAATAATGACCTCAGTCTGCCTACTTGGGATTATTCCCAAGACCATTTAATGTGAAGCTGATTGTCATTCATGATCTTAGCAGTGTATGCCTATTGTTTCTGTTAAAATACTTTTGCAAAAACTGCCTTGGATCTTGAACTCTGAGTCTTCTGAGAATAAGGATACTCAGACTTGATCCTTCCTTTTTATCTCCTTTTTCATTTTTCTAGATTCTTCCGTGAATATGACTTATGTTTACAAAACAAAATATTCAAATTATCTCTTAACAAATGGGGCAAAACTGAGTTCTGTTCATTGATTCTGAACATGCATATTATTGAAGAGGGTATGAAGTGGCTTGTTAGACTAGACTAAATTCCATCAAATCCAACATTATTTGCAAGAAGTCCACACAACCTGCTGGAAATTACCTGTTGATCCATAAGTGTTCCATATTCTGTCCTTCTCTCAATAGACAAGAATGTTCAATCCTGTTCAGACTGTGTCTCGTGTAAAACATATTATTAAAGGGTGATCAATTAACAATTTCAAATAACTTGAATGCTGTTATTTTCTTAGCTTCCACAGTGATAGTTCTATAAAGTAAGCTCCTCACTCTCCTTTTTGACTCATCTGCAGAATGAGATTACAATCCTAAATCCACGTATTTGGAAGTAAAGCCAATTTAATTCAGTGGCATTTATGTCTGAGTAGATACACTTAGAATTGAGCTACAAGCAGACTGAATATTCATGCAGTCTATTGACACCATCGTCTTCATTCATTTTTGTTCCCCAACAGGCAGGAGAAAAACACTACCATCCAACCTGTGCACGTTGTGTCAAGTGCAGTCAGATGTTTGCTGAAGGAGAAGAAATGTATCTTCAAGGTAAAGTGGAAATATTTGAATTACTGGCACTGCAGAACTATTTTTATGGAGAGAAAAATCAGTTGGTCAATCATAAATAGATCTGGTTCCATTAGGGTTTTCATATGATAAACTTAGCTTTACCTTTCTTTGGATAATTGACTAGGGAGGACATGATAAAAACAATCTATGCAATCAAAAAAAATTTCAAAGTCACAATATATGTGTGTGAATGTAAGGTTTTGCAGGGGACAGTTCTGTTGCTTTGTGATGACTGAGCAGCCATTGAGTTCTTAGCTGTGATAACTATTATTTTACACTTGGCTTGCAGAAACAATTAGAATATAACATTTGATTTGGCATACTGATTTATCTAGGCCTCATTCGATTCCAGCAAAATAATGCACAGAAGAAATGTGCTTGTGTCCGCGCGCGCACACACACAGAGAGATAATGTTGGCGATGGAGAAGTATGCTCTGCATGGAAGACTCAAGAAACCTACAGGGGTATAATAGGAGTAGAGTTAGTTAGGGTAACCCAGCTCACCCTAATAGTCTGTTTAATCTATGAGAAATAGCCATTTTGTTGATCTCTCCTGTTCCCGTTTGTGGGGTGGACAGATACTTGTAGGGATGACTTCACCTCCTTCCTGTCCAGTCATCTTCCAGTTCTCCCTTAGAATGCAGCTTAACTTAGATTAGTATCCTAAGTTCATGATTCTGTTCATGATTAAGTTCATATAATAAAGCCTATTTATCTTGAGCCACAGCAGGTCAGAATTCAGGAACCATTCTGCTGCCCCTGCTGCTCTGTTGCAAGTTCTGACAGGAAGAGGCAGAATATAAGCAGATGTGCTGCAACCATTTGTTTTATTTACACAGGCACAAGACAGGTGATATAAGTAAAGCTTAAGAAATGAATTGGCTCCAGCATGCCGGCAGCTCAGTGCCCTTGCCACCAATGATTTCTGTCCTAGTAGGGGTCGTCTGAGGTGAAAATACGGCCATCTATAACAGCGATCAGAGGTGGACGAGTATGGCTGTTCCTGTTCCTGTTCTACCCCACTGGGAACAGTTTACGAGCTCATGGGCTCTTGGAGAGGGAGGCAAGGCTAGGAGCTGTCCTGAGCATGTGTGCACAGTGTGCATGCTCAATTGTTACATTGCATGCAATGCAAACAAGTCAGTTCTCTCTATTATTATTGGCAGGGTGCTTTGCTTGTTCTATGATGACATCCCACTAGCATTTGAAGACTGGCTGCTCCTGAAATTATGCTAATAAAAGCAATCACAAAGATAAATATTAACTAGAATGCCAACTCTACTTTTCAGGGACCTCCATTTGGCATCCAGCTTGTAGGCAAGCAGCCAAAGCTGAAGAAAAGAGCAAGGTAAATTCTCCTCATTGAAAATTTAGTGCATTTTTATTTCTAAGTTATCTAGACCATTAGACCGTATTTAGCTTTTGTAATTTCATGTGTTAAAAATAGAGAAGTGACAGCCCAGAAGAATTTTGAAGATGGGGAGTGTGTATTGAGCATTTTTTCAAAAAATTTTCCACTGAGAAAATGGGGAAAACATATATTTAAAGTGATCACTTATGAAATATTCCTGTTTTGCAGTGATGAGTGAAGTATTTTCAAATGGTGTTTTAAAGAATATTGTTTTAACTATGTTTTTGAGGAAATGGTGGTTTGGAAATAATTGAGCCTTCACCTTTTGTTATCAGCTTCACTACTTAGTAGTAATACTTCTGCTGTGATAGAGAAAAGAGTCCTGTTTTTACATTACTGTCAACATCAAATTACAAATGTAGAGTTCCTTAACCAATGAAAAAACAAAAACTTTCTTACAGAGTGCAAGTTAGGACTCAATCACACATGAGAAAAGAACTCCAGTTATGCTGATTCATACCTCTGTTTTACTGGTACATTTTTTTCCCAGCGGTCATGTGGTATATGTTATCCAGCAGGAGCGTTCACAATGTTTTTAACTGTATTGATTCATTTCTTTCTATTTGAACAGTTATGGAAGGCTACACTGCTCTTTAATTTTGTATCAGTTCATTTTCTCTACTGCTTCTTGGGGCAATCAGCCCCCCCTTTGTCCTTTTTTAAAAAATTACCAAAGGTGATCTATCAATGAAACCCTGCCTTCTCTCCCCTCCTTCCTCCCCTTTCCCCTTCCCTCCTTTAAGCACTTTACCTACATGACACTCCCTCTCAATTCATGGCTTTAATTTATTTTTTCCCTTTTGAACACTATCGGGAGGAGGAATCAGGTTTTGAAAGACTTGCAAAGTATTGTGAAGAGTAGGGTTAAAAAAAATGCAATGCTCCTTTCTTTAGAATTCAAAGCAGGAAATCTCAAGCCCTTTTTCGGTGGTGGGAGGCTGTCTCCTTCTGAGCAATTTTTTTTTTTTGGTGGCAGCAGCACCAGAGGCTGCTAGTAACGATTTGTCAATATGTCTTTTTTTTTTTCCTTTTTCTTTTTAAGGATGCCAGTGCAGTGGCCATGAAGTGGCCAAAGCATCCAGAAATCTGACCCCTTACAAAGGAAATAAATCGACAGCAACATTCACACATGCTGGAATGATAAGGAATTGAATGATTTATCATCAGTACAGTTTAAAATAACTCTCCTGGTGAGGGGGAAATAAACCAATTGCCAGGGCAAATGATCAGTGTTGTCCATGCCTCATGTGAAGAGAAAATTATGAAACAATCTAAAAAAACAGCCAAATCAGTATAACTGGGTGTTTTTTTTTGTGTGTCAGGTGTGATTGCCCTTACTTTATGTCCAAAGTAACAGAGGATAGTGACTATATATTTTTGTTTCCAGAAATTTAAAAAATGCTTATTAAATACTTATTAGATATTTGTTGTAATACATAAATAGCCCAAATGCATGAAATGATTACCAAACATTATCACAGACTCACAGTGGATTGGGAGGAAGGAAAAAATTAGCAGAATGAAGAGGCTACAGAGAGTATCTGTGAAGATTCTCAGTCATCCAGGTGAGGTTATCTGGAAGTTGAGTCATGGCAGCTGGACTTCCTTCTTGTTAGGTTGAAACGTTTTGCTACTCATCCAAGAAGCTTCTTCAGTCTGAGGAGAGTTGGTAGGAGATCTCTGATATATCCTCCATGTTGGTTTTACTTCCCCACAAATGAAACCAACGTGGAGGATATATCAGGGATCTCCTATGCCAGTGCCTTGACTCAAGAAATAAGAGTTCACATCCTAGTATTGTGATATGAGAAGTAGCAGTATATGAGAAATAACAATTCTGAAACCATATCCTGGTTGTTACGGCATAATTGCTTAGGAAATAGTATGGGTTTAGGAATGCAATCCTGTTCTGAGTTCAGTATGTGCAGGTGGTTTTGAGAAGCATCCTTTTAATAACACAATACGTAACAAAATTCATTTTCTGTTTTTTTTTTAAGTTGCAGGAAACTAGAACATCATCTGAGAGCATAATTTCAGTACCTGCTTCAAACACTTCAGGTTCCCCAAATCGTGTGATTTATGTAAGCATTCACAGTTTGTACTTAGAAAATAAGTGAAGACAATTGAAAGTAGACAGAAGATAGTGAGTTTTGTGTTTTAAATCATTTGTAAGCTGTCTTGAGTCTCTGCACAGGGAGGAAGAAGGGATTGAAATTAAATAAATAAAATCAAAGATAAGAAACCATATTGCAGTTGTTATCTATATGAGCATCAGCATAAATAGTGAGCATTCCAGGGATGATCCACAACACCATAGCCCATGAGCATAATCATTTCTGTTTTACTAGGCTGACCTTGTTTGATTGCCCTTATCCAACTTTTCTCAGTCTCCAGATGACTGTACAGTGTCCTGCATTTGTGGGAAAAGAGAATATGAGTAGGATACATCAGAACATTAATTGCACCACACTCTACCTCTGCGCAATGCTCACAAGTAACTTTATATACACATTGAAAGTCTATTGTTGACAGAAAATCAAATATCTTGGCAATGAATAAGAACACCTGTTAGTATGTTCCTAAATAAAAAACAGGGAAAGGACCAAATTATCAGATCTCCAGTACTTCCACATTATCTGCTAAATCTGTTGCTATGTGTTATCAAAAGTTGCTGGGAAGTAAAGAAAACATAGGATAAAGAATTGGTTTTTCTCTGCCCATCCACTGACACAAATGACCACAAAAGTAGCCTCCGTTCCAGTTCCTAGCCTGAAGTCAGACTGAAAGGGCATGTAGAAAATCATCTTCCTCCAAGAGTAATTGAAACTGTTTGGCGCTCACTAAGTGTATTTCACCTCAGTGAATACATGAGAGTCTAGTACTCTGAAGCAAATAGTTAATATTGTCAATAACTTATTATTTCATCACGGGTCTTCTTTGTGGAAGCAAGATAAAACAAAACAAGAGGGAAGGAAAATGGCAGCTTTTTTCATAAATCAATATAGTGTTATTGATTGATCCAACCTGCTGATGGATGGATCCTACCTGTGCAGTGCCAGCAGGTCAGATGAATGGGTGTCAAATTCATGGCCATTTCTCAAGGAGAATATCAACCTTTTATAGCTTGTTGGAAATCTATCCCACTTGCCACCTCCAGTGAGATACCAGCAAATAAAGATGGGCCCTAACCACCAGTTCAGTAGTTCGTGCCAGTTCATCCTTTGGACAAACAGGTGTCCAGCATTTCCCAGCCACGTCTACTCCATCAGGCGCCCACTCAGAGGCTATGCCCCTGCTTCCCTGCCCCACTTCCTCCAGGTGCTGCCTCTGAGTGGGCACCTGCCAGAGGAGGCGGGGTTGGGAAGCACCAAACACCTGTTTGGCCAAAGGACAAACTGGCACAGACTGCCAAACTGGTGGTTTGTGCCCACCTCTAGCAGAAGAATTTTTTTAAAAATGAAGTTGTAAAGAAGATGATCGGGGGGGGGGGGGAGGTAAAGCTACCATTGTGGCAATTTTAAAATGGAAAGAAGCAAGTTAACACTGCTAATTCAGTGAGTTAAAGGTTTTTCTTTCATAACAAAAACAGCAAATCATTTGTCCCATTTCTGGTGTTTAGTACTGACAAATTAATCTTTAAAAAAGCAAAGTGTGCTGCATATATACTGCCCCATAGTGCTTAAACCACTCTGGGCAGTTGACAGTTTAATTATGCAGGCTACTCATCCCCTCCCCCACGAGCTGGGTACTCAATTGACCTCGGAAGGATGGAAGGCTGAGTGAACTTTGAACCAACTACGTGGTATACAACCCCAGGTCATGAGCAGAGTTTTGGCTTCAGTACAACAGTTTAATCACTATACCATGAGACTCCTTTAAACCTGGCATTCTAAGCTTTGGCCCTTCACAACTATTCTTCCTGTCATCAAAATGGATTCCAAAGTCCTGTTGGCATGGCCAGTGCTCCTCAGTGTTTCAATGAGCACCATTTGCTCCTAGGATCCTAAGACTGAGTGCAGGAGGCATTGCCTTCAGATCTCTGACTGTCTTCAGGAGTGGACTTGTCTTCAAACCATTACACTGGGAATCCAAGGGGAAAGTGCTCATTGCCTCCTCCAGACACTGGGAAGCATCATCACTGTTGATGGCAGATTTGTAACTGGGTTCACTCCCTTTTGTGTCCCTCCACACGGTATGGAACAGCAAAAAGGTGAGACATGGAGTTTGTCAAGTAATCAAATCCAAAGGTAGGCGCACTGCAGCTCAAGTCTTTAGCTGACATAGCTTAAGAGGGAAATAAAACCAAATTTGTCCATTATTGAGAGAGAGTTGATTACATGACACTTTTTTACATCTTTAGTAGCAAAAGTGTGTTGTGAATATTACTGTTTTCTTAAAATTTGTAAGGTATTCTTTGTTTTATTTTTTTATTTTTAAGGCAAAACTTGGAGATGAAATCCTTGATTACAGAGATTTGGCTGCTCTTCCTAAGGATAAAGCCATCTATAATATAGACCGCCCAGACATGATCTCCTATTCTCCATACATCAGCTATGTGACAGATGACAGGCACAGTTATGGAGAGGTACTGACACAATATATTTGTGTTTGTGTTTATGTTTAGGGGTGTGTGTGCATGCATGTGTGTATGTGCATGTGTGTGCGCTGTACATTCAGTCACTCTTAGCAATAAAACAGTAGCCAGTATCTTACTGCACAGCTCTGCCAGCACAACAGGAGTGACATCATGGATAGTGGCAAATTGCTCCTAATTAAAGAGTTCCTTTTATGATTTTTGAGTGCAGATGGCTTTGTATCATTGCATGTCAATCACATGCACCCCAAAATCGCAAAAAGAAGCTCTCTAATTAGCAAGTCTTTTGCTCCTAGTGCCATCACTCCCTCAACAGAAAACAGGTCTGTGAGTTTCCAGATTTTGTTAGCAGTTATGCACATGTATTTTAGCTATTATGCTCAGATATTTTAATTCCAAATTACCGTAATTTTCCATTTATAAGACAACCCAATGTATAAGACGACCACCCCTTTTCTAACCCCAAATTAGAAAATTTGATCCCTGCTTTTCCCTTCCTTTTGCTAAGCCATGGAACTGAGCAAAAGGAAGGGAAAAGCAAGGATCAAAGGGCTCCCTTTGACCGCCGCTTTTCCTTGCCTTTTGCGAAGCCACGGGGCTTAGCAAAAAGGAAGGGAAGGCTCCCTTCGGGTAAAGGCTGCACGATCGCAGCCCTTTGATCTTGAAGCAGCGATGAAAGGGCTTCAGGATCAAAGGGCTGCAATCGTGCAGCCCTTTCACGGCTGCTTTACCCAAAGGGAGCCTTCCCTTCCTTTTTGCTAAGACCTGTGGCTTCGCAAAAGGCAGGGAAAAGTGGCTGCCTTCGGTGTATAAAACAACCCTCAATTTTTTGTCTAATTATTTAAGGAAAAAGTGTTGTTTTATACACGGAAAAATATGGTTTATTTTATTTTTTAAAACAACCATGTTTTTCTATGAAGCCATAGTTGCATACATGTGATACAACTAATGCTAAATATAACTTTTAAATACAGTTACCTCTTCTCTTTCCATAGATTCCCTTCTATATGGATGGGTGTGCTGTGCATTGGGTTGAATGCACAGAAGGACTTTAAATTCATGTAAATTCCATGGGAATTAACAATCCAGTATCTTCCAGCTGAACAGACATGTACTTCAGTGCACACAGTTAATCTGAAAGACACATTTCTTCTAGGCATCTTGATTACTTTGTGACTCCAAGCAATACATACCTAGAGAACTTGTTGAAAAACATCCCTGGCAATTGCTTTGTGTTTGGGTGAACAGTGGTTAACTGATGAAAAAAGGAGTCAACTTCTGGGATTTCCCCCCGGTTAATGTCTCTTTATGAATGGTAGTGAGCACAAGAGGGTATCCTGTAGACCATCCTGACTGCTGCCATTGGTGTTGTCTACATTCATGCTTCCCTTTGCTCTGTAAAGCTTATCAGCAATATCAAGCCATCTCCTGGCATTTTGAATAGTCAATATAGAAACATGATATCCCACATACGTAAACAAGAGGTTTTTGAAGAATTGAATTTTCTGGTTGTTTAAAGCAGAAGTTTATGTGTACATAAACTACACACAAATTCCCTCATGTAGAATTACCCAATGCTGGAGGATTTCAGAAGATGAGCATATGATTTGTGCTGTGGTTGCCGCGAGAGGACAGAAGCAAGAACAGCTGGGATGTGGTTGCAGTTCCTCTGTTCCAAAATAGTTTGAAGGGCTGTTTTGGACTTACTGTAATTAAATGGTGAAGCAAAAGTGTGAGTGGGTGCAACACATACAACAGAGAAACGTGGACACTCTTTACCATCTCAGCTAAACTTGTGTTGCCATGCCCGCTCCACAGAATTCAGACTAGAAAGCTTTCTTCCAATTTTTAACCCCTTACTCTTCAAACATGTTTGCTTGCACATTTTCCAGAATATGTCCCTTCATCTTTTGAATTAAAAATGAGGAGGCTGGGAGTTAGCAAAGACTGTAACTTGGAAGCAAGGTCGAAGTCATCCATAGTATATAAAAGATGGACTACGTTTTCACAAAATTTTCACTAAGAAAAACGGGGGGGGGGGGGAATCAATTCATTTGAAATGTGGTGTTGGAGGTGAGCCTTACACATATCACAGACCACCAGACAGACGAATAAATAGATGCCCAATCAAATAGTCTGAACTCTCACTAGAGCAAAAATGAATGCATTGAAGCTATGCACATATAGTGAAAATACAGAAAAGAAAATATTGCTGGGAAAAATGAGGGGGAGGAAGTAGGAAGAGAGGAAGACCTATGAGATGGGTTGATTCAAAAAAGGAACCCACAGCTGTTTGTTTGCAAAACCTGAGCAAAAGTTTCTGGAACAGACAATATTGCTCAGAAGTGAGAGCAGTAGGAAGAGGGAACAACCTAACATGAGATGTTGTTGCTTTGCAAGATCTGAGCAGAGCTGTCAGTGATAGGACATTTGGGAGGTCATTAACTCACATAGTCACCATACATCAGAAGTGACTCAATGGCACGTAACATCTTTGGAGGTTTTTTTCTTAATTACCAGGCAATAGTATAGTGACAAGACAGGTGGAATGGTGACACTATGGCAGAAGATAGACACCAAAGCTCTGCTGACATTGAGTAAGACCATCCTCAGCCACAAAGCAAAACATCATAATTTCACAGATTAAATGAGTTAACTTCTGAAGATTTGTTCTGTCTCTCTCTCTTTTTAAAAAAAATATATTTTAAAATAATTTTACAACCAGACACAGAATCCCTTTCCCAGCATAAGTACCTGTTTGGCCAGGAAGGAATTAGCTAAGAGTCAGGTAATTAGATCCTGATTGACAAGGTCAAAAATTCTGATTTCCCTGTATGTGGAACTGATTTCTCCTTTGAAAACTTTTCTGAAGAGATTGTTTCTAAGAGAATGTTTGCTGAAAGTGCTAGAACAAAACACAACTGATATCTGTTTTTCTAAGGTAAGGGGAAATACTTTGAATATGCCTTACAAAAATGTATGCCCATTCCCTGAAGACACATGGCAAATGTTCCCCTTTCTAGAGGTTTGTCACTCCATTACTTTTTTGCTTTTTAAAAAAGCCTTTTTAAAGTCTGTTTCTGTGAACTTTAGTTGCTCTGCAACTTTCTAGATGTCTTCCTACCCCCTTATGAATATATACAATGTTTCATTTCATGAAGTTCCTGCTAGCAAGGCTGTACCATTCATGCTCAGTGTTATAACGAAGTGGCTGTGTTTCCATTTTGAAAGGCCTTTTTTGGTGATCAATATTTCAGCTCCTGCAGCCTGGATTGTTTCCAAATAAAAAAGGAGGGGCAACCATTTTATTACTGTTGAGAATTTTGATTATAACGTGTGTTCTCATAACATCAGCAGAGTAAGGAGATATTGGTTAGCAGAGATACTTATGACACTATGACACTGAGAGAGTAAAACCAACAACTTAGTCTATTTACATATATACATAGAGAATAGACATTCCTCTGACAGCATAACATGACATGAAGCAACACACAGCATAGGAAAAAGTGATCTGACTTACAGCAGATAAAGACGTTCATTTTACACATGACTTATGTACAGTTCTGTGACCAATCAGAAAATACATTACTTCATTTTCTGTTACACAAAGTTTCATCATGTACACAGCTGTACAACATTAAGTCTTAATCCTTGATACCCACCCCTGAATACAATCAGTACAGTGACTCAGGTAAAATCAGCCATTTTACATTTAACTATACAACATTAATATTTAATACATTTTCATATCAAAATCTCAACAATTACAAGATAAGCAAGATTGGTCTTTTCAATTTATGTGATCTGTTTTAATTCTGGGGTCACCTATTTCTGAACGGGGTAAACAGTTTTATATTTTTAAAAAGTAAAACTCAAAAACCGTTTGTACAAACTTCCCTAAATTTGGCACAGAGCAAGAGAAAAAGAACAAAACCAATGAAAAGAATACCAAGTGAATAAAAGGAAACTAAGTATCCAGCAAGGCATTGTGAGTCTCTGTAGATCTTAAGGAATAAGACATTAGTAGATATAATAATGTATTAATTTATTTCATTAGTACAGTCACCTCAGTTGTGTTTTCAAGCACCTGCGTATTAAGCTTGAAAAATGCTTGAAAATGTCCACACACTGTTCTCTTCTGCTTCATGACACATCCAGTTTACAACCAAGATCACTGCTGGAGATGAAACTAGCCAGACTGACAGGCTCCAGAAGAACTGGATTGGATCCACAGTTACTTCTGTTATAACACACAATATTATAACATCCTATTGCAATTCCAAATGGCATCCAATATGATTCAGTTTTGCTCTGGTTTTTAGAGCTATAACACCGTTTCAGGTAGTATAGGGCCATCCTTTTTCCCCACCAGTTCTCTGCCTGCTGCTTCCCCACCTGCCCCGTTCATACACACACACCAGTCTACTCCCTCAAGTGCTATTGTGTCTTTGATACTTTTCCCCTTGGTTCCTCTGTTAAAAAATGTGGATGTGCAATTCATTTTTCTTTTACCTGTAATTAAAATCTAAAGGTGCATGTATCATAGAATCGTCATAGGGTTGGAAGGGACATTGGAGGTCTTCTAGTCCAACCCCCTGCCCAAGGCAGGAGACCACATACCATCCCGGACCTCATACCATCCTGGACAGATGGCTGTCCAATTTCTTCTTGAAAACCTCCAGCGATGGGGCACCCATGACATCAGGAGGCAAGCTGTTCCACAGCTTAATGGTTCTCACCTCCTTATTTCCAGGTTGGATCTCCCTCTGACAAGTTTCCACCCATTGGTTCTTGTCCTACCCTCAAGTGCAATGGAGAATAAATCGATGCCCTCTTCCCTGTGGCAACCCTTTAGATATTGGAAGACTGCTATCATGTCTCCCCTCAGTCTTCTCTTCGTTAAGCTAAACATACCTAGTTCTTTTAGTTATTCTTCATAGGATTTAGCCTCCAGCCCCCTTATCATCTTTGTTGCTCTTCTCTGCACCCCTTCCAGGGCCTCAGTGTCTTTTTTTTATTGTGGTGACCAGAATTGGACACAGCACTCCAAGTGCGGCCTCACAGAGTGGTACTTTCACTTCCCATGATCTTGGTGCTATCCCCCTTTTGATAGAACCTAGGACTGTGTTGGCTTTCTTGGCAGCTGCAGCACACTGCTGACTCATCTTTAGGCAGTGGTCCACCAGGACACCTAAATCCCTCTCACAGGTACTACTGTTGAGCCAGGTAGCACCTATCCTGTACCTGTGCATCTGGTTTCTCCTGTCTAAGTGCAGGACCTTACTTTTCCTGCTACTGAACTGCATCTTATTGGATAGGGCCCAATGTTCAAGTCTGTCTAGATCCTTCTGAATGTTGAGTCTTATCTTCCAAAGTATTAGCAAGCAAATTTGATGAGTGCTCCTTCAATCCCCTCATCCAGGTCATTTCTGAAGATGTTGAAGAGCACTGGGCCCAAGAGAGAACCTTGAGGGACCCCACTGCACACTTCCCTCCACGGAGATGTGGTTCCATTGAGGACCACACGTTGAGTGTGGTTGGTCAGCCAGCTGCAAATTCATCTGGTAGTTGCGCTGTCTATCCCACTTTGTTCTATCTTATGCAGAAGTAGGTTGTGGTCTACCTTATCAAATGCCTTACTGAAGACCACGTATATTATATCCACTGCATTTCCTTGGTCCACTAATTCAGTCACTTTATCAAAAAAGGCAATCAGATTTGTTTGGCATGACTTGTTCTTAATGAACCCATGTAATCTTCTAGTAATCACCTTATTTTCTAGGTGCTCACAAATCTGCTGCTTGATTATTTTTTCCAGGATTTTCCCAGGTATTGATGTCAAGCCGATTGGTCTGTAGTGTCCTGTATCCACTTTTTTCCCCTTTTTGAAGATTGGAACCACATCAGCTCTTTTCCAGTCCTCTGGCAGTTTGCCTGTGCACCAGGACCTCTCAAAGATTTCATTCAGTGGTTCTGAGATCACATCTGTCAGCTCACAGGTCTCCTAAGAGATTCCTGCGGCTTGAACAGAGAGGTTCCAGGGGCAAGTGTACTCCTTAATCAGCTGAGCTGAGTCCGGTACCCAGCCAGGCAGCACCACTTACTCCTTTTCCCAAGTCCGTTCGAATTAACAATTGCCAGAGAGAAGAACAAATGGACTCAAGTAGCACATTTGTGGCCTAAAAATAATTTTGCAGGTTTGCTGTTCAAGAGACCAAACATCAGCTTTTAAGAATTATTGTTTTATTAGAAAAATAGAGTATTTAGAGATATTCAGTTTGTTGCAAAGCAAAGCATTCAAGTACATTTCCATAAATCAAAGCAGTTAGAACTTTAGCAAATTCCAGCTACAAAAATAAAATAAAAAACTCTAAAAATAGCTTGAAAGGCAGGCAAGGCATAGCCCCCCTTTCTCTATCCTTACTCTGAACTACATTCTAGCATAATACTAACAAAATAGCAATGGGAACTCAAAAGTCCATCCTCAAATCCAAATCAAGAATCAAAAGGTTAAAAAAGTTTTTTCTCTATCTCAGTCTTCCATTTTTCTTCCATGCTGGGACCACCCTTCTTCTTCACTCTCCTCTGACGTAAACCAATCAGGATGAAAGGCTGTCCCTTCACACTCCACCTCCGTTTCCCATGAGATGTGCAGGTGTTGTTGACCATCTTCCTGATGTTGTGTCTTGACCCTTATCGTCTCTGGCCAAGCTTGCTTCATGGAAAATTACAGCTAGCTCTAAGAGAAAAAAGATTCTCGAAGCATCTAGTTATGCTAACACAGACCAATATGGATTCCTTCTACACAGTTCCTTGACTACAAATCCCATTCAGAAATTACATTTTAGCCTTAATAACCTAAACCATGACATGCTACCACTGGGAGTTCCAAAAATCCGAAACAGTAATCTAGTTTCCATTTTTGGTTACTAATTACAGTAATAAACAGTAATTAACTGGTTACATAGTGCAAATACTAATGATTAACATCGATACCTTCAAAGTTGCATTCAATCTAGCAAAAGCATTGAGGTAGAAAACATTCTAATAGCAGCATGTAAATATACTCTTTAGGTTAAGCACTTCTACTATCTGAAAAATAGAAAACAGTCATGTTAGTAATAACCAATACAGTATATACTCTCTCAGTAGAGAAACAGTGAAACATTAACAGTATTTCAACGATCTGTCACATCTTGATCCACACAATACATTCTGGAAAGACCATCTTAATCTGGTTCTAGTTGCATACATGCAGCATGACATAGAAAAACCATAGAAGATCTGTCTCTATACAATTTCAAACTATTGACATGATACATAACAGGTTTTTTACCAGAATCAAGCATTTTGACAAGGTAATTGACATTTCCCAATTTTTGGACGATTGTCCCAGGACCTTCCCAGACAACTTCAAGTTTAGAAGGTCTGAGTGGGTTTAGTACAAGTACCAAATCTCCTACTGCAAATTCTCTGTGTACCTTGGCCTTGGTACAATCAGTTTTGGTCACAAGAGGCTGCTGTTCCATCAGTTTTTCATCTAAGCTGTCCTCAGAGGAAGAATCAGATTCGTCATCTTGGATTAATTTGCTTTGTGAACGTGTTATAACTTGAATTGACGGAGTTACCAAACTTTTCTGATAAGCTAGGAAGGCAATATCATTACCCAGCAAAAAATCTGGCGTTGACTCATGAACAAGGACATACTTGTACCCAGACCAGTTCTTGTAAGACAAATGAACATACGCCAAAGGCACAAACTTTTCCTCAGCTCCTTTAGGGTCATAAGTCTTAACAGGACATCTCAAATTAGTCAAAATCAACTCAGGATCAATAAATTTAATCGAAAGAGAACTAATATCGGCTGCACTGTCTCGAAAGGCATTTAAAGTTAGGACTTGCTCATTAGTTTTAAGATGCACCGACTCAGTAAACAAATTTTTACTCCAAAGGAGTTGCTCCTCAGTAATTAGAACACTAGGATCCATCACTGTGAATTTATTTGCATTGTCAGTCTGTTTAGCAGGTTCTGCAGTTGTTTCAGAGATTTCCAGCCCCAATATCCTAGGAGTATTCTGATTTATGGCCGCCTGCATTCCTCTGCTCTCCGTGGCTGTCGACGGAGATACCGTGAGGTTAACTCCTTCCTGTCCCGGTGAAGGCATAAGGCTTGACTGGTTAGAAAAATGAACTGAACTGCTTTCTGTCTGAAATTGCTGGCTCTCCTGTGGGGTAGAGCTAAGATATTTCACTTTAGGAGCGGTTTGTTTAACGCGTTGTGAGGCCGGAGTGGGGTTTTTACTAGCTGTCTTCTGAAATTGACTACTTTGCACAGTCAGTTTGGGACAGTCTCTTTTTAAATGTTCTCCTCCACATTCAAAACACTTCAGAGGCTGCTGCTCCCCAAACGAAGTACGCTTGGTTTCCTGAGATGCAGGCCTTGCAGGCTTCTGATAGTCAGTATACTTTCTGGGGGTTTCTGAACTAGATTTATACCTGGCACCACGTTCATCCTTCTTAAAAGAAAGGATTTCATCTGTTTTCAAAGCCAAAGTTTGTAAATCTGGGTAATCTCTCTCCATCAAAGTACTTCTGATTTCCACTGGCACTAAGTTCATAAAATGTTCAGTAAAAAACACTCTTTTCATATCAGCAACAGTTCTAGCTCCGGTAGACTCTAGCCACTGTTCTCCCAGTTGCTCAATTCTGTCTGCAAGGGCAGAAAAACTCTCTTTGTAGCTCTTTTTAATGCCTCTAAACTGCTGTCTGAGTGTCTCAGGTGTGTAACCGAATCTCTGATGAACAATGTCTTTGAACTCCTGCCAGGAGATATCCCTATCACCTTGGCGTGCTAATATTTTAGCCAACAGTCCGGTAACTTGTGTGCGAAGAAGCTTAACATAAAGACGAACTGGCACTTGTAAATCTTTACAGGCCATCTCATAGTTCGTAAGGAAGTCCAAAACATCTGAACCCTCTTGGAAAAAAGGCAAATTCTTTCTGTCATAGCTGTCTAAAGAATCTCTGACATTTTCTCTCTCTCTGGCCTCCCTCCTAAGCAATTCTAACTTTTTCCGTCTATATTCATTGCTTAATAACTCACCGGCATGCTGAGCATTCATGGTTTGTCGTTGACAGGCGATGAAATCGGTCATCATGAGCGTAAGTTGATCCATCCGTTGTAACTCAGGACTTCTCTGGTCAGTAAGATTCACGCTGGCTCCTTCTGACGCTGTATCGGCTCCCACAGCCGCTGCTGCTGCTGGAGCCGGGGTTGCAGAGATCCCGGTAGCTGCTGGAACACCCGTCTGTGCTGGAATAGGTTCCCTTTTGCCGTCTTCTCCTTCGTCCTCTCTCCCTAGGTCTCGCAACATGGTCCACGTGTGGTCTTGGTCTTCTTCCAGCATTCGACGAACAGGTTGCATAGGTAGATTGGACATTAAACTGTCCTTTTGTAATCCATAGGGTGGTTGAAAAGAGATCCCGTTGGCTCTTCTCCTCATTCCCCTGCCTTGTGTCATAAATCTTTCATCCAGGGCTTGCATTATCTCCCTGTCTATCGTTTTCTGCGACATGTTGGGATGATATAATTCAGTGAGGGATGAACTTCTGTAAAGATTCATCCCTTACTCCCCTTACTCTGCCTGTTGCGTTTGCTTAAGCAATTCGCACAGCACAGAAAAGGAAAAATGAAACTGTCTATCTCTTAGCCGAAGCTGACCAGACATAAACCAGAGCAATATGGCTTATTCACAGGAATCTTGCCACTATTCTCTGCACATTTATGGAAATGACAAACTGAATCTCGAGTTTGGTCTCTTACCAGCTTCACCTGAGCTAAGGCCTTGTTACCAGACACCTCAGCTACTAGCTAGCTGCTTACAGCTGCACAGTGCGATACAGATCACTCCCAAGAGCCTATTTCTGATCCACACTGCCAGAAAGCAACCTTACCACTCTGCCACACTACCAGTGATCAGAGCTCCAGTTTGTAGGCTATAAACTGGTCCGTAACAGCGCTGCCACCATGTCAGCTCACAGGTCTCCTAAGAGATTCCTGCGGCTTGAACAGAGAGGTTCCAGGGGCAAGTGTACTCCTTAATCAGCTGAGCTGAGTCCGGTACCCAGCCAGGCAGCACCACTTACTCCTTTTCCCAAGTCCGTTCGAATTAACAATTGCCAGAGAGAAGAACAAATGGACTCAAGTAGCACATTTGTGGCCTAAAAATAATTTTGCAGGTTTGCTGTTCAAGAGACCAAACATCAGCTTTTAAGAATTATTGTTTTATTAGAAAAATAGAGTATTTAGAGATATTCAGTTTGTTGCAAAGCAAAGCATTCAAGTACATTTCCATAAATCAAAGCAGTTAGAACTTTAGCAAATTCCAGCTACAAAAATAAAATAAAAAACTCTAAAAATAGCTTGAAAGGCAGGCAAGGCATAGCCCCCCTTTCTCTATCCTTACTCTGAACTACATTCTAGCATAATACTAACAAAATAGCAATGGGAACTCAAAAGTCCATCCTCAAATCCAAATCAAGAATCAAAAGGTTAAAAAAGTTTTTTCTCTATCTCAGTCTTCCATTTTTCTTCCATGCTGGGACCACCCTTCTTCTTCACTCTCCTCTGACGTAAACCAATCAGGATGAAAGGCTGTCCCTTCACACTCCACCTCCGTTTCCCATGAGATGTGCAGGTGTTGTTGACCATCTTCCTGATGTTGTGTCTTGACCCTTATCGTCTCTGGCCAAGCTTGCTTCATGGAAAATTACAGCTAGCTCTAAGAGAAAAAAGATTCTCGAAGCATCTAGTTATGCTAACACAGACCAATATGGATTCCTTCTACACAGTTCCTTGACTACAAATCCCATTCAGAAATTACATTTTAGCCTTAATAACCTAAACCATGACAACATCTGCCAGTTCTTTTAGTACCCTGGGATGTAAACCATCCAGTCCAGGAGACTTGAACTCATTCAAAGCAGCTAGGTGTTCTTTTACCACTTCCTTACCTATTTTGACCTGCTTCCCTCTCCTGTCTCCCACAGTGCTGCTTTTGACAGGGTGGACCAGTTTTTCCTTTTCCGTAAATACAGATGCAAAAAAAAGAAGAAAAAAGAGTTCCACTTTCTCCCTGTTGCCTGTCACCTTCTTGTCATCTTCTCCCACTAGTGGACCAACCATTTCCTTGACTTTCCTCTTGCTCCTTATGCGCTGAAAGTTTTTGTTATTTTTGGCATTTGTTGCTAGTCTTAGCTCTGAGCCTTAGCCTTCCTGACTCCATCCTTGCAGATGTAAATGCTTTTAAAAAATAAAGGGGGAGCAGTAGTGGGACTTAATGTTCCAAGCAGGTGATGTTGCGCCCATTCCCTGATATGGCCACAGTGATGATGTGCACACTGAATTAAAACAAAGGGGAAATGTGCTGCAGTTTGGGCATGTCTCATATGTGGGATCTCACCTGTTTGCAGCTAACCTGCAGCAAATACAATTTCTGCAGTTATCACAAACATGTACTTCCAGCCTCTGTCAGTGCAAAATATGTAATCTGTGTTTTCCCCCTTGATAAGGCTGCATGAAAATGAAAAAACGTTTTGCAATGTCAGTTGCTGTGACGTTCACCCCCTTGAGGCACCTACGTTTTGTGCCCCCACAAAGGCTCCAGTCGTGTTTTCCTCTCACTGCCACCAGTGGATTACCTCTATCCACGATATAAATGACGTTTGATCAGACACTTGTTTGGTGAATGCAAACAAAACTTATTTATTGAAGTGCAGCCAATTTAATAATCACAAAAATTCTTCAGATGTACATACTTTTCTCTTGCCATATAATTTCCACCTTCTCTATCTATTTATCTTAACCAGTCTCTAACTCTATCTCTATCTCTTCTGACTCTCTGACTAACCACTCTGACTAACTCTCTCACTCTGACTCTGGCTGATTCTTCCTCTCAGGCTCTGCCTTTTAAACTCTCTCTTGGCTCCGCCTCTCAACCACATTAGCATAGAACATGAATAATACATGACTTATACCTAACAAAGGGTGAACGCTACATACCTCCCCCCTTAAATATGTTTGTTTGGGAGGGGAAACACGTTTTTCATCCCAAACAAACATGTATCATTGCATAAAAACTACTTATCCTCTGGCACAATTTTGCAAACAATACAACATCATATATATATATAACACAATATCTTCTCACTTTAAACATTCCAATACAATTCAATAATATACTTTACCTTTTGATGTACACTTACGACATTTAATTTTACAATCCTACAGAAATATAACAATTTCATGAAAATTTTACATAGATAATTAAACAGTTAATCAATAGTCCATTCCAGTTTATTTTAGAAGTCCTTGCATCCTTCACCTGGCCTCCTGGATAGTGCATCTGCGACAATGTTGTGGGCTCCCTTTACGCTTTTTATTTCAAAATCAAAGTCCTGCAGCATAAGAGCCCATCTCATCAGTTTACTATTAGTTTTCATTGACCGCATCCACAGTAAAGGCGAATGGCCAGTACATAGCGTAAATCTGCGTCCCCAGATATACGGTTTGAGTTTCTGCAAAGACCAAACAATCGCCAGGCACTCCTTTTCAATAGTTGCCAGATGTTTCTCTCTCGGTTGCAATTTCTTACTAATATACGTTACTGGATGCAAAGTCCCTTCTCCATCCGCTTGGCAAAGCACCGCTCCTAGTCCCACGTTCGATGCATCTGTGAAGATGATGAACTCCCGGCTGTAGTCAGGTGCGCTGAGGACTGGTCTGGTCGTTAATGCTTCCTTCAGCTGGTCAAACGACTGCTGGCACTCAGGAGTCCATCTGATGCTCTCCGGCTCCTTCTTCCTAGTGAGGTACAACAATGGGGCAGAGATCGCACTGAAGTGTGGGATGAACCGCCGATAATAACCCGCTAGTCCTAGAAAAGATCGGACTTGCTTTTTGGAAGTGGGGTTTGGCCATTTTGTGATAGCCTCGATCTTAGAGTCCAGGGGTTTGATCACTCCCCCACCCACTAAATGTCCCAGGTATTTTAATTCGGAATCTCCAATGTGGCATTTACTGGCTTTTACAGTCAAACCGGCTCTCTGGATTCTTTGCAGCACTAGATTTAAATGTTCCTTGTGCTCAGCCCATGTTTGACTAAAAATGCCGATGTCATCCATGTAGGTGACAGTAAATTCTCCCAGGCCATGTAATGTTTTGTCCATTAATCTTTGGAAGGACGCAGGACCATTTTTTAATCCAAAGGCCATGACTCGGAATTCAAACAAGCCTAGAGGACTCCGAAAAGCAGTTTTTTCCTGGTCCTCAGGGTGCATCTGAATTTGCCAAAACCCCTTGGTCATATCAATGCATGTCATGTAATGGCACCCTCCTATCGACTCAATCAAGTCATCCAGGCGTGGCATGGGATAGGCATCAGCCTTGGTGACATGGTTTAGTTTTCGGTAGTCTACGCAAAATCTTATACTACCATCGGGCTTGTTGATTAGTACTATGGGAGCAGCCCAGGGACTCTCAGATGGGGTGATTATGCCTGCCTGTAGCATCTCTTGGACTTCCCGTCACACTTTTCTGACGTAATCCCTGGTGATTCTATAAGGGGTGACAGCTATGGGACTGGCATCCCCGGTGTCAATTCGGTGGACTACCCCCTTTGCTTTCCCAGGTATTTTAGTAAATACGGATTGGTATTTTTGAAGAATCTCAGCTACTTCCTTCCTCTGTTGTATGGTAAGGGAGTGGCCTAGGTTTACTTCATCAGGATTAAAATGCTGTTCCCCTCTCCCTTCCCAACACATAAATTCTTCTTTATCGCCTGGGTCCTCTCTGATTGTATATAGGGTCCAGAGCTTTCTTCTATAATAAGGCTTGAGCATGTTGATATGCACTACCTTGTGACCCTCTTCTTCTTTCTGTATCACATAATTTACATTACTTATTTTTGATACTATTTTATAGGGACCTTCCCAAGCTAATTGTAACTTGTGACCCTTGACTGGCCTAACTAAAAGGACTTCATCATCAGGCCCAAAAGTTCTTTCCCGGCTTTTTTTTCATACCAGGTTTTCTGCTTGGTCTGGGCAGCCCTTAGGTTCTCTCCTGCCATCTCCATGGACCTTTGCAGGGTGTTTTGCAACCTGTTCATATATTTGATGACTGATTCTGGGTCACTCTCCCTATAGTCTTCCCAATTCATATGGAGCAAATCTAGAGGTCCTCGCACCTCCCGTCCTAGTAACAATTCGAAAGGACTGAACCCGGTGCTTTCTTGAGGAATGCTCCTGTAGGCATATAATAGGGGTTGTATTTTGCTATCCCAATCATTTGGGTTCTCTGCCACATAAGCTTTGATCATGCGTACTAACGTGCCATTGAATTTTTCAATTAGCCCATTAGTCTCGGGATGATATGGTGTTGATTTGGGTTATTTCACAGGCCTTCCATAACCTGTTTATGAGTCTGGAAGTGAAACTGGTTCCCAAATCACTGACTATTTCACTCGCGAATCCTAATCGGCTCATATAATTAATTAAGGCATCTGCCACCGTGTCAGTTTCTATGTTACGTAATGGAATTGCCTCAGGATATCTGGTGGCAAAGTCCATAATCGTCAAGATGTATTTATTCTCTCGCCTGGTGGCTTTAGGCAGTGGACCTACCAGATCGATCCCCAGCCTTTGGAATGGGGTAGTGATGACTGGCAAAGGACATAATCTTGCTTTGGTTTTGTCTTGCCCTGTCCCCCTTCTCTGATATATGTCACAAGTCTTGCAGTAATAGGTAATCTGTTTACCCATGCCTGGCCAAAAGAAGTTCTGAGCAACCCTTCTTTTGGTTCGTGTGATCCCCATGTGTGCTCCAAACAAACTACTGTGAGCTTGATTTATGATTTCCTCTCTGTATTTATTTGGGACCACTAATTGCTTTTGGGGTTCTCCTTTTCCTCTGTATGGGGTGGCTAAAACTTCCCTATACAAAAGATCCTTATCCACGCAAAATCTCTCAGGGCACTCAGGAGACAATAACGTGGGTGAACTGGTCGCCTCAAAGCAATCCACCAAACTAAAGTCCACCTTCTGCTCCTGAGCAAAACTATTTTTATTTGGATTCTTCAGAATCATAATCTCTGCTTCTGGATGGCTATTAAACTGACTTTCTAAGGAGCTTTCTCCTGCCAGGATTCCCTCTGCTACTGTATCCATTTCTGCTGCAGTGGGTGATTTCGGGGGGCCCTTTGAGCGTGTAAGTACAAAAGCACTCTTAACATTCTCTATTAAGTCCTATCCGATGAGAAAAGCAGCCGGTATTTCATCTGAAATGGCCACTTGCCACTTTCCAGACCAATTCCCATAAGTTATTTGAACCTCTGCCACTTTCAACACTACAGTTTCCTTCCCAATTCCTTTTAGGGTCATAGTTCTGCTTGGAATTATGTTGTCCTGAGCTATCAGATCGGAATGTGCGATGGAAATTTGAGAACCTGTGTCCCTTAGAGCAATGTACTTCTTTCCACCCACAACTATCTCTTCCCCAGCGTTTTTAAGAAGAGTATTGTCATTTTTGATGTAAAAACAATGGACTATAGGGGCTACAGGAATGTCCTCCGGCTCAGCAGCCGTGGTTGCCATGGAGACAGAACTATGGTTACTGCTCCCCTCAGAGGTTTCTATGGGTTTTAAACAGTATACTTTCTTGGTCTGATTATCATCTTTCTCATTTTTACTTTTGTTTTTCATACAATTGAATTGTAAATGCCCAGACTCACCACATTTGTGACATTTGTAAGACCTTCTCTCATTCTGAGGAGATCTGTTAAACTTCTCCTCAGTGTTCATTTGGGTCTGAGAACTAGGCCGTGCTAATCTTTTTATTTCTATTTGAAATTCCATTTGTTTTAACTCCAACTCCATTTGTCTTTTTTCTTGCTCAAATGCCATTTGTCTGGCCTCTTGCTCAGCTTCTTCTCTCATTTCTAATTTCCTGGCTCTTTCTTTGATCTCTAATTCTTTAAGCTTGAATTCCTGTTGTAACCTCCATTTTTCACACTCTTTGGAGCTTAGAACACCTTCTCTCCCTGAGGCACCCTCATGAGTCTCCTCCTGTTCCACAGCTAGAGGGTCTCCATTTCCTTCCACTTCCTGAGGTAAACTTTGTGCCTCTTGAGGATCAATTACCTCCATTACTAGCTTTCTAATTCTTTTGGGTGGCATAAGTATGTGTACTTCTTTGAGAAGAGCTGGTTTCAATTGCAGAGTTAGTCAGGCCTCTTTTTAAAACACTTTTTTACTGTTGTTTTCTTTTCCCAGTGTTTTTCTGGGGTACTATGTAGCTCTCACTTGGCAGCTAAAGATGGCTACACTTTTTCTGGCACCACGCCAGCCATGATGTTTCTTGGTCTGAGACAACCTTCTTGCCTCCAGACACAAAACAAATTCTGTTTTCAAGCCTCTGCTTTTTATGTTCCTTTCACCTCAGATCTGTTCTGACCCTGGCTTCTGCTTTTTATCCACAAGTGCTCCCTTAACTCTCAGAGCCTTGTATTTAAGCTAGCCGACTGGGTCTGTTCAAATCCTGAGGTAACCTCAAAAGGAATTTTCCCTTCAGAGTCGTTCCCTCTCTTTAATCCCCCCAAGATCTGGGATCAGAAGCCCCGCCACTAAGCTTTTCCACAAAAGCTCTAGCAGGTAACCCACTTCTTTACCACAGACCTCTGACTAAAAGGTACCCTTGACTCAAAGAAAATTCACTTTTAACTCTGGATTGACTGGAGTCTTTCGTATCCCGCTGCTGGACACCAATTGTAACGTTCACCCCCTTGAGGCACCTACATTTTGTGCCCTCACAAAGGCTCCAGTCGTGTTTTCCTCTCACTGCCACCAGTGGATTACCTCTATCCACGATATAAATGACGTTTGATCAGACACTTGTTTGGTGAATGCAAACAAAACTTATTTATTGAAGTGCAGCCAATTTAATAATCACAGAAATTCTTCAGATGTACATACTTTTCTCTTGCCATATAATTTCCACCTTCTCTATCTATTTATCTTAACCAGTCTCTATCTCTATCTCTATCTCTTCTGACTCTCTGACTAACCACTCTGACTAACTCTCTCACTCTGACTCTGGCTGACTCTTCCTCTCAGGCTCCGCCTTTTAAACTCTCTCTTGGCTCCGCCTCTCAACCACATTAGCATAGAACATGAATAATACATGACTTATACCTAACAAAGGGTGAATGCTACAGTTGCATTTGTCCAGAATGGGAAGTGAGAGGCTTTAAGAAGGAAACAAACAGAATACAGGGTTTTTGTGCGACACTCAAAGGAGCATACCTGAAGCTTATAAAATATTTTTACCCTCTTAAACAGTATGTAAAAACAGACAGGGCATTGTTTCTTTATAAATAAATTGCTTTGGATGCTGGCAGCAGATGCCCACTTTCCTTGATCATGTAGGTATGTCTGTTCTACTAGTCGATTGGGGTCGGACCACTGCTGTGCCCTTTCTGGCTGCCTGCTTGGTTCAGTTTGATCCTGTAACTGCGGAGGACCCACTACGTCTGTGCTCGACCCTTGCCCATCTTGGCTTATAAAAGCTCCCAGAGGGGCTATGGTGGATTGGGTCATGAATATTGTCAACTCTTCACTGAGGGAGGGATTTTTCCCCTCCTGTGTGAGAGAAACCATCATCTGATCCATCATTAAATGACTACAGTTTGTGACAGATTATTTTAATAACTTTTGTCCGATTGGCAACATACCTTTTATGGGCAAGGTGATAGAACAGGTCATAGCTATCCAGCTTCAGACTTACCTGGAAGAGCAGGACTGCCATGACACATTCCAGTCTGGATTCAGGCCACAACAGGGTATTGAGATGGCCCTGGTTGCACTGCAGGGGGACGTAGCACTCTGCTGATTCTCCTTGATCTCTCAGCAGCTTTTAATACTGTCAACCATGGTATCCTTCTGGACAGGCTCTTGAAGACTGGGTTCAGAGGTCTAGCTTTAAACTGGCCCCAGTCCTTCTTCAAGGACCGTGTCCAGAGAGTGCAACTTGGGGATGAGTTGATGGTTCCTTGGACCCTCAATTGTGGGGTGCCCCAGGAATCATAAGTATCCCCAATGCTGTTTAACATCTATGTGAATTCACTGGGGGAGGTCATCAAGAGATTTGGAGTAAGGTGTCATCAGTACACTGATGACATGCAACTATCTCTCCTTTACCACTCTGCAGTGGAGGCCATCCAGATGCTTAAGCAATGCCTGGCCTTGGTACTGAAATGGACCAAGGCAAACAGGCTCAGACTGAACCCAGGCAAGACAGAGATTCTGTTCCTGGGGGGCCTCTGAAAGGTTGGAGGGGGGTATTCCTAGACTGGATGGCATTGCCTCCTATTTAGTGATCAGGTTTGCAATCTGGGCATTCTTCTGGACCCGGCTCTTTCTTGGGACTCCCAGATTGCAGCCGTGTCCAGACTGACCTTCAAACAGCTGAGGCTTATCGCCCAGTTCTGCCCATACCTTGACGAAGGCTCCTGCAGGACATTGGTGCAGGCACTGGTGATCTCCTGGATTGACTACTGCAATGCTCTCTATGTGGGGCTCCCCTTGAGGTTGACCCAGAGACTACAGTGGGTCCAGAACACAGCAGTCAGACTGGTGGTCAGTGTGAGCAAATTTGATTGCATCACTCCAGTTCTGGCCAGTCTCCACTGGTTACCCATTGTGTCCCGGATCAGATTCAACGTTCTGACACTCACATATAAAGCTCTTCATGGTTTGGGACCACATTACCTGTCGAGCATCTTTTCCCAATGTCACTGCCCAGCCCACTAGATCATCTCAGCCCAGGCTCCTCTGGGTAGCCACTCCAAGAGAAGCCTGAAGAGAACCCTACCTCTCTGTGGTGGCACCAAGACTATGGAACCAGCTCCTGGAGGAGCTATGCCTGGCCTACTCCCTGTATTGTTTTAGGAGACAGTTGAAAGCATCTTTCCAGGGATGCTTTTCAATCTGATCCTGGCTGAGCATTTCATCTCCAGCTCTTCTTTTTTTGTGATAATTTGTTAGTGCCACTATTTTTTTTCTTTTAAGGCTCTTGCCACATTATTGTGTTATATTTTAGTATTCTGTTTTGAAGCTTTGTTTTTAACCTTTTGTAAATTGCCCAGAATAGTGTTTTGTCACTAATGGGCCAGTATATAAATTGAACAAATGAATGAATAAACAAACGAATGAATGAATTTCAATTCAATCAATTATAACTTAACAGTCAAAATCTAATTTGATTTTAGTGGACTAAAGTGTGACTTAACCTAGTGTGGAGCCAACCCTGTGGTTAGAGCTTGTCAACTTCCTCATAAACATCTGAGCAAATCTGTTTAGTTACTTAACCTTAATAAAGAACCTTCACTATTTGTACACAATGAAAAATTGAATTCAGTATGATCTACCTTCTATATGTTGCTATAGGACTGCAGTCTTCGCTCCCCTGATGGAAGATTTACATCTGTATCATTACAATGTCCTGTGAGAATCTCAAACTATTTTTTTTCTAAAAATAGGATAGCAGTGGTAGTACAAAGAGTATAAAACTGAGGTATTTATAATTGAATTTGATTCTTGTTTTGGAGTTGGATAAAAATTTTTATCATTACCAAATTTGAGGTGTGCATCTATCAGCAACATGAATATAAAATGTAGCTGATTGTAGATACCTTGTACCTTGATGTTATTTCTTCCCTAATGTGACAGGAAGCTTCTCCTTCCTCCTCTTATTCTTAGGGTGACCATGATGACCGATCTTCCAGGCAGTACAGGATATCCAGCCCAAGTTCCACTGGCTCAGTTGGCTACGGTCGCAACACTCCCTCTTGCCACTCTCCTCAGAGTTACAGCAGACCAGGTAACTGACCAGGAGGCTCCATTTTTTCCCTCAGGGTTTTACTTATCATCTTTGACATTTAGAAAAAGAGGCTTTCTTTTTAGATAAGTGTTGCATGAAAATAATTCCAGGATCACTAGGATTTATTGCACAATGTTTTAAGTGTTGCCAAATGCTGCCACTTTGAGGGAGTTCAGCATACACAGTGAAATTTATCAGGCGTGTTCATAATAGTCTTGCGGAACTGAAGTCATAGGCCATAGTCCTGAAGCCTGCATATGCAAGATGATGTGAGAGGTGAGGGATTTCTGAAAGTCTTCTAAAACTTGGGGAAATTAAGCAGCTCTTTAACCTTCACAGCAGTTCTCACCAAAGAGCATGCTGAGCCCCTGTCCTCTTTCTAAAAAGTTAGTCCTCATTAAATTTAACACTTCAATCTTGGTCCAAAAAGATGAGCACACCTGGAAGCACATTGTCCATGTGTTTTTTGTTAGTTTGAAAAGGATTTTGTTAGCCACCTAGAGTGTGCTGTAGAGAAAGCGCAGAATACAAATATCAGGGTTCTTTTGTATTAAATCTATTTTTCAATATCTCCACCAGTTCCTTTCCAGCAAACTATTTTTATACTTACACACTGAATCCTATTGCTTAGCATACTAAGTTGCACTAGAGTACGCCCATTGAATCAGTAGGGATTTGGTGACTCAACTTCATAAATGCCATTGAGTCAAATAGGCCTACTCTAACTGTGACTCACGATGCAAAAGTCACAACTAGAGATGACCATGAATTTAAAAATGAATTGCAAAATTCATCTAAAATTGCTAATTCATCAGAAATTCGTCACTATGTATTCATCAGATGAGACAACCCTGATGAATACGAAGTGATGAATTTTTAACAATTTTCAATTCGTCGCTTCAGTTACCCATTTTTTAACCCATTTTTGTGCTGTTTTCGCTCTCCCGTGCCATCTGCAACCTGCTCCTGTCAATCAGTGTCTCTAGGCAACCCTGGGAGGGACATAGGGACTCCAAATGTGTGGCTCAGAGGGCTCTGGGGGAGTTGCTTGTTAAAAGGCTTTATAAGCAGTTTCCTTGCAGCCATTTTGCACTTCTGTTTAGAGTTTTCCTGTGATTGGTTGCGAGTGTCTGTGCGCTCTTGATCAGTAGGCAGACAGCAGTTAATAGCTGCACTGCGCAAAGCACAATTCACAAATTTATTTTAAATAGTGGGACTGGGTAGGGTTTTTTTTATGGTGGGTATATTTCATTTCCAGTTATTTTTGGAGGTGTGCGTTAGGGTAGGGGGGTGATCTCTGTCTGTGTGTGTATGTTCATTTAGTAAGTTTTTTTCTCCCATCCTCCTACCACCGCCCCGGGTTTAATCTATTTTTCTTTCCATTTCCAGTTAGTGAATGACTTTTATTCCATTCAGTTATTGAATCTGAAGCTCTGTGTGTGTGTGTGTGTGTGTGTGTGTGTGTGTGTGATATGTGTGTGTGTGTGTGTGGTGGGAACTGGGTGGCTATTTTGGAGTATTTGAGATAGTTTTCTTACTCTTCTCTGTCTTTAAAAAAAACACACTTATTTTTTCCTCCCCAAAATTTACCTGTTAGGTTGGCTCCTGTTCTGGGTTAGGGTGGGTGGTTTGGGATATTTTGTTCAACTCCTCCCCCGCCATCCTTTTCCTCCACTCTGAGGGATTCTCCCATCTTTTAAAAATATTCTTGTATTGCAACGCTTTCTTGCATCTACCCATTTATTTGTTCCTTTTATTTGTAAGCAAGCCCTCCCCCTCCCCTCCCCTTTATTTGTACATCCAAGTGTGCCTGTGATTTAGCAATAGACTTTAATGCACCTGAAAATGAGTGGGACTGGCAATCGTCTCAAAGGGGAAGAAGCCTATCAGTAGATCAGGCACCACCATTCCTCTAGTAGAATCTGGTGGTCCTCACATTCCAGTGGCCTTGCAGCTGGAGGTGGAAGCGCAGCTTCCTCAGGTGGGTGAAGAAGAGTGGCTGCCTTTCCTTGAGGCATCAGAGAAGTTATTTGTTTCAGAGGATCCACAATCCTCCCAGTCCTCTGAACTGGAAGTGACGGGGCATGTTTCCCCACCACCCCCACCCTGTCCTCGGACTCCTCTCCTTGCACCAGACCCCAGTCATCCCAGATTGGGGACACCACATAGCCTTCCCAGGTAAATAGCAGTCAGGGGCAGTCAGTGGGTCACCATAGTTCTAAACATGGCAGAGGCTCCCTATGGGAGCATTTCACCTGTGTCAACAATGACCCACACATGGTCTGCAATGTCTGCTGTATCATGGACCATAGGGGTTCCAAGCCCAGACATCTTTCTTCCACCACCCCTCTGCCAACATCTGGAAAGGCACCACACAAGGCTGCTATCTGTGGAAGGGTGCTTGCCACCGTCTGGAGGAGGAAGAGACCAGCACCAGAGGGAGAAGTGAGGAGGAAGAAGGAGTCACTGGCAGTGAAAAGGACAGCCACAGGGGTTGCTGTGGGTGGGAGATCAAGGCAGGCCACACTCCAGGAAGTTATTCCCATTGGGGCTGCAGTGACTGTGATCAGACTGTCCAGGGGCAAGGCACTTGTCTTGTCGCTGAGACAATTGCCCTGCTCCAGCTTCCGTTGTCAACCATGGAAACCACAGCCTTCCACTATTTGCTCCATATTTTTGCCCCTTGATACGCCCCCCCCCCCCGAGAACTATTAGCCAGAGAATCCTGCCCTCCATCTATGACTCCATGCACAGCTGTAAGGTCTGCTTTACAACTGACATTTGGAGTGGAAATCACCATGGGTACCTCTCATTCATGGCCCACTGGTGGAAGCCAGAGAACCTGAAGAGTGGCAGGGCATCAGCGACAGGGCTGCAGGGGGAGGCGCTTGTTGTGCTACCAGGCTACAAGGCCGTTCTGCTGCAGGCATAGCATATGGAGGCTCAGGCAACGAGAAGGAACATCGCTGGTGGGTTTCTGGTTGCGCTGCATGAGTAGACACCAGAGGGTGACATTATTTCTGGGCACATGGTCATGGATGCTGGGCAAAACATGTTGGCAGCATTGAATGCAGCAGGCTTTGAGGGCATTGTATGCATAGTGCACAAGTTACACCTTGCTGTGTGTGATGCCATTGGCCTGGGGAGCAATATAAAGCCTGATTGATATGGAGGCACACGGGAGATGCTGGCACTCCTGGAGAACTGCCGCCACCCGGTGAGCCATTTCTCATGCAGCTTGAAAGCTGCCTGTTGGCTGCATGAGAAGCAGGAGGAGTTGGGGCAGGAGGAACATGTTCTCTTGCAGGACCTGCCATCCTGGTGGAATTCCACCTATGTGATGGTCTCACATCTGGTGGAGCAGAAGACTATTTTAGAGGACATCATGTCGTCCATGCCCATTCTGCCTGGAGGAAGAGAGGTGGGCATCAGTGCCACAGATTGGCTTGCCCTCTCCCAGATGGTAGAGGTCCTCAACCTCTTTCAGGAGACCACAGACGTTCTCTGCAGTCATAATGCCAGCCTGGGACACGTCATCCACATGCTCGACCAGGCTCTGACATCTGCTCTTGCTCAGGGATCCTCCCTACCTCCGCAGACCAGGGCTTTGTTGAGGTTGCAGGCTCCAGCCTCTGCAGAGACAGAGCTTACCACCTGGCTTGCCTATGTGATCACTGCATCAATGACAGGTTGGCATCATGCACTGCAGAGCTAGAGGAGTGAAGAAGCAAGCTCTCTACTGAGGTCTGTGGGGTGCTGGAAGTGCAACATATGTGTGGAGAGCTGGGGGTGTGAGGGTGTGAGGAAGATGTGGGGGAGGGTGGTTCCCAGGAGCTGCATGCAGGGACTTCTCCTGGGGATGGCTCCAGCCCACATTACTGGAGCTAAATGGTGAGCTGAGTGGTTGCCGCCACAGGGGAGGGCAGACAGGCAGCAGAAGAGGACTCTGCAGATGCAATGGTGAGACAGTACCTGTCGGAGCCCACCCAGTCCCCCAGATCAGATCCCCTCCAGTACTGGGCATGAAAACTGGACATATGGCCAGAGCTGTCCACTGTGGCAATAGACCTCCTTTCCATCCCACCTACCAGTGACTAGAGTGAGCATGTCTTCTCCCATCTTGGAGACATGCTCTGACCTCGTCACTCCCATCGGGATGCCTTAACCGTGGAAAGGCTGTTGTTTTTAAAGGTTAACCTTCCCTTGTTGGGCTTCCCTTCATTGAACCCAATGAGGTAGGGATCCCGTTCCAGCCTCTCTGCCTCCTCAACCCACCAAATTCAGAACCACCGCTTTCGGTCCCTTCAACCTCTCTTCTGCCTATGTCACTCTGGGAACTCAGTGTGCCTGCCTCTCTCCCACCGGTGCCACTCAGGGAAATCTGTGCACCAGCCTTTCTGCATCCTCTGAAACCCAAGGGAACAAACCTGCCTCTCTGCAACCTCTGCCACTCAGGGGAACAAACCCACCTCTTTGCTGGTCACCTCTGAATCCAAGGGGAACAATCCTCTGCCAGCAACCTTTGAAACGCAGGAGGACAAATCTGCCTCGCTGCAACCTCTGCCACTCAGGGGAACAATCCTACCTTTCTGCAACCTCTGCCACTCAGGAACAAACCCGCCTCTCTGCTGGTCACCTCTGAAAGCTAGGGGAACACATTTATATCTCTGCAACCCAGGGGAAGAAGACAACCTGCCCACCAGCCACCTCTTCAACTTAGAGGAAGAAATCCACCTGACTGCCAGCAACCTCTGAAACTCAAGGGAAGAAACCTAACTCTCTGCAACCTCTGCAAACTAGAGAAAGAAGACAACCTGCCTGACAGCCACCTCTGCCACTCAGGGGAACAATCCTACCTCTCTGCCAGCTACCTCTGTAACCCAGGGGAACAAACCTACATCTCTGCAACTTCTGTTTCTCATGCTTCTAGGCATGAACCAGTGCTGGAATTTCCCCCAAGCCAGCTGCTAAAGGGCACTTTCTTGGGGGGTGGGGACATTTTGTGGGTTGTATAACTCTGTATAATTCAGACATCTGAAACCCAAACTTATCCAAAATTGGAGGGTTTGTAGAGAAGAGTCAGGGGAAGCTTATCCGCCATTTCGGTTTCTCTAAGTCCCTGGGGAGGATTTTCCTGGGGAAGACCTCTTTTGTGGGTGTATAACTCAGATGTCCAAAACCCAAACTTGACCAAACTTGGAGGGGTTGTAGGGGAGAGTAAGGGGAAGCTTCCTGGTGATTTTGGTGCCTCTAGGTACTGGGGGGGGGGCATTTTATAGGCCCAATAAACCAACAAATTGATTTGTGGTTCATTTTGCAAATATTAATAAATGTATGATTCGTGATCCATGCACCTCAGTGAATCACAAATTGAGACAAATTGCCATTTTTTTCTATTCATGCCCATCTCTAGTCACAGCTAAAGTAAGTCCATTTGAATCAATAGAACTTACAGAGGAGCTCTCATTAAATCCCCACTAATTCAAGGGTCTGCTCTAGTGCAACTTACTACAATAAGCAACAAGATTCTAGCTACTGTGTTTGTGTACATATGTATTTGTGTAGAAAGCAACTTTGGAATCCCAGTTAAAGAGCCATTGGAGGGGGAAATGCCTTATAAATATGGCCTGCCTGAAAGAGACTTAAGCAGTATTATGCATCTTCTTTCTCATGCCTGTGAAAAATTCCAATTCCACACAGACCTATCCTATGAGAACAGGATGAGGACATAAAACATGTAAATCTTCAAGTGTTTGTTTGCTTGTTATTGTTGCATTTTTTTTTGTAGGAAGAGAAAATAGTATATTTTACTTTGTTGTTTTTAATAAGAAATTGTAAATGCAGGTTTAAAAAAGAAAGCATATGTGCCCTATTTGTAGCAACTAATGCTTTACAAAACCTATTCATAGCAGCAGAAGAAAAAACTATTAAAACTAAACAAAATTATTCTGAAAATATTTGAAATATATGACACTCATTACAGTTACTAGCTATTTAGCTTCAGCTAGTGTTTCTTGTTCCTTTTTATTTAAACATACTAATAACATACTGACATTTTCCTTTTGGTGTTTTTAAAAATATTTTTAACAATTAGAACAATTTATTAAAACAAATTAGAACAATTAGAATAATTTAGACATTTTAAATGGTCAAAAACCTTCCAAAAAGTGACATTTTAGGAATAATGCATAATGTTACACAGAAAGTAATAATGTTACTAGTAATTCTTTTTAAAGCAATAGTGTTCTTGCCCTGCTTATTGCCTCTTCATAACAAGTTACAGTTACCATTACTTGTTAATATGTTACTTCCAATATCCACTTTTGCACCTCCGTAGCTGATAGAGGTGTGCCATTCAGGTTTTTTTGACTCCAAATTCCAGAATTCTCTTAAGAATTTCCCAGGCAGAATTCTGTAAGTTGCAGCCTATAAACACATACTTGCAGACACCTTCATTTCAATCACCCAGTCAAGGCTGAGGCCACCTTCAAGACATTCTTCTAAACCTTCATTTCCTGCTACATTGCTTCTTGGGGTAAAGCAGTCCCAATGCTTCCTGATAATGGTAATCCCTTTGCTTTTTCTGCTCTGTAGGGGGCACCTCCTGAAGAACCACCATTTTAAGGAAGCATTGAGATAGATTCGTCCCAGGAAGCATTTTTGAAGTCCAAAAATCTTGGGATTTCAAATCCAAAAAAACAAATGGCACAGTTCTAGTAGTCAGAATACTAAAAAGGTTTATAATCCAGGAAGAGAGATGGCCTCTTTCAGATATAACTTTGTTTTGTTTTGTTTTTACAGCTGGAGAGGACCCGTTATCTTAGCAAAACAACACCCAGATACCATTCGGACCCTTTTAAAAAATACATTTTTTCCACAACCTTAATTAATCCCTGCCCAACATTTCCTTAAATTTCATGGTCGTCTTATCAGCTTGTTAAACTGATTTCAAATTAGGATGGTTTTTCTAATGTTTCAGTAAAATCTTTTTTTTTTCTTCCAGTAACCAGTCTAGTGTAGTGGATAGAATGTCAGACTAGGACTCAGGAGATATGGCTTCAACTGTGTTCTCAGGCATGGAAATGCACTGGGAGGTGGCAACGGTAAACAACTTAGTATCTTACCTTGAAAACTGTTTTAGAGTTCCTATAAGTCAGAAACAACTTGATCACACAGAGCAACAGAACTTCAATATCATTCAAAGTAATTCCTCCTTTCCTGTTGCTAGAGGAGAAGGTAACAATTTTCTTACTCCTCCTTCTGGAATCTTTTTGGAATATATGAAGAAAAAAAATAGCCTGAGCCCTTTCATTCTCTTTTACCTCTGAGCTATGTATGGCCATTGCATTTTGCCATACTGTTGTTATATGTTTCCAGGTTATGGAAACCCTATGATTTAGTGATCCTCATAAGGTTCTGTCATCATAGACCCATCCAGGTCTTCCACACTCAAGACCATGGCTTCCTCTTTCAGGTCAATTCATCACATATATGGTCTTCCTTCTGTCTTCAACTTTTCCTAGCATAATTGTTTCTTCCAGTTTTGTCTTCTCATTATGTGCACAAAGTATTATAGCCTCACCTTAGTTGTTTTTGCTTCTGTAGAAAAGCTTGATTTGATCTAGCACCCACTTATTTGTCTTTCTGGTGGTCTATGCTATCTGTAAAGCTCTCCTCCAACATCACATTTCAAGTGAATCAATGTGTTTTTTATCAACTTTCTTCACTGCTACATCTATACATGGTAACTGTAACCATCATATGGATGATACTGGCTTTGGCTGTATCTTAAGGGTCTTTCTAAATTCTTTCATATTCTGAGTTTCAGTCTTCCTCTGATTTCTTGACTACAACCTCCTTTTGGACTGATGATTGAACCAAAGTAGAGGAAAAAAATAACAATGTTGATTCTTCATTGTCAAGTCATTTTTGACTACCCAATGTCCAGTAATCCTCCTTTTGCCTTTTCCTTTTTAACCTTTATCAGGAGTCATTTCAAGTCATTGCTGTTTTCTGCCAGTAATTTTTTGCCATCTGCCTGTCTCAGCTACTCCTGGCGATTAATTTCTTCGAAGTGCATTTGGAGCAGCTTTCACTTGGCTTTCTAAAATCACAGGATTTCATTACAGGATTCTTCTTCATTCAGCTATGACTCACAGGCTTTTCCCTTTCAAACTTTTAACAAGTGTCTAATGTTATTGCCAGCACATTCCAATCTCAAGTTGAACTATCTTGCTGCCATATCACCACTTGGCCTGCATCACCACTTGATAAGAATTGTAGTTTTATAAATGGCCTGTCAAAAGCAGGTTTTGCCCAAAGCATCATGATTCAAATTAGAGTGAAATCAGATGGGGAAATAACTCAGATTTTAGACTGCTTGTGGCATGGCCCAATGTGAGCTACTTCTTGGTGATCACACATTGTATGGGAGATCGCAAACCAGCTTGACTCTGTTCTATGCCCAAGCTGGACCTTTTTGGTCCAGTGGCAGAAGCTACTCTTTTTAGGGTCTAGGCCGGAGTGATTCCTGGCTGGATGGAAGAGTTGCTTGAAGGTAGATCACTCCCAGCAAAGCAACCCTTTCCAGTGCAGTCAGAGGTGATCCTTTTTCTCCATCTGATCGCACCCTTAGTCAAGAATAACTGAAAACTGTAGCTGGTGAACACTAAAAGACTCTAAATGAAGCCTTATAATCTAATTCTTCTTTATCTCAGATAGTTTTTGGTTGACTTCATTACAACCCAATTTGGGCAATTCTCAAAGTGGTAGTTGTGTTTGTCTGATTCAATATGTATAAATAAAACAAAACAAAACAATGAAACAAAGCCCTCCCCTCCAAAGTATCCAGGAAACTCACACATAAATAAATATGTTAGTTTTAAATACAACACAGTAATTTGGTGTTCACTTTATTTATTTTTTTGTAGACACCCAATCTTATCACCTGACTGTAGGTTTGAACCCTGGTTAGCTCCTTAGCTGAGAATCAGAAAAACATACTTTCTGGAAACAGTGCCCTCTTGGTAATGGTACCTGTTTTGCACCTGCACAGAAAACAGAACCTTCTAGAGACTGTGGAGAAGCATTTTCCCCCTCCTCCAGTGCTACTGCACATGACCAGACACACCCTAATAGTTATCTCTGTTTGCCTTTGTCTGCCGCACAAGCAGCACCTCAAGAGAATACTGGAGCCTTATTTTACTTAAATTCTATTCTTCTTTGAGCTGTAGTTATTCATGTACTTTTTCAACTTCTTTGAGTTTCCCCCTTTCAAAACAAAACAAAACAAAAGAGTAGTATCATTGGACTTTCTCTTAGCATCATTATCAGAGTTCCCTTGTCCCCCCCTGAGTTTTATGGCCTCTATTCAAAAAGTGTATTGCTTGAGGGGGCAAAGTGGCCCATTCTGATGGGCACAATAAGTGTCTGTTTTTCCTCAGTGAGGGACATATCACACAACAGTGTTAAATTTGTAAGTGCTTTACCCACATTGCTCTAAAAAGCTGCCTTACTAGATTGTGACCCTACCTCTGGGAACAGTCTGCAAAATTCACTGGCTCCATCCCTCAACTACCAACTAGTCCACAAGCAACACAAAAAAATTCTTATTGAGAGGCGGGGGGGAGGGAATAATTCTTCCGAGTTCAGATTTACCTGTGTCAGCTTAGGTTTTGGCACCACCTTTGATGTAGGTATCGAAGGCCTCATCTGGCCTCTCAATCTTCTCGACAGTCCATGCCACAATATTGCAAAAGCCAATATCAGCAACTCAGATACAAACCATCCTCTGCCAGCAAGAAACAGGACAAGAAGTCAATACATCAACTTTGACTGTACAATTTCAGAGACAGACAGCTCAGATACAGTAAACCTACCTTCTTCTCCCACCACCACCTTCTTCTTTTGGCCAGCTATTGCTTTTTAGATCCACCTGGTGCACTGTCACCACAGATACTGAGTACCTTCTGTCATTTCCCAAGGTTATGCCATAGAGTTCCAGCATCTTCCACCAACACGATATTTTGATCCACTCCTCTGTCCACCATCCTAAAAGACAAAGTAAAAATACTAATTCAAAAAAAAATGCAGTTTGAGGTGTACGACCACAGGAAGTAAGAGGCAATCACTATTCCTGATAATTCACAGTCCTATAAAAAGATGGAAGATCAAGTCCTATACTTGATCTCAGAGGCATAAACAACAAGTAAATACTGAAGACGTTTCACCTGATGATGTTATCTTCCATCCTAACATTACTCAGTGAGGGAGACTGGTTTGCCATTATGGACATGAAAGATGCTTTCTTTCACATCTCCATCAGACCAGCCTTTTGCCATTATCTCTGATTCATGCTAGTGGATGAGGTCTACAAGGTCCAAGTTCAAACCTTTGGGCTTGCAGTGGCACCCAGAGTCTTCACAAAGTGCATGGCATCGATTGCTGTATACCTGTGTCTAAGAGGTATCATAGTATTCCCCTACATAGATGATTGGTCACTAGTGGCTAGCTCAAAGTACTCCCTCATTTGCTGTCGAGCCTCAGTCTCCATGTCAGTGTCTCCAAATCTCATCTGATTCCAACCAAATGGATCCGATACATTAGGATGGTATTGGATTCAGAGTCAGCAAGAGCATTTCTACTGAACGACTGGTTCACCACCGTTATCCACTAAGTACTGTAGTTACAGCATGACACAGAATCTACAGCCTATGCAATATATTAACTATTGGACCTTATGGCATTACTACCACTGTAGTGGAACATCAAGACTACGAATCTGTCCACTGCAAATATGGGTTCTCCACAACTTCAGTCCCTTTAGGGATCACCAGATGAAGAGACTCTGATTGCCCATCAATCTCAGCGTGTAGCTATCCTGATCTACAATAACTTGTTGTTGTCGTTTAGTCGTTTAGTTGTGTCCGACTCTTTGTGACCCCATGGACTAGAGCACGGCAGGCCCTCCTGTCTTCCACTGCCTCCCAGAGTTGGGTCAAATTCATGTTGGTCGCTTCGATGACACTGTCCAACCATCTCGTCCTCTGTCATCCCCTTCTCCTCTTGCCCTCACACTTTCCTAACAGGGTCTTTTCCAGGGAGTCTTCTCTTCTCATGAGATGGCCAAAGTATTGGAGACTCAGCTTCAGGATCTGTCCTTCCAGTGAGCACTCCAGTGAGCACTCAGGGTGCTATCCATTTCCTTTAGAATGGATAGGTTTGTTCTCCTTGCAGTCCAGGGGACTCTCAAGAGCCTCCTCCAGCACCACAATTCAAAAGCATCAATTCTTCGGTGGTCAGCTTTCTTTATGGTCCAGCTCTCACTTCCATACATCACTACCGGAAAAACCATAGCTTTGACTATGCGGACTTTTGTTGGCAAGGTGATGTCTCTGCTTTTTAAGATGCTGTTGAGGTTTGTCATCGCTTTCCTCCCAAGAAGCAGGCGTCTTTTAATTTCGTGGCTGCTAACACCATCTGCAGTGATCATGGAGCCCAAGAAAGTAAAATCTGTCACTGCCTCCATATCTTCCCCTTCTATTTGCCAGGAGGTGATGGGACCAGTGGCCATGATCTTGGTTTTTTTGATGTTGAGCTTAAGACCGTTTTTTGCACTCTCCTCTTTCACCCTCATTAAGAGGTTCTTTAATTCCTCCTCACTTTCTGCCATCAGAGTGGTATCATCTGCATATCAGAGGTTGTTGAATGCCCTTCAGGCAGCCTCACCTGGTTACAGCCAACACAAGTCTCAGTGGGTGAGGAGCGCACTGCAAAGACATTACCATTCATGACTCCTGGATAGCAATGGAACGTCTGTACCGCATAAATTGTCTCGAACTTTTGGCAATTTTCTAGGCATTTCAAGCATTTGAAAGGCAGCTGAAAGATCAAGTGATTCAGGTAACCAACAATAACACAGCAGTGATGTATCACATAAGCAAGCTGGGAGGTACTTATCCATTTTCCCTACTACATCTCACCATCCAGTTTTGGGAATGGTGTATACTGTGTGACATCCATCTCAGGAGTCGACAACCAACTGGTAGGCTCCCTCAGTCATCTTACAAAGCAACTTCATGAGTAGGAGCTCTTTCAGAGAGTATTCATGCAGATAGTGCAGCATTGGGATATGCCTCACATAGATGTATTTGCCACCTTTCACAATCCAGATATCACAGCTATTGCTCCTGTGGGAAATGTGGCACTGGGTCAGTCAGAAAAGCATTCACTTTGCACTGGATGGACAATTTTCTCTACGTGTTCCCTCTCATCCCCTTAATCCATGGAACAATAATCAAAATCAAACAAGAACAAGCAGATGTAATTCTGATAACACCCTGGTGGCCAGGACAGATTTGATTTACCCTCCTGCTGACAATGTCTGTGAACTACATCAGAGTGCTGCAAGTACTGTCCGCAAAGCAGAGGTGCCTCCTCCAATCCTCTTTACATGTCTACCCTAGCAGCTGTTGTGTCACAGCAACCTCACAGCTACCCATCATCTCATCTCTTTGTAGAACCTATACTTAAGAAATGCTTGAAAGGCCAGCTTGATACTTACTCTGATATTCGTCATCGACAGGAGCCTTGATCTCTTTCTCTCACTAGTCCTTACTCAGTTGATGGGACCTCCTTTTGAGCCCATGGCAACCACCAGCATTAGGCTGCTAACTTTTAAGGCTACCTTCCTTGTCGCTATCATGTCGGCTAGGCATGCTAGTGTACTGTGGTGCATTTCAAAGCAACCCACATTCCTACAATTTCACAAAATATAAAATCACTTTGTTGCCAGATACTACTTTCTTATTTTGGTGTCTCATTTTCATACATCGCGACCATTTGTGGATCCTCTTTTTGGATCCTTAGACATCTCCCAATAAATAGCTTCACACCTTATACGTACAAGGCGCTCTGGCCTTTTACATATTTCATATGAGGGCGCTTCAAAAGTCTGCTCGACTTTTCCTTTGTTACCAAGGCCTTAGAAAAGGCAACCCGGTGTCATCCTAGAGCTTGTCAAATGGGTTGTGGAAACCATCAAATTGGCTTATAAAATGGCCCATTGACCTCAGGGTATTAGAGGCCACTCCACTCTACTTCCATTGTGACCCAAAGAGGACTCCACTTGCCTGACATCTGCAAGGGTGAGACCTGGTCCGAGCTGTTTACTTTTGTGAAGCATTATAGACTGGATGCTTGCTCCCAGCAGGGCAGTCCTCTCATTTGTGGCGGTGTAACATCCTTCCTCTGATAAGTGAGCTTGCTAGTCATCCATAAGTGTGATTCACAGAAACCATGACAAAGAAGGGACAGGTTGCTTACCTGTAACTCATTCTTCGTCCATTAATTCACACATCCCACCCTCCTTCTCTGTGTCATGCTCAGTTTATATCTGAGTGGTAGATAGACAACTGAAGGAAAGCCATTAGGGTGTGCCTAGTCATGCACAGTAATGCAGGGGGAGGGGGAAACACTTCTCCATAGGCTCTAGAAGGTTCTGAGGTTGCTTTCTGTGCAACCACAAAATCCATATTTGTGTATTCACATATGACCACTCGAAGAACTACAGTTACAGGTAAACAACCTGTTCTTTTGCAGAAAAAAAACTAGAAAATTGTGAAAATTCCCTTTCTATTGACTTTGTTTGTTTACTTTGAAAAAATTGTGGTTTCTGCTTTACTGTGCTGACCTCCCATCACATGCCTTGTGACTTTTCCCTCCTCACTTGATCCCTTCAGCTGTATTACCCTTCTGTCTCTCCACAGATGTACTTTCTTTCAATATGCCTACTTTTTGTTAGAAACACAAATGGTTTTTTTCCACAAAATCTTACTAACCCAAATCAGAATATCTGTTCCATGGTTTAAAACCAATTATAAGCTAGGGCTTGTTAATTCTCTATGTGGTATATATCAATGTGCAAGTAATTCATGCTACTGAAATGACTATATGGACCTTCTTTTCCCATTGCTTATAAGTTCTTCTTCCAAGTGGGAAAGCACAGTTTCTTACTAGTTGTTTTTGTCAACAATTCTCACTTGTTTGCCTGTCCACATATTGCAAATATTGACAGGAAAAGGCCTTTGGAAAAGACCCAGTGACAAAATTCAAATGGATATTCAAGCATGTATTACTGCTTTTAGAGCTGCTGTTTCCATGCTCCACGTTAGTTATATATTCAGTCCCAGCTCTCAAGCAATGTTTAAATGTTTCTCCTCCAAGATATTATTAAAGCTAATCTTCAATTACTCAGACAAAGAGTAAGCAATTTCTTGTGAAACGTACACTGGAAATGTTTACATGTACATACTTTCTAACCACAGTGATAACTTGGATTCTCCTCAAGATTCTCCTCAGGAGCTCAGGTCTTTGAAAGCTTAAGGTGCAGTGTGGTTACTGCAAACCTACACAATGTGTGACTCATGAAGTCAGATACAATCTACAACCATTCAGAATACACACCAGTACAGGCAGGCAATTGGGTTTCATGTACCTGTTAAAGCAAACTACCTGGCAGTGGTTGAATTTGGCTTGACAGATGGCAAATTGTGCAGGCGTATGACCATGCTATTGCACCACATGGCTACCCACACAAAACACAAAGGAAGCACCAGTCTTCCCCATCTTTCTGAGTGAGAACTTACAGTTGAATTTGCAGCAAGGGAATGAGAGCTGGAATGAGTCAAAGGTTACAGAGAGAAGGATACAGGGAAAGATACCAACTTGGCTGAGGGAAAGTGAACCTAGGCTGAGGAGCTGCTCTCTGGGAATGTCCCCTGCAGCTTTAGATGGGGAGATCCAGCTGGAGCTGAGGGGACATTTTGCAAAATATACCTATCTTCATTCCTCCACCTTCTCTTGTTTGGCATCTGGGATAAACTGCAGGTCCCTAAAGAGGCCCAGATTCCTACACAATCCTTGTTTCAGTCTGCTGCAAGGAGCCTATGCCTGCTGAATTTCCTCTTTCCCAGTGTTACTGTATTCATAGCAAGTAGAAAACCAGATGCAATGGAGAAAGGCTACCAAGATAGCTCAAGAAGTCCTCCCCCTCTGCTTGGATTTGTGTAGCTGAGTATGAAGGGAGAGTTTCCTGGTTGGGAAATGGGGTTGTATCCTAAGCAAAGGAAGCAGCACAGAAACGGAACATTTTTCTCAGGTTTAGTTTCCATGGAAATGATTTGGACTTCATTCCAAAGGCTGGAGTGAGCTGAGATAGTGAGGAGGCGAAGAGATGATGAGGCAGAGGGCTTCTCAAAATCAATTCTGCTATTCCTCTTAATATCCTGTCTGTCAACCCTGGTGCAAACAACCTTTAGCATTGTTAGAAATAAAACACTTCCTGAAAGAGAACTTTTCATTGCTTTGACTATTTTATAGCTTTTTGCACATAAATGAGAAGGAGTTTATTTTCACTTAACTTTCTGTTGCCCCCTAGCTGGTACTCAGACTCCTGGTACCAGTAGCTGCCTCTCCCTGCCCCAAAACACAAGCCTTACATCTACATTCAGACATCATTACATCCCTTTCTTCAAAGGTAAGGTCCAGGAATGGCATTTGTGATGTGATAACTGTAGACATCTCCCAGTGTGGTTTTCTTGATGTTTGTGTGTGCATGTCCCTTTAATAGATGATTTTACTCCTCTAACCTTTGTGAGTTACCTACTGAAAACTTTTCTTTAATGGATATTGAATAATTACTAGTACAATAAAATGTCCAACTTTCAAAATGTTCAACTTTATAAATATTACTATTATTATTTCCAGCATTTTCATTCCATAGGCATATTTTAATAAAGCCAAAGAAATAGTGATGTGGATATAATTTAAATTTTCCATTTGGAAACTATCTGGGAAGATTTCTGGAATTTTTAATGAGTTTTCCTGTTTCATATCTAAAATAGTGAAAAGTCTGAATTTGTTTAATAAAACATTTTTCTTTTTTCTCCAAGAGTGCCTATTTTATTCATGATTCATGTAACACAAAGCAAAAAGGAACAATGACTGAAATAGCAAAGGGAGCATGTACAAAAGGAAGACAGAAAGAGGAAAAGACTGCTTTAGGGAACCTGGTTTAAAATTGTTTAGCTCCCAGAGATGTGCAGCATCTGGAATATATTCTGCTAATTCAGAAATGAAAACAGGGAAATATGAGTAGTGGATTCTAAAAGGCCAGTTATTAGATCTTGAGTTAAAATTAGTTTCTCTGATGTGCATAAAAGTGGTGTTGAACTTCCTGAACTCCAGGGAGGTAGCATAGTGAATTTTCATGTTAGGAATATTCAAACATTTTAGAAAGTTCCTTCCTTGGGCCATGTGTAAACCTAGGAAAAAACTATCATTATATCTTGTATATGATTGCTAGAGTTGATGGGAGCTGCACCCTGACAACATGAGGGACTGTCTCCCCGTGTGAAACTTCTTGGTGCTTAAGATCATCAGAGGAGTCCCCTTGCTAGTGGAAGCACAGTTGATGGGGACATGAGAGAGGGCCTTCTCTGTGGCTGCTCCCAGGTTATGGAATGCTCTCCCTCAGGCGGTCAGGTTGGCCCCCCTCCTTTTAATCCTTCTGCCAACAGCTGAAGATCCACTTTTTCAGGCAGGCTTTTAACAATCATGGCTTTTAACCATCGTGACTAAGTCTCTAAATGTCATTTCTTAGTTCAGATAGTTTTAAACGTTTTACACATTTTTAACCATTTAGTGTATTTTAATCAGTTTCATAGTTTAATTGTTTTTACTATATAATTTACAGTGTTTTTAATTCTATTATTTTTAATACTCTGAGCCACCTTGGGTCCCCTTATCAGGAGAAAGGTGGCCAATAAATAAGACAAATAAATAAATTTGGGGTGGTACAAGTTTCCCATCTGCAGCCTAACCAAACAGCCACAAAAATTCTAGCTCTTCTAGGAGAATCTCTCTTATTAATTCCTGAGAGTGACTCATTTTTCTCTCTGGAGACTTCCCTCAGGTTTGATGCAGGTGGCTATTGCTTTGTGTTGTATTGTGTTATCTATACCTTCTGGTGGTATCTCCTGCTACATGAATGTTTGAGCCACACTGTCCACTGCTCTTACACATATTCAGGGGCACTTGCTGTTGTTGTGGGTGGGAACCAGAATTCCTTTGTGTGCTGCTGGGAAAATAACAGTCCAAGTAACAGGCTCTGAGTTCAAAGTAATGATCAAAGGAAAATGATAGGTCTCAGAATGTTCATTCCATCCAGCTGCTAAAAGACTGAGTGAAAGCAGACATCCTGAGAGCTTCATCACAAGTGTGGTTCTGCACTCAAATGTAGATGGGTGGGAAGGGTATGGTTACCCAGCACTGGCATATATAATGCAACTGTTAGGTGTGACTCTCCCGGTCCACTGAGCCTTGATTGTGTGAATGGCTTCATTTGGTGGATCTCAAATTGCTAGATAAAATCAAACACCAAGCCCTGCTCCCATGCAGCTATCTTTCTGTGTGTCCTCTGTGCACACTCCCTTGAGAGTCTCATGTGCTCACTCCTCTGTTAGGAACCATATGGTAGCAATGGCCAGGGCCAGAGCCACCACACATTCTCAATGCATTCTCAAGGTCCTAATCTAGAAACCCTCCAAATGTTTTAGAATACATCATCAGGCCAAGATGGTCAATTACAAAGGATTATAGAAGCTACAGTCCAAACATCAGGAGGACACCAATTTGGGGAAAGTTGATTGGGGCAAACTGCACAATTACACAAAGCACTTCACATGATCTTTCCATACATTCCATTACATACCTACAAATAGTCCAGCACCACTCTTTTCTAGTTGTAGCTGAAGCTGAGAAATGTTTTAAAATGATTTTGACATATTCTGAGCCAAGCAAGACAATAATGTTAATGTGCCGTCACTGTGGGGGGATGCAGTGTGAGAGGAATTTTGATGCTTGCTTCATCATAGAATAAACTGTCTGTAATTACACAGTGGGTAAAGTGGTTCAGTCAGGAACCTAAAGAGCAGATTGAGCCACAAGTCTCCCTTAGTAGATGACCCCTTATTTGTTAGTTTATCTCAACTGGCACTTATTGTGTCAGTACATTCCCTCAGAGACTCTGGTAATGAGGAAAAATAAAATGTTTCCATTTACATACAGTTCTTATATGAAAACAGATATATTGTGTGGAAAAATGTTAACTTGGTACATCTCTGAGCTTAGCTGTTTAATTAGCTTCATTACTGACAAACTGACTGGTTACATAGGTTGACAGAACATGTAACTCTGTCTTCAGGCTCCATTTCCAACACTCTAACATTCTTACTGAACACTTACTGGAAGAAAGGCTGGAAAAAGAACCTGAGGTAGAGAGGGTACTATTGGCTGTTACTGAGTTGTCTGACATCCAATCCAGTGCAGAAAAGTCCCTCCCAGCTGAAAGAAAAAAGCTCCTTAAAAGGTATCATAAGCAAAACACCCCTTCTCAACCTCATATGAAGCTGCCCTCCTCAAGACTCATCTTGTTACATAAGTCCATAAACTTATGGACTTATGTAAAGTCTCATAGAAGAGGCTTGGTCAGGGTGTCCTCTGTGATCTCTTCTGTGGGGCAGTAGACTGTCTCATTGACACCTTTCTCAGCCATGTCATGCACCAAGTGGTAACTAATGCTGATGTGTTTAGTGAGTGTGCTCACCCTCTTGCTCTAGGACAGTCTGGGGCAGCTCTTCTTGTCCTCCATCAGCTGGATTGGCATCTCTTGCTGGATCCTAGTCATTCAGCAGCTTCTCCAGCCATAGCAGCTCTCTGCATGCTTCAGCTGTAGCAGTGAACTCTGGCTCTGTGGGGAAACAAAGCTACAACATCTTGTTTACAACTAGCCTGTGAAATAGGGCTATCACCAAACATTAAAAGGAAACCATAGGTTGACTTATAACTGAGGCAGACTACACAGTTACACAAACTAGACAATAAACGTCAATGTGTCATTAGAAGCAGAGTTCCCTAAAAAGTAAAGGCTGCTTGTTGAAAGAGAGAGAGAATGTGATATTTAGGACAGTTGTGATGCTTCTCTATTCAACAGAGAATATGGAATTGTCAGATGTCATTGATTTGTTTCTGGTATTTACTAAGAAAGGCTAATGGCACAGAAAAGAAAATGTATTATTGGTATCTTTAATGAGTATCTTTGTACCTTTAATTGTTAATAACAGCCAGGAGTCCCTTGTAGCATCAGAGATTAAAATATCCAGGTCATTTTATCTGACCTCTTTCAAGCATCACTGTGAGAAAGAGGAACCAACTAGAGCTCACCAGCAAGGTCAGAATTACTCACTGGCACACCTGGGCCATGACTCCTTTTTTCGAGCTAGCTAATTTTCATTAGGAATGTGCAGAACTTTTTCCTTTATTTCAGCAGTGTTTCCTGCTCTTCTATTTTGTAGGATCAGATGTCCAGAGCAGAGTTTTTAAATAAGTTGTATGAATGCTTGGGTGCTTTCTTTGCATTTTTCAGCTGCCCCCACCACCACAGTCCTTGTTTGCTTATTGTTTTGCACATCAAGCTGCTGATCCTGGCAATTAGGATACTAACTGCATGTTATCTGCCTGGTCAGCTGCTGATGCCTTTCTGCTATTCTGTGGATGCCTCTGCCATCACAGGTTAGGTGGCTGGTGGACCCCATTGGACCCCATTTCCAATCAGTTTGTGCCAGCCTGGCCTGTGGTGAAGAATATCTAGAGTAGTAGTTCATCAGCATCTGGAAGATCACAGATTTCTCCAGTCTTAACTGAACTCTGTATTCTGAAGTTTTATAGTGAATGTGTTTACTTTTGTGTATGTTTTTGTGCAATGGTAAAGTATCTGGCTGCTGAGCCAGAGGTTGGGAATTTTATTCCCCACTGTGCTTCTTGGGAGAAGAACTAGCTTGTATAGCCATGGGCATGCTGCACAGTCCCAGGGCACCCCCAGAAGAAGGGAGTGGTGAATCACTTCTGAGTACTCTCTACTTGGAAAACCCTTTGGGTTGTCATAAATCAGAATTGAGTTGATAGAACATGATTATTATTAAACTAGCCTGAAATGAAATTAGTACAGCAATTGTATATGTATTTACAAGAACATAAATGATAAATTGCAATTTACTTTCTTGCCAAGGTTGCAAAAAGCAGAAGTGAAATTAACAGATGCCCTGTCTACCTCTGCAATGCTTGTGGAGAAGTCACTTCACTACAGAGGTGAAAACTGACAAGCAGAGAATTCTCCAATATTACTTTCCTACATGTTGACAACAAAAATATTCTGGTGGTAGGAAAAGGACCAAAGTTGACTGGTTAATTATATTTAATATCTATTTTAGCACATGCCAACTGAAAGACATGCATTTCTTTTAAAATTTGGTGACTTACCTTGTTTATTACTGCTGGGGCTTAGCATCTCAGCAAATGAGTGGGTGTTAGAAATGAGCTGGTATCAACTGCTAAATGAAGAATGGGAGCAAAGTGGGGAATGAATAGTCCTTTATCACCACTCCTAAAAGGAAGATTAGTGGGGGGGTTTGCTTGAAAAGAAACAAATGGTGTATCTGCTTCCACTGACAACTAGGTGTATGACCGAAAAGCCTCTATGTGGATACTGGTCGGTTATGTTATCCTGATATAAGGTTGTCTCCAAATCTGAGATACCTGCTGAGATGCTGCTACAGATTAGTTCCAATGTTGCATCTACAGATGTGTGAGGAAGTTGCTAAATCAGATTTTTTTTTTCCCCAGATAGATTTATTCAGCCTAAATCTCTCAGAACAGACCCAGTCCCAATCTGCAACCAGGAATCCTTTCATGTCTGGACTTGGGTTGCATTATGGGGCAAGGGAGGAGCTGGATGTAAAGAGGAAAATGAACATCTTTCCAAAATGCACAGAAGCATGCATTTGATGGATTCACATTTCAGAAAATCCATACAAAAGGAAAATGTAGTTTGCATCTAGAAAAAAAGATTTTTGTACAGGGAGGAAACCATTTAGAATTGAGGCATCAAAGGTCAGGAGAGAAAAAACAAAAATCTTGACAGGGCTGGCTTCACAGTTCTATCCAGCCCTAATCATGTTAATTATTCATCCTTTCTGTTCATGCTGAAGTATTTCCTCTGAATTAGCATCAGTCATGTAGTTCTTGGAATTTTTTTCTGGCTTTCGCTTGCTTACTAGCTTGCTTACTAATGACTTGCATTATTTTTCTAATCCTCTTCCCCAAATTGAACTTCTCTTTTGTTTGCCCAGCTGCTTTATAATGCCATAAAGAGGGTAATTATAAATTGGTTTACATCATGGAGCTACAAGATAGTTTGTAAGACAAGAGGAAATAAGTTTGCCCATAATCAGCAGTACATTCTATATATCACAATGCTTTGGCTATGGCATTATAAATCCATGACTTGATGATCCAACACATTCATAAAATATTATGGGGACTTGCCATTAAAGGGATGAGAATGTATCACTGGGGAGGATGAAGCAGGAATGACCTCAAATTATTTTAGGAAACCTAATATATCATCCCAGTCTGAATACATGCATTTAAAGGTGTAGCCTGGAATGATGTGCCTGTAATCTCATTAAACTTTTTGTGACCTGATTTTCTGAAGGCAGATCTGCAGCATGCTGTGCTGTTAGTGAGAAGATTACAATTTTGTAAATGAACGGTTCTTTGCGTGTGTCTATTAATTAGATTGTTTTAGAATCAGTCATACTATTCTGTGAAAAGCAACAAATCAGCCATACAGAAAGAGGTAAAATAAATTAGTCACACATAAAGGTCCAAAATAACACTGTAACATTGACTGATACAAATCTGAAATGAGGCAAGTTAAGATTCTGTATATTTAGTCCAGAAAATTTCAGAGCATTCACCATGACAGAGTCCTTTCACTTGCACATATTTTAACAGAGAAATAATTATGTGATGTCAGCGCCAGGAATAAAGTAATCAAAATGCAGACAAAATATTTATAAACTGTTGACATATCAATAAAATTTATTTTCCATTGAGAACATTGTATAGAAAAGAATTTGCAACAAATATAAAGTGCTTGCATAACACAAATCTAAAGGTGCAAGGCAAGTATAGATTGGCTTGAAAATAATTGAAAATTAAGTAGTTTTTTTTTTTTTTTTGAAAGATGGAAAATGCTTATCAGATTATCCTATGGCGGAAGCAGGGTAGAAAACCTTATAGAATGATACACCCTAATATATGAAAAAAATAATAGCTGAGGAAGATAGGTGGGGATCAGGAATGAGAAATGAGGATATGAGGAAGGTAACTAAGTGCCACCAAAAAGTTGAGATTTAATACTGACTATTGGCTGTATAGCCTATACTGCTTTCAAGGTTTTGTACATATTTGTCCAGTACTTCCTTAAGGTTTCTGCTTTCTGTTCTAAATAATAATAATAATAATAATAATAATAATAATAATAATAATAATAATAATAATAATAATAATAATAATAATAATAATAATAATAAATTTCTATCTTGTCTCATTACCTACTGCAGTTTCACCTAGTTGTATCACTCTTGTTTTGAGGATTTGTGATTTAGCTGGGTGAAGATCTCCTTCAGCTCTCAGCATTTGTTCTGGAGTAAATATTTCAGAAATTTATACAAGTTGTTTAAAACTGATCAGACCCTTATTTTTTTCTTATGTAGACATTTGGTTTCACCTTCTAAAACCTCAAAGATGGGTGCACCAATTTCTCCCTACACATGTGTCAATCTTATTGTGAACTAAATTAACCATTGGTCAGGTGACATGGAAGTTCTGTCTTTAGCTGATCTATAAAAAGTGAATTAATAGTATGGGAAGTCCATACTAAACACCCAGTGACACACAAAGCAGAGCTATAAGCCCAAATTATATTGACATAATGGCCAGAAGCATATTGATGTTTGTGTAAGGTTTGCATATCTTACTGAGGCTAATTGCAGAAGAAAGTACCGAAATTAGTAATAATAGAGAAAAAACTAGTATCTGCTTGTAACTAGTAAATGCCAAATGCCTTGAGACTATTTTCTGAGACAGATGCCTAAAAACTATTTTCTGATAAAGCCCTTCATCCCTCTCCAAGCCCCTTCCTCCAAGTCCCATGCTCTTAGATAGGGGAAGGGAGTAAAGGAGCAACTCCTAACTGAGCCTTGGTCCCCAGGAGCACTCCTTGAGACCTCAGCTCAGGGGAATTCACTCCTTCCCATCATCCACCAACTAGGGAAGGTGATGTGAGGGAGAAGACAGCTGGCTGGCAACTCAGCCAGTGTTGAGTTTCTCCCGCTACTTACTGTTTCGGACTGGAGGTGGCAGACAAAGCTCACTATGCATGCACCTGTATGTGAATCTTTCAGTGTGGGTGTGGGCATGTCTACATGCATGTTCAGCAGGCAGCAAGCATATCATCAGCTGCATTTCAAAGTATGTCTCACTGGCTGCCGCAGCTTTGTTCATTGGCCCTGACTATAGATGGTGAGTATCAAGGAAGGCCCACTGCACATGCTCTCTGTGTGCACGTGTGTGAGAGAAAGTGTATATATCTGTGTATGTGTATGTGTGTCTTTGGAGGGTCTGGGACTGATTCTCTATTGGACTCACTGCAGGACATTCATGGGTTAGATGGGCCAATGAGATTATATGGTATGAATTTATATGATATGAATTGTTTGGGTGGGATTCCACCATGTGATACGTCAGAATAACACATTTTGGGGGATGATACAGCTCAGATTCAGGAATCATTTGAGAACAAACTCCCTATCATGCCATTTTTAGTTTTTCTGTAAAATTGCAGGTAGAACTAGATGATCCACTTGACCACATATTTAGATGTAGTGCTCTCTTAAGTGGAGGTACATCGCTGTCATGGCAAATGGTTTTCCTCACCTACATACCTTAGCATGCTTTGTTTTGTGACTGGCCACTAGAAGGTAACATGGGTTTAATTTGTATGTCTGATTGCGATGGCATATATTTCTGAGGGAGTCCTGTTTTCAGGTGTAAAATAATGCTAATTACAGACAATCTTTTCAAGTTACAGGCTAAGCACGTTGTCTAATTCAACCTAGAATTAGAAGCAATAAATCTTTCTTCCATTCCTAGGGTTTGAGGAGTACAGCAAATGCTTACAGAATTAGAGGCCAGACTACTGAAAACTAATTTGAACTTTATTAACTGTTTCTAAAAACCTGTTGGATTAACAAGTTATTTTTACAAAGCTTTTTTTATGCTTGAATTTATCTACTTTGCTTTCCATTTTTTGTTTTGTTTTATATGCTTTTTTTGCTCTTCCCTTTGGAGGCAGTGAAAGTGGTCGGAGCACTCCAAGCTTATCCATGTACTCAGACAGCAAATCTTCATCATCTCTGTATCAGCAGGCACCTAGGCATTTTCATGTTCCAGGTAGGCATTTATTGCTTTAATTTTCAGTTGCTGCCATCAGTAATGTGTTACCAATATATACATGTAAAAACCCATATCATTCTAGCAGTATTAAAAATAGTCAACAAGCTTATTTTCATATAAACATTAGTGAAATAAGACTACAGTTAGTGTTGCATACCCAGTAGTGTATTACTATCAGTAGAAGGGTTCAATAGATAGGCCTTAACTTTTCTACTCTAAGAACTTACTTCTAAGGGCCTCAACTTGTTAGAAATCAAACCACAAGTGAGGTCAGAGATTTGTGATGGAATTTCCTTTCATCTTGTTCTTTGCCTTCATGCAGGTGAGACCTAGTCTGAATTGGGGCTGCAGCAGTGGAAGAGCAGGGTTTAAAAATAATAATAATAAATTGTTTCCCACCAGTTTAAATAGCATACAGATTGTTAGCCATGGAATAGGGAGGAAAGGGGCAGCCATATGGTTTCATTTCCCCTCGCTACTATATCTAATAGCTGATTATCTAATAGCTGAGGAAATGACATCTGCCAGCACCATGGGTCTGATAAAACATGTTCGCTGCTCTAATCACAGATGTTCAACATAATATCTAGTTTGGCCCCTAATGATTCCGATTGAGACCATTATGACTGCTTTCAAGGGAGATCTGATCAGAGATCTCCCTTATCAATCTGTCTTGAACTTATGTTAGCAATTATACCACTGCATTTTTTATTTGCATTTTATTGTGAAAGAAATTTAACTTTCTGCTCAGCTGCTTTGAGGTTATGGAACAATTTTATATTTATAACATTTATAACATTTATAGCATTTGGAGGGAGTTTCACTTAAGAGAAGGAGCGTTGTGACCACGAATGGAGTCCGCCATGAATGGAAGCTCTTTAGCTTCACAGAGTAGAAGGTTAAGGTCATGCTGGTGCCATTGCCCAAGATATACATGGGGATCATTTGAGGTGTTTAACATAAGAGAAATCATGTCTCAAAATGCTTGCTTACTCTTTGGTTTTTTTCTTTTCCTTTTTCTCAGACACTGGAATAAAAGATAACATCTATAGGAAACCCCCTATCTACAAACAGCATGGTACAGTCTGCTTTTCTCTGCTGCAGTGTGCTCTCACCAGATCCTTTCCCCTCCTTTTGTATGTTTACCTCTGTCTGTGTCCTGCAGTTGTATTTTCATTTAGGTATATCACTATTCTGATTGCATGAGTGTGTATCCAGATAGACAGTTCATTCATTCTTTGTTACTGTACATTCATAGGAACTGAGGCATATCTTTGACAATCTGTCACTGCATCTATTTCACTTCCTAGATTTGTTTGTGTGTGTGTGTGTGTGTGTGTGTGTGTGTGTGTGTGTGTTTGTATGTACAAAATCTTAAAAAATTACATGTAAAAGCATGTATGGTTAGCCTAGGGTTTTGTTTCTCTCTTTTCTTGTCTAGTATCCATATAAAAGAAAGCTCTACAATCATGAAGCCATACATTGCCTGTAGCTTGAGTACTCTTTAAATCCCTGTATGAGGTACTCTGTGCTTGCTGCAGGTTATTTGTTCATTCACAGATTCTGTGCTACAGAATACAATAGCACTTTTTTGTGCATGGAAGCATTTTTCCAAAATTGTAATGAGCATGAAAGTGCAAATTATCATATAGCATAAACAAAGAAGTGCAGAAAATCAAGGAGATTACTGGCAACAGTTGTTGTTGTTCACCAAACAATGGAGAGAGTGAAACAGTATATTGGTAAGTAAAATCAGAGCTGTTTAGACACAAGGCCCAAATTGTCAGGACCCAGCCAGATGCACTTAAGTAGCCCTTTACCAGATATTCATGTTTGAGGAAAAGAAAATCTGTAGGTATGTTAGACTCACTTCAGACATCATAGCAAATGGGTGTAGGTCAAGAGGAGAACCCTGCAGTCATGATATCAGTCTCCCAATCTGCATTAATAGGTGTTCTTGAATCCAGCACTCTTGAGATCAGTTGTCAGCAATTTGGGCTTGAATTGGAACCAGAGGTGGTTCCAGCTGGGACAAGAAGAACCAAAACCTAAAGTCCGCCAGGCAAAAAAAGAAGAAGACTAGGAGTACAATATTTATTCCATGACCCATCAACACAGGGGCAAATGATCCATATTACTAGTCCTAACAGTGTCAGAAGAAGAATCTTAATGAGTCAGGGTACTGATTCAGATTACAGAATCCCTACCTCTTCAAACATTGGAGTCTCTGACAGGAAAGTAGTAAAATATCATTTTCAATTACCTGATTGTCAAGTTGATTAGGTTTTGCCTCAATATAAAATGTCATTTTAGTGAATCTCTGTAGAAACTATAAGAAACATATTATGGATAATATTGGGAGGTAATTGGTCATTTTGACCAGCGAAGAGGCACATAAGATTATTCATGGAGCAGTAATTCATATAGTGAAAGGAAAAGACCTATATACACAGAGATGTAAAATGCAAAATATAAAGATATATTACTCCAAGAAGCAAATTATTGTGCTTGTATGTCTCTAGGAACAGTCAGTTCCTAACGAAGTTCAGGAGGATTTTATTGCATGCATATAAATATCAGCAGTAATAAAAATAAACTCATTTAACCGACTGAGTTATTTTTGTGGGTAATGAGAAACTAACTCAGTTTAATTGTTATTTAAACATCAAAACTGTTATTTAAACTTCAACTATGCATTAACTGTTAGAAATAAGTTGAAAGTTTAAAATTAAACTTGCACCCACTTATACTGCCTTATCACACTGAAGGAAGACCTGAGAAACAGTTGCAAAGTTCCCTCTGGAGCAGTCTTCACTGGCTTCTAATCCCATCCCATCTCATCCTGCTGCTGAAGGCAGCAGCATTGCAGGAAGACTCTTTTGCTTCTCCACTGTAAACAATTCACTAGAATGGTGAGATGGAAAGGGCTACCAATACAAATCACTCCGAATTATACACCCCGGTATAGTGGGGCTTGTAATTCCCCCTTGGCTAACAAAGATCTATGGGTGATGAAACAAGCTGGACAATGGTTTGGTGGCACAGATCTTGAAGCAACTACAACTGGACAATTAGCAAGAACTCTTGCTTGTGCCCCCTATGCTGCAATGAAGAGCAGGGAAAATCCTATTTTGCCCTTGCTATTTCATCTTTGGTTTGCCACTCAGGAGAGTTGTTTTGAGTGGTGAAGAATTTGTTGGGGTGTAGTTCAAAGAGGCTAGGAGTGGAACCCATGGTGACGTACAGCAATAAATTTACTATGTGCTTCAAAGAGAAAGTTGTTTGCATTCACTTGGAATTTGATATCACAGTTACTACAGCATTTAAGGTGTGTCCTAAGTAGTCAGGCTTCTTGAGATCAACTTGGTTGTTGCAGCAGGATAATGTGGACAGAACAGTTGAGTCTGTCTGTCTCACCACATGTAGGCTTGACCCTTGCCAATTTTGATTAATAAGATATAGCAGAAGTGAATTGATTGAGTGGGTTCAGGAGGTGGTAAATGCCTCATTATCTAGAGATACGAGTTCCTGCCTGCTGCCTTGAAAGAGGCAGTCGTGCGCCTTCATCTGAAGAGGGCCTTCCTGGACTCAGAGGTATATGAGAATTATGCCCCTATCATAAGGATCCCCTTTTTGGGCCAGGTGCTTGTGTGTTATGTGGTGACAGGGCAGATTCAGATGTTCTTGGAGGAAACAGATTATCTGGAACAATTTTAGCCTGGTTTTAGGCTAGGGTTTGGCACTGAAATAACCTTGGTCACCCTGACGTGCTCTAGAGGAAGGACAGAGGGAGTGCAACCCTGTTGATTTTCCTGGATCTCTTGGTGGTTTTTGATACCAATGGTCACTTGGACTGGCTCTACTGAATAGGAATAGGAGGCGTTGTGTTGCAGTGGTTCTATGCTTACCTGTAGGACTGGATTTCTTTTCGGTCCCATGCCAGTTGAGCTGTAGGGTGCCACAGGTTCCAGCGTTTTCCGCCATGTTGGGGCAAAGCAATCTTGCAATGTCAAATGGACTAGCCCTGAGGTATTATGATTCAATTTTAGCCAATATGTTATAGCAGCTATCCATAGCCTGGCCTCAACAGTTACTAGCCCAGCTTCCAGCCTTATGGCTGTGTTTGATGCACTTGTAGGAAGCTGTAATATAGCTCTTAGAAATTTTGATTGCTGTCTTTCCAAAACAGTCAAGTTAGCCGGTATACTATATGGGGCTCCATAGATCATCTGTGCTAACGATTTCATCGTATAAAGTCGAATAGCAGCTGTCACATTTCTTCCCCCCCGTGTCCAGAAAAAAATTTGTATAGCTCCCATGCTTTTTTGGGCATTTGTTATTGCATGTTTTATATGCGCATTTCTCTTACCATTTGCTTGGATTATCAGACCCAAATATTTGTAGTATTGTACTTGCTCGATACGTACCTCATTTAATTTCCAAATATACTTTTTAGGTCTTTCAGCAAATACCATTACCTTGGTTTTATCATGGTTTACTTCTAATTGATTCTGATGACAAAATTCAGCAAGAGCCCGCAACATTCTTTTTAATCCATTTGGGGTTCTTGAGAGAAGTACTGCATCGTCGGCATATAGTAAAATGGAAATATGTTTATCTGCCAACTTAGGGGGATAAAAGTCCATATTGTTTAGATTTATTACTAAATCATTTATATAGAGATTAAATAACAAGGGCGCCAAAATGCAGCCCTGTTTAACCCCTTTTTCAGTTTTAACTGGTACTGTAAGATGTCCTTGGGGATTAACTCTAATTCTTACTGATGTATTATTATGTAAAGCTTGAATCAAGAATAATAAACGCTTGTCAATATTGATATTAGTTAATTTTTTCCATAGTATGTTTCTTGAAATAGAGTCAAAGGCAGCTCTAAAATCAATAAAAGCTGCATATAGAGACACCGAATTTTTAGAGGAATATTTCATAACTAAGTGCTCCAGGATTATACTTTGGTCCAAGGTCGAATGGGCCTCTCTGAATCCAGCCTGTTCCTTAGCCATAAGGGACTCTTGGTCTACCCAATCTTTCAGTTTCCACTGTAGGTGTCTAGCATATAGTTTACTTATCACATTAAGTAAACTTATAGGTCTGTAGTTAGAGGGTAAATCTTCGTTACCTCTTTTATATATAGGGATTATGATGGCAGTACCCCAATCTTTAGGAATTTTCCCGGTTTTATCAATGGCTGTAAATAAGGCTGCAATTACCGGAACCCACCATTCAAGATGTTTTTTAATTAATTCAGGTGTAATCAAATCAGTGCCAGGCACTTTACCAATCTTCAGGGTTTGAATCAGGTGTTTCACTTCTGTGGTGCTCACTGGTGGCCATTGCGGCAGCTCTCTTATCTCTGAACTACCTTCTTCTTCCATATCTGACTTAGTATATTTAGTTTTGAAAAAAGATTCCCATGTTTCTGGCAATATATGTGCATTCAGTACTAAATGGGAGCTATTAGGACAATCAGCGACAAGTCGCCAAAACGAGGAATTTTTTAACCTAACTGCTTCACTTAATTGTCTCCATGCTCTCCCTATTGCTTCTTTTTTCTTTTTCCTTAAGAGAGATTTATACTGTGCCTTTTGTTGTTTCAAAACTGAGGATGTAAATTTCTCTGGTTTAGTTCTATAAGTAAGGTAGCTTTTCCTCAACTCTCTTTTGGCTTCTCTGCAGTCCCTATCAAACCAACCAGTCTCTCGTTGACTATCCAGTCTAGTACCAGCAGTATTCACTTCGTTGATTACCCTGTAAATATCCTGTGTTAAAAGCTCATACCCCTCCAAACACCTATCCACATTTTCTTGGTCCAAAGCCTTTGTTAAGATTTCAGTCATGTGTTCTGAGCCTAAGAGTTCAGCTATTCTACTGTCCGTATTTTTGTTCCATCTAACCACTCTCACTCTATTTCTACATTGTGACAAAACTTCCTTGTATTGAACATTGATACGTGGATTAAAACCCGGTATCTGAAAAAGCATATTGAGGGGCAGATGATCACTATCAAAAAATCCACCAACTTCAAATGAGTGAATACAACCTACCATTTTTTCTGAAACTATGATATAATCCAAAAGGCTCATCCTTTCCCCAGACCAATACGTGAATTCAGCCGGATGGTCATTTGGGTAAGATCCGTTTAGTATACACAGACTCATTTTGTTTACCACCTGAAATAACATATGACCAGCATAGTTTATCTTACCATCTTTGGACTTCCTTTGGAGGGGAAGCAAGGCTTTTCCACCTTCGGAGGGGCATAACTTATATCTCTTATAAAAGCTACTATCATCTTGCCCAATTCTCGCATTGAAATCGCCTCCCACTATAAGAAATGCCTTCGGATATTTTATAATTATTTGCCATAAATAAGCTTCTAAATTCCTCCATTCAGTTTCTACTTGTTGTTTAGTTTTCAGTGGAGTATGGTATACATTTATTATAACACAGGATATCTGCTCATATTGCACTATTATCGCCATTGCTGATTGTAAATTAGAGGGTATAACATTGACTTTAACTTTTCATGCAGTGGAGATTAATATTCCTAGTCCCCCCTTAGCCCTACCATGATTAGATGGTTCTGCATTTATTCCATAGGCTTTCAAACCTTCTAAAGTTGGGGACTCGGTGGTCCATGTCTCTTGCAACAATAAGATGTCATGCCTACTTAGATACATACGTACACAGTCATCCCTCGCTCTACCTGCCCACCCCATGACATTTCAAGATACCAAGGATAAGGGTCAATTGTAATATGATCTCCCTTGAGGCCAACCATTGGCCTGTTCTTGCCACTCAGTATGCAACCTCCTATATCTCTGGTTGAATTTTTTATCCATCAACTCGTTGTTATCTTCATGCCTATTTATTTTCTTCCTTCCACCTGATCTCCCTCCCATGAACCCTACCCGTCTATTTCTATTCCTATTCCCAATTATAACTGATATTGGCATACCCTCCTGAAGAGCCTTGTTCCCTTGTTGCTGTCTATGAGCCGTGGGCTCTGCCGATATATGTGATACTATCTTGGGGGAACTCTTCTCATGGGGGAATCCTGCTTTCCTAGGGGCTAACCTTTCTCTTTCTAGGACAGGTTGTCTTTGATCATGTTTTGTAGCTGGAATTAACTTTTCCACTTTATTAGAATTCTTTATATCCTCCTTTCTCTGAGTCTTGGGTAATTCCATTTTGTATTGGGGATTATTCTTGGTGTCATTTCTATCCTTCCTAGCTGCAATCGCCTTTTTCGGCTGTTTGAGGGAAGGACTAGAACAGTCAGCTCTATCCAAGAGTTTGAAAAGCGGGCCAAAATTGATACCCTTCCTTGAGTTCCTACTCTTTCCACTTGGTAGAGTTACTTTCTTTCTACCACCCTTGTTATCTCTACCCCTATTTTTGCCCAGCTTCCTTTTTGGCTCATTCTTACCGGAGACCTTACTACCCATAATTTTAGCCGAACCCAATGACACTCCTTCAATATCCTCTATAGATCGATTTAAGTTATCCTTTACGACACAGGGAGGTTGGTTATTGCCCTCTGCATCCTTCTTAGAGGGATTTGGAGAAATATCATCATGTTGTATATAACGCTTAGGATCCGCACAGAGTAAAAGATCTTCCAAGGAAAGGCCAGCGATTCTGTCTATTGTATCTGGAGTTAGATTATAATACTTAGTCTTATCAGGGGTTAAAACTGGACGGTCTTCTTTGTTATCTCTCTGCTGTGATTCACTGTTGGACAGGAGCCGTTCCTTCTTCATCAAGTATCCTAGTAAGACTATCATTAGGTCTTTTATATCAAATAAAAGGTCCTGAATTCCCATCAAGTGTCTTAATTTGTGAATGTCGGACTCTTCATTGGTATTACAATGAGGCTCATTGGCAGTCCTATAGCTGTTATTCTCTGGCATGGGATGTTGATGTACATCATCAATGAATTCTATCGGTTCACAACCATTATCCTGATCATTACAGCTTTTTGTCTCCTTGTTCGGTTCAGGACCCAGGGCGGGGGGGTCGAATGGGGAATATACATCTGGCTGCACCCATCGACCAAAGTCCACATCAATCTCCCCTGATATATAGCTGTTTTCTTGAATCTGAAGGTCATTTGCAATACACTCTGGTAAATCAATTACTGAACTTCTTAAGGACCTCTGAGTGCCAAACTCTTCCCAATCATTCTTTCGTGTACCGTATGTCCATGATTTAACAAAATCTGTGATTTTAGCCTGTTTCCATTGCTTCTTTGTTGGGCCAGTGCTAGTTTCCACCATGGAGATAGGGTCCTCTTTTAAGGCAATATTTGGCAAGGGAGGAGATGATTCGACTCTGCCTGCAGTCTCCCTTTCCTCTCCACACAAGGTCAGATTCTTCTCATACTCGTTGTTTCTTTTAAGTTCACAGAGCGGGGTAACGAAGAGAGGGAGAGCATTTTGTAGTGATTGCAGCACCGGAGACATTAAGGTAAAGTCTGCAAGCTCCTCATTTCTTAAGGCTATAGGCACCACATTTGCTTCACAATCCAACATCATGGTAAAATTAATCACCACCCGTTCTATGTAAAAGGTATCAAGGATTCCACGCCGCATCTTCTCATCTAAATCAATCCACTTCTCTGTCTTACTTAACCACCGACTCTGGAATGTTACTTCCTTCCTTTTATCCTTATCTCTAGCTCCTTCTCCACTCCTCACTGTTGTTACCAGGATAATGAATTACTATTTCAGAGGAGTAGGAGTAGGAGACCATTCCTGCTGGCCCGCAAGCAATTCAATGATTTATTTCTTATTTCAGCTAGAGTTGGCAATTCAATCTTAGCTGCCCACCAAGGACCACTGAATTTCATATACTGTGTTGCAGTTGGTGAGCATGCTTGCTCTCAATATTATTATTAAAACAGAGTGTTCCTATTGTCAACAGAGGGTGATGTTGCCAGAGACTTAGAGCTCAACTAAACATTGCATCAAAGAATCTCCCACAGTCTGGGTTTGGGTAAAGCAGACACTTGCGAATTGAATGGTGGAAGAGTAACTGTGGAAGGGATGTTAAATCTTCCTAATGACATTTCCCTGCCTATATCCTCCCACCAGAGAATTTAGCTCCATGGGTAAGTAGAACAGAGCAAGTACATAATCAGTCTCAAAGACAGAATTGAAATCTTGGTTAAGAACTGATAGAGTTGATGCCATCTAGAGTTCTCTCCTACACTGCAGTATTCACTTAACCCTAGAAGCAATAGTACTCCTGATGGCTTGAGAGCAATCTCTAGCTGCCTCATGTTTGACTGTTTACAGAATGAGTGTTCACACACACTGCCGTAGATCCTTTTTGGAAGAATTATGTTTACTAGTGAGTCTAACTGGCATAACTGAGTTTCTCTTGGCATTTCCTAGTGAAAGGACAGTCATTCTTAGAAGAGCTGTATATAGCCCAGTTGGATATCTCCAAAAATGGAAGATGTGGAGTCATTTGAACATAAATAGATAGATTAGATTAGGCATCCTTCAGTCTCGACAGACTATGGTATCGTACTCTGTATGGAGGACTTGGAACAGCGTCTAGTGTGGCTGAGAAGGCCAATTCGAGAGTGACAATTCCTTCCACATTGTAGACAAATACAATCTGTACCCCGTCTAGCTCCCTGATTTTGCTGCTTTCGTGACTGCCTCTTTGCCTCGGCCTGCTGGACAAGGGTCTCTTCAAATTGGGAGAGGCCATGATGCAACGCCTGCCTCCAGGCTGAACACTCATATGTCAGGGTTTCCCATCTGTTGAGACCCATTTCCAAGGCCTTCAGATCCCGCCTGCAGATATCCTTGTATCGCAGCTGTGGTCTCCCTCTGGGGCAATTTCCCTGCACTAATTCTCCATACAGGATATCTTTTGGAATCCGACCATCAGCCATTCTTACAACATGCCCAAGCCAACGTAGACGTCGCTGTTTCAGTAATGTATACATGCTAAAAATTCCAGCTCGATCTAGGACTACTCTATTTGGAACTTTGTCCTGCCAAGTGATACCAAAAATGCATCGGAGACAACGCATATGGAACGTGTTCAGCTTCCTCTCCTGCCGTGCACAAAGGGTCCAGGACTCACTGCAGTACAGGAGTGTGCTCAGGACACAGGCGCTATAGACCTGGATCTTGGTGTATGCCGTCAGCTTCTTATTAAGCCATACTCTCTTTGTGAGTCTTGAGAACATGGTAGCTGCTTTGCCAATGCGTTTATCCAGCTCGACATCTAGGGAGAGAGTGTCAGAGATCGTTGAGCCAAGGTACACAAATTCATGAACAACCTCCAATTCTTGCGTAGAGATGGTAATAGAGGGAGGTGAGTCCACGCCCTGGCCCATGACTTGTGTTTTCTTCAGGCTGATTGTTAGTCCAAAGTGTTGGCAGGCCTTGCTAAAACAATTCATGAGTTGTTGGAGGTCTTCAGCAGAATGGGCAACAACAGCTGCATCATCGGCGAAGAGGAAGTCCCGCATGCATTTCAGTTGGACTTTGGTCTTTGCTCTCAATCTAGAGAGATTAAAGAGCTTTCCATCTGATCTAGTCCGGAGATAGACACCTTCTGTTGCAGTTCCAAAGGCGTGCTTCAGCATGACAGCAAAAAAGATCCCAAACAGGGTCGGCGCGAGGACACAGCCCTGTTTCACTCCGCTTCGGATGTCAAAGGGATCTGATGTTGAGCCATCAAAAACTACAGTGCCCTTCATTCCCTCATGAAAGGACCTGATGATGCTAAGGAGTCAAGGTGGACATCCAATCTTGGGAAGTATTTTTAAAAGGCCATCCCTGCTCACCAAGTCAAAGGCCTTTGTGAGATCTATGAAGGCCACAAAGACTGGCTGTTGTTGTTCCCTGCATTTCTCCTGCAACTGTCTGAGGGAGAATACCATGTCAGTGGTGGATCTATTAGCTCGAAATCCACACTGTGATTCTGGATAGACTCTGTCTGCAAGCACCTGGAGCCTCTTCAGCACAACACGGGCAAGCAGCTTCCCTACAACGTTGAGAAGAGAGATGCCACGGTAGTTATTGCAGTCGCCTCTGTCTCCTTTGTTCTTGTACAATGTGACGATGTTTGCATCCTTCATGTCCTGTGGTACTCCACCTTCGCTCCAGCAAAGACGAAAGACTTCATACAGTTCGGTGGTGATGGTCTCTTTACAGCACTTCAGCACTTCAACAGGGATGTTATCCTTTCCAGGTGCCTTGCCGGAGGCGAGGGAGTCCAAGGCCGCTTTTATTTCTGCTAAGGTTGGTTCGCTGTCCAACTCTTCCAAGACAGGCAGGCACTCAATGTTATTTAATGCTTCTTCGGTTACTACATTCTCTCTGGAATATAGCTCAGAGTAGTGCTGCACCCAGTGGTCCATTTGCTGTGCTCGGTCCTGGATGATCACGCCTGTAGCAGACTTCAAGGGAGCAGATTTCTTCTGTATTGGACCTAAAGCCTGCTTGATACCATCATACATTCCCTTGATGTTACCTGTGTCCGCTGCTAACTGTATCTGAGAGCAGAGCTGAAGCCAATAATCGTTGGAACATCTCCTGGCAGCCTGTTGGACTTGGCTACGAGCAGCTCGAAGAGCTTGCAAGTTGTACTCACTAGGACAGGCTTTGTATGCTGCTAGAGCTCTCCTCTTATCCTCGATGGCTGGCATCAACTCCTCCGAATGGGCTTCGAACCAGTCTGCCGTCTTTTTGGTCTTCTTGCCAAATGTGGACAAGGCGGTGTTATAAAGAGCGTTCTTGAAATGTTTCCATCGTTCAGGTGCATTTGCATCAGCCGGGCCTGGAAGGGTTTCCTCAAGCGCTTGGGCAAATTCCTCCACTTTTCTTTGATCGTGAGTCTTGCTGATGTCAATATGTGGTCTTCCTTCCTTTTTCGTGTGATACAATCTCTTTGTTCGCAATTTTACTCTACTACACACCAGGGAGTGATCAGTATCACAATCAGCACTCTGGTAGCTGCGTGTGATCATAATACTAGGAAGGCTAGAACGATCCTCTAGTGAGGATCAAATCGAGCTGATGCCAATGCTTGGATCTTGGATGTCTCCAAGAGACTCTGTGTTGAAGCTTCGTATTGAAGAACGTGTTGCTGACACAAAGACCATAATAACAGCAAAACTCCAGCAAGCGTTGGCCATTTTCATTCATCTTTCCAATGCCAAAATGGCCTAGACAAGTGGGCCAAGAATTGTGATCAGCACCAACTCTAGCGTTAAAGTCTCCGAGAATGAACAGTGGCTCTCTCTCAGGGATTTTTTTGATAGTAGCTGCCAGATCGTCATAGAATTTGTCTTTCACTTCTGTTGTGGATGACAGTGTTGGTGCATATGCACTAATGAGGGTGACCGGTCCCGCTGATTAGTGGAGCTGCAGAGACAGGATTCTTTCACTCCCCATAGTAGGTGGAACAATGGATCTCAGCAGAGTATTTCTGACTGCAAAGCCAACACCATATTCCCTGGTCTCATTCAATGGTTTTCCCTGCCAGAAGAATGAGAAGTTTTTTTCTTTGACAGATCCTGAGTCTGGCAATCTCGTCTCTTGCAGGGCAACAATGTCCATCTGCAGTCTACTCAGTTCCATGTCGATGACAGCTGTCTTGCGCACGTCGTCTATTTCCTGCAGGTCGTCAGAAAAGCTGTAGTCAGAAAAGCCAGGGGTCATTGTCCGTACATTCCAGGTGCCCAGCTTTAGGGCAGAAGTTTTCTTATGATTGTTGCATGGTGCAGGGTTATCCATCTGCTTGTTGGCTTTCACCCTAAACCCCACGCACCCCATGAGGTTAACATACCAATAAATAGATAAGCATAAATAGATAACTGAGTGGACAACTTGTTATGTCCTTCATATGGCTAGTTAAAGAAAACAAAGCATTGGTCACTTTTATGGCACAATCCAAGGAAAGGGCCATTTGTTCTAAAGAAGATCTTGAAGTGTGTTGCATGACTCTTTCTTGCAGCACAGCACAAATTCATGTTTTGGAATAGAGTGCAAAGAGTGGAGATTTATTTCACCAAAGAAATAATATTTATACAAAAAAATGGACATTTCAAAAAAGTAAAAACTAAGTGTGTTCCACATATGTGGCAGTGACTTATCCATGGCCTGCTTCATCTTGCATCTTTTATTTTACATAAAGCACATTTGAGAATGATGAACATGAACTTCAGAATTCAACCTAAGAAAGGACTTTACTGCTTTCAAAATGTGTCTTTGTAGATTTGAGAGAGACTGAGTGGCTACTCTGGTCACCTAGCCAGTTTTAGGATTTCTTCCTTTCTTAGTTCTTCAATATAAAATTTGTCTAGGAGTTCCAGTGAACTATGCTCTCATGCTGGAAATGGGGAGAACAGTTGTTTCACTGGAGATGGGAGTTTATTTGCATCTGATTAAATTAAGAATTAAAATAAGTCAAATATCAGAACCCCTTCTTGGATGTACAACCTAATATGTTGAGGGGGGTTGAGTTTGTCAGAGAAGCTGAGAGCATTAATAATCAAAATTAGAGTAAGCCTTAAAAAGGGCAGTAAAAGAATCATAGTGCCAAAAATGATTTAAACATTCCTGATGAATTTCAAGTCCACATAAGGAACAGATCTGCATTACTAAACTGAATTGACTGTGAACCAGAAGAATTGTGGATTGAAACCAGATATATTATTAGGGAAGAATGCAAAAAGACAATTCCTGTAGTCAAAAGAAATGAAAAAACTAGATGGATGATGGAAGAAGCACTTAAAAATGTGTAAGGACAGGCAAGAAGCAAAAAGAAAAAGTGACAGAAATAGGGTCAGAACTCTGAATGCAGTTTTTCACCAACTGCCATGTAGAGACAAAAAGAATTATTACAATAATCAGGAGAAATAAAAAAAAATATCTTCCAGAAGATCCAAGAAATTAAAAGGAAATTAAGCCTTGATTAGGAATGCTGAATGACCCACAATAGGGGAGGACATTATTTGACAAAGAGAAGATAAAGAGAAGATAGAAACAGTATGCTGAAACTGAAGACTTGTACAGGAGAGACAAAAAGATGACAGACTCCTTTGAAGATAAATCCTATGATGGAAAATCTTCAATTCTAGAAAGTGAAGTGAAAGTTGCTCTGAAAGCAACTTTATGGAGAGGGAGTAAGAAATGCCTTATGTTCAAGCTGGATTCTGAAAAGGAAGAGGCACTCAAGATAATATTGCAAATATCCACTGGCTACCGGAGTGCACCAAACAATTTCAAAATATCAGTCTGTGCTTTATAGACTACAGCAAAGCTGTATAGACTGTGTAGATCATGAGAAACTGTGGGTTGTTCTGAAAGAAATGAGTATGCACTTGATTGTCCTGGTGCGTAACCTGTATTGTGGACAAGAATTAGGACAGAATATGGAGAGACAAATGGTTTCCTATAGGCAAAGATATCAGACAAGGTGCAGATCTTCCCATACCTATTCAATCTGTACGCAAAACATATCATACGTAAAGCCAGACTAGATTCAGATGAAGGAGTGAAAATTGGTGTAAGAAACATCAATAATTTAAGATATGCAGATGACATTATCTTTTTTTTAAAATAACATTTTATTAGTTTTTCACTATATCTACATTCAATTCGTGCTTGTCAAACATCGTGTTACATGGGTTTGCTTATATATTTTCGCGTCTTGGTGATTTAATCCCTTCTCTGATCTTCTAGCCATTTGTAGAACAAATTCCACGTATTAAAGTATTCGGAATCTTCTTTCTCTCTCAGTCTTAGTGTGAGTCTATCCATTTCTGCACAATCTAAAATCTTCTTAATTATCTCTTCTTCTGTTGGTATTTCTTCGTTTTTCCAATGTTGTGCAAATACAATCCTAGCTGCTGTCACAATATGCAGTGTTCGGTAAACCGATTGTTTATCAAAGTCCTCTGGTAAAATACCTAATAAAAACAGTTCTGGTTTAAAATCTATACATTTTTTAAGCATTTTAACCAACCATGTGTGTATTTTACTCCAATTTTTTTTTGCTTTTTCACATGTCCACCATACATGATAATAGGTACCTACTTTTTGTTTGCATTTCCAGCATTTACTAGACATATTTGGAAACATTTTTGCAATTCTGGCAGGTGGTAAGTGCCATCTATAAAACATTTTATAAAGATTTTCTTTATACAAAGTTGCCATTGTTATTTTACAATTTCTATTCCACAATTTCTGCCATTTCTCCAGTTCAATTTTTAGCCCATTGCACCATTGTTTCTTTCACCTGTTCATCTTCCATTTTCCAATTCAAAAGCAGTTTATATAGTTTCTTAATTAGTTTATCATCTGAGGTTAACAATATTTGTTCAAGCGGTATTTGTTCTTTATAAAAGCCATCTTTAACATCTTTACAGTATCTAGATTGAATTTGCATTAATGGCCACCATGACAAGCCTAATCCCTGAGCAATAAGATCTTGTTTTGGTTTTAATTTCCCTTCTGTATCTAGTATATCTTTATAGCATAAAATTTCTTCAAAGTTCCTGAGAAGCCACCTAGGGATTTTTATATATATTTTGTTTTTTATCTTTTCCCATATCATCAATAGTGAGTTTCTAAAATAATAATTCTGAAAGTATCTATGGGTTTTCGCTTTCTCATACCATAAAAAGGCGTGCCAGCCCAATTGTAGATCCTGTCCTTCTAGATAGAGCAGTCTTTTATTCCTCAAAGTGATCCATTCTTTAAGCCAGACTAAAATACATGTTTGGTAATATAGCTCCCAGTCTGGTAGTCCGAATCCTCCTTTTTCTTTAGATTCTTGTAGCATTTTCAGTTTAATTCTTGCCTTCTTCCCTTGCCAAATAAACTTTAAAATCATCTTATTTAAATCCTCAAAGTATTTCTTTTCTATTTTAATTGGTATGTTTGAAACAAAAAAAGTAATTTTGGTAAGATATACATTTTAATTGTCACTATCCTTCCTAACATTGATCATTGTAATTTCATCGATTTTTCCAAGTCTGTTTTTATTTGTTTAAGTAATTTTACGTAGTTGTCTTCTTTGATGGTTGCACATCTTGAGGTTAGATATATTCCCAAATATTTAACCTTTTAAACTATTTGTAACTTTGACATTTCCAATAGTTGGTTTTTTTGTTTTGCTGTTAATTTTTTTGTAATAACTTTCGTTTTTTCCTTGTTGATTTTCAGTCCTGCTACTTCTCCATATTCCTCAATCTTTTCTATTAATTTCGGTGTTGATTCCAGTGGATCTTCTAAAATACCAAATCGTCTGCAAATGCTTGTAGCTTGTAGCTTTCACTTTTTATTTTTTCTCCTTTAATTTCCGGATCCTGTCTCACATTTCTATTGAGCACTTCCAGGGTCAATATTAACAGCAGAGGGCAGAGAGGGCATCCTTGTCTTGTACCTTTTTTAATCTTAATGTCTTCAGTCCGTTCACCATTTATGATTATTTTCGCTGTTTGATTCTTATAGATTGTCTTAATTACATTTATAAACTTCTCTCCCAGGTCCATTATGTTCAATTGCTGTATCATAAATTGCCAGCTGACATTATCGAATGCTTTTTGAGCATCAAGGAATAGTACTGCCATTTGTTTCCCTGGTTTCATTTCATAATATTCCAGTATATCCAAAATTATCCTTAGGTTATGTCTTAGCTGTCTTTTTGGTAGGAATCCATTTTGATCTTGGTGTATAAATTCCATCAGAAATTTTTGGAGTCTGCCATAATTGCTGCGAAAATTTTGTAATCCACATTTAAAAGCGATTTTGGTCTGTAGTTTTTTATTTGTGTTAGATCCACGTTTTCTTTTGGTATTAGAGTAATGTTTGCCTCTAGCCATGTTTTTGGTATTTTGCCATCTCCTGTTTGACCACATCCAGCTTACCAAGGTTCATAGATCTTACATTCCAGGTTCCTATGCAGTATTTTTCTTTTCAGCATCGGACTTTCCTTTCAATTCCAGGCGCGTCTGCAGCTGAGCGTCCTTTCGGCTTTGGCCCAACCACTTCATTAGCTCTGGAGCTACTTGTCCTTGTCCTCCACTCTTCCTCAGTAGCATGTTGGACGCCTTACGACCTGAGGGGCTCATCTTCCAGAGTCATATCTTTTAGTCTTTTGTTTCTGTTCATGGGATTTTCTTGGCAAAGATACTGGAGTGGCTTGCCAGTTCCTGCTCCAGGTGGATCGTGTTTAGTCAGAACTCTCGACTATGACCTGTCTGTCTTGGGTGTCCCTGCACGGCATAGCCCATAGCTTCTCTGAATTACTCAAGCCCCTTCGCCACGACAAGGCAGCAGTCCGTGAAGAGGAAAAGTTGAAGGCAGGAAGAAGAGTACCAAATATGAGATGGATTGACTCCCTAAAGGAGCCCACAGGCTTGAGTTTACAACAGCTGAGCAGGGCTGTTGAGGACAAGACATTTTGGAAATAGCTCATTCATAGGCTTGCCATAAGTTGGAGGTGACTTGATGGTACATAAAACAACAACAAACGAATCCACAAGTTTCTTAACTTTATCACTTAAAGTGAAGGGTGGCTTTTTAAAATTCAAAATGTTCTGCAGGTGGCTTGACAGCACATGACATCAACAGCCACAAAAGTCAGAAGCTAGGTTGTCAACACAGTCTTTAGTTGACAACCTAGCTGGTACCATAAAACTTATCATTTGATCCTATTATAATTATGTTGAAAAGCATTGGGTTTTTTACTGCTGAATGTAAAATCACATTAAAGGGGAAAGTTTGTATATTATACTTTCAGACAGTGTGAGAATTTGATAAATGTCCTTTGCATGATAGATTGATTTCCATCCATGTGAGGACAATATAGTTAAAGACATGGTTTATGAGAATAATTGGAATCCATCTGAAATGGCCACAAGATAATGCTCACTGTCCCCCACCAGGAAAAGTCAGAATTTTTCCTAAGAGAGTTCTCATAGAGGGCTATGAGACAGCTGCCTACTTGGGATTGTAAATGGAAATAAATTAACAAAGGAAAATTATCACCTAAACACCAGGAAGAGCACTTGAGCTGACTTGCTGGAATAATAATGTATTGTCCCTATAGAACAACACAGATTTCTTCTGGATCAAAGTTAATAGTGCCCTGTCTGTTTCTTACTAGACATTGTCTGGAATCATGTTAAGATAACTTGTTGTTGTTTAGTCGTTTAGTCGTGTCCGACTCTTCGTGACCCCATGGACCAGAGCACGCCAGGCCCTCTTGTCTTCCACTGCCTCCCGGAGTTTGGTCAAAGTCATGTTGGTAGCTTCGGTGACACTGTCCAGCCATCTCGTCCTCTGTCGTCCCCTTCTCCTCTTGCCTTCACACTTTCCCAACATCAGGGTCTTTTCCAGGGAGTCTTCTCTTCTCATGAGATGGCCAAAGTATTGGAGCCTCAGCTTCAGGATCTGTCCTTCCAGTGAGCACTCAAAATGATTTCCTTCAAAATGGATAGGTTTGTTCTCTTTGCAGTCCAGGGGACTCTCAAGAGTCTCCTCCAGCACCACAATTCAAAAGCATCTATTCTTCAGCGGTCAGCCTTCTTTATGGTCCAGCTCTCACTTCCATACATCGCTATTGGAAAAACCATAGCTTTGATTATGCGGACCTTTGTCAGCAAGGTGATGTCTCTGCTTTTTAAGATGCTGTCTAGGTTTGTCATTGCTTTCCTCCCAAGAAGCAGGCGTCTTTTAATTTCGTGGATGCTGTCACCATCTGCAGTGATCATGGAGCCCAAGAAAGTAAAATCTGTCACTGCCTCCATATCTTCCCCTTCTATTTGCCAGGAGGTGATGGGACCAGTGGCCATGATCTTTGTTTTTTTGATGTTGAGCTTCAGACCATTTTTGGCGCTCTCCTCTTTCACCCTCATTAAGAGGTTCTTTAATTCCTCCTCACTTTCTGCCATCAGAGTGGTATCATCTGCATATCTGAGGTTGTTGATATTTCTTCTGGCAATCTTAATTCCGGCTTGGGATTCCTCCAGTCCTGCCTTTCGCATGATGTATTCTGCATATAAGTTAAATAAGCAGGGAGACAATATACAGCCTTGTCGTACTCCTTTCCCAATTTTGAACCAATCAGTTGTTCCATATCCAGTTCTAACTGTTGCTTCCTGTCCCACATAGAGATTTCTCAGGAGGTAGATAAGGTGGTCAGGCACTCCCATTTCTTTAAGAACTTGACATAGTTTGTTGTGGTTCACACAGTCAAAGGCTTTTGCGTAGTCAATGAAGCAGAAGTAGATGTTTTTCTGGAACTCTCTGGCTTTCTCCATAATCCAGCGCATGTTAGCAATTTGGTCTCTAGTTCCTCTGCCCCTTCGAAATCCAGCTTGTACTTCTGGGAGTTCTCGGTCCACATACTGCTGAAGCCTACCTTGTTGGATTTCTAGCATAACCTTGCTAGCATGTGAAATGAGTGCAATTGTATGGTAGTTGGAGCATTCTTTGGCACTGCCCTTCTTTGGGATTGGGATGTAGACTGATCTTTTCCAATCCTCTGGCCACTGCTGAGTTTTCCAAAGTTGCTGGCATATTGAGTGTAGCACCTTAACAGCATCATCTTTTAAGATTTTAAATAGTTCGACTGGAATGCCATCACCTCCACTGGCCTTGTTGTTAGCCATGCTTTCTAAGGCCCACTTGACTTCACTCTCCAGGATGTCTGGCTCAAGGTCAGCAACCACACTATCTGGGTTGTCCGGGACATCCAGATCTTTCTGGTATAATTCCTCTGTGTATTCTTGCCACCTCTTCTTGATGTCTTCTGCTTCTGTGAGGTCCCTACCATTTTTGTCCTTTATCATGTCCATCTTTGCACAAAAGGTTCCTTTAATATCTCCAATTTTCTTGAACAGATCTCTGGTTTTTCCCTTTCTATTATTTTCCTCTATATCTTTGCACTGTTCATTTAAGAAGGCCCTCTTGTCTCTCCTTGCTATTCTTTGGAAATCTGCATTCAATTTTCTGTAGCTTTCTCTATCTCCCTTGCATTTTGTTTCCCTTCTCTTCTCTGCTATTTGTAAGGCCTCGTTGGACAGCCACTTTGCTGTCTTGCATTTCTTTTTCTTTGGGATGGTTTTTGTTGCTGCTTCCTGTACAATGTTACGAGCCTCCATCCATAGTTCTTCAGGCACTCTGTCCACCAAATCTAGTTCCTTAAATCTGTTCCTCACTTCCACTGTGTATTCATAAGGGATTTGGTTTAGATTATACCTGACTAGCCCAGTGGTTTTTCCTACTTTCTTCAGTTTAAGCTTGAGTTTTGCTATAAGAAGCTGATGATCAGAGCCACAATCAGTTCCAGGTCTTGTTTTTGCTGACTGTATAGAGCTTCTCCATCTTTGGCTGCAGAGAACATAATCAATCTGATTTCGGTATTGCCCATCTGGTGATGTGCATGTGTAGAGTCGCCTCTTGTGTTGTTGGAAAAGAGTGTTTGTGATGACCAGCTTTTTCTCTTGACAAAACTCTATTAGCCTTTGCCCTGCTTCGTTTTGAACTCCAAGGCCAAACTTACCTGTTGTTCCTTTTATCTCTTGACTCCCTACTTTAGCATTCCAGTCCCCTATAATGACAAGAACATCTTTCTTTGGTGTCAGTTCTAGAAGGTGTTGTAAGTCTTTATAGAATTGGTCAATTTCAGCCTCTTCAGCATGGGTGGTTGGTGCATAAACTTGGATTACTGTGATGTTGAAAAGTCTGCCTTGGATTCGTATTGAAATCATTCTATCATTTTTGAGATTGTATCCCAGTACAGCTTTTCCCACTCTTTTGTTGACTATGAGGGCTACTCCATTTCTTCTACAGGATTCTTGCCCACAATAGTAGATATGATAATTGTCTGAATTGAACTCGCCCATTCCCGTCCATTTTAGTTCACTGACGCCCAGGATGTCAATGTTGATTCTTACCATCTCCTGTTTGACCACATCCAACTTACCAAGGTTCATAGATCTTACATTCCAGGTTCCTATGCAGTATTCTTCTTTGCAGCATCGGACTTTCCTTTCACTTCCAGGCACGTCCGCAGCTGAGCGTCCTTTCGGCTTTGGTCCAACCACTTCATTAGCTCTGGAGCTACTTGTACTTGTCCTCCGCTCTTCCTCAGTAGTATATTGGACGCCTTCCAACCTGAGGGGCTCATCTTCCAGCGTCATATCTTTTAGCCTTTTGCTTCTGTTCATGTGGTTTTCTTGGCAAAGAGACTGTCTCTCTCAGAGTAATAACACTAGAAGAGTCATTAGGAAAACTTTCTTATAATTGCTGTACCTTGCCCTGGTAACATCCCAAGAGTCAGAAGAGGCAGTAAGAAAATTCCCCTCCTGAGTGCTTGCCAAAACACTGCCCTTCTGATCTGGTAAATGTGGTGAAAGGGAAGATGGAGAGGTGTAATTAGGGTATTGGTGAGTAGAAAGGATTTGGAGGAGGAAGAAATTATGTATTGGGGGTTTGGCCAGAGAGCAAACTCAACTGTGACTCAGAAATATGCTGAAAACTCCCCAGTTGAGGAAAATACCTCTGCTTATTTCATGCTCAGCAAATCATGGGTGATTCCACAAACGTGTGTATTCTGGAAATTGGTGATATTTGTTATTAAATGTAGCACTTCGTAAATCTCTTTTTACATCTTTGTGTACATAATATTTTGCATTTTGAGAATAAACTTTTGAAAAACAAAATGCTATTGCTATCCTGGAAAATACTGTTTTCACTCTGCAAATTCTTTTTTATTTTCTAGCATCCAGAAAATCAGATGGTGATAGCAGTGATCAAGACAGCATGAAGGTAAACTCTGAAGGCAGGAGAGCATATCATGAAGTGTTTACTTTCTTTAACAGGGCAGGGTTTTCAAAACTTTCTTCTTTACAGTGACATCCTTAGTTGTAGTAGTTTGCTTTTAACTGGCAATAGATTAAACTAAATATCTATGCTTACATAGGCTGAAATCATGTCAAGCAAATGATATAATAGAGATTTCATAAACAAGTAGGCATTTTTTTAAAGTGAGCATTCATCTGCTATTCTGTTTTGCTGCCATTTGTTCATATACAGCTGAAATAACTAGCTGAAAGTGCCAGTTTGGCCACTCAGAGTAAGCAGCAACCAGGTTGACAGTGCTGTGATGTCACAGTAGCATTTGAAACATTATTTTTAAAAGATAAAATTTTAGTGATAATATTTTCTAACAAAAAAAATTGATTGTTACTGTACTAATACAGTACATTGCTCTTAAATTAATTTTAATTACTTTTTCCAACCCTGCCAAAAAAATAGAAAAATGATCCAAATTACCCATAAAAACAGCAATTTGAAAGTAGTAAAAAGCATTGTTCACTGCACCAGTAACAGTAATTGTATTGGAAAAGGAACATTGTTGTGACCTTAGTATTGCCGAAAGAAATGTATTACAGGGAATGTAATACTTATAATGCACTACATCCAGACCCTACATCACATTTTTGTTCAAGACCTTTCTCTGTGGAGGGTGGCATTTCTTGTAATCATATGGACAGAAATAATTGTGATTTCCCCAAATCTAGAATTGCTCAGGAATTTCAGTAGCATCCCTTCTATGTTGCATCATAAACAACATGGAAAAACAAGGATTTAAGATCAGTTTCCCTCCCTTGTCTACTTTTGCCCAGTGAAGAGATAACATTCGGAAGAGCTTTCAAGGGTCCGCCCACCCCAGGAGAGGTTTTGTGCCTTTTTGGTTGGCCTAGGATAGAATCACTTCAGTGTGGAGCTGGGGATTTGTTTTGTGCCAACACGGCTACCGTTCCTTTTGTTTCTTTGAGACATTACCTGTAACATTTTGTGGATAAGAAAGGTGTAACTGCATTACTTTCACAAAATTACAGTCATTGGCATGCTTCCCAAAAAGTGCAATAACATTTTTTGTTGTTCTTTTTAAAACGTTGTTTTTTGAAAGAGAAAGTACAAAACAACCCACAAGCCCAGTTTCTGCCAATGAACTGGTAGTGAGACAAATGCCTTTTGAAACAGAAATGTAGCCTGCAAGCTTTAGCTTTCACTTGTATGTTTCCCTTGCTGTGTGGATTGGCTTGAAAGCATCAAAGGTTTAATTTTGGGATTTCTTCTTCTCAGCTGAAGTCTAGCTGGCTAACTCTGAAAGGGGACATGGATGCCAGAACCAGTTCTTCAGAACTGGATACTCAGTCACTCCCACAAAGTCCTGGAACTGACAGAGATCTTCAACGACTAAATAATGATGCAAATTGTACCTACCTAAGTAAGTTTTCCCCCTCAGTTGTGTCAGTTAGGGACACAGTATTGAAAGCCTAGAACAAACTTGTCCCACTTTGGTTAAAACAAATACAATAGGTATATCAGAAGGATTATCATTTTTGATACTTGAAAGTGACCTTATATTAATATTGTAATGCATATACTCGTAATAGCAGACAAACAAAATTAAATTGATGTGAAATTACTGCTGTGGTTTATAGGAGGGTAGATGTTGGAGATGTCCAACTTTGATTTGTTACCTATTTCCTGGTCATATGTTGAAGTACATACTTTTTTTGAAGCAGGCTTTATAAAATATTTGATGGAATATGAAATAAACTCATGTCTTTAAGTTGCACTGTTAAATTGTATAAATATTGTTCATCTGGAAGATTTAGAATTAGTTATATGTTTGTTAATTTTTGGAAGACAACTTACTGCTTGAAAGTGAAAATCTTCCCATTCCTCATCTATCTTGAATTTGTACAAACAGGAAAGAGTTCTTGAAATATTAAAATACGATAAATGAGAGAAAGAAGGCCACACACCTGATAGTTTTATAGAAAAAATGAGTTTATTTATTAACCTTTGAAACAAATGTTCACAAATATGTACATTCTTATGTATCAATTCCCCTTATAAAATTGTGTTGTTGGACTGTATGCATGTGTAAATTATTGTTACACATTATTGTTACCTTGGAAAGAAAGAAGTAGTAGAAGTAGTAATAGCAATAAAGCGAAGTGGTAATTAGAAGCCAGTCCCATGGAGCTCAGTGTACTTTGCTCAACTGCTTTTAAGTGCATATAGAATGAATCTTTGTGAGGCTTCTTTTTTCATTATTCTCCATGTTGTTACCCTCTGTAGAAGTTACTCAGATTTTGTTCTTTCTTTCTTTGTAACAGAAGCACCACTGTACAATTAATTTATCAGGTAATTTTTGTCCAATGATGGGCAACATCAGGGACATTTGGGGCAGCTAGTATGAAATCTTCCATGGTACGTGTTGAGGCGCATAGAGTACACTGACATAGGTGTGGATTTGCCTGTTCTTCTCCACATTTGCAAGGAACTGTGTCAGTACAAACCCCCCATTTTCTTAGGTTCACCTCCAATCTGTAACCTATTAGGTGACTTCCAAGTAATCCAGTTCTCACTGTGACTGGGAGCTAGAGCTCCCTGGGGTTCCATCCATTTTAAGAGGTGGGTAATGCTTACTTTCCACATGATAGTCCTGGCATTCTCTGCTGTATTTTCAAGATTTACAGATATTCTGAAAAAACTTTTCCTTGATTTTAATCTGGGAGAGGAAGAATGCTAGCACATTTAATGTAGATGCTTAAGTCTTTCATGGTTAGTAGCCTACCTCTCTCCATATGCCACTGGATGTAGTGCTTGCTAGATAATCGATTTTATTGGAGTGGGGAGGTCAGGCATCCAGGAATAGTTCTACACTGCAGCTTTCACTGAGTGCTCTGTCTAGCTGTTCTGAATTGGCTCAACTACCGTATATCACACCATGTTGGCTTATTCACCTGTGGAATAGCATACACCTAAGGCAATGATTCTGTTTTAGTGGCTGTATGCCCCACCTGGTTCCCAATAGCTTTCAAAGAATATTGTTCCTTGCAGAGACCGTTTGCTTTGCACTTTAGTGGTGTTTCTTATAAGACAGTATATGATCCAAAGTAACAGATATTTGGAGGCAAAACAATGATCTAGCTGGATGCCCTTTCAGGTAACCTGAAGTTTCCGTGAGGCCTGCTTGTTTTTCAGGCACGTATTTGAGACTTAGCAGTGTTGGGTTGAAGTAGCTTTCTATCGTAATATGTGCCAGGTTCTTCTAATGCATTCATTTAAGATATGTTCTATCTTCTGAATACTCTCTGACTGAGCAGCAACTGTCAGATTGTCAGCATAAATAAAACTATTGGTGCTTTGAGAAACTGATTGCTCACTGGTGCAGATGTAAAACAAAACAGGAGCCTGTGCACTGCTCTGAAGCAAACCGTTCCTTTAAGTCCCCCATAGACTGTGTTGTTCTTGAAATTAATGAAAAATCTGTAATTTTGCAAAATCGTTGTTGCTGCTTTGGTTACCTTATAATCTTTGGTTAGATTATAACATTTTTACAGTAAGGTTTGATAATGAACACTGTCATAGGTGGCCAAGTGGCCAATAAAACTTACCCCTGTGATCTTCCTAATTTCAAATCCATCATCAATATGTTGGGTTAAATTGTTGCTGTACAATATTTCCCAGGTTTAAAGCCAGCCTATTTTTGGATGCAGAGTAGATCCACTACCTCCATTCGATGGTTAAGAATAATTTTTTTCAGGTCTTTGTACAAGTGACCTGAAATTTTTTGAATATGTGAATTCTTTACCAGGTTTCAAAATAGCAATCACTTGTGATTTTTTCCAGATTTTCAGGAACCTGAGAGAGTAAAGGCAGTTATTAAAGAAATCAAGTAGCCACTTTTTTGTTACTGTGCCAAAATATTTTATATATGCAGATGTCGTTCAGACATGCTGACTTGACATTTTTTGAGCTATGAAGAGCTTTTTCCAATTCGTTTAAGCTAAATGGTATTCTAAGGTCTCCAGCTGCTTGCTTCTTTCACATTTAAGTTCTAACTTCTATGATGAAGTTCAGATCTGTCACTAATGGGGAGAAGATGGGCTATTTAATTTGCTGAAATGTTTGCATGATATAAACTTTACTTGGGTCATTCTTAAGCCAATCAGAATGATCTTTTCACTGCCTTGATAAACTGTTCATAGGCCTCTGAGGCTGGACAGGTGTTCAGTATGAGTCTGTCCAATATTGTGCTGAATTCTGCCAATCAGATTTTTTTTAAATGCATCTACTAAAGAATAGTACTATTGATGTTCAAACTGCCACTGTGAGTTGGCATTTTATGAGTCAGTGCTGCATATTTAGAATTGGGGCACAACTGAATTCATGCACTATCAGACTATAAACTCATTAGCAAATTTCAAGTCCAGGTTATAATCTCATTGTTATCTTCTTCTGCTGAAAGGTGGGAGAAGTTTGCTATTATGAATAAGGGATAGTTGGAAGCTTTTTGCTTATTTTAGCACTGTTTCTCATTTATAATCATTAAGTGCATATCCCCATACAGTACTGTGACTATTGAAGTCTCCAAGTGTAACATTTATTTTTTGCTTATGAAAATTACCAGGGAGGTTTATAAACAGAGGATATTGTGCAATTGCTCCATTCCACTGTTATTATCTGTATACCAACCTGTTCTGGTGGCTGTCTCTGTGTGTTCCTTGAATATAAAGTATATCACAGTTATGTGTCTGGCAAAGCTGATGCAACAGCTCTTTCTTAGATGTTGATAAGTTCTCTATATTGATAGAAATCATGGTGAACTTTGCCCCTAAAAAGGGGGCATTTCATTATTGATGGACTCTTGCTGGCCATTGTCATATAGTCACTTATCCAGTGGTGTTCTCTTTGCTTTACTCTCCATGGCATTGATCTATGTAGAAGCTATGTAGATTTTGTTGAGAACCATCATTGAAGAGAAGGGTTATAAGAGTGAATTACATATTTGGGAATGATAAAAGATGGAATCTGCTGCTGCTGGCTGTATGGCTAAGAGAAAGAGAGAGAAAGAAAGAGGTGTGTGAGAGGAAGTGAAATTAAGACTGTCAGTATAAATCTATTGGTGAAGAAGCAACCTAGCAAACAATATATACAGAGAGCACACTAGGGAATCCTAGCTGTCTGTCTTCCTATATCCCCCCTCAACATACATAATAGTAAAATCCTTTTTGCTTTGTTACAGAGCTTAAGGCAAAGGAATTAATATTCATTTGCTTCTAGCTGACAGTTAACACTGCCACTGCAATTGTCAAGTGTGCACATATGCACATCAGCTTGGCATGCACTTCGGAATCCCAGCAGGGACTCATTAATTGCTGGCTACATGCAAGTGAATTTTTCACTTGCAGAGCATGGAAATAGCATATTAATTTGAATGTAAACATTAAATTTGATATTTTTCCAGCCAAACGGCCCAAAATGCCATCAATAAATGTAAAACTATGAGAATAATCTGTTAAAAATTATCTTAACAGCAATTTTATTTGTTCAACACTGTCTGAAAGCTTGTTGATTAGCAAAGGAAGTCAAAACTAGATTAGGCCATTGAATCAATGGAACTTACAGAGGAGATGATTCTTCAAGTCCCCACTGATTCAGTGGACTTACTTTAGTATTGACTTACTACACTAAGCAACAGGATTTCAGTCAGTATTATTTATTGATGTGTCCTCTACAGAGTTTGCATGCTCCCCCCATAGAAACGTAATATTCACACATCGTGAGTAAAAAAATATTTTAGAAGCCATGATTAGGTGTTTTGGGACTACAACTCACAAAAGCTGTAGAAAATATAAAGTCTTCTCAATATTAAGTTAACAAAAGCAATTAATTATAAAGAAAATATATATAAGATGTTCTATAAATGGTATATGACACCTGAAAAATTATTGAAAATATATCAAACAAATGTTGAAAATGCAAATTAAAAGAAGGTAGTTTTTATCATATGTGGTGGACTTGCAGGGAAGTTAAGAGCTTTTGGAAACTAGTCCATGAGATTTTACACAAAATGTCCTCTGTAATTCCATATGAACCTGAACTGTTTTTTGTTGAATATAATACCACATTCGATAGAAAAAGAAAAATGATATTTGATCATACATGTAACTACAGCAGCAAGAATTTTATATGCCAAATACAGGAAAAAAGAGGAGACTCCAACAATCCAGGAGTTAGTAGAAAAATTTTTCAAAGCAGCAGAGATGGATATTTTAACCGAAGTATTAAAAGACAAAGAAATTGTTGAGGCTAGAAAAAAATGGGAACCTTTGTATAATTGGATGAGAGATGAGAAAAGGAATGGGTTAAAATTATAAGAAAGAAGATATACTTGTAGATCTTAAAGGCTTAGAAAAAATTGGTAAGATTAGTGTGAAGTAAGCTTAGTAAGAAAACATATCGGTAAAAGTCATAATGATATATATTGTTCTCTACCACATTCTGTAATTTTTATTTACCCCAGTACCTTGTTCCAAATCCCCTTCCCTATGATCTTCCCTGACCCAATGGAAAATGAATAAAATATATATATTTTTAAAAAAGAAAATATAAGTCTTCTGGAAATTACAGCTCGGCCAGTGTAGTGTCAATGGCACAATTGGCAATATTGGCACAATTTTTGTGGCAAGTTATGAGATCAGTGTAGATATTGGTTGAATACGTTCCTAGTATCATTCCTCTATGGGTTCAATGTCTATATAGGGCATCCAAAGTTTGGGAGTACTTTTGAAAACCTTTATAACCAAACCTGTGCTTTCTCTTTATCTAGGAAAATCTGAGGGAACCTATCTCTCTTTATTAGGTTTATTTTGCACCAAGAATTGGACAAACAGTTAAATCTGAAATCATTTCTGTGCCCTGATCCATTCTCTTAAAATCATGTATAAAGAAAGCATGTTACAATATTTTTAAAGGTTGAAATTAGTATATGGGTAGAGCACTTCAATGTTGTGCCCTTTGGTGTATTCTTTACCCTGAGTACTCTGGTGTGGGACACAATAGTCTGCTACATATGGAGACTCTCCATTCAGTTGGGCATGCTGGCTGAAGATATTGGAGCAATCCGCAGGGACTGAGAGCTTTCCTACTATCTTGCTCCTTTACATTTCGTCCAGTGCTGGGAATTCAGTGGATCTTCAGTCTTCCATACCAGAGTGGAGTCTAATTATGTGATAGAATCTTTGCAGCTAATAACATAAGATCAGCTATATATAAAGTTTATTCTGCCTTCTTTCTTACCTGGCACAGCCTGTACAATATCACTTGAATACTGGAAATGAGCTGTGTTTTTTGTAATCAATGCACATGTAGGACAATGTATTTCTCCTCTTTGTCTTCACAGGATTTCCATATTCCAAATCTGCATCTCTTCCTGACTATGGGAAAAATGGCTTACACCATGTAGGTAGACTTAAAAATGTCTAACAACATACACAATGTTCTATTTGGTCAGATTGATGAGCTTAGGAGATCTGTGCAATCAACTGCAAATGAAGCCTATGAGCCAATCCATGATTAGCCACCAAACAAAATGACACAAATTTGTAACGACAAAAAAACTGTGCTAGGAGAAATGAATGTCCTTTGTCACTGAAGGAAGGAGGTTCTGCGTCTAATTCCAGAGCCAGTTTCTCTTATAGTTTAGCCCAACATTTTTTTATCCTTCAGTTCTAGCCTTTTTGCCTCTGACCGGGGCTCTTCAAGGTATCAGGCTTTGTGCTTCATCATCATTGTCATTATCGTTATCATTATCATTAATCATTTGAAACTTGGTCATACCAGGTTTGAGCTAGAGACAGGCAATAAAAAACAAACTAAGTATTAGTCTTCTATATTAAGAAACAAAATCAAATAATAATGAATTCACACTTCAGTAAGATGATAAACTCTGCAATCTCTACATAGAATATGCCCCATTAAATTCAGTGGGACTTACTTCCAGGTGGTGGGTTTAGAACCTCAATGCAATACCCATGCATGCCACTGCAACTACTAGGCTACACTGTGGCACTTGTCAGGTTATTTCTGCCTCCAGTACAGTTTTTCCAGTGAAGGTGCATAGAGCAGTTCTGTGTCATCATAATTAATTTTACTTCAATGTCCTTTTAAATTCAGTTTAAAACCAGCTCCATTGTGATAGATTTAGCCAGAAAATATGCCTCAAAACAAATGAGTCTTCAGTGCCAAGTGGCAGTGATAAAGAGGCCTTATGAGTTTACACAGCAATTAAATTCATATTTTGAATTCATATTCAATAGTATTCATATTTTATTTATTTAAAATGTTTTATCCTGCCTTTCTCCTTAAAAGCACCCAAGGCAACTTACATAATTGAAAAGACAATATTTGGAAACTAGAAAACAATAAGTATACAAATATTTTAAAAGAATTAAGCAAGCATTTTACTCTTAAAATGGTAAATAAAATCAGTACTAAAAACATGTTAGTAGGCTGACCGCCGAAGAATTGATGCTTTGGAATTGTGGTGCTGGAGGAGACTCTTGAGAGTCCCCTGGACTGCAAGGAGAACAAACCTATCCATTCTGAAGGAAATCAACCCTGAGTGTTCACTGGAAGGACAGATCCTGAAGCTGAGGCTGCAATACTTTGGCCATCTCTTGAGAAGAGAAGACTCCCTGGAAAAGACCCTGATGTTGGGAAAGTGTGAAGGCAAGAGGAGAAGGGGACGACAGAGGACGAGATGGTTGGACAGTGTCATCGAAGCTACCAACATGACTTTGACCAAACTCCGGGAGGCAGTGGAAGACAGGAAGGCCTGGTGTGCTCTGGTCCATGGGGTCACGAAGAGTCGGACACGACTAAACGACTAAACAACAACAACAACTAAAAACATGTTTAAATTTAATAACAAACCCATCTTTTTTATATTTTAGGGTGCCAATATGAACCAGGATGATGCTGACCAGGATGCTGCCTGGGGGAAGAGAGGTATACTATAACATCTTGTTTGTCAGCACAAGCATCCCATTTCTGCTTTCCCACAGAAAGGGAGGGTGGGGAAGGTGACCCTCTTCTGTGTGAGTTGTATCTAGAGATGGGCACGAATTGCTGGTTCGGCGATTCAACATGGTTTGTCTCCCAGCCAAAGAGCTGATCTACGGTTCCACACCTCCTCCCCCCCAGCAGGTGCCCACTCAGCAGCAGTACCCCCCCTCCTCCTGGTGCTGCTTCCAAATGGGTGCCCGCTCGAGAGGATGGGGCACTGCACTGCTGATCAGCTGTTCAGCCAGGAAACAAACTGCGCCATACTGCTGAACCAGTGGTTCATGCCCCTCTTCAGTTGCGTCCATGCTTCCTTCCTCCAGATTCCCACAATATCTGTCCCACAATATCTGTCTCTTTAGAGTTCAACCTGGACTGCATTAATAACCATAAAGCAAACATTACGTTGTTCCGTATAGTGCAGATGAATTTAAAATGCCTTTGGATTAATGCAGTGATTGCCAGTTTGGTATCAGACTGCCAGTATACGATACAAAGATGGTGTCAGAAGTGGATCCCAGACGTTTCAGCTGAACATTGGTCAGAAAATGCTGAGGACTACTGGTTTTGAGATATCCATTGTCATATCAATGCTCCCTCTGCTCCACAAAAAGCTCTTCCATATGCTATTATTCCACCTTACCACAGTATTATTGAATGGTCTTTTTAATTGGCTTTCCTTTCCTGAGGATACATATGCCAACACAACAGCCATGAGGCATACACTTTGTGCTGCTATATTTACACTAACTGTGTGTTGTCGACTGGTATACTGAATGGTACAAGGAGACCAAGGAGCCTCTACAGCCCCAATGTGAAGTGACTCTGCAGAGCAGACCTTTTAGACAGAACCTGTATTAAGAAAATAATGATTGTCAAAGATAGTATATTAATACCAGCTAGATCTGCAGTAATGTACTAACTATTTTTGTGTTTGTTGTTGTTTCTTTTGTATCTTACAGAATACAAGGTAAGGAGTGCTTGAGCACAAGGAAGTTAAGAATCATCTCCAATAGGCCCCGCCTTGAGGCAGAGTGATATAGAAGCCTCAGGCAGCAGTGAAGTGGGAAGAAGTATTGACAGACTGAAGGACAGCGCTCTATGGCACCATGCAACCTACCTTTCCTTTCCTGAATGTGGCGGCTGCCCTCAGGTGCACTGTCTCATTGCCAGTGGTGAAGTATGTGTCTGCTGCTAGCCCACAATGTCAGGGGCAGGGAGATCTTCATCTCAGGCAGGAAAATGTCTTGAGCCAGCCCTGAATCAACACTTCTGAACAATGTTCTGTGTATTCCCTTTATTTAAAAACAACAACAAAAACACTCAGTGACAAGGGATAATTTATTTTTTTCTAGGCAACATACCTTATGTTTTTGTTTGTTTGTTTTATGTAATAGGTCTATCCGTATGAAACACTTATTGTAACAAACAGAGTTCGGGTGAAATTACCAAAGGATGTAGACAGAACGAGGCTGGAGGTAAGAAAGATCTCTGCTTATAATTTTTCACAGTATAGAGTTTGAAATATGAAATCCCTTCACATGGATTCAGAATGGACATAAATTGTTTTCCAGTAGAATTAATAAAAGATGCATTCTTCATGGCAGCTGATGTTCCTAAGATATGTGGAGGCACCTGTAAAATGCATCAGATAGAAAGATGGGTAGATAGATTTTCCAAGATGCTCATAGGCCATGCCGTATGTAAGGGAGGTCAAACAAAGAGTCTCCCACAGTAATGTTTAGGCAACAGGAGGAGATGGTACGTAGTAGAGAGAGAGTGATGGCATAGAGACAAGCTCCTATTATGAACTAGTGCTGAACCAGCTGCATCTGGGGCCAATTTATAATGGCCTTGGGATAGACTATAAATGCTTCAGCTTTCAGGTTCAATACCATTTGCTATCTTTAGTCCCACCTCAAAATACTCATAACACCTAGATTTCTTACCATAGTCTTTTCTAGGAAAAGATATCTGTGTTTTATGTGTCCAGTAAATTTCTTCAGCATAGCAGACTTCTGGGTTTGATTTGTCATGGTAGATAGTGATCTAGTTTAGTTTTATTACTAAAATATGGTTTTGTGTTATGTTATGCAACCCTAAGGCTGTTAAGCCCTCTTCTCCACCTCTGGAGTGAGTGTGAGGAAGAAATACTTTCTTCTTGTTTCCATCCAACCATTGTTTATTGTTAAGTTTAGGAAAGAGTTGAGCAACAAGAAGCCTGTAATGCCGCTAGGGCTTGACAATATTCCCACACTCTATTTTTTTTAATGAATCATGTAAGTCCCCTTGTTCCATTTAGGGGGCATGGGGGAATTTTGACATATTTTGAGTGTGTCCAGCACCTCTGCTCCCCATGTCTACAGCTTTCTAAAAAAGAGAACTTTAAATAGATATTTTGGCCACTGGATGGCAAAAATTGTCTTTTCAGTTTGACAGACAGACAGACAGACAGACAGACAGACAGAAACCTTTATTGGCATACTGTACAAATTAAAACACACTAAAATACAGCTAAAATGTTCAACGGTTAACAGGTGGCAGGGAAGAGCCAAATGCATATTAGGGCTCGGCATTCTGCGAGAGCACACTACGTCGTCTCTGCATGATGGAATAGACGTATCTAGCAGTTGTCAGGGTCAGTTCCTTAATAGTGCCACTTAGGAGATGTTGAATTTTTTTCAGATCGTCCCATCCAGAATGGGAGGAGAGGAAGGTGCTCAAATAAGACAGGCGAATGTCCTTATACAAAATACAGTAGAATAGCATATGCTGCAGGGATTCAACCTCTCCCTGACCACACGGGCATACTCTCAGTTCTATAGGTAAACCCATATACCTGCCCTGCGCTAAGCTCGATGGTACTATATTACACCTGGCAAGGGTAAATGCCCATCGATCTTGTGGCTGTTCTAAATGATAGAGATAGTTCGGTCTACTGCCATGGGAGAGGGGCAGCTGAAAATGAAGTGGCGAACAGACTCTTTGGGCAGCACTATGCAGAGTTTGCCCCTCTATATCCAGAACTCTTTTTTTGATTGTATGGAACACCCTGGACGGGGGTATTGAGCCCAGCAGATCTGGTGACAACCCCAGGGTCTTGATTTTCTTAAGAAATAGGGCCAAACCTTTTGGAAACAGACTGTCTGCCAGCAGCACTTGAAATAAGATGTCCTGGGCTGAAAAGAAACAGATTCTAATCCAATACTTAAAGAATCTGAGCCAAGCCTGAGTCTCAATCCTGTGTTGACCGCCTTCAAGGCATAGGGTAGCATAAGGCACACAATGGGGCAGGCCAAAGATTTTATACAGAAATGTTGATTGGACCCTTTCCACAGAACTGTGTAACGCAGTTTGGAACCCTAGTTTTGTAAGAAAAAATGAAGGGTGAGGAGCACAGGAGTGATGCAGCCCTCCAGTGTTCAGGGGCAGATGTGTGTGGCTTCTGGGCCTCTTGATATTGCCTGCTGCTGGTTTGGGGAAATAAGCCAGAACTGTAAAGTGCTGTTTTAACTTGGCTTATTCAGAATAACTACCAAGTTTGGTAGCTCTATGGGTTGGAAACGGAGATGAGCACCGCCGCCTCAAGTCGGACACGACTGGACAAATTGTCAAGGGGAACCTTTACCTTTACCTACCTTGGACATTAAGTGAATGTATCTTCCATTGACAATAATTGAAGATCCAAAAATAACAATTACCTTTTCTTCTTGTAAGAAATATGCAGATATTTTTGTTGTCATCTGGCTGTTGTTTCATGTTTTATTATTTTATTATCTAGCCATAGATTGGTTCTATTTATTCTACTATTTATATATTATCATTATGGTTTTTTATGATATTTTAGTTTGATGGTTTGAACGTTAGTATATAAATAAACTTAGGTAATTAATAAATGTGTATTTAATTGGAAATTGTACATGGCTGAAGTTATTTCCCAAAATACTGATATAATAAAATCTTGGTCAATTTCTTTCTAGTACACTTTATAAAGGGAAGGTGATCCACTTTAGAAATACTTATGGTTTCTCCTCTTCTTTTTTTCAAGCGGCACCTGTCCCCTGAAGAGTTTCAAGATGTTTTTAAAATGAGCATTGAACAATTTGAACGGCTTGCACTGTGGAAAAGGAATGAGCTAAAGAAAAAGGCTTTACTTTTCTAGTATGCCATAGATGTAGAAGAAAATGCTTACTAAAAACAAACTGCACACTTGCCACATCTTCTCATGTGCACTTGCTGTTGACCTCTTGTCCAGCTTTATTGTGTTAGGAAAGCAAAGGCAAAGAGAAAGGAGGGAAACACAGCCTTTTTGTGGCCCAGATCCCAGATAAATAGTCTCTACGGGGTCTCCAAAGGATATAATGTGTTTTGCTTTAAAGTAATGATTGCTTTAGCTGCTGCTTGTTTGCAAAAAAAAGTAATTTTAAATCAGAAAAAAAACAAGAGTCATTTGACTACCAATAACAACAACAACAATCATCATCGTCCAGCTACCATTTTTGCACTAGTCAGCATAACCTGTAGAAGATCAGAACAGAGGTGAAAATAAACTTTCCCAAAAAGCAAAAGAAAGTGCTTTTTTGAAGCAAATGTGGTGAAAGCCAAAGAAAAGCATGTTGAAAAGTCAATCCTACAATGTTTGTGTGTGACATCTTTTTAGGAATAAAAGCAAATCTATAATAAAGCACTTTAAGTCTCATTCTCTCACTTAAATGCAAGCTACTGTTTTAAATGTAAAGTTGCAAATTAAAACTGGCTGTAAAACTTTTATTTTAGTAAACATGGATTGTAATGTAAATGTAGTCAGACTACAGTAGAGGCTGTTCAACCTACAATCAATTTTAGACAAAGTGCTTGATTTAAAACATGTGAACTATTTACTTCAGTGGGATACATTTCCCCATATCTAAGTACTTTGGGTTGATTCAGCTGGAGCTCATATAGAAATTAATTCTCCACTTCACAAAAGTAAATGCATTCTTGTGTTGAAATATCATAAAGCTGTGCAATTCTGTCTATTTCTATTTTTTCTACATTTCACTCTGATACAAAGAATGTGTAGTGAATCTTGATTCTATGCACACACTGGTGTCCACATTAAAAATATTGTTTTGTAACAAATGTTATATGGTTTGTTACTCCAGTTTTGCCTTATTTAAGAATATATGATTATAATGAATGGTAGATGAGGTGGGGGAATCCAGTTCCCATGCAATGTAATAAAAACAACATCCTGTTAATGTACATCTATTTACATGTGACTTTGTATGCAAGGAAACCTCTGCAGTGACAAAACATTTGCAAGCACACTAATAGTTAGGAATCTGGTGATTAGAACTTATGGTCTTTCAAAGCAATGAATAAAAGGTGCCATACTACACATGTCCACTCTGAAGTAAGCTATACTGTGTTCAAGTTGAGTTATGGAGAGTCAGCAGTGATGTGTCAAGTAAAAAGAAGTGAAACCCATATATAATGCCAAAACTGTGACATGAAGGTAAATGCCACTGTGATTTACTTCATGCAAGTCCTCATGTGATTACAAATCATTACCTGAAGTCAAAGGAATGAAATTGCAAAGGGAGATATACCCCATGAGACATTGTGCAGCTATTCTCCTTCTAACAGGTTTTTTCTTCCTGATACAAACAAGAATGGAAGAAGCTGTGGAAAAACTTAGAAAGTTTACCAATAAAAGATGAAGTCTGGATTCCATGTAAAATTCTCTGAGTAAGAAAAGACAAATGTATAAGAAAATCTTCCTCTCTCAAGGGAGAAAATAATGCAGAAACTAGCCTGGTAGGTGATCTTTCTTGTTCGGATGGGCAAAAATATTTCTAGGTGGGGCACTGGAGTGTGAGCCATATTTATTGTGTGCTGCCAAATCAATTCTGACTTATGCTGACCCTTTCCAGGGTTTTCTAGGTAGAAAGTACTCAGCAGTGGTTTACTGTTCCCTTCTTCTGGGGGCATCCTGGGACTCAGCAACTTGTCCAGGACTGGCTCTTCTGGGATGCACAATAGGGAATTGAACTCCCAACCTCTGGTTCCACAGCCAGATGCCTAGCTCACTGAGCCACACAACCCTAGCTAATTGATCCACCCTCCACTAGTAGAGAGAATGTATGGGTGGGGCAGGGAAAGAACAGGCAGGGGCCTTCCTCCTTGCTTTGCCTCCATGCACAGGATGTGTTCACTGAAATAACGAGCTACGTAAAAGTTAACTAAAAAGTTAAATGTGAACATAAGTAATTAAGTGATTGGCATATTTTTTATTTCATCAAAATAAGGCATACTACAGATAAGAGTGGGCAAAGGGGTAATGAAATATGCCAAATAAAATCATTTATGCTAAAACCAGGAAGTTAAAATTATTGTGGTTGCATCATGACAGCACCAACATTAAAACACAGATGTAGATATAGAAAGAGAGCACACCATGATGCAACCGTAATCAAGCACTTAGGAATGGTGGTGTTGAGAACGTTGGCCAAAATTCTGTTTCTTAGCATAATCACATGATTCACATGGGCCTACTTTAACTACAACTTGTTTTATTAGGATAGGCCCATTTAAGACAATGGAACTTATGGAGGAGTTTATTCACCAACTCCCCATTGATAGATTCAATGGGCCTACTGTAGTGTGATTTAGTGCAATATGCAACAGGATTTTGGTCAATATGTGTACATTTCTGGTTGAGGTTAATGTCATTGAGCCTCAGCTTTGTAAAAATATTTACTGCAGAATAGACTTGCATAAATTTAAAGAAACCTTTGCTAAGCATGCAAGAAGCTTTCTGAACATTGATATGTATCTGAAGAGGCCGCTCATACATTTAATGAAACACTCTGGATTACTCTCATTTCTAAGAAATTCTTGCCCACATAAAACTTTTCTTTTGTCAAGAATGTCATTCTTAGGGAGCTAAGTGGATTTATTTGCTCAATACCAGTGAAAATCACTGCAGTGATTACGTTAACATTCTCACAGAATCAGAACTGTAGAGGTAGAAGGGAGCTCCAAGGGTCATTGACTCCAATAAAACAGCAAATGCTTCCTTGAAAGATGGCCATTCAACCTCTGTTAAAAAAACTCCTATAAAAGAATCCACAACTCTCCAAGACAGTCTATTCCATTGCTGAACAGCATTTACCACCAGGCTGTTCTCACCTACAGTTTAGTTAAGATCTGTTTTGCTGAAATTTGAATCCACTATTTTGGGTACTACCTTTTGGAGCAACAGGGGGGGAAAGCTTGTTCCTTCTGTCATTGAATATCTGAAGATTGCTATTGCATCACTTCTCAGTCTTCTTGTGCCCACATCCTTTAACCATTCATCATAGGACTTGGTTTTTCAGAACTTTTACCACCTTGATTGCCTTTTTTCTGGACACAAAATACTCTTTTGGCCCTGATGTGGAAGGTAGAGTGGAAATTGGTCATCCTTAAAATCACCATTGGAATAACTGGGCTTGCAAATTCAAGAAGCAGCCTAGTTTGCGACTTGGAGGCAGGCAGCCTCTCCTGCTCCTCCAGATCAATAGAGCACAGATCCATACCAAGGATGCGGCTAAGGGAGTGCAAGATCTGTATTCTATTTCACCACCTCCCCTGGTTCACTGGGATATTTGCAATTTCTAGGCTAAGTTATCTTGGCAGGAATGTACGCGCCACCAGCTTGTGTTCTTTTGCTAGGGTGGTTTCATATTGTGAGAGCAACACCGCTGGAAAAATATGATTTGCTGTGGAGCAAGTGGTGCCTCTGACAGAGTTCTGTCCATTGAGATTCAGCACTGGCTGGCCTATTGATTCAGATCGACTGGCGAGATGGTCTAACTTGGAAAATATTGTCATCACTGCTCTCCTTTTGAGCACGGTGCATTCACTTAGCAAGTAAAGAAGTTGGATGGTGGAGAGCCGCTCTTGCGTGGGACTTCAAGGCACAGAGGGACCCATGACTCTTCCCTGGCCCTGTCAGAGTGATGACATGCTGCTCACCAGCAGTTGACGGGAGAGATTGTGGGGCACTTTAGGTAACGCCTCAACAGTGGTAACCCCAAGAAGACTGGCAGACAGCTTACTTCCAGAAACATCCCCCTCATTACTCTCCAGAGAGTAAGGCAGGTCACTGATTGTAGGGGGCTCTGCCAATGTGGCTACTTCATTGGGCAAAGGCCTGTCTGAATACTGCTTCACATCAGATGCCACAGACATTTCTAGCAGCTGGAGAATCGGATTCTGTGTTCTTAATCATCTCTTCTATATGAAGCTGTTTCGGGGGTTTAAAAGATGGGGAGCGGCTTGAGGGAGCTTGTTGTCTTTTATTCTTCACCATTCTGAGAGTGCTCACTGGAAGGACAGATCCTGAAGCTGAGGCTCCAATACTTTGGCCATCTCATGAGAAGAGAAATCTCCCTGGAAAAGACCCTGATGTTGAGAAAGTGTGAAGGCAAGAGGAGAAGGGGACGACAGAGGACGAGATGGTTGGACAGTGTCATCGAAGCTACCAACACGAATTTGTCCAATCTCCAGGAGGCAGTGGAAGACAGGAGGGCCTGGCGTGCTCTGGTCCATGGGGTCACGAAGAGTCAGACACGACTTAATGACTAAACAACAACAACATTCTGAGAGTAGCAAAGGAGTAATGAGGTTCATTCAGGGCAAATCAGAGGGTGTAGTGGAGTGGCCTTCAGGCTAAGGGGAGATACTCAGCACAATTCAGGCTGAGGGGAGTATTGCTGAGGTTCTAGCTGAAGTGATGTTTAGCTGCACTTGCACCCTCCCAAATTCCACCGTGCAGAAGTGAATGGCAGAACTTGGTTTGACTATTAGCCTGGTGTTATCTTCCCTGCTTCTTCTGCCAATATCTTGTTAGAGTTATGTGGCTATACAAGAGCAAAAGTCAAAACAGACTCACACATTAGTCTTCAATAATAAAACCAAAGCTCCACAGCTGTGAGCATTAGTAAGTCAGCTGAATTCAGGGCTACATTCAAACAAGTTATCAGCACCTCCTCCTCTTTCTTCTGGGTGTGCTCAGGGATTATGCAGCTTGATTGAGGCCACACAGGCTGGCTCTTCTCTTGGGAGGCAGTGTGGGATTGTATTTGTGACCTCAGCTCCACATCCAGGTACTCCAACTCACTGAGCTATCTAGCCAGCTGTATACATGAATTTGTAGTATCCAGAAGTTTGAGAAGTACCTCTTTCCATTACCATGAAGTCATGTTTGGTCATTCATTCGTTTGTTTGTTTGTTTGTTTGTTCATTCACACATTCAATTTGTATCCTGTTCCCATTAGTATCACAGCACTACTCTGGGTGGGTTACAACATGTAAAACAGAAAACAAAAAAAAGAAAAAAATAGAGACATTAAAACCAACAGCAGTAACCCTAAAAAAACCCCAGATGGCACCTACTAATCCCAGAGTGGGTGGAGGAAAAGAGAGGAGGGGAAAAGAGGAGGGGAAAGAAAAAAGTGGGGGAAGGTGGTCAGCTGGGGTCGGTGAGGAAAGCCTCCCTGAAAAGCAATGTCTTTAATTGCTTCCTAAAAGTCTGCTGCCGAAGAATTGATGCTTTTGAATTGTGGTGCTGGAGGAGGCTCTTGAGAGTCCCCTGGACTGCAAGGAGAACAAACCTATCCATTTTGCAGGAAATCAACCCTGAGTGCTCACTGGAAGGACAGATCCTGAAGCTGAGGCTCCAATACTTTGGCCATCTGATGAGAAGAGAAGACTCCCTGGAAAATACCCTGATGTTGGGAAAGTGTGAAGGCAAGAGGAGAAGGGGATGACAGACGAGATGGCTGGACAGTGTCATCGAAGCTACCAACATGAATTTGACCCAACTCCGGGAGGCAGTGGAAGACAGGAGGGCCTGGCGTGCTCTGGTCCATGGGGTTACGAAGAGTCGGACACGACTAAACGACTAAACAACAACAAAAGTCTGCTAGGCGGAACTCCTCCAGAAGCTGGTTCCATAAAGTTGGAGCCACCATGAAGAAGACCCTACCTCCTGTAAAGGATTTATGGCAAATGACATTAAGGAAAGACACTCCGACAAGTAACATGGACCCAAATCATGGAGCGTTTTTGCATGTGAGTGTCAAAACTGTGAAATGTATTTCCACTTTAAAAATCTGGACTTTGCATCCCACATTTCCCCCAAGGAGCTCAACAGGGGGACATGTATGACCAACCTACATCTTTTCATCTTCAATTCTGTGAGGTAGGTTAGAACTAAAATAGTGGAGGTTTGCCAGCTTTCACATTCTCATTGGAGAATATAATCCTTGGGACCGCGGACCGGCTGAGCCTCTGAGGAAGGCGGGGCACCCCCCACGCCATGAGTGCTCCCCCACCTTTGCGCATGCACAGCGGCGCCTGCACGCCCGCGCACCCCTTCGCACAGGCACGTGGGCACATGCGTAAAGGAGTGGGGGAGCGCTCACGCTGGTGCTGACACGCGCGTGTGCGCAAAGCAGCTGTGGGGAGGGGAGTGCGTGCGGGGGGGGCGGGAGGTCTGTCTCCGTGGCCTGGTCTGGCTCAGGCCACGGACCGGGGGTTGATGACCTCTATACTAATGAACAGATTCTCTGGAGAACCAGTGATGCGTGGTAATGCTGACAGATATCACTGAAGTTCTGAAAATATTGGAGGCAAAAATGGAGCAGAGAGGTAAATAAGGATCTACTGGTGGCATGCCAGATGTAGAAAGAGGTCTGCAGGAAAGGAACATGCAGTGCATGGTGGTATTGATCAGGACCCAAGGAGAATAGGCAGAGTAGTATGTAGAAGTCTGAGTAATTATGCAGGAAGTTGTGTGAATGGCCATGAATAATGTGCAGGGTTTAGATTTATATGGAAAACTTAAGTGGCAGTAGAGCTACAGTTGCTGATTGACATTTGCAGATGTATCTTAGTTAGAAATAATGGGGGAAATTATGAAAATAATATAAACACCTGTAATATTTCCATCAAAATCTTTTATTTAAAAAAAGACACACACATAGCACATCGACAATAAAACTTATAAAACCCATTGGAAATCTTCACAGCACAAAGAACAAAAAAAATGAAGAGTGACACACACATTTCAATCCAAGACATTGCACAGGCTGTGGAATGCTAAATGTGGAATGCAGTTGCCCCCATACAGAAAGGCTGCAGCTTTCCTATAGATTCAAGAGTTGATCCATGGAGGGTTAAGAGACACAGCTGGACGAAAAAGGAGAAAGTACATTAGCTCTTGTTCAGGTGAGCTAACAAATGACGGGGAATTGAAGGTTAAAAGATGGATGAGCCCCAAGAAAGCACAATCCAGTACTAAGAGATCAGGTGTGAGGTATAGTTTTTAGTACTACTCAAAGTGCAACGAGAAAATTCCTCCTCCGGATGTTTTTGTTGATTTCACTATGCCTTCAATTGCTCAGTGGCTCTGGAAATGGAATTAGTTTCTGTGAAACTAAGCCATGAAGAGCAATAGTCCTTCCAGGACACTAAACAGGATCACAAAGGACTCTATTCCTTCAGAACCTAGTTATAGGACAACTCTCAAACTGCAAACACTTTATCCTCAAAAGGAAGATCACCTCATTAGCAGCACACACATGGTACCAACAATATAAATTTGTATCAGTTTTACACAGTTAGGTTCGTGCCTGGGAACTGTAGATGGGCGTGGGTGCTGGCCGTTTTCCATTACAGATCTTCTATGCCCACACATAGCCACAGTTCCCAAGTCCCCTGAAAAGACATGTCTTCCCTTTCCTTAATTGGTTAAAGAAAGGAGTAGAGACCATTATCGCACCACACACATTTTTTCTGGAATGCATTGATTCACAAATATGCATGCACACTCACAGAGAGAGCGCCAATATATTACACTAGTTCACATTTCTGTGCCTATAATAAAATGTATCCCACTGACAATACTGGTAATGAGTTGGATCCAGGTTGAGATGTGTGCAACCAGGCTAATTAATGCAGACACATTGAGTGCCCTCTTCCCCATGACAACCACTCCAGCTTTCTGGAAATGCATTCTATAGATCAGACTCTGGTAAACTGTGTTGGCCATGGTGCACTGGGAAGAAGTTTAGGGAATTGCGAAAAGGAGGCAGATACCTTCCACAAATACAGCTTTGCTCATAAAAGGTGCTTCCATCCAATTTGGCAGGATATACCTTTCACCCCAATCACAGGCCGCCTGATTGAGCAAAGCATTCCAAATCTTCCTCCCAAACTTTTCAGGAGTTCAAGGTGCTACTGAGAGGCATAGGGAAGTCTGCTTCAGTCAACACCAATGAATATGCTGAAATCTGAATCCAATGAAATATATAGAATACAGTTAGCCAAATCTGTATATATTATGGTAGATAATATATAGCACAATGTTACTCGAAAGAAAAATAAGTTATATACATTTGTACCAACCGGCAAAGATCTGAAATATCTTCAGGTTATTCAAGTACTATGGGCTTATATCTTAGTCATACTTGAAACTATCCAGTTTAATGTCTTTAATCACTATTCTATATTCCATCATCTCCACACTTCAAGAACTTGCCATCTAATAATAAAATAATTGACAACATAGTTAAGTTGATGACCTAGTTTTGTTTCAGTCTTTTAAGTATCATTTGCCTTCTTTGGTGTTCAGACTTCATTCTTTAAAAAAAAAGAAAAAAGAAAGAAACAGGAAAACAAACCATCACCTCCATCACAATGCAAAAGTGTAGGCCAGATAAGCATCTCCTACTCCATATAGCTTTCAGAAACAAGATAATGTACTCTGGGGTCTTAATGTACACGAGGATATGACATGGAGTGGCATCAACTTCAGAGAACAAATGTAGAGAGAGGATATTTTGTCCCTCACCCAAAATGGCATCCCTGTACAATTTGGGAGCCATGTTCTCATCCTTGAAGAATAGCCCTTGAAATAAGTGTGTTATGTTACCACTTCCTATCTTACATTTTCACACATCAGCAACCACAGGTTTACTCATATAATCAAAATCCATTAAAAATGGCCTATAGTCTGTAATTTATGAATGCAAACAACTCATCACACTTCTCCAATTATTTTTAACGCCACAATTTTCAAGTAATACTTAAAGACAGGTACTCAATACAGCCACCAAATACTGTGAGAAGCCCAGAAGCAACAATAGAAGAAAATATTTGTTTTTTCAAGGGATCAGCATTCCTAAAGGCAAAATTGACCTTTAACTACAATAGGCACAATCCATCCAGACCATGTACCTGTCTCCTGCCTGACTCTTTTCTCTTTGGTGTTCCATTGCCTATCACCAAACTCCTTTAGAACCATAGTGCTTCTAACTCTGCACTATCATCTCTTAAAATATCTATCTTAAAACATTTTTCTTGGTTCATATATACAGGAGCATTATTTTTACATAAAAATAAATATTTACAAGCAATGTCACACAGGGATAAATAAACTCTAGTAAATAAAATACTTTGGATTGTACAAAAAGGAGGGAGAATAATCCTTGTAGCTTTATCCCCATTTCCTAATGGTGAAGAAAACTCCCATTTGATGAAATAAATAATTATGCCTCTTTCCCCACTGATTTATATTAAATTCCAGTGTTTTTGAACACTCTTCTTCCGTATCTATACTGTACAAAACACTTTATCAAAAGAATGTTCAAAGGAGCTATTAACTTGTACACAGAAAATAATTTTGTTTCAAAGCTGTAAATGATCAGTACACACATAAATATGCTTGACCCCCCCCCCCCCCATGTAACATTTCAGTGTGGAGAGAGAGAGAGAGAGAGAGAGAGAGAGAGAGAGAGAGATCAGCAATATTTCTTAGACAAGAGACTGGAAAAGAAAGAGGTTGGAGAGAACGAGTTATCTTTGCCATAATGCCTTCCACTGCTGGAAGTCAATGAGATTTCCATGCATTTTGCATGTTCTAGTACTTTGCAAAACATCTTGGCAGACACAAGGAAGTCAGAAGGAAAATGAAAAAATAGCAGCAATTTAAGAAGATATAGCAGCCTGTCCCCTGTAAGGATCTTCCTCAGAAACAAGCAAATGTCAAAAACTGAGCATACTAAATGTTGTCAGCAGCATCTATAGTGGGCTGTATGCTTGTCAATTCCACCATGTGGTTCTTTTCCACTGTTCCTGGGGCAACACCACCCTCTGTTCGCCTTTCAAAACTACTAGAAATCTCTTCAAAGGTCCGGCCTTTTGTCTCAGGGACTTGGAAGAATGTAAATATGAAGAAGATGATGAGAAAGACAACAAATATGAGGAAAACATACGGACCAATGAACAGCTGCAAAAAAAGAAACAGAAAAGAGCAAACGTTAGACTTTGTTGGCCCCGTCAGGCCACAGTCTACAAAGAGTCACAAATCATCACAGTGCTGTCTTTGGGGCCCAGTGGGAAGGGTGTAAATGGACTTGTATCTCAACCTGTGAGGTGGCTATACCGGGTATGCTGCAACAGAGCTGCTCATAGGAAGTTTTCCCACAATTTGGAGCATATTGCAAATAAGGTCACCATTACTCACACCAGGAGATGTATGTTCTAAATGCAGAAACATACCTTTTGATGCTTCATAGAGAGAAACAAAGCCCTTTGGCACAAAATCACCTATGTGCAGCTACTTGGGTAGAGTGAAAAGGAAACAGACCAGATGAGCTCATATTAATTTGCTTCTTCATCCTCAAAAGTCCATACACATCCATATACAACTTTCCAACAAGTTCATGTATGTGAGGAACTAATTTCAATGACTGTCACCTTTTGGACCATTCCTGAAATCCTTCTTCCCTGCAATATTTAGTTAATCTCTACCTGATGCTGCTCCTGTCTGTAAGAAAATCTAAGTGTACCTAACTTGCATTTGCCAACATTCAGCATCTGATGACCTTTCTTGTCCCATCCATTGCCTTCTCCTGATTTTTCTCCTCTGTTAAATTTCAGACTGCTAACTCCTTGAGGAAATAGTCGTAGCAGAGCACTTACCGCTGCATAAGGGAAAAGCATGGCGACAAGGAAATTAGATGTCCAGTTTGAGCAACCAGCCACTGCCACTGCTGCAGGACGAGGACCCTGGCTGAAGAGTTCTGATACAATGAACCATGGGATTGGACCAGGACCGATTTCAAACACAGCCACAAAAGCAAAAGTAGCAATGATGCTGACGTAGCTCATCCAGCTCACAATGTTCTGCAACAAAGAGATGGAGAAATAACTGCTTTTAGCACATTGGCTAAATAAATTCTGGCATCACTGACTCTCCCTGCAACATGATTGGTGACACTGCTGACACACAATGCAGCAAGAACAGAAGCAGCTTACCTTTAAAGCCAAGGAGATGGTAATGACTGAAGCACAGATCGCCATACCTCCTAAGCCAATTAAGTGGAGTGTCCTGCGCCCCGCACGTTCCACAAGGAAAAGCTGTATAGTTGAAGGAAAACTCATGTGAAATAACAACTAGTCCCGGACCACAACAATCCAGGTTCTAGTCCCCACTCAGCCATAAAACTCACAGCCTCTTTCACTAAGCCTGACCTACCTCTTAGGGATGTTATAAAAATAAATAAGGAAGAAGACAGCCGTGTGAGCCAAGAAAATGCAATCAATCAACCATATATTATACTGTGGTTGACAGCAATGGAAGTGGACATGGCCTCCTACAGCTACAAGTCTCAGTGTTCCATGTTGTTTTTGGACTCCTCCCTCTGTAAGCTTTTGGCAATTCAAAAGGCAATTCAAGAAATGTTGGAACTCCTGCACTTTATCGTGGTGTCTGATAGGATTATTTTCCTGGATGGGATTCCGCTTCCACCAGACATATGCAGGCAGGCCAGCCGGCCAGCCAAGTGTCAAATGCTTCTCAGAAAGCTGTCAAAGCATGGTATGAAAGCAGCAGTCTTTTTGTTTCTTCTGCGCACCTTGTATATTTTGTCTCTGAACATGGCAGCTTCATTTAGCCATCCCGACTTACTGCAATTAATAGATTCATGCCTCCAGGAGCTTTTCTGCTTTAAAGAGGACAGTACCTGAATCATAATCATACTCTAAGTAGGCAGGGCTGGGCCAAGTGTGACCATAGGGTCATGTGCATTGTTCTTATGGTCCTGCCTCATTACAAAACTGGAAAAGGATTTTCCCCAGGTTGGGAGATATGAATTGTCACTCCTGGAGAGTCTCCAGCAAGTCACCGTTGAAACAGGTTGCAGATTCTTCACACGAACACACCAAAAAAATCCTCATTTTTCAAATCCCGAAGCAGACTTCAGACCACTTTCAGTTTCCTTCCCCTGCCCACCCCCTTCATTTTGGATGGTCTCCAGAGGATCCCAGGGCAGAAGAATGGACCTGCTGAAATTGTTCATCTTGCACTAATAATACACTTATTTCTGGTCACTAAAATAAACACCTTTAAAATTATTTCTAAGAATGTAGTATTGGATATAATCTCCCAAATCTCTTGAAAATTATTTCTCCACACCTGCCTTGAATTAGCACTCCTGAATGAGATACAACTTACAATTTAATAAAGAAAGTTTGCCAATCATTTTTAAAGGACAATATTTAAAACTATATTTTGTTCCTGACGTTTCTGCTATGTGCACTACTGTGCACTTGAGAAGAATCTCCTCAAAATGTAAATAAGTGCACCCTTTCATCATAGCCCAACCTCCAAAATAAAACCACACCCAAAAGTTTGTCCAACTAACCAACTGATTAAAAGAATTTATGTAAAGGGAAGAATTAGGAAACATGCAGTTGCAGTGGCAGTACAAAGTAACGAAAGGTAAAAAAAAGGTTTGCAGCCCTAAAATACATTGAGTCTTACTTACCGATACAACAGTAAATATAGTGTTGACCACACCAGTACCAATGGTAGCATAGACTGGCTCTTTCACTCCAGCATCTTTGAATGTTCCAGTGGAATAATAGATCACCTAGAGGTAGAAAAGTGTTTATTACCAGTACTCAGTAACCAATATGTGGTCATCTGCCAATTATAGTGTGATATTCCATCCACACCACAATTATGTGGAGAGGAAGAATGAGGTTTCTCTCCATTGGCTCCACCCCATTTTTGCCATTCCTATGCTGGGAAGCCTGCTGATTAGGAACCTTGTGCAACCAGTGTTTCCAATTCCAGGAAAAGCAAAAGCACATGTTGGAGGCTCTCCTTTACAGCTGCTCACGTCAACATGTGCATAACGTGGGTGTGGGTGTGATAGGGCTGGCTGTGAAGACTGATAGTGCAGCCATACTCATCTCCTCCATCCAACAAACACTTTGTGGACAGAACGCATGAATAAGGCTATGGTGTTTAAATACTCATACAATTATTATGAGGACATTAAAAGCACCTTCACAATATAAGCAAGTTATATAATCAACATGCTCCAGTGAACAACGCTGAATTTACACTGAATAGAGATTTCAGACCCCCATCTTAAATCTCCACTTAGTGACTATGCCACTTAGACAATCACTATCTTCAGCTTAACCTACCTCACAGGACAGTTATTAGAATAAAATGGGAGGAAGAAATTCACAAACCACCCTAAAATCTTTGAATGGAATTTGAAATTAAAATGTAGTTGCACCCTTATACACTATTGGCAAAAAGCCTGTTGATGTAAAGTTATACCATGATATCATCATTATCTGACAAAGGGAATATCTAACTTAAATGAACTGAAAGCTTCCTATCCCCTTGTTAAAGAACTGAGTCCTGGGACGGGAGGAGGAGAGCATTTAATAGTCAACAATCACTGCAAAATCATCAACAGCAGTCCCAATCCCAGTGGCAGCGATCCAGGGGCAGTTTTTGACTATTAAAGGCTCCCCCTCCCCCACAATTTCAAGGCTTCCCCAGGGCAAAAGGAAATGCTAGGAAGTGTCAGAAACTGAAATGGCAGAATAAGAAACTTTCAAATTATCTTAAATTAATTGTTATTCAGCCTCCACAGTGTAACTTTACACAAGAGGTTTTGCCCCTTGCCTCTAAACCATCTTCTAGGGTAAATAACACCAAAGAGCATCCCCCAAGGGTCCTCATTCAGCATCTTAACAGTTATCTATCATTTTTGGTTTTCGATCAGTTTATATACTTAATATATCTAGAGATCTTAAGTCTAGAGTTATTTGACTTGCCTGAGGTTATCCAGAGATCTCACCTATTATCCTTTCCCCCTCACCCATTCCAAAGTGAATTAAAAGTGGAGGCCAGCCTTTCCATATAACCAGCTCCTTAAAAGTGTTGCCTTCCCTCTATAGGCTGCAGATATTTAGTTAACATATTAAAATGCTCAGGAAATGGAAACCAAAAGAGTACATACCGCATTGATCCCTGACAGTTGTTGAGAGAGCTGGAGTGCAATGGCAATGATGATGGCCTGCCGATAACTGGGGGAGCGGAAGAGCTCGGGAATGGTCACCTTTTTCTCTTGGGACATTTTGGCACTTTCTTCTTTCATCTCTTGGATATCACTGGAAACATCTTGGACACCGCGAAGTTTCTGGAGAACTGGCAGATCAAACATTGGAATTTAGACAATGTCAGGCTTATGGAAGGCTGAACCATTTTATTTCCAGGTAAATGTCCTTCCTACCCTGGAGCATTTGTATCTTTATCCTGATGTAATTTAACTAACACTTGAGATAAACTAGTTTTTGGTTTAACCTATTCATAATTACCACCAATTTTATTTTTTTCAAAAACCAACAACCTTACATTCCTCTCTTACCATGGACCTCCTCTCTTTCTAAATTCTTGGATGACATTTAAGACTTCTAAGATCTTAAACGTGAAGGAGAAAGACCCTCTTTGTTTTGCTTATCAAGTTCTATGAAGTACCATGTGCACTGACAGTGTCATATAAAGATGATACAAAGTCCTGGCCTTAGCTGCTCTGTGACTTCAAAATAACAATTTTTATTACCTTACATATTAATATCCTACAAAACATATTGAGGGACCAATTCAGATAAAATTTGTTCCCAAAAATGCTATGGATAAGATTCTAACTCTTTCCTAAATAAAACTCAGCAACTGCTCACTGCAGGGAAATTGTGGCATAAGACCCAGCAATACAGCAAAGCCAGGAAGACTGTCAGATGTGCTGATTTTTTTAATAAACATTAAAACAGGGTAAGATGAAATAAAAATGTGGAGAAATGACCCAAATTTATCAGGAATGACTTATGTAAGAATATTCACATAAATACACAGTGTTTAAAATGACAGACCTTGTTGCTTAACACATTGACACAAAAGAGCCATTTGATGAATAGTTGGTGCAATACACTTTGGTCTAAACACATTTAATTTTGCTTACTAGCAGATGTGTATGACATCAGCACTGGTTTTCTTTCTGCTTATTAGCAATAGCAAGTGGGTATTGTAAATACCCCGCTGGGCGGGGAAGGGGTGGCTGCTTGTTAGCGGGTTACGTAAACAAAGATTAGACTATTGAAACAATTGTTTCTCGCATGGATTTCATGTTATGTTCATGAAACATAAAAGCTATATAGACAAACAACATTCATAAAAAAATACAAGAACTTTGGAGTTGCTGAAATGATTGCAACAAAAAAAATACTTATACTAGAATATCCAGATGAATTTTGAAATGCTTCACTATAATTGTCTGATTTCATTCTGGCATTAACTGTTTACTGGGATATTCTTAGCCTTGAAGAAACTAGAAAATGTTTGTCAGCTATAAACAAAATAGAGGTTTCTGTGATTTGCCCTGTAAGGCAGATTGTACAAAGCACCTACCAGTGAAGTGTGACAAATTTATTCTTGTGTTCCTCTCTAATGACACATAGAACAGAAATATTTCATGGAGCCAGCAAATGAAATTATGTGAGAGACCAGTTCCAGAACTCTCACATTCCAGAAACATCAGAGAACTTTGGAGGGGGAAGACTAATGCTCAGAGCACTGACCATGCTGTCCTTCCACATGTAGCATTTACTGTGGAACTGATGTTGCTTTTTTGAGAGTAATCTGTATGACCATAGAATTCTTTCCTGTTTTCCCCATAATAGATCCATATTTCCTCAAATAACAGAAAACTGAACTTTAAAAGAAAGAATCTGCTCAACCAACCTCCATTTTTAATTTTTCAAAGGCATAGTGTTATTAGGTTTAATTGTTTAAATTGATGCTTTTTCAGTGATGTACTTTTAAAAAAATAGAAATTGATGTGTTTGTGCAAAAATGTAAGAGTCTCAGCGCTCATATTAAAAGAGATTAAACCTCTTCCCAAGGGGTCACGGCCATTTTCATAATTTCAGCTGCACATTTTGTACCTCATAATTCCTAATCAAAGTACAAGTTTGACAGTAATTGGACAATTCTGTTTAAATACCAGACAAATCATGATCCATTTTTTAAAACAAAAGTCTGGTGAACAAAATGTAATCGGCTGTTCAGGTGACCAGGAGTCCAGTGATTACAAAAGTTGAGTAAAGTTGCCTTGATCTGCAAAAACACGCTAGCAGAACCAGGTGAGGTTGTTTTGGTGATATATTTAGTTGATGGCTACCTGCATGTGCTTTCTCTTCCTCCATCTTGTTGATCAGCAGGAAACGTGGGCTCTCAGGACAGAATGGAAGTGCTGCACACTGCAAGATGGCTGGGACAATGATGAAGCCCAGTAACAATGGCCACAGACTTTCAGTTCCCATGATGACATTTAGGCCAAAGATCTAATTGCAGAATTTGGTGGAGAAAAGAAGACAGAGATGTGTTGTGAATTATTCCTATACGTTGTATGTTAACTACAGCATATCTGGAGTTAAACATAACAGGATTTAGACCACTGTAACTACAATTGCTTCCTGCAAAATATCTTGAGAACAGGAATTGGCTAGACAGCTGATAGCAGATGCCTATCCCTCTGACCAGAATCAAATCCCAGAGTTCCCTGTGGAGAAGAATTGGATGTTTCTGCTAGGGTAGCTGTGCTCAGATCTTAACTCATTCAATGTTTTTCTAAAGCATTTTTACTCTACTCATTCAGAGAAGATTCCATAAGATCAATAATAAACAAGGCAGTTCCTGCCTGCAGGGTAAAAGCCATGTACCCTTCCCTAAGGAACCAATGAATCATGTAACCAAATTGTATACATCTGGAGCTGAATGGGGATTACTCCCAAGAGAGCAGAGCCATAGCGCCAAGCATTACTTTTCCCCCAAATAATACCAGTAAACCACAAGCCCCCGTGGCTTTGCTGCTATTGAAGAAAGTGTCAGTCTTACCTGAGCTACCAAGATGCCTATAACAACACCTAGCTGGTTCAGTGTGCCAAAAGCCCCTCGTAAGGCAGTGGGAGAAACTTCACTGATATACATGGGCACAAAGCCAGTGCAGAGACCACAGAAGATGCCAGTAATAAAGCGTCCAACTATTAACATCTCCATAGCCTTTGCAAGTTTGCTGAAGCCCATCAAAGCACCACCTACAATAGCCAGAATATTCACCAGCAGCATAGAGTTTCGCCTGTACAGAGGGAAAAAAAACATTAATGATTTTTTAAAAGTAGAATGGAGAGTATCATACAGGCTAGGTCACAGCACTTTGGTATTGGAAGCATAAATTCAATCCAGCTGTGACTAACACAGGCCACAATCTGTACTGTGATATTTTGGGTGAAAACAAACCTCACTGAAGAAGAGAACTTACTTGAATAGAAGGGAAGTGTTAACAGAAGCACTACCTGGTGGACTGTGGCCCATATTTCAGGGCTGCCCTTGCTTGCTTGCTTGCTTGCTTGCTTTGTTTTCCTCAACAAAATCCCTACTCCCTTGCTTGAAGTGACCCCCTTCTTTTCTGTCTTGTCAGGATCCCCTTTTGACAGTTCCCACACAGGTCACATTAGCTACCTGCATTTCCACCTGGTTCACATTTCCACCTGGTTCATGAATTTGCTTTTTAGATCAAAAATCCCCCCAACCCCATCTTGTCTCCTTCTCATGCCTCAAAATGAAGGAAGAAATTGCTGTAAAATTGTTGACATTTTATACCATACCTGCCAAATCGGTTGACGAAAAGTCCAACAGAAAAAGAACCAAGCATCCCTCCAACTGAGAAAATTGACACAGAGAGGGACCACAGTGAAGTTAAGAGGGTCTGGGAGATAGGGGTGCCTGTTCGCTCTATCCATGTGTCATTGAAAAACCCTTTGATAATCTGCAAGAAGATGGGGAGAGGGGAGGAATAAGCCCCAGAGACATTGGGTTAGAACTGTATGTCATGGACAGTGTGACAACATTTTCTGAAATCTAAACATCTAAATGTTTCAGATCCAAAGGAAAATTGGATGGAGGGAAAAGAAAACAAAAGTAAAGGAACATGTATACTAATTATATAAGAGACATTTGAGAGGTGGGAGAGAGGTGGCTTAAAAATGACAAATTGTAGCATTGACAGATACTTTTCTGAAATGCAAGGATTCTGGCTTCCTAGGAAGCTGATCAAGCATTCTACAGTGAGGACAGCAGTACTGACAGTCAAACCTCTCTGAAAACCTTTTATCCATATGTTGGGCAGATTCTTGGACAGGTTCTTAGTTCAAGTGCATTCACAGTGTGATCCAGTAGGTTTTATGCACACTCCACATAAACAGAGTGTGCATATCATGTCTACAACATGCAGGACACCTCTTGCAAATACCTCAGTGTCAGGGCCTGCTCAAGACATTTTGCTCTCATCTGCACCCACCAATGTCAATGTACATAGTTTCCCAAGCCAGCCATATTGTTATGATTCATGAGACAGAAAATCCTACACGTACCTCTCCCCATACTTATTAGTAAAAATAAAATAAAGAAAAAGTGAAAACAGTTTTTCTGCCCTTCTGGAAATGTGCAATGGATAGGAGATAGAAGAGGGATAAGGAAAGGAAGGAAGTTGCCATTTTAAACCATCTATGTCCCATAGTACACCTTTTTACTATTGGCATTTTACTCCACAGAGACTGAGTAAAGTATACAAAAACATTTGTATGTACAGTTTCCCCACCACTGTTCAACTGATGGCCTTATCTTTCAAACCTCTGGCAGAAGAGTATCTAGATGATAATGTTGGAGAAAAGTGTTGCGTGACATTATAAGTTGGGCATTACTCAGGCACTCAAACACAGGTAAATTGAGACCATGAGTGGGGGACGAATACTAGACTGACTCCCCTGCTTGCTGTCATCTCCACAGAAAGAAAGACTGGTTGAAGAGGAAAGCCTCTGCTACCTGTGGAGCTCTCCATGTGACTAGGATCCTGAATATCCAGAGTTCTCCCAGGCTGTCTCCCCTTCAGACTGTCCTACTTCATGTGGAGACAGCGACAGCAGGGGTGTGGCTAGAACTTTCCTCCTGCTAATGCTTTCAGATTAAGCCTTCATTGAGTGACTGGACAGAGCTTTCGTTTTGTAATAATAACTATATTATTTCATGCTATTATTATTATTGCACAGACAATTATCTTGTGCTGGCAGAGCAAATCAACATTCTACAAAACAATTCTAAAAATGGGAGCAGTCCAAATAAAAAGTTATGAAACTCGACTTCAGATCACCACCAAATTTAGCATGCTTGTAGCAGACAATCTGCCTTGCTCTGTGCCAAGTTTGAGGAAATTTGGGCAAAGGATTTTCAAGTTGTGATTTTTAAAAATTAAAACCACCCCTATTAGGCAACCCTAATCATCCTCAGGTTTAAAACAGATCTCATAAAATGAAAATACTATTCTTGCTTATTTTGAAAAAGAATAGTTGGCTTCCCCACAGGTTTTTGGGAAAGAAACCAGATTGCAGGGGTTGAAATATTGATCCTCCAAAAAGGCCTTTCAAAAGGGAAAAACAGCCACTTTGTTATAAGACTAAGCATGTGTAGCACAGGGTAGCCAGCATGAGCTTCATGAAATGAAACATTGTATACATTCATAGGCAGAGAAGGAAATATTTAGAGACAAAGGTCACAGAAGCAGAATGAAATGACAGATTTTCCTTAAAGAGTTAAAAAAACTAATTTGCTTTAAAGAAAGTAATGGAGTGACAGTAATTCACAAAGAGGGATATTTTGCCATGTTTCTTCAGTAAACACTATCAGGATTTCTGAAACCAAAACAGTCCCCTCACATAAGTTTTCAGAGGACGCTGTCAATCAGGACCTGATCTTAGCTAACTTTTAAACTCCTTCCTGGCCAAACAGGCTTATTAGAATCATGCTTGCACTCTTTGTCTGGTTGTAAAAATGAAAACACAAAAATAATATTAATGATTTTTTTAAAAAGATATTGAAATATATTTTAAATATATATTTTAAAAAGAATACAGAACAAATATTCAGAAGCTCACTCATTTAAACTGTGAAATTACTGTATTTCCTTTGTTGCTGGGAATGGTCTTGATGTTACCATAGCTTTGGTGCCTATATCCTGCCATAGTCTCTGTCATAGTCTGCCCATCTAGTCACTATGCAATTGCTTGGTGATTTTAAAACTCCAGAGGTGCCACGTGTCATCAAGTCACTTCTAATATGTGGTGACTATATGTTAACAGTTATAGAATCATAGAAAAGTGAAGTTGGAAGTGGCTTACAAGGCCATCAAGTCCAACCCCCTGCTCAATGCAGGAGTACAATCAAAGCAGATCTGCCAGGTGATCATCCAAGTTTTTCTTGAATGCCTCCAGTGTTGAAGCACTCACCAACTCCAGAGGTAAATGGTTCCACTGTCGTACTGCTCTAACAGTTAGGAAGTTTTTTCTGATATTCAACCAAAATCTGGCTTCTTTTAACTTGAGCCCATTGTTGTGTGTCCTGCACTCTGGGATGATGGAGAACAGATCTTGCCCCTCCTCTGTATGACAGACAGCCGTTCAAATATTTGAAAAGTGCTATCATATCACCCCTCAGTCTTCCTTTTCTCAAGGCTTCCTTTTCTCATGCCCAATTCTTTCAGTCTTTCCTCATAAGGCTTGGTTTCCAGCCCCCTGATCATCCTTGTCGCCCTCCTCTGAACTTGTTCCAATTTGTTAGCATCCTTCTTGAAGTGTGGTGTCCAGAACTGGACACAATCCTCAAGGTGAGGCCTAACCAGTGCTGAATAGAGGGGAATTAGCACCACGCGGAATTTGGAGAACAGATCTTGCCCCTCCTCTGTATGACAGACAGCCGTTCAAATATTTGAAAAGTGCTATCATATCACCCCTCAGTCTTCCTTTTCTCAGTCTTCCTTTTCTCATGCCCAATTCTTTCAGTCTTTCCTCATAAGGCTTGGTTTCCAGCCCCCTGATCATCCTTGTCGCCCTCCTCTGAACTTGTTCCAATTTGTTAGCATCCTTCTTGAAGTGTGGTGTCCAGAACTGGACACAATCCTCAAGGTGAGGCCTAACCAGTGCTGAATAGAGGGGAATTAGCACCACGCAGAATTTGGAAACTATACTTCTATTAATGCAGCCTAAAATAGCATTTGCCTTTTTTCTAGCCACATCACTGTTGGCTCATATTTAGCTTCTGATCTATGACAATTCCAAGATCCTTCTCGCTCGTAGTTTTGCTGAGCCAGGTATCCCCCATCTTGTGACTGTGCAATTGGTTTCTTTTTCTGAGGTGCAGTACTTTGCACTTATCCTTGTTGAATTTCATTCTGTTGTTTTTGGCCCAGTGCTCCATCCTATCAAGGTCATTTTGAATTTTGTTTCTGTTGTCTAGGTTATTAGCTATTCCGCCCACTTTGGTATCATCTGCAAATTTGACAAGCATTCCCTGCACTCCCTCATCCAAGTCATTAATAAAAATATTGAAGAGCACCGGGCCCAGGACTGAGCCTTGGGGTACCCCACTTGTTACCTCCTCCCAGTTAGAGAAGGACCCATTAATCATCACCCTCTGAATACGATTCTGGAGCCAATTGTGTATCCACCGGACACTTGATCTATCCAGCCCACACCTAGTTAGCTTGCTAATCAGGATATCATGGAGCATTTTGTCAAAAGCCTTGCTGAAGCCACGATATACTACGTCTACAGCATTCCCTCTGTCTATCAGGGAAGTGAGCTGATCAAAAAACGAGATCAAATTAGTTTGGCAGGATTTGTTCTTGACAAATCCGTGTTAGCTTCTAGTTATTACTGCATTGTGTTCTAGGTGCTTGCACAATGACCAACATTAACAGTTCTTCTCAGATCTTGCAAACCAACAGTATCTCATACAGTGGTGCCTCGCAAGACGAATGAATGCCTTGCCCGATGAAAAACTCGCAAAACGAAAGCGTTTTGCGATTGTTGTGGTGACTCGCAAGACGACGTTTCCTATGGCCGTGCTTCACAAGACGATGTTTTTTTCGCAAGAGTGATGCCTCGCAAGCCGAAAATAATTCGTTCGTCTTGCAAGGTTTCCCATAGGAATGCATTGCAATGCATTCCTATGGGAAACCACGCTTTCGCAAGACGAAAATTTCGCAATACGGTGCTACTCACGGAACGAATTACTTTCGTCTTGCGAGGCACCACTGTATTAGGTTGTTCTCTCTTCCTACTGCCTCCTCTCCTAGAAATATTGTCTTTTCCAGTAAATTCTGCTCTGGTCTTGCAAACTAACATCTGTGGATTCCTTTGTTGAGTAAACACATCTCATATTAAGCCTTCCTGTTTTCCTACTGCTGCTCCCACTCTTCCCATTAAAAATTTTTCCAACCAGATCTGTATTCTCATTATATATGTGTGACGAATGTCTTACGTCACTCCTGTCACTCATAGCGGAACCTCATTTGCATGAGCCTATGAGAGGACTGGAGGGGCGGGATCAGTTAGACAGTTAGAGGGAGTTAAGAGAGGAGGAGAGAGGTGATTGCAGAGAGATAGTCAAAAAAGTAAAGAGAGATAATAATAATAAAAATAAACTGATTAAAGTGAACACATAAAGCCGGTGGTAATTGAATGTATATTGACTTGATTATATGAACATGAAATGAATAAAGAACATCTGAAATTCTGATTTTCCCTAATAACCTTAAATAAACAAAGTTCTGTTGGCAGCAAATGTCTGAATGATATCTTTTACAGCGTGGATAAAGGAAATCCACTGGTGGCAGCAAAGGAAAGAAAGAACGTAAACCGTGTGAGCCCTTTGTTTGAGGGAAACAGGTTGGGATCACAGGGGAAACGTCACAATATATAAGGTAGGATAGTTTCAATTTACTCATTTTTGCTCTAGTGAGAGTTCAGACTTGGCTTGATTGAGCACTCACTTATTTGCCTTTCTGGTGGTCTGTGGTAGCTGTAAGGTTCATCTCCAAAACCACATTTCAAATGAGTTTAGTTTTTTCCTCCTGTCTTTCTTTACTGTCCACCTTTTACATAGTATGGATGATTTTGACCTTGGTTTCAAGTGACAGTTTTTGCTAACTCTCCAAAACCCCCACCATTATTTCAAAAGATGAGGGGAAATCTTTTGGAAAATATGCACACAACATGTTTCTAGAACAAAGATTTAGAAATTGGAAGATAGCTTTCTAGTCTGTATTCTGTAGACCAGGCATGGCAACATTTATTTAGCTGAGAGGTTAAAGGGTGTGCATGTTTCTCTGTTGTATGTGTTGAACTTACTCACACTTTTGCTTCATCATTTCATTAAATCAAAACAGTCCTTCAAAGTATTTTGGCACAGAGGGACCACAGCAGCATCCCAGCTGTTCTTGGTTCTGCCTTCCTCCAGCAACCAGTACAGATCAAGTGATCATCTTCTGGGATCCTATAGCACTGGGCAACTCTACATGAGGGAAGTTGCTGTTGGAATTTCTGTGGAATGTATGTAGACTTAAACTTCCACTTCAAAAAGCCATGAAATTCAATTCTTAAAAAAAAAAAACAGTTTATGAATGTGAGACATTGCGCTTCTGTATCCACAATTCAGAATGCAGGAAATGGCCCAATATTGCTGCACAATATAGTGCCCACATTGCCAGCAGGAAAAAAGGATGCCAAGCTTTACACAGTAAAAGGCAGCCTGAATGTTGATGACACCCATATCAGCAGTCAAGATGGTCTACAGGATACCCTCTTGTGCTTATTACCATTCACAAAGTGACACCAAGAAGCGGAAATTCCAGAACCTTTTTTCATTAGTTAGTCACTTCTCACCCAAATAGAAAGCAATTGTTGTGGCTGTTTTCAACAATTTCTCTAGGTAACTAAATGCCTGGAAGAAATGGCAGTCAGCACAAGATGGTGTCCTGTAGACCATCTTGACTGCTGACATTGACATTCTCAACTTTCAGGTTCCCCTTTGCTTTGTAAAGTTTGTCATCCTTTTTTCCTGCTGGCAATGCAGGCACACTATTGTGCAGCAATATCAAGCATTTCCTGGTGTTTTGAATCATAGATACAGAACCATAATATCTCACATTCATAAACTGAAGGTTTTTTGAAGAATTGAATTATATTAACACTAACACCTGTGCAGGCCTTATAGAGTATGACCATCACCACCACCACCCATCACCAACAACAACAACTAAGGCTCTTGAAACTTCATAAGTCTATGGCTTCAAGTATTAGAGGTAGATTACTCAGGGTTTGAATATGGAAATTATCTTTCTGTGAAAACAAAAGAAAACAGAAAATGCCACCCATATTTTGAAAAATAATGATACTTCTTAATGAGCAATATATGTTATAGCCAAATAAGTTTATTATACAATACATCTGAATTAATCACTTAAGATCCCTAGTGGAAACAGGATATTGGTTTTCCTCCCACCACCACTTCTACCATGGGGTCCCCTGGTGGGAGGGAAACCAACATCCCTGCTAGTGGACACAGGAGCTACTGAATAAAAGGTAATCTCTGAATCTATCTAAGGTTCCTGCTAGAAAGGATTCTGGCTACCTCAATCAAACATGCAGAGTTGAGAATATCTGTGTCTGCTGAAATGCCCATTTTCTAAAGACACAGCTATTAAAAGTCACAGGCATCCTATCAAACTCTGCATTTGCTGCTCAGATATTGAATAACTGTAGTTTACTGAGGGGAAGGTCAAGACCAATGGTTATATCCTGTTTATACTTCCACCTGGGCTACTTCTGTTGTTTCCTTTAATCATGTTAATGCCTACAGTTGATCTTTAAAGTTCTTTCCTCTCTCTTTGCTTTTGCCTGTTTTAGTCTCTTGCTGGAATGTTCACAGAACTGAAAACCAGAGGTCATAAATTATGGCACGTGTGAAATGCAACCAGACACCACTGATTCTCAAGAATCCAGCACGAACATTTTACAGCATCTGTTCTTAACCTGTAGATGTCCTCATAGGGGGTCCGCAAAGGCTTGAAGAAATGTTATGATCTTTTGCAGTTAAAATAGAAAGAAAGAAAGAAAAGTAAAAATCAGTTATGAAAATAACTGTTCGACACCAAATAACTGTTTGATATTTCTGCACACTGTGAGAACATGCAAGTGAATGATGCAGAGTGGCTGAAAAACAGCACATGACATTTCCTGCTACTACACAGACACTCAGAAGCTGGGGGAAGGGAGAGTTGGAATCAGTCAGTGTCAGTTTGAGTGAGTGTTTGGACGGACTTTGTGATTGTGTTTCTTCTTTGATTTCTGCTAATAAAACCATTTGGTTATTGTCAGGCAAAGTGACTTTTTGATATTATCTCAGTAAATTTTGTAACAATACATTTTGGCTGAGCCTCAGAATGGATCGCTGGCTGAATCTGAAATGTAGAAGAACTGATGCTATTGATGAGGTTGCATCCTGTTCAAAGCAAAATGAAGCTTCTTCCAATCATTTTAAAATGTGTTGCCATTATAGCAAGGAATATCTGTTGATTGGCTTCACATGTACAGGTCCTGAAGACAAGCAACTACCACAGTGTGTGTTGTGTTACAAGACACTGTCCAACAAGGCCATACAAAAAGGCAAAATTGGAAAGATATCTCGATACTAAACATGCCTCAAAGAGCATCAATTTTTTCAAAAGTAAGGAGCATGAGCTTCAGGAAATCTGGAAGCTGAGTCATGGCAACTGGACTTCTTATTAGGTTGAAACGTTTCGTTACTCATCCAAGTAGCTTCTTCAGACTCCAGATAACCTCACTTGGATGACTGAGAATCTTCACAGCTTCAGGAAAGTAAGAAAATGGTTAAAAAAGACTGCAACTGGTTGAAACAATGAAAATGCAGTGAGAGCCTTATTTGAAGTTTCTCAACTAACAGCAAAAACCAGAAAAACGCATTTGAAAAACGTAGAGTCAGAACTCAGAATGCAAGTTTCAGCTATTAAACCCAATATAACAAGGCCTGTAAGTGAAATGCAACACCAGCCTTGTCATTAATTATAAATTATACAAAATATATTTCTTTTTTCCCCACCCAATTTGTGTTAATGAGGTACAATTTTGTACAAATTATATTCATGTCATTTTCTAGCTTTCATTTTCATGTGACGTTTTGTATAGGTGTGTCATATTAATGTTTTTATGTGCTTGTAATTTCAGTTTCTCCCGCAATAATTAAATATGACTATTATAAATATAATAATTATTATTATTATTCAGAAACACCAGGCACAGTCAACATTATCAAAACATTGACTGGTATTATATAACAGGTACAAGTTTTAACCAAAAACCAACCCGGACAAGACGGAGGTCTTAAGGGTGGGAGGTCCCTCCATCGGCAGTTTGGGCGACTCCCTCTCTTTTGGGGGGACAACCCTTACCGCAAAGAGTGAGGTTCGCAGCTTGGGGATACATCTGGACCCGGCGCTTACCATGGAAACCCAGGTGGCGTCCGTGGCCCGTTCCGCCTATTTCCATCTATGGCGGATTGCCCAGCTGCGACCATATCTTGATGGGGAGGCCCTCACTACTCTTGTCCATGCGCTCGTAATCTCGAGATTAGACCATTGTAATGTGCTCTACGTGGGGCTCCCTTTGAGATTGATGCGGAAACTTCAAATGGTGCAGAATGCGGCAGCCAGGCTCCTTAGTGGGGTGAGGAAATTTCAGCATATCTCTCCCACTCTGGCTGCCTTGCATTGGCTGCCCATTCGTTTCCGCATTGACTTCAAAGTGTTAATGATGACGTATAAAGCCCTAAACGGTTTGGGACCTCGATACTTGGCAGATCGTCTTCTCCCACCTAGATCTACCCGAATCACCCGGAATAGCCAGCAGGGACGGCTGAGGGGCCTAATGCCGAGAGAGGCCCGGAAAGAAAGAACAAGAAACCGGGCCTTCTCGGCAGTGGCCCCTCGGCTATGGAACAGCCTCCCAACTGAAATTCGTCTGGCACCCTCGCTGGGTGTTTTTAAAACTCATTTGAAAACTTGGCTTTTCAGGCAGGCCTTCCCTCCAGTCAATAACTGATTTTTACTCTTATCATCTTGGTACTGATTTAATTTAATATAAATGTTAAAATTATGATGTTTTAAATTTTTTTTATGTCTTATGATGTTTTTAATATGTATGTAAGCCGCCCCGAGTAGACTTTGTCTAGGGGGGCGGGGTAAAAATCTAATAATAAATAAAATAAAATAAATAAAAATAAAATATCTGTTAAATATCAGTACAGTATGTATGTTGCTCCTAATATTGCTGTTTTTTGTAGCTCTGATAGTGCTTTTTCTGCTTATAGTACTGTGTGAAGTTTCTCGATATTGTCCCCAAAGCCCCAATGACGATGGGGACCACTGAAGTGTGTTTCTTCCAGAGGCAAGATATTTCAATTGCCAGGTCTCTGTACTTTGTTAGTTTTTCCAGTTCTTTATTTTCAACTCTGGCATCCCCTGGAATTGCAATGTCCATGATCCAGACATTTCTTCGTTCTATTACTACTATGTCTGGTGTGATATGTTCAAGGTGTCTATCTGTTTGGATCCGGAAATCCCACAAGACCTTGACTTCCTCATTTTCTGAGGTTAACCTTTTCTACCCGATGTTCCCACAGGTTTTTGGAGGCTGGCAAGTTATATTTTTGCATAATGACCAGTACACTAATTTTGCCACTCTATCATGTCTAATTTTGTTATCTGTTTGTGCAATCTTTGGACATTCACAGATGAGGTGTGACACAGTTTTATCTCTTTCTTGGCAGAGTCTGCATTTGCTGTTAGCACTAATTCCTTGGATCTTAGCTTTCATCACATTGTTTTGGAGGGCTTGTCCTTGTGCGGCAAAAATCAAGCCTTCGGTTTCTTTCTTAAGGGTCCCCAATTTTAGCTACACACATGTTGAATTATTATCATGCTTTCCATCAATATTTCTCAGGTTTTGTCCGTGTAGTCGTTTTTCCCGTTTAATTTAGCTGTTTAATTTATTTTCAAATTGTTGTTTCTTATATTCAGCCTTTGTTTCTGTTGTTTTCAAAATATTCTCCATTTTCACCACCTTAAGTAATTTTTCTCTCCTTGTACTGATATAATCATTTAGGCTTCTTTTTTCCTCCTCTACTACCTGCTGTATTTACAGTAATCCACGGCCTCTGATTTTTCATGGTAAATATAATCTGTCCACATCACTTTTTGTAGGGCATTATTGTTGTTGTTCTTACTACTACTACTACTATTTCAACAGAATCATTCCAATAAAAATATCATAATAGGAGTGTGTGCATTAACAGATTAATTTCTTTCTCCCGTCTCTCAAAATCTGAAGATTCCTCATGAGAAACTTTAAATAAATATTTGATGCACTTCAGGGTTTTAAGTCTTGAGTTAAGTTGCAGCAAGAAAAGTAAAGGTTAAGAACTGCTGTTTTACATTTTTAATCCCTGTTTTCCACCTCATACATCTGATGAAGTGGTTTGAGAAGGTCCATAAAGGCTTATATTAAAATATAACAGACTTTAAGATGCCACAACACTTTTGTTTCTTTTAAAAAAAAATTATTTTGTTTTTGCCTGATATATTTGCACAGACTAACATGGCTACCTCTTCTAAAACAGAGTAATTCTGGCTTCCTTGAGGATAAGAGTCCAGACCAGTAGTAAGGGTCCATCCATATTCTGTACTACCACCAGATGGCAACGCATAGTTACTAGCATGAAACCAAACACACTTCTTAGGCTCCATTTGTCATTTCCTTCCTCAGAAAGTCTGTTGGCAATGACATTTAGTTAGGGAAACCAGCATGGATGTGGCTCATGTGAACCTTTTAAAAAAAATATCCAACCCACAATTCTCTTGTCCCCCCCTCCCCCCCTCTTTCTCTTTCTCTCTCTCTCTCTCACACACACACGCATAATGCAATGATGCAATTAATTTTGAGATGTCGGAATTTCCCCTAGTTGCATTACTTCTCTGAGCAATGCTCCATGCAATATCTCATGTGGAATTGAAAAGTCAGGAACATAGGTAGGATATACTTTTGATTTAGATTCCTGTGTTAAGTAAGGGGCTGAACTTGGTGACCTTATAGGCCCCTTCCAACTTCATTATTCTATGATTCTATGAACAAGGAGAGGTTGATAAGATTTTAACCATGAAATTAGGTGGGGTGTTACTTTTTAACTCCAGTACTGCACTCAGGCGGGGGTTGAAGAGAACAAGAGAGGGGGCAGGAGGGAGGGAGAGGAACTGACAGGAAAGCCTAAGAATATTAGCTCTTCAAGCAATACACACACACACCCTTCTGGTCCCTTCCTATCTGTTCTCTGACTCAGCAGCTTCCGCTCCCGCTCCTGTGCCATACTCTTAGTTTATTATGTCTGTTTCGTCACCTCAGCTAGAGCTGCTGTCAAGGTAGTCTCAAAGAACATTTTCCCCCCAGAACTGATTATCTTATAAGGTTAGTTTATCTTAATTCAAAGATTAAAATCTGCTCCTCCCACCTCTACCATTCCAGTCCCCCTTGGCCCACAGCTCCCTGGGCATTTTGAAGGTGAGCCAACACCAGGGACACCAAACCATGTTTTTCTTGTTTGTGAGGCTGCATCCTTCAGAATGCATCAATTCCAGCTGAGCCTCTATAGCATTCTAGACTTCACAGGGTGCTTTACAGGATACAGGTAAAAACACAACAGAGCAAAACTATTTGGTTGCCTGGCAAACATCCTTTCAAATTTCTGCTCATCTTGTGATGTGTCTTATCACATTTTGAACAGTTGGACATTTTTGAAGTTTATTTGAACCTGTGTCTGTTAAGTGTCAGTCTAACCATTATGCCCAACTGGCTCTCTACAATAGTGTCTTCTAGGTAGTCACCTAGTGGCACTAAACAGATGTGGGGTGGTTTCCTTGTTGCAGAAAGGGGAATCATAGTGCTGCCACCTTCCTGATCTTCCATGCTGACAGAAAGACTGACTGGTATGTGTATCAGAGGTGGCACAAACAGTCTACAAGGGAGGGAGGGGGGAGGAGATACAACTGCACTCAGCTGAAACTGGTCAGTTTGCAAGGCAACATCTGGTGACTGTCCTCTGTAACTTGTCAGTTGTATTCTGGCTCAAGGGCAGGTCTGAAGACTTGCTTTAAGGGGCCAACCTGACAAGCAGCTTTCTTGGCCTGTGCCTTGGAAATAACCTGCTTCTAGAACTGTCAGAATGCCCTCATTCCAGAATCAGCACTGGTGGGATGCCATCAGCACAGTTGAAAGGCAGCCAGGATACTTAAGCAAGGGGAAAAGAAGGACAATAGCTTCAAAAAATACATCATGGCCTGTGCTAGAGAACTTGATATCCCTAAAACAGAAATGTTTTCTTCAGAGGCAACTCTGCATCCCATACAAGAACAATGATAACAAAAAAAAAAATAGAACATTTTAGCACAAGCAAACATCAGTTATCTTCGCACAATGGTCACACTCACACAAAGATGTGAACAGGAAACTGATTGGCTTGGTACCACAGTTTCTGTATCACTCATGCTTAACTTTTCAGCCTGCTTGAGCTTGAACGTGTAAGTGTGCTACTAAACATTTGCCTTATTTTTTTCCTCACCAGTGCAATCTGGAACTGCCCCACAATGCATGGACCATGTGTATCCTCCCCCCAACAACACCAACACCAGGTGAAGGCTTCTGGTGTCAGTGGAGGATTTAGTGTTCAAAGCAACTGAAGGGGAAATCCTTGTGGGAGGAAAACTTCAGCCCCATCCCCTCCCACACAATGAGCCCAATCCAGATTCCCCCGCCTGCATGGCTTTTATTTGCAATTAAAAAAACACACACAAGAGTGCACACTACATGTGCCATGCATATGTTTTACACTACACATGGATGTAGTTTAGCAGTCATGACATGTGTAGCTTAGCTATCAGCACAAGAATCCCTGAGTGGCTTGTGGAGCTGATGCAGAATGATTCAGCACAACCCTAACTTTGGAAAGTGTGTGGTTATTCCCCCTAAACACAAGAGTCAAGGATGATAAGCATTCCAGCTTCCTACATCAGATGACAATTGCTCTGTTCTTCTGAGAAAAAAACAGGCCCCTTCTCCTACCCCTCCACACTTCTAAGTGGAAGAACTCCAGCATCCCACACATTTGGCAAAGCAGGAAACTCTGAAGAGCTGACACCTCCATCCCCTCCCCCATGACAGGCAAGAATTCAGCATGGAAAGCAGCATTTGTGGAACTTCTACCAGAAACAAAGCTGTTATCACAACACTTTCACTAGGAAAAAGATAACTACTACTCTTTTTTAGTACTCTGGGGCTTTTCCCAAAGTTAAGCAATTATTTGTCCCTCTAAAGCCACTTTCTCTTGCTTTCACTTCTTGTATCTTCATAAACAAAAAACATTCTTTATCTCATAATTTATTCCCATTATATTTTTCTTCCTTAGCATTCTTTTTGCTCTACCCATGTAAAGCAAATTCTGAGTAGTTAGGGACCCACTTTTAAAACCACAAAGTGCCTCTTTTTTCCTGTCTTACCTCCTCAGGAGCATTGATAACTCCTATGTTGTAACCATACTGGAGGGATCCAATGACAGCAACCACCACAGCTGTTACAAGGGGACATGTTATTTTCTGGAGAAGAGAAGGAGACAAGGCAATTAGTTCACTCACATGACCCTTAAATATTTCCTGACTTTCTGTGCAGTCTCAATTCAGTTTCATAGAAATCAAAGTATAAATGAGACATTCATTTCCAATTCATATATAAGCAAACCCTATATTTACTAGAGATTCTAAGCATGCTTGATTTGTTAAATATAGAAATTAAGCTAAACAAAATGGCTGAATTCCCCTCTTCCTAATTATTTGATTTAATACTTTGAGTACATATTCCGACAAATATTTAAGCAAGTTAATTTATAGTTCTCTTTAAAGTCTCTTTCTCGCTCTTTAAACAAGTCTCATTCCAAAACTTCCTCCTCATATCTTTATTGTTTGTTATGTGCTCTCAAGTCACATCTGAATTATGGTGACCCTAGCAGGGTTTGCAAGGTATGAGACATTTTAGGAGTGGTTTTATCAAAGCCACCCACCAGTGAATTTTCATGGCCCAAAGTGATTCTGAACCCAGGCCTTCTGAGGCCTAGTCTGCCACTCTACCACACTGGCTCATGGCTTAGCCAGCTATATTGCCTGATTTGGGATTCTCTGTTTCAAGAGTACCATGCCAACATGGGAAGACTCTTGTGGGGACCTCAAGATTGATGGGACCTCCGGTGGTTGAGGATATGAAAAGTGTTCCATCAAAATCCAGTTTGACAAATCCAGTCAGTTTAGTCCTTCCTCCATTAAATGCTTTGGACTTGCTACAGTATGGCCCTGCAGTATTTGGTGGTAGTTACTGGGAAAGATGGTTAAAATCTACGTGGGGCTGCCTTTGAAGATGGTCCGATGACTGCAACTGGTCCAGAATCGAGCTGCGCGGCTGGTGAGTGGTGGGGCTGCTAGGGGACACATCAAGCCGATTCTGTTTAAATTACATTGGCTACCAGTTGCTGCCCGGGCCCAATTCAAAGTGCTTGTTTTGACATATAAAGCCCTAAACGGCTTGGGCCCTGGATACCTGAAGGACCACCTCCTTCCATATGAACCTACCCGGCAGTTAAGATCTAGCCAGGGGGCCCTTTTGAAAGAGCCGTCCCTCAAGGAGGTAAGAGGGATGGCTTGCAGACAAAGGGCCTTTTTGGCAGCTGCCCCCAGACTATGGAACGCCATCCCAACTGAGATTCGTCTAGCGCCGACGCTGATGACATTTCGGCGCCAGGTCAAAACCTTCCTGTTCCAGAAGGCTTTTAATTGAAATAATATCAACTGTGGGTCCTGATGGCAACTTTTAGAGTATATATTTTAATTGTATTTTAATTGTTTTATCTTTTTTACTGTAGTTAAATTGCTGTAAGCCGCCCAGAGACCTTTGGGTAGTGTGGGCGGCATATAAGTTAAATAAATAAATAAAATGGTGTTTTGTGCTCTTGTTATTGCCAGGTTTATAAAATTCCTACTATCCTTCCAAAGGCTGTTATAATTTATAGGCAGATTTAAGACACAAGTTCTGTGTCTTAAACTTGGAAATAAGCCATTAAAAAGCATTAATGAAAATAAGGCATTTGAATGGTAGCATTTAAATAACATATAAAGTATCAGGGAGAAAAAGCCTTACATTAGACTTCAAAGTTAACATTAATTTAGTGTTAATTGTTATTATGTCTCTGTGTGCCTACTCCTGCTGCCCTGAAAGCAGGCATTCATGCACCTTCCCTGATAACTAGCTCTACAAAAGTAATCCCTAACCTTGGTGGTTCTAATATTTCTGGAAAACTCCCAGAAGCCCTATCCAGCCTAGCCAATGGGCAGAATCTCAAGCAATCACCTTGATATATTAGAATATTGTGGTAAGCTATAACCCCCAAAGTTCCAGAGTCCCACAGCTGGAAACTGGGATTGGTCTTTGTTGCCTTTATAGCCTGTGGAAGAGTAAAACTGCAGGGAGCTGTGCAGCTGTGACAAGACTATGCTTTCAGACAAAGCCCTTTTTAGTGTTCTGCAAAGCACTGCATTTGAAAGTGGACAAAGAAATTACTGGCTTTGCATACAGTTAGTCTTGTTGGAGGTGACTAACTGTCTTTGGTGGAATAGTTTTCACACTGGGACCACTGTCTTCACTTAGCAATTATGTAATTGGATTTGTAGTCCATCTGAAAAAAAAAAAAACAGATTGGGGGAAGCAATTCCAGAGTGACTGAAGAGAGCATCTATCTGAAGGAGCCAAAAGAGTTTTCCAAAGCTAATTCAACAAATTAAATGTTTTCAGGGTCCAATGTTAACAGCAATGAACTACACTGCTCTTTTTCAATGTTAAACATCAATATCTTGATATTCAGAGCCAAGGTTCCAAACACAAGAACTATAGCTGTGCTTCTGAGGCAGAGTTCTTAGGACAGAAGTCTGCTAAAGAGAGGTGATGAGAAGAGCTACTTCCACTTATGCTACACACTGACTCCACTCTTTAAGTCATCTCAGTACATCCCATCCAGCTATTTGAATCCCAGTTTGGAATATCCCTCATTTTATCCTATCACTTCACAAGTTCCCTTCCAGATTTCCTGCATGCTTTTCCACTTTGGCCAGGCAGTTCAAAGTTTGGAAGTGTCCAAAAAGCCAAGACAAGTTGGCACTAGGAGTCTACTACAGGATGGATTGCCAGTAGTTCCAGACTTCTGGCCACTAACCAAAGAGAAATTGAAATACTGTTATTATTGCAATACATTGTCCAAACTTACCCTTCCAAAACTACACAGTTCTAAGTAGAAACCTGGCTTGCATGCTCCCCTACCTGCTCTCTCTGCATTATCATTTGTGAACTATATGAATTTACACTTCTACTTTTTGTAAAACAAAACAAAAAAAAACCCAAAGGTTCAGAAAAATAGCACAGAAAGCACTTCCTATTAGGAGAAAGTTTTAATTTAAAACACAGAATTCAAACACTGAACAGACTGGTGAGGGCTGTATTCTTATCTTATTATTTCTACTCCCAGCTATTTTACTTCTGGTGAGGGTATGGTATTTTTTGAAAGACTGGGAATAATGGGGGAGGTTATTCTGAGGTGAAACAATAACAGTGTGTGTGGGGGGGGGAAGAATCATTACCTTCTCCTCTCTTTTCTTGCTCTTTCTTTGCTTTAAATCTCACCTTCTCATCCACTTTTTGCAGTGATGACACTTTAATACAGAGAGCTACTGCCATCCATGTCCAGCTAGCTGTTTAGTAGGGCTCAGTGCAAAAGTAAGAATAAGATCTATAGATACATATGCAAATTGCACAAGGCTGGTTGTGCAGGGTTGGGATTTCCCATTTACAGTCTAATAATCACTCAGTATTTATAACTCATGCGTTCATGGCACCTCACATCTGACTAATAATTACAGCAAAATATTTTATTACCATCCCACTGCTATAGAAAGATTGCTGAAGCTGAGAAGATGGCTTGATTTCAGGGCAGGCATGAGATGTGAACTAGAGACTTCCTGCTGAACAGCCTACACGTGTGGTCGTAGGACTGTACGTATCAGCTTACAACTACAACACAGTTCCAAGTGATGGTAGACAATCAGGGTTCAGCAATGTATAGAATGTGTCTTTCCACATGCATACATCTTGTTTCAAACAACTTTGCCCTGTCAGGCCGCCTTGTTTTACTGTTCGCACTCTTCTTTCTGCAGACTCATCATTACCTCTGAGACTCCTGATCTTGTCCTAAATGCAGTGAGATCCACTGCTTTTGCTCTATGCTTTCTGCTAGGTAGATGACAGGAAGCATCTAATACAAGGAAGAATTTTTGCCTAAAAATATTTCTTTGGCTTGGTTATCTGTCTCTCACAACTACATCACTATTAGCTAAAACATTTGGCCCTCTGCAGTGTCTGCTCAAAAGTAGCCAGCCAGCAAGGCTCAGAGGGAAGAGGAAGGCCAGACATTGTGACAAAACTGGTAGGAAATTCCAAATCTCTCCCTGGCATAATCACATCCTTTCTCCTCCCGCTCCTCCAGCTGTGTGTGATAAAAAGGGGGAGGGGTGTCTAATTCCACATCTCACCAAGGCCTTAAAACCTCTTTAAAGTGAAAACTGCTATCACTTGTTGAACTCCAGTGGAACACATGCCTTGCCATCCTCCAAATGACCTTGACAGAGATTTCTGGCAAGGCCATCCCTTTCAAACAGGGCACAAATGAACAGCCAATGTAGATATGGCGAGGGGCTGAAGGTTTCCTGGAAAAGTAAATAACTCCCCGATATCTTTCAAAGGACTCCAAGGCGAGTCAGCTTTTTCCAGGCTGTACCTGTCCTCCTCTGGGGTGCGTGCGTGCGTGAGTGCGTGTCTGTTATTCCACACGCGCGTGCGCGCGCCTCTTTGGTGCTCTCGGGCACATGCTTGCATTCGTCTGCTTTCCTCTTCCGTTATCTCGCAAGCGCCGGCAAGCACCCCATAAAACCAGCTCGGGCCGTCCCGCATGGATCGGAGTGAAAACGGAGGCTTCCCAGCCCCGACCTCAGTCCCCAAAGGAGTCACGCACAGGCTCAAAAAGGCTTTCCCGGCAGGTCCGGGCATCCCTCGAGCCCCCCCCCCCCCGCCAGCAACGCAAACCTCTCCGGGCGCTCTCGGACTTTTCTCAAGCCCCGATGCTGCCTCCGCTCAACGGCGCCATCCCCGCTGAGGGGCACGGAAGAAAACCCCCAACAGCGTATGACTGTTGCTGGGCTTGCCATGAACGCAAACGCGGCGAGCCTGACCCAGGCCCGGCACCGACTTCAGCCGAACCTTTGCAGCCCTTACCGCTTTGCTCTCCATCGGGCTGGGCAGCCGCCGCCGATCCCGCCTCTGAATCCGGACCGGGCTTGCTGAGGGAGGCGCGCGCGCGCAACCGCTGCTTTCCCGGCAAGGGCCGCCCTTTGCGTCCCTGGAGAAGCCCGATCTGCCGGCGCCTCTCTCGACTGCGCTGCTTTACTGCCAAGGGAAATTCGTAATCTCGCCCTCTCGCTGTGCCTTTTTGGGGTTGCTCTCTGATGCGCATCTATTTATGGCTTCTGGCTTCCAAGGGCGGGGATAGTTAGGGAGGGACGCAGAGACTTGCTCCCGCCCAGGTCCACGGTTACGTTAAATAAATAAATAAGCATCAGAGGATTTTTTTTTTTTTACTGTAGTGTGACTTCAGCGTTGGCATCACTAGCAACTGAAGGCTGTGCTTTCTTTGCTCAGAGTTCCAATTACTGTGCGTTTCTCTCAAGCACTTTTCCCCCTGTTTCTCGGATGCTCTAAGTATCAGAAACACGATCAGGAGGGTGATGGAAAGATTTCTCTAAATCTCCAACTCAATCAAATTTTATAGTGCTTCACGAAATCGTGGGTGTTGAATAAAATATTTGTGTAGTAGCCTCATTCTCTATAACCGGGGTTTCTTCTGTATATTAGAACAGTTCAAAACAGATAAAATAAATAATGCCTTTAGAAATTAAGAATTTCCACAGTTAATCCAGCATTCTGTTCTAACTCTAAACGTCTTCTGATCTTTTAGTAGAGCCAGCCCAAGACTTTCTGGCACATAAAACCAAAAGTCAAAATCTCCACTCCTACTGTAAAAGTAATTAAATTAATTAAATTCCCATTTTTAAAGGCACTGGAAAAGTGTTGCCTGAGGTAACTTCTTTTGTATCTTCCTAATATTAGATGTGACTGGCCTGATTTGTGGTGTTCTAAAACATGTACTGACCCAATGCGATGTAGTGCATAAAGTGACAGACTAGGACTCAGGAGACTAAAACTATTCCTTAAATATCTCACTTACCTTGAAAGCCCTACTAGGGTTGCTATAAGTCAGTTCCAACTTGATGGTACAGAACAAAATACATACAGAATATTCTACAATGCTCTCAATGGGATTCATGTAAGTAATGTGGCCTGTTTCATGGAAGAAATATTGCATTCAAAAACACTCCATTTCAGATACCCAAAAATTTATTTCTCACTAATGTTTTTTCCCTAATCTGCCATCTGAACCCATTTCTTACTAAATGATTCTGGGGGCAAAATTGGAACCCTATATTCCAACTCCACATAAAGACTGTATAATTTGCTGGGCTGGCTTTGAGAATTATACAATTTTATTTCATTTTTAGGACTGAATATATAGGCGATATATGGGAACTTTATGGGGAGAGGGGTGGTCTATGTGTACTTGAAAGAGACTCTGCCCATTCCCAACTTACTGCCACAATGTTTCTCATACTGAGCATTCCCCAGTGTGCTTCTTCTAACAAGGAAACCATCACAGCCACAAATGACAGGCTGATTTCAGAAGTATTGTACTGTTGCAGCACTTCCTGGCTGCCGCCGCCGCCGTCACTGTGCTCTGCTTACGAGGGAGACGTGACATCCTGTGAGAGGCTGTCTTGTCTGAAATGTCCTAGTCTCGCTGTCTTTCAGGCCACCTTGTTGTCTTTAATAGAGAATAGCTCCAGTCTAGCATCTTTGCTATAAGCTTAGTACCATGTTGTCATGGTAACAAGGCCTAGCAACCATGTGAGAAAATGATGTATTTAAGGGATGCTGTAAGCTGTATGTTCATCTCTTGCAGGGATGTGTATCAGGCAAAAACAAAAGAAAAATAAGACAGTCTATGTTGGCCATTATATTATACATATTATGATTATCCTGAAATCTCCAATGCACAGTTGATCAGGCAAAATCCAAAGAAACAAAACAAAACAAGACAAAAACGTGGCATCTTAAAGACTAACTATTATATTTTAATGTGAGCTTTCATAGATCAAGTCCATTTCTTCAGACATATGGAATAAAATGTAATACAGAATGAAATACAGCATTCACAAGTAAAACATTCAAACATTTTGAATATGATTGCACAGACTGACACTTCCCCTTCTAAAACTACAACAATGCACAGTTGCAATTCTTGTAATAAAAATATTTTTCCAACTTATCCTTTTCTGCCTTCCATGCCTTGTGAAAGTGCTGCTGTTGCAGTCTCAGTAGTTATATACATTTTGTACTTCCAGCTATTATTTTTATACTTCAGCTTTCACCTATGTTGATGGGGGTTTGTGTTTGACAAAGCTGTAGAGAGCACAAACAGAAGACGTGTTGTGGTACCTTTTTTATTTTTCAAAACTGTACTACCTCAGACGCTGGGGCCCAGAACTGGAGGGACAGTGGCAATGTGTAGCCTTCATAATTAAATTGTAAGCTGCCCCAGAAAATGCTTTAAACACTGTGGTGCAGTATATAAGTAACACACTTTTAAATGCCTTTAAGACACATAAACACATTCACATGCACAAATTCCATATACATAGACAAGGAAGGTGTCAAGGAGAAGACTAACCAATTTTGCCCTTGACAAACAGCCACAACCACAGCTGTTTTTCCCTCTAGAAGGAGCACTCACCCATCTTATTCTTTACTCTCACTCTTATTCTGTACTCTGAAGTGGTAACAATCCAGAAAAAGGTTTAACATCTTGTGTGTTGTTCATGGAAACTAGAGCCACAGGTTACCCAAAACTCTGGCACGGACACCTGTGTTCTGTGGAATTATAAAGGAAACATTGCTGGACTAATTGAGCTAGAAACTGGGTCTCTTGAGTCATGGCTCTTGATGGACCAAGGAAAGATGATGAGGTCAACGCTTGTGAATCTCTAAGCTTCAAAAAAGAGGGAATGAAAACCAGGGTCTCCAATCCCTCAAGAGTTACTTGGAGACAACCACTTTGAATATAGTCTGTGGAAAGTTTAATCACAGTGTAAAACCACAGATTTGACCCTTGGCAATGGAGAGTGGCATTTATGCTTAAATTTGTGAAGGCTCTGGCCCTGATAGTCTCCAGACTGTTTGTGTACAGAATACTATGCCTGGATCACCCCTGGTGCAAAAGGAACAAATGGGTATTGGGAGGGCTTGGAGCATTTATTGGACCTTCCTGGTATGTTTGCTTTGAAATCTGCTTCCTCTGGATCAAGGTGGATACACTCTGGAGATCCAGAGGCCACATTTTAGTCCTTGAGATCTATTACAGGCTGCGCTAGCTTCACTAGAACCAAACTGGAACTGACTGGAAATCCTCCTTCTGATGAAAGGAGGTGCTTAGAGGCAAAGTGCCTTGATTTGAATGAGAAAGGCAACTGCTAAATAATTCCAGGAGCAACAATGCCCCTTTTTTGGCCATTTTCCCCCACAAGGAGTGATCCTTCCCCACAGGGGAGGGGTGCATGCCACTCACAGGTGATTTCCAGCCCAGCTCTAGGGCAGGGAGTGCTTCTTCAGAGTTCATGCTGATTGGCAAGCAGGTATCAGAGATAAGGGCTATTGAAAGCCTTGGAATATTTTGTCAGTTTGTCACCCTGGCAATTTTGCATTGCCTGAGACCTCAGTCTGCATAGTAACAAGATTTGGCATAGGATAGGAGTTCTCACATGTGCACCCAAAAGCTTCTTCATAGTTCAGGAAATTCTCTGGAGGGCAAATGAAGAACCAGTGAAGAAGCCCATCATTACCTGCCTGCCTACCTAATCTCTTTTCTTTCAAGATGGGATGAATAGCACATTGAGGGCAACAGATGAAGTCTCTTTTGACAGACTAGAAGTTTCCTCGTAATCAAGACATGACTCAGCAGCAATGGGAGGGGTGAGAGCAGCTAGGGGAGGTTAGGGCAGGGGTACAAGTTCTGTGTCTGCGTTAAAGGCACATCGGTTTAGATCTGTTTTGTGGAATGGATGTGTGTGTGCATGGATATAGATTCTGAGAATCTGAGATTCATGGCAAAATCAAAGACTACTTTGTAGTGTCACTGAGGCAAGATGCTGTGGTAACAAAGAGATGGGTCTCTGACATGGGACAGTTGAGGTTTCAGAGAGGGGCAGAACTACTTCTAGGCCAGCTAACTGTGGAAACAAGCACATGAAAAATCCCTCAGAATTATCCAGGCAAAATCCGATCCCTATTCACGTATTATCAAAACTGACATTTTGCTTAGAGGAAGCCCCTATCCTACCTGATCACACATTTTTCATGTTTACATAGTCCTCTTGGAACAGGAGAGCCTTCTGACCTCTTGCTCCGAGCTCTGAAAAATATGGGTTCTTGCTCACAAAACAGGCTTCATACACAATCAGGAACATTTTCTTCAGGCTGGACATTGAAAGCGTGAAGAATGCAGTGTAGGAGGGGGAGGTACTAGGTGTTCCCCTTTAATGGTGTTCATCATGCCAGCTTTAGTGCCACTTGCTGCAGAGGGTTCTCATTAATAGTCGTGAGGCAGCTGAGAACCAATGGGGAGGGGGAATGCAACGGACAGGTTCTCAGCAGAATGTGCCTAGCAGCCGCACCCCCTTCCTCCAGCTGCATCACATAGGACAGTGAGGAGTTGTTCCAGGCCACTACTGGCACTAGAAAGTGAGTAAAACTCTCCACTCACCCATGAGGAGTTTTTTTCACAGGTCCTAGCCCACTGCTGCCATGGGCTTATGCAGCAAAGGGCTCCTTGCCTTGCTCCAATGGACTGCATAGACCACCAGCTCTCTTCCAAGTCCTGTCCAACTCCTGGGTTTTTGGTGTGATGACATTATCCACATTATTTGTTGTGTGTGTTCTGTACCATCAAATCAGAACCACCTTTCAGTGAACCTAGACAGGGCTTTCTAGGGAAGTGAATTATTTACCAGTTCCGTACCCACCACCAAGTGAGTTTCAACAGCTGAGCAAGAATTCAGACCTGGGTCTCCTTTGTCCTAATTCAGGACTCTATCCCCTCCATCACCCTGGCTGTCAAATATAGTTATTAGTTACCTCCAAATAGTTTTTTCTGTAAACATATTTATTGTACATTTATATTTCTGAAAATGTTTCATTTGGGTGAGGGAGGCTTTGATTAGAAGCCACTTAAACTGCTATCCTAAATCTGCTTACGTGGGAGTAGTCTGCACCTATGAGCAAAGCCACCCACACAGCCCTCATTCAGTGACACTCCTCCCTGATCCAGAGTCACTTGTCTCCCTCACAGAGAGTTCCCCATGTATAGTAAAGGCAGGCTGCAACGTTCCCCTCCTCTGGGAGGTGAACTGGAGAAACAAAGGAGTCTGCCTGCAACTTTTGCTTCTCAAATGCTGGGGATGAGAAGCCAGGGAAGACTTTCACAGGGGGAACTTTGCAGACATTAATGCTGTTTCTCAAGTCTTCTTTCATTGTGACAAGGTAACAGAAATGGGAATAAGTGTAATTCCAACTTAAACTTTAGAAATTTTAAATTCCAGCCTGTTTCTAATACTTTATGCACAACTGACATTCATTTACACTGAGCTGTTGTCTTCTGCAGAAAACTGAACTGACTTACTGAATTAATTTCTGACTGTTGCTGTTGACCTCTGGTGATGATTGTGTGTTAGCACTTGCTGCTTTGTATTTTATTTTTACCCATTATTTAGTCTTTCATTTATTTAATTTCTATGTCACCACTCCTAGAATAGCTTGCCCATGTTCACAAAGGCCCCAACTATCTGAATCTGATCATGCAAGGAAGAATGGAAGAAGAGAGCAGCAAAGCAGGTAGTAGAAGGAGGCTAGAAAATGGAAAAAGTTTTGCTTTTATTTATTTATGAAAAGATAAACAAAGAAGTCTCAGAGAGAAGTGAACATAGATGCACCAAAAAGAATAAGAAATTTGACTTTCACTCAAAACTCTTGGGCACAAGGGGGCTAAAGCAATGATCAGGACAGAGAAAAACTGGAAGACAGGCAGTTTTCAAATGTTGGGCATGAGGGGAAAGCCCAAGACTAGAATAATAATTATATTATATAATTATATATATATTAAAAAAAATCTCTAGCAGCGATCTAGAGAGAAGCCTTGAGCAAGAGGCCCACATTGCCGGGAGCTAGGATGGGCTTGACAGTGAACTACAGTAGGGCTGTGTGGGTGTTAGAGCTGGAATGCCAGGTTTGTTTCAGGATGTGATTAAGAGATTCCTACACAGCTGGGAAAGAAGCATAAGCCTGGAAATTTGTGTGACTCCCCAAAGCAAATCTGGATGCAATTTTAATAGGCATGGATGTTGCTTCATAATTGCAAGTGTGTATGGGGTGCTAATGCCTGACTGGGTGTGAAAGAAACACAGATGGAAACATGTGCAGTGGCATCCTGTTTTGTCCTTTTCCGTTCTTAAATTGCTACAAAGTTTTGTGGAGAAAAACGAATTGGAGGCAGGGATGTTCTGGAGAGCAGTGTCCAAGTGAGGAACAACAACTGATTGTTAGGACATTGTAACTGGGCATATTTGAAAGCCAGGCACTCAGACAAAATGAGGCAAAGGGGACTCAGAGCTGAAGATCTCTCCAGTCAAGAGCTGGTTCTCTCAGTGTACTTCATAGAGGAGAAGGCAAACCCTTCTTATTTTCAGTGCCTCAGCTCATTTAGCAATTTATAGAGTATATTCCTCTCCCTCTCTGCCTTCTACATAATATTCCTTTTTTTCATTACCGCCTGCAGCTATTCAGAAAAGAAAAACATGCTAGCAAATGGCTTCCTGTGTGGCAAGATACCACACCATTCCTGCTACAGAAACTGTTTGTAGAGCTGTGGCCGAAATGGTACCAGGCACAGAGCCTGCCATTCATACCCTATGAATTGAGACAGACGGAACAGGAATTTTGCACAACCCAGCCTCTTGCAGCACAGGCAATGAATTACACACATCCAGTGGGGGATTTGGAAAGCTTGAATTTTCCCACAGTGGTGCCCTATACAGGCCCAACCAGGCCAAAAGACACCATGAAATGAAAGATTTTGGCATTCCCAGATATACAAAGAAGGAAAACTATAGGTATTCTGATGCTGGTACCATGATGGTATCATGACGGCACAATCCAGAGAATAAACAAAGTTGGTAATTTTGTTTGTTTATACCCTGTCTGTCTTCCAATGAGCTCTCAGCACTTTATCCTCACACTGTGCGGCAGATCACACCGAAAGAGTATGACACCCAGTTGGTTTCATTGTCAAATGGAGATTTAAACCCAAGTCTTCTAAATCCTACTCTAACTGTTACACCATACTGCCTCACTGATGGGGATTCTTGTACTTTTTCATGTGGTATTATGGACATTGTTGCACTGAAATATGAGGATCTGCATCTTATTGCCTTTCAGTACTATGCATTGCAACTTTCGACTACCATGAAGCAGTCCCTTCCCATCACATGTAAGATGTCTGAACAGTTTATAATCAGAGACCTTTGGGTAGAGTGGGCGGCATATAAGATAAATAAATAAATAAATAAAATAAAATAAAATAAAATAAATAAAATAATCCAAGGTTCAACCATTCTTAGCACTGAGGCATAAGAGATATTGAGAGATCTATTTCCCAATGTCATAATCTTTTTTTAAAGCCTTTAAAATAGTAGTTGTTACAAGATACCAAGGCAAAAGCAGCAGTGATTTTTGGGAACTAAAGCCCCCATCCCATCCCATGGCCCCCAGTGGCTAAAGGGAATCACAAGGGAGCCTTGAGACCTGGCAGGGACCAATCAGAAAGTTTTAATTTCTGAAAAACAGTTGCAGCCAATGATGATGCTGGTTTTCAGTAAGAACCTAAATATTCCTTTCTTCTTGCTGTTTACTATTTTTATATCATTCAGCATTTCTATAATTATATTCCTCCTGGAGTGTCCTTTTAAACACATAAAGAATGTTATAAAAATAAGGAACTCAGACTATTTAAATTACGGTTCCTTGGAATTATTTATTTGTATTCATTTATTTATTTGTTGCATTTTATCCCACCTTTCCTCCAGTAAGCCCATGGCAGCATAACTGGCTTTCTTCCCACAACTTCACCCTCACAAAAATCCAGTAAGTTAGGTCAGGCAGACTGAGCATCGCTGGCCCAAGCTTTCCCGGGGAATTTCATGGCTGAATTAGGATTGGAACAGTCTCCTCAGTCACAGTTCAACATTGTAAACCCTGTACCACATGGCTACCTCATGACTTTATTCTTCTTTACCTCCTTGATTACTGTTATAAACTCTTGAACAATCAAAAGAACGGGTGCAAAATTCTCCATTTATTTATTTACCTACAATATTAATATATTGTCCTTCATCTAAATAGAATCCAGGACAGTTTATTGCTTTAATGCTATATAAATCAAGTGAAAATGGTTATGCCATGAATACCAAATATATGAATCTCTCATTTTTAGCCAGTAGTGCAATATTTTCAGTGTATGTTTCACTATAAGTGCAAAATCCAGTTTTGGTTTGAACCCAGCCAACATAGATATTCCCATCTGTCTGTGTATGATTACTCCAGCATAACTGGCAGAGCAGGCAGTGGCCTGGGTCTTTGGAAGTCCAGGAAATGTATTTTATCCAAGAAAGCTCACATGAAAATATAACAGTCTTTAAAGTGCCACAATGTTTTTGTCTTTTTTATTTGTCTTTTTGTTTTTATTTTGTTTTTACTTGTAATGCTTGCACAGACCAACACAGCTTTCTCTTGTACAACTAACTACAGGCTACACAGGAAAATCCTCTTAAATTTCTCTCTCCTGAGGACAACAGGTGCAAAGTAACTGGGCCCAGTCCTGTCCCATTTTCCTCCTTGCATTCCACCTGCCATTATCCACCTGCCATATCTAGCAAAGAAAAGAGGATCCAGGTGCAAAGGGGGTGGGATTTCTTCTTTGCCTCAGGCACTATTTTCACAAGGGCCTGAGAGGTAAGTAAAAGTATCACATTTTGCTGCCCACCCACCCCACCCCGTCATTTTTACACACACCAAAGGCCTCTTTCCTTTGCTCCTCTCAGGAGAAAAGGAGGCTACAGCTCCTTCACCACCACCCCTTCACCACAATAATATGGGTGGTGAAGAAGGAAAACATTTTCATACAGGAGAAGAAGTACGGGGACATGATTGAGATGTATAAAATGATGTAGGGGATGGATAAAGGGGATAGAGGGAAGCTCTTTTCCTTCTCATGCAATACCAAAACTAGGGGACATCCACATCCACTTGAGTGTTGGGAGAGTGAGAGCAGACAAAAGAAAATCTTTCTTTACCCAGTGTGTTGTTAGTCTGTGGAACTCCTTGCCACAGGATGTGGTGATGGCATCTGGCCTAGATGCCTTTAAAAGGGGATTGGACAGATTCCTGGAGGAAAAGTCCGTCTCAGGTTACAAGCCATGATGGGGATGTATAATCTCCAGGTTTAAAAAGAAGGTACCTCAAAACGCCATATGCAGGGGAGGGATAACAGGAGACAGGTATCTAGTTGTCCCATGTGCTCCCAGAGGCATCTGGTGGGGCCACTGTGAGATCCAGGAAGCTGGGCTAGATGGGCCCTTGGTCTGATCCAGCAGGGCTCTTATGTTCTTAAGTAAGGAAAGCTTGTCTGGTGTCAGGGTTTCTCTTTTTGTCTTCTTGTTTTGTTTTTTCTCTTCTTGTTGGGTCTTTTGCACTTAGACTCTGCCTGGTGCCCATGAACCACTGGGGAGAGTATCTTCCCAGTCTCCTTCACATTTGAATGCCCCACACCTGAAGCCCTATCTCCTGGCCACCCTACTGTCCCCTTGGTAGCCCTGGTTCCAGCACAGGTCTTCACTGGGGGTTACCTTACTTGCTTCCTTCCGTGCAGGAAACTGGGGGTATATTATTATGCACCTTGTTGTTTAGTAAGGGAATTAGGTAGGAATATCATATGCACATAGTCAATTGTGCCATATATCTGTGAAACAGCAATTGTGAGGAGAATTTTTATATAGGTTATACAATCCCTGCACTGAAGAGACAGATAAATGACACTTTTACAAGCCAAGAGGCCACTTGCCTCAGGCAGCAGTTCATGGGGGGCTGGGCGATCCTTCTTCGCCCTCCCACTCTTTCTGAGCTTTTGTCACTCCCCGCCCCACCTCACCCCACCCTCACCCCCACCAGCTCCACGAAAAAATTCCTAGACTGGGATGGAGGCTTTTGCACGACAAGAGAAACGCTCCTTGCCCGCGGGCTTGCCTGCCCTAGTGGCTTGGGGAGGTCTCTTTGTTCATGGCGCTATCTTCTTAGCGGTAGGGGGTTATTTGTGAGACACTGACGGGCACCCCTCCAGCCTGTTAAAACACACGGAGATTTTTCCTTAGGTGATTGTACAATAGTTATCTCATAGTTTTCAAGCGCTATCTGATGGGACTTGTCGCAGTTCCCAGGGGAAAGAGAGCGGGTCAGACCCCTACCTGAGCTGCGTCCGAGCTCTTGCCACTCCTGCAGGACGGAGCCGCACCATGCGTGAAAACCCACAGAAAGAGCTCCTGATCGCGCGCAGTGCTCAGATTACAAACGAGACACAAGCAAACAGCAGGAAATTACTGGTGTACATCCTGCAAAAGCACCACATGGATGGGATCAGGCCGGTTAAGCAGTTCTCCAAGGAGTAAAGGCAAAAAAAAAAAAAAAAAATAGGTCAGGTGAGAAGAAACTTGCGTATATCTCTGCGTAGTTCATATTGCCGTTCACGGCAAATATTTATGCCTCACCTCTCTTCAAAATTCTGGATTCAGCGACATCTTTACTGGAATACGAAAAACGTACAAACCAGACCAGGCAAAATCCAAAGAAACAAAACAAAACAAAAGCATGTGGCACCTTAAAAGACTATTATATTTTAATGTGAGCTTTCGTGGACTCGTCCACAAACCAGAGGAACCTTTTGAGTTCAGTATCGGTTGGCATAGCATCTGGGGACACGGGGATTTTTAAAATCTGGTTTGCATACCATCTAATGCTGAAGGAAAATTTCAGAAAACGCGGAAGTCTGCCACAGGTGCAAGTTTTTAGTGATTCAATAAGAGTATTACTCAACCCAGAATTTTGTTTGGAGTGGGGAATCACACACGGCTCCTTTCCCCTATTTGCCTCCCTTCAGTTTTCTGCCTTCAGCCCTACTTGGAGGAGGAGGTATGTTGGCCTCGTAGTGCAGCTTGTTTTCTCTTGCACCCGATTTCAGTAAAATGTTCCTTTAAATCTAGCCTTCAAAGGCAATGTGCATCTTGATGGCTGAACCTCATTTCACGTTCTGCCTTAGGCAACAAAGTATCTTGGACAACCCCGAGAAAACACTAACAGAAAGAGAGGGAGGGAGAGAGAGACAGAGACAGACACGAGTTCTTGGAAGAGCGATGAGATCATCACGGGAGGAACATCTACGAATTACAGGAGGCGGCGGAGGAATATCCAATAAGCCTGTTACGTCAGCAAGAATCACGGGAGAGGGCCGGCTTCCCTTTCCTGCGTCTCTACGGCAGGCTAAAATTAGGTACAAATCGAGTTGATGACATCCAGCAATGTCAGGGTTTGGACATATATCGCTGCACAGTTATTAATAGGTCTGCTTTTGGTAAGTCCAAGGGCCTTATAAGTTCCTGCTCCTACAGGGCAGTTCTGACTTGACGGAGGAAAGAATGGAAGGAAGGGATGCGTCTGGGAAAAACGCAGAGAGGATGAAACTAGGTCAGTCTCAGGAAGCGTCCTGGCGCAACCCTCGCCACTTTTCCCATGGATGCGGGCGGGGGGAGGGGGAGGGGGAGGGGATGTCCTGGGCTCATCTACCACGTGCCAGTCCAGACCAAATTAAACACGGGCGAATGGAAGTGGCAATATATTCCAAGCTAACTAGAATGTAATATTTGGCGAAAGCTCGGGCCCTTATGCATATTTTATAAATTAATAAATATTTCATGTGTACAAGCACTAGCTTTGACAGATATTCAGCATGGATTCTGGGTTTTGTTTTTGTGTCAACGATTTCAGTCAAGATATAACTATAGAAGATGAGATTTTATTGCTGTACCTTTGTGATCGAATGGATTGCTCCCTCCCCCCCCCTTAAAATGAGCTCTATATTGGCACTGGCAGCCTCTAGGAAAAGCTGAAAAAGGACTTGAAGTGCAGTTTGCCTACATCTCTATAGAGTAGCTATGAAGCTGTCAAAAACGGTCATACAGTGGATGCAGAGGACAAGCTCAAACCAAAGTCCAGCCATGCTGGCTGGGAAAAGGCCATTTCTGCAGTCTTGCACCTTGTCTCTTGTGGAGGTCTTGCCTCTAAAATCAGATCGGGCTGGATCACATGCAAAGGCTTCCTGCATGAGACAAAGATTTCTGCCAATGCTGTTGGCTTGTGCATTCCTGGTGCAAATGCAGCTGTGAAAGATGCGTGCACACAAAAAAAGGATTGTTACAGTATAGAAATCTTCTCAGTTCAGGCATGCTGGTTCCATACAGGAACTTTGCTGTTTTATTCCATAAATTCCTGTGAATTCATTGTTCACAAACCATGAACCAAAAACTAGTGACCAGTGAGATACATGTTGAAATACAATACCATGGCATGTAGCAGATGATCTGAACAGGGGGAGGCAACAGGAAAATTGATAGCCTGAGTGTATTCTCCTCCTCTTGGTTTTTCTATATCATCATGCAAGTTGATGCTTTTAGCCTTCCTTCCATCTTTTCCTGAGATGAACTGTTTTTTTCTCAACTCCTCCGTCTTACCTAGTTAAAAGCAGATTGCACACATAATAACCAACATTAGGGACCTCTATAATCATATTTAGGCCTCCTTTTTCCTTCTCATGCTATCCTGGATGGATTCCCTCCATTAATAAGCAGCAAGTTTGCTTTTCCTTTTGCCTGTTGCTGGTCTTCAAAGTGATCACTGCTTCTCAGCAATCAACAGTAGGTTGTTGCACACTTCAAGTATAAAAGAATCGAATACTCTGAATCAGTGAAGTGCTATTGAAAGTAATACACCAGCTCCAGGAAGCACACATATGGCAGTCAGAACTTCTTTTTCATGCACCTTCCCTTGCTCCTACAAAGTAGAACCATATCCAGGTGTGGGGGGCACACTGCCAACTATGAAGCCATGTGTACATCTTGCTTGGGTTACTTAAAGTGGTTCTAGATCAGGTTTTTATGTTACAATTGCCTTGGTTTATTCAGTGAATTTTATAGGTCATAATTACATCATAATAACATCTTTTACCTTATATGGAGCAAGAAATGGCTATCATCTAGCTGGACTTCAAAAAAGTAAGAAGCAAATGCACTACTGGAGTGCACCAAAGAGTTTCAGAAGATCCGTCTATGTTTTCTACACTGCAGCAAAACATTTGACTATGGGAATCATGAGAAACTATGGGTTCTTCTGAAAGAAATGTCTGTGCCTCAGTACTTCAGTGTCTTGATGTATAACTTGTATTTTTGGCAAGAAGGTACTGTTAGGGCAGAATTTGGAGAGACAGAATGGTTTCCTATAGGCAAACGTGTTAGAAAAAGGTGCATTTTATCCCCTTTCCTTGTCAATCCTTATGTAGAACATATCATACGGAAAGCCAGACCAGATTCAGATGAAGGAGTGAAAATTGGTGGAGGAAACATCAATAATCTAAGATATGCAGATGACACAATCCTACTAGAAGAAAGCAGCAATTACCTGAAAGGACTTTTCGTGCAAGTGAAAGAAGAAAGTGCCAAAGCAGGACTGCAGTTGACTATCAAGAAGTCCAAAATTATGACAATAGAAAAAAAAATAAAGAATTTTAATGCTGACAATGAAGAAATTGAAACAGAGATTTTGTTTACTTTAGTTCAATTATCAATCCAAATGGAGATTGTAGCCAATAAATTAGAAGACTGAGATTCAGAAGAGCAGCAACGTAGCAATTTGAAAACATCACCAATTGTCAGGATGTGTCTCTGGAGACCAAGACCATCCACATTCTTGTGTTTCCAATCACCATGTACAGTTGTAAAAGCTGGACAGTAAAGAAATCTAACAGGAAAAACTAGATTAATTTGAAATATGGTGCTTGAAGAGAGCTTTGTGGATATTCTGGACTGCCAGAAAGATGAACAAGTGCATTCTAGATCAAATCAAGCCTGAACTATATTTCTGGAGACAAAAAATGTTGAAACTGAGGCTGTCCTACTTTGGGCAGGATTTTCTGAAAAGGACAATAATGCTGGGAAAGGTTGAAGGCAGCAAAAAGAGGGGAAGAGCAAATACAAGATGGATTGACTCTCTAAAGGAACTACAAGCTTGTTGTTGAGGACGACATTTTGGAGATCTCCCATTCATAAGGTCACCATAAGTCGGAGGCGACTTGACAGCACGTAGCAACAATATTTACATGATATTGTTCTCCAACGCTCCCATTTTAAAATGGCTTCTGTCTTTTTCCTCACTTGGGAAAATCCAGTAGGCAAGACAAAGAGAGATAGGAAGGGAGAGGGAGTTAGAGAGAGAGAGAGAGAGAGAGAGAGAGAGAGGAAGAATAGCTGTGTGTGCCATTCTTGCAAGTAGTCTGTGTGGGGCTGACTGAAGTCTCTTTGGCTGCAGCAAGTTGAGAGGCCTGCAGCGCGGCCAGCTCACCCTCAGTCAGTTAGTTCTAGGGTGCATGCAACTCCTTGGCAACAAAGCTAGGCTGGCTGCTGGTCTATTACTGGGTATGAAGTACTAGTTATGCCTTATAGACCTGAACTGTTATTTTCTCCTGTATACCTGTCTTGACCTCTTCTAGAAAAGCTCCTATCTTTGTTCTCCACCATCTGATGTGCAAGGAAGGTCCTTGGGCTCCTTGGCTTTTCAGAAGAGTGTAAGAGTTGCTGTATCCAGTTGAACCACCTGTCAAAGGAGGCTCTTTTCACTTATGGCCACAGACAAGCTCTTCAGGTTATAAAGCTGGTTTGTTTTCTGTGCTGCTCAGTATTTCAATTTGTAATTTAAATTAAAGGTAAACCTAGACTGCCTACTAGGTCTATATGCTCTTCTCTGATTTTTAGGCATTCATTTTTATCCTGCATTCATGTTACATTATTTTTAATGGTGCATTTCATGATTATTAGCTGCCTGTGACATGTTTGATGTAAAGGCATGGTACAAATATAGGTAGTAAGTTAATTTTTTAAAAAAGTAGAGATTAAGTTTCAGGTAGTGTCACTCTGATATGTACTATGGTACCTGCTGCATGTTGTGCCCCATAACCCACTCATGCCATGCCTCAGTGTGAGTTTGTACACTGCAGTCTCAACAAGAGAGCACCTCACCTCACTAGTCTCGGGTGAGATCACATATCTGCCTTGCCTGTAGACTAGCGAGCTATGGAGGCAAGAGCATTTCATCACTTGAGAAGTGGGCAGTCAGGAAAGATGGCATGTCTGATCCTAAACCATTTTTATTTATAAAAATGTTGACTCAGTGTGTGACTGGGTGTTTTTAAATTTAAAAAAATTCTATGTTTGACATCATTAGGCATTGAAAATAAACTGCTTCTGACATATAACTCTTATACAACTCTTATACTTATGGGGTGATCACACCTGGGATGCTATATGCAATTCTGGCTACACTTGGAAAAAAAGCTATTGTATAGCTGGAAAACACACACAAAAACTAAGACATAATGTGAATAAAAGATTTCAACAGCATTATTTCTCAGAGCTGCCCAAGTCGTCTGGGCAATTGAATCCTACTGTACTAGCTTACATAGGACACGGCCCATTTGAAAATTTTCTCACATGCGCAGATCAGTGACATCTGTACAGAACTTCCCAGTGGATTCTGACCTATTTGTCCACATTCAATTTCACCATCCTCTATGTTCTGCTATTCTGCCTTCAGAAGCAAGGTTGCCTTTTTTACTTGTCACTATTGCTTACAAAGGAATTTAGACAGAGTGGGCCCTAGAAACAAATTATTATTTTCATACCATCCCAGCCTGCAGTTGATGGTCCCTATTCTAGTGAGCCTGTGCTTGAGAAGTCAGAACTGAAGGGTGTGTACCTGCAGAACATCAGTTCAGAGGGATGGTGGATTCTCTCAGCCAATTGGAATTTGCCCATGTATAAAAATGTTCATCCTTCTCTTTTCCTCCTTTGCAAAAAGCCCACAAATGTTAAGGCGTTCTTTCTGCTCCTCCTCTAATGTCTTTCTGTTTTCTTGCAAGTACGAATCATTTGTACTGCTCTTTTCTCTGTCCCCCAGGCTATTGTAACTTTTGCTCTTCCTGTGTTTTTCTCCAGAACCCTGGCTGCCCTCCCTTATGTGGTTGTGTCGTATGACTCAGCCAGCCTGTATCCTTTTCCTGATGACAGGGCAAAGATGAGACAAGCCAAATCACATGAACGTTCTGAAAGAGTGGCTGCAAGTGTGAAATCTGTGTTTTCTTCCAGGCTGACTTATCCTCAAAGATACGTACCCCACTGTATCTGTATTTAATAATATGTGGTTTTGTTTCAGTCTCAGAAAGTCTGCTTCTGCAAATATGCACACACACACACACACAGATAGAGAGAGATTACCTACGACATGGACAATATATCTGTGTTCTGTGTGAGCATTTTTAAGCTTTAAGGGGAGATCATACCTATGTTTCTATGTAAAGTAGAAACAATAAATACCACCACTGCCACCAACAATATTGTTTCTAATGATATATTTTCTATTATTTCTGTGTTCTTTGTTATCTTGTTTGATAGTTTTAAAAGATCATCAAATATGCCATACCTCTGAATGTCCTCACTCTTGCCTCAGCCTTCTCTTCCAGTGGTGTAGTGCAAGTAATTTCCCATGAAATACTTGGCCTGGCGCTGCCAACGTGTTGTAGTCAGGAAAGCTGCCACCCCCTTGCCTTGCTCTCTTTTACCCTCCCACTCTAAGGATGCTGTGCCCTGTGTTCCATTTAGAGCAACTCTTTAGGCTCTGCGTATGAGAGAAGGGACCTGAGGCTTGCTAGATGACTGGAGGACAAGGACAAGGAAGGTGGTGTGTTGCTTTCTTTCACCACTCTTTTTCTGGCCTTGGACATTTCTATCACCCCGAAAGGAGCAGAAGCCCTTGAAATGGCCTCTGGCATGTGTACATAACAAAATGCTTGTTATTGTGATTGTCTGTTGAGGTCCATATGAGGGTTCCAGGGAGCGGTACAATATATTGCATTGTGTACACTGGGCATAAACATCCCCATTTCTATTGGTGGAAGCCAGGCTGCCTGCTGTCGGGGGTCTGAAGGGGAAGCTTGTGCCCCAGTGACCCCAGGTTGTAGTGTATGCTGGGGAAGCCATTTCCTGTCTCACAAAGCTCAGCAAAAGCAATTCCACAGCCCCACCATGGATTCAGTTCTTTGTTATGCTAAAGTGAGGTGCTAAGTGGGGATAGACAGAGAAAATATCAGGCAGATATAACACAAAGGCTACGTATTGCAAAGTCAGCTGGCAGGATGCAGGATGGGAGTGGATTGTGGAGGGGGAAGTTTGCACAGAGAAGAACAAATTTCTTAGAACAAATTTTCCTCAGAAATGAAAAGCAATTATAAGATCATCCATTGCATAGGAATTAAATCTGCCCGCCACATACAAAATATTTGGTCTCTCAATTTTGGCTTCGGTAATTAGCTCTGGAGATATGGAGATTCCTCATGGTGCTTTCCAGGAGAAGAGTCACCCTGTGTGGCCTTGGGCAAGTTGCACAGTCCCAGGGCACCTCCAGAAGAAGAAAATGGTAAACCATTTTTGAGTATTCTGTAACTAGAAAATTCTGGAAAGGGTCACCATAAGTCACAAATGATTTGATAGCACACTGCTATTATTAATTACTAATTACCTTTGTTAATTGCATAGTTTTTACTTGATCCTTACATGCATAAGGGAGTCCCTATGAATCAAGCCTGAATATATTCTGATTTTTTATTGCACCACAGTTTGATACTACTTTCATGTCTCTGTCATATTCTAACAACACAGGTTCATTCTCAGTAGTATCAATTTTTGTCCCATACGCCAACTTTGTTACTTAACGAAAGGATAGAACACTACAGAATATGTCTGTGTGGTTTATTTATTGTTTCTATATTTAAACACTTAACGCTGCTTTTCTTTTAAAACAACAACCATGCTTTTTTAAAAAGCCCTCCAATATAAGAGAGAAACAGTTTGGAGCTGCATTGTGCATTGGTGCATTGCTTTTCTCCTGCAGCCTTGTGGGCTGCTCAGGAGGAGGGCTAGACCCCATCATCACATGCCTGCTCCTCCTTAGCTGTGGGGCAGAATTCCTTAGCTTTCTCCCTGGTAATGTCATCTACATTGTAGCCAATTCTGAGTGGTCTACACCAAGACCCTGCAAGCTTAGGGCTTCTTCTGTTGGGCCCACCTTTCCTTGCATGAATACTTTCCTGATATTATGGGTATTTGCATAGTATACCCATACCCATTCTTACCCTGCAAGAAGAGAAAAGTGGTGTGTTGCACAAATACACAGATAGGGAATGTGTGACCCTCCTGATGTTTATTGGACTGCAACTCTCATCACTCCTCTCCATTGGCCCTATTGGCTGGAGCTGATGGGAGCTGAAGCCCAACATGTTCATCACACCTGCTTTAAAGATTATCTCTTATCAAGGGGGAAAAAGAAAGCATTTCTTTTCTACGGTTGATGGATAGGCAAAATAAATTAACTAGATCTTAGGAAGTGGGTAGGACATGTGAGAACAGCTGTTTGTTTGTATTTAATTCTGTTCCCTTCCTAGTAACATCTGATGGAAAGGTAAGGCAGTCCAATTAAAATGCCAGCCAAACAGAAATACTATTTTAAGGAAGGTCAGAACTCACTAACCCAGACTGGAAGCATGCTGTTACTCATGTGACACCACTAACTGCCATCTTAGGTGGAAAGCCAACATGGCAAAGTTTCCGAACAGGAGTAGTGGGAGGAGGGGTTGTGTGTTGTGCTACTGCAGCCTGGTTCCATAGGCTCAAGGCCAAAGTGTGGCTGTTCTGCACAGACTGTGTTGCCGCCAAGAGCCCTACAGTGACAACTCGGCATGTGACCTAATTCCTCCCCACCTCCTAATTGCCCACCAATGATTTAGCAAATCAAGTACTCAGAGAATATGGCACCACCATGACAGAATTGTTGGTTATACAAAAGGACCCTGTAAAATAACCCATAAAAGTTATCGGCACAGGCAGGCAAGCATGGAACTGCCGTTACTGGTGCCTTTTGAAGAGGCTGTCATTCCCTCTTCCTGGTCTTCCCTGTCCTTTTTCATTTTGCTACACCTGCCTTTGTTCTCTACATTTGCCCTCCCTCCTCCCTCCTCCCTATTTCTTGTATCCAGTTTTTCCTGGCCCACCTCTCCTTCCCGTCATTTTCAGAGCTTCTCTCATCCAAACTCTATTTATGTAGCTGTGGAAAGATGTTGTAAAGTCATGTAAAGATACAAAAAGAAGGTCAGAGGGGAGATGATAAGATGCCAGCCTTTTTTAAGTCTGATGAAAAGAGAAAAAAGGCTTTATATGGGCGTAATTGGGAGGCTCTGGACTGCATGCTGTCCTACACGTCCACAGAAATATGTGCTATATACTGGGGGGGGGGGGGGGGAGGGGAGAGAGAGAGAGAGAGAGAGATGTAGCTTGTCCTTCCACTGGGCAAGGCAGCCTACAGGCATATCTACATTTAGCAGGAGGAGAGAGAGAGAGAGAAATGAATCCCTTCAAGCAGGAGTCTTGCCTCCACCCTTACGTCTTCCCCAAAGTTGCTCCCCTAAAGGACTACCTCCCCTTTGGTGGCACCCTTTTTGGGGGTACCCCCATTGATGATGGAGACTCCCCCACAGAATATCTGGTTCTAAAGCCTTCTTCTCCCCCAACCAGGTGGCACACATCAGTGGAAGGAGAAGATGGGGATGGTGGGCTTAGAGTGAGATCATAGTTCTGCTAAGAGGTGAGAGTCCACAGGCCAGAGTCCCACATGAAGAGCAGCAAGCTGCAGCCGCTGTCTCTCACACACTGCTCTCCCAGGTTGGCAGATGTTCAGGGCCTCTCCTTTGAAAGGCAGGAATGCTAGCACTTGTCTTCTGGAAGTAAAGATGCAGGATTTCAAACTGGCCTACATGAAACAGACAGGAGAAAGGACTGGAAAACTAGATGAAAACAATAGGCAGGGGACAGAAACCAAAAAGGACAGTGCAGCAAGGTGGAAAAGGACGGGGGAAAGATACTGGGATAGGGGGAGGGAAAGAAAAGTACCATGTTCAATTTCAGATATAGATGTATGTCTGGTCTGGGATAATTCATTGTTATTTTTATTTATTTATGAGAAAAAGAAAAGAAAAACCTCAGGCCCATAATTCTGATAGATAAATAGAAATAAAGTGCATACAGTATGAAGTATGAATGTAAACATACCCTTCTCCATCAGAGGATGTGAAATAAGACCATTGGATGACTGCCTGTCTGAATGAGAATACATTGGGGAGTTATTAGGTGTAGAATGTGTTTAAAGAATGTTAGGCAGAAGAGCAAACAGCTGTGAAGAAGCAGAGTGTGTTTCAAAAGGAACCAAGGTAATGAGTTACTCTGGGGAGTTTATTGTTATGTGCTACAAAGTGACTTCCAACCATGGCAGCCCTAATAGGGTTTTTGAGATAAGTGAGATATTCAAGGAGTGGTTCACCATTCCTACCCACTTCACCCATCCTCCATGAATTCAAGAAAATAATAGACAGTAAATCAGAGAGTTCTTTAGCCAGTTCCTTCAACACTTGGATGCAGTTCATCAGGACCTGGGCACATAAATTCATTCAGTATAATGACTATTTATCTGTCAATCTCAAGCTACAATCCAGTCCCTTCTCTTTATTTTTATTTTTATTTATTTTATTAGATTTATACCCCGCCCATCTAGACAGATAGTCTACTTCTCTTTGTACTTCACATTTGCTTGGAGGGTCATAGAATCTCTTTTGGGAGAAAACTGAGCTAAACTAGGAATTGAGTACTTCTACCTTTTCTTTGTCATCTATTATCATTTACCAGTCCCACTGAGTAGCTAAGCTGTTATTTCTTTTCTGTCTTTTGCTACACAGGTATGCTCTCTCTTTTTTGTAGCTTCTAGCGTCTCTTGCTAACTTCAACTCATTCAGAGCTTTTGCCTTCCTAATGCTATCCCAGCAATTCTTTGGTACCCATCAGAACTCTTCCTTTGCAGCCTGGCTTTCCTTCCACTTCCTATATGTGTCCTTTTTTGTTTTCAGGTCTTCTCTAGGCTTTTTGTGAAGCGACATTGGCCTTTTTTGCTGTCTTCCACCTTCTTTTCTTGTTGTAATTATCTGCAGTTGTACCTTTAGAATTTCCTGCTTAAGAGACTCACACTCATCTTGGACTCTTTTCCTTGCTAGGATCTTCTCCCATGGGACCTGATTTATCATTATTCTGAGTTCATTAAAATTAGCTTTCCTAACATTCAGTGTGTGGCTACACTCTGCTTTTGCTTCCTTTGAAATCAAGAACTCAAGTATAACATGATCATTTGCCTCCTGAGTTCCCCTTACTGCTACTTCATCCACTGAGGGTTTGGCTACGCATTGAAATACTACAATGTTTGTGTCAGGTTTATCATGCTTGAAATTGATTTTAAGTTTGTTTATTTTAGCTTGATAATGAATGCAATTTATTTTGAATCAATTTTGCATGTATGCTTCTTACCAGTGTTGGAGTAAATTGTGTCTGTGGAGTTTGTCAAGTATTGGCTGACAGATAACAAGTTTCAGGCTGCAGGGTAACCCTGCAGTCTGATCTGGTACAATTTCTTTTCTATCTGCAACACTGATCTAGCACTATGTCAGTTTTAAAAAAATTATTAAAAAAGTAAAAAGTAAAACAAATATTAAAAATCACACCACAGCAAAAGAACATAGTGTTTGTCCCTGCCACCCAAGTCACCTCAATGTTGGATGGGCATTGGCAGTGGTAGCAGTAGGGGTGAGTGGCTGCAAGAGGCAACCAGCATGTGGGCTGGCAGGTGCAAAACAAAAACCTCAAAAGCAGTTCCAGGATGATGTGTGCCAGCTACCATAGTGTCTCCCCACAGCTGTAGCAGCACAGGGTTTTATTTTAGCTTCCCCCCCCCCCCCCCCAAGACATTTCACTCCAGAACTGCATAGCTTGGGAGGGCAAAACACTGGAAGATGGAGCATCACAGTACCAATATTAAAATGATTTTAAAATCCTGTGCAGCTACCTTAACTGATATACCACACATCTTACACCCAGATTAAAAGTTGTCCCAGGAAGACACACACACCAACCCAAAAAACATGTGACTACCACATGACTTTAAACTGACTTCAGACCCCCTGATCCAGCTCTCAATTTATTTCAGTAGTGTAACCGTGCACTCAGTTATCCCTATTATTTAGAATCAAGTCATGGATAGCTAATCTGTTAGTTTCTACCAACACTTTTGTAGGAGAAAATTATCAGGAACACAAGCCAGGAATTTCTTGGGAGGGCCATACTTGGCAGAATTTGCCTCCCAACAGATATCAGGGAAACTGATGCCCTTAAAGAAGTAGCCATGTTAATTAGTGCAAGCATATCAGACAAAAAGCAACAACAACAAAACTAAACAAGAGACAAAAATGTCATGGCACTTTAAAGACTAGCTAGTATATTTTAATGTGTGCTTTTATGGATCAAGTCAACTTCCTCAGACCTTCCACAGGTATCTAAGAAAGTGGACTTGATCTACGAAAGCTCACATTAAAATATAGCCATTAGTCTTCAAAGTGTCACAACATTTTTGTCTCTCTTTTTCTCTCTTTCTCTCTCTTTTTTCTTTGCTTTTGTCTGATAGAGTAATTAATACCTCCCATGATTCTTTTTTGGTGCAGACATTTCACTCCAGGAATGCATAGCCTCAGGAGGGTGAAACATACAGTGTAGTAACTGTGTGTCTTTGATATTCTAGCAGTTTGTTTTTCAAAGGTTTCATCTGCATCTTCTCCTTGTTGGGCAGTTGGTAGTAGATCCCAACTACTGCATACCTTTTAATTTTTTGCCCAAATTGTATTAATCCAGATGCTCTCAAAGAGACAACCAAGCTCATTCTCCTGTATTTCTGTGCAGGAACATGTATTTTTAACATATACTGTGATTCTACCTCCTCTTCTATTCTTTCTATTTTTTAAAAACAATTTATAGCCTTCAGTTGCTGTAGTCCACTCCTGGAACTTATCCCACCAAGTTTCAGTTATCCCTATCAAATCATATTTACCCTCCTAAATTAAGATTTCAAGTTTCTGTTTGTTTCTCATAGTTCTGGTATTACTGGAGACTGTGTGATTTGTAGCCTGGTTTTCTCCTACATTTTTATGAAGACTGTTATTGAACCCCATTGCTTGGTCTGTTCCTTTTTTCTGTGCTCAAGAAAAATATTCCTTCTGTTTGAAAAACAAGATCAACAATCTTACAGAACTCCTTAAAGTTCAGTGATTTCACCTCGGTACCTATCTTGGCTCCTGCAGTAAGCCAATAATAATGATGATAATTGCATGTCATCAGTTCAGCTTGGACATACAGTGATACTTCTCAGAGTTTTCCAGGTGGAGAATACTCAGAAATGATTTACCATTCCCTTCTTCTGGGGGTGTCCTGGGACTGTGCAGCTTGGTCAAGGCCACACAGGTGGGATCTTGTCTTTGGAGGCACAGTGAAGAATTGAACTCTTGAATTGAACAGCCAGATATTATTATATTATTTATTTGGTTTGTATACTGCCCATCTGGCTACTAAGGTACTCAATCTACTGAGTTATCCAGTCAGCTAATAAGCTCACGACCTTTGTTATTATTGGGAAACATACCTAGCTCATGCTCTGGTATATTTCAAGACCAAAGTCATCACGTCAGCATTGTGTTTACAGGAGGTTGAGCTTATATTTTCACTCTGGACTATGTGGCATTCTGCTAATAGGCTTCAAGTTTGCAAGCCTGTCTTTCTATCAGCTGAAGCTGAATGTCTCACCTGCTGTGAATACTTTACCTGAATGCCTCACTTATTTTTATATCAGTGAAAACTGAATGCCTCATCTGACAAGCCTGCAAACACAAATGGAAAGCAGTAGAAAATAGATAAAGAAATGGAACTATGTATTAGGTAAATACCAAGTTATAAATTGGATGTGAATGAGTTTAGTTTGTTCTTCAAATCCTACCCTCCCACACCTCATTGTCTTTCCCTGAACAGAGCCTAGTAGTGTACAGGATTCCTGCACTTTTTATTTTTTCCTCTCCATAATTGCTGAAGTCTTGAAAAACTAAAGGTGTTTGTGCTGGTTTCAAACTCATCCCAGATTACACAATTGGAATGTGGTTTTATACTTGCCACAATGGGTATAATGGTAGGTGACCTCCAGGCTTGTGGGAACCTAGGGAACATTGACATGCCAGCTGAGTCTGCCCTGACTGGTTCAGCTCATGACGCTGTGACCTCCTTCCTTGCAGAGATGCTTGTTCAATCAGCATTTTGGAGCGACTCACCTTTCTTCACACTAAGAGTACAAAAACAGGGACAAGAACACAGTCATTCTTTGTTTTTCACATTTCTCTAAAGTTTGTGATATCCTTCTCTCAGGCTGGTGAAATGTTAGGTGCCTGATAGCACTAGATGGGGAGGAAGTTTTATTTAATTTTCTGAAGTGGCTTTAAATCCTAGTCATCCCTCTTGTCCCAGCTCCCTGTGCCTGCCTTACTGCAAAGGGGTTTGTGTGTCCAACGTGCACATTAGTACATCAAAAAGCCAAGAAGGAGAGGAGGGAAGAAGATTGGGGAGGGAGCCTTTGGCTGCATGCACTGGAGCTCATCATGCCATCTGGAGTGAGGCAGCGAGCAGGGCACCAGTGCTGGAATTAGCATGAGCCTTGCACTTGCAGAACCTGGGCAAAAACCTTGCGTGGGTTGGTGGTGAGCTTTCCACAAGCACTAGGAGCAGCTCATGGCCTAGAAAACTTCTCCATGTGTTGTCTGCAAATGTAGCTTCAGATGTTTCTGTGTAAATGAATTCTTTGATCAAATTAGTTAGTAGGGTTGTTTACCAGATCTGGACAAATCACAAATTACAAGCAAACTCAGCCTGGGCTGGATTGATTTATATGAGATTCAGACTGAATCTGAATGGCCAGATTCAGCTGGTTTAGATACAGTATCTGGCTGCAAAGCTAGAGGTCAGGAGGAGTTTGATTCCCCACTGTGCCTTCTTGGCTGAAGATGATGATTTCTGAGGCAAAGCAAAGTGAATTTACAAATCCTGGTTACAGAACACAGGGATGAAACCAATTTTTATTGGGATGTAAAATAAGTTGTTTTTTTGTTGTTGTTGAGCTGACTGGCAGGAGCTTTTTAAAATACCTTGGTTCTTAAATCATTTCTTTATCAATCATTTTGGGCAATGTGAATGCCCCATTGACTTTTCTGGGCTAGGGTGACTGTCAGTCTATCCAGCACTAACCAATTGTTCTTCATCGTGGCCTCTGTGAATGCACACAATTGGGTTCAGTCTGCGCTTGCGCAAGACTCCTCGGAATATTCTAGAGCTTTTTAGAAAAAAATAGATAGTTGAGAGTTGCCCCTACAGCGCATGCTCCGCCCGCCTCAACCCTCAGTTCCATTTTACCGCCTTGGCGTACGGAACTTCTCGGTTAGAGCTAGTATCTTATTAATAAAACTGATTAAACGGCTTTAGACATGGACTGATTGACTACGATTTTCACATTTCCCCTTGTTGCCCCTCGCGTTGTCCCCTTTTTTCGCATTGGATTTCCCTGTTACGACTCGGACTGTTCCCGTTCCCGCGCTTTCTATCACGGACTTATTCTATATTTTTGATATTCTGGTGCCGAATCGGACTGTTTTAGACTACTCTATTTTCACCTTGATTGCATTTTCTTCATCGGTTTTTGCTCCGGACTGTATTGGACTCCACTTTGTTTTTTCGTGAGTTACAGAGTGCCAGTTATATCCCCGCTTTATGTCCCCTTCGGGCCCTTTTAAACGGTGCGTGTCCTGTACTCGTAAGCTCCCTTTTTCAGATGGTCACGACCGTTGTCTGTTTTGTTTAGGGGATACTCACCGTCCACAATCTTGTAAGCATTGCAAGAATTTCACCAGACCCGCCCTTAAGGCAAGACAGCAACGCTTAAAGTTTTTTCTGTGGGACAAAACATTATCGGCATCAAAACCTCCTGACATGGAAGTTGTCTCGACCCCGTCCGCTACCCCCCGCCCCGAGGGTTTGGGGGCATCACCAACTGATTTACCGGCGCTGAAGACCACCGATAAAACATCAAAAAAATCCTCGACCTCGGTGTCGAAAAAACAACTTACCTCGACGTCGACGGATCGCTCAAGCGCACCGTCTAAGGAGACTCTGAAAAAGAAAAAGACAACTGTTAAAGACAAGAACAAGCTGGCACATAAGAAGGATCGGCATGGAGAAATCCTTCCAGTGCCGACATCCCCTCCGTCTGTTATTCTGGAGGATTCTTCTCGGGACCGGGAGTCTCTATCTGAAGCAGCTCCATCGCTTCCACCCCGACAGGCACAGGCTCTATCCCACACGGTGAGCCGCTCGCCTAGCCCAAGCCAGCTAGAGGACAATGCTTTGTCTAGCTCGCCTTCTGCCCTTTATAGCCCTGTTTATACTGGGCGGGCGTCGAGTGTGCATCGGTCTCTGTCACTGTCTTCGGGACCGGAACCTCCACCTCGAAAGAGATCGGCTAAAACTAGGCACATCTCTCTGGACCGTCGCCACAGTGAGGTCGTTGTTGTGCCTCGCTCCACTCGGCGTCGAGCGAAGTCTAAGTACGACGACCCTATTTTTATACAGGTCGATCGCAAACGGTCTCATCGTCGACGTCGAGATGTAGAGTCCGACACCGACTCTTCATCGGATGGACACGACTATCGAAGGAGCAAGAAGATACGTTACGTCTATGCATCGACGTCGTCATCTTCCTCCGTCTCACCACCTAGGCGTCGACGTCGACACTCGCACGAGGTTGATATGCAAGTTTTGAAACAAGTGAAACATCATGCTACTTCCAAGACTTCTGCCTCACAGGCAGTGTCTCGGGGCAAAGCTCCCAGCGGCACTTCAGAAATTGCCCATTCACATGCAAATCCGCAGCAACCTACCCGCAAACATAAGGCTAAGAAGGCACCTCCTCTACCTTCACCCTCAGATCAAGAGGACTTTCTGACATCTGCTGACTCTGACCAAGATCGAGAGATTCTATCTGAGGCGTCAGAAGAGACTCAGGTAGACGGCAGGACACCTGATTCTGATGCAGGTGATCCTCATCCATCCTCCCCTTCAGAGGATTTCTCATCCTATGCCAATATGATCTCTAGAATGGCTAAATCACTCAAGATGGATGTGGAACAACCTCCCCCTCCTCAAGAAGATTTGATATTTGGAGACATCAATCAGGAGCGTTCCCCTCCATTAAGTCTTGCCTTCATCCCAGCCTTAATGGACTTGGTCAAGGAATCTTGGAATTTACCTTCCTCTTCCATGCAGGTGACACGTAGAGTTGAGAATCACTACCGCACACACGGTGAGGAGTCAAGCTTTCTTAGTAAACATCCAGCGCCCAATTCTATTATTGTACAATCTAACATTTCTAAGACTGGTGGAAAAGCCAAGGTCACACCAACTAATAGAGAAGGCAGAAAACTTGATGTCTTAGGGCGTAAGATATATTCTTTTGCTACCTTTTTACTTAGGGTAGCGTACTACCAGGCTGCAATGGGAGCTTACCAGGGTCAGCTCTGGTCTAAGGTACTACCAACACTGGAGTCTGCACCAGACGACACTAGAACAGCCCTGCTTAATACCTATGCGGAAGCTCTGACAGTGGCTAAGCACCAAAGATTGGCCTCTCGCCATTCTGCAGACGTAGCCTCCAAGTCAATGAACTCAGCTATTGCCTTGAGGAGGCATGCCTGGTTACGATCATCTGGCATAACAGAAGATGCTAAGACTCGCATCGAGGAGCTTCCTTTCGACGCTAAAGGGCTCTTTAATGAGAAAACTGATGACACCATGGAATACTTACATAAAATCAAAAAGACAGCCAAATCCTATACGATTTATCAACAACCTAAAAAATATCAATGGCGTAAACCTTACAATCAACAGCAATACCAACAAACTACCACACAGCCTTACCGTTCCTTTAAACATCAGAACCAGGGTAGAGCTTCACAAGGCTTCTCTATGGCTGCTCCATTCAGATCCCAAGCTCCTACTCAAAGACGACAATCTTTTTGTCCTCCTGCAAAAAAGACAAAGCAGTACCTTTGACTTGGACACAAGGATTCCTTTAGAACTCCCCCCACTTACACGGTTATCCCCCTTTCTACACAATTGGCTTCAAATTACAAAGGATACATGGGTCTTAAACATCATCCAATTCGGCTATCGTCTAGAATTCACGGAACTCCCTCCATTAGGGTTTCTGAAAATTACTTCATTCGCCCCGGCTCTGGAGGAGGAAGTCTCAACTCTTCTTCAGAAGCGTGCAATTCAGCGGGTCTCACCACGAGACATCTTGGATGGCTTTTATTCCCGCTACTTCGCAGTCCCAAAGAAAGATGGGGGCATCAGACCCATTCTCGACCTAAGAAATCTAAATACTTACCTTCAACCACGTTGTTTCCGGATAGTCACGCTAGACTCCATCATCCACCTGTTAAAACAAGGAGACTGGTTCGTAGTAATAGACTTACAAGATGCCTATTTTCATGTTTCCATTCATCCACATCATCGAAAATACCTGCGTTTTATCTTCACAAATACCGCTTATCAATTCTGCGCACTTCCCTTCGGCCTGTCCACCGCTCCTCGCACGTTTACAAAGTGCATGGCACCAGTAGCAGCATATCTACGTCTGAACAACATTACAATCTTTCCTTACATAGACAATTGGCTAATAGTAGCGGCATCTCGGCAAAAGGCCATTCAGGACACCAGATTTGTACTACACACCCTAGAGCATCTCGGCCTAAGAGTGAACATGAAAAAATCTCATCTCACACCCTCACGGACTGTGGACTACATAGGGGCGCGATTAGACTCCATCAACGCCCGCATCTTTCTTCCGCCGGAACGCATTCGGAAGCTTCACAATGCAATCCACCATTTTCGTCCACACTCCAGAGTATCAGCACATCATACTCAGCACCTATTAGGACTTATGGCTTCAACAACGTCCGCTCTACCACATGCACGTCTCAAAATGCGCTCACTCCAGGCATGGTACTTGACCCAGTTCGATCCCATACTGGACAGTCCAAGCAAACGCCTGCGGGTCACGCCAGAGCTATCGAAGCAACTACAGTGGTGGACATTTACCCCACACCTGCTAATGGGCCGTCCATTTCGACAGCTACAACTGTCTGTACAGGTGACGACGGATGCCAGCCCCACGGGCTGGGGGGCACATTGCGGTCCTCACAAAGTTCACGCGCTTTGGACCAAGAACGAGAGCAATCTCCACATAAACCATCTCGAGTTATTAGCAGTCATAAAGGCCTTCCGCTCCTTTCTACCTGTTCTCACCGGTCGCGGAGTTCAAGTGGTCACCGACAACACCACTACAATGTTTTATATCAACAAGCAGGGAGGAACTCGATCCATGTCCCTTCTCTATCTCGCGGTCGACCTCTGGGAGTGGTGTTACGACCATCAGGTGTTTCCGGTGGCCATTCATGTATCCACCACAGACAACGAGGTGGCGGATACATTGAGCAGACTGACAGCACAGAATCACGAGTGGGAGCTCGACACTCCAACCTTCCACACAATCTGCGAGAGGTGGGGTCATCCTTTAATCGACATGTTTGCGACAAATCGGAACAAGAAATGCGCCATGTTCTGTTCTCGAGCAGGCAGGGGTCACAATTCTCTAGGAGATGCATTCATGATTCACTGGAACACAGACCTGCTGTACCTGTTCCCGCCTATACCTCTTATTCAAAGGACTATTGTCAAGATCCGTCAAACCATAGCCAATGTCATCCTGATAGCACCATGCTGGCCGCGTCAGCCATGGTTTACTACTCTCACACAGATAGCCACAGATTCAATGAGATTGCCACCTCTGCCTCATCTACTCACTCAGAATGCAGGCAGCATTTATCATCCGGACCTCCAGTCATTACACCTGACGGCTTGGAGGACTCACCCTTGATTCAGGAGGTTTTGAATGAAGCTAAGAAACCATCTACAAAACTCCTGTATTCCTATAAGTGGAACAACTTCTTAAAGTTTGCACGATCTAACGATCTACAACCATTGCCTATTTCACTTCATACTCTTCTCACCTACTTATGTCATTTGTCTGATCTCGGCTTAGCCCTATCAACTCTAAAGGTTTACATTTCAGCCATTGTCTCCTTCCAGCCTCGAAATTCGGAATCGGCACGCCTGTTTTCTCACCCCACGCTCAAATTGTTTCTAAAGGGTTTGCGTAATCTTCACCCTCCAGTCAAACCTCCGGTACCACAATGGTCTCTACAGCTTGTACTGCGCTGTCTCACACGACATCCGTTTGAACCAATGAACACCTCGGACATCCGATTGCTCTCCTTTAAAACCTTGTTTTTGGTGGCTATTACATCAGCACGGAGGGCAAGTGAGCTTGCGGCTCTAAGAGCAGATGCTCCCTATCTACAATTCTTCCGTGATAAAGTGATCCTTTATCCTGATGTCTCCTTTCTTCCCAAGGTTGTTTCTGAGTTCCATCTGAACCAACCTTTGATTCTACCGACTTTGTTTCCTGATCCTTCTTCAGAGACAGAACGTATGCTTCACTCTTTGGATGTCCGAAGAGCCTTAGCCTATTATACATCACGAACTAAAGACTTTCGTGCCTCTCCTCGGCTGTTCCTCTGTTTCTATGGCCCGCGTAAGGGATCGCCTGCATCTCCTTCTACGATTTCTAGGTGGCTTGTTTCCACTGTTGCTCTTGCATATGAACTTACAGGCAATATCCTTCCAGAGGGCCTTAGGGCACACTCTACCAGGGCCATGGCAACGTCCACAGCCTTACTGCGTGGTGTCGATGTTCCTGACATCTGCAGAGCAGCGACTTGGTCAACAGCGTCAACATTTGTGACGCACTATAGACTGGACCTCCGAGCCAAAAAGGAGGCTAACTTTGGAAGGGCAGTTTTGACATCGATACTAGAGTGACAGCCCTCCTTCTGGTAAGTGAGCTTGCTAGTCACCCAATTGTGTGCATTCACAGAGGCCACGATGAAGAAAGAAAGGTTACTTACCTGTAACCATGGTTCTTTGAGTGGACCTCTGTGAATTCACACATCCCGCCCTACCTCCCCTCTATCCGTCACTCTATATGGACTTATATTTTGGATTTTTGATGGCGGATAAAATGGAACTGAGGGTTGAGGCGGGCGGAGCATGCGCTGTAGGGGCAACTCTCAACTATCTATTTTTTTCTAAAAAGCTCTAGAATATTCCGAGGAGTCCTGCGCAAGCGCAGACTGAACCCAATTGTGTGAATTCACAGAGGTCCACTCGAAGAACCATGGTTACAGGTAAGTAACCTTTCTTTCTCTTCTGTTTCTCTGCTGCATCCTCTTGGTGTTTGCTGGCAGTTGTGAGTCTGTTGAAGTCTGTTACTGAAAGCAACCATATGTGTCAGTTTGCTTTTGGTCTGTTCAATTGTAAGTAATGAAACCTTTTTTATTCTTATTCTTACAAATGTCTCTGAGTGAGTTATTGAGACTGTAAATGCCAGTTGATGAGAAAAAGGGGTGGACTAATCTGGGGAACTTCACTCTGCTCTGTGAATTCCTGCACTTCTGCTTGGCAGCTTGAAGAATTTTAACCAAAAATTCAAAACTGCAACAGAAAAGGTACAAAGATGTGCATTTTGCGGGAAAATGCAAGTGCATTTTGTGAAAATTTCTTCAAAATGACAGAATAGAAACAGACAAGAAAGTGCTTACAAATGACATAGGCAAAAATAAAAGAGAGAACATCTCTGTTGCCATGGGATTTCTTCTTTTTTTACTCCAAAATCCATTCCATGTTCACTGGATGCATATTGGCAATGCTAACAGAACATCTGTATGTACCTTTTGCTGTATTTTGAAAAGGTGTGTATTTTTCAAATTATACATATATATCTATAGGCATCTTTTCTTTGGCTAAAGCATTCTTGCATGCAATTTTGAAATGTATATGTTTTTATTTGCACAATTCAAATGTGTGAATTTATTTGTAGCTTTTCTGCAGAACACATTACCAGGCCTAGAGGACATGGAAGGAGACTCATAAAAGAATCTGAACATATTCAGGCATCCCCTGGGCAATGACAGCACCTGTTGGCTGATCAATCCAATTCAAATGCATCGATGTGAGGTTGTACAAACGGCATTGGACGACTGAAGATTTGATGGTAGCTGCCCTAATGCTTGATGTTGCCAATCAATGGACCAAAGTTATCTGACATATTTATTAATTGTATTGTTGCACTTCTGACAAGGATAAAGATCAGAAGTTCTGAAACACAGATTTATGAACACAATATGCATCCAATCCACATTTGCATTTGTCTATTGTACAGATAATGAAATATATTCTTAATTTTTTAAAAGGATACACTTAAAATCCAGTGTATTGGGCTCCTTACATATCCCTAGCCATGGTGCTTTGACACATTGTTTTGGGCCAAACAGATGAAAAGTGGCAGATTTTGAATTTAATTTCATTGGAAGTATTCTGGTGCTTGGTAGTATGGCAGTTGGTACGGCCCACCAGAAACAGGATTTGCTCAGTTTGCACTCCAGCAACATTTGCAGAGCCACGCGTTCCCTATCCCTGGGTTGGCAGGAGTACGTATAGCAGAAATGGAATGAAGAAATCTGTGGATGCTGAAACTTATCTTACCACAGAGGCCCTTGGTCAATCTCTCTTGAAATGTTAAATTAAATCAATAAGGAAGAGTCCTGATTTCATCCTTAGAAGGAGGCCAGTAGGGTGAACATTTGTGATCATGTTTCTAGGTTGCTTATGTTTTGCTTCTCTCTGTCGCCTGCAAAAATTGCTGGAAATCCTTGTGCCTCCATGGCAGGGACCCTGACACCCAGCAGCTTCTGCATGTTCACTTCCTTCAGCAATATGCTCCATGAGCTTTCCCCCAGGAAACACACTGTGCAAGCAAGAGCGAACAGATTCTCACAACTACCCCAATGTTTCTGCACCTTGCTCCATCTCACTCAGCCCTCCCCCCACTTTTCTTCTGTAAGGGTAGACAAGTCAAAAAGATGAAATTATTTTGCCAGCAAGATGTTTGCTATTTAAGCAAAAAGGTATTCCTTGTAACTTGCCAGTTCAAGCATCATCCACATTCCAGAGGAGTCACCCAACCTCACACCAGCCACTCAGATTGCATTGCATTCTCCTCTGCTTCTCTTACGTAAGAGATGGTTCAAAGCTTTTCTCCTGTTCAGCTGGCATGAATGTGAGACCAACGGGCTGTGACCAAACTAACTTCTTAGAGAAGGGTGACAGGCACAAAGGTTTATTTGGAAAAGATTACTTGGAAGTACTGCCCAGTGTACTTTCTGGGGGGCAAAAAGAGATTTAAGAAAAAAAGAAGCTTGAAGAACACTCCCTAGGATAACCTTTGCTGCTGCAGCTTCATCATCATTGCTGCATTATTGATAATACCATTCATGCTGGTGAAAAAACAGCCCTGACAACTGCTTTGTGTTCGGGTGAGAAGTGGTTAACTGATGAAAAAAAGGACTCAGCTTCTAGGATTTTCCCTTGTATGGTGTCACTTTGTGAATGGCAGTGAGCACGAGAGAGTATCTTGTAGACCATCTTGACTGCTGCCATTGCTGTTGTCAACATTCAGGCTGCCCTTTGCTATGTAAAGCTTACCATCCTTTTTCCTGCTGGCAACATGATCACAATGTTGTTCAGGAATATCAGGCCATTTCGTGGCTTTTTGAATCTTGAGCACAGAAGCACAAGATCTCACATTCATAAACTGGAGGGTTTTTTTGAAGAATTGAATAGTATTTTGTCTTGACCATTTATTGCATCTTTTCCCATTAGTCTGAGTTTCTCTTTTAATTCCCCACTCTACAGTGACAATAGTATTATCTTCCTTATCCGCTGTACCAATAGCTTTATTTTTAATTAATTTTATTGAGATTGTATGATACTTTAGGATACCAAGTGTGGTGTAGTGGATAAGAGTGATGTCCTAAGACTCAGGAAGCCTGGGTTCAAATCCTCACTCAGCAATAGAAATTTACTGAGGCTGTAGAAGTGGTAAAACCACTCCTTAAACATCACACTTACCTTGAAAGCCCTGTTAGGGTCACTACGAGTCAGTTCCAACTTGATGGCACATAACAACAACAACAACAAATGATACATTGCACATATTTACTGTTTTTCTTCCCTCTAGCTCAAATTCTTCACAAGTATCTGGTCCGAATATTTTGAGTTTCAAAAAACTGCGAACCAATTTAGACTAACAGCTACTGAAACAAGCAGTCAAGAGAAACCTGACTTAGCCTCAGAGATAAACATCAAGGTTACATTCAGGTTAGATTACTGTAATGAACCCTACATGGAGCTGCTCTTGAAGTCAGTTCTGAAAAGAAAGAAACAAGCAGCATTTATTTTTTCCTATTTTTCCTACTTTATACACACCAAAATTAGGCCTCCAAAATGTGTGTGATATTGTCATTTAAGAGTAGGCATAGTGATGCTTTCCAAATCTCATTGGTCTGTAACTTCCAGCAGTTCTAGTCAGAAGAGCGAGCTGTGCCTTCTGCCTACTTCCTCTTTTAATTGCTGGCAATGATTCCCCAAAGCCTTCCCATGTTTTCCTCTTCTGCCCAGCTTCAAGTCTTGGGCTCAGCTATTTCGATGTCTTGACCCTGGAAATCTGGAACAAAAATTTCAGTCGTACCAGTGGTGCCAGCAGAGAGATTCCCACAACTTTCCTCTGAGTGGAAGCTTTTTGCCATATTCTTACAGTTTGGAACAACAGTGAAGACATTCTTGCTCCACAATGCCTTGCCCTCTTCCTCTGAACATTAGAGATGAAATTTAAAGTGTCCAGGAAGTCTCCTCTTCAGACTTTAAATCTGAAAATCATACATTGTTTTGCCAAATAAGCACTTAATAAGTTATACAATTTTAGCTTGTTTAAGCAGTTTGTTTCAATATTCAAGATTTTCCATTGTTTTATTTGTTGAACATATAGTGGGCATCATTGATATCTGGAACTTTCAGCAGTATTTTACATTTGATAATTGATATATATGTTTAACAATATTTGGTGAATTTTTACATTATGTCTGGCCAAATCATCAGGAGTTAGTAACTAATTCAAAGTATGTGAATTCTGAAGGGAAAACTGACTTGAGAAGCAATCTGAAGGGAAAGCTGATTTGACACTTTGAAAATGTCAGTTTGAATGTTGAATGCTAAATGCCCATTCAGGTTTTCAGCTTAAAGTTCCATATTTTTGCAAGTTTTTATAAGTTTAGAATGTGTTTGAATATTCTGACATTTTAAATTCCTACCCAAGGAAAGGAAAGGAAAGGAATGGGAAAAGCATGGGTTGAAAGATAGGAGGTTGAAAAACTGATAGATTTTGCAATACAGGTGCTCATCATTTGCAATACAGGTGCTCATCATGGCAATCCCTACAGTCATGACCCCAAGGGGAGTCCAAAAATGCAGCCAAGTGTTTAGATTCATATCAGCAAAGCAGTTCTAGCAATTTTCATTGGTTAAAGGAGCAAAACTCTTGAGAAGCTGATAGCCAGAATCCTATTACCTAATCCCACCAGCACTTAATTCATTGGCATACATTTTAGTGGCAAATTGCTGCTAGTTAAGAAGTTGGGGTTGTGTTTCCTGTTGTATAGCAATCACTGTGGATTGGTGCCAAGATAAGTAATCAGTTGGATTCAGTTAGTGAGTCAATTGCCCATTTGAGACCAAACCAGCCTCATTACAATTCACATTATATTGTTGCTGGGGAAATCTACATAGTGAAGAAATGGGAGTGTGAAGGAGTGGCAAGAGGCCTTAACCTCCTAGCTTGAATTCTGAGAGGCCTGGCTCCCTTACTAGTAGTCCTAAAGGAAGCATTTAAATGCCCTCCTTTCTCTCTCTCATACACACTCTCATTTTCTCTGCTTATGTTGTGCAAGGTTGGCTGAATAGTTGTCATAGAGACCGTGCTGTCATAGCAATTGGACTAATGGGAAAGTTTGGAATTTAGGAAGGAGAGATTATGCGCTCCATGGAGACTCTTTCTACACTCTTGCCAGTCCCTGTTGGAACAGTCCCTGTTCCAGAGCTTCACAGTTCTTGGTTGTTATTGTTCAGAATTCAGTGGCAGCGAATGGAGTGGCCTCCCCCAACACTCAGCAGCATTAGAAGCTGCTTGGCTTCAGAGATGTTTCTCAGAAGAACAGGATTGCCACATTTCTCACCAATTTCCTCTTGCTAAAGTCAGCACTACAGTCACAGCCAGCCAGAAAGTCATCTTTTATCATGATGCTCCATGCTCATGATTGTTGATGGAATAGGGAGTCAGTAATTATGGAGACCCAATGTGGTGAAGTGTTAGAATATTGGACTAGGAGTTGGAAGGCCTGTGTTCAAATTGCCATTTGGAAATAAAGTCCACTGCATTACCTAGGACCAGACTGAAAGAGGGATGTTTGATGATAAAGCAGGGAGGAGGAGAGTAATGTATTTAGATTCTTTTGAGCTCTGAGAATATAAATATAATACAATAAATAAAAAACTCTTCAGGCCAGAGTACTGAAATTACGTAGACAGCAGAGAAGTGGTGAGACAAAGGTGGCTCAGGAAGAACATACAGGGGAAATGGAGAAGAGACAACAGATAGATCAAAATATTCTACTGTAGTTGCAACATAAGATACTATTATAGTAGGCCCATTTGAATCAATAGAGTTTACAGAGGATTTGACTCACCAAATCTCCATTGATTCAATGGGCCTGCAGTAGTGTGATTTACCATGTTAAGTAACAAGATTTTGGCCATTGCGTAATAGATCAAAACTGGGTAGATTAAAGCCCTAAAAATTCAAGGAGTTGGAAAATCAGATATCCTGAGATTCTCCTATTATGTTTACTCAATTGTTCTGTAACTCTTTGATGGATTAAATATTGTGGATTACCAGTGGCCATGGTTTAAGACATTTTGATTACTGTGAACCATTCTGATGGCTATTTGATTAAAAGGCAAGATATAAATATTTAAATAAGTCAATCAATCCAGTCCTCCAATAGGGCCCCAAGTGGATTAGCCTTGATATTGCAAAATCTTTATGCATTTATTTTATTATTTCAATTTATTTTAAATCTCACTATTCTGTCTACTGCTCAATCAGCACAGAAAACAAATAATTAAAGCAAGAAGGTGCTTTAAGAGAGGTAGAAGTTCAGTTCTGGAGACTTCTGGATGAAGCAGATTGGTTTGGCACCAAGGCAGTCTTGGTTATTCAGTTGGTGGAGTCCCTCTATCAGGAGTCAGACAGTAGGACCATGGCTTCTTTGATCTCCCCAAATTGTTTTCTATTCTTAAAATCTGGATGGCTCTGTGGTTTGAATGTCGTAGGCATGATGAAACAATGACCCCCCCCCTCCCCACTGCAGGGTCAGTTTCAGAAAGCAATTTTGAAGGATTTCTATTTGATTCCATGTGTTCTGATATTCATGGTCGTTGTGGAGTTATCCAGGGTCCCAGTTTCTGTCTTATTCTTTTCAACCTCTATGAAGCTGCTACTGAGATCATCTATGTTAGTATAAGTTCAGCAACACTGTATTTAAAGTAACCACTGGAGGTAACAGACTGATAGTTAGGTGGCTGTGTGTGTGTGTGTGTGCGTGTGTGTGTGTGTGTGTGTGCGCGCGCATGTGTGCGTGTGTGCATGTGTGTGTAGCATTTCCACTTGTATTATTTTGTCTTGCTTTTTACTTGTGTGAACACTTATGTTGATTCTTTAGGACCATGGTGGGCATGTCAAGATGATATCACTGATGATATTACTGTATGGGACTGAACTCTATCCTTTTGGCTGCATTCTTTATGCACTTATAAGGACTAAAACTGCAAAGCATTCTGTAAACTGTATTTTAAATATATATTTTATCCTGGCTTAGGATATACACTGTTGCTGCACCTAATTTAGCTGTAGTTGTAGCACTAAACCAATACATCATTAATTAAAATGCTCACCATGTCTTATCAATTCAGCATTATCTAAATTACTAAACTTTTATTTTAAAAAAAGAAAGAGAAGGGGTTTGAATGCCAGCAAAAGGGGTGAGTAAGAGGGTGATGATAATGGCAAAGAAGGGTGAAAGAAAAGGGGGTTGTGTGATGGGTGGACACTTGAAGTGCCCCTTTCCCAGGATTATTAAATGGCAGTAATTTAAATGGCAAGATGTGATATGCAGAAATTTGCATTAACCGGAGACAAACTTCTGTGTGATCACATCCTCAGGTGAGGCTGTACAAGTCCTGAATCAGGTTGTCTATTAGGTAATGGACTGAATGAGAGCTAATGAATAGATGCTATACTTTGATAAGATGGAGGCATCATGTGTGGATTGTTTTCATCTCTGGAATTGGGTATACAACTTATTGTAGACCCTCTGCTCTGAAACAATAGGCACATTGCTTGAATGCTGCCAATTAAATCTCCTACAAAGAGAGGCCAGAGAGAAGGAACCCTGAATGCCAGGACTCTGAGGTGCCCACCTCCACCTTCATTTGGATAATGACATTTCTAATGCACTTTCAATGTTGCAATTACTTGGTTGCTTCTTTGTTTTATTTCTTACCCAATATTCTTCAGAAAGTAGGTAGGATATGACTCTGACTTGAACTAGACTGTTGCAACTTCCTTATCTTGTATCTGCTACTGTATTCCTGTCTTTCTGTTCCAAATTCTACAAGAATGAGAACAAAAAAAGACACCAATAGCATAAATCATTGCATTTACATTTAAAAACACTTGATGTTTGTATCCAAAGAACTGGGTGTTCGTTTAAAAGCAATACATGACATTCCGAGAGTAATTCTATACATAGCTACTCAGAAGCAAGTTCCATAGAGATTTCTGGTCTGGCTCTTGAGTTCTTGGAAACCATGGCTTCCTTGGACATGTCCCAACATGTTAACGGCCCCACCCACGTGGGTGGTCACACACTAGACCTGGTGTTCTCCACTGAGTGGAGTGAGTGTGGTCTGATGGTAACTGACCTTGTGTCAGTTCCCTTGTCATGGTCGGATCACCACCTAATAAAATGTAACCTCTCAGTGGCTCTCCCTCCCCGCAGGAAGCAAAGAACTATTTTAATGGTCCGCCCTCGAAGGCTACTGGATCCTATAGGATTCCAGGACTCCATGAGAGGGATTCCGGCTGATCTGACTGGCGCTCCTGTCGAGGCGCTGGTTGATGGCTGGCTTGCTGCCGCCACCAGGGCTGTAGACACGATCGCTCCTAAACGTCCTCTCCGTTGCAGAGCTCGGCCAGCACCCTGGTTTAATCCAGGAGCTGCGAGCTATGAAGCAAAACAGGAGAAATCTAGAGTGCAATTGGAGACAGAACCCAACGGATTATAATCGGAAAGCTGTCAGAATCGTGACTAACCACTACCTTACTAAGGTGAGGGCTGCCAGTAAAGTTCACTTCGCTGACCGGATAAGCGAAGCTTCAAATCAGCAGGCAGAACTGTTCCATATAGCTCGCGATCTATCCGGAATTGGTCTAAGTGATGGGCCTCCTGCTAGTATTTCACCTGACCAATTTGCAGCATTTTTAAAATCTAAAGTGGAGGTCATCCACCGGGAGCTCTCTCCTTTTTTGAACACAGTAGATCGAGCAGAGACATCCAGCGCTCCGCCTTGCCCGATGAGACTCGATCTCTTTCAGCCTGTGATGCCAGATATGGTGGACAAAGCACTTGACCACTGTCGTGCCACCACCTCCTCCCTTGACCCTTGCCCGGCCTGGCTAATCAAAGCAGCCAGGCCTACAACAACTGAATGGGCCACGACAATAATTAATGGGTCTCTCTAGGAGGGCAAGGTTCCTTAAAATATTTTTTTTTAAATCCTTGAGAACTGGAATGCTAAGAAACATATTATGTCATACAAATTGAAATTATTTATTGTATCTGATAAACTGAAATCCCGTTGGAGTACCATGTTATTGTGTAATTTAATTTAATTTGAAGTTTCCTATTTTCTCCCCACCCCAGGTTCTGAGGCTCCCTAGGGATCTCTTCTATGCTGAGGGAGCCTTTGGGATCTTTGGGACATGGGGCAAGCCTGTAATATCAGAAAAACACCAACAGATCAGTGCTGCCAGAATTGGGACTGCCAGCAGTGATCGGGCAGTGATTTCTTGACATTAAAGGCTCCTCCTGTCCCAAGGTTCCCAAAGGCTTCACAAAGTCAGCTAGGATCCCTATGGGAGCCTCAGTTGTTTTTGTAGGAGTGATATAAAGCTCTTAATTAAGTTATATTAAAGACTAACATCATAGGCTAATGATATATTCACCATTTACACCTGCATAGTTGTTCCAACTGGATTTCAGCTTATCAGATACAATATCAAAGATGTGTCAACGCTGTTCCTGGCACATACGATTTCCTTATATGGCTCCTGATAAAGCAGGGGTAGATATGTTTGGTGGGTCCAGGGGCAAATTTTCTATTAGAATGAATGAATCAATGAACCAAGCTTTATTATTTAAAATAATAGGTAATCACAATATTTCAACAACATATGCAATACTGATTTTCTTGTCCTAGAACCCACCCACCCCAGGGCCACATGGATGGCTTAAAGTCACACACACACACACACACACACACACACTAGCCACTGCTGAAAGTTTCCAGGAGTTGCAGTTCGCCTATTCTGATGGGAGAAAGAGGGGCTCCAGGGAGCACCAGGGCCCACAAAAACCAGCCTTGCATCCTCAACTCCACAATTTGTCCACTCTTGTCATAAAGGATATGTGAAGTAGGAACCAAAATCGTCTAATTATAAGTAAAGCATCTGTATTTTAAACTATTAAATCAGATGAAGATGGAAACTCCCTTGCTCCAGCTTCCACAATATAATGTTTAATCTACTAGGAGGTTTTTTATTCTTTATACACTTAATTTATTTTGGTGTTTTTTAGGATATGATTGATTTTAACTGATTTTAATGATTTTATGGTTATTAAAATATTTTTGGCTGATTTATGAAGATTAGAGATGAGCATGAAATGAACCATGAAGCAAACAAAACAAAAACAAAACACCATGGATCAGGACATTTTGTGGTTCACTTTGGGGCACTTTGACAAAATGCGCCTGCCCAGAATGAAAGAAAACACCGAACTATTATCAGTGTTGGTGATCCATATGTGGGCTATAACTCAAATGTCCCAAATCCAATCTTTACCAAAAGTGCTCCCCAAAAAATACAGAGGAAGGAAGGAAGGAACTGAAAAAGACTAGAAATCTGCTTCCAATTCTGAAAAATGTGTCTCTGTGGATGCCGTTTGACCTAAGTAAAAGGTACCGTAAATTACCACTTTTGGAAACACACAAAAACTGCAATTCACCTTTTTCCCCAAATCAACTTGAAGCCAGGGGAGGGGTGGGGACCTCTAAAACAATTGTGGGAGAGCATCTTGCCATAAGTATAATAAACACACTGTTGTTGCTTCTCCAGGACAAACTATACCAGAAAGTATGTATTAGGTGCCTGAGACTCCTGAGATCTGCACAGCCACTGAAACAGTCCCTGTGGAGAGCCTGTCCCATCTTGGGTAGTGTCATGATCATGAGATATGTGGTTTAAAGCATGTAATGAGAATGGGATATGTAGTCAAGAGAAATATAACATGGAGTTAGAATGGTTGTTTGTAAGGATGATTTGAAGGACTTTGGAATGTGTTTTTCTCAAAGTGCCGTGAGAGTGTTTTTCTGCAGAAAGTTACAGCCAGGAATGAGATAATGCAGAAGACTCAACATTCCAAGCTAATTGGAGAAGACAAACAACACCTGCAACTCTCATGGGAAAATGGGATGGAGGAAAGTGTTACAACCCCTAAAATCTAATTGGTTAACAGTTAGAGGGACGAAGAAGAAAGGAGGAGATTTGGGAAGTAGAAAATAGAGGATGTGTTATGTGAAATAAGTCTTTTTTACCATTATTCTTTTACTGATGATGGATTAAGACTGATGATGGACTTTGACTGATGTTGGTGAGCATGTAGCTTGCAGTAGAAAGAAAGAGGGGGGCTTACCCTCTATAGCCTACCCTAAAGACAGCTTTTAGATGTTTATTATTTTAGGGAAATAGTTATTTTATTTAACTGCAATAATCTTTGAATATGTTCTTGAATGCTATGCTTATGCAATACAGACTGATTTTCCTATGAAACTTTATTTTTCTAATAAAAAAAATTAATCTTAAAAACCTTGTTGAGGACTAGTCTCTTGAACAGCAAAGGTCTAACTAATTCCAGTAAGTGGAAGGGCCACAGGTTTGCTACTATTCAGAGTCCTACCTCACTGAGCTGTGAGTTCTAAGGAATCACAAAGCCCAGGTGCCTGTGCTTGCTAGGTACTAAGTAAGTGCAAAGTGTTCTTTTTAGGTCAGACTTGTTCAAAGGGGTTTATGCTACGCACTGCTGGTGCTTGAAGGACTCAGCCCAGCGCAGAAGTGGTAGATAAAGGCCTGGAGACTCTCTGACCGACTTGCCCATTGATCCTTTAGGGGACCGTGAGCATGACAGGTAGTACCTGGGTGAGGTGCGCCAGACATAGTACTCAAACGGGTTGTAGAAAGCATCGAGGTCAACCCTTGTCATAAGCTGATGGTCTCCCTCTCATGCTGGGTTTCTGGTGATTTGGGACTATAATTTCCAAAAGTGCTAAGAAATACTGTGTTATACCTTTTAACTAAGGCTTCTGGATGTCATACTCAAGCGCACATGATCAAGATCAGGCTATGTAACTTTGTGAGTGGCCCCAGTTGCCCTCTCCATGACATGGCCATAGGATGCTGCTTGCAAACAGAATTTTTTTATTAAACTTTAAATTAAAAAGGTGGCTGTAGGCCAGCCTCACCCGGCATCCTCAAACCCAACAAAGTCCCAACCTAGCTCCAACATAAATGAACCATAGATGAAGGCTAATAGGCTGAAGTTGAACCCAGATAAGACAGAGGTTATGTTGTTGGGAGGCCCCCTGGAAGGGTTAGATGGGACTCTCCCTAAGTTGGATGGAGTTTTCCTTCCACTTAGGGAGCATGTTCATAACTTGGGGGTGCTCCTGGACCCAGCCTTATCTCTGGAACATCAAATTCTGTCCATGTCCAGATCAGCTTTTAACCAACTGAGACTTATTGCCCAGTTACACCCCTACCAGAATGGTGGGTCATTGACAAAACTGGTTCATGTGCTGGTGATTTCCAAGATCAGTTATTGTAATGCTGTCTATATATGTATATGCTCAGAGACCACTGGTAATGGTGCAGCTAAAAAAATCTTGTAAATAAATAAATATATGGGACTGCCCTTGAAGCTGGCACAGAAATTGCAGCAGATCTAGAATGTGGCTGCTAGACTGGTGTCAGATGTGAACAAGTTTGATCACATCTTGCCAGTTCTGGTTCACCTGCACTGACTTTGTGTTGTTCTCCAGACCAGTTTCAAGGTTTTAGTGTTAGTCTATAAAGCCCTTCATGGGCTGGGGCCCTGTTATTTGTCAGAGCATCTTTCCCTCAGGACATCCACTCATGCCACCCATTCCTTATAGACCTTTCTTCTCCAAGTTGCCACACCAAGAAATCATGCCTTCTTTTTTGTGGTCCCTACTCTATGGAATGGGCTCCTAGTAGATGTCTGTCAGGTTTCCTCCCTCCCATCCTTTAAGACAGGGGTCCCCAACCTTTTTAACCCCGCGGACCAGCTGGGGAAGGTGGGGCACCCCCCCGCGTTCGTGCTCATGCGCGAGGAGCGCGTGCACTCTCGCTCATGCAAAGGAGCGGGAGGGTGCTCATACGGGCATGCAGGTGCTCGTGCGCTTGCGCAAATGGCGGCAAAGCAGCGCTCGTGCGGGCGCTCGCTCGTGCGCATGCACAAACGGCGGCGCAGCGCTCGGGGCGGGCGGGCGCTCTCTCGTGCGCATGTGCAAAGGGGTTGGGGAGTGTTCGCGCAGGCGCTGGCACGCGCGCGCAGGAACAAAGCAGCTGTACGGGGGTGAGTGCGTGCGGGGGGGGGGTGGGAGGTCTGTCTCCGTGGCCCGGTCCTGCTCAGGCCACGGACCGACCGGCACGGGGCCGCGGACCGGGGGTTGGGGACCTCTGCTTTAAGAGGATGCTAAAGTAATATTAAGAAACATTAAGGGCATCCTCCCTTAAGTTTATTCCTATCTGTGTTTCCCAGAGTCTGCTATCATTTGGGGTATTATGTATTTTTCATACTGGCCTACTTAGGGATGTTTTCTGTTGGTCTGTTAAGTGGTTGGGGTTACTGCTTATTGTCTAGTTGTAAACCACTTAGAGTAGTGCTCTACACTTTCAGTGTTAAATTAATTAATTCATTAATTCATTAATTCTGTTTACTCTTTGGGACAGTCTGGACTGACGTCTCTCTTTTCTAGAGAGGGCATGAAAATCTAAGGGTTTTAATGAGTAAAAGTCCCCTAAAACTTACTTTTTTAATATGTTATTTTGAAAGCTTACATTTTTGGAGCATTTTTTGGCACTGGTTCAAAAAGTAACATTTAATGTATTAATTTAAATGTATTGATTCCAAGCTATGATTATATATAACACATACACATAAACACATAAGGAGCAATATGGCTGTCTGCATTTTTTGAATGTGGCTGCATCATGATGGTGCCTTGACTTCCAAATCAACCAGTACACCAGTACTGCCTTCCATGAAGTTGTTGTGTTTCAAACATATACAGATTTGCTTCTCTGCTTGTTTGGTTTTGTTGTTGTTGTTGTTGTTTTTACAATGGTTCTATGACCCATTAGTTAGCTCTTTTCCAAGTATTCTATGACTAAAAAGAAAAATAGAGGAACGACAGAAACACCACCTATTTTTCAAGAAAGCACTCATGTGAATAGCAGCTGAAATCCTGTGGGCATTTTGTGAGTCAACTCCTCCAAAAATTCCATTGATTCAAACAGGCCTACTCTATTTGCAACTAAAGTAAGTTACAACTAGAGTAGGCCCATTTGAATCAATGGAACTTAGGGTGTGATCAGACGGAGCAATAGCTCATATTTAAATGTGTTTTAATATTGATCTTAGTTACCATTTTAATATAATACTTGTTTAATTCTTTTAAATATTTGTATACTTACTGTTTTAGCTTTTAAATACTGTTTTAATGATGTAAGCCACCTTGGGTCCTTTTGAGGAGAAAGGCCACATAGAAAATTTTTAAATAAAGAAATATTTTGGACTGCTTTTAGCATGCTCCAGTATGAGCCATTTCCCAGCAATCACATGACATGCAGGCAATAGCACTCCAGCCTCATCCCAATCCATGCCTAAACTGGACTACCCTTTTTTGGGGCCTGACTGGAGCAATTCCCAGATGGACAGGGAGATCATTCCCAGCAAAGCAACCCTTTCTTGCCATCTGATCACATTCTTACAGAGCTGACTCACCCCACTGAATCAATGGGTCTACTCTAGTGCAACATACTACACTAAGCAACAGGATTTTAGCCAGCATGTACTGTTGGCAGCAAGTGTGCACAGAAGGAGGGAACAATAACAGACAAATACACTGGCTTAGGGCTCAGTCACACTGCTGATTTGCATCAATTGCAGGTCCAACTTTTTTATATATGAATGTAAAGTAACGTGGTATTTTAGCTGGTACATGCCTTCACTTTGACTTAAATTAATTTGATGTATTTCAAGTAATTAAAATTGATTTGGGAATTTACACTTGAATGTTAGTTTGCCTTCTTACACCTCAACAGCCCCTTCCTCACTTTCCCCACCTTGCTTGCACTTTCCCTTTGCCCCTTTGCCCTGTGCCTGTATTGTGACCATTCCTATCCTCTTCCCCACCAGTTGCCCACCCAACCCGGCACTCCTTGGCCACCCCCAACTCTGCAGCCCAGCTAGCAAAGTCTCCCTGAGCGTGGGTTGTTCAATTGGTGCCTGGCCCACTTGCTTCGACTCCACCTCTACCTCTGCCAGCAGCCTTGAAGGAGGTTTAGCTCCAAAACTGGTGTGTGTGTATGTCTGTGTGTGTGTGCAAGGGAGAGCTTAAGGCTATGTTGCATTTGAGGCTTTATTCTGCTCTCACCCTTGAGCTAGCTGCTTTATTTCCCCCCCCCCTCCTCTTTCACAAAGTGAAACTGACCAGAGAAATTTACAATACAGTGGTGCCTCGATTTACGACCCTCCCCACATACAACCATTTCAAGTTGCGACCAGCTCCGGCCACAAAATTTTGCTTCGACTTGCGGCGACTTGCGGCTGGAGCTTCGAGTTGCAATCAAAAGAGGCAGGGGAAAAAGGCGGGGAATTCAAATTAGAGGGCTAACTGTTGGTTGGCGAAGAGCTTCTTTGTAGCTCTTTCGCCCCAACGGTTAGAGAGTGTGCGTTTGCAGAGAGGCTTCGGACTGCCTGGTGCTGCTTTCTACTCCTGAGTAAGTACATTTACTTTGTTTTGCAGGGTGGGTTTGGGTTTTTTGGGGGGGGGGTTATGTTTCTGTCCTGTGATTTTTTTGGTGTTTTGGTGTGTGTGTTTTTCCAGTCCCATCGCGTTCTGATGGGGCTTGCTCTGTTTGTTTATTATTATTATTATTATTATTATTATTATTATTATTATTATTATTATTATTATTATTATTATTATTATTATTATTATTTCACCCCTATCGCGTTCCGATGGGGCTGGCTGTGTGTGTGGGGTGTTTTTTTTTTAATTTGTTTTTCAGCCCCATCGCGTTCCGATGGGGCTGGCTGTGGTTTTTTTGTTTGTTTGTTTGTTTGTTTTTTAATGCTGGAATGGATTAATCGCGTTCCAATGCATTCCTATGGGAAATGGTGCTTTGACTTACGACCATTTCGAGTCACGCCCATCTTCTGGAACGGATTATGGTCGTAAGTCAAGGCACCACTGTATCAGGAACTTCTTTCCTTAGCAAAGGAGGAGGGAGGGCTTTTCCCTGGCTCATACATTTCTACTGTTATGTCAGACTATCGATATCCCCACCCCTTAAAAAAAAAAAAAAAAAAATAAGGTAGCCAGTGTGTGGCTGTAGGAGGCAGCCAGCGTGAGGCAACAGATACAATTTATACTGGTATTTGCATATGCCAGACCAGTGAAAAATATGTTGATTTTATATTTGTATTAAAATAAACAACCCTCTACTGCTTCAGTAAAATACCTCACTTCCAATCAAAGAAATACGATTCCTGGCCAAAAAATAAAAAATTAAAAAAATTCCACACTTCCATTTGCTTTATGTAGCCAGGATTCTTAAAATCAATTTTTTAAAGAAAAATCAGATTCAACAGAAGTTCTTATTGCCAGTATGACCAAGCCCATAGTTGAATGTGCTACAAGTCTGCTCATAGGCAGATATTTAGAACAGCCTTTAGTATCTTCCAAATTGAATAACTGAGTGCAGAGATGCATGTTTTGAAAACGTTTTAATCTATTCCAAGAAGCAGAGTGTATTGTGAGCTGGCTGAGTTTAATTGGGAGTCATCCCCTATACAGGTAAGAACGCCATAAAGCATTTGCAAATTAACTATGGGCATATACATGACACATAATAAAGCATTTGCAAGTGAATTATGCTTTTGTGAAACAGTTTCTTTTCTGCTTCTGAAGTTCTTAACACCTATGGCTAGAATGTTTTCCACTGGTATCACACAAATATTGCATGCAGCCAGTCTGTGTAACACTAAGCTACAGAATTTTTAAAGGTTCTCATTATCAAGGCTGAGATGCCCAGTGTGTAAGACTCTGAAAACCTATCTCTCCATTATAACACGTACAACACTGATGGATAAGTGGACTGCAGTATAAAATAGTTTGATCTGTCTGTAGTGAGGGCTAACTTTTGCAGAGTCACTGTGGCAGATAGAGTGTTGGCGCATGATGTCCTTGAAGGGGGCCCATTAAGGCTTGAAGAAATGTTATGGTCTTTTGCAGTTAAAATAGAAAGAGTGAATGAATGAATGAAAGCAAGAAAGGAAAGGAAACAAATAACAAACTCTTAATTTCCCTTGCTTGTTTGTGTAAAACTTGGCTTTTCTAATCTACTGCCTCCATTAAAAACAAACAAAAGTAAAAATCAGTTATGAAAATAACTTTATGATAGCAAATAACTGTTTGATATTTCTGCACACCGTGAGAACATGCAGGTGATTTAGACTTCAAAAGTAAATAGCATGAGCTTCAGGAAAGTAAGAAAATGGTAAAACAAACAAACAAACAAAAACTGCAATTGGTTGTAACAATGAGGTCCTCATTTAAAGTTTATCAACTAATAGCAAAAGCCAGAAAACTGCACACAATAGAATTTATATTACCGTATTTTTCTGTTTATAAGACGCCCCGATGTATAAGTGATCCTGCAGCCCTTTGCTCGCTGCTTTCCCCCTCCTTTTGCTAAGCCCCATGGAGCTTAGCAAGTGGCAGGGAAAGCAGCAAGCAAAGTGATCCTGCAGCCCTTTGATCACTGCTTTCCCCCTCCTTTTGCTAAGCCCCATGGAGCTTGTTTCCTTTCCTTTCCCCATGGAGCTTAGCAAGTGGCAGGGAAAGCAGCAAGCAAAGTGATCCTGCAGCCCTTTGATCGCTGCTTTCCCCCTCCTTTTGCTGAGCCCCGTGGAGCTTGTTTCCTTTCCTTTCCCCATGGAGCTTAGCAAGTGGCAGGGAAAGCAGCAAGCAAAGTGATCCTGCAGCCCTTTGATTGCTGCTTTCCCCCTCCTTTTGCTAAGCCCCGTGGGGCTTAGCAAGTGGAGGGGAAAAGCAGTGATCAAAGTGCGGCAGGATCGCTTTGATCCATTCACCCCTCCACTTGTTTTTGTTCTCTCCTCAGATTACTTCCATGTATAAGACAATCCTCAATTTTTAGTCTAAATATTTTATACAAAAGTACCCTCTTATACACGGAAAAATATGGTACCTGCTGCAAAAATCATGGTTTCTGCATTGATTAACAAGAAAACTGCCAAGCACGTTTCACTCATACTTTTGTCAAATGACACAGTTAAGCAAATTGACGATTTGTCAACCAATATCAAGGAACAATTATTAGAAAGAATTTGCATGTCCCCCTACTTTGCACTGCAATTGGATGAAAGCACAGAGATAACAAACAAAGCAACCTTACTGTGCTACATCAGAGAAATGTTTTCAAAGACATACTGTATTGCTCATCTCCTTATTATTACACACTACAGATGAAGAAGTATTTAACAGCTTAAATGAGTTTATAAAATCTCATGACGGATTGGTTGAAATGCCTTGGAATTAGCACAGACGGGACACGAGCAGTGTCTGGAAAGTTTACTGGACTTGTAGCATGGATTAAGGAAATCATACCATTGATGACTTGGTACCATTGCTGCATACATATGGAAGCTCTAGTTGCTAAGAAGATACCAGAAAATGTAAAGCAGACCTTAAATTAATTAGTCAAAATTGTCAGTTTTATAAAAAGCAAATCACTGAATTCAGGATTTTTTGAACAGCTTTGCAAAGATGTGGACAGTGAACACCACCAACTTTTGGTACATTGTGAAGTTCATCGGCTATCAAGAGGTAAAGTTTTGTCTCATTTTGGGGAATTGAGAGACAAGAAAAGATTATTACTAGTGGAGAAGAAATTTCACCTCAATGATCATTTGACATATTTTTTCCTGGTTAGTCCAATTAGCGTATCTATCAGATATCTTTATCCATTTAAATATGCTCAACTTAAATCTTCAAGGAGAAGGGATTACAGTTTTTCAAGTTGAAGGCAAAATCAAAGCAATGATTAAAAAAAAGAGTTGGAATTGTGGCATTATTGTCTACCAAACCAAATTATAAGACATTTCCTAACCTCACTAATTTTCTTGGTTCCACCGATGAAGAGTTGTCTGAGGAGGGCAACTCACTTATTGCACAACATTTGGAAGATTTGCAGCATAGTTTCTGTGAACATTTTCCTGTTCCTGATGCAAAAACTAGATTAGAGATCCCTTTTCAGTTAATGTATATGAACTAGATGTGCTCACAGCAGCAGATTAAGACAAGCTCACAGAAATCTCCATGGATGGTGCTCTGAAATTGCTGTCCCTTCCAAATTTCTGGGTTCACCTCCAAGCAGATTTTCCAAAACTATCAAAGAGGTCTATTGATGCCTTTTATAGTGACATACTTGTGTGAAAAATCATTCTCTGCTCTCCTTTATTTTAAAAATAATTATAGAAACCGTTTGAAATACATAGCATCAGAACTCAGAATACAAGTTTCAGTTCTTAAGCCCTATATAACAAGGCTTGTAAAATGAAATGCAGTACCAGCCTTCTCATTAATTATAATTATATGAATATAATATGTCCCCTTTTTCCCCACCCAACTTGTTCTTAATGAGGTACGATTTTGTACAAATGATATTCATTTCATTTTCTAGATTTCATTTTCATTTTGTATAGGTGTGCCATATCAATGGTTTTATGTGCTTGTAATTTCAGTTTCTCCAGCAAGAATTAAAGGTGGTGGTGGTGGTGGTGATGATGATTTTAAAATTATATGTAATCATCCCAATAAAAATATTATAATAGGAAGGTTAATTAGATTAATTTATTTCTCCTTTCTCTCCAAATTTGAAGACCCTTTATGAGAAACTTTAAATAAATATTTGATGCACTTTAGGGTTTTATATATTGAATTAAGTCTTGGTGGTCTGCAGCAACAAAATATATTTAAAGGGTGTCTGTGGTAAAGAAAAGGTTAAGAACCAGTGCTCCAGAGCTGATAGAAGGTTGGGCTGAATGCCGGGGTGGAGAGGAATAAAATGCATGAGAGACATCAACAAGGCAGCAGGAATACTCTGCAGCATTTTGCTATATGTACCTGCAAAAAGGAAAAGGAAAAAAAAAGGAAAAAAGATTGGGCTGCTGTTTTGCTCTTCCTTTCCATAGTAGATTTTCTCCAATAAGAGAAAGTTGGAAAAACTCTGCAAAATTAGGTAAAAGAAACAGGGTGACTGCACTTTTTTTTTAATTTTTATTAATACAACATAAACCCACTACCACGCAAAAAAACTATAAAAACAATACAAAAACAATAATAAACAATAATAATAAACCATAATAAACAATAAAATACAATTTCACAAGTGCCCCCATCACCTTCAGGACTAGGATTAAACTTCATTCAATCCATTTTCTCTCCAAAATTTCATTGTTTCTTCCCTTGGTGTATACCCCTTCCCTCTCCGAAATACATATTCCAAAAATACATTCCATGTTTTCTTAAAATCATTATTTTTCAATTGGCCTCTTCTTATTTTCATATCACATGTCAGTTTATCATTAATTGCCATGTCCCATAATTCTCTATACCATTCCTCTAAACTCAATTTATTATCATTTCTCCAATTTCTTGCAATAATTAATCTTGCAGCCATGGGTGACTGCACTTTAAAGTGTCACCTGGAAGTATTCTGGCTGCATTAGAGGATTCTCTTGACCACTGGGCAACAGGGCATAGCATGGCAAAAAACAAAACAAAACCCTGCTTTGTCACAGTAAAGGAAGGAAAGGCTCCTGTTCTGGGACTCAACCTGACCAAACAGCAATGTCACCAAATGTAGACCAGAGATGGGCAAAAGGTAAGTTGGGCTCTAGTGTTGAGATGAGGCATGTATAACCCTATTGATGCTGCAAGACTGTAATTCTTATGATCTGACTGTTGACCATGACAACTGGGGTTGTTGGGAGCTGAAGATGAGGAACATCTGATGGGTCAGACATTTCCCAGCCTTTTGCCTTTGTTTTCCTCCAAACTGAAATTATTAACAAAACTAATGCAGTATTCTGATTCTGATTTGGCACACTGCAGGCATCTTCTGATTTGATTCTGCCTAAATCATCCTGGTTTGATTCTAGATTCAGGAATGTATTTGCATGCAAAGCATATCCCTAATTTCTGACTATTTTTAAAGCCCTCTGTTACATTATACTGCTATAGTCCCTGATTAGCATTTGCACAAATGAATCTGCTTTTTTACAGAACCAAAACATTTATTTATTTATATATTTTATTTAATTTGGAAGCCATCTTTCTCCTGGTGAGGGGATCCAAGACAGGTCAAAATGTTAAAACAAGTAACACTAAAAGCACAATAAATTACAGGCTAAAATGAAATTAAACATGTAATAATAATAGTTAAAAATCTATTAATCAATTAAAAACTTTCACAATTTTAAGAAGAGACTTGGAAAAAGAAACCAAAAGACAGCATACAGAGACTTAGTCAAAGTTATTAAAAGATTTCCTGAAGAAGTGGGTCTTCAAATATTGGTGGAAGGGTAAAAGAGAAGGGGCAGCCTATCATCCTGAGGGAGAGCATTTCATAATCTGGGAACAACCATAGAGAAGGCCCTCTTTTGTGTCCCTATCAAACATGCCTGCAGTGGCAATGGAACCAAGGGAAGGGCCTCCTCCCAGGTTCCCTCTAAGGCAGGGGTCTCAAACATGCGGCCCGGGGGCCATTTGCGGCCCGCTGGATGATAGTTTGTGGCCCCTGCCTTGCCTGCCCCCCCTGAAGCGCCCACGCGTCCTCTGCTGTCAAGAGTAAAAAAAAAAGCCTCATGTCACTCACCGGCTGTCTCACAAGACAGCGCCTCTTGCACCCTCCATCCGGAACTGCAGCCTGCCAGCCAGCCCGCCTGTCTGCCGGCTGGCAGGCTGCAGTTCTGGATGGAGGGTGCAAGAGGCGCTGTCTTGGGGGAGAGCCGGCGAGCGAGGCGCGCTGCCGGCCCTTTTCCCTGAGCGCCCGAGCCGCTGCCGAGCGATGCCTGAGAGCGGAGCTCGCTCCCGGCCCATCCTCGAAGAGCGCCTCCAAGCCGCCAACAGCAGCTGCCGCCGCCGCCTCTTCCAGGGAAGCGGCTCTCTGGCTCTCTTTCTCTCTCTGCACCCCCAGCACCAGCCCGGCCAGCGGCTGCCTCAGCGCCCGGTGGTGCTTCCTCCTCCTCCTCCTCGTCCTGCTTCAGCCGCCTCAGCTCTGGAGGCTGCCTGGACTCGCCTCGCAAAGTTTGCTCCTCTGTCGTGGTGGGGGTAGCTGCTGCTGCTGAGTACGCCTTTTTTTTGAGGAGGGCCCTCAGAGGAAGGTTGCTGGACCTCCGTGTGTGTGTGTGTGTGCGCGTGCGTGCACGTACCTGTGGGGGGCCCACCCCGTTCTGTTTAATTTCGCAGGTACCAATGGGGGCTTTTCTCCTTTGGCAAGGCGATTCTGTGAGGGTTTTTTTTTTTAATTTTATGTCGTGCCCTCCTCCCCCCCGCTAGGCGGTCGCCGGCGCTCCCTCCCTTCTCCGCTTCTTCGTCCTGCTGGTGGTGGTGGAAGTGAAGAAGGAGCTGGAGGGGGTCGTGGCTGGCGACGAGGGCTCTCGCGCCCCTCCTCCTCCTCCTCCTCGGAGCCCCAGCCGGGCTAAGGAAACTCCTGGGCGGCTTCCTCGGGCTCTTGCTCCGCTTGGCGGAAAATCTGATGCGGCCCAGCCTCACCCAGACTCTGCCTCCAGCGGCCCCCAGGTAAATTGAGTTTGAGACCCCTGCTCTAAGGCGTGGGCCTCCTCCTATGTGCAGCGATTGTTTTCAGCCCCTTTAGTTCCAGTCGCCATGGAATCACACATGTGGGGGAGGCAGAGTTGCGCACGCACACAGGGGTGAAGTTGCGTGTGAGAGAGGGCTGAAAATTAGAGGGTACATTGGCCTCCTCTGAAGATCTTTACAGCCAGGACGGTTCATATGGAGAAATACAGTCCTTTAGATAACCTAGACTGAAACAGGGCTTTATAGGGTTTTATACGTCATAGCCTACACTTTTAATTGGGCCTGTAAATGGACTGGTGGCAAATAAAGTTGTTGAAGGAGGGGAGCTATATATGATTGGCATCTTATAGCTACGCTCCCAGTCAAGAGTCTGGCATCTGAATTTTGAACCACCTGAAGTTTCCAAATGGTCTTCAAAGGTGGCTTCACACAGTGTGTTGCAGTAATCCAAGCAGATTGTAACTAAGGCATGTGTCATTGTAGCCAAAACAGACATGTAAAAACATTGGCCTGCCTAGCTTAGTGCTATGTACTCTCACTCCTAACAGCTTCCCAAGGGCTACCAGAAAAAAGCCCCTGACACTTGCACTCGTTTTAACAAATGAAGCCCTGGACTGTGGATCTTCTGCAACAAAGCATATATTTTGGAAAAACATTGCTGATTCAGAGAGATCACTTGAGGTCTGTTTTCCTCCTAAACATCTGCTTCCCTCTAAATGTGTTTGCAAAAACCATCCTCAGAGTCTTTTATTAATATGATAATTAATAGTTATTACTTCTATAGTTATTTTGGTATCCTTATTTCTCACTCTTGTTGGGGATCACATGCAAAGCTCCACATCACTTAGATGATCTAACCATTCCCTTTGATGCCTCCATTCTGACTTTGGGATCATCCATATTTCATCAAAGTTTCCTGCAATTTATTTATTTGATTTATATCCCGCCCATCTGGTATATTCTACCACTCTGGGCGGCTGCATTGATTCTGACCATGAAAAATACAGAGCACCAGTTGAGAAAGAGTTTATACCCATGAGCTATCCTTTATTACTGCTTACTTGAACTTGCCTCACAAACTCTTTTTGCAAACAGTTATATCTACTTGACTACAAGGCCAGATGGTGGTGCATCTAGCCCATTTCTACCAATAATAGTAATAGATTGGCACACATATAATTACAATATATCTTTAAATGAGTCTGTATTGAGTTGTTGTAATTGTCCCTGTGATCTGCTGAGGGCTCAGTCACACTGCTGATTTGTATTGGTTTCCACTCCGATGTATTTTAAATTGATTTATAGCCCCATGGTTTTTGTATTGCTTTGTGCATCCACTTTGAAAATTATTACTCCAGTATAAAGTAGGGGTTTAAAACTGCTTCAGGAAACTACAAGCGAGATTTTAAATCATTTCATTAAACAACATGTTTGCAGACCATGTTTTCAATGTTGTGTAGTATTTCTTCGGTCTTCAGGCATCCTTTGGAGTGCCTGCATTTCGTTTTTATAAATTTTAATTGGCATATTGGTACATTGGAACATTGTACCAGGAACATTGACATTTCAGAAAGATGTCAATGTTCCTGCCATACAAAACCCACAACCACCCACAAAGACAGTATTTTATACAACAGGGACACTCACATTACTCAAAGTGATTCATGAAGAAGCATGATAAATTAAAAAGTCCCTTCAAGCCGCTTTAAAACAACCAAACAAACTCGCTTTGCAGCCTCCAAAAACCAATTATACCCATGCGTTGTGTGCCCAGGAGTTTATAAACCAACTTAAATATTGCCAAAACTGATTCAGCTGTGGTTCTTATTGCCAGTATAACCAAGCCCTGAGTTTTTCCTTTACACCTATTGCATCCATCCTCAGCTCTTTAATTCACCGGAATTCCAGTTACCTGCCATCTTGAGTCTGGGTACTACACATCTCCCCTTGCTCATTATTTGATACATCCATCAAAAACAGATATGATAATAAATCATAAATATATTAAATACTTATGATTTATTATCGTACCAATTTAAACTTTAAACTGCATCTGAAGAAAAGGGCTACTCTCTATAGAAACTTATGCAAGGTGCCACAAGACTGTCATAAATTGCTAATAATCATGGTGTTGGTTTGTGGTTATTCATGCTCAGGAATGTTCCCAAATCTTTTAAATACTTTGCTCCAAAGTCACTGAACAATCAATGTCCACAGTCCACAATCACATAACATATTTTAAAGACACTGAATTCCTTTTAAAAACAGGAAGTAAAATAAAGTACAATTTTTTAAATCTTGAAAAATATTAAATTAAGAGGAACTTTTATTATAGCCAAGTAACTTGAGACACCTCCCCCTCACACACAAACTATGTTTGCATAAGAAAGCATTTTTAATGGAGTAAATTAATTCCTTCTCAGAAAGTAGAGGCTTTCTCCCCCAAAGGGCCTGTTTCCCATACATACACATACACACCAACTCTAATATCTTACTCTGAAAGGTCAAGGAAGAAATTAATTAATAATGGCTACAACACATATAAGATGACCCGTGACCCCCCAGAAAACTTTCTAACCCTTTTGGGGGGTCATGACCCCCAGGCTGGGAAACATTGGTATAGAGTTTTGCTGAAGTTTGTGATGCCTCTTCTATTTTACATTTGTCTTCCTGTTGTTGTACCTCTGCAACTGGAGGATATTTTTCTGGCTACTTTGGCTTTGGACAGGGAAGCTCTAAACAATAATTTTGTGTGGCATTCAATGCAGTCTCCCAGGTTTTTCAGCCAGGATGTTCTCCTTCTTCATCCACCTCTTTTTTGTTTTATTTTACCTTGGGCAGTCAGCTGTAACAATTTATTCCTTTCACATCTTGTGACATGACCAAAGTGTTGCAGCATTCTGCATGCTATAGGTTTTATGATTTTTTGGTCTCTATTCATTGCCCTATAAATCCACATTTCAAATGCTTTCCCTTTTTTAAATGCAGGCTTCTAGCTGAGATACAAAGAAACAAGTCATGGGAACACAAATAAGAAAATGCACAGGAATGTTGTAATAACAAATTATGTTCTCATGCTGCTATTCTGCTTCATCCACTCTGGAAAAATTCATGTAGATTTCTGTGATCAGACAATTTGTGCTTTCATAAAAGGATTAGATATAAAATAACTATTTGATGTATGTGTACCCAGCTACATTAAGGTTCCTGTAATTGCTATTTAACTTGTTCACATTGTTTTGGTGTTAAATCATCAAAAAGATCTCTCACACAATAGAATCCACCATCCCCCCCTTTTTTTTAAAGCAGACATGTTTGTCTGTACAGTGTTGGGTTTTTTCTTAAGGACACACCTTAATAATCTGCAAAAATGGAATGTCAATGCTGTTAAATATTTAAAAATTAATTTAATATATTTCCATTTTTTCTGGATTTCAGGTGGCAATTTTGTGAATGTCTTCACCACCTGGAAAAGTTTTGTGTCATCTGCAAACTTGGCCACCTCACTGCTTATCCCTGTCTCCAGGTCATTTATGAACAGGTTGAAAAGCACCAGTCCCAGGACAGATCCTTGGGACACACCGCTTTTCACCTCTCTCCATTGTGAAAATTGCCTATTGACATCCACTCTCTGTTTCCTGGTTCTCAACCAATTCTCACTCCATAAGACAACCTGTCCTCTTATCCCCTGACTGTGGAGTTTTCTCCCAAGCCTTTGGTGAGGGACCGTGTCAAACGCCTTCTGAAAATCCAGATACATAATATCCGTTGGTTTGCCCGCATCCACTAGTTCGCCCACTCTCTAAATATGATTCTGTAGCCAATTGTGTATCCACCTGACACTTGATCTACCCAGCCCACACCTAGTTAGCTTGCTAATCAGGATATCATGGGGCACTTTGTCAAAAGCTTTGCTGAATTCAAGATATACAATGTCTATAGCATTCCCTCTGTCTATCAGGGAGGTTACCCAGTCACAAAATGAGATCAGATTAGTCTGGCAGGATTTGTTCTTGACAAATCCGTGTTGGCTTCTAGTTATTACTGCATTGTTTTCTAGGTACTTGCATAGTGACTGCTTTATAATTTGTTCCAGAATTTTCCCTGGAATTGAGGTCAGGCTGACTGGCCTGTAGTTCTCAGGTTCCTTTTTGAAGATAGGGAGAACAGTAGCCATCCTCCAATAATCTGGAACCTTACACATTTCCCATAATTTCAAGAAAATAATGGACAGTGGTTCTGAGAGTTCTTCAGCCAGTTCCTTCAGTACTCTTGGATGCAGTTCATCCGGCCCTGGAGATCTGAACTCGTTCAAGGTGGTAAGGTATTCCTTGACTATTTGTTTATCAATCTCCAGTTTCAATCCTGTCCCCTCCACTTGCATTTCACATTCGTCTGGAGGTTCATAGTCTGTCCTATGGGAAAAGACTGAGCTAAAATAGGAATTGAGCACCTTGGCCTTTTCTTTGTCCTCTGTTATCATTTTTCCATCTCCATTGTAGAGCTGTGCCATTGTCACTTATCCTTGTCTTTTGCTTCACACATACCTGAAGAATTTTTTTTATTGCTTTTAGTGTCTCTAGCTAATCTGAGCTCATTTTCAGCTTTTGCTCTCCTAATGCCATTCCTGAATTTCCTTGCTACTTGTCTGTATTCTTTCTTGGTGACCTGGCCTTCTTTTCACTTCCTCTACATGTCTTTTTTTGTTTTCAGGTCCTCTCTGAGCTTTTTGTGAAGCCATGCTGGCCTTTTTTGCTGCCTCCCACCTTTTTTTCTTGTTGGAATGGTTTGTAGTTGTGCTTTTAGACTTTTTTTTTTTTTAGAAACTCCCACCCTTCTTGGAGACCTTTTCTTCTTAGGATCTCCTGCCATGGGACCTTACCCATCCTTGTTCTGAAATTATTAAAATTGACTTTTTAAAAATCCAGCATATATGCGTGGCTACCCTCTCCTTTGGTTTCCTTTGAAATCAAGAAATCTAGTAGAACATGGTCTCTCTCCCACAGAGGTCCCCTTATTGCCACTTCCTCCACCAAGTCATCTCTATTGCTTAGAATCAAGTCAAGGATAGCTAGTAATCTAGTTTCTTTCTCCGCTTTTTTGTAGGAGAAAATTATCAGCCACACAAGCCAGGAATTTCTTGGAAGGGCCAATACTTGACAGAATTTGCCTCCCAACAGATATCCAGATAATTGAACTCTCCCATCACTACTACATTGTGTCTCTTTGAAATCCTTGCAATTTGTTTTTCAAAAGTTTCATCCGCTTCCTCTCTTTGATTGGGCGGTCGGTAGTAGACTCCAACTACCATGTTCCTTTTCTTTTTTGCCCCACCTACATTGATTCAGATGTTCTTGATGGGACAGCCACTCTCCTCCTCCTGTATTTCTGTGCAGGGATGAGTATTTTATACATATACTGCCACTCCACCTCCCTTTTTATTCTCTCTGTTCTTTTTGAACAATGTATATCCTTCACTTGCTGTATTTCAGTCGTGGGATTTTAATTTATTCCTATGAAGTCATATTTACCCTCCTGAGCTAAATTTTCCATTTTTTTCTTGTTTGTTTCCCATACTCCTGGCATTCATATATAGACACCAGAGATAGTGTGATTTGTGGCTTGTTTGTTTTTATGAATATTACTATTAAATTTTAATATTATTATTGACCCCCATTTCAACAGTTTGGTCTGTTCCTCTTATTGTGAGTAAGGCTTCATCTATCTTTAACTCTGTGCTTGCATCTCCCTCCCCCTTCCAATTCAGGTTAAAGCCCTTCTGATGAAGTTCTTCATGCTGTGGCCAACCACATTCTTCCCAGTCCTTGTTAGGTGCAAGCCATCTCTTGCTAGCAGTCCTTTTTCCAGGAAGCTTAGTCTGTGGTCCCAGAAACCAAATCCCTCATGTCGACACCACCTTTGTAGCTAGTCATTCACCTGGAGTTTTTTATTTTGCCTTCCTCTTCCTCTTCATAGTACTGGTAAGATGGGTGAAAAATCTACCTGGGCCCCAAAGTCCTTGAGTTTCCTTCCCAGAGCTTTAAAGCCTGAAGTGATTTCTTCAAAGCTCCTCTTGGCTGTGTCATTTGTTCCCATGTGGACAAGAAGAAAGGGATATGTATCTGGGTTTTTTATGAGCGATGGCAGTCCTTCCATCACATCCCTTATCTGATTTCCAGGGAGACAGCATACCTGGCGAGTCCATGGATCTTCCCGGCATATTTCAGTCTCAATTCCACGCAGTATGGAGTCTCCTACTACAACTACTCTTCTCTTCTTCTTTTTGTAGGGTGCAGGTTCAGTTACTCTATTTTGCTGTGCTTTTCATGTCCTCCTGTGGGGTCTACTCTGCATACTGTCCAGCAGACTCCTCTTCAAGAATCTGAAAGTGGTTTTGCAGTTCCAGTGGTGAAGAGTTTCTTCTTCTTTTGCTCCTAACTGTGGCTCTTTTCCATGGTTTCCTCTTTTCCTCTTCTCCACTATGTTTGTACATTTCTCAGCACTCTCCTCCACTGCTTTGCTTTGGTTTTCTTCCATCTCCAGTGCCCCTTGTGACAGTGGCTGCTGCTCAAGAGTTCTGTCAATGTATGCTCCACCTTTCCTTATAACCTTGTGTGTAGCTACTCACTAGTCCAGTTCTCTCACTTTTTCTTCTAACAGTGCCACTAGCTTGCACTTGTTACATGTGTACACCATGTTACACTCAGGAACAAAGACAAACAGAGAAGAAACTTTGCAGGTTACTACAACTGAATTGTCTCCACCATCCATAATCCCTGCTAGCTTTTTGCTTTCAGCTCATTGTTTATGAACGCCTGTCCCTCTTATTTTGTTACCTTGAATGTAGCTGGGAACATCTACAAATATATAACTATATCCAAAAGAACTAAAAATATTTGTTAGGAGTCTCCCCCTTGCCAGGAAACTCCTATTTGCTCTCCCTGTTTGCTCGCTCTGGTCGCGAGCTCCCTAGGTCTGCCTCAGCTTTATTCCTCAGCTGTGCTCTGTTTGGAGTCAGGAATCAAAAGCAATGTTAAAATAATTATTTTTCTTTGGATCTTTGACATTTACAGTATTAAGTGGCCTATTATACCTGAACATTATAAGACTGTGGTCCCCAGCAAAGGTACCTGGACCTGGACCTTAAATGGGAGTTTGATGGCATACTGTATATTTGGCAGCCAGAACCTTGTGGTGAAAACAAGTGTTAAGAGAGGTTACAGCATATAATGGCATTTATGCATTGTGTTTGTGGTATGGTCTGAATGACTGGCATTTTATCAAGTTGGACACTGCGTGAAGTACCCATCTTTTTCCTCTCTCATGATTTTGGTAGAATACCTGCCAAACAATTCTTTAAATACTATGCACATTTAGAGATTCACACCTCCCCTCATTTTAATTACCTCCAAAATGTATAAAAATAGTTTGCAAATCTGCTGTGGGAATGGGAGAGTGTTTTGGATTTTAATGAGAGTATTTTTTTTTTAATTTGACTCCCATCCAGTGGCACTGTCCACAATCATTTTTCACTGTAGCCCTGCTGAACATGACCAATTTTTTTTGAAAAGGTGTTCTCTTTTCACCATTTGTGTCTTGCAGTGATAACCTAGCAGCTACTTAGGATTGGTAGGTCTAGAGAGAGATGCTGTCTGGGTACCTACTATCTGCCAGATGTGAACCATGTGGATTAGCACATTACAGAAAGCACAACATTGAATGAGACCAGACATGTCAGATACATTCTCTGTGGGATGATATTCACAGATCAAAGATAAGCAAATTAATTCTTTATTTGCCTAGATGTTAGTCTTCAAAGTACTAGTACAGTGATACTATGAGAAGAAGAAGAAAAACCCATCTTCATCTGATGCATGATCAGAGAGGTCAGGACTATTAGAGGTAATGTCCTAGTTACATGACAAAGGTTATTATTAGCTGTTGTTTTCTAAGAAGGGATTTACCATCCAATTTTAATTGTGTCTGTCATTACTTCCCTGTTCCCCATTGGCACCAGCAAATAGATTCGGGAAGCTTTTGCATCCGCATTCTATTCCACCCCCACACTGGCAAAGGTGTGCTCTCCAAAACCAAACCTCAACAAACGAAGCAATGACAACCGCTGCTGCAGCAACACATATCACCTGCTGATTACAAAACATGTGTTACTTCAAGTTGCAATACCACACAACTTAAGCATTTGACTATTAGTTTCTCTGACAGCAACATTAAGAAAATTAGAAATGTGCAGTAATTTCTAACACACCATTTTATTAGTATACTTCACGGGGTTATAAAAACTGCCCTCTAAAATGTAATTTCTTCCCAACCCATCTTAATGTGATGCAGTTCCATCATGGTATGAAGCACTGCAATGGCCCAAACTCTTCAAATAATCCTTTGCTAAGAATGTTCATAGCTCTTCTGGGCTTTCTTCTTTGAAATCATTGTTGTTGTTATGTGCCATCAAGTCACACCCAATTTACAGTGACCCCATGAATGAGTGATATCTCAATTGTCCTGTCCTCAACAGCCCTGCCCAGTTCTTGCAAACTTAAACCTGTGGTTCCTTTAGGGAGTTACTCCATCTCATATTTAGCCGCCTTCTTTTCCTGCTGCCTTCCACTTTCCCCAGCATTATTGTCTTTTCCAGAGAATCCTGTCTTCTCATGAGGTACCCAGAGTATGACAGCTTCAACATTTCAGCAGTTTCAGCATAGTTCAGGCTTGACCTCGGATCTACTTGTTCACCTTTCTGGCATTCTAGGGCATCTGCAAAGCTTTTCTCCAGCACCACATTTCAAAGGAACTGATTTTTCCCTCCTGTCATCTTTCCCTACTCTTCAGCTCTCACAAAAATTCATGGTGATTGGAAATATAATAGTGTGATGATCTAGGCCCTTTTAGGACCATGTTTTTGACAAGCCTTCTTATATTTGAACTAAACTTTTTATAGGTGCGCTCATCAGTCCATTCTTTTGCATTTTCCATTCTTTACCCCATTTTTGCATCTTTTTATTCCTTGGTGGTTTCCTATGTATCTTCTCAAATTTCTCTTTACCCATAACTTTGTGTACATGCACTCACATTTATGTATTTTGGTTTAAGGCATAGGTGGGTAACCAAGTGGATTATCAGATATTTCTGGCAGGTGATCAAAATCAGAAGCATGATTGTATTGGGGAACAAGAATTGCTGGGATATAAGTGGGAGCAAGAGAAACATGGGGGGGAGGGGGTGGCAGCCATAGTAAGTTTTCTACAGTAGAAGCAGCAGAAAACTAGAGCTCTCCACCCCATGTGAGCAAGTAATGCAGTTCCAGCCATGGACTGATCACTGAGTTGTATGGTAAACTAAGATGTTTAGTGTATCACATGAAATGATGGATCAACTTCAGAAAATTCTAAGCCAGAAATAGAAAATAGAGGAAACTCACAATATCTTATGGGAAATTATTCCATTTATTCACAAAAGCAGTCCACTCTCCTGTTGTTGTGACTAACATATTTGAATTATAGCAAGCCTTCATTAGACCTTATCTTTACTTCAAGTATCCTGAATGAGCCATTTGCAAGTGCTTTTCGAAAAGGACAAAGAAATGCCTCAGGAGACAAGAAGGGACAATGAAGAAACATCCTTCTCAATGTGTTAGTTCCTCTCTCTTGTTCTCCTGCCTTTCCTCTCAAGCCATATCCACACAACAGATGAACAAGAGGCTTAACAGGCCTTTTTTCTTTGCAGGAAGCCTTAGGAAGGGCTCATAGAAAGAAAGTGGGGATCTTCTCAACTCCCCTGCCGAACTACAATTCTCAAGATTCTCTGGGGAAACCCAGGGCTATTCAACTGGTTATAAAAAATGAAAAGAAAATTAAGGATCTAAGTATGTAATATATATACAGCTTCAGTGTTTCCTATAACCCTCTGTTCTCTTTTTCTGGTGCCCCTCAGCATAATGCCCTCCTCCCGGGCCGTGTTGTTTTGACTGGCTGCTTTTCCCTAACAGTCTCATTACAGCATGTTCCCTCAGCCCCAGTTTGCCCCACAAGTTCTTTTTCCAATTCCATATGCAAGAAATAATGATTTCTCCCCACCCCAAAGGGAAACTCTTGTCTCTTTCCATCTCAGTGCAATTCTATTGCGTGCGTGATATACTAATATTTCCTTGTTTGCTATTCCCAGTCCTTTATCAGAGTTGCTTCAAAGTCAAAGATAAGCTTTTAAAAAGAAAACAACAAAGGCCTTTTTACATAAACCCGGATTCCCAGATCCGTAGAAGAGACATTGGCAAAGGTACAGAATAGTGAGAAGAAAGACCTGAAACAAAAGGTTTCCATCAGCAAGGTCAAATGCAAAGGATTCAGGGTGGGGTGTTCACTTAACAGAAAGTGTTTGGAGAGAGGTGGGCCAGGAGAAGGCTCTACTCCCCCTGTCATGCTCTCTGTCTTCACAAAATGACAAAAATACAGCAGTGTTAACACAGAGGGACCTGTACAGCTTGTCATGAGGAAGAAAAAGTAGGGTTGGTATTTTAGTGGCACATTGCTCCCCCTGATGGTTAATGGATGCAATATCTTCAAGCAGCCAGTTCCATCCCACACTCTTTACGCTGCTTTACTAACAAAATTATAGACTAATGGAATGGTAGAGTTGGAAGGGACCCTGAAGGTCATGCAGAGAGCCCACTCTCTGTGAACACAGGTACTCTACCACTCAAACATTCCTGAAACATGGGGTGAACAGTACAGAGGAACATGACAAAGTCTGTTTTCAAGTATAAAGTCCCAGTGATGATTGCACACCTCTGTCAAAAATACTGTACTGCTTGTTGTAGAAGGTGGTTTCTACCAACATAATTAATTGTAAAGTCAGTCTCCCCTCAGATAATAATATTGATAAAATCTGCACTTGTTGATTGAGCAGGAACCATTCAACTTTGTTAAGAAAGTCAACACAGTTTCTGTTTATTACTGTGACTTATTTCATAATAAGGTCTGATTAAATGAAATAGAGTGCTTAATGCTGCCACTTGCATTTTAAAGGAAAAGAAGCTAAGAACCAAATCTAGTGAAGCGCTTCCCAACCTTCTGTAAGCCAGATGTTCTTGCACTGCAATTCCCAGAAGCCTTCACCACCAGCTCTTCTGGGAGTTGCAGCCCAAAAGCACCTGAGTAACCCAAGATTGGGAACAACTGATCTAGTGGATTGCACCCTATAGGTAGCAGCTGACAGTACATTCAGAAGGTATAGTGAATTAACAGGCCATGTTCTCCAAAAATAGATTTTTATTTGCAGAGTAACAGCTTACTTGTCTTGATAGGAGATCTAACACCACAATACCACCCTGAAAATACCCAGTCTCACGGGAGGTTGGAAGTCAAGCAGGAATGAGCCCAGATAGTATTTGGATGGAAGACCAAGGATCTCCAAGGAGGCCTAATAGCCTCAATTCCTTGTAGAAAGATGGTGTACGTAAACAGAAGGTGGAAACAATATACTGAAGACTTATATAGAATAGATTAAAGGGTGACAGACTCCTTTGAAGATGAATTCTATAATGAAGAACTTACAATTCTAAAAAGTGAAAGCTGCTCTCAAACCATGGAAAAGAAATAAATCACCAGGGGTGGGTGGGATACCAATAAAACTATTCCAAGCCACAGAGACTGAATCTGTCAAAATTCTAAGAAGAATATGCCAGCAAATATGGAAAACAAAACAATAGCCTAGAGACTGTAAATATTCAATATACATTCCAGTCCCCAAGAAAGGAGATGTCAAGGAGTGTAGAAACTATAGGGCCATTGCTCTGATTTTCCATGCAAACAATGTGATGCTTAAGGGTTGCAACAAAGGCTTTTGCATTATATGGAGCAAGAAATCCCGGATGTTGAAGTTGGATTCCGAAATGGAAGAGGAATTCAAGATCAGATTGCAAACATCTGCTGGCTACTGGAATACCCCAGTTTCAGAAGATCAGTCTATGCTTTATAGACTACAACAAAACCTTTGACTATATAGATAATGAGAAACTATGGGTTGTTCTGAAAGAAATTAGTTTGCCTCAGTGTTTGATTGTCCTGGTGTGTAACCTGTATTGTGGGCAACTATTGACAGAATAGAGAGAAAAAGAATGGCTTCCTACAGGCAAAGGCATTAGACAAAGGTGCATTTTATCTCCTTACCTGTTCAATTTCTACACAGAACATATCAGACAAAAAGACAGACTAGATTCAGATGAAGGAGGAGTTAAAATTGGTAGGGATGTGCATTCGAATTCAGAAATATTCAGAATAATGCCATATTCTGATAGTTTTGAATATATCCAAACCTGAATCCTTGAGTCATTCCTTGAGAATTAAAACTTAAATACATCGTGGCACCAAGGGCAGTGAGAGCAGTGAACTCAGTTTCTCCTGATTGGGGTTGCCATGAGTTTCCCAAGGGAGGGGGTTGGGATGAGAGCAAAACCTGTCAATGATGTCTGTCTCTACCAAAGAAATCTAGGAGCAGGTATTTTTTCATATTGGTTCTTTCCAGTTGAAAGGTGGGCATAGCTGCTTATAAATTCCCTGAGCATTTGCTGTTAGGAGATGCTCTGGTGCAAGCCTGCACTGCAGCAGTTTTCTCTGTGTTCTTTTCTGAACCCTCAACATATATTTACATTCTCTACCTCTCGTTGTATATTGTTTGCTTAATATAGACTGCAGGAAGTATGAACATGACTCTTGTAGAAGAAGTAGATGAAGGCTGTAGAGATGCTGCCTGCAACTACTGCAGCAGCTTCTACTGAGAGGAGAGGGAGAGGAAAAAGACAACCTACAACTGCTATTATGAGCCCCCCAAACAAATTCTGTCATCCTGCTGCCTTGTTCAGCACTGCCACTATGAAAGAGCAGCAGGCAGCAGTGCAGGATGTGCACAGGATATGCTTTGCAGAGTATGGAAGAGACATGAATATCTAATATAACTGAGTAGGCAAGAAAGGTTGCAGAGAATTTTCACCACAGTGTCCAGGGGAAGGAACTGTTGCAGCAGAGGCAAGAAAAACTGGGATGCCACTGCACCACCTAATCCAGAATGTGGCAACTTGATGGAACTTCACTTTTTACCTGCTTGAAAGAATGATGGAACATCAAAGGGCACTCCATGATTTACACTGGTATGGCTGCTGCTCTGGGCAGAGAACAGTGGAGTATTCTAGGTGAAATGGTCGGTGTCCTTTGAAGCTTTGAGAGTGCAGTTAATGTCTTTTACTGGGGAGCAGGGCCATACGAACCATGGCCGGGCCCCTAGGTTTTCAGGTGTTTTGGGCCCCCTCTGGTACTTCAATCTTTCACTCCACTACAGCTGACAGCCCTAGGGCACCTCAGAAAAATAAATAAATAAATAAAATTTAAAAAATTGATGGGCCCCTAGTCCCTGCAGGGCCCCTAGGCTTCAGCCTAGTCAGCCTTATGAATAATATTGTGTTGGTGGGAGACAGTTATCTCTAGCCAGGTGGTACCAATGTTCCAGGGGCACAGTCTAGGTAGATGAGGGATTTCATAGGAGAACAGCATTTTTTCTGGCCTGAAGTGGTGGCCCTGGTCAGCAAGCTGAAGGACCTGCTTCACTACAAGTTTGCCTCCTTGTGCCAGAAGGAGGAATACATTTTAGCACCTCTCTTGGACCCCTGAATTAAACAGGGGACAATGGATATTAAGCAGCAGTGGTGTGTGTGTGTGTGTGTGCAATGCCAGCCAATGTCCCATCACATGTAGCAGCAGGTGGTGAAGAAGATCAAGCTAGCAGTGAGGAAGAAACTAGCAGTGTTCACAGCATCCCAAACAGCACTACCAGCAGGTGTATTCTAGAGCCTTCATTCCTCACCTGTGCGACAACAGAGCAAGCTTTCTGGGACACTGTCTTGACAAGCATGGCAGGGGCCTGCCCTCCAGAGACACCACCCCAGATAAAGGACATGGCAGGTGCAGAAGTAGAGACATACATGCAGGAGCCTTGCAAGCCAAAAGAGATTGATCTCTTGTATTACTGGGCTGAGGAGTCTGTTTAGGATGTTCTAGCCAAGATGGCAGAGGGACTGCTGCCTTGTCCACCAACTGGTGTGTCCAGTGAGAGAGTCTTCTCTCACACAGGAGATATTGTCAGTCCACACTGCTCATGCCTGGAACCTGGATGTGTAGAAAAACTTATTTTCCTTAAGGTCATCCTACCATTGCTGGGCTTCCCTGAAGTCCCCTTTACATAAGAGAGAACAGCACACACTCTACTCTCAGTACTAAGTATGCCATGCTTCAATCTGCTGTCCCCTCCATGAGTTTCTATGGCCAAACAGGGATTTGAACTCAGGTTTTCTGAGTCCTACTCTGTCATCTGGCCTGCTATACCACATTGGCTGTCATGCACTTGGGAAAGAAGGTGTGTATGGATTCAATGACACTTACTTCTGAGGAGATATGCACAGGATTATATAAGAATTTGCTGAACAAGGAGGCTGCTTTATCATTTTACTCATTAATATTGCCTTTGTGACTCTAACACCAGTAAATATGTCTGTTGTCTTATAAGCGATGCCTTCAGATTGCAGTCATCAAATGATGAACATGTGTAAAGTTCCCAGATGATGAGAAAAATAGTACAACAGCTTGATTTTTTTCCCAAAGAGGAGAGATGCACATTTATTTATTTATTTATTGTATTTATATCCCGCCCATCTGGTCAATTGACCATTATTACTTCCCCTTCCAGTTCATTTTGCAGGCAAAGCTACAGAGACCCACTGAAACGTCCTGAGCTCTAATAATCATGTGAGCAAGTTCCATGTCTCTAATTCTGCCAGATTCTAAGTTTTTGTAGTAGGCTGTGTACTAGGCAGAGGGACTTGAAGGCTGGATCTTGTTAAAGAGACATGTGCATACTTTGAAAACCCTATTGGGTTTGTTATCAGGGTGTGCTCTTTCCTGTTTGTGGAATGCATCCCTCAGACTTCCACACGGAGCAGGTGCCAGATCTGGACTGCAGCTCCCAAAAGTCTCTAAGAATTCCTCAGGCAGAATTCTAGGAGTTGTCGCCCATAAACAAACCTGCAAACCTCTACAACCTGGTGCCACATGAAAGCAGACCTGCCTGACAAAAACAGCAGCAGCCAAAGTAGTAATGCCACCCCACAGATCTCCAGAGGTGCAGGTTAGCCTTACCTACCCCACCCCCACCCTTCTTTCCCAGGTGCTGCTGTGGCAAATGTCACAAGCCGAAGCATTCTACAGAAGGAAACCACCCGGTCACTCAGCCTGTGCAATGCAAACGCACACTTTCCATCTCTCTTTTTAAAAGAGGGCCTAGCCTTGCTGTGGAACCTCCTGGGAAATTCAGTTTAATTGATCACTCTGAAAGAAATGGGTATGAGTAGATTATATTGTGGACAAGAATCTACTATTAGGTCAGAATATGGAGAAATAGAATAGTTTTCTGTAGGCAAAAGTGTCAGACAAGGGATTATTTTATCTCTTTAACTGTTCACTCTGTGCATGGAATATATCATATGGAAAGCTGATTACATATAGATAAAAGGAGAGTGTCATCAATAATTTAAAGAGCACAGATGACACCATATTACTGGCAGAAAACAACAGTGACTTGAAATGACTCCTGATGAAGGTGAAAGCAGGACTGCAGTTGACCACTAATAAAACAGGAATCATGACTACAAAAGAACTTCATAACTTTAACGTTGAGAATGAAGAAATTGAAATTGTTAACGATTGTCTATACCTTGATTCAATCATCAATTCAAATGGATAATGTAGCCAAGAAATCAGAAGAAGCCTGAGACTTGGAAGGTCAGATGTGTAGGAACTGGAATATTTCCTTAAGTGGAAAAATGTCATGCTATCATGATATGTCACTGGAGATCACTATTGTATTCCTAGTTACTACAGAAAGATGTGAAAGCTGTACAGTGAAGAAAATGAACAGGAAAAAAAATTGATTCATTCAAAATATGGTGCTGGAGGAGAGCTTTGTGGATGCAGATCACATGATGCCTGAACTCTCTCTCAAATTAAATATGATGAAGTTGAGACTGTTTTACTTGTGGCAAGACTTTTTGGAAAAGGCAGTAATGCTAGGCAAAGTTGAAGGCAGCAGGAAGAGAGAAATACCAATATGAAGTAAGATTGATTCAGTTAAAGGAACCCATGACCTTGAGTTGCAAGGACTGAGCAGGGTTATTAATGATAGGACATTTTGGAGGTCCCTCATTCACACGGTCACCATAGGGCAGGAGTAACTTCATGGAATACAATAACAAAGTAACCATGGAGAGAGCAGACTGGTAGGTAGCCAGGGAAGTTTGGGTATCTTGTCTACTCATGAACTTTATACAGTGGTACCTCGCAAGACGAATGCCTCGCGGGACGAAAAACTCGCAAGACGAACGGGTCTTGTGAGTTTTTTGGTGTCTCGCAAGACGGCATATTTTTCGTCTTGCGAGGCGGGTTTCCCATAGGAATGCATTGAAATTTAATTAATGCGTTCCTATGGGGAAAAAAAGTCAGAAACCAAAAAAAAGTCAGAAAAAAGTCACTTACCAGGTACTGTAGACCCAGCCCCGCTCCTCACAGTCCCTTGGTAGCCCCGGAACAGCCGGACACTGTGTGAGCAGAGCGCCGAACAGCTGAGAGTCGGCAACCAGCAGAGAGGCGGCAGCCATTTTGGAGAGGTGGCAGCCATTTTGAGAGGCGACCACATGGCTGCTGCCTCTCAAAATGGCTGCCGCCTCTCTGCTGGTTGCCGACTCTCAGCTGTTCGGCGCTCTGCTCACACAGAGTCCGGCTGTTCCGGGGCTACCAAGGGACTGTGAGGAGCGGGGCTGGGTCTACTGTACCTGGTAAGTGACTTTTTTCTGACTTTTTTTTGGTTTCTGACTTTCCCCCCCCCCATAGGAACGCATTAATTAAATTTCAATGCATTCCTATGGGAAACCGCTTTTCGCGAGACGAAAATTTCGCAAGACGGCGCTACTCGCGGAACGAATTACTTTCGTCTTGTGAGGCACCACTGTATATCGCTTCTTCCTTAAGGCACTTCCTGTTCTTCAATGAAATTGTTCTCCTTACTCAGCAATGGATGTGTCATGGTTTGAAATATTGGATGTATGGAGTGTTAATGTAATAAAGGGAGGTACAGAAAAAATAGCCCTGAAAATGAAAGTGCTTTTAGAACTGAGGCTTGAAGAATAGCTTATTATAGTCATTCCAAAACAATTAGCCAGCTCTCCAGTAAAGCGAGGTCACTGAACAATAACAATTCCTGACAGCTGAACATGTTTACCTTATAATGAACTTGTTTATATTACAATATGTAAACATGAGGCAGCATTTGTTAAGTTCTATAGTGCACCCTTATGGTGATTATACTTCCAGTTTTCTTCACAGCTATAAGACTTTTATATTTTTACAACAACTTTGAAGTATTTTGTGCATATGGAACACAGAAGAAATGTAGAAAAATAAGGCTTGTAGAATTAGACAATGATGTTGCCTTGAATCACTGCTGCACTGAAAAGGCTTATACCACAATACTCAGATGAATACTGATATTCTGGAATTAACCCTTTATTGGGATAAGATGCCAGCTGTGACAAACACATGCTTCTGATTTTTTCATAGAGGTCTATAAAATTCTCTAGGTCTCTTGGGGATGTGTTCAGGCGTCAGAATCTCTGATCTGATAGATGGCTGACTATAAGGCAATCTCCATCATAGCCACTGGCATGCTTGAAGACATGGAAGTCAGCTTTAGGTGCTTCTGTGCTCAAGCCTAACTTTTATCCTATTTTGGCTCTCTTGCAACAATAGATATATATTTTTTTCCTATTTATCTTACAATGAACATTCTGAGCGATTAAACGTAATTTATAGCCATGACCTTAACCTTCTATCTTGCCTCACTTTGTCAATGTACAGTATATCACAGAAGTGAGTACACCCCCTCACATTTCATAAATATTTTAGTATACCTTTTCATGTGACAACACTGAAGAAATGACACTTGGCTACAATGTAAAGCAGCGAGTATACAGCTTGTTGTTGTTGTTTAGTCGTTTAGTCGTGTCCGACTCTTCGTGACCCCATGGACCAGAGCACGCCAGGCCCTCCTGTCTTCCACTGCCTCCCGAAGTTGGGTCAAATTCATGTTGGTTGCTTCGATGACACTGTCCAACCATCTCATCCTCTGTCGTCCCCTTCTCCTCTTGCCTTCACACTTTCCCAACATCAGGGTCTTTTCCAGGGAGTCTTCTCTTCTCATGAGATGGCCAAAGTATTGGAGCCTCAGCTTCAGGATCTGCCCTTCCAGTGAACACTCAGGGTTGATTTCCTTCAAAATGGATAGGTTTGTTCTCCTTGCAGTCCAGGGGACTCTCAAGAGTCTCCTCCAGCACCACAATTCAAAAGCATCAATTCTTTGGCGGTCAGCCTTCTTTATGGTCCAGCTCTCACTTCCATACATCACTACTGGAAAAACCATAGCTTTGACTATGCGGACCTTTGTCAGCAAGGTGATGTCTCTGCTTTTTAAGATGCTGTCTAGGTTTGTCATCGCTTTCCTCCCAAGAAGCAGGCGTCTTTTAATTTTGTGGCTGCTGTCACCATCTGCAGTGATCGTGGAGCCCAGGAAGGTAAACTCTGTCACTGCCTCCATATCTTCCCCTTCTATTTGCCAGGAGGTGATGGGCCCGTGGCCATGATCTTAGTTTTTTTGATGTTGAGCTTCAGACCATTTTTGGCGCTCTCCTCTTTCACTCTCATTAAGAGGTTCTTTAATTCCTCCTCACTTTCTGCCATCAGAGTGGTATCATCTGCATATCTGAGGTTGTTGATATTTCTTCCAGCAATCTTAATTCCGGCTTGGGATTCATCCAGTCCAGCCTTTCGCATGATGTATTCTGCATATAAGTTAAATAAGCAGGGGGACAATATACAGCCTTGTCGTACTCCTTTCCCAATTTTGAACCAATCAGTTGTTCCATATCCAGTTCTAACTGTTGCTTCCTGTCCCACATATAGATTTCTCAGGAGATGGATAAGGTCGTCAGGCACTCCCATTTCTTTAAGAACTTGCCATAGTTTGCTGTGGTCCACACAGTCAAAGGCTTTTGCGTAGTCAATGAAGCAGAAGTAGATGTTTTTCTGGAACTCTCTGGCTTTCTCCATAATCCAGCGCATGTTAGCAATTTGGTCTCTCGTTCCTCTGCCCCTTCGAAATCCAGCTTGTACTTCTGGGAGTTCTCGGTCCACATCCTGCTGAAGCCTACCTTGTAGGATTTTGAGCATAACCTTGCTAGCGTGTGAAATGAGTGCAATTGTACGGTAGTTGGAGCATTCTTTAGCACTTCCCTTCTTTGGGATTGGGATGTACAGCTTGTATACAGCTTGTATAACAGTGTAAATGTGCTCTCTCCTCAAAAGAACGCAACACACAGCCATTAATGTCTAAATCGCTTGCAAGAAAAGTGAGTACACCCCTAAGTGACAATGTCCAAATTGGGCACAAAGTGTCCATATTTTGTGTGGCCACCATTATTTTCCAGCACTGCATTAACCCTCTGGGGCATAGAGTTCACCAGAGCTTCACAGGTTGCCACTGGAGTCCTCTTCCACTCCTCCATGATGACATCACAGAGCTGGTGGATGTTAGAGACCTTGCGCACCTCCACCTTCCGTTTCAGAATGCCCCACAGATGTTCAATAGGGTTTAGGTCTGGAGACATGCTTGGCCAGTCCATCACCTTTACCCTCAGCTTCTTTAGCAAGGCAGTGGTCATTTTGGAGGTGCGTTTGGGGTCATTATCATGTTGGAATACTGCCCTGCGCCCAGTCTCCAAAGGTAGGGCATCATGCTCTGCTTCAGTATGTCACAGTACATGTATGCATTCATGGTTCCGTCAATGAACTGTAGCTCCCCAGTGCCAGCAGCACTCATGCAGCCCCAGACCATGACACTCCCACCACCATGCTTGACTGTAGGCATGACACACTTGTCTTTGTACTCCTCACCTGATTGCCGCCACACACGCTTGACACCGTCTGAACCAAATGAGGTGCCATGTGGAACTTCCAGTGACCAGTCGGAGAGAGTGAGAGTGATAACACCTGCTCCCCCTTCACACCTGAGACTTGTGACACTAACAGGTCTCATGACACCAGGGAGGGAAAACGGCTACTTGGGCCTAATTGTCACTTAGGGGTGTACTCACTTTTCTTGCCAGCGGTTTAGACATTAATGGCTGTGTGTTGCGTTATTTTGAGGGGACAGCACATTTACACTGTTATACAAGCTGTATACTCACTGCTTTACATTGTAGCTAAGTGTAATTTCTTCAATGTTGTCACATGAAAAGATATACTAACATATTTATGAAATGTGAGGGGGTGTACTCACTTCTGTGATATACTGTAATTACCACAAACTCCAACAGTGAGATCAACGGGAATTATTTCCATATAACTGTCTAAAGAACTGCAACCACAAAGAACCAGCAAGGACAAAACTGTGTATATGTTGTAGAGGCTATGTTAATATTTGAACATGCAACATAGATATGGAGTGGTCTGTCGAAGTCTGAGAGACAACTGATGATATAGAAAAAAGTTAATAGAAACTGTTTCCATAGAAACTGCTTCCCTTCAAGATAGTGGTTCTACATAAGATAATAACTATAGAAGGGTGATTTTAAAAGACAAACAGCAGTCAATACTAACCAAACCCAGCAGAGACCTGATTATTGGAGAGCAATACCTTTCATGCTTCTTCAATTACATCTCTCATCTACTAAGTCACCTGCCTTTTAAAAAACATCTACCTACTCTTGCACCTTTCTCATCTACAGGACTGAAATAACGAGGACCTTTTTTGACTATACCCTAGGGCAGTGGTCCCCTACCTTTTCCAAACCAAGGACCAGTGGGGGTGGGGTCGGTGCGCAAGGGCGGGGCACCCGTGCACGCATGTGTGGGTGGGCGGGGCACCCGTGCACACATGTGTGGGTGGGCGGGGCACCTGTGTGCGCGTGGGGGACGTGCGTGTGTGGGGAGCGTGCGTGCAGGGGGGTGCAGGAGATCTGTCTCCACGGCCCGGTCCTGCCAAGGCCATGGCCCGGTACCAGGCCACGGTCCGGGAGTTGGGGACCCCGGCCCTAGGGATTTTTGCTGTCACCTGCTGCCTGTCTACGTGAGCCAGAGACACACTCTGATAATTTTAATTAATCTAATTTTTGCCACTTCTGTTTTTAAGATGTTCTCTACCATAGAGACTACTTCCATAAAGAATCCAAGCATCAACTTATTACTGTGCTTCATAGTTCAGCACTAGGTGTATAAGGAGGACCAATCCTGCACTCGTCTACCAACATAATTCGTTCCACATTCCTTATGAGCCATACAAAATCTGGGGCTGTTTGATTGCAAGAGTGATGGAGCTCACAAATATTTGAAAGGCTACCTGATCAAAAGGTAAATAAATAAATAAATAAATGTGCTTTGTATGCATTACTTTAGTTATCTTGACAACAACCCTGTAAGATGAATTGAAATTATTATCCTCATATTGCAGATGGAAGGCAGAGGCTTTTGATATTCTTTTTTCTTTTGAAATAAAAATTCAGTTCATAGATGAAGTGAGAGTTCAACAGGAGAGTTCCCAGATTGTATTTTAAAGCACTAAATGACATTATCAATTAACAAGTTGGTTAACAAGCAGCGGTCCCTAACCTTTTTGGGACTGCGGACCGGTTGGGGGGGTGCGGGCTCCATGCGCGGGGGGGAGGGGCATGTCATGCTCACATGCATGCATGTGAGTGCGACACGCCCACCCGCGAGCGCGACACGCCCACTGTGCGTGCGTGCAGGGGGCGGAGATCCGTCTCCGCGGCCCAGTTCCAGGAAACCCACGGACCGGCACTGGGCCGCGGACCGGGGGTTGGGGACCCCTGAATTAGAGCACCTAGAGATGAGGCAGTGTGAGGGTTCGTGTTGGGAGTCTGGCTGCTTCCCCTCCTCTTGAGGTCCCGCATCTTCAGATACAGACACCAACTCCAGTTGTAGTGTTTTAACATTTATTTTAGGAACATCAATAAAACTGTTTATATCAATCTGAACATCGCCTTTTCCTTTTCTTCCAACGGGGCTGAAAAGGGTTTCCATTATTCTTAACAAACGGGTTCCCGTAACTGAGGATCCAAGGTCCCAGTTGCTCTGCTGGTAGCCAGTCTTTTACTGTCGTCCCTGTCGGTATTGGCAACAGGAGCACAGACACACCTCCCAGGTATTCTTCCCACCGCATTCTCTCCCCAGTTTCCATGAACTCCCAGGTTCCCAAGGCCCTCACCTCCTCCTCATCTCTTGCACTCGCCATTCTGCTCTTTCTCTCCTTTCTTGTTCTACTCTCTCCTTCTCTTCCCTCCGTTTCCACCTCCACTCCGTGGCTTCAGCCAGAGGCTTATGCCTCCCCCCAATACAATGGTTTCGGGGGAATGGCTGCTCTCTACCTGTGATCAGCTTCTTCTCTCGGCACCATTAATCTCTCCCACTTATGGGTCCAGGGATTTTCCAACCAAATCCGTTCCCACCCAGATGGTAGGTTTTTCTCCTTCTCTCACTCTCGCTTTCTCCCGCCTCTACTACTGTTACTTCCCTCTCACTTGTCCTCCTTCCTTCTCTGATTGGTCCCTCTCTTCACCCTCTTTTCCCGCCTTTTCCAACTGCTCCTTCAACTCTCCCATCCCCCTCAGACCCTCAACGGCTCTTCCTTCTTGGGCCCCCTTGAGGGAACCTGTAGAAGTGGTCTTTGAGAGAGCTGTCACTCCTGAGTTTCATTCTCTTTTCCCCTCCTCTGCTGGAATGGATGATGCTCTGGCAAGACGTGTCTCCATCTTGCCTCCTTGCTCACAGGCAGTTAAATTTCTGACATTTCCTTGTAAAGGAACAGTCAGCCTATGTACTCTTGGGCAAGCTACATGGTGCCAGAGTAGCCCCAAAAGAAGGAAAGGGGAAACCACTTCTGAATACCCTTTCCAACTTGGAACCAACTTCATGGCATATCGTTTATAAATTAATGCATATTTGGAACTGAATGTGGGCCCCTTCCTGCTGCATAAAGGGAAACAGGCCGCATAGGCAGATATTTATATGTATGAGGCAAGGTTCCTGCTAAGCTGGGTGCGTGCACATATGTGTGCATCTCTGCCTCCCTGCATGCAGCTGTCTTCTTTCTCCGCACAGCGATCACGTTAGGTTCCAGTCACGACAGAACCCAGCGTGCAGGGGGTAGAGTCGCGAACGCAAGCAAGGCCAAATCATGAGAGAGAGAAGCAGAGCCCCACCCAGCGGGGCTGAAAATTAGAGGGCACGTTGGTATGAGGCTTCTAAGAAATACAGTGGAAGAGAGGAGGAAAGAATTCCTTTCCTGTGTAGTTGATCCGTCAATGAAGCTGATGCTTCCATGGTCAGTCAGTTATAGCAGCATCTCAAACAGTCCAAATCTGATACACATTGCCAATATAAATACATATTTCATTATTTCTGAATGCACTTTGCCACAAGCATGTACAAATTTATCAGATCTCAATGTATACTTTATTAAAAGTATAAAAACCACATTGTAAAGCACATATCAGCGATAGAGCTGACAGCTCTATTACAAACTTCAGTGAAGTGGAAACTGCAAAAGGTAATGATGTTCCAAGATGGCTGAGAGCTTTCTGAGTTGACAGTAAGCCAGCTGTTGTTCTTATGTGCCACCAACTCACTTCGGACTTATGGCAACCCTGTGAATGAACTATCTCCAGGATGTCCTGTCCTCAACTGCCCTGCTCAGTTCTTGCAAACTAAAGCCTGTGGCTTCCTCTAGAGAGTCTGTTCATCTTGTATTTTGTCTTTTTTCCTGCTGCCTTCCACCTTTCCCAGCATTATTGTCTTTGGTAAAGAATCCTGCCTTCTCATGATGTGCTCAAAGCAGAATAACCTCAGTTTCAACATTTTTTCCTTCAGAGATAGTTCAGGCTTGATTTGATCTAGGCCCCATTTGTTTGTCTTTCTGGAAGTTCAGGATAACTGCAAAGCTCTCCTCCAGAACCATATTTCAAATTAATCAATTTTTTTTCTGTGCTGAGGCTGTGCAACCAGCAGACAGGCGGCAGCCATTTTTGAGAGGCGGCAGCCATTTTGGAGAGGCAACCACATGGCTGCTGCCTCTCAAAATGGCTGCCGCCTCTCTGCTGGTTCCCGACTCTCAGCTGTTTGGCGCTCTGCTCACACAGAGTCTGGCTGTTCCCGGGCCACCAAGGGACTGTGAGGAGCGGGGCTGGGTCTGACCTCGTAAGTGACTATATTTTCTTTTTTTGGTGGGGGGTATTTTTTCTTCAGCCGGTTCCCCGCCTCCCCTTTCCAGTCTGTAGGTCGATTCTCCGGCCGCAAGTCGAAGTGAAATTTTGCGGCCGGAGAAGTCTGTAACTCGAAAAGTACGCAAGTGGAGCCATCTGTAAGTCGAGGGTCCACTGTATAGGGATATATAGGGTATATCCCTATATAAGTATACAGGTAACTGAAACTTGGTGGGATGAGTCCCATGGCAGGAATACAGCAATTGAAGGACATAAATTGTTCAAAAAGAACAGAAAGAATAGAAAGGGAGTATTGTTATGTGTCAAGAACACACATTCCTGCATAGAAACACAGGATGATGAGCATGGTTGTACCATCAAGAGCACCTGAATTAATATAATTGGGGCAAAAAGCAAAAGGAATGTGGTAGTTCGAGTCTACTACTGACCACCCAATCAAGAAAAGGATGCAGACAAAACTTTTGAAAAACAAATTGCAAGAATTTCCAAAAAAATACAATGTAGCAAGTAGTAATGGGAGACTTCAATTATCGTGACAGCTGGGGGGGGGGACAAATTCTGTCAAATATGGACCTTCCAAGAAATTCCTGGCTTGTGTGGCTGACAATTTTCTCCTACAAAAATTGGAAGAAGAAACCAGAGGGTGATATGTGGGGGAGGAGTTTTTTTCTTAGTAGGTTAATTTGTTTGTGTATTTCAGTTGATGTATGCATTAAGGCAGAGGTCGTCAACCCCTGGTCTCCAGCCCTGTGCCGGTCCGTGGCCTGAGCCGGACCGGGCCGCGGAGACAGACCTCCCGCTCCCCCCCCCACGCACTCCCTTCCCCACAGCTGCTTTGCGCATGCGCGCGCCAGCGCCGGTGTGAGCGCTCCCCCACCATGCGCCCAAGCGCCCGCGCGAAAGGGTGGGCGCGCGGGCGGGTGTTCCTGCGCATGCACGAAGGGGGGGAGTGCTCATGCCAGCGCTGGCGCGCGCGCGCGCTCCCCCACCGCTTTGCACATGCGCCAAAGAGCGAGCGCGCATGCGCCCAAGAGAGCATGCACATGCGCCCAAGAGCGCAAGAGCACCCGCGCAAGCGCAGGGGGGTGCCCCCGCCTTCCTCAGAGGCTCAGCCGGTCCGTGGTCCCAAAAAGGTTGGGGACTGCTGCATTAAGGGGTCACAAATCGGAATTTAGAAGCAAAATTATTTCACAAGAATGGTTAAAAAATAAAAATTACAACTTGGAATGTGAAAGGCCTAGGTTTAAATTTGAAAATAGCTAAAATCCAGAGTGTGTTAAATAAGGGACGAGCAGATATAGCGTTTTTACAAGAAACTCATAAAAAAAGATGGGGTAAATGAAATTAAAGGAAAATGGATTGATATTTATGTAAAATCATTTGGTACATCAAAATCTAGAGGTGTAGCTATATTGATATCATAAAGGTGTGAATTTAAAATAAAAATTGTGAATAGAGATGAAGATGGTAGATTTGTAATAATTTAAGGACAACTTAAAGGAGAGGAATGTACATTGGTTAATGTATATGCACTGAATGAGAATCAAGAAAATTTTCTTAATACAGTGTTGGAAGAAGTAGATAAAGTTCATTTAGGTTTTGTTATTATGGCAGGAGATTATAATAAGTCATGGATAAAATTAAGGATAAAACAAAATTACCAAAAAAATGAGGAAAGAAGTGGACAAACAAGTCTGTATAAGTTAGTTAGTAATACCGATATGAAAGATGTATGGAGGGAATTAAAGGGAGAACAAAGAAAATATTCATATTATTTGGCCGTAAGACCTATTCTAGAACTGACTATATATTTGTTTCAAATGATTTGCTACCTAGGGTAAGTGATACAGAAATAGATATTACACAAATATCTGATCATGCAAAGGTTAATATGGAGTTTAATATAAACTGTGACCATTGTATTAGGCATCCTTCAGTCTCGAAAGACTATGGTAACGTGCTCTGTATGGAGGACTTGGAACAGCGTCTAGTGTGGCTGAGAAGGCCAATTCGAGAGTGACAATCCCTTCCACACTGAAGACAAATACAATCTGTCCCCTGTCCAGCTCCCTGATTTTGCTGCTTCCGTGACTGCCTCTTTGCCTCGGTCTGCTGGACAAGGGTCTCTTCAAAATGGGAGAGGCCATGATGCAATGCCTGCCTCCAGGCTGAACGCTCAGATGTCAGGGTTTCCCATCTGTTGAGGTCCATTCCTAAGGCCTTCAGATCCCGCTTGCAGATGTCGTTGTATCGCAGCTGTGGTCTCCCCTCTGGGGCACTTTCCCTGCACTAATTCTCCATACAGGAGATCTTTTGGAATCCGACCATCAGCCATTCTCACGACATGCCCAAGCCAACGTAGACGTCGCTGTTTCAGTAATGTATACATGCTAAAGATTCCAGCTCGTTCTAGGACTACTCTATTTGGAACTTTGTCCTGCCAGGTGATACCAAAAATGCGTCGGAGGCAACGCATATGGAAGGTGTTCAGCTTCCTCTCCTGCCGTGCACAAAGGGTCCAGGACTCACTGCAGTACAGGAGTGTGCTCAGGACGCAGGCTCTATATACCTGGATCTTGGTATATGTCGTCAGCTTCTTATTGAGCCATACTCTCTTCGTGAGTCTAGAGAACATGGTAGCTGCTTTGCCAATGCGTTTATCCAGCTCGACATCTAGAGAGAGAGTGTCAGAGATCGTTGAGCCAAGGTACACAAAGTCATGAACAACCTCCAATTCTTGTGTGGAGATGGTAATAGAGGGAGGTGAGTCCACGCCCTGGCCCATGACTTGTGTTTTCTTCAGGCTGATTGTTAGTCCAAAGTCTTGGCAGGCCTTGCTAAAACAATTCATGAGTTGTTGGAGGTCTTGAGCAGAGTGGGCAACAATGGCTGCATCATCGGCGAAGAGGAAATCCCGCATGCATTTCAGCTGGACTTTGGTCTTCGCTCTCAATCTAGAGAGATTAAAGAGCTTTCCGTCTGATCTAGTCCGGAGATAGACACCTTCTGTTGCAGTTCCAAAGGCGTGCTTCAGCATGACAGCAAAAAAGATCCCAAAGAGGGTTGGTGCGAGGACACAGCCCTGTTTCACTCCGCTTCGGATGTCAAAGGGATCTGATGTTGAACCATCAAAAACTACAGTGCCTTTCATTCCCTCATGGAAGGACCTGATGATTTTAAGGAGTCGAGGTGGACATCCAATCTTGGGAAGGATTTTAAAAAGGCCATCCCTGCTAACCAAATCAAAGGCCTTTGTGAGATCTATGAAGGCGACAAAGAGTGGCTGTTGTTGTTCCCTGCATTTCTCCTGCAACTGTCTGAGGGAGAATACCATGTCAGTGGTGGATCTATTAGCTCGAAATCCACACTGTGATTCTGGATAGACTCTGTCTGCGAGCACCTGGAGCCTCTTCAGCACAACACGGGCAAGCAGCTTCCCTACAACGCTGAGAAGAGAGATGCCACGGTAGTTATTGCAGTCGCCCCTGTCTCCTTTGTTCTTGTACAATGTGACGATGTTTGCATCCTTCATGTCCTGTGGTACTCCACCTTCCCTCCAGCAAAGACAAAAGATTTCATACAGCTCGGTAGTGATGGTCTCTTTACAGCACTTCAGCACTTCAACAGGGATGTTATCCTTTCCAGGTGCCTTGCCAGAGGCGAGGGAATCCAAGGCCGCTTTTATTTCTGCTAAGGTTGGTTCGCTGTCCAACTCTTCCAAGACAGGCAGGCACTCAATGTTATTTAATGCTTCTTCGGTTACTACATTCTCTCTGGAATACAGCTCAGAGTAGTGTTGCACCCAGCGGTCCTTCTGCTGTGCTCGGTCCTGGATGATCACGCCTGTAGCAGACTTCAAGGGAGCAGATTTCTTCTGTATTGGACCTAAAGCCTGCCTGATACCGTCATACATTCCTTTGATGTTACCTGTGTCCGCTGCTATCTGTATCTGAGAGCAGAGCTGAAGCCAATAATCGTTGGAACATCTCCTGGCAGCCTGTTGGACTTGGCTACGAGCAGCTCGAAGAGCTTGCAAGTTGTACTCACTAGGACAGGCTTTGTATGCTGCTAGAGCTCTCCTCTTATCCTCGATGGCTGGCATCAACTCCTCCGAATGGGCTTCGAACCAGTCGGCCGTCTTTTTGGTCTTCTTGCCAAATGTGGACAAGGCGGTGTTATACACAGCGTTCTTAAAATGTTCCCATCGTTCAGGTGCATCGTTCACTGTGACCATAAAGAAGCAAAAAAAAGAAGGATGGATACCAATATATTTAGATTTAAGAAGGTAATTGAAAATATGAAAAAGAAATTAGAAGAAATATGGAAAATTAATGAGGAAGGAGGAGGTCAAGTTGGAATAATATGGGATTCTATGAAGTCTAAGACACGGGATTAAGTATAACAGAATTTTATAATTTAAAGAAACAGCAAGGAGAAAAAAGTAGACAGTTAGAGGAAATATTATTCAGCAACTATATTCTAAGAATACTGCCACAATTTTAGTAAAGGACGGTATGACAGAAACAATTACATCAGGCCGGGGAACAAGACAAGGATGTGCCCTATCTCCAATACTATTTACCTTGATAATAGAATTATTAGCAAACACAATTAGAGAAGATACCTGTGAGCTGGAGATAAAAAATACAAAGAAAGAGGAGAGTGAGCCGTCCCTTCACCCATCTAAACCAGAAGATAGTAACTGTGATGTGGTGAAAGTAACAGAAGAAAGTGTAGGGTTTAGAGATAGAAGAAAAAGGGGAGGAGTCAAAAGGGGTGGAGAAAGAGGGTAGACGTTTTCCTCACAAAAGAGGAGAGGGATAAGACGGGAGAGACAAGGAAGGTGGTCATGTGGGAAGAAGAGAGAAAAGAGGAGGGAGAACCGCGAGTATTTAAATTACTGGATAAAGGGAGTGTGAGGAATGAAGCAAGGGGAACAGGGGAGAAGGGAAAGAAAGGGATAGAGATAAAAAAACCCCTGGAAGAATTAGGTCCTGAAGAATAGACCGTTTTAGTTTACCCTCGAGGTCGAGGTCCTTGGAGGAAGGTCATCCGACCAGAACTCACAACATCGAGCCAGAAACCACCGGAAGGAGACTGGGCTCGCCACCCGTGATGCGGGACTATTTGTGAGGTGAGGAGTGGATCTCTGAGAAAACCTACGGACCAAGAGAGGTTTGGGCCATCTCTCTGCTAAAGAGAGAAGATTCCTATGATGGTTTGTCCCTTTTATGGACAGAGTTATCGGTGGACATTGGCCTAGCTGGACCTACAGAAGTTGTTATAGAAAAGCCTGTTAGTTCTGTTAATAAAAGTTTAGTTGCAAAAGATATGACTGTATCGTTTATTCCCACCAAACTGAAGGAACTGTCATACACTAGTGAGGAACCCTGTCACAATACCAAAATAAAAGGATTCAGGAATAAAGATAAAATCAAGATAAACTTATTTGCAGATGACACATTATTAACAATTGAAGATCCAATGAATTCTATTGAAAAGATTAAATGGCATTTAAAAGTCTTTGAAGAAGTAATGGGACTAAGGGTAAACTGGAGTAAATTAGAATTTATGTAAGCAAATTATGATAATAAATAAAGGAGTAAATTGAAAGAGAAATGTGAGGGAAAGCTAAAAATAATATTAGATATTTAGGAATAAATATTACTAGGAACTTGCAAGAAATTGTTGAAATGAATTTGGAAAAAGTGAAAAAACAATTGAGGAACAAATTAAAGAATATCAAAAGCTGAAGTTATCCTGGTTTTTAAGAACTGCAGTAGTAGAAATGAAGATATTCCCTAAATTAAATTTTGTACTTTGTATGTTACCTATAAAGATAGTTGATAAGGAATTAAAAGAATTGGAAAATGTGATTAATATGTATTGTAATGAAAATAAAAGGGCAAGGATAAACAAAAAATTATGGTATCTTCCTCAAAAGAATGGAGGTTTGGGTATGTTGTTGTTTAGTCGTTAAGTCGTGTCCGACTCTTCGTGACCCCATGGACCAGAGCACGCCAGGCCCTCCTGTCTTCCACTGCCTCCCGGACTTTGGCCAAATTTATGTTGGTAGCTTCAATGACACTGTCCAACCATCTCGTCCTCTGTCGTCCCCTTCTCCTCTTGCCTTCACACTTTCCCAACATCAGGGTCTTTTCCAGGGAGTCTTCTCTTCTCATGAGATGGCCAAAGTATTGGAGCCTCTGCTTCAGGATCTGTCCTTCCAGTGAGCACTCAGGGTTGATTTCCCTCAAAATGGATAGGTTTGTTCTCTTTGCAGTCCAGAGGACTCTCAAGAGTCTCCTCCAGCACCACAATTCAAAAGCATCAATTCTTCCGCGGTCAGCCTTCTTTATGGTCCAGCTCTCACTTCCATACATCGCTACTGGAAAAACCATAGCTTTGACTATGCGGACCTTTGTCGGCAAGGTGATGTCTCTGCTTTTTAAGATGTTATCTAGGTTTGTCATTGCTTTCCTCCCAAGAAGCAGGCATCTTTTAATGTCGTGGCTGCTGTCACCATCTGCAGTGATCATGGAGCCCAGGAAAGTAAAATCTGTCATCGCCTCCATATCTTCCCCTTCTATTTGCCAGGAGGTGATGGGACCAGTGGCCATGATCTTCGTTTTTTGGATGTTGAGCTTCAGACCATTTTTTGTGCTCTCCTCTTTCACCCTCATTACCAGGTTCTTTAATTCCTCCTCACTTTCTGCCATCAGAGTGGTATCGTCTGCATATCTGAGGTTGTTGATATTTCTTCCGGCAATCTTAATTCCGGCTTGGGATTCCTCCAGTCCTGCCTTTCGCATGATGTATTCTGCATATAAGTTAAATAAGCAGGGAGACAATATACAGCCTTGTCGTACTCCTTTCCCAATTTTGAACCAATCAGTTGTTCCATATCCAGTTCTAACTGTTGCTTCCTGTCCCACATATAGATTTCTCAGGAGACAGAGAAGGTGATCAGGTGCTCCCATTTCTTTAAGAACTTGCCATAGTTTGCTGTGGTCCACACAGTCAAAGGCTTTTGCGTAGTCAATGAAGCAGATGTTTTTCTGGAACTCTCTGGCTTTCTCCATAATCCAGCGCATGTTAGCAATTTGGTCTCTAGTTCCTCTGCCCCTTCGAAATCCAGCTTGTACTTCTGGGAGTTCTCGGTCCACATACTGCTGAAGCCTACCTTGTAGGATTTTGAGCATAACCTTGCTAGCGTGTGAAATGAGTGCAATTGTACGGTAGTTGGAGCATTCTTTGGCACTGCCCTTCTTTGGGATTGGGATGTAGACTGATCTTTTTCCAATCCTCTGGCCACTGCTGAGTTTTCCAAACTTGCTGGCATATTGAGTGTAGCACCTTAACAGTGTCATCGTTTAAGATTTTAAATAGTTCAACTGGAATGCCATCACCTCCACTGGCCTTGTTGTTTGGGTATACCTGATATTAAATTATATTACATAGCTCATCAATTGAGGTATATACCAGAAATTATAGTAAACAGTAAAGGGATAATATGGAGAGATCTTGAGTTTTAGAAGATTAAGGAAAATATGGAGAATTTGTTTTTTAAAGAATCTTTAAAGGATATTATTAAAAACTAGAGATGGGGACAAATATAAAAACGGATCGGGTTTTTTGACGAATATAGCCAATTCATCATATATTCGTCAAATTATAAATCCCGACAAATATGGCTTGACTAATAATTTCTCATTTTTATTCGTCGATCCGTTAATATTCGTCTATATTCATCTCTCCTACAGACACCCTTCTAGGGCTGTTTTGCAGCAGCTGCTACTAACAACCACCACCACCTTAGAACAGCAGAGCTGGAAGGGACCCTATGGATCATCAAGTCCAGCCCCTGACAAGTAGGCACGGTGGGGGATTGAACTGCTGGCTTCGCAGCCAGAGAACTAAACTATTCAGCAGTTCTTAACAGCAAAAGGTAGTGATATCTGAAGTCAGGTATGATAACTGGTTAAGACTGTATTTTTACTGGGAGAGATGAAGAAGAGGTGTTCTGTCTCCAAGTGCCTAAATAACTTCCCTGCCTTTCTATAGCAAAAGTCTTGACTTGGGAAGGTCAGGGTCATTCTGCTATTCTGACTCATGCAGCAATGTTTCTTGGACTTAAAATCATAGAATAACTGAGTTGAAAGAGGTCTATAAGGCCACTGAGTCCAACACCCTGCTCAATGCAGGAATCGAAATTAAAGCAGATATGACAGATAGCTGTCCAATTCTCTCTTGAATGCCTCCAGTGTTGGAGCAATAACCACCTCCTGAGATAATTGGTCCCATTGTCGTACTACTCTGTTAAGATGTTTTCCTGATACTCAGCCTAAATCTGACTTCTTGTAGTTTGAATCTACTCTGGGATGATTGAGAACAGATCTGCCCCTCCTCTATTCAAGTATTTGAAAAGTGCTATATGCCTCCCCCCGGCAGTCTTATTTTCTCCAGGCTAAACATGCCCAGTTCTTTCAATCTCTCCTCATAGTGCTTGGTTTCCAAGTCCCTGATCATCCTTGTTGTCCTCCTCTGAGCTTGCTCATTTGTTGGCATCCTTCTTAAAGTGTGGTGTCCAAAACTGGACACAGTACTGTAGATGAGGCCTAACCAGTGCTAAATAGAGGGGGACTACCCTGTTTCTCCAAAAATAAGACCTAACCTGAAAATAAGCCCTAGTATGATTTTTCAGGATGCTTGTAATATAAGCCCTACCCCAAAAATAAGCCCTAGTTAAGTGAAAGCCCGCCCTCCACCATTGTGCAGCAACCAGAAGATGACGTGACTGTACTTGAATAAACGTAGATTGTACATGAAAAAAAATCCCCTGAAAATAAGCCCTAATGCGTTTTTTGGAGCAAAAATTAATATAAGACCCTGTCTTGTTTTCGGGGAAACAGGGTAGTACCTCATGGGATTTGGAGACTATACTTCTGCTAATGCATCCTAAAACACCATTGGCCTTTTTTGCAGCCACATTGCACTGTTGGCTTACATTGTGACCTACAATTCCAAGATTGTAGTATTACTGAACCAAGTATCCCCCATCTTGTAACTGTGCATTTGGTTTCTTCTTCCTAGAAGTAGGTAGAACTTTGCAAATATCGCTGTTAAATTTCATTCTGTTGTTTTCAGTGCAGTGCTCAAGCCTATCAAGACCTTTTAGAATTTTGTTCCTGTCTTGCAAGGTATTAGCTATTCTACCCGATTCTGTGTCATCTGCAGAACTTTGCTCTCCCTTATCCAAGTTATTAATAAAAATGTTGAAGATCACTGGGCCCAGGACTAAGTCTTGTGGTATCCCACATTTCACCTCAAGCAGGCTTGCCCTGCTTGTGGTCCATTCAAGAGTCTTTACTTCAGTGGTTATTTATTCCAGCCAAAAAAAATATTAATATGCAAGGTTAACAATTATACGACAGGACTGTGGCAAACATGTGTCTGCAAATCTGTGTCTCATTTAAGCACACCATCTTCTTTTATATAGGCAAAATCCAAAGAAACCAAACCAAAAGAAAATCAGGTGGCACCTTAAAGACTGACTACTATATTTTAATGTGAGCTTTCGTGAACAAGTCCACTTCGTCAGACATATAGAAACAAAGTGAAAAAAGGGATGAAATATCAATTTTGCGGGATACGCTTGCACAGACTAACACGGCTACCCCTTCTAAACCTACATCTTCTTTTAGTCATTTTAAAACTTATACATGAAAGTACCGACTATGAACCACTAAGGGCTACGTCTGTCTGCAGTCCTCCCTTATCGCACATCTACGCTGATTCGGAAGCGCGAACCGGAGCTGTCTCCCTGTCCAGCGGCCCCCCCTCCTTTGCTCCTGGGTGCGCCTTTCATTTACGTGCGCACTTCTGCGCAAGCCGGACTTGCCCCATGCCGGAGGGCCGAACACCCGATCAGCAGCAACCCGGCCCTTCCGGCTCCACCGCCCCCGTCTCTATTCCGCCTCCGACGGGAAAGGGAGGGGGGAGGAACTTCCCCTTTCAGGCTCCTCCCCCCCCGGCGGGTGGGCGTGGAATTCACTCGGTTTCTCTCCCGCCCCACCCGTGGCGAGGAGGACGGGGCGAGAGGGAGCACGAAGGGGTTCCAAGGTTCCTTTCCGGGCGCCTGCCTGCTCCCGAAGAACCGTTCGTGAAAGTCGCGGCGGGCCCCATCCACCTGCGTCTCTCGCCGGAGCCACACGTTCCCTAGCCGCCTTTGACACGGGCCTGGGAGGAGTCGGCTGCGCGGTGCCTCTTGGACTTTTCCCTTTTCTTAAGGTAGAACCGGCTCACTTGCTCCGCTGGCCGCCTAAGCTCCTCCCGAGGAAGCCGTCTTGAGAGATCGCGCAAATTGCAGTTCGTCGAAAGATGGTAGATGGTTATTTAAAGCGTGCTTGGTGTTAGGTGACACGTTTCAGCATGCCCCCCCCCCCCCATAGTCTTCCTTGTTCCAGAAGCAGAATGTTACTCGGAAAAGGGGTTCCGGTCGACGAACGGTGGCTGCAAATTTGGACTTTCTCATCTGTGCGGGGGAGGAACATAATAAAAAGTTTGGATAGAAAATATTAATTTTCCTGATAACGTGTTTCTCGGAGGGGAAAGGGAGTATGTACCTTCCCTGGATTTGGGGGGCTGGTCTGAATAAAGTGATAGTTACTGAGGTCAGAAATTGGGGCAGGGAAGAAACGGTTTCGTTTGTGGTCCGGCGGCCCGGGATGCTTCGGAGGCGCCTGCCTTAGCCGGCCAGGAACCAGCGGTCACCGCCACCGAGAGGAGCCACCTTAAGCCGAGGAGGCGGGGGTGGCGCGGCCTGGAGGGAGCCGGGGGAGGCGGAGCGGAGGCTGGGGAGGAGTCGGGGCCTGCAGAGGAGCCGCAGCCTTGAGCACACGGAGCAAGCACCAGGAACAGGATAAGGAGGAGGAGCGGGGCCGGGGCCTGGAGAGGGTCTGCCCTGCTGCTTCGCCGGCGCGCCCCCCCCCCCTCCCGCCGCCGCCGCCGCCGCCGCCGCCTCACGCCGCTCAGGAATCCTTCGGGAGCAGCCCAGCCAGGACAGCGGCCGCGGACAGCACGCAGGCCCAGCAGCCGCCGCGGCCTCCAGTAGCAGCCGGGTCAGGAGAAGAGCGCCCCCCCGTCCCCACCTTCTCTCAAGGGAGAAGGATTCCCAATCCGATCCCCAGATTGTGCTGCCCTGATAGGGGGGAGATTCCTCCTTCCAAACGCACACCCAGGACTAATCTTAGACGAGTTCCCTATTGCCCCGTTGCCTCTAGAGGCCGGGTCTTAAAATTTAGTACCCCTTTCTGCCAAGGACAGATACGCACAGCTAGGCCTTGCCTGGTTAGTTGTACACTCCCACAAGTTTTGCACCCCTCCTCATCCTAAGAGGTATATCGAGAATTTAAAGACGACTCTATACGAGAAAGGGAAAGAGTTCCGGAAGTAAAGGAGAGATTATAGAGAGGCCACCTGTGTAAAGGGAAGACAAGTATTTCGCCATCAGTTAAAATTGGCATCTAACACTAAAACTATCCAGTAACTTTTTGGCGCTTATGTTCTGGCCTAAAGGGAAACAAATGAATCCTCACTAGCTTATTAGTATTACCGAGGTTATTAGCTCACATAGGGAATTTTATTTCAGAAGTACCTCCACCTCACTTAAATAGAAGATCATTGACTGTGAAGGAGGAGAATTAACATCTACGCCAAATCGTAAAAGAAAATAATATTAAACAGCTGCCAAAAAGAAGAGGTAAACAGATATTCTTCAGAGGGGGAAGATGCTTGCTTCCCAAAATGTCCAAAGGGGTGTGTGCTAGCGAAAGAAAATAAGGAACTGCTGAATATAGGAGGAGGTGAAAGTTCTTCCCATTAAAGCTGAGGTGGAGTGGGGGTGGCAACGCTTAATAGCCTAGACGTTTAAAAGTTTTGAAAACCCAAAGCTGACCTGTCTGTTGTTATCGTCATTCATGAGTCCTTCCTAAGGGAGAACTCAGAAAATACACAACAGCAGCACTTGGAACATGGAACCTGTGTGCAGAGGGTGAAGAACATCTCTTCTTTAAAAAGCAAGAGATCCACTGCAAAAATTTTTATCGTAAGTGACAATATTACATCACACATCTCCTCTTGTCTCCTCTTTTTCTTCAGCACTTCTGTGTACCCTTTTCCTTTGTGTATGTTCTGTTTTCATTTCTGGAAATGTATTACTATTTTAGAAATACTTGCCTCTCCATTGGGAAACCCTGCCCCCTGGAGCAACTGTAACAACTCCCCTTTGCTGTCTTTTAGTATTCAGGACTCATTTTTTGATTAGTTTATTCAGGAAGGGAAATGTATTCTACCATCCAGGATTCATTGGAGAAAGGATCACAGGAACTGAGAAGTTAATGGGTGGGTGTGGAACATGTGTGATTACTTGGAAAGTAGCATCGTGTAAGATTAATGCAGCTGCTTTTGGATGCTGTCAGCACAAAGCTCTGTATTCTGAATGCTGTGTGGAACTTGAGCTACCTGGCTGCCTGGGAATCATTTGGTATTTGGTATTTTAAGTTGTTTTCTCTTTATCCCTGTCTTTCAAAGAATAATGTGCAAATTCTAATATATGTTAATGAATGAGAGTAAAAACCCAGAAACAGTAGTTGTTTCTTTGTTCCTTATTGATTAATATTAACTGAATTGTGATGCATCTGTGGTGTATGAAATTCAGTGCCTTTGAAGGCTGAGATTTGTTCTACCAGCATGTCCTTGATTTGCTCTTCCTGCGTTATCAAAGAGTTGCAGACAGATTTTGGTGGTGTTGCCTAAGAATCCAGAGTTAACACACAGAACATGGGAATCTTTTGACAACAGGCACGTGATACAAACCAACTCAGTAGGAAACTGAGCTACTGCTTCAGATGGCTCTAGGTATACCTCAGATCCACTTTGGGACAATTAGATTTGCAAGAAGGTCCAAGATTAGAAGAACCTTTTTCTCTATTACAGCTAAGTCTGCTGTTGACAAATGAATGTTTACGGAGTATTTCCAGAAAAAGTGTGGATGGAAGAAGTTCTGAGATTATGATGATAAAAATGATTATGTAATTGATGACATTTTAAATTGTAAGGCCATTTTAAATTAGTTACGTACTCCTGCCATGACTTTTAAAAGGATGCAGCATTTAATTGGCTTAATTTAGAACATTTCGATAAACTTAAAAAGTGCATCCACTTTGTGTCACACCAGCTTTTTGAGAAAATGCTTATGATTTTTAATAAACACCAGATGACAAAAAAGGTATTAATTCCTGCTAAAAACAGGCAAATGTCAGTTTTTTAAGATATTGCCTGCTGGTATACAGACATGTAACATCTACAGAAGCTTGCATTACTGTGCAACACAGGCATGCTCCCCCCCAAACCATTATTTTCACTAATATACTAATCCGCACAGATTCAGATTGCAGTAATTTAGATAGTTGGGAGTATGTACCATTGAACTAAGTGGTTATTTCTAAATAGATATGTACAGAATTACATTTACTCAGTCAGCTAAGACATACAGTTAATCAATTTCATTAATAAGCCATATATTGTTCCTCTGAATTCCAATCAGGCTGTTTTCTCCCATAGAGTTCGACATGCAGTATATAATTCATGATTTTTTGTGTGTGGTTCTTTGGGGTAAAACAAATGTCTGTTGTAAAGTTGGGATGAGATTTATACCTATTTGTAGGATGGACTCCCCACTTTCCTTGTTGGTTGTCCTTAATGGATGTAAATTATTAATGAAATGAGACTGAATTTTAGTGTGATAAGAAAGGTAATGTCTATGGCAAGTGAATGACAAGCAACTCACTTCTGGAGTATATCTTACTGATGGTGGTGCATATTTATGTTCCCATTCTCCATTCCAGTCCCCTGGGCCCAGCTTTATTTCTTGTGTCATAAAATACTTCCAAAGCAGATAGTGGGGGAGCCATTTGGTGATTGTTACATTTTAATACTGATGTGCACAAAACTGTACATAAAATTCTGACAATTCAGTTTCAAAGCGAAAGAACTGGTAGAAGAGCTAAAGTAGGGTAATACTAAAACCAAGGGAAAAGAAGATAAATGGAGATTTATGACCTAAGTCCAATGCGGTGCTGCTGATAAAACTTGCTTCTCTTCTCACCAGCACTCCTGCAGGGCTATGGGTTATTCTCTTCCTGCTTCCACTGGATCTTGCTCTTCCATCAGCAGAAATCCACTGTTGAATCCCTCCCAAAGTTGCATTTGTAGAGCCTGTTTTTGAGGGTAACACTCATTTGTATCTTTGGGGTGTAATGGTTCACTTATGACCCAGGAAATTAAGGAGAAGATGAAAATAGGAATGGAAGGAAGAAAAGGAAACCAGCAGCATTTTGCAGTGGACTTTCTCATAGCTGCTCATATCAAGTAATTTGAACGTCAGATTGTCCAGCTACAGTTTTAGGAATATAAATATAGAATTTCCTACTGGATATTTCTGGTAATTCAGAATAAGCTGATTCCTCTCAGATCCCCTACTAAGTGCTGATCACTCTCAGTTCTCATGTTGATGATTATAAAAAATGCTTAGTCTTAATTGCATAATTTTGTCCATTTTTATTTTTGTTTAGTATGATTTACTTCCTAGTAAGCCAGTTTAGGATTCAATCTACCAGTCTATAATAGTTTATGATAAAAATATAAGCATAAGAAAAACTTCCTTATAAAGAATGAAAGATCAGTAAAGATAAAGTTACTGTTATTTTTCTTTAAATAGCTGTTTTTTAAAGATAATCTGCCTGGAACAGAGAGAATACACATCACTCTGAGCTGAAAAAACAACTGGAAGAAGCAGAATATTGTTATTAAAGAGTACTTTTGACCATGTGTAGACCGCCTTTAAATTACTCCTGAATAGCCACAATACTCTCCTACATCTCAGGAATTAGGGGTCTGTGAGGAGAGATGACACTGCCTTCAAACAGGGTTGAGCTCTGGCACCTCTAGTCAGTTTTGCAATTAAAACTGTGAAAAAATCAGAGTACAAAATATTTATTTGCACATCAAATTGTATCAGACCTCAAGCAAACTTAAATGAGTGTGATGTTTAAACATGATGGTCTACATCCTACTGCTAATCTCAAATAGAATAGACCAACATTTCCTCTAATTCTCCACCAGCACTGGGTGGGGGTCCCTGCCCTGCTTGCGCATGGTTCTGGCTACAACCAGAAACAAATGGGTGGCAACACTGGCGCTGCATCAGTGCTGCACAACCATGCACCCACACAGCTTAGAGGGGACATTGGAGTAGACCCACTGAATAATTTGCTGAATGGTGATTCAAAACTTCTGTAAATTGCATTGAGACTAGCAATAAGATATTAACCAATAGTAATGAAGGAAAAATTCCTCAGTAGAATATTTAATCAGTTTTAAAGACCAAGGGGGCATGGCTTAGATGATATTTGTTAAATTAATTTTTTATCCAACATTTTTTACAACTTCTAAAAACTTCTAAAAAACCAAAAACAGCCTTGGGAGACTGAAAATTTAAGTGGAAGAAGGGAGGGAGGAAAATTCTTTGAACGGTTCACTGTGTACATTCTTCCACTTAACATTGCCCCTACCAAAACTGCTTTCCCCCAGCAAGCATAAAGTCAGGCATATCCACATCTATAGTATCAGGGTAAACAGTTAATCAGTCTCCAACTTCCACAGTTCTGTTGTTTTAAACACAATCTTTCAAGCAGTTGTTGGTTTAGAAAATGTTTAGGAGAATATTTTGTTTAGTGCATGGTTTACAGATTCAGCCTGAAATTATCTATAATGAAGTTGCACAATGAGTATGAAAAATTTCATGACATGCTAAAAATGAAGAACACTGAGATATGAGTTTAACATGTAGGAGGTTAGTGTGGTCTTTGTCACTCATTATAGTATCTTGGTGACTAATGCTTTCTATCTGAACATTTTATCATGAATTCCCAGTAAGACGTTTTTGCAAAATGCTAATAATTGTACAAGAGGTTTGGATTAAGGTCATCCTGCTTGGGGCTTTCCCAGATTGAAGCGTGCAAAGTTCTTTGTTTTTTACTGTCTGTCCAACCATGATACAGAGTTCATCAAATGGTTTGTCCTTCTTGTTGCAGTAGCGCAACCCAGAGTGTGAGGATTCTTTGTCCAGTGGCATTAAGTTCAAATCTTTTACCTAAATCTTTGGGCCTTGTTCTTAGTTCTATCACTGCTGCTCTTCTTTCCTCCCACAGTTCTGTGCTCTTCTCAGTCCATTTTCCTCCATTGTCAAGGGTTCTTTTCCTTGGGGTCTATTTATGGCATTCGTGCAACAGTACTGTAGGGCAGTTGAGGACAGGACATTTTGGAGATTACTCACTATAACTACTCTTGGTTAATATTTGTGATTCCATTGAATAATTTTTGTCCAGCTCCTTTCTTACTGTCCTTTTCTCTATATTAATACAAAGATGAACTCCATGTTTAAAATGAATTAAGATTAAAATCTAGAGTGTATTGATTTTTGTGTCATTTGGTTTGCTCTCAAGGCTCTGGTGTGTATGTTTATTTTTTAAGTATCCATTTCCCTTATAGTCCTGCAGCGTTAGCAAATACCTAATTTGAAATTGCACTGAAATCCTTCAAACTTGTTTAATCTTCTTTTCTTTCCATATTACTGTGCTTCAGCTTAAAAAAGCCAATTACATTGTAGGCTTTGGGAAGCAAGTTCCTTCTTTTGTTGATGGTTGTATCTATACCTATCTATATAATATCAGTTTGGAATACATTCTTAATTTGTTATCTTTTAATTTTTTTGTGCTGATCTGTGCTTGATGCCCATATCTCATTTGACAGGATCTTAAGGAATTCTTCCTGAACTTCTGATTTCTTTTACAAGTTCTGATTCTCAGTTTAAAATTAGGAGTCCTCGAACAAGGAAGCACATGTTAGAGTCAGAGCACAGATTATTTAACACAAATAAATTAATCTGAATTCATTCTAAACATGATTTAGTTAAGGTAGTTAAAGAGCACATGTCATTTCCCTTATTCATCTTGTGCCACCTTCTGTGTCAAATGTCTTTACTTATTGTGAATATGAAGCTGAGGGGCATGTTCTAGAAATTAACCCAAAGTACAAGAATAACTAGCTTCCATGAAATACAAGAAAAATGACAGTGGATATCTTATTCTTCTCCTGCCTCAAACCCCTGCCTTTGTTAGTCAACAAACACAAGGCCCTGCAAGACCTTCATGCATTGTCATTTGCTCCTGGTTGGTTCACAGCTGGGCAGATGTCAAGATCATCATCATCATTTTAGATTGTAGGATCCCCTTTCCTTTTTATTAGAATCCTGAAGTCTACCAATCAGAAACTAGTGTAAAAGACATAGAATCAAAAAGCTCTGAGCCTAGGAATCTGAGTTGAGTACCAGAATGGAGTGTAGTGGAGAATCTTTTTGCACACAAATTCATTCTTGCTTATATCAAGTTATTTTTTTCATTTCAACAGTGTGATTTAAGTTGGGAAATGGGTGATTTTGCTCTGCTATTGTTTAGAAAAGTGAAAGTCAGAAATTATTTTAAATTTGCTGTTAATCCTGCCATTTCTCACCAGGTAGGGATCTGGAATCCAGCAACATTGGAGGGCTACTGATTCCCCAAGCCTGGGATACTAGATAGGGCACAAGGCATGTGTATTTTCAGTGTGCTTGTGGCAAGGTAGAATAAAGGAATCACTAGCCTGCCCCTGTGGAGTGAATAAAGAACCTGTTACAAGGCTTGGATCAAGAATCACAAAAAAAAACATGCTTCTGAATGGTGACTAAGTAGGGGTCCTTATAACAGAATGGTATCATGCGGTGTATATAACTAGTTTCTTAACCTGCTTAGGATGATACTTGTATTTGTCCACAGTTTCTCTCCTTCACCTACTGCAGAAGGACAGCTTCTCTTAATTGAGAGTAGTGGATGCACAGGTCATGAATTTCAGTTATAATAACGTGAGTCACCTAGCATATTATCATCATGAATTCCTTGCTCATGCAGCCTTTCCTGAAACAAAAGATATATTAATCACAGGATTGATGAACTTGGAGCTAGAGAAAATGCTACAGTGAAATTAATCAAAGCCCAGCTTGTGTGCACCAGCCATCATGGTAGCACAAACAGGAACTGTAAGTTAACTTCTTATGAGATAGACTCCATTCTCTTGTTTCAAACCACAGGTGGTAACACTGAACTTTTCAAATTGATTTCCACTAGAATCTGGAGAGAATATAAACATTGTTCCCCTGTCTTTAAAGTGAAGACTGATTCATATTCTCTCAGCCAGGTGTACTTTAAAGGAACGTTGTAAGGATAAAATCAGAGATGTTTTGGGGATGCAGTTTCCAATTAATTAATGTACCAGCTTCTCATATATGTACCATACAAGAAATACAGTTTTGATGGGAGATCATATGGTAAAACATTTTACAGTAGTACAAAAATGTGTTTCTGTCTCCATCATAATTGGAAGGCCATGAAACTTACCGTATTTTTCCGTGTATAAAATGACACTTTTTCCTAAAATAATTAGAGGAAAAATTGAGGGTCGTTTTATACATGGAAGGCAGCAGGAGGAGGCTCGGCCACCTCTCGCGGCTGCCCATTGACTGCTGCCGCTGCCACCCGATCGCCCCCTTCAGCGCCACTGCCGGGGCTTACCTCCAGCTCACGTCGCCGCCTTGTCCCCTGCCTGAAGGAAATGATCACTGGAGGAGGTGCCCGGCGGCGGCAGTCAATGGGCAGCTGCGAGAGGTGACTGAGCGCCGCTGCTCCTTTGCCTCCGTCTCTGCCTTCTGCTGCTGCTGCCTCCGCCGCTGGTTGCGGACTCAGTGATCGTGCAGCCCTTTGATCCTTGCTTTCCCCTTCCTTTTGCTAACCCCCGGGTTTAGGAAGTGGCGGGGAAAGCAGCTATCAAATTTTCTAATTTGGGGTTAGAAAAGGGGGGTGGGTTGTCTTATACATCAGGTCGTCTTATAAATGGAAAAATACGGTACATATCTTAATGTCAACATTAAGAGAACTTGAGTGTGCCTTTTGGATTGTTTTGTTTTTACAATACATATGTTAATTAAAATTGATCTGTTGCATAAGCCACTAAGAGCCAAACCCTTTCCTAGCCAGGAGGCAATGTTGGAAGCAGGGTAGGATCACTCATTTCTCTACAGAACCTCTGGACAACTTTAGTTACTATTTTCTTTGGTAGCTTCTCTTGAACTTTTCAGTTCAGAGAAGAATGATTCCTGAGGCCTGGTAGGCAGGGTGTGTGTTGGGGTGGGGGGAGAGAGTTAGCAGAGAAGAACTGAATGAGCACCTAGGTGGAGAGGAAATAAGACTAGTGAGAAGGGAAAGTAGGAAAAAGGAGAAGAGGAGCCGAGGGGGGGAGAGAGAGAGCAGTAAAGGGAGCAGGGAGAAATAAGGGCTTTCTAGTCCCAGTGAAGATGGTACTTCTGCTGATGATAAAGGTAACAAGGAACCTGTGGAGGTTGGTAAGGTTGTTAGAAAGAGACCACAAAGGGCAGTCGGGATAAATGCTATGGGGAACGCTCCTTGTTTTGAGGTAGAATGTCAGGATTTCCTGAAGGCAGTGAACCAAAAGAGTTGTGAGAAGAATCTGGAGAGATCTGAAATCTGCAAATCAAAAATATGTCAAACAAAACAAGACAAGTTGCCAGAAGAAAAGCCAAGAACAAAGAAATGGTTAGGTGCTTTTAAAGGCACATTTTTACAGGTACTAAGCAGAATTCCTACTTTTATCGTCCAGAATGCTCTGAAGCATTCTTACCATGTAATTACTGAAGACTGCAGTAGAGAAATCTATTATTGCCTTCATCCTGGACCAGTTTAGGTAGCAACTACATTGACAAATATTGTTGGAAATGTTTTGGGATTGGAAGAGTCAGATTTGTATTATTTTCTGTTCAGTACACAACAGAGAAGCCAATGCGAATTAGCCCGGAGGTTTTCCACCTAATCTGTACTTATTTCCTCTGCTTCTGAGGCTTTTTTTTTTAATTGAATGCATTAGTGATAACTTGAGCTAATTGGAGGAGTTTGTAGCTGTTCTATTTGAAGCCATTCCATCTCGCTGCAAGAGCAGTAAAAGAGAACAGGGTAGCAGGGAAATTGGCTGCCTTTTGAATCCTCTCCTCCCAACAACTGCTGCCTGGGTTTCCTTCCTTCCTTCCTCGACCTGCCTGCCTGCCTGCCTGCCTGCCTGCCTGCCTGCCTGCCTACCTACCTACCTGCCTACCTACCTACCTACCTACCTACCTACCTACCTACCTACCTACCATAAGCTTGGTGCCCTAGTGCTAGAACAGCTAGGTGACTCTACAAAAAGCCAAAAAGCAATGAATCAGCAGAAAGAGAGAGGATGAAGTTTTCAGTTAGCCTTGTTTCCAGCTTGTTAAGGTAACTTTTGGCTGTCCAGATTTTCACGAGGCATAGCTGTTGCAGAGCTGCCTTAACAAGCTGGAAACAAGGCTGATTAATATACAGTAATTCTTTGCTTTCTCTCTCTTTGCTCACCTAGTTATCCTAGTGCTAGGGCAGCAAGCCTTTAAAAGAAAAAGGGAAAAGAAACAAGATGGACAGGGAAGAAAGTGGGAAACAAGCAGACCCAGGCACCGGGTGTGGGGAACAGAGAATTCAAATGGTTAACAGGCTGCAGACAAGGGTGAGTGCCAACTTCCTCCTATCTCTACTAACTCATGTGATTGCTGAAGTGAGGAACAGATCCATTTGTGTTTTTCCTGCTGTGTAGTCACACCCTTGGTTACTTTTAAAAATCAATTTCACCCATTTTTCTAATAACAAACAATTCATAGAAAGTTCTTCTGGTTTATTTCAATATTTCATTTAACTGAAAAGAGTAATATTGGTTTTGAGATCCCTCACACTAGATAAGCCAAATCATCTGATCATTGGGAAAAGGAACCAACCTGCTCGTCCCCAAACAGGGCCAAACTGTGGGACAGATCCCCATCCGATCTCACCCTGAATTTAATTTTCTGGACTTGATCCTGGTGTGTGCCATGGATTCAGAATTTGGTGGTTGCCTTTTTAAAAATGTAGATACACTTTTTGTTTGGGCTTTCTTTTAGTGTGCTATTGATCAGATATGTATGGTCATATTCTGGTTGGTACTGTTGTATTTCCTGTTATAAGAGGCATCTTACAAGCTGTTCGTGATGGTTTTGTGTGATAGTTGATTTAATATTACATGATGCAAGCTTTTAAGATAAGGCAGTTTAGAATGATAAGTCTTCCACAACAAAATGTTGCAGAGAATAACCTTATCTTATCATGAGTGTCTCTTTTTAAGAACTGTAGTATGGCTGAAAAAGTAAGTTTGTTTAGGAGTTTTCAAGAGATGCAGTGTGGGAGAAGGGAATGGAGAACAGGATATGTTTTTCTTGTGCTCCTGTGTGGTGTGGTTCTAAACAATTTCATATCAGAAAGAGGAACATTTTAATGCACTTGTGTACTCTACCCCACCCCAGTACTATTTATTGTCCACCTCCTTCTGGATGCTACAAGTTGTTACAGGCTCAAACAGATATCTACCATGAATTTCAACTCATGGCATACATCCTGTCAACCATAATCCCCTCCTCCAAGACTGGAGGGCATTATGATGACAGGAGGCTACTGATAGTTGTTGCTGGAGGCCAGAGTCATAATGCTAATCAGTTTCTCTTCCGCTTCTACTGAAGGAACATATTTTCCCATCCTTTCATATTGATGGAAGAAACCTCTACTTATAGATTCATTTTGCAACAAGTGGGGGAGCTTTATCTGTTTATGGGTAGTTAATTGAAAACATTTGGCCAATTCTACCTTTAACAAAGGTAACATATTTCATTGGGGCTTGTGGCTTGTTGCATATTGATTACCTCTTCTTGAAAGATTGTTCTTATATACATCATCACACTGGAATTCAGTTTTTAAAGATAATGTTTAACTTTATACCTGATCTTTCATGGGTGTGAGAATGAGAAATGTGTATGTTATGAATAAATACCAGTTTTGATTTTAGAAAGAAAAAGCAAATGTTATTCAGAACTGATATTAATTTGGAAGGTTTTGACCAAGACCTCTTAGAAAAATACTTTAGTGTAGTGATACGTAAGAGGAAGATTGATAGATTGTTATGTAATTAACAGTACATTTTCAGGGGATTCTGAGTTCCAGGTTTTTTTAACGGGCAGGAACAAAAGGCTCCTTCAAAAAAAAAGTTGTCCTCATCAAGTTGCTTCTGACTTATAGCAGCCCTATGAATTAATGGAGTCCAGAGGCCCTATCACTAATAACAGTGCTTTGATCATGCACACCAAAGGCCATCACTTCCTTTATTTACTCAGTTCACCTCATATTTGGTCTTCCTCTTTTCTTACTGCCTTCAACTTTTCCTAGCATTACTGTCTTTTCCAGTGGGTCTTGTCTTATATGTTCACATTACAGTAGTGCCAATTTAGTCATTTTAGCATCTAGTGAACATTCAAGCTTGATTTGATTTAAAACCACTTAATTTGTCTTTTTTACTGTTCATGGTATCTATAAAGCACACCTGCAACATCTGCTTTCTGCCAGTGAAATGGTGTCTACATATCTTAAATTTTTGATGTTTCTTACATCTAATTTTCACTCTTCCTTCATCTGAATATTGCTTTCTGTATGATCTGTATGATTGAAGAGGTAAAGGGATAACATGTACTTTTGCCTGTAGGAAACTATTCTATCTCTCCATATTCTGTCTTAACGGTAGCTTCGTGTCCACAGTACAGGTCCATTAGGACAATCAAGTGCTGAGGCACACACATTTTTTTTCCAGAAGGACCCATAGTTTTACATGATCTACACAATCAAAGTCTTTTCTGTAGTCTATAAAGCATAGACTAATCTTCTTCTGAAATTATTTAGTGCAGTACAGTAACAAGCAGATATTTACAATATGATCTCGAGTGCCTCTTCCTTTTTGGAATCCAGCTTGAACAACAGACATTTCTCGCTCCATATAAGGTAAAATCCTTTGTTGCACCACCTTAAGCATCACTTTGCTTGCATGAGAAATTAAAGCATCTCCTTTTTGGGGGATTGGAATGTTTATGGAAAGTTTCCAGTTTGTGGGCCATTGTTTGGTTTTCTATATTTGTTGGCACATTCTTAGGATTTTGACAGATTTCTGTGGCTTGAAAAAGTTATTTTGGTATTCTGTATAACCCTGGTGATTTATTTCTTCCTAGTGCTTTCAGAGCACCTTTCACTTGACTTTCTAGAACTGCAGATTCTCCTGTCCTCCTTTTATCTCTTCTGTATAAGACTTTGGTATACAGTTTCCACCTTCTCATTATTTTCTCCCGGTCAGATAGTGTGCTTTCCTGTTGGTCATTCAGTATTCCCAATCTAAGCTTAAACGTTCCTTTGATATCTTCTTTTTCCTTTTTTGTTGTTTTATCCTATTTATTTGCACAGGTTATTGAACTATAATTTGAATACAATTTCTGAAGAATGTAAAAACCTAACAGACATTGATTGGATTTGCCCTGCACATCCAAAATTGAATTTCTAACTTGATACTGGTTTGGATTAAGTATATTTGTGGTTTTGTTTTACCACTCTGTTTACAAATCTCTAAAGTGTATATTTATTCTCACACATATTTCCAATAGAGAATTATTAAGCAATACTCTCAGAAGGCTAGACCCTGTTATGAGTCTAAACTTCTGGCAAAGTCACCCAGGGCAGAAAGGTCAAAGCTAAGACTCCAGACTAGGATACAGCCGCCGTCTTCAGGAATTAACAGCTGTATTAGCAGAAGAGAGTTGATAGTTTTATTAATGATGGGACAGAGAAATTGTGGAAGGATAGCTACTGGGCAGCAGCAGTAGGGGAAGGTGATGCTGGAGGAAGATCTTTCCTAGCCCTTGACAGTGACACTCTTGTTGATACTGTGCAAAAGGAAGGCAACACTTCTGAGTATTTTATATCTTGAAAACCTTATGATGAGACAGCCCAAAACAAAATAAGGAGTAATGCTGGGGGAATGAGACTCCAGGTTGGGAACCACTGAAATTAGATACAGAGGAAGAATGGAGGATAAGTACAAATAGTGCTATTGCTAACAAAGCAATTGGATTGCACATGAAAAGATGTCTTGATCCTGATGTGCACCAGGGCAAAGGGAAGTATAATGCTGCATGACATATATAATCAGGACACATTATAATGTGAGAAGTATGAATCAAGGCAAGCTTGAAAATATAAAACAAGAAATGGGATGTTTAAACATTGCACTATATGTGAGTGAACTAAAATAGATTGGAACAGGATATTCCAAATCAATTGATTACAAAATGCTTTACTCTTAAAATGACAAGAAACAATGTGGACTAACAGTGAAGTGAAACAAAGGATAGTTAGGGGCTTTAATGCTAAGTCTAAGTAATATCAGTCAGACTTCACGGAAAGCCTGTCAGAATAATCAATATCATCATTCAGATCTGTGCTCTTGACTACAGATGCTGAAGAAAAAGAAATTGAAAACTTATACACAAGCATCAAGAGGCAGTTGATCACACATCAAATCAGGATATGCTGATAGTCGTAGGTAATTGGAATCCAAGAGTAGGGATTAAAAAATGAGCCAAACACTGTTGGAGAATTTTGGCTTGGGAATCAGAATTGAAGTAGGAGAGCAGCTCAGAAAATTTTCTGAAGCTAAAATTATCTTTATTGCAAACATATTATTCTAGCATGAAGTTGTATGTGTGAAGGTCATTGGATAGCCAATATAGAAATCAGATGGATTGTATGATTGGAAGTAGGAGATGGAGAAGCTCTATTCTTTCTGCTGTCTACTCAGACCAATATCTACTCTCTACTCATATAAAAAATTAGAGAAAAGCTGAAGCCACAGTAAATAATAAAACTATAGTTTGAATACCATTTCTAAAGAATTTAAAAACCAAATAAAGAACAGATTTACATTACCAAATTTAGTTGACTGTTAATGAGAAACACCATGGGTTGATAGCAGAGATATTATCAAGGAAGAATGTGAAAAGACCGTTCCTTAGTCAAAAGAACAGGAAAGGCTTGACTGGTGACTGGGGGAACTTTTAAAATTGTTAGTCACAAATGAGAAGCAAAAGTGAAAGGTGACAGAAATAGGGTTTAAATCCTAAATTCAACTTTTCAGTGACTGGTATATGGGGGCAAAGAACTGTTGACCAAAATCCTGTTGTGTTTTTATGTCGGTGTAATGCAATCTATATAAATCTCAGTAGCACATTGGTGCAGTTTAAGAAGTGGCATAAATTTCAGTCCTACAACTTGGCCTGCAACAGCAAATGCCTATGCTGACATTAAATTGCAGCAATGTGCTACCGTGATTTATACCAACCGTGTTGTTCCAGAAGTCTTGTGGTTTGTCCAGATGCAACTTTGCAAACCTAAGCCATGCTGCCATGTTCTTTTTAGAAATAAGAGGCTTTTTCCTGGCAACCCTTCCAAACAAACCATACCTAGTCAGTCTTTTTCTAATTGTACAGTCATGAACATTAACGTTTCACATGCTAACTGGGCCTTGTAGAGTCTGAGATATAACTCTTGGATTTTTTTGCTATTTCTCTGAGCATTGCACCATCAGAGCATTGCACCATCAGATGGGAACATTTTAAGAACGCTGTTTATAACACCGCCTTGTCCACATTTGGCAAGAAGACCAAAAAGACGGCAGACTGGTTCGAAGCCCATTCGGAGGAGTTGATGCCAGCCATCGAGGATAAGAGGAGAGGTCTAGCAGCATACAAAGCCTGTCCTAGCGAGTACAACTTGCAGGCTCTTCGAGCTGCTCGTAGCAAAGTCCAACAGGCTGCCAGGAGATGTTCCAACAATTATTGGCTTCAGCTCTGCTCTCAGATACAGACAGCAGCGGACACAGGTAACATCAAGGGAATGTATGACGGTATCAAGCAGGCTTTAGGTCCAATACAGAAGAAATCTGCTCCCTTGAAGTCTGCTACAGGCGTGATTATCCAGGACTGAGCACAGCAGATGGAACGCTGGGTATATTCCAGAGAGCATGTAGTAACCGAAGAGGCATTAAATAACATCGAGTGCCTGCCTGTCTTGGAAGAGTTGGACAGCGAACCAACTTTAGCAGAAATAAAAGCGGCCTTGGATTCCCTCGCCTCCGGCAAGGCACCTGGGAAGGATAACATCCCTGTTGAAGTGCTGAAGTGCTGTAAAGAGATCATCACCACCAAGTTGTATGAAGTCTTTTGTCTTTGCTGGAGGGAAGGTGGAGTACCACAGGACATAAAGGATGCAAACATCGTGACATTGTATAAGAACAAAGGAGACAGGGGCGACTGCAATAACTACCGTGGCATCTCTCTTCTCAGCGTTGTAGGGAAGCTGCTTGCCCATGTTGTGCTGAAGAGACTCCAGGTGCTTGCAGACAGAGTCTATCCAGAATCACAGTGTGGATTTCAAGCTCATAGATCCACCACTGACATGGTATTCTCCCTCAGACAGTTGCAGGAGAAATGCAGGGAACAACGACAGCCACTCTTTGTGGCCTTCATAGATCTCACAAAGGCCTTTGATTTGGTTAGCAGGGGTGCCCTTTTTAAAATACTTCCCAAGATTGGATGTCCACCTCGACTCCTTAACATCATCAGGTCCTTTCATGAGGAAATGAAGGGCACTGTAGTTTTTGATGGCTCAACATCAGATCCCTTTGACATCCGAAGCAGAGTGAAACAGGGCTGTGTCCTCGCGCCGACCCTGTTTGGGATCTTTTTTGCTGTCATGCTGAAGCACGCCTTTGGAACTGCAACAGAAGGTGTCTATCTCCGGACTAGATCAGATGGAAAGCTCTTTAATCTCTCTAGATTGAGAGCGAAGACCAAAGTCCAACTGAAATGCATGCGGGACTTCCTCTTCGCCGAAGATGCAGCCATTGTTGCCCATTCTGCTGAAGACCTCCAACAACACATGAATCATTTTAGCAAGGCCTGCCAAGACTTTGGACTAACAATCAGCCTGAAGAAAACACAAGTGATGGGCCAGGGCGTGGACTCACCTCCCTCTATTACCATCTCCACGCAAGAATTGGAGGTTGTTCATGACTTTGTGCACCTTGGCTCAACAATCTCTGACACTCTCTCCCTAGATGTCGAGCTGGATAAACACATTGGCAAAGCAGCTACCATGTTCTCTAGACTCACGAAGAGAGTATGGCTTAATAAGAAGCTGACGGCATATACCAAGATCCAGGTCTATAGAGCCTGTGTCTTGAGCACACTCCTGTACTGCAGTGAGTCCTGGACCCTTTGTGCACGGCAGGAGAGGAAGCTGAACACGTTCCATATGCGTTGTCTCCGATGCATTTTTGGTATCACTTGGCAGGACAAAGTTCCAAATAGAGTAGTCCTAGAACGAGCTGGAATTTTTAGCATGTATACATTACTGAAACAGCAACGTCTACGTTGGCTTGGGCATGTCGTGAGAATGGCTGATGGTCGGATTCCAAAAGATCTCCTGTATGGAGAATTAGTGCAGGGAAAGTGCCCCAGAGGGGAGACCACAGCTGCGATACAAGGATATCTGCAAGCGGGATCTGAAGGCCTTAGGAATGGACCTCAACAGATGGGAAACCTTGACATCTGAGCGTTCAGCCTGGAGGCAGGCGGTGCAGCATGGGCTCTCCCAATTTGAAGAGACCCTTGTCCAGCAGGCGGAGGCGAAGAGGCAGTCCCGAAAGCAGCAAAATCAGGGAGCTGGACAGGGGACAGATTGTATTTCTGTGGAAGGGATTGTCACTCTCGAATTGACCTTCTCAGCCACACTAGATGCTGTTCCAAGTTCTCCATTCAGAGCACGTTACCATAGTCTCTCGAGACTGAAGGATGCCTACAGATCAGCACCATCAGACCTTAGTATGAATTTGCTTGGATGTCCACTCCTGGGAAGATAGGCAACTGTCTTGAATGTTTTCCATTTGTGAATACCATATTTCCCTTGCATGTTTATTCTTTGTGACTGAAATGTACATTACCATTTCCAACTTGTAGGTCACTGTTTCGTTTTCCTATTAGCATAAGTATAGTAAGAAAAAGCATAAGGATATTTATATATTTTTAAATGTTCTCTCTCTCTCCTTATGCTGTTTCCTATTATCCTTATGCTAATATGAAAACAAAACAGTGACCTATAAGCTGGAAATGGTAATATACATTCCAGTCCCAAAGAATAAACATGCAAGGGAAGTAATGCTCAACGTTTTATAACAAAGTCTTCTATCATACTTTATATGGAGCAAGAAATGCCAGATGTTCCACCTGTGCTGATAAAAGAAGCACCAGAGAGCATATTGGAAATATATGTTGGTTACTGAAGTGTACCAAAGAATTTAAGAATAAAATCAGTTTCTACTTTTTAGATTGCAACAAAGCCTTTGACTGTGATATTAGAAAACTGAATCATTCTTAAAGAAATGAGTGTGCCACGAGTTTGCACAAGATGTTACTGTTTGGATAGAATAGGTATTCAATGAATAAAGGTATTAGACAAGGATTTTTCCCTTTCTTTGTTCAGTCTGTATGCAGAATATATCCTATGGAAAGCTCAGTTAGATTCAGAGAAAGGGGGAGTGAAAGTTGGTGGAATAAACATCAATAATACTACTGGCAAAAAAAGAGAAATGACTTGAAATGATTACCTAGGAAGATTAACGAAGAAAGAACAAAAGCAGGATTACACTTGACTATTAAGGACATGGAAGTGTTACAGATTTTTTGTACTGTGGTTCAGTCATCAATCCAAATGGAGATTGCAGCCAAGAAATCAGAAGAAGACAGATTTGGAAGGGCTGCTATGACAGAATTGGAAAAGGGAAAGATGTTAAATTAAGGCCACGATCATATGTATTATAGTTTTCTCAATTACTTACTTTTAGGGGGTGTTAAAGCTGGACAGTAAAGAAAGCTGACGGGGGAAGAAATGATTAATTTGAGATACAGGCCAAAATCCTCTTGTGTAGCTACGCTTGTGTAACTTGAAGCAAAGCCATTTGCACCAAGGCAGAATTCATATCCAGAAATCAGTTCTATGAGTGCAGTGCACAGGTAGTTGCAATCAGTTTTGGAACTAGTTGTGCAACTGGTTGCACAATCAGAATTGCAGACTGCTTGATTATGACTCCCTGTGCACTTTTGCAAGCATAACTGTATGTTATGCCAAATGCAATAGAATTTAAGTTATAATGTTGGAAGAGGTTAATGGATACCATGAATCATGGGAAGAAAAGAAAGTACGGTCCCTCTGCCATCTCCCATTACAGCAGACTCCAAAGCACCATAAGGTAACGACAGAGGTTCTTTATTCTTTAACAAACCACAGTAATAACGTTTGTAACTGACTTAGCCTCTTGCTTCAGAGGGGCTGTCTCATAAGGTTTCTCATCAAATGCTAACAAATCCCTTTCAACTAATAGAGGTGTTGTACTCAACTCTTTATATTTCCACTTGCATGGGATGCCTGACTCTTCGGTTGTAATAGGACTACTTTTCACTGGTGTATGTAAAAGATCCATCCCACCTGAGGTTCCCAAATTTTCTTGCCTGATGTCAGCCATAAACTGGGTCAGAATGGATTCGCCCCACAGGACCTCCCAGGGGTTTCTGAACATGCCCTGTTTTCACGATTCTGTGCTTCCCTTCTCTGCCACTCTCTGAACTTCCTCCTTTTCTCTTTCTCCTCAGTTTTTCCCCAATGGGGTAGCTTATGATACACTTGCCTTTTCCACTCCTTTTCTGAAAACTGTCTAGGAACTTTAAACTCTGTCCATTTATCCGTCCATGGATCCTCCTGCACAATCTCAACCCAATCTTCTTCTTGTTTTCTCTTTTCATCTTCCTGCACCGCCCAGCAACAAGCTTCCTCCTTGACCAGCTCTAACAACTACCCTCCCTTTCTTTCCTGTTCTCTTATATCCTTCTCTTCTTCCTCCCTAAATGTCTCCTCCTGTTGGTTCTTCTTCGTGTCCTCTGTGAATCACACTGTGGGTGATCCGCGCCTGCGTGGAGCCTCGTCGGAATATTCTAGAGCTTCTGCAGTAGCAAAAAACACATCAGAATAGACCCTTCCCCCTCGGTATAAGTACCTTGGCGCCAGGACTCTCCCTTCAGTTTCTTTCAACCGCCGCGTTGAAGAGCCTCGTACGTCTATCTTCTGTGAGTCTGAAAGTGAAACAAGTCCTTTTTACTGCTAAACTTAAAAATATTTTTCTCTTTATTAGTATTCAAAGATACATATACTGTTTTTAGTTTTTTTTTCACCGTGCCTCGGCCTCCGGCCGTCGCACCCCCCTCCACCCCTCCGATTTTTCTTTTTCTTCTCTTTGTTGTTCATGGCCCCTTTGGGCCCATTCAAGCACTGCGTGATTTGCGATAACAAGATCCCACTATTGGATGGTCACGCAAAGTGCCTTTTTCGTTTAGGCGAGGCGCATCAAACCTCCTCGTGCCCTCATTGTAAAAATTTCAAACGAGGAGTCCTCCGTTCTCACCTATCTCGACTCAAACTCCGCCTCTGGGAACAGTCTTTGCAGCCGGCAAAACCTATGGCTCAAACTACGTGTAAAACCACCTCACAAGCCAAAGCCATGGAAAAAGCCATTGCAGAGTCATTGAAACATCGTTCCTCCGCTACTCCATCTCACTCTGATGCACCTTCCACTTCATCGAAAACTTCTAAGACGCACAGATCTAAACAGCCAACATCGAAAACTTCGACATCGAAGCCTTCCGAAAAGCGAAAGCCTCCTCCCGATTCGGTTCCCGGTCCCCCGCAACCGAAACGATCTAAACAAACCAAATCAAAGACCCCGGCAGTCCCTCCACAGCAGGTTTCCGAACCCGGCGATTTAATTTCTGTAGGTTCACCCTCTGATGATGGACTCCCATCTCATCAACCGGTTTCTCAGTCACCGACATGGGACGAGCGAGTAGACCGTCTTACTTCCTCGCCTAATAGTCCTCAGCATTCTATCTTTCCTCCTAATCCATCCACTGACGCCTCCCCAGAGAGGGAGGAACCTGAGCCTCAACCAGACACAGTGCCCTATTCTATGCCATTGGGCCGGCCTCCATGGCCACCAGCGCGCTATCAGGCGCATCCAGCATATGAGGCAATTCCACAAGCATGTGTCGATCAATCCCGCGCTTAGCACGCTCATCGAGTAGACATTTGCCCCGATCAGTGCTTCTCTAACCTGCCGGCTGCGGATGCTCGACCGGCTGCCTCCTCCAGTCCGGTATTAGCATCGCATCAAAAACCTCCATCTCGACAACCTTCCGTGTCGAAGAGGCCTTATCACTCAGAGGCATGCAGCTATCACATGACTCTTCATTAACCACCGGCAAAAATCAGGGTAGTTGAGAAACACGCTTCCACCCGCGAAGCATTCGCAGCCCCTGTGACTACATATTTTCCAGCTCAAAATGATGGAAATCACTCCTCTCGCTCGGCATCCCCAGCCTTGATTTACTCTACAGACCTACCTATGCGTCCACCGAATCGGCCTCAGCCGCCTTTTCGACACCATAGAAACACTGATTCCAATATCGACGACCCTCAATATCCATCCTGGTCCATGGACGCCACACTTCGATCTTTCTCAGTTGCTAGCCCTCAACAACAGCACCAGCCTAGACACACAGTCCGTCAATATCAAGACGCAGACTTCGACACCGAGATCCCATCTGGTTTACCTCCGTCCATGGACGCACCTTCGACATCGATACCGGTCGACAACTCTCAGCATCGACAAATGTCCATGGACATGCCACACACTTCAGTGGCAGACCACCGTCAACATTACTATGATCAACATCCTCTCAACACCGAAGTCGATCGACGTTCTATCGACTCCAGGCTCGATCCCGAGGTCTCAGAACATGGTTCTTGACCACAAATTCCATCTGTGCTTCTCACATCGCCAGATTCCGACCTCGCAGATGCAGATGCTCCATCCCCAGCAGACGATTTCCAAACTTACGCTCAACTCATGATCCGCATGGCTAAGTCATTGGATCTTCAAATCCATCGCCCCACAACCGAACTGGCAGATCACCTTTATGATCCTATTTCTGAGGACACAACTACCCCAGTCCATATTTCCATGCTACCATCTCTTCTTAGCACTGCTCAACGATCTTGGACTAAACCAGCCTCCTCTCACTCAGTCTCGAAAAGAATCGATAATCTCTATTGGATACATAACCCTGGAGCACTTTTTCTCCAGAAACAGCTGGCCCCAAATTCGATATTTGTCGAGGCCTCACAATCGCTATCTCGACACCGACAGTTCCTTATCCCACCTAACAAAGACAGTCGCAGAATCGACTCTATAGGCAGGTGGCTTTACTCATCAGCGGCTTTTACTATGAGGGTAGCTAACTACCAAGGAGCTATGGGGGCATATCAACGCTTCCTTTGGGATAACATGGCCACTTTTCTTGACTCTTTACCAGAAGACAAAAAAGTATTAGCACAAACCTTCCAACAAGAAGGTCTCTCTGTCGCCAAACAGCAAATGTTCTCTGCCTAACACACGGTAGACGCCACGGCTAAAGCCATGGCTACCTCTGTCGCGCTCAGACATTTCTCCTGGCTAAGAACAGCCGGCCTCGCAGAAGATGCCCGAGCACGTATTGAAGACATTTGATGGCACCGGTCTCTTTAATGCTGAAACTGATGACATCTTAGAAAACGTTCAGAAGAAACGTTCCGCTGCCAAAAGATGGGGCGTCTATCCCACTTATCAACAGTGCCCCCAACGCAATCAGTGGAGGCGACCTTACAATTCCTACCAGAGGTTCCAACACAAATCCCAAAGTCAGAACCTCTACACACCATACTTTAAACAACAACAATACAAACAAAAACCTTGCCAGCAACCTATCCAAAGGCGCAATGACCGCAAACCCAAGCATCATGTTTGACGTTTTCCCGACTGAGATCGCAAATCAACCCCCTTTCCTCTGGAAACACTTACCTGTCTGGCAGTCCATCACCACCGACACGTGGGTTCTTTCTATTGTCCAAAACGGATACCGCATCCATTTCCATCAACTCCCTCCGTCGCATCACATCGGCACTCCACCATCCCAAACTCTACAAGAAGAGATAAAAAATTTACTCATCAAAGATGCAATAGAACCTATACAACAAAACAACAACTGTTTTTTCTCTCGTTATTTCACCATCCCCAAAAAAGACGGAGGTTTACGACCTATTCTAGACCTCAGAGAACTCAATATGTCATCACCACAAAATTCCGTATGGTAACCCTTGAATCCGTTCTACCTCTTCTCAGAAAAAATGACTGGTTCACAGTCATAGATCTACGAGATGCATACTTCCACATCTCCATCCACCCCTCCCACAGACAGTTTCTTCGATTCCAACTCGGGCCCCAAGCCTACCAATTCAAAAGAATTCCTTTCGGACTGGCAACAGCTCCCAGAGTCTTCACCAAGTGCATGGCCCCAGTGGCTGCTTTTCTCAGACTTCAGAAGATCCTCGTCTTCCCATACATAGACGACTGACTCCTTGTAGCTCGTTCCCGCCACGAAGCTTGCCGAGACACCCTTTTCACCTTATCCCTCCTTCGCGATCTCGGTCTCACGGTCAACATGTAAAAATCCAAAATGAGCCCTACAAGGATTATTCATTATATCAGGGCTTCCATAGACTCCACCCGAGCTCGCGCATTCCTCCTGCTCGACAAACAACAAAACTTCATCTCCCTCCTCCAAGGTTTCACACACACCCCACGCCTTGGTTCCTGCCATCCTCATCCAACGTGTACTAGGCACCATGGCCTCCATGACCTCAGTCGTACAACACGTACGCCTGAAGATGAGGTCTCTACAATCGTGGTTTCTCGCACTTTTCGACACACTGACAGATCCTCCCAACACTCTTTTAAGAGTTACTCCCGAATTCGTCTCACAACTCCAATGGTGGCGCTTCATCCCAAATCTCTCTATGGGACGTCCTTTCCAACAACCACATCTTCAAATACAAGTCACAACTGACGCCAGCCTTACCGGCTGGGGAGCACGTTGCAGCTCTCTCAAAATACACACCAATTGGTCCCGCAGAGAACGTTCACTCCACATCAACGAGTTAGAACTATTAGTGGTAATAAAGGCATGCAAAGCATTCAGAAACGTTCTAGCTGGCAAGGTGGTCCAGATTGCCACCGACAACACCACAGCCATGTACTATATTCTCAAACAAGGAGGCACACACTCCCCAAGCCTCCTCTATTTGGCAGTCGACCTATGGGAATGGTGCCTCTCGCACCACATATGCCTCACAGCTCTGCACATCGCAGGCCAGGACAACGACGTAGCCGACTCTCTCAGCCACACTCACAACCCCACAAGTGGGAATTAGATCAAACAATTTTCCTCCACCTGTGCAAAAAATGGGGAAAACCAACTCTAGACCTTTTTGCCTCCCGCAAGAATCGGAAATGCAAGTGCTATTGCTCCCGTGCTGGGATCGGCAAACAGTCCCGAGGAGACGCGTTCGTTAGCTGCTGGCCCAAGACCCTCACATACCTCTTCCCACCATCCCCGCTCCTCCACAAGGTAATTGTCAGAATACAACAGGACAAACCCAACGCCATCCTCATTGCTCCTTGGTGGACGAGACAGCCCTGGTTCCCAGTGCTACACCACCTGTCCTCCGACGTCTATCACCTCCCCCGCCTACCACACCTCCTCACACAAAACAACTCCCGGATCCTTCATCCCGACTTACCTGCTCTGCACCTGGAAGCGTGGAGGATTCTCCCTCCTTGATGGATGTTCTCCATCAAGCAAAGAAGCCCTCAACTAGAAAAGCTTACCTGTATAAATTGAAAAAATTTCAATCTTTTACTACAGCTCTTTCCCTTCCTGCCGTCAACCCGTCTCTCTCCACGGTTCTCCGATATTTGCTTCATCTCAAATCTTCTGGTCTTTCTCTCTCGTCTATTAGAGTCTATCGGCAATCGTCTCGTACCAACCACCAACCTCTCTAGCGGCTCAATTTTTCAGACATTGCACGCTCAAGCGCTTTCTTAAGGAATTGTCACACGTTCACCCAGATGTTCACCTGCCCTCTCCACAATGGTCCTTGACCTTAGTCTTGCGACAACTCACTAAACCTACGTTCGAACCGCTAGCCTCAGTGGATCTCCGTCTACTTTCCTTCAAAATGGCCTGTCTCGTTGCAATTACTTCAGCTCGCCGATCAAGCGACCTTGCGGCCCTACGCCGTGATTATACTTATATACAATTCTACCCTGATAAAGTAAAGCTGTTCCTCGATGTCTCCTTTCTCCCTAAAGTAGTGTCTCAGTTTCATCTCTCTCAACCACTGCTCCTCCCATCTTTCTTTCCGTCACCATCCACAATCCATGAACGACGTCTTCATACTTTGGATGTCAGGAGGACCCTCTCCTTTTATTTGTCACGAACACAACCCTTTCGACGTTCCCCACGCCTCTTTGTCATTCATCAACTTCCTAACAAGGGCCTACAAGTCACCTCCCAGACGATCTCTCGCTGGGTTGCCTCTACTATTCGGCTTGCATACCAGCTTGCTCGAGAGCCGGTCCCTCAAGCTATTCGCCCTCATTCCACCAGGGCGTTGGCGACCTCTACAGCATTCCTACGTGGTGTGCCTCTCCCCAACATCTGCGCCTCGGCTACGTGGGCACAACCATCTACCTTCGTCCGACATTATAGACTAGATGTTCGACAGAAGTCTGATGTGGCATTCAGACATGCTGTTTTGGCTTCTGCCTTGGCGTGACACCCTGCCTCCGGGTAAGACAGCTTGCTAGTCACCAAAGCGTGATTCACAGAGGCCACGAAGAAGAACGGCAGGTAACTCACCTGTAATTGTAGTTCTTCGAGTGGACCTCTGTGATTCACACATCCCACCCGGCCTCCCCTCTGTTACACCATGCAATATTTTTCTCCTTGCGGCGGTTGACACAACTGAAGGGAGAGTCCTGGTGCCAAGGTACTTATACCAAGGGGGAGGGACCTATTCTGATGTGTTTTTTGCTACTGCAGAAGCTCTAGAATATTCCGACGAGGCTCCGCGCAGGCGCGGATCACTCACAGAGGTCCACTCGAAGAACTACAATTACAGGTCAGTAACCTGCCGTTCTCTTTTCTTGGCCTTTTTTGTTCCTCTTCAACCAGACTTAGTTCTTTCATTGATTCTTACAGAGTTGTCTTTCCTACTGCCTCTCCACTCCAAATGGTGCACAGCACACTCTGAGGAGCCTCAGCTTGGATGCTCCTCACCTCACAATTTTAAATCGAATCAGGTCTGAAATCTCACTAGAAGCTAAAATGACTTGTCATCATTGGAAACGATGATAATGCTGGGAAAAGTGGATGACAACGTTGAAAGAAGGAGACAGGAGGGGGATTGACTCCAAAGGTACAGTGGTGCCTCGCTAGACGATTGCCTCACAGGACGAGGAAATCGCTAGACGATGGCTTTTTGCAATCGCTACTGCGCTTCGCAAAACGATGTTTCCCTATGGCGATTTTCGCTAGACGACGAGGTTTCCCCATTGGAATGCATTGACTAGTGGTCAATAGCTGTCAGTGCATTCCAACAGGGACCCGCGCTCGCTAGACGAGGTTTCCCTATGGACGATCTTCGCAAGACGACGGGTTTTCCGTTGGAATGCATTGAAGAGATTTCAATGCATTCCAATGGGGAAACGTGCTTCGCTAGACGATGTTTTCGCAAGACAGCGATTTCCGCGGAACGGATTAACATCGTCTAGCGAGGCACCACTGTATTTGGATTCTTTAATTTGCAAGACCTGATGTTGGCTCTTAATGATAGGATCTCTTGGAAGTCATTAATTTGTAGGGTCACTATAAGTCAGAAGTGACCTGATGGTACAACAGTGATTAATCTTATAACAGCTAGAGTAAAGTTTATGCAGTCTGATCTAAAAATATAAGAATTATTTTGCTAGACAAGCCAACTTTGAAGATACCAAGCATGCTTAATATTATACTGGCAGCCATCTTATTAATGAATTTATGGAACAGTTACATTGTTTGAAATGGGAAATTTTCTGTAGCGAAATTAAGCCCGAGAATATTTTCTATTGCACATCATTGCTACCACCAAGATTTGTTAGCAATTTGTTATATCTTTGTTGGCACATGTGTCAGAAATGGTGGTGGTGGTCGTGCTGAAGCTCCTATCGTGCATGCTGGAAATGAATGAGTATTAGTATGTCTTTCTTGGTGTTTCAGGAGAGATGTAGCATTGGCACATGTTTGTTGACAAGCAGGTGATGGAATGTTGGCACAGAAATGGAGTTAACATGCATGGCAAGAGATGATATATACTGGAAATGCAGCTGCATACATGTATTTGTATGTGAAATACACCAGCTCATGCCATTATCTGTGGCAGGGATGAATAACATGTGGTCCAGAGAAACACGTCTCTCCCTCCAGTTGTCCCAATTTGAGCAATGGTGCAGCTGCTTAGATTCACTTATACCTTTCAGCTGAAATTGAGTAAATAGCTTAACCCCCCTGCCCTTTTTCTCTGTGCCTGTGGGCCTTCTTCCTACCAAACAGCGGAGAATCAGAAGGAAGAGGGCTTGACTGCAGCCACACTCACTTCTGCACTGCTCAGCAGATGTGTGGGGGACAGCTTTACAGTGGCAAAGGGGTGACTTACTGGCTGGTTGGGGATAATAGCTCAGCAGTACTGTTCAGGTGGTGTTAAACCTTTATCTGTAGTTCTGCCCATCTCCCCCGTTGCTCAGCTGTTTCCTGTAGATCAGCTGAGCTGTTCTAGCAAGGGGAATTACAGAGTGGATGCTAATCCTTTCCCCTTTCATAGTGCTCTTCATTTATGAGGTTTATGCTACCTTATGATTGCAGGTTTTTTTGGAGTGGGAGAGATGTGATAAATTCATTGGCATTCCCTCTCCCCAACCCCCCAGCCAGCTTTCCTACTCACAAGCCTCTGCCTACTGCCCAGATCATCCTCCTTCACTAGCTGCCCAGTCGAGGAAGGAGCTTAGGCTTCCCTTCCCCACTTCCTTTGGCAGCCTATCACTTAGATGAGCAGGCAGGACTGGGATTCTTCCTTTGCAGACATTGAGTGGTCAGCTCTCGGAAGAGGCAGGGAAGGGAAGCCTGAGAGAAGGGCCTCCTGGAAGATCTTAAAAAGCAAATTCAGTTGGGTGTCATCTGCACATTGGAGTACCAGACCAAAAAATTCTGGACATCCTCTCAGATTTTTCAAGTATATGTAAAATAGTATGGGGAATCATGGAACCCTGAGATATTCCACAAGTTAATGGTCAAGGTGTTGAACAGGAGTCCCCCAGCACCACTACCATTCACAAAATGACACCATGCAAGGGAAACACCCAGAAGCTGACTCCTTTTTTCACCAGTTAACCACTTCCCACCCATACACAAAGCAGGGCTGTTTTTCAACAAGTGTGAATGGTAGTGAGCAGAAGAGGATATCCGTGGACCATCTTGACTGCTGCCATTAGTGTTGTCAACATCAGGCTGCCCTTTGCTATGTAAAGCTTGGCATCCTTTTTCCTGCTGGCAGTGTGGGAATGATATTTTGCAGCAACATTGGGAAGCACAATATCCTACATTCATAAACTGGAGGTTTTTTTTGAAGAATTGAATTATAAATAGAGCCAGTGGGTGAAATCCTATTGCACAGCTTTATATGCACAGTGGTGGTGATGTGTTCAGCAGAAGCAGATAACCACCAATTGAAGGCTTCCTTTGGGGATTTCTAGGTGTATGCAAATTCACTGCTTTGTGTATGAGTCACATGCATCCTGAAATTGCCGGGAGCGTTCCCCACCCATCTGTGCATGCGCTCAAGCACACCCCGCCCATCCACGAGCACCATCCGTGCATGTGCGAGCATGCACCCTGTCCACCCGCAAGCGCGCCCCGCCCATACGCACATGCGTGGGGTGTGCTCCCAACCCCCCAACTGGTCCGCGTTCTGGAAAAGGTTGGGGACCACTGGTCTATGGTATCTGCACAGCTTTCCTGACACTGTGTTTCAAATGAATCAGTTTTTTCCCTATCAAGTTTCTTAACTGAAGGGCTTTCATATCTACATAGTAATTAGAAATTATATAGTATAGAGATGATCTTCACTTCCATCTCCAGTGATATAGCCTTGTACTTGAGGATCTTTTCTTGTTCCATTGTAGTCACCTTTCAAACTCTCAGTCTTCTGATTTTTATTATTATTATTATTTATTTCATTTATACCCCGCCTATCTGGTCTTGCGACCACTCTAGGCGGCTAATTTTGTGGCTGCTGTCAACATTTGGATTGTTAATTTAACCAAGATACAAAAAAAGGGATCATTTTCTCATTTCTGACATTAAAGTTATGTAACTCAGTTAAATCCCTGCTGGATTACTATAACACACTCAATATGGGGCTGCCTTTGGAATGTATTTGGAAACTTCAGTGGGTACAAAATGCTGCAGCCAGATTGTTAACTGGAGCTGGTGATAGGGATCACATAACCTCCCTGCTACAGCAGCCTCACTGGCTGCTGATCCATTTCTGAGCACAATTCTAAGTGCTGTTTTTATTTATGTATTTATTTATTTAAAATATTTTAACCCCACCTTCCGCCTTAAAAGGAAGGACCCAAGCTGGCTTACATCATTAAAAGACAATATTTATAGCTAAAAGCAATGAGTGTACAAATAAAACAGTGAGTATACAAATACATTGAAGGCTGATGAATTTATTATGAAATAAACTGTAGACTGTAGCCCACTTCATTAGATGTATGAAAATTTTCCAGGATTACATGCAGATATATCATGTCTGGTGGGGATGGTGAGGTGGAATTTTGAATAGTAAGAGCAGAGGAAAACGAAATGCAAGAAATACTAACAGTGATAATTCCCCATATTACTTGGCGATTCAGAAATCATCAGTATGTCAAAATTGCCTCTTTATAACACAGACATCCTTATGCAGATTAATATGTGCAATGGGTAGTTTTCCTCCCAATTTTCCTATTTAAGCCATGGAAGCTGGAGTAGAATCTTTTGGCTGATTGTAATTAAACTGCTTTGCACTGCAACTTGCCTCTGTGCTTCCCTTTTTCCAGAATGCCTACTTGAAGGTAGGAGACAAAGTGTAACAGTCTCTTTGTTTTGAGGCCATGTATAATTGTATAAATATTTGCCATGCAGTCCCAGTCATTTAGCTGAGGAAGTGAACTTAGGTAAAGGTAAACGTTCCCCTTGACAAATTGTCCAGTCGTGTCTGACTCTAGGGCGCGGTGCTCATCCCCGTTTCCAAGCCGTAGAGCCAGCGTTTGTCCGTAGACAGTTTCCGTGGTCACGTGGCCAGCGCAACTAGACACGGAACGCTGTTACCTTCCCACCGTGGTGGTACCTATTTATCTACTCGCAATTTTTACATGCTTTCGAACTGCTAGGTTGGCAGGAGCTGGGACAAGCAATGGGAGCTCACTCTGTCGCGTGGATTTGAACTGCTGATCTTTCGACCTTGCAGCCCAGAGGCTTCTGTGGTTTAACCCGCAGTGCCACCATGTCCCGAAGTGGACTTAGTGGCTGGCTATCTGAGACAGGTTTTTAAATGTTGTGCCTTGTTGCTTTGAATGTGTTTTTGGTGTTGGTTTTGTTTACAGTTTTAGTGTCTTATTTGTTTGCTTCTTTTTAAACATTTATATACATATTGTTTTTAGCTTTTAAATATTTCCTTTTCATAACATAAGCCACCATAGGTCCTTTTTAAAGAGAAAGGTGGGGTAAAAATACTTTAAATAAATAAATAAAAATAATTCTTCTGTGTGCATTGTTTTTGTTTTCTTAATATTCAGTTGCAGCCCTCTTGTACAAATTGGATAGACATGGAGATAAAATACACTGTTGTCTGACACCCTTGTTTGTGAGAAACCATTCTGTTTCTCCATATTCTGTTCTAGCAGTAGCTTCTTATCCAGAGTATAGGTTACACACCAGGACACTAATACACACCCATTTCTTTTAGAACAATCTGTAGTTCCTGGTGATCCACACAATGAAAGACTTTATCATAATTGGTAAACCACAGTGTGATTTTGCTTGCATGGAAATTAATGCTGTCGTCCTATAGCTACTGCTCCTTTTGGCATCTCTTTTCTTGGTAATAATAATAATAATAGTAATAATAATAATAAAAACCTTTATTGGCATAGAAAGCAGTAAAATACAAATCAAACAATTGGTTTGTTAAGAACCCACATCTACAGAATCCAAAAAGCAGAAAGCATTCAACAAGAGGGAGAACATCACCTCCTAACAACTGATCCAAAAAAAATCTGCAACTCATTCCGTGATATAAACCACCTCCACTGATAACATGAAACAACTTTGTCCAGATCAGATTTCCCCTCCAGTTTTAGTAAAGTCGAGGCAACATACTTTGTACGATAGTCCTGGTGGAGCGGACAATGCAAAAGCATATGAGCAAGGGTTTCCAAGGGACCCTGCTCATATCAGCAACATCTTTCAAGATGGGGGATTCTGTTAAACCTGCCATACAGTAAGGCTGCAGGCATGACCTTGCATCTGGCAAGAGTAAAAACTCTATGATTTTGTGGGCATTTAAGCAAGGAAAGAAAAGCAGCTGGTTGTCCAATTTTGAGGGGAATGTGAAAAACAACAACAACCAGAAGACAGGTATTAGCTGGTTTTCATAATTCCTGAAATTCAGTATCCAAAATTCTTCTTTAAATTGTTTGAAAGGCTAGCTTTTGACTTAATAAACCTAAAGAATCAATATACAGTGGTGCCTCGCTAGACGATGTTAATCCGTTCCGCGGAAATCACTGTCTTGCGAAAACATTGTCTAGCGAAGCACGTTTCCCCATTGGAATGCATTGAAAACTCTTCAATGCGTTCCAAGGGAAAAGTCGTCGTCTTGCGAAGATCGTCCATAGGGAAACCTCGTCTAGCGAGCGCGGGTCCCCGTTGGAATGCACTGACAGCTATTGACCGCTAGTCAATGCATTCCAATGGGGAAAAGTCGTCGTCTAGCGAAAATCGCCATAGGGAAACATCGTTTTGCGAAGCGCAGTAGCGATCGCAAAAAGCCATCGTCTAGCAAATTCCTCGTCCTGCGAGGCAATCGTCTAGCGAGGCACCACTGTATAAGCCAATCAATTTCAGTTTTTTGAGAAGGGCAGTTGACCGGAAAAGAGTATCAGAATCCAGCAAAAGTTGGTATAACAAGCTGTCCGTGTCTGGGTTATAAAAAATTCTCAGCCAGAATTTAAACAATCTCAGCCATGCCATCGTCTCCAATAAGGATAATCCAGTCTCAAGACAAAGCACCGAGTAGGGAACACATATGGGTAACCCTAACAATTTACATAAACAATAGGATTGTAACTGCTCAATTGAACGACCGGTCCATGGTCTTTAACCAGGTTGGAATACCATACAGAATTTGTGAGGTAATTTTGGAGTTAAAAACCTGTATAGCTGCCGGGACATAGCAGCTACCTGTGTTGTAATAGAATTGAAGCATAGACTGAACAGTAAATCTAGCTACATTTAAAACCATTTTACGATGGGGAACCCAGGAATGTTTATAATGAAAAAGACTACCTAGATATTTATACTGTTTAAGCTGTTCGATAGTGTTTCCATTTAGATTCCATTGAAAATGTTTCCATGACTTAGCAAAACTCAGTATTTTTGATTTATTATAATTCAATTGCATTTTGGTTTTCCCCCCGAAATACTCCACACATCTGTTAATCAAGCATTTCAAACCAGGACAGGTGCGCGAGATGTTAACGGCATCACCCGTATGACGGGACAAAATGTGCCCCCAGTTTTGGAGGGTGACCATCCGCATTCACTAAAAAAGGGGCTAGATCATTCATAAAGAGATTAAACAAGGAGGGAGCAAGAATACAGCCTTGCTTCACTCCCTTATTGATTGGAAACTGATTAGTTCACTCACCTTTCCAAGAAGATCTAACTTGACATATTGTACCAGAATATAAAAAATGTATGAGGGAAAGAAGTCTTTTATTTATGCCCAAATTTTTAAGTTTATCCCACAGGCATTCTCTGTCTACTGAGTCAAAAGCTACCTTTAAATCAAGGAAAGCCACGTACAGTTTAGAATTTGTTTTATTAATAAGATGTGTAAGTATCAGACAGTTATCTACTGTGGCCTTTCCTTTCCTGAAATCAGCTTGCTCGAGGCCTAGTATAGACTGGTTATTAATCCTGGAGGTAAGTTTATTTAGTAGATATTTGCATAAAACCTCCCAATTACTGATAATAAATGAATTGGTCTAAAGTTTTCTGGGAGGTCGGGGACCCTTTTTTTATAGACGGGGACAACAATTGCGTTGGTCCAAAATTTGGGAATTATCCCAGTACTGTTTATAGCAGTAAAAAGAAGGGCAAGTAATGAAGCCTACCAGTCCGGTTCACATTTCAGTAAATCTGGGGTAATCGCATCAGGGCCGGACGCTTTCCAAGCTTTTAAATGAGTTGTTAGTTCTTTAGTCTCTTCAGTGGTTGCTGATGGCCACACAGGAAGATTGGGTGAAGAAAATTTGCTAGAATCTTTAGGGACTATATCTTTGTTAAAAAGAAGCTCTGGAAAATATTGGACCCATCTTAGTGGCACTATTACTGCAGGATCATGTACCTCCATCCTGGAGGAATCAGCCACAGTGGCCCAAAATAGCTTACTCTTTTTCTGGGTCAATGCCTGTTGCAGCATGTTCCATTTGTCCAGAATAAATCTCTACCTTTTTTTTCTTATACAATCCCTTAATTGTTTTCTTGGGGAAAGGTATTTGTGTAATGCTTGAATAGAATCAGACTTTCTATATGTCCTATATAAATTGTGGATGCATGCCTTCAGGTCCCTGCACTCAGAATCAAACCAGGTTCTTTGATTTGAAGATTTGCTACATCTTTGGGTGGAAGGTGTTCTTCCTAGTTCAGAGCGAAAATACTCAATTAACCCATCAAATGCTTTGATTTTATCAGAGGATTCAACAGTTTATGGTGGAAATCAGAAGATCCTTACACTTATCCATTAATAGCAGGTTTTGGAACTTTTGATGTACTAAATTATTCCAAACTATTTTAATCATTGTTACCAAATCATTTCTTGAATCCAAGGGTACATTCATCCTAGTGACTCCAAGAACCACCTTCACTATTAAAGGGTGGTCATTAACAGGGAAATCACCCATTGCAAATTCCAGATCTTCGAGATGTACCAACTGCTCATTCATTGGCTCTAACTTGGACTTAGCTAATGACCCTCTAACTGGTGACTGACTTGAATAATCTTTCTTTCTTTTCTTGGTAGTTAGAATGTACATTGAATGTTTCCAGGCCATTGTTTGGTTTCCCATATTTGTTGGCAGATTCTTTTTAGGATTTTGATTGCTTTTATCTCTGAAGCTTGGAATAGTTCTATCAGTAGCCCATCAAAACCTGGTAATTTATTTCTGGCTTTTTTTAGGTCTACACATTTCTGTCTCAAAGCCTGGTAGAAAGCAAGTTGCTGCAGTTGATCTCATTTGAGGAGGCAAATTTAAAAGTCCTGGTGCTTCCAAACAACTATGACATTGGTTAGGATAAGCAGATGCTCGTTATCAGAAGAACAGTAGTTATGCTTTCACCCTTTATTTGCAGTCGTATTGAATATATTCTGCAATTTAACAGAGATTCAAGGTCTACTAGTTGTAAGAATGAGGCAATGTATATATTTCAACCACCAGATTTGCACTATTGCATCGGAGATTGGTGATGCTTCTGTGGAAAACATGATTTACCGTATTTTTCAGTGTATACCAACCCCCCAATGTATAAAACGACCCCCTAATTTTGACCCTTGCCGGAGACGGAGGAGCAGTTAATGGGCAACTGCTCCTCCACCTCCGTCTCCTGCTGCTGCTGTCTCCACTGCCCGCCCGATCACCTCTTCCAGTGCGACTGCCGGGGCTCACCTCCAGCTCAAGTCGCTGCCTTGTCCCCTGCCCTAAGGAGATTGCTGGAGGAGGTGATCCGGCGGCAGCAGCAGGAAGAGGCGCCCAAGCGCGCGTGAGTGCTTGTTTGCCTCTGCCTCCGCCTCCTGCTGCCTCCACCACCGGAGGGGACAAGGCGGCGACATGAGCTGAGCCCGTCAGTCCCACTGGAGGTGGTGATCGGGCGGGCGGGGGAGGCAGCAGCAAGAGGCGCCCGAGCGCGTGTGAATGCTCCTTCGCCTCCGTCTCCTCCTCCTGCTGCTGCTGCCTCAGCCACCGGAGGGGACAAGCCGTGAGCTCTGGAAGAGGCAATTGGGCAGCGGCAGCAGCAAGAGGCGCCTGAGCGTGCGTGCGACTGCCTCATTCCGTGTATAAAACGACACTCAATATTTCCTCTAATTATTTTAGGAAAAAGTGTAGTTTTATACACGGAAAAATGCGGTACATAAATATATTTTTTCTTTGTTTATTTAAGTAATTTAAAACATTAATTAAAGCAATCCAGCCTAAGTTGAAGAGTCCTAGGGCTCACATCCACCGTTCTCCCAGAAATGATATTTTAGCCTTTTTAGAAAGTCTGTTGAGTAACTAGCCCATACAAATTTCTAGTAACCTACTTGCCTTCATTTGTTTGTTTTAATAATTTGTAGTGTAAAAGAGAGGGAAGAGAAGAATACACACTTATACAGCAAAATGTCCTGAGGCACCTTTAAGACTGACATGTTATACTTGGTACAAGGTTTTGTGGATTGCAACCCACTTCTTCAGATGCAAGAAAATTTTAGTCATATGCCAAGAAAACTTGTTGGTCTTAAAGATGTCACAGGACTTGTTGTTTTTACTGCACTAACTTAGCTTCCTCCTTGGAAAAAACATTTATACAGCTTCTCTTTATTATTGGTTGGACACAATTACTCTCCATCCATGATGAGAGGAGTGGCTGCTTACAAGCCAGTGCTAACTCACAGGTTATCTTCTCCCTTCCCTCACCCCTTCTGGTTTCCATATATACCCAAACAAATGTAGCTATATTTCTGTTTCTGGAAGCAGTTGTAAAATTTAGGTGCAGGTTTCTTTAGAGATGCAGGCTTTCCTTAGTCTTACCAAACCTTTTACCTGATGGAGAGAAGATCTGTTTGGACTGATCATAATTCAACAGCCCTATCTTTCTCTGTTTCTTCTCCACAACAGATACCTCTGTCTCCTGCAACATGGCCTCTGATCTTGAAAGCAGCCTTACTTCCATTGATTGGCTCCCACAGCTCACCCTTCGAGCCACTATTGAGAAATTAGGGAGTGCTTCTCAATCAGGCCCTCCAGGAGCTGGCCGGAAGTGTCCTCCTGGCTCACCCACAGACCCCAATGCCACCTTGAGCAAGGATGATGCTGCAGTCCATCAGGATGGGAAGCCACGCTACAGCTATGCCACTCTGATCACTTATGCCATCAATTCATCCCCTGCCAAGAAGATGACCCTCAGTGAGATCTATCGCTGGATTTGTGACAACTTTCCATACTACAAGAATGCTGGCATTGGGTGGAAGGTGAGGATGGCTACATCTATAGAGATACAGATCTTCACAAATGAGAACTTGTTCCTCTTTCATATGAGGGCTTACCTTTTGATTTAATGTACCAACCTCTTCCCCAAGTGAAAATTTCATTGAATAGAATGTTGAAATAAAACTCTGTCTTCAAAAAGGGCAAAAAAGAGGAACCTGGGAACTACAGGCCAGTCAGCCTGACATCAATCCCAGGCAAAATTTTGGAACAGATCGTAAAGCGGTCATTGTGCAAGCACCTAGAAAACAACGCAGTAATAACTAGAAGCCAACACGGATTTGTCAAGAACAAATCCTGCCAAACTGATTTGATCTCGTTTTTTGATCAGGTCACCTCCCTGATAGACAGAGGGAATGCTGTAGACGTAGTATATCTTGACTTCAGCAAAGCTTTTGACAAAGTGCCCCATGATCTCCTGATTAGCAAGCTAACTAGGTGTGGGCTGGATAGATCAAGTGTCAGGTGGATACACTATTTATTTTATTTATTTATTTACTTAATTTATATGCCGCCCACACTACCCAAAGGTCTCTGGGCGGCTTACAACAATTTAAATATAGTAAAAAGATAAAACAATTAAAATACAATTAAAAATACAGTGCTATAAAAATTGCCATCAGGACCCACAATTGATATGATTTCAATTAAAAATCTTCTGGAACAGGAAGGATTTGACCTGGCATCAAAACGTCATCAGCGTTGGCGCCAGACGAATCTGACTCGGGATGGCGTTCCATAGTCTGGGGGCAGCTGCCGAAAAGGCCCTTTGTCTACAAGCCATCCCTCTTACCTCCTTGAGGGATGGCTCTTTCAGGAGGGCCCCCTGGCTAGATCTTACTTGCCGGGTAGTTTCATGTCGAAGGAGGCAGTTCTTCAGGTATCCAGGGCCCAAGCCGTTTAGGGCTTTATATGTCAAAACAAGCACTTTGAATTGGGCCCGGGCAGTGACTGGTAGCCAATGTAATTTAAACAGAATCGGCCTGATGTGTTCCATAGCGGCCCCACCACTCAGCGCAATTCTGAACCAGTTGCAGTTGCCGGACCATCTTCAAAGGCAGCCCCACATACAGTGCATTGCAGTAATCTATACGGGATGTTACCAGTGCATGCGTAACAATTGGCTACAGAATCGTACCCCAAGGCTCAGTCCTGGGCCCGGTGCTCTTCAATATTTTTATTAATGACTTGGATGAGGGAGTGCAGGGAATGCTTGTCAAATTTGCAGATGATACAAAATTGGGTGGAATAGCTAATACCCTAGAAGACAGAAACAAAATTCAAAATGACCTTGATAGGATGGAGCACTGGGCTGAAAGCAACAGAATGAAATTCAACAGGGATAAGTGCAAAGTACTGCACCTCGGAAAAAGAAACCAATTGCACAGTTACAAGATGGGGGATACCTGGCTCAGCAAAACTACGAGCGAGAAGGATCTTGGAATTGTCGTAGATCACAAGCTAAATATGAGCCAACAGTGTGATGTGGCTACAAAAAAGGCAAATGCTGTTTTAGGCTGCATTAATAGAAGTATAGTTTCCAAATCCTGCGTGGTGCTAATTCCCCTCTATTCAGCACTGGTTAGGCCTCACCTTGAGTATCGTGTCCAGTTCTGGACACCACACTTCAAGAAGGATGCTAACAAACTGGAACAAGTTCAGAGGAGGGTGACAAGGATGATCAGGGGGCTGGAAACCAAGCCTTATGAGGAAAGGCTGAAAGAATTGGGCATGTTTAGCCTGGAGAAAAGAAGGCCGAGGGGTGATATGATAGCACTTTTCAAATATTTGAAAGGCTGTCACACAGAGGAGGGGCAAAATCTGTTCTCGATCATCCCAGAGTGCAGGACACACAACAATGGGCTCAAGTTAAAGGAAGCCAGATTTCGGTTGAATATCAGGAAAAACGTCCTAACTGTTAGAGCAGTACGACAGTGGAACCAGTTACCTCGGGAGTTGGTGAGTGCTCCAAAACTGGAGGCGTTCAATAAAAACTTCGATAACCACCTGGCAGATATGCTTTGATTGTCTTCCTGCATTGAGCAGGGGGTTGGACTTGATGGCCTTGTAGGCCCCTTCCAACTTCACTTTGCTATGATTCTAGGGGGACCTCGATTCAGATCTGTGTTGTTCCATGAAACTCACAGGTTAACCTTATGCCAGTCATATTTTCCCATCCAGCAACTTTACAGAGTTGGGAGGATAAAGCACTCTTATGTCTTAGGAAGTAGACTTGTTCCACAAAAACAAATATTAAAATATAGCAGTTAGTTTTTAAGGTGCCACAATGTTTTTGTTGTCTTTTTTTTTTTACTTTTCTTTTTCTTTTTTTTAACTTTTCTTTTCTTTTTTTTTTACTTTTACTGTTCTCTCTGCCTGATAAAGCAGAGAGAAAGAATAAGACAGGATATCACTGTAATGAAAGAGGAAAAGTCTGCTTCAACAGTGAGAAAGAGAGGGAGATTCTTAGTACCATTGCCAAATTAAATTATTGGTTGACAAAACACAAAAGTGATTGTAATTGTGAAGAAAATGCAGTCAGCGGCTTAACTGCTGATCATGCCATCAGTGCACACTTTACTTAACAGACTAATATTGAAAGAAGATGGATCCTTGTCCCAAGGAACATGTCAACAGAATGTTTTAGAAAAATATCTATTTTTTTCCTACCCTGCTGAGGCAAATATGGCAGGAAACAAGGCTTTGGAGTTGCCAACCCTGAGGCTGAGATCAGGAATTCATACTGCATGGATAGTTCAGGTGAAGGGACTACAGCTTTAAGAGAGTGCCTTGTCTCTTTTCTGCTCATATATGATCACTGATAAGAGATCTAAAAGTGCCAGCTTGGTAGTCAGAATGGAACTGCTCACTACAGTTCACAAAATGAAACCAAGCAAGAGAAAATCCCAGAAGCTGATTCCTTTTTTCCATCAGTTAACCACTTCTCACCCAAACACAAAACAATTCTTAGGGCTGTTTTTCAACAAGTGTGAATGATAGTGAGCAGAAAAGGTATCTTGTAGACCATCTTGACTGCTGCCATTGGTGTTGCTAACATTCAGGTTGCCCTTTGCTGTGTAAATAAAGCATGGCATTCTTTTTACTGCTGGCAACATGGGTACAATATTGTGCGGCAATATCAGGCTATTTCCTGGCTTTTCGAATCGTGAGTACAAAAGCACAATATCCCACATTCATAAACGGAGGATTTTAAAAAAAGAATTTAATTTCCTTGCTCTTTAAAATGCAAGTTTAAATATACAGTGGTGCCTCGCTAGACGATTGCCTCGCAGGACGAGGAAATCGCTAGACGATGCCTTTTTGCGAGCGCTACTGCGCTTCGCAAAACGATGTTTCCCTATGGCGATTTTCGCTAGACGATGAGGTTTCCCCATAGGAGTGCGCCGACTAGTGGTCAAAAGCTGTCAGTGCAGCTGTCAGTGCATTCCTATGGGGACCTTCACTCGCTAGACGAGGTTTCCCTATGGGAAATTTCGCAAGACGACTGCGTTTTCCCTTGGAACGCATTGAAGCGATTTCAATGCATTCCAATGGGAAAACGTGCTTCGCTAGACGATGTTTTCGCTAGACAGCGATCCTCGTGGAACGGATTAACATCGTCTAGCGTATGCTACACACATATTCCAACAGAAACTCCACTTATGTAGAATTACCCAATAGAGGAGCAGGGGCACATGGTTCCTGGGAGAAGACAGAAGCAAGAACAGTTTGGATGTGGCTATAGTCCCTCTTTGCCAAAATAGTTTGAAAGGCTGTTTTGGACTTAGTGAAATGGAGAACCAAAGGTGTGAGTAGATACAACACATACAATGGAGAAATATACACAGACTCTTTAACCTTTCAGGTAAACTAATGTTGCCTTGCTTGCTCCGCAGAATACAGAATAGAAAACTGTGTTCCAATTTCTAAATCCTTTCCTTGAGTCATGCAAGCTGAGGAAAAAAATTATATCGGGTCAAAATCTCAATGGACATGTTGTATGCATGTTTTCTAAAAGATGTCTTTTGCTTTTTGAAATAATAAAAAAGGAAGAGGGTGCAGTTAGCAAAGAATGACACTGGAAACCAAGCTCAGAATCATCCATATTATGTGAAAGAAAGTCAATGAAGAAAAAACAGAACGAAAATCAGCTCATGTGTAATGTGGTGTTGGTACAGATACTGAAGATCAGCAGAATTGTGAGTGCTCAATAAAGTCAAGCCTGAACTCTCACTAGATCAAAAATGAGTAAGATTTTCGATGCATATCCTACGATGCATATAGAATGGAAATATGGAAGTGTCCAGAATAGACTATATTGCTGGAAAAAGTAGGGTGGAGAGTAGGAAAGGAGGAAAACCTAACATGAGATGAGATGACTCAATAGAAGAAGTGACAGCAGTTGGTTTGCAAGATCTGAGCAGAACTCATTGGAAAAGAATATTGCTAGGAAAGGAGGGCAGTAGGAAGAGAGGACAATCTAACATGAAATGCTGTTGTTTTGCAAGATCTGAGCAGAGCTGTTTATGATAAGACATTTGGGAAATCAGTAACTCATATAGTTACCACACATCAGAAGTGACTTATTGGCACATAAGCATCTTTGGAGTTTTTTTCTTAATTACCAAACAATGGTAAAGTGACAAGATGGGTGGAATAGGCATAAAGCACTGTAAGACCATCCCCAGCCACAAAGCAAAAAACAGTAATCTCACAGCTTAAATGAGTGAGCTTCTGAATATTCTGTTTTCTAAAAATCTTTTAAAATACATTTACATGAGAAATGGAAATTCTTTTTAATGTCTGTTTAGTCAGGAAGGAGTTAAAAAGCTTTCCTCGTGAGAGTCATTTAATTTGGTTCTGACTGGCAGGGTCAAAAGTTCAGATCTATTCTCTCAGTGTTTATGTTTAGTTTGTTTGTGCTAAACAGACATCAGAAAATCAGAGGTTTTCCCCTCTTAAATGTTTTTTCTAAATTACCCCCCCCCCTCCCAAACCCTGGATTCATTCAAAATTGAAAAAGGAGGAGCTGGGATTAACCAAGATAAGCAAGTTTGGCCTTTTCAATGTATTTGATCTGTTTTAAATCTGCAGACAGATAAGGTCACCGGTGTCTGCACAGGAGGGTAACACAGTTTAAATTTTTTAAAAAATATTATAACTTGAAAACCAGATATCGCCCATTTTGCACAGAGCAAGAACAGACTGCTACTTCTGTGGCAAATTTGGTGCTGATCCAAGTTCCAATTTCAAAGTTACATTTTTTTGTTTGGGGTGTCCCTATTTTTTGACTTGCCTTATGGAATGCGGATTTGCTGTGTTACACAATATCTGTTGCTGCACTCTTGTGCAGCAGTAATGCAGATTCTCTAAGGCACAGCAGGTAGAACAAGTTTCCAGGGAGTTGTTTAACCTTCATTTCTGCCTGCATGCAGTTTTTATCCAGGATGTCTGCTTCTGTTCCTTCATCTGGCATGCCTGTCAGTTCATATCTGGAAACTCTGAAATCCATCAGTGTTGGAGATAGAGAGGCTTGCTGTGCATTAACTATGGTTTGTTATTTTTCATGGTCTTTCCCTAGAACTCCATTCGTCACAATCTCTCCCTGAATAAATGCTTTCGAAAAGTGCCTCGCCCTCGGGATGACCCTGGAAAGGTAAAATATCTAGCTAGATTTCCTGTTCAGGGGTTTTCTGTCAATATTGAGTCCTTCAGACTTTGCTTTTTGTAAAATGAGATAAAAGAAAACAAACAAGTAAACAGATGGAATAAAGGTATGCAGAAAAGGCAGCTCATGTGTAATATCCTACAGTGAGGGCACATGTCTTGAGATTTCAATAGGTTCTTGAAAGGTCATTGCGTTTCATGTTTTGACATCAGAATTGCTATTCTTGCCTAACCTGTTGTTCCCAAGTATATTGGAGACTCAGAGATGACTAGGATAATGAGATATTTAAAAAAGAAAAAGAAATCAAGGAGGATGTTGCAAGTGAACACAATTAGAGTGCGCATAGTGTAATTGATAACTCTGACAATTAGGCTGTATTGCATTCTAGATCACACCTCTGCTGTTTCTGACACTGGTGTGAGTTTATTTTATACTGCTGTCACCAGTAGATGTTGTTGCTTCTAGGGCTCTTACTGGACGATCGATACATGTCCTGATATCTCCCGGAAGAGGCGGCATCCACCAGATGATGATGTGAGTGTGACTCGCCCATCCTTCATCCAGGGTCGAGAGTATTTGTGAGAGAAGATACAGGACAGTTTTTTTTAAAAAGGTCCCACACCTGCCATGCTGCTGTAGGGCACAGAGAAAACCCAGAATTCAGCCTCCATTGTCATTTTTGCATGTATTTTAAAAGAACACATTTATATCCTTTCTGGCTCTGTATATGAGCAGTGCCTGATCATCTGAAATCTTCAAAGCATAGAGAGGTATCTGCATGAGACTTCCACAGACCAGAGAAATGAAAGGCTTCACTACTCTGTCCTCCTTCCATGATTAGCAAAACCAGAAGTAATTGTAAAAAAAAAAGGAAATAAATAATAAATTGTGCCAAATTGCTTATTACACTTTTCCCTTGGATTACACATGCCGGAGTGGCACAGTTTTGGTTATACATGGTTTCTTTTCAGTCAATCAATATTTAAATAAATAAATAAATAAATATTAAATAAATACTGTGCTCCTGGCCACCCAGAACCCCATGAGTTCAATATCAAAGGTGTTGAAGTGGTCCAGTTGCCCCCAAACACAACATCTGTAATTCATCCTCTAGATAAGAAAAAGAAAAAAAAGTGTACTGTTTATATACCACCCCATAGTGCTTAAATCACTCTCTGGGCAGTTTACAAGTTAATTATGCAGGCTATACATTGCTCCCCCCCCCCCGGCGAGCTGGGTACTCATTTTACTGACCTCGGAAGGATAGAAGGCTGAGTCAACTGAGCTGGCTACATGGGACTGAACCCCAGGTCATGAGCACAGTTTTGGCTGCAGTACAGCAGTTTAACCACTGCTCCACGAGGCTCAGTCATAAGAAGGTCATAAGGACCTTCAAGGCTTAAAGAATTGAATTTATTTGAATTCAGTTCAATTCTTTAAGGTTCACTGCACATGGTACTGATACTGTATGGAAAGGATTGTCAGCACTATGGAAGAGAAATCCAGTACAGAGAACTGTTCCGTATGTGTGTGTGTTAATCAGCTGTTTATGCTTTGTAGTTACCGTATTTTTCTGTGTATAAAACGACACTTTTTCCTAAAATAATTAGAGGAAAAATTGAGATTTGTTTTATACACGGAAGGCAGCAGCAGGAGGCGGAGACTGAGGCAAAGGAGCAGCTGCGCTTGGCCGCCTCTCGCGGCTGCCCATTGACTGCTGCCGCCGCCACCCAATCGCCTCCTCCTCCTGCTAGGGCTCACGTCACCGCCTTGTCCCCTGCCTGGAGGAGGCGCCCAGCGGCGGCAGTCAATGGGTAGCAACGAGAGGTGGCCGAGCACGGCTGCTCCTTTGCCTCCGTCTCCGCCTCCTGCTGCTGCTGCAGTCTCCTCCAGCGCCACTCACGGGCTCAGCAGCAGGAGGCGGAGGAGCAGCCGCTCTGGGCCGCCCCTCACTGCCCATTGACTGTTCCTCCACCTCTGGCAAGGGTAAAAATTGGGGGGTCGTCCTATACATTGGGGGGTCGTATACACGGAAAAATACGGTATGTTTTGGGGGGCATAAGAGTTATACATAGATTTTTAACTACACGGGGGTCCAGTTAACCCGCTGAGCGTTGTTGAAAGGAGAAGTGTGCTTAAACATTTCTTTTTAACAATTAAATTAGTCCAACTTTCTGGAGTTGGATTGTGGCAGATATTTTTCTAACTCATTTATGGACAGAAAATGATTTCTTTACACTTGCAGCAATTGTAACTATTCAAGAATAGTCAATATCAGTTAAATTTGCTGGCCATGCCAAAGTGCTCTCCTTATTAAAAGCTGTGATATAACATTTAGCCTTCAATTCTGTGCACCCTAATTTTGGAGAAGGCTCCGGGGAGCATAGTAGAACTAGCTTCTGTGTAAGTATGCATAGGATTGTGCTGTAAGTTGATTAATTATTTAGGTTAATCATTTCATCTTCTCAGATAAAAACTAATGTTGATTAATCAGTCAGAAGATGTTTAAAAATCATTTTGGTCCATGTACTTAGAAAAACTGTAGAAGGAGGAATTTACTCTCCCCCCCCAAATATGAAGAACAGTGCCTTTCTAAAGGTAGGCCCAGATATGATGGATATGTCATCACCATCATTATGTGAGGGTATGTTGAAAGTTCTTTCTACTTATTTACTCTCCAAAATGCAAACAGTAAATGCAGTGACTAAGTGGAGATCAAAGTTTTCTATAAAATATAGTGTCATATATAATCATAATGCATTGTTGTTTGTATTTTGGAGAACAAATAATTATTAATAATGAATTTAAAAGGTGCAAAGATTTTTCAGTATACCCCTGTAAGTTCTGCAACAGGTCCCTAAATGTTCTCTCATATTTTGCTGATAGTTTTAAATGAGCTCAGTGGAAATTAGTCTGATGTTTGACCATTAGACATGAGGTTTGAATTTCTAGCATATCATGAGACAGGTGATACTCCCTTTCAGTACTGTACTTAGTCCTCTCCACTGTGTTGAATATTGTGCCAGCTTCTGTGCAGTGTTAACCTCTCTGTCTGTTTCTTATCCATATCCCTTCATTTTCCATCTATCCAGTTGTCACAAGATTCTCCAGACCAGGAGGCAAGCAAAAGCCCACGGGGGCCTATATCTGTTGGTGCAGAAGCATCACTGTCTCCTGAATCCACTCAGCAGATGTCATTGCAAAGCACACCACCTATCGGCAGCTTCAGTCAGGTTTGTGGAGATGGGATGGGCGAGAGGATGTATCAGTGGCCAAGAGTTAGAACAAACAAAAGGGGAAGACCAGTGAGGGAGATTTAGGAAGAGGAAAAACATTGTGAGGTATTACACAGAAGAAAGTTGAGGGTGAAGGTTGGATGAGTGTGACGCAATAAAGTGTCTTGAATATAGGCCAAAGCTAATAGCTGTGAAGGTAGGAGACTGCGTTAAAAACACCCTTGGTGTCAAAAGATCTAGTATGTTGAATTTTATTGCACATTCTTGTCTGTCCTCAGCAGAATACAGGGCCTGTTGATGTGGCAGCTACAGTGGCAGGTGGACAGGGCCGTGAAGGGGCAGATGTTCCACCTCCGCACTACAGCACCAGCAATGACTTGAAATTCTCCTACTCTGAGATCAACTTCCAAGACCTGAGCTGGTCCTTCCGAAACCTCTATAAATCTATGCTTGAGAAATCTTCTTCCTCACAACATGGTGAGTAACAGTGTCCAGCAAGATCCAAAAGCATCCATAGAGGGGTTTTTGCACCCTAGGCAAATATTGTATCTCTTAGTTTCTCTAACGGTGATGTCTGGTCATGTCTCTCGTTTTTTCCAGTCTCTTTGCAGTGTGAAGCATTATGGAAGTACTGTGTCTTGGTAGGCATTGCTTCATTGAGTTTGGCCAGGCTGGAAACAGCAAAGAGAGAAATGCACCTGCTTTTCACTTGGAATGGGGAAATAATTGAATTTGCTTTAGAGGGCCCTGCATTGACACAGAGGCCTCATAGTTGCAGCTGGTTTCCTGGCAAGTTCTTTAGCCTTGGATTCTGGAATCTTGGCTTAAGATCCAAGCATCCTGGATTGTACATTAAAATTATTTAAACATTGCTTTGTAAGAGTGTTTGTAAGAGTGGTAGATGGAAGACCGATATAACTTTTTCAGGCCACAGATACTTGAATCTGTCAAAATCCTAACAAGAATATACCAATAAATATGGAAAAGAAAACCCACAGACTGGTAATGTTCAATATACATTCCAAACCCCAAGAAAGGAGATCCCAAGGAGTGCAGTAATTATAGGACCATTGCTTTAATTTCTGATGCAAGCAAGTTGATGCTCAAGGTGTGGCAACAAAGGCTTTTATCTTATATGGAGCGAGAAATGCCTGATGTTCAAGCCAGATTCCAAAAAGAAAAACACTCAAGATCATATGGCAAATGGCCATTGGTTACTGGAGTGCACCAAAGAGTTTCAGAAGTTGTTCAGTCTATTCTTTATAGACAGCAAAGCCTTTGATTGTGTGGATCATGAGAAACTATGGGTTGTTCTGAAAGAAATGGATGTGCCTCAGCACTTGATTGTTCTGATGCCTAATCTGTATTGTGGACAAGCTACCACCATTAGGACAAATATGGAGAGACAGAATGGTTTCCTATAGGCAAAGGTGTCAGACAAGGGTGCATTTTAATCCCTTAGCTCTTCATTCTGTATGCAGAACATATCATATGGAAAGCCAAACTAAATTCAGATTATGGAGGAGTGAAAATTGGTGGAAGAAAAAATCAATAATTTAAGATATGCAGATGACACCATCTTGATGGCAGAAAGCAGCAATGACTTCAGTCAACTTTTAGTGAAAGTGAAAGAATAAAATGCCAAAGCAGGACTCCAGCTGAACTTTAAGAAGACCATAGTCATGACAACAGAGAACTGTACAACTTTACCATTGATAATGAAGAAATTGAAATAGAGAGTTTGTATATCTTGCTTTAATCATCAGTCCAATTGGTAACTGTAGCCAAAAAATCAGACGACTGAGACTCGGAAGGGCATCAGTGAAGGAATTAGAAAAGATCATCAAGTGTAAAGATGTGTCATTGGAGACCATCACCATATATGAAAGCTGGACAATAAAGGAATCTTAACAAGGGGAAAAATTAATTCACTTGAAATGTGGTGCTGGAGGAAAGTTTTGTGCATACTCTGGACTGCCAGAAATATGATCAACTCAAACCTGAATTAACTCTGGAGGCAACAATGATGGAACCAAGGCTGTCATACTTCAGGCATATCATGAGGAGGCAAGATTATCTGGAAAATACAATAATGCAGGGAAAGATTGAATTTAACATGAAAAGAGGAAGATCAAATATGAGATGGATTGGCTCCCTAAAGGAAACAACAGGCTTTCTTTTTCAAGAACTTATCAGGGACAGGACAGGACATTTTGGATATCTCTCGTTCATAGGGTCACCATACGTTGGAGCATGTAAGAGCAACATATAGGAGTGTTGCTATATATATTCTTGCACTTTATGAGTAAAGAGAGATTTTAGCTGGATCATTGACTTTGAAATATACCGTATTTTCCCGTGTATAAAACGACACTTTTTCCTAAAATAATGAGGGGGAAAATTGAGGGTCGTTTTATACACGGAAGTAGGCAGAGGCAAAGGAGCACTCGCACGCACTCGGGCACCTCTTGCTGCTGCCACCGCCCATTGCCTCCTCCAGTGCGACTGCCGGGACTCACCTTGCCGTCTTGTCCCCTCCGGTGGCGGAGGCAGCAGGAGGTGGACGCGGAGGCAAAGGAGCACTCACGCGCGCTCGGGCACCTCTTGCTGCCACCACCGCATTGCTTCCTCCAGCGCTCCCTTTGGGCAGGGGACAAGGCGGCAGCGATGTGAGCTGGAGGTGATGGATGAGGTGATTGGGCGGGCAGTGGAGACAGCAGCAGCAGCAGCAGGAGACGGAGGTGGAGGAGCAGTTGCCCATTAACTGCTCCTCTGCCTCCGGCAAGGGTCAAAATTAGGGAGTTGTCTTATACATTGGGGGGTCGTGTACACGGAAAAATACGGTACTAGGACAACATGATTAGGAAAAGTGCTGGAAATTAGTTGCAGAGGGATTCAGTTGCAGCCACTGGATGGCGCCATCTCATAAAGTTTGCCTCCTCCCCCCCCCCCCCAACTTATATTCAGAAAACAGTGAATTTGTTGGCCCAAGTTGCTGTTGAGTCTTGGAGGCTGGATAAATAATTATAGTACTAGTAGAATTGTTGCTTTGATAATCTTTGCAGGCCTAATAATAATATTTGGGACTGCAGAGGACACTAGGCTCACTTCATAATATTTGAGACAGCAAGGACACTAGGCTCAGTTTAGAAAAAGAAAATAGAGATTTGGTCATCCCACTGGTTTTCAGAATTAACATCTTCCTCTTAACCCTTTCTTCAGATTTCTCTTCCCTGCTGGGTGAAATGCAGCCCTCCAACCACAGTTACTACATGTACCAACAGCAGCAGGTACCTTCCTCAGTGGGAGCACCACCCCCACTCCACACTCCGACCTCAGAAGGCTGTCCATCCCAGGGTAGCAAGCAGCAAGGAGGAGACAGCTATGGTCCTCCACCTGTGATGTCCATTCATCCCTCCTCAATGCAGCACGGAGGATATCACCAGCATCAGCAGCACCACCCACACTCCCATTCTCAGCAGCAGCAGCAACAATCACAGGCTTCAATCAATAACGCTAGCTTTGGTGAGTTACGAAGTGCAAAAATAATGACAGGAATTAATTGAATTAAGGATAGACACGCAGAAGCCTCAAACATAGCTTTTTCTTCTAATTTTTTGAAAGGAGCACCCACTGCTTTTTATTATTTTTTCATATATATTTTTAAAGAAATAAATATATTTTACAGAACATTGTTTTTTCTTCTTTTGGTCAAAAAGAGTCTAATAACATTTTAATATGTTTTTAATTTTACCTATATTTCATTTACATCAATAATTTTAAATTGTGCAACACTCTGATATGAATAACAGAAGAGGGAATCTTTTTTTGGGGAGGCAATTATATAAAATAATAAGTGGCCTGAAACTTTAAAAAAATGCATCCCAAAAATCATTTTAGAACCTCTGAAATAAACAAATAAATATTGCATGCAAGAAGGAAAAAAGTAATGTACTTTTCAAAAAAAACATTATTGCCCCTTTGTTATCCCAAAATGTAGCATACTACTTCATACACATTACTTCCAAATTCTGTAATGGACTGGCCCAGGCGATAAACTGTTAGACTGGGATGTAGGAGCTTTTCATGTGTTCTTTCTGCTTTTGGATGATTTGGACAAAATAATGAAAGACAGCTTAAAAGTGTGTATGTTTGAATGTGCAAAATTCAACTGTGCAGATATACATCTTCCAAGAAACCAGAATATGGGCTTTTGGCATGTTTGGTGACGAACCTGCATTACCTTTTTCATAATGAATTTAATGGTTCAGGGCCCCTTCTCTGTCAGATTTCAACCAAGGTCTTCTGAGTCCTAGTCTGAGTCCTAGTCCTAGTCTATCCATTTCATCACTCTAGCAACTCAAGAGTAAGGACAGCATACGTTTTTGACTGTTTCCCCTCATTTTCCAGCATTTCCTCCTGATTGGTGCTCCAACATTGATTCCTTAAAAGAAAGTTTCAAGATGGTGAACCGACTCAACTGGTCTAGCATTGAACACTCCCAGTTCTCAGGTGAGTCATGTTATGCTACTTCCCTGTATCCTTCACTCTTAGGTAGCTTCCTGATAAAAAGAGGGAAAGGGTGCCTCCACGGGGCTAAGGGGAAACCAGAAGTATGGAGAAGGACTCTTGCTATACTCTTCAGAAAGAGCAGAGAGCAGGGATACTTAATTTCTTACCTCTCTCTTTCTCTGCCCCCCCCCCCCCCCGCAGAGTTGATGGAGAGTCTGCGTCAAGCTGAGCGTAAGAACTGGACTTTAGATCAGCATCACATTGCCAACCTCTGTGACTCCCTCAATCATTTTCTCACTCAGACTGGTCAGCTCCCTCACCTCGGAGGCCCACAGCAGCCTCCCCGAATCTCCGAGTCCTGTGCCATGAATAGTGGCAAACAAGAACAACCCATGAACCAAGGTACTCAGGAGGGCATTCTGGGAGGGTGTCTGCCATGCCAAGACAGTGGGTCAGTTAGACAGAGTCAAATAAGTACAACCACATCATGTTCTGTGGCATCATTGTCAGGATGGGTTTAAATTCTCCCAAGGTTCAGCCTTTGAACAAACCTTGTTTTATCTTGTATCGTTGCTGTGTCCCATCTCCGTCCATGAAAGTTCACCTAAGCTTTTGCTGGCCCTTGTGTAAGTTGTTAGAAAGGAAAGAGGAGGATAGATAAGTATTCAAAGGCCATTACCATCTTCAGAAAATTTGGACATGCTTAGTATCCAAAGGGTGCATGTGGCCTGAACACATCAAAGTTAGTAGGATCCACATTGTGTAAAGTAACAACTTGCACTACCACGAGAACACTATGGCATCTAAGACATGCTTAGGTTTGTGTAGGATGGGGTACTAAGATTGATTAATGATTTATTTTATACAGAGACTATAATTTATCAGGTATAGAGTCTTATCTGCATGTTTACAGAGCTTAAAATTTATCTTGGTATTATGCTTGAGTTCCCTTATGTTTCAAAAGGGAAAGCAGAGACTTCCCTTTTATCAGCCAGTCTCTGCCTTTCCTTACAAATTATTCTATATAGCATGAAAAGGAAACTTAACCAGGCAGCTAAGTGCCACTTAAGGAAACTATTTTGTGCATTGTCTATTCACAATGCTGTACAGAATAATTGGTAAGGAAAATCACAGAGATATGAAGGAATGTTGTGGTCATTTACTAATGACCAAAAGACTTCATGGAGTTTATTCGAAGTCATTCTCCTAGATTTATCAAAGGCCTTTGAGATGCCCCAGCCCTATCACTTTCAGAGTGAGACTTCAGTCAGTAATAAAAAAAAGGAGAGAAATTGGAGCAATCTGAAGTGCTGTCTGGATCCTTCTCATGGGAGAGGAAACATCTCATTTGTGAAGGGAAGGATCGCTCAAGTGTGAGATAAAATAGATTATGCTCAAGTTATGGGCATTTTAAGCGTGACCCAGATTGCTCCAAATTCCCCCGTCTAGCCAGACCCTGGGATGTTTAAGGACTAGTTTTACCAGTTCCACTCACCCAGTGAGTTTCCATGGCCAAGTGAGGATTTGAATCCAGGTCTCTTGAGTCCTAGTCTGTCAGTATTTCCTCTACACCACACTGGGCTTCCAGATGAGTAGTACAGATTTATAAATAGCCACTGATCTCTTCCCTTGTAATAATACTGTAGCTGGAATCCTACTGATCGTTTGTAAATTAACTGTAGCTAATTAATGAGGTGCAAGGGCACATCCTAGTCATGCAGTTGAGATGAGGCCAAGCATGCCAACAGGACACACAACGGCACCTTGTTTATTAGTTGTGGGAAGTTAGACAAATCTTATGTGAGCACCAGTAGGATTCTGGCACACTCCAGGTAAACAGATTAGGAATTATAAATTGGAATAGTGTTGATTAATGTTTTTTCTTTCTTTCGGAATATAGATATGGCCAAAAAATTAAAAAAAAACTCATATTGATGTGTGGAGGCAGGCAAGCTAGTCAAAATATTTATGGATCCACTTGGAAGCATTGCTCAGTAAATATTTGAAAAATTAGTGAAACAAGAAAGAGAAATGTTAAGAATTGGGGGAGCAAATTTACACAGTTTTTAGTCAATAGTGCTGACATGTAATGATCAGTTACAAAAGTAGATACATTTACCAACCAAAGGCAAAGTAATGCAACAAAAAATAAGAATTTATCTTGAATATCTGAGGAAAGCAGCTGATAGAATACTGCAACTTACAGTCATACTTCTATTATCTGCTTCCAAGAGGATGCTAGATCTATAGAAAGCTGGCAAGGGTTATAGATGATGACACTGATGCCTGCCTTAGTCTCTTCTTTTTCAGACTGCAAGCAGTTTATTATTAATGATTCTTCACCCTTTTTTGTCTACTAGTGAACTCTTACGGTCAGCCACAACCTTCCCATCTCTACCCTGTGCCATCTCCCATGTACCAGATATCTACCCAGGACTCACCAGGGTATAATCGTCCAGGTAAGACAGTAATGTAAAGCACAGTGAAATCTTGCACTATAATAAATTAGTTAGCCCTTAAGGTGACACTGGATTCTGCATTGTTTTTCCTGTAAGAGAGAAATGAAAAAATCTTTCCAGGTGGATGAGTAGTGCTGCACCTGTCCATGTTAGTGCTCCAATTATATTAAACTCAGAAGAACAGTCCTAAATTAGACCTGAGAAGAGAGACAATGGAGCACAGAAAACCTTAGAAAGCAGTAGGCTAACAACACTGTAATATGGATGCTCTGTAAAACATAAATGGAAAAAGGATAGAATGTGAAAACACCTTTTATTTCATCCTGAGTCCCACAGGCAACGAGTTTGAGCAACCCATGAGAACAGGGTCCATTCATGCTCATCTCCATTGCAGTTTTCCCACCTCTTTTGGCCATGCTGGAATGTAGCCAAGAAATGCTGGGATTTTGTTTATTTGCTGTGGATATCTGGTACATATGTTGTATTAATCTACTAATTTGTCTTACCTCAAAAACAAAATTGCATTTTGTTGGTGAGAAATTCTGCTTTTGTTGCCTCTACAGGTCTGCACTTCACCTGTATCTATGCTGGTCTTCCCCAATTTTGTACTCTTTAGATTGTTGGATTACAATTGTCATCATTCCCAGTCACCATGCATATTGATCTACATTACAGCTCCTCATGAGAAAATTATATAGCAAAGAACATCTTCACTTAAATATTGTTTTGTTTTATTTATATGCCGCATTTCTCCCAACAAGGGACCCAAAGCGGCTCACAACATTAAAATTCACACAATTAAAAAACACAATAAGTTAAATATTAAAAGATAAATTAAACAATATATGATTTAAAATTAAATTAAAAGATTAAAACATTAAAACATGGAAAGATTAAAATTATTTGCTGAAATGGGGTTCAGGGATTCAGTTGTAATTGTTAAAAGCCTACCTGAAGAGATGGGTTTGTAGCTTTTTTCGGAAGGATAACAGGGGAGGGGCCATCCTGATCTCCCGAAGGAGAGCGTTCCATAGCCTGGGAGCTGCCACAGAGAAGGCCCTCTCCCGTGTCCCCATCAGCTGTGCTTATGCTGGCAATGGGACCAAGAGGAGGGTCTCCTCTGCTGATCTTAATCGCCAAGAAGGCGCATATAGGGAGATACGGTCCTTCAGGTAGCCTGGACCCAAGCTGTAGAGGGCTTTATAGGTAATGACCAGCACTTTGAATTGGGCCCGGAAACGGACTGGTAGCCAGTGCAGTTCTTGTAACAGGTGCGTTATATGCTCCCTGTAGTTGCATCCACTGGGTCTGTATCAATTACAGCATCCAAGTCAGAGCAAATCCGAGCGACTTTGTCTGCAAAGTGTCGTGCAGATTCCTCACACCGGGTTGTGGAGTGGTCAATGTTTTGTTTTTTTGGTGGGGCAAGTAGTCTGGCTGCAGAGTTTTGCACCAGCTGAAGTTTCCAAACCGTCTTCAAAGGCAGCCCCACATAGAGCGTGTTACAGTAATCCAAACGGGATGTAACTAAGGCATGTGCCACTGTAGCCAGATCGACATCTGAAGGAACAGGCGCAGCTGGTGCACCAGCTTTAGCTGTGCAAATGCACTCCTGGCCACCACCGAAACCTGGGCATCCAGGCTTAGGGATGAATCCAGGAGTACACCCAAGCTGCGGACCTGAGTTTTCAGGGGGAGCGTAACCCCATCCAGCACAGGTAGTATCCCTATTCCCTCATCTGCCTTCCAACTAACCAGGAGCACCTCTGTCTTGTCTGAATTAAGTTTCAGTTTGTTTGCCCTCATCCAGCCCATTACTGATGCCAAGTAAGTCAAGACCGCTTCCCTGGACTTAGGTGGAAAGGAGACATAGAGTTGGGTGTCATCCACATACTGGTAACACCGAACCCCAAAACTCCGGACAACCTCTCCCAGCGGTTTCATGTAGACATTAAAAAGCATGGGTAACAAAGCAGAACCCTGAGGAACGCCACAGGCCAATGGCCAGGGCATTGAGCAGGAGTCACCCAGCACCACCTTCTGAGTTCTCCCCTCCAGGAAGGACTGGAGTCACTATAAAACAGTGCTTCCGAGTCCCATCATCCAGACGGCCCAGAAGGATACCATGGTCGATGGTATCGAAAGCCGCTGAGAGGTCCAGCAGAACCAACAGGGACACACTCCCCCTGTCCAGTTCCCGGCATAGGTCATCCACCAAGGCGACCAAAGCTGTCTCTGTCCCATAGCCAGGCCTGAAACCAGACTGAAATGGGTCTAGATAATCTGCTTCCTCCAGGAATTCCTGGAGCTGAGAAACCACCACACACTCCAGTACCTTGCCCAGGAATGGGATGTTTGAGTGGCCAGTAGTTATCCGATACACTGGGATCGAGGAAGGGCTTCTTCAGTAGTGGTCTTACTACTGCCTCCTTTAAGCAAGCAGGGATCCTACCCTGCTGCAAGGAGACCTTTACCGCTCCCCATACCCAATTGGCCATTCCACCTCCGGCTGCTTTTATGAGCCAGGAAGGGCAAGGGTCCAGCACACATGTGGTGGCCTTCACCTCTCCAAGAATCCTGTCCACATCATCAGGCTGCACCAACTGAAAATTATCCATTAAAACAGGACAAGCCGGGGCCAAAGTTGCATCCACTGGGTCTGTATCAATTACAGCATCCAAGTCAGAGCAAATCCGAGCGACTTTGTCTGCAAAGTGTCGTGCAGATTCCTCACACCGGGTTGTGGAGTGGTCAATGTTTTGTTTTTTTGGTGGGGCAAGTACTAAGCCCCTGACCACTCGAAACAACTCTGCTGGACGACTTTGTGCAGGTGCAATGGCAGGAGCAAAGAACCTTTTCTTTGCTGCAGCCACTGCCACGGAATAGGCCTTCAAATGGACTCTAGCCCGTGTTCGGTCGGATTCACTCTGAGTTTTCCGCCATCGTCGCTCTAGTCTCCGTCCCACTCGTTTCATCACTGCTAGCTCCCTGGTGAACCAGGGGGCTTGCCTGGCTCTACTTTGTGGGAGAGGACGCTTAGGAGCAATTGTGTCCAGAGCTTCGACAGGATCGCCTGCTGAGGCAACAGGAAACTCCCCAAGAGCCGTCAGAAAACCACTTGGATCCATCAGTCTCCTGGGGCGGACCATCCTAATAGGTCCTCCACCCCTGCACACTTGAACCCAGAAAACTGTGGGACAAGGCACCTGGTGAGGGGGATGGAATCACAATAGACTATTGCAACTCCACCTCCCGGTCCCCCAGGTCTGGCCTGCTGCTGCACAGAGAACCCAGGTGGGCAAAGCTGGGAGAGACTACCTCCCCCAGCTTCATCCAGCTAGGTCTCTGTAATACAGGCTAGGTCAGCCTGCTCATCCAGGATCAGGTCCTGGATGGCTGATGTTTTCCCTTTTACTGACCTGGCATTCAGCAGCAACATTCTTAACCCAGGGGGACTATTGGCACGGCTATCCAGACTGTCTGAATAGGGAGACAATTTGGGGGTGACTAAAATCCTGTTCCCTCCCCCTCTCCTACAATGATTCAATTGTCTCCTCTCCTCATATCTCCCTCTACCCAGTGTAATGCTAATGGCAGCTCCCTGTTCCCCCTCATTGGCCTCCTTATTTGAAAGATACATCCCTCCCACCCCAGATCGACAGCAACAGGCAGGCAAATAAAAAAGGAATCCCTCTAGGCAGGAAGAATGGACCTCACCCTTATTTTTCAATCCCCAAACCAAACAACCAACACCCCCACCAATCCACCCCTTTCCTGTGAAGGCTCTGCTTATGTAGGCCCCTTCTCCCCTAGAGCCAGGTGGCCGGTGTAGACAAGGGGGTGAGAAGCAGCCAGATGCAGGGAACCAGTTCTGCAAGGCAGTAGGAGTCTGGAGCCAACTCCCACAGGATTTATTTCTAATACCAGTGTTCTGTGATTTATTTCTAATACCAGTGTTCTGTGATTTGCATAAGCTTTCAGCCATGAGGCCTTTTTGAAGTGCTAAAGAATTTCCAAAGCATATTGAATGAAAAAAGTATAAGGTTATGAAAATTGTTTATCATTACTATGTATATGAATAATAATAAATAATTTTCTTCATTATTATTATCATTTGTACCTAATATTCGTTTTTACAGCCTAAAATGTGGGGTATTTGGGGAGTAAAACACCTTGGTTAAAATCCTGCTTGTTCTTTCCATGTGTGCAACAGCTTGTTGTGTGTGTGGTTGTCTTTTTATACCAGCTGCATAAAGGATTATTCAGTATGCCTTGTGCAGGTGTAAGCCTTCTTTTCAGTGGGGCAGTCTCCAGCTCGCATAACTGCAAGTTGAATGTAACTGTAGCAAGTGGGAAATGTATTACCCGCAGAGCTATGTTCTGCAATTACTGATAGGATTTTGACCATTACCCGTCTAGGCTTTGAGAAGAAGAAAAATTAATGATGTACAGGTGTTTATTGTCAAGTTTTTAAAATAAAAAGTACTTTTTCCCTTTTTTTCCCCATTTTTGTGTTCAATATACTCAGGTCATCATCTGGTTCCACGGCCGCCTCCAGGTGCCAGTGAGGAAATTCCTGATGATTTTAACTGGGATTTGATCACCTAGCAAGTTACAGACTTGATAGCACTTCCCCTTTTATAGGATGTGGGAAGGAGAGCCTAAGGTTCAGGTCATAGGACCAACGTCCTTGGTCTCTTTCTTTGCCTGTATATAAATATATATTCTCTACTTCCGCCAGTGAAGCTGCCGCAAGATGCTGCCGAAGATAATCCTTCCTTGAGCTCCTTGTTTTACCTTATTTTCTTTTTCATTATTATTATTATTATTATTATTATCATCGTCGTCGTCATCGTCGTCATCATCATCAGTAATTGTGCACAGCCCTTCCACTCCACCTACCAGCTTCAGATTTTACATGTTTACTGGCGCCCTCTGTGGGATGGAGGGTAGAAAGACTGTTCTGCAGTGCTATCATCAGGAAACCTCAAAAGGAGGACTTTCTGAGGGCATCTTTCTCTTCCTCCAGCACTTGCGTTAAACAATCCTTCTTTCCCTTCAAGGTGACCAGTGATTCTGTTTTATTGGCTGTGAGAGTGCAAGAGCCCTATGGATCTTGGGAGTCTGTAATAATTATGTTCTTTCTTAAATGTTGTAAAGGGGGAAGGGGGAGGGACTGATTAAGTAGGCTTTCGTACACCAGGAAGGGACAGCAAGAGAAGCAGGGGAATAACAAGGGCAGAGAATGGGATTCTTTAGAGACGTGGTGCTTGGCTGGTATTGGGGCTTGATAGAAAGAGAGAAGTCCTGAGTGGAAAGCAGGACTTTCTTTCAAGCTGAAACATTGTGGTTTGGAGTCTGCTGTTGGTAGGGACTGAGTGTCTGAAAAAGACAAAGGGGGGCCTTTATCTGTTTTCTACACTGCCTTTTTCAATCACTGCCAATTTGCACTCCCCACCCCCCAGCAGATGAAGAAAGCTTAACAGGTTTGGCTTGTATCTGCATCATGTGGGTCGGGTACAGAGTTTGAACCAGACTCCTCAGGGCTTGTAACACAGCATTTTTTTTCCTCCTTTGCCTTCTTTCATAATGCAGCAAGACTTGTATTTGAATATGCTGATAAGGTGCAAATCAAGAAATAATCCTCTCCCCTGCAGTGTTTTTTTTTTTTTTTTAAGTTACTCTCAGTTCTTTAGAAAAGGGTTGTGGCTTCTAATGCAAGAGTGGAACTCGAGGGTATTTTCTCTCCCTTATTTTAATGAGCAATTGATGCTTCCTGTTTTGTGGATGAAGTAATATGAAGATAAGAATGTAATTCTGAGTCGAGTCTGGTGGGCAGAACTTTAAAATTATCGGTTTATGAATCGGGCACTTTGCTGCAGACTGTAGAGGAACTACTGGAAGTGCGTTGTTTGGAATGAAAGCTGAAAGTGTCCTTTCAATTCAGGTGGGTTCAGCAAAGGCAGAAGGTGATTGTGTGGCAGACCATAGAAGATAGGGAAGAGTGATAGTGCCCAATGGGGAATGGGTTTTGAGCTGGATCTAGGTGAGCGGGGCCCCCTCTCTGCTTTGTTTTCAGTTTCTAGTGTGACTCTCTTTTAACCAGACCTCTTGTTAATCTGCATGCCCTTCCAACTGCAAGCCTGCTTTGTGTGTCGGGGGAAACCAAGTTGGAAGCAAAAACATCATGGGACTGTGCTGTGCCAGGTGTGGGAACGTTCTGTAGCGTTGCTTTTCATTTGCTGTTTCACTGAATTTTGGAGGGGGGGAACTTTTGTGGTTGTGGGGGGAAGGGGTCATCGTGTGTTCTGAGAAGAATGGAAAATCCCTGACCTGAATTCGTGGAGGACTTTTAATGTTGCTTGCACTGTCATAAGATGAGAGAGATGTGACCAGCAGAGCCTTGTAGGAGAGATTCTGAGGAACATAACGTAGAGATGACGTCCCTTCCATCTAGATGCCTGTCAGTGCTTTTTCTGAAAACAAGATTCACAGAAGGCTCACTTGGCCTTTTCAGAGAACATGGGGAGGCAAGGAGCTGGGAGAAATAGAAGCTCATACTATTATATATATCCAAAGGCTCCTCATTCACATAGTCAGTGGCGCCTTGTCTGTGTATGTAAATATATGCCTCTCAGTGTGCAAATTAGCCTCATCCTCCCTTTTCCTCTGAACTAACTGTCATTCTTAAGTGGGTTTATATTGGATTGGACACATGGAGTCATAGACTCGGCACTGGAATCCTGCCGTGTGAGCAGCTGACACAGCCTGTCCAGGAGAAAGAATCAGCACAAAGGGCTGGCCGGCCAGCCTGCCTGCCTGCCTGCCAGCCAGCCAAGGAGAGGAATCCCTCGTCTGCCCACCCGCTGCAGTGCAACCCACAGTTCTTTATGTCATGGAGATGGGAGAGGGGTGTGGCCTCACAGATTTATTTTTGTGCATGCTTTCTTAATTAAAAAAGTGAATGTTTATGGTTTAACTGTTTTGGTGCCTGTTTTAATTTGTTCATGACATGCAGGATGAAACTTGGATTACTGAGCTTAGATTCCTGAAAAACATTTTCTTGTTCTTACTGAAACAAGTGTGTGCAATTTTACAATATCTGGAAAACAGATTATTCATTGAAATTGTACCTGTGTGTACTTACTGTCAAAGTGGGGTCTGCTCCCGAAGATAAGTAATATCCACAGGGCTGCATATACTACAGTAGCACAGAAGAAGTGTAGAATTCAGATTCCTGTTCATCTCAATTCTTTTTTCTTTCTTTTTTTTAAACTGAAGACGTGCTTGAAATTGTGGTCTCAGAATCTAGAAAGGAGCTCAGGAAGCATATTTGGGGAATCCAATTTTATTTTCAGAGCAACTGTATGCAGTTCATAGAGAGATGGCTGAGCCACCCCACATACTTAACAGCTGAATGAGGATTTGCCTCTGGGTTTTCATGTTTCAGGTCCAACACTATTCACTCCATAACACCAAATTCCAGTTGAGGAAATTCTGCTTAAGGAAAGGGGCTGTAAATGACAATCAGCACAGTTGGGAAGTGTAGGAACTAGCAGAGAGGAATCTGTAAACTGTCTTCAACTTCATCCACAGGACAACTCTGCCCCTATACCTCTCAAGTCCAGTTCTGTAAGGAACCTTTAAATAAATCCATGGTGCAGGCTTCCTTGGTTACTTTCGTTCAAGATGTTCTACGGCAGAAATCATAATACAGTGCAGTCTTAAGAAAATTGATCAGCTTGTTTTTCGCCACAACACTGGTCTTGCTGATATATGCAGTATGCTGAATAACGTCAGCTTTAAAAAGGGAAGTGGTCATTTAACCACACAGTTCCATTTCCAACTACATTTTTTAAAGAACCATGCAGATAGGTATTCAAAAATAGATGACTGCTCTTCATGTAAAATGAACAAAGTAAACAGCTAAATAAACTTTTCAGGATCCTGAAAATAATGCAGCTTTTAAAGAAAAAATTCTGGCACAGGATGTGACTACACAGCAGAAAAAATATGGTTTGTAGTTTATCAAATCAGGTTTTTATGGGTGAAATCACTGAAGCAGTTCAGATGATTTGCAGGAATCAGCAGAGACCGCTTGGTTTGCTTGGAGCTGCAACAGCAGAAGCTGTCTTAGGGTGCAAATTGCCAATTTCCATCTCTCTTATTTTCACAGATTGATCTTGATACTGTGTTTCAGCACTGAGTTGAAACCTTTTTTTAAAGAAACAGTTTGGAGACCAGAGGTGTTCGGTTGAGGGGAACTGACACCCCCAAAAGTGCCCTTTTGCATCAGATCAGTCACACTGAGTAGACTACAGACAAAACTGATGTCAATATTGTGTACTCACCGGGTTTTAATTCAAATTCATCTGCCCTGTCCAATGCAAATTGTATGGTAAAGGACCAGAGTGGTTGCCCTCCCACCCTCATGGTTTCTTGGCTATCCAGGAGGGGGGAAAAGAAAGTTTGCATACAGCAAGAGCTGTACTTCCAGCCAATTGGTCAGTTTCCAGAGATTGAAATCCAAACTGATCAATCCTTAGGCCTGGATTTCTGTGAGGCTGGTCAGAAAATAAGTGCAAATGGGGGTCCATAGTTGCCTGGCCTTTCCAGAAGAGAAGAGGGGAGAATTGGAGTTGTTTCAGCAGAAGGTGAGCAAAAGGGCGATTCTGGGAAATGGCTTAAAGGGTTGGACTTTAAAGTACTGGACTTTGACCAAGCAGGTCTGGGTTTGAATCTTCAGTTAGCCCTTAAATTTATGAGATGACTTGGTTGGGCACTATCTTGCTATCTAATTTACTTCCAAGTGCTTTTTGTAATTTTAAGGGAGGGATATTTGAAGGGAGGTATATTACTCGGTGGAAAGATGAGATAAAATTTAAATAAATAGTCATGAACCATTTGTTTCTCTGCTTGGCTGAGGCAGGAGTGCCAATGAAGAGAACTTGTGATGATCTTCCTTCTGTTCTGGTCCATTTCAAATGTAAGACCATGTACATGATGTGCTTTGCAGATAAGCATAATTTTAAAATAACAAATAGAGAGGATAGTAGTAACAAGCACAAGAAGGGATGCAAGTGTAGAGAAATTCCCAGCCTTCCACATAATTTTGGAGGAAGATAGATTAGTTATGTAAAAATTGTTTCATTGTTACCATCCATTGATTTGGCTGCAACGTCTGATGAATTTCTACAATACGTATTCTAGTTTAGGGTGTGATTTCCCTTGATTTGTGAAGTATAGAACAAACCTCTACAGTGAGGAATAAGGTAGAATTCATAAAATTGCTATAGTAGCCCTTCTTTCCAAACACTCTGAACACAGTGATGGGTGGGAGTGCGACAGCACCCTACCTTCATTTTATTCACAAAAAAGGATATTTGCTAAGGGCAGGGTACTTTAAAAGAAGGACTACAATGTACAGCATCATGATTGTCACGGTCCAAGCCAAGCTTGTTTCTCCATCTCTTGAAATATTCCCAGTGTGTTGTAGTGGACAGAGTGATGAGCTAGGACTCTGGAGAACAGGGTTCAAATCCCCACTTGACAGTGGGAACTCACTGGAGAAGTGGAAATGGTAAACTATCTCACCTTGAAAGCCCTAGTAGGGTCTCTATAAGTTGGTTCTGACTCAACAGCACAGAACACACACACACACACACACACACAATATGAGCGGTTAGAGCAGGAGTGGGAAATGTCTGGCCTTCCCGTTTTTAAATTGCTCATCAGCCTTATCACACATGGCTAGTGGGAAAGGAATATGAAGTGCAAAGACCTGGAGATCCAAAGGCTCCTGAGCTTTGGTTTGGAGCAGCGGCCCTTTGTGCTCATATAGTAATCATCGCCAATGTCTGCTTTTTCTTTTTACTGGAAGGCAGGCTGTTCTAGAATCATAGAATCATAGCAAAGTGAAGTTGGAAGGGGCCTACAAGGCCATCAAGTCCAACCCCCTGCTCAATGCAGGAAGACAATCAAAGCATATCTGCCAGGTGGTTATCGAAGTTTTTCTTGAATGCCTCCACTGTTGGAGCACTCACCAACTCCCAAGGCCACTGGTTCCACTGTCGTACTGCTCTAACAGTTAGGAACTTTTTCCTGATATTCAACCAAAATCTGGCTTCCTTTAACTTGAGCCCATTGTTGCATGTCCTTCACTCTGGGATGATCGAGAACAGATCCTGCCCTTCCTCTGTATGACAGCCTTTCAAATATTTGAAAAGTACTATCATATCACCCCTCAGTCTTCTTTTCTCCAGGCTAAACATGCCCAGTTCTTTCAGCCTTTCCTCATAAGGCTTGGTTTTCAGCCCCCTGATCATCCTCGTTGCCCTCCTCTGAACTTGTTCCAGTTTGTTAGCATCCTTCTTGAAGTGTGGTGTCCAGAACTGGTCACGATACTCAAGGTGAGGCCTAACCAGTGCTGAATAGAGGGGAATTAGCACCACGCAGAATTTGGAAACTATACTTTTATTAATGCAGCCTAAAACAGCATTTGCCTTTTTTGTAGCCACATCACAGTGTTGGCTCATATTTAGCTTGTTATCTACGACAATTCCAAGATCCTTCTCGCTCGTAGTTTTGCTGAGCCAGGTATCCCCCATCTTGTAACTGTGCAATTGGTTTCTTTTTCCGAGGTGCAGTACTTTGCACTTATCCCTGTTGAATTTCATTCTGTTGCTTTCAGCCCAGTGCTCCATCCTATCAAGGTCATTTTGAATTTTGTTTCTGTCTTCTAGGGTATTAGCTATTCCACCCAATTTTGTATCATCTGCAAATTTGACAAGCATTCCCTGCACTCCCTCATCCAAGTCATTAATAAAAATATTGAAGAGCACCAGGCCCAGGACTGAGTCTTGGGGTACCCCACTTGTTACCTCCTCCCAGTTAGAGAAGGACCCATTAATCATCACCCTCTGAATACAATTCTGTAGCCAATTGTGTATCCACCTGACATTGAACTATCCAGCCCACACCTAGTTAGTTTGCTAATCAGGAGATCATGGGGCACTTTGTCAAAAGCTTTGCTGAAGTCAAGGTATACTATGTCTACAGCATTCTCTCTGTCTATCAGGTAGGTTAACTGATTAAAAAAAATGAGATCAAATTAGTTTGGCAGGATTTGTTCTTGACAAATCCGTGTTGGCTTCTAGTTATTACTGCACTGTTTTCTAGGTGCTTGCACAATGACCGCTTTACGATCTGTTCCAGAATTTGGCCTGGGATTGATGTCAGGCTGACTGGCCTGTAGTTCCCAGGTTCCTCTTTTTTGCCCTTTTTGAAGATAGGGATAACATTGGCCCTCCTCCAGTCCTCTGGCACCTCATCCGTTTCCCATGATTTCAAGAAAATAATGGATTGTGGTTCTGAGAGTTCTTCAACCAGTTCCTTCAGTACTCTCGGATGCAGTTCATCCGGCTCTGGAGATTTGACCTCGTTCAAGGTGGTAAGGTATTCCTTGACTATTTGTTTATCTATCTCCTGCTGCAATCCTGTTCCCCTCACTTGCACTTCCAATTTGTTTGGAAGTTCATAGTCTGTCTTATGGGAAAAGACTGAACTAAAATAAGAATTGAGCACCTCTGCCTTTTCTTTGTTCTCTGTTATCATTTTTCCATCTCCATTGCGGAGCTGTGCCACTATGTCTTTTGTTTGTCTTTTGCTACTCACATACCCGAAGAATGATTTTTTATTGCCTTTAGTGTCCCTAGCTAACCTCAGCTCATTCTCAGCTTTTGTCCTCCTAATGCCATCCCTGCATTTCCTTGCTACTTGTCTGTACTCATCCTTGGTGGCCTGGCCTTCTTTCTACTTCCTGTACATGTCTTTTTTGGTGTTTAAGTCCTCCCTGAACTTTTTGTGAAGCCACACTGGCCTTTTTTGCCGCCTCCCACCTTTTTTTCTTGTTGGAATTGTTTGTAATTGTGCCTTTAGAATTTCTTCTTTTAGAAGTTCCCACCCTTATTGGACTCCTTTTCTTGTTAGGATCTCCTGCCATGGGATCTTACTTATCCTTGTTCTGAGATGATTAAAACTGACTTTTTAAAAATCCAGCAGAAGTGTGCAGCTACACTCTGCTTTCATTTCCTTTGAAATCAAGAATTCTAGAAGGACATGGTCTCTCTCGCCTAGAATTCTCCTTACTGCCACTTACCCCCACCAAGTCATCTCTGTTGGTCAGAATCAAGTCAAGGGTAGCAAATCCTCTTGTTTGTTTCTCCACTTTTTGTAGGAGAAAATTATCAGCCACATAAGCCAGGAATTTCTTGGAAGGACCATACTTGGCAGAATTTGCCTCCCAACATATATCTGGATAACTGAAATCTCCCATCACTACTACATCGCGTCTCTTTGAAACCCTGCAATTTATTTTTCAAAAGTTTTGTCCGCTTCCTCTCTTTGATTGGGCGGTCGGTAGTAGACTCCAACTACCAAGTTCCTTTTATTTTTGCCTCAATTAGATTGATCCAGATGCTCTCAATGGGACAGCCAATTTCCTCCTGTATTTCTGTATGTTCTACATGAGACAAATGGATGAAAGATGGGTGCTTAAATTAAGGCCAAAAGGATAAGCTGTGTGACCATTGTGAAGGGGAAAATATGTTTATTTAGCAATCTGAAAGTAACTTACTAAATTTACAGTAACAGACCTCCCAATTGCAAAAGTTCAAAAGCAAGTTCCTTAAATGACAGAATAAAGGGTTACAAACTCAGAAACAAAATGTATCTCTTTCTCATGCAACATTGTGTCCAAAGCTAGCACTAAAATGCAAGTCTTACCACTTTTCCAAATGGAGCTCAGTCTTTGGTAAATGTGTAGTGGAAGAGAATTCAGTAATTGGGCAGTCCTGAGGAATTCACACATTTGTGTAGAATTTTTCGTAGGTTGCGGATGGCTTTAAACTATATGAAGCTCAGATTCGCCTGGACCCAATGCAACAGTTTTTATGTTCAATAATCTTGCTTGTGCTTCTCATGCCACATCCCATGGCAGAAGTAAAATAAAATTCTTCACATATTATTGGTCTTCAGCTACTAGTATCATGCATGTAACACCCCTCTAGCCAAGCCCATTTAGCACCACTTCCATCTTTGACCTAGACCCCTTGTTTAAAGAATTAGGTATGGAGTCATTATTTCTAATAAGAAATACTTCACAGTGTTTCTTTATTACTGAGCAACTGCAGCCTGTCCAGGTGTGGTTAGAACTAAGGAATGTTGTTTTACCCACAGCAGGGGGTTTGGACTTGATGGTCCCCAGCTCTACACTTCTGTGGCCAGATTCCTAGAGTTTACATATGCTGGTATAAGTGCAATGGCATTAATTACATTGGCAAATTGCTGCTAGTTAAGGAGTTGCCACTTGTGTGCCAAGCCTGCAATGTGGCAAGGAATACAATCAGTAACCCCTTAAATAACAATTTTCTGCTGTAATTCATGCTGTTGTGCATATGACAGTTATACACAAAGGATATTGGCCAATAATTCTAGGGCAGCTACCAGGTCTCGAGCTTGAAATTAAGGACTGCATCTACCTTTTTGACAGCATTATAAGGAAACAGACTGTTTACATTAAATTCTGTTCTACTACTAGAATATAAAACAAATAAATGTACACACTCCTTTTCATAGTCAGAGATAATAACACAGATGAATGCACATGGATATATAACATTAGTTGCACAGATAGAGATCCCCAGCACTATATAGCCATTATATGCAAGAAGTACAGATTTTAATAATGAGTAGTCACATCTGTGCTGCTCTACTAAATAAAGGACTCACAGAAGTGAAGGATGTCCTTGTTGCCTGGAAGACCATTTCAGAGGGCAGAAACATCCACATCTCTGTCAAGTGTAGTCTTACTTCTGTCCTGTGAGTAGCCAGTAGAACATGTGCCTTCCTCACTGAAGGCTGCTTCAAAGACCTCCTGCACGGTCTGCCGTGCCTTTTCCCTGAACTTTTTCCCCACAAACACATAAAGAAGCGGGTTGATACAGCTGTTGGCATAGGCCAAAACTCTGGAAATGTGGTCCCACAAAGCCAGCACTCCAGAAAACTCTGTGCCTGGAATAGCCAGGAGATATAGCAGCCCAATCACATTGTAAGGAGCCCAACATAGAAAGAAAGTTGCTACTATAAGCAAGATCACCTGCATAGTTTTTCTGCGGAGCTTGGCAAACTGTCTTTTTAACATCCTGTGAGCGATAAGGGCATAGCAGGTTGCCATGATTCCAAAGGGAAGGAAGAAACCAAAGACAGCTCTGGTAATGGTGATGGACACAAAGACCTTTGGTGGTTGGCTATCAGGAAAGTAACCGTAATAGTACATTTCTACTGAATCATTATTGGCAGAGACGTCCATAGAAAAACTGACAGGTGGAACATTTGAATTAGAAGTATTGGGTATGGCAGTATTCATTGGGGTTCTGGGAAATTTAGTAGGGTTGTCAGTGGTTGTCAGTGATGCATCTCTGTTGTTGCCAGCACTGTTTGATATACTAGAAGGTAGAGCATTGGTCTTCTCAGCTGTGTTAAGCATATGGTACTTAGGGTAAGTATCAAGAATTCCATCAGTTAAAGGGTCTTCATTGATTCCACCTGCCATTAAAGTGGGGTGTATCAAAAATAGATTATCAGAAGAAAATGGGCCACCTAGTTCTTTGTCCTCCTGATACTCTTCTCCATACCAGCTGTAGATACATTTGGTGTTGCCAAGTTCATCTATGGATGTCTCACGGTAGAAAAAGGCAGGGCAACACATAATAAAAGCAAGTAGCCAGATGCCACCACATATCAGTGAAGCAAACCGTACCGTTCGGTGGTTTTGACACCAGATGGGCTTCATCACTACCAGACACCTGTCAATACTGATGGTTGTGAGGAGAAAGACACTGGCAAACATGTTTAAAAGAATGGCTGATGGGATAATTTTGCAGAAAAACCAACCGTAAGGCCAGTGGTCATGGAGAGCCAGATGTACAATATTGAAAGGCAGCGACAGACAGCACACAAAGTCAGCCACTGCAAGATGCAGAAACCAAGTTGTATTCACTGACGGCTTCATTTTCAGGGTGACAACCCAGATTACCAAACCATTTCCAGGAAGGCCCAGGAGGAAGATGAGGGAGAAGATAGCCATCAAGCTGATAGATGTGGGAGTATGACGTAACATGAAGGACCCATCAGATTTATATAAACTTTCATTAGCCAGGAATGGAGACATCTTTATTTAAAATAAATGGTGGGAGGAGCCTGAAAAACAACAGTAGTAATGCATTAATTAGATTTGGGGTCTTGGGTGTTCTTCCAATGTGTGAGGCAGCAACCTCAGATGGTGCCTTTGGGAGACCTTAAGGATGGTACAAAGACACTTGGCATAGCACGATTCAAGTGGGGCCCCAACCCCATATGTAAACAATCACTGCTGAACAGAAGCGCTAATATACTCTTGAATAATAACTATTATCATTTGCTATTAAGTCCATCCCTTTTGCTGACCCTCCCAGAGCCTTCTAGGATTTATTTTCATAATCCTCATCCAGAAGAACTTCCTACAGGTGGATTGCTCAACTGCATACCTACCTTGACACCAGCTCCCTCATCGCACTGGTCCATGCTCTTGTAATCTCAAAAACAGATTACTGCAATGCACTCTACATGAGGCTGCCCCTCAGACTGATACAGAAGCTTCAACAAGTCCAGAATATGGCTGCCAGGTTAGTAAGGGGAATAAATAAATAACACCACATTTCTCTGACCCTGGCCGACCTACACTGGCTTCCTGTATATACTTCTGTATCAGTTTCAAGGTGATGGCCTAAATGGTTTGGGATCTTGTTTCATGGCAGAATGCCTACTCCTGGTTGGGAATGCCTGTCCTGCTTGTTCCTCCCAGGCTGGATGGCTGAGGGAGTTAACTCCAAGAGAGGGCCCAGAAGGAGAGAACAAGGAACCAGGCCTTCTCAGTGGTTGCACTCGCCTCTGGAATGAGTTGCCAGCTGAAATTCGCCTGGCCTCCTCCTTGGCATCTTTCAAGAAACTGGTAAAAACACACCTGTTTTGTCAGGCTTTTCAATATCTGCCAATCTAAGAATTTGCTGACATCAGCCTTTTATTGTACTGCTGCCAATTGTTAACCTGTTTAATATTTATTTAATTTATTTAATTTTGTTGTAATTGTGTTGTTCTCATGTCATGTTATTGTAAATTTTCCAGAGTGACCATTGGTTAGATGGGCAGTATATATATATATATTTAAACGAACCAACCAACCAACAAACCCACCCCACCCCACCCTCCTGGATTTTGCCTCTTGTTAATTAATGACAGAAATTAGCATTTGGGGTTTCTTCTTCAGGCAACGAAATACTTTGGGCTAGTGCCTGGCAGGTACCCTTTATATGCTCAGATGATGTTGATGTCACTTTTAATCACCTATTGGCCTTTTAAAGTGGAAAGTTTACAAGAGGTGTGGTGAGGAACAAAGGAGAAGAGCCCACAGGCCATGGAAAGATTCTGAATGACTCACTTCATTATTTCATAAAGTTAATGTATATGGGTGTTACCCTGTTCTCCAGTGGTCAGAATTCTGTTTCTTGATTCAGTCAAAATTCAAATAATAAAAGTGATGATAAGTGTCTGGAAGAAAGTTTTCTGCAGTACCCTAGGTCAGGCCAGAAATCATGGCATTCCAGTCCAAAAGTTGTGTATGCATATCTATGCACATGCTCCCCACCTCCAGTCAGGATTCAGTAAACTTTAGAATGCCAAACCTGGACAGGTTTTTGAGTACTTGGCTGATTATAGTTTCTGACTATTGGTTTGTGTGAGTTGGAGGGTGTGCAGTCTTTCTTACCCCTTAAAAGCCATATAATTAATTCATTTCAGATGGAGAATCTGGTGATATATTCATGTTATGTAAGTTTAGCCTTACTTCTTCTATGCCCCTTGTTACTCCCATTGTATGAATGAACATGGGGAGCGTCACAGCTGCATTGGTCCAGCTCAAAACCTCTTGGCTCCTGGGGAAGAAAATTCAAGTGATAATGCTCTGCCACTATCTTGGTATATGCACTGTCAGATTTCACTGAGAAAGTCTTCACAGCTTTGTGCAGACTCCCTATTGCACACAACTGGCAAGGAATTTATTTGTAGTCTCAGAAGATTTTGCATCTTTTTTAATTTATTAACAACCCCTTTCCCTGGATATGCCTTTGATATCTTTCATGAATTGAATGTTCAGAAATAAATCTTTTCTAAAATTTATTTAGGAAGCAAATATATATATCTATAAAGCTCAAAGTTGCAGGCATATATTGGTATAAAATATGTAAAATGGATGAGAATATACTTAAATCTACAGTCTTCTTAGACAAAACTTCAGTCCATATACATAGACGGTATTTAATCTAAAATGAATAACTGTGTGACTAACCAAAACAGTATCTTCTATACCAGGGGTCTCCAAACTATGGCCTGCAGGCCACATCCGGCCTGCGTTGCCGTTTTGTCCAGTCCGTTCCCTTTAGCCAATGTGTGCGTGGGGGGCATCCATCTGTGTGTGTGTGGGTGTGGCGGTACGTGTGTGCGGGCAGGCGTGTGAGCATGGGGCATGCATGTGTGTGTTCTTGCATGGGGCGGGTGGGGCTGTGTGTGTGCATGCGTGTGCGTGGAGGCGGGTGGGTGCATGCGTGTGTACGTGCGCATCCACACATACATTCCTGTTCCTTCGGCCCTCAAAAACTTTGAAAATATCTGGTGTGGCCCTCACTGTGAAAAGTTTGGAGACCACTGTTCTATACTATAGCTTAAAACTTAAAATTAATAATCAAAGGACACAGTGTTTAAAATACATTCTTAATGTCTAAAAAAGAAAAACACATAAAAGACACTTTAAAAAGTTACTTCAAATCTATTTGGTTAAGTATTTTCAAATATTATAAAAGCATGACATAGCAGAGTATAAGGCATTTCTAAATAAGACACATCTTATTAAGTAATTCTTCCCGAATCCTGGCAGAGATTTTCTCCCCCTTCAATGAAAAACAAAGTCTGTGTCTTTCTCTGTTCTCAAACATTGTATAATCTCCTTGTATTTATATACCTCATTTTGTGCAAGGTCAAAACAATCTTTTGTCAAAGTCTGGATCTTTTAACTTCTGAGAAATCCAGAAGTTGAAGGCCACAACATCTGATCATCTCAGATGAAGCACAGCTCAAAGCTTGAGGATTCCAGCTGCTGGGGATTTCAAGGTCTGGGCAAAATCTCTTCTCCCTAGAGCAATACCAGCTAGTACTTGTTAGTATAATACAATACAAATGTTTCTCACTATATATTCATTTATACTCTCTTCTTTCAATAAAATGTTTCTCAATAAAATAATAGAAATAATGTTTCTATTATTTTCACCCACCATATTTTTTTAATTAAAATTAACCATTAACAATTCATAGTTATTGCCTACATGAGAGTGCACCCATGATCTTGTGCTGGGAGAGGAAATCAATATTCTATGATGCAATTCTAAAAATGGGGGCAGCCCAAAAAATAAATAAATTTTTAATAGGGCTTGTGCTCAGTACCATTCACTGTTGTTGAAAAACAACCATGACAGTTTGCTCTGTGTTTGGGTAAGGAGTGGTTAACTGATGAAACAAGGCTTCGGCTTTTGAGATTTTCACTTGCTTGGTTCTCTTTGTGAATGGTAGTGAGCTCAAGAGGGTATCCTGTAGACCTGGGGTGTCCAAACTATGGCCTGCGGGCCACATCCGGCCCACCTTGCCGTTTTATCCGGTTTGTTCATTTCAGCCCGTATCCGTGCGCATATGGAGGGGTGGGCGTCCGGGAGGGTGGGGTGCATGTGTGTGTGCTTCTGTCCGTGTGGGCGGGCAGATGTCCGTGCGGATGGGGGTGCGGGCATGTGGACATCTGTGCAGGCAGGGTTGTGCAGGCAGGGGGTGCGGGTGGGCGGACGTCTGTGTGGGCGTGTGGCCATGCACGTTCCTTTGGCCCTCAAAAATGGGGAAAATATATGATGTGGCTCTCACTCTCAAAAGTTTGGAGACCCCTGCTGTAGACCACCATGACTGCTGCCATTGGTGTTGACAGCATTCAGGCTGCCCTTCACTGTATATAGCTTGGTATCCTTTTTCCTGCTGGCAACACAGGCACAATACTGTGCATCAAAATCAGGCCATTTCTTGATATTTTGAATCACCTGTACAAAAGCAAAATACCCACATTCATAAAACAGAGGTATTTTGAAAAATTGAATCCTTTTTAAAAATGAGTAGTAATTACCACAGTTTCGCACCTGAAGTGGCTATCTCAATTCTGCATGAAGATGGATATGGCCTAATCCCTCTACCTCGAACTAGCCTTTCTTTCTTCTGCCTGCACTCTCATCCTATATAAGAACAACTCTCCTTCTTATGTGGCTCATCCTCCTTTCCCATCATTCATCTCAGCCACATAAATATAATATTATTTGCCAACGTGATTAGTAGGTTGTCTTTGCATTTCCTCCTAACCTGAAAACAGGTCACCATGAACTTTATGGACATCCCAAACAGAGAGTTAACTATACCCACTCATCCATATAGGAATTCTCTCAGGTATTATGTTCCTGAAAAAGCTCTGGATTGCACATGGTCTTTCTCGATGATTAATACTATTTAGTCAGCACATTAATTCAAGCCATACCTTAAGGAAAGGCTTTTCTTCAAAAATGTAGAAATGCCTTTCAATTATAACTTTAGCTTAGTTTTTCTTTCCTGTGAAAATGCTGTGGTTCCCCTTGTGACAGAGAGAACATGTGAACAAAAAGCATTTTTGTCTCTTGTATATTTTTATGGCTTGTGTAATTTTTCCAATTACAACTGATGTGTCAGCAATACAGCAGTAGCAATTTTGTGGTAAGTAATAATAAGAGCCATCCCAAACATGATGGTATTAAAGAAATTTATAGCTGTTTTGTTTGTATGTTTCTGAGTCTGGCTATTGTCAACATTTGTTCTGGTCCTCTGCAACTGAGAGGGCTGAAACATGAATCTTTTAATAAGTTTAATTTCTTTGTCTTCTTTTTTCAGGTCTAACTACTGCACATGTTACTTTTGTAACAGATATATTGCTGTTTACCTGTTAAAACTGTAATGCTTTAAGTCAGAGAATATTCTTTTCAAAAAACTGCACATGTAAAACACACTAAAAAAAATGCAAGGGTGAGAACTGACCAATAATTGCATTGCATATGTGTGCTTATTTGAGAAGGAAGAGTAAACATTAAAAAAGACCAAGTTAGCACCATGAGGTCACTGAATGGATGATGTGCAGGATGATCTCTAAAGGCAATAAGAAATAAAGAGGTAAGGCAATCCTCTACTTCTAGCCTAATTAAATGAAGCCTAGGAAAAACGTTACTACCAGTGTAACCGGTCATCACTCCACATGCTAAAAGGCAAAGATGGACATAACATTCAATATACTAATCTACCCTATACATAACTAAAGCAATATTAAACTAAATGACTGTGCGAGACTTTAAATCTGTGCACATTTTATACTATTGAAAAAGGAGTGCATTTTCTTCCTCTTCAGTAATTTACAAAACCAACCCATTTAAAAAAGCCACTATTATAATTCCACATTAGAAAGTGAAACCTAAAAAGACTGCAGTTCACTTTTGCTTGGCTACCTACATCAGTGCCCACTCCTGACCATCACTCTCTCTGATGTCCTACTAATCCTTGGTTCTAACCAAGGATCTTGAAGGGGAGAGTTCTGTTGAGATGAATTTAGACAACCAAAACTCCTCCTCAGTCCTTTGTATTTGCACACACATTATTCTCCTCTCTTACATGCTGTCTTCCTCTCCCAATTCTGCTACCTAGAGTTGCCAACATTTGCTTCAGCAATGTGAAGAGTTCAGCCTTTCACCATACAGGTGGACCAGACTAACAGAGTACATAGAGGTAAGTGGCAAGCACCGTAATTCTGAGCCAACTGGCTCATTGAAACCAGAGCAGTCTACTCCATCAAATGTTGGCTCTCGGATGGAGGGTCAAAGTCTTTAGCAGCCTGGGATCCAAATGATATTTCAAAAAGCTTGCAACCTGAACTGGGTATGCTGTTTCAATGCTGTTCAGAACAGCATTGGAAAAGAGTTCACTAATATTTGTAATAATTTGTAGTCCCTTAAAAAACACTTTTAGGTTCTGAGTATGATTAGGTCACACATAATAGAAATCCAAATATAATATAAGCCTATGTGCTGCATACCTATACAGCAATTTGTTCTTATTAGTTTTCAATGGATCCTATTTTCTCTGCTTTTGCTTCCTCCAGAAACCCAATTCCTCCTCCTAAATTGAAGCAGGACTGAAGTTTGCTTCAGCATAGATTTTGACTTGTCGGAAAAAAAAGGATGAACATGGTCCAGAACAAAGTTCTTTCTACTTATTCTGAACAGACCCTCCTTAATATGAATAATGTCTGATTGCAGGGAATCCCCCTGATTCTAATTTTTTTCCTCCAAATCTAGGCCACTGCTTACATCTGCCAGCCATCTCAATCTTCTCAGAGACATCAAACATGCACTCTTACCTCCTCAGGTTAAGGGTAGCCTGCAACTTTGCTGCTCTTTATGCTTGGCTAGGATTCCAGAAGTGCTAGAAGCTGCCACAGTCTCTCTCTCACCAGCTCATTCTGTCTCAGTGGGACAAAGACAAGGAAAGGGGAAGAGCCAGCTACAGGCAGGAAATGATAGATTGCACCCCTAAGCACTTATACTTGCTTATTTAGTTGGTTTGAACAGGGTTGTTTCTCCCAGAAGTTGCCTAAACTTTAACAGTATATTAGTTTACTTTAAGAAACAAAACAATGGGAATTGGCTGGCAGAAGACAAGATGTTTCCTTCAGCCAAATATCCTAAGTAATGAAGAGGCCACAACTGCAGCACGATAAAATCCAGTTTACAGTAAGATGGCAATTCTCAACAAGAGGAACCACTCACTGTATACCATTAATAAGTAGCCAAGCCCCATCGTTATAATGAACACCAGGGGTTTCTAAATGGGGGTCAAGAGAAGTGTGGCGTTTCAAGACAAGTCATAATAATAATAATTTTAGAACTCCAGAGCTGGAAGGGACCCTATGGATCATCAAGTCCAGCCCCTGTCAAGGAGGAACAGTGAGGAATCGAACGGCCAACCTAAACTACTGAGCTATCAAGTGGAATTCAGGACAACTGCAATCCTATTTTGTGTTTCCATAAGCAGGGATGGTTTCTGGGGATGCCAATGTGGAGTCATGTGAAAATTGGTCAAGCTTGTTATCTTCCTATTACTGTTCTGGCTGAGATATGCAAGGTGCATCTCTTCCATGGGTGGCTTCTTCCGGCCTACTTGATGCATTTCCCATTCTGTATAGGTAATTCAATTGTTAAAAAAAACTCTGGTTCATGAATATGGGATACTATGCTTCTGAAGCCAGGAAATGGCCCAATATTGCTGCAAAATAACATGCCCACATTGCCAGCAGGAAAAAGGATGCCAAGCTTTACATAGCAGTCAATGGCAGCAGTCAAGATGGTCTACAGCAGTGGTCCCCAACCTTTTCCAAACTGCGGACCAGTTGGGGGGGCGGGGTGTTTGGGCAGGGTCCGTGTGCGGGTGGGTGGAGCACCTGTGTGTGTGTGCGTGGGTGGGCGGGGGCACCCGTGTGTGCATGTGGGGGGTGTGCATGTGTGTGTGCATGTGTGGAGGGTGGCATGTGGGGGGGCGGGAGAGCTGTCTCCGCTGCCCGGTCTTGCCAAGGCCATGGCCTGGTACCGGGTTGCGGGCCGGGGGTTGGGGAACCCGAGTCTACAGGATACCCTCTTCTGCTCACTACCATTCACAACATGCACTCTTGAAAAAAGTGTTGAAAAACAGCCCTGACCATTGCTTTGTGTTTGGGTGAAAAATGGTTAATTGATTATTCCCCATACATTTTCACAAATACATGAAAAACCTGAAATTGGCCAATTTTACCATAAAATCTACAACACTTTCTTAGATAGTTGAAATTCTGTTAATAAAAACAACAGTCATTATGTGCTTTCTGTTTCATTAATTTAAAAATTCAGTGTGAAAAACAGCAGCATTCTTGAATGAACACAAAATCAATTGAGTCAAATATTTTGACTCCAACTCCAAGAATCCCCACCCAGCATAGCCAGTGGTTGAGAATTACAGGTATTATAACTCCAGTACATATGGAGAGCCAAAAGCCTCTCACTCCTGAATTAAAATAACATTAACCTTTGTGCCAATGACATAGCCAAGAAAGATCTCATAACGTCTTGACATACAGCACTTCTAAGGATGTTTCAAGTCAGATGATCTCTGGGAAGAAGAAGTTGATGGTTAAGCCAAAGAAAGATGAATGGTATCTGCTTATGGGTATCCTTGAAAAACAAAATTTTTGATTCTTTGAATGTATTTTCTAACAGAATAGGCAAGCTCTGAGGGCTGGGAACCCTTATTTCCCATCCACCCCCAGTGTTTGGTGGACTGCACAACAACTTCTCAATTTTTCATGTCTCCCAGAAATCTTGGGAGAACCATTTGCCATTTAAATGCAACACATGCACTCTGGCTAGTCAGAAGTAGGAAGTGACAGGCTTTTTTTTTTTTCCCTTACATTTTTATCCCGCCCATCTAATCATTTTGACTACTCTGGGCGGCGTACATCAGTGTACTGATGAACAATTAAAAAATATCAGCAATATTCGAAATAAAAATAATCATTCAAGATGGAACTAAATCAAATTAAATCAACAATCAAATCAAATAATGCCTGGCTTGTCACTTCCAGTTTTTTGAAAAGGCTAACTCTGGATTAAATGAGGCCTGAAGGCAAAATTATATTTTAAATGGCATATTTCATCCCTTATAGATTTTACGGTGAAATTGGGGGGAAGGGACCACACACTGGGGGCTGAGAGAATGAGGGAAGGGCCTCCTGGATGATCTTAAAAAGAAGATGGAGTAGGGTGTCATCAGCACACTGGTGATATCAGACCACAACATTCTGGACAACCTCTTTCAGTTTTTTCATGTATTTGTGAAATGGTGTGGGGAATCATGAAACCCTGAGACACTCCACAGGCTAGTGGTCAAGGTGTTGAACAGGAGTCCCCCAGCACCACTACCATTCACAGTGACACCACACAAGGGAAAATCCCAGAAGCTGACTCCTTTTTTCATCAATTAACAATTTTTCACCCAAACATAAAGCAATGGTCAGGGCTGTTTTTCAACAAGTGTGAATGGTAGTGAGCAGAAGAAGGAATCATGTAGACCATCTTGACTGCTGCCATTGGTGTTGTCAACATTCAGGCTGCCCTTTGCTATGTAAAGCTTGGCATCCTTTTTCCTGCTGACAATGTGGGCATGATATTTTGCAGCAATATTGGGCCATTTCCTGGCTTTTTGAACCGTGGGTACAGAAGCACAGTATCCCATACTCATACACAAGGTTTTTTTTTAAAGAATTGAGTTTTCTGGCTTTTTAAAATGGGAATTTAAATATACATACGCTACCCAGAAATCCAATCTGGAATTTCCCTCATATAGAATTACCCAGTGGTAGAGGATTCCAGAAGATGAGTACATGATCTGTCCTATGGTTACTGGGAAAAGAAAAAAGTGAGAACTGCTTGGGTGTGGCTATATTCCCTCTATGCCAAAATATTTTGAAGGGCTATCTTGGACTTAATGAAAAGGTGAAGCAAAGGTTTGAGTAGGTACAACACATACAATGGAGAAACATACATACTAGAGATGGGCACAAACCTCAGTTTGGAGGTTTGTGACATTTTGTCGCCGTGGCACCACAGGTGCTATGCATTCACTTCCCCCATCTCTGCTGGCTTCCCCACTCACCAACTGGTGCACACTGCTTTTCTCCTGCTCTTCATGTGATCGTCCAGTTGCAGTAGGAGCATGGACTTCCCTTCTCCACCTCCTCCAGCAGCTGCCCACTCAAATGAGGAGGAGAGGCAGGGATTCCTGCACCACTGTCTTGTGATTATTAAAAAAAGGCAGTGATTTCAGAAGTTTTAGGGGTTAAAAAGCAGTAATTGAAGGGTCTGAATTAGAGTCTTTATTCCTGTGGATGAAGAAAAAGAGGTTAAAATGGAGGTTTTTCTCCCTAGTTTGCAAATTTTGTCTTATCTACGTTTTTCATCTCTTTCCTATTAGCTGATGAATTTGTCGCAGGGGTAAAACGGTGCTACCTTTAAAAAATCACAACCCAAAAACTATTTGCCAAAACATCCCCAAATTTGGCACCAAGTAAGAGCAGACTTTTAGCTACATCTGTGCCAAATGTGGTGCTGATCTGATCCAGTTTCATAGTTATGATTTTTTGTTTGGGGCACCCCATTTTTTTTATTTTGCTCATAGAATCTTGTTTACTGTGCTTATGCAGAATAAATGGCATGACTACCATCGTGCCATAACAACTGGTGCCATTTCCATCTTATCAGACCTGAAGCCATATTGCTATAAACCTAACTAATATGTCTCATCTAGGAACCCTAGAGGTGAGGGGCCACTACACACTCTAGCACCTTGCCCAGGAATGTTGGACACTGGCTGGTAACTTTCCAATATGATGGTATTCAGGATGAGCTGTTTCCCCAAAAGATCTACCACAGTCTCTTCCAGTCCTTGCTGCAGAGAGGCATTTGCTATTTACTTTACTCATATAGTTAGTCTTGTCTGGCCACTGATAGAGCCTTAAAGGGCAAGATCTAGCATAAAGATGGTAGTTCTTATCTCTCCAAGAATACTGTGTAAATCCAAAGACTGTAGAAATTGAAAGGTATCCAAATAATTGGGCAAGCAGGAGCCAAAGCTCCTCCCATGATTATTGTAGCAACTACAGTGTCCGAGTCAGAAGAGTTCACAGGGGGTTATCAAGGAGTTTGTGTTGCCAACTCACAGGCCAGAGTGTAATGGCCCTTTCACCTCTGTGCATGAAAAAAATCTCCCCTGGATAACTCTGTGGATAAAATGATGGTAAGAAATAATAATGTATTTGCTATCAGCTCCACCACAGCCTAGGCCTTTAAATGGGATCTAGTCCATGTTTGGTAGGACTCATTCTTAATTTTTCTCCATTACTGCTCGACTTGCTGTCATCCCACCCATTTCATTCTTACCAACACTCTAGAAAACTTTTTTGTGGAGGAAAATTAGGAAGGTGTCTCCTGAAAGATAGACACCAGTGAGCCATCAGAAAACCTTCTGGAGGGGTCTTTTGGGGCAGATCATTTAGCCCCTACCACCACTGGAGTGATTCTGAGTCATACTGGATCTAAATTCCACCTGGTACTGATTTGTTCATGACAATGGGACTGTAACAGAATATCTCTATATCAAGATCACCACCCTCCTACCCAAAATGGAAAACACAGGTGTCATTGCTTTTTGTGGACAACCAGAGCTAAACATTTACATACCAGGATTTCTTAATGTTAAGATTTTCTTGCTTGATCCAGTTTTATTAGTGCTGATAGCTATACAAAACTTTTCTTTTAACAGTTTCTCCCACGTAATGTTTGCAATTATTAATAGAAATAATCATGGAAATAAGATTAAACTATGTTCAACTAATTGCAAGAAGTAAATGATTTTTTTAACATAACAGGCACAGCCTGAATTTCACTTTGAGGCATTGTTCAATACAAGTGCTAAAGAAATCAATTTTGATTGTGATAATTTGTTTCACAGAAGTTCCAGAATCTTTTGTCAGTTGTATATTTTAAAATGATTGACACTTGATTGTCAATATTAACAATTTTAGAGATCTTCTGTCCAAATTCTTCACACATACAGCTTCTTTTAAAAAAAGTTTATTAACTACAACAACTAATAAACATTAAATCATCTAGTAAACAAAACTAAAAGAAAAGAAGAAACAAACTACATTCACAGTGCATCCACCACCAGGACCATTAGGGAGTAACTGCTTAAACAATTTACCCTTCTGGGGCCCCCTTCCCCTTCCAAAATTTATAGACTCATGCATTAAACTCTGTGCCTTCCCCTTTATCAATAAATTATCCCCTTATATTTGCAAACATATCTTTAGTAATTATCACCTTCTTAACTTTTATACTACATGCAAGTTTATTATTATTATTTAATAATAATAATAATAATAATAATAATAATAATAACAATAACAATAATAATAATAATAATAAAGGTAAAGGTAAAGGTTCCCCTTGACAATTTTTGTCCAGTCGTGTTCGACTCTAGGGGGCGGTGCTCATCCCCGTTTCCAAGCCATAGAGCCAGCGTTTGTCCGAAGACAATCTTCCGCGGTCACATGGCCAGTGCGACTTAGACACGGAACGCTGTTACCCTATTTATCTACTCGCATTTGCATGCTTTCGAACCGCTAGGTTGGCGGGAGCTGGGACAAGCGACGGGAGCTCACTCCGTCACGTGGACTCGATCTTACAGCTGAAGATCTACAGACCTTACAGCACAGAGGCTTCTGCGGTTTAACCCACAGCGCCACCACGTCCCGGAAAATAATAATAATAATAATAAACTGCTATATCCCAGACTTCTGAAGGGTGCGAGGACTAATTCCTGGCCATTAACCTGTCTCTGATATATTGATCAATTAACCAGAGGCAAGGATGTTTGTTTATTTTCAGCTGAAAGCAAGCAAATAGATGCAACTTCGCCCACCAAACATGCGGAGAAGAAGCATACTGCTGATACAAAGTATAAATTTTTATAAGTTCAACATGAAAGGGGTGGCAAAACGGGGAGAGGAGAAGGCGGGGGGGAAAGAGGAGGTTCTGCAGGTGTCCAGCTGTTGACAACAATTCATTCTACCCAGTTCCGTGCTAGGCACCCGTCTCTTCAAGGATGAATTCCTAATTAGTTGCAAAGTGAAAGGAATTCAAGCAGCCTCCCTCCTTTGTTCATTTAAGCAAAAACCCTTAATATAACTGGTTCACACATTTATTTAGCAAAGCGAATTACAGAAGGCAAGATGGCTACGGTTAGGCTAAGTTATATATATGATCTGTTGATTTGACCTCTTAACTTCTCTATAGCGATCACTTTTATATTGTGAGCTGATTTCCACTTCATAAGAATATTCAATCTTGCTGCTTTTAACAGATTAGAATTAGTTCTCTCACCATCCACTTATCTGTCTCCTTTTTGAATAGTGATAAAAACGCTACTCATACAGCTCCTAATGCTTCCTGTCTGACTTCCACCAAAATTGGGTAGAATAGCTAATGCCCTGGAAGACAGGAACAAAATTCAAAATGATCTTGATAGGCTTGAGCACTGGGCTGAAAACAACAGAATGAAATTCAACAGGGTTAAGTGTGAAGTTCTACACCTAGGGGGAAAAACCCCCCAAAACACAGTTACAAGATAGGGGACACTTGCGGAGTATTACTTGGTCAGTAATACTATGAGTGAGAAGGATCTTGGAATTGTTGTAGATCTCAAGCTGAATATGAGTCAACAGTGTGATGTGGCTACAAAAAAGGCCAATGCTGTTTTAGAATGCATTAATAGAAGTGTAGTCTCCAAATCCCATGAAGTACTAGTCTCCCTCTAGTCAGCACTGGTTAGGCCTCATCTTGAGTACTGTGTCCAGTTCTGGACACCACACTTCAAGAAGGATGCTGACAAATTGGAAGAAGCTCAGGGGAGGGCAACAAAGATTACTAGGGGACTGGAAACCAAGCCTATCACGTTCCCGCCTGTCACTTGGTTGTTTCAATAATCACAGGGCACAAGCTATGTGTCATGTCACTGCCACCAGTTGATTACAGCAATATTGTTTATCATTAATCACAGAGGTCCAGGCAATGTGTCATTTTAAAAAGAACCAAATAGAAACTGTTTATTATTACAGATGATGAAGGTATAATCAATGTCGTTAACTCTTAACAAAACATCCTTCTTCATACACTCTCAACTGCCAACCCTCTCTCTCTCCTCCAAACTATCAATTCACCCAATCCTCCAATCTCCAAAAACACCAGTCCTCTAATCTCCAAACTCCAATCTCCAATCTCACTCTCTACTCCCCCTGCAGAGACACTCATATATCGTGACTCCGCCTCTCCAGCACTCCAATTGGTCCATGCAAATAGCATATTAATATTCATGACCTGGGCGGATGCCACACTCCTCCCCCCTTAATAAGTTTGTGATAAAGGGGAAACTTAATGGTTTGCCCTCATAAACAAACGAAAATACCTGGAAGACTACAAATATTAACCTCTTACATTACTTACATTACTAAGGATATATAACTTACATTAATAAGGATTACATTACATTACTCTTACATTACTTTTTGTTGTTGTCTAGTCGTTAAGTCATGTCCGACTCTTCGTGACCCATGGACCAGAGCACGCCAGGCCCTCCTGTCTTCCACTGCCTCCCGGAGTTTGGTCAAATTCATAGCTTCAGTGACACTGTCCATCCATCTCGTCCTCTGTCATCCCCTTCTCCTCTTGCCTTCACATTTTCCCAACATCAGAGTCTTTTCCAGGGAGTCTTCTCTTCTCATGAGATGGCCAAAGTATTGGAGCCTCAGCTTCAGGATCTGTCTTTCCAGTGAGCACTCAGGGTTGATTTCCCTCAAAATGGATAGGTTTGTTCTCTTTGCAGTCCCGGGGACTCTCAAGAGTCTCCTCCAGCACCACAATTCAAAAGCATCAATTCTTCGGCGGTCAGCCTTCTTTATGGTCCAGCTCTCACTTCCATACATCGCTACTGGAAAAACCATAGCTTTGACTATGCGGACCTTTGTCGGCAAGGTGATGTCTCTGCTTTTTAAGATGCTGTCTAGGTTTGTCATCGCTTTCCTCCCCAGAAGCAGGCGTCTTTTAATTTCGTGGCTGCTGTCACCCTCTGCAGTGATCGTGGAGCCCAGGAAGGTAAACTCTGTCACTGCCTCCATATCTTCCCCTTCTATTTGCCAGGAGGTGATGGGGCCCGTGGCCATGATCTTAGTTTTTTTGATGTTGAGCTTCAGACCATTTTTTGCGCTCTCCTCTTTCACTCTCATTAAGAGGTTCTTTAATTCCTCCTCACTTTCTGCCATCAGAGTGGAATCACCTGCATATCTGAGGTTGTTGATATTTCTTCCAGCAATCTTAATTCCGGTTTGGGATTCATCCAGTCCAGCCTTTCGCATGACGTATTCTGCATATAAGTTAAATAAGCAGGGGGACAATATACAGCCTTGTCGTACTCCTTTCCCAATTTTGAACCAATCAGTTATTCCATATCCAGTTCTAACTGTTGCTTCCTGTCCCACATATAGATTTCTCAGGAGATGGATAAGGTGGTCAGGCACTCCCATTTCTTTAAGAACTTGCCATAGTTTGCTGTGGTCCACACAGTCAAAGGCTTTTGCGTAGTCAATGAAGCAGAAGTAGATGTTTTTCTGGAACTCTCTGGCTTTCTCCATAATCCAGCGCATGTTAGCAATTTGGTCTCTAGTTCCTCTGCCCCTTCGAAATCCAGCTTGTACTTCTGGGAGTTCTCGGTCCACATACTGCTGAAGCCTGCCTTGGAGGATTTTGAGCATAACCTTGCTAGCGTGTGAAATGAGTGCAATTGTACGGTAGTTGGAGCATTCTTTAGCACTTCCCTTCTTTGGGATTGGGATGTAGACTGATCTTGGATGGGATGGATTGGGATGTAGACAAAAATCTTGTATTACTGCTATATTATTTTTATTCTTTTTTATAGAAGACGCTTTAGCTAATAACTTGGAGTTCCTGTTACTAAATTTTAAAAAATCTCTTTTTAGATAAATTAAGTTTCTTTGTACCTTTTCCAGATAAATCCCTTCCAGTTCCTTCCTCTTTGCTTGTAATTCTATTATAGCTTTCTTATCTCTAGTTCTTATAACTATTTTTTCTAATTCCTTTATATTATCTTCTAAGTCCTGTATTCTTTCCCCCCACTTTTTTTTAAGTATATGACACTTTACATGCATACCCTCTTGTCACAGACTTCATAGTGTCCCAGATTATCTTAGGTTGACCTCCTCCCTTCTCATTTATTTCCCATGTCTCTTCTAAATCTTTTTGAAATTTTTCAATCAGGTTTGGATGCCGAAAATTATTCATATCAATTTTCCACCTTACTGCCTCCTTATAATCACATTTAAACATAAATTCCATATTCATTCTGGTATGATCCGATATTTGGATGACCAATGGCTGTATCATCTACCCTTGGCAGTAAATCTTTAGAGACAAATATATAATCTATTCTTGAATATGTATTATGCACCTGTGAGTGGAAGGAGAACTTTCTTTCTTCACCCTTTAATTCTCTCCAAACATCTTTCAAATCTGTTTTATTAATAAATCTATTTAATATTGTACATTTAATTTTCCCTTCCCCAATTTGCAACATTGATTTATCCTTCTTCATATCCATTACCATGTTAAAATCTCCTGCTAATATCACGAAACCTTTCCTCAATTTATCCAACCTTCTCACTATATTTTCAAAAAATTCCTCCTGTCTCTCATTGGGTGCATAAACATTTACAAGTGTAATGTCTTCTCCTTTTATTTTACCTTGCAATATCAAATATCTGCCTTGAGTATCCTTTTCCATTTTTTCAATTTTAAATTCACATTTTTGATATTAATATTGCTACTCCCCGAGATTTTGAAGTCCCAAACAATTTTTCATAAATTTGAATCCATTTGCCCTTCAATTCATTAAAACCCTCCTTTTTTGATGAGTTTCAAAGAATACAATATCCATATTACTTTTATTCAATGCATTTTGTATCCTAGCCCTCTCCGTGTTAGAACCCAGGCCTTTCACATTCCATGTTGAAAATCTTAAGTGTTTAACCATTCTCTAGTTAATTTTTTTAAAAAATTAATACTAGTCCTGATTTGTGATTGCCAACTATAGTGCTCCCCCAATAATTTTTTTAAAAAAACCTTGAATTCCTATTGAATTCTTCTACCACCCCCTTCCCCACTACTACTTTTCTTCCCCCCATCTTCTATCAGATTCTTCTGGTCTCTTCTACAGACCCTGGGGGGGGGGGAATGTGTCTGGTCCTCCTGGCCGCCACTCTCTCCCTGTCTCACTCTATTATATTATATGAACCCCATTTTACCACAAGCATATCCATAACTACTTTTTTTTCATATATCTGTGTTTAAATATTCATATATAAATTTATTCATATCAGGTATATAAGTATCTATAATGTTTTTGTTTTTTATGTTTTTCTTCCCAGAATTCTCCCAATTTTTTTTTCCAGTAGAAATCTTATTTACTCTTCTATTACCGGTCTCCCCATTTTATAATCCTTTTATCTCATTTTCTTCCCGATTTTCCCTCCTTTTTTATATATATATTCCTCCTCTGAATTTATAATTAACCATCACTGGGTACCTCCTTAGATACCTCCTTCTTCTTCCAATATTACTATACTCACCTTTTCCTGGATTCACCCCTTATTATTTTATCCCATTATATTATACAATACAATTACCAGAACGTCTCCTTTTGCATCAAATGAAATTTTACATTAAAGCTATTATCTCTTATTCTCTTGATTTTCCTCTTCCTTTGCCCTTCCTCGGTTGTTTTGGTTCCACTCCTTGTTTTTCCTGTTCTTCTTTTTCCTTATTGCCATCAATCGAGTCTCGCTCCATCCCTTCCTCTTCATCTGACTCCTGACTTTGCCCTAGGCCCTCCACCGTCTTCATTTGCTCCTCCCACTCTTCTTTTGTTAAAATTCCAGAGTCCTTTAAAAGATCCAAAGCCATTGGTACTGATGTAACCTCATGAAATTTTCCATTGTAATGCACCTTTAAAAACACTGGGTAACCCCAACTATATTTGACACTTTTCTTTTTGAAGGATCGAAGTAATAACCTGCATTTGTCTTCTAAATACCATAGTTTCATTACAATAATCATTAAACACTGGAATTGGGTTTCCCTCAAATACCAAATTCCCTGGATTCTCTCTTAAAATTTTCATCAGTTCCTCTTTTTTTCTAAGGCTTGAAAATCTAATCAGAATATGGCGAGGCTGTCCTCTGCATCTTGAACCAACTCTATGTATTTTATCCAAATCATAAACAGTCCAGTCTATTTTTGGTGCCATCTTTTTCAGCCAGGCTAGGGCTAGTTCAGTTAAGTCCTTCTTTTTGGAGCCCAAATCCGGAATTCCTTTCAATCTAATATTATTACGACGATTGTAATCCTGTGATAAAATCATCTGCTGCTGTAAATCTGTAATAGCGATTTCATTGTCCAATAGTCTAACAAAATTTTGTTTAACTTGAGATTGCAATCCCTCAATGTTTTCATCCATTTTTTAAAAATGAGAATCAATTTTTTGATTTAATTTTTTATAATTCTCTTGATTGGTCTTAACGTCCTTTCCAACATCTTGTAATTCTTTCCCCATTTCTTGTAAGTCTTGACTCATATTTCCCACTTTTTTACCCGTCTTTTCCATTTTCGGTCCATATTTTCCACTTTTTGACCCATATTTGACATTGTTTGTTTCATTTCCATGATGTTTTCATTCACTTTGCAATCGCATCCAATATTAACTTCATCTCAGATTTATCAGCTTTTTGGGCCATTTCTACTTCTGCTTCTACTTCCACTTCCACTTTTGACAATCTCACCAGATGGGAATCTGAAGGTTTAATTCTTGATTGCGCTGAATAATCTCTTTTCCATACAACTTTACTCTCCTTCTGTTCAGACCGAGCTTTCCTCATAAATTTCAATAATTTCCTGACTCTTTTTTCTCTTGAACTGTTATTTTAGCTATTACCAGCAGATGGAGCCTACTAACTGTTGTATATGTTCGAAGGTTAAGGAATGTTAAGTTTCGTTTCTCTGTGTCTGGATATGTTGCAGCCTAAAGTGAAATCTAATGAAGATTTATTTTTCACTCCCTCAGTTTCTAATTCAGGATGCCAAATGCTTAAATTATTTCATAGATTGTTAGGTTCTTTCTTTCTTTCTTTCTTTCTTATTTTCTTACTCCCAGCAGCTCTTTAAAAACAAAATCCAGCTTCAGCTCAGGGATAAATATTTTCCCTGGCAACTAAGAGATAAAAAATTTCGACTGGTCCCTTTATAAACACAGTCAGTCCATTAATTAGCAGTTATAAAGTTTTTCTTGGCTAGCTGTGGTGGGAATCTCCCCTCCCGCAGGAATCCCCACTAGGGGTAGCTCTTCCTCCTCACACACCAGCTGCCGCTCGTTGTTTTTGTTTTTAAGAAAAAAACCCTGCTTTTATAGTCCACTCCTGTTGCCTCAAGGATATTGTAAATATTTTAAAGTCACTTACAGATCCATGAGCCCTTTTTTTGCTGCCTCATGTAGATTTCAGAGTGAGAGCTCTGGGAATTTCAAGCCGCGGCCATCAAGGTCCAGGACACGCCCCCTTCGGGTTAAGTTTGTTTTCTTTTTGGTTAGTGGCTTCATTTTCTCAACCATGGGGAGGGTAGGCAGTTTCTTCAACTCCTCCAGAACAGCTATGGCTGCGTTCTTCTTTGAAATCTTCTTGCCCTTGCCTTCACCCTCACCCATAAACTCGACCGCAGGTACTTTTGTCACAAAGCTCTTCATATGAGGGGGACCACTTTCCCGGGTCACCTCAAAATTCACAGGCAAGTTCCTTTTAAGTGCAATCTCAAACACTTATCTTATTTCAGATTTATTGAGATTTTCATCATCTGGTTCTCTCCCATTAATTTCTGGTTTCTCAGGTAGGGGCTCATTTTGCAGGATTTTCAGTGCTTTTGCAGCTGCATATTGAGTCTGCTTAATACTAGATCCTTCAGCTTCCCAGTGCTGTCATAACAAATCTAAAGGTCCTGACAATGCCAACTGCAATTTATTCCCCTTTATGGGTCTCAGCATCAGTACTTCGTCCTCGGGACAGAATGTTCTTTCCCGGGCCTTTTTATCATACCAGCGTTTCTGCTTTTCTTGAGCACCCTTTAAATTTTGCTCTGCTATTTCTAAGGACTTTTGCAAAGTGTTCATTAGATTATCCATGTATTCTATAACGGATTCAGGGTCACCCTCTTTGTAATCTTCCCAGTTCTGATGAAGTAAATCTAGAGGCCCTCTTACTTTGCGTCCAAATAAAAGTTCAAAAGGACTAAAACCGGTACTTTCTTGGGGTATGTCCCTATAAGCGTATAATAATGACTGCAATTTATTATCCCAATCATTTGGGTTATCTGCTACATATGCGTGTATCATTCTCATTAAGTTCCTATTAAATTTCTCCACTAGACCATTGGTCTGGGGATGATAAGGAGAAGAAGTGATGTGGGAAATTCTGCAGACTTGCCACAATCGCTTCATTATTTTGGAAGTAAAAGATGTTCCCAAATCTGTTACTATTTCTGAAGCAAAACCCATTCGGCACATGTAGTTAACTAAGGCATCTGCCACAGTTTCGGTCTCTATATTTCTTAGGGGTACTGCTTCAGAGTATCTAGTGGCATAATCTATAATAGATAGGATGAATCTATTTCCTCGTCTAGTTGCTCTAGGTAAGGGTCGCACTAGGTCCAGACCTAAGTGTTGGAAAGGGGTCAAGATCACTGGCAATGGGCTTAGTGCGACAGATGCCCATGTGTGCTCCAAATACATCTTTTTGTGCCTTTTCCAAAATCTTTTCTAGGTATTCAACTGGTACGATTAACTGTTTGTGGGGACCTTCTCCTCCCCTATGAGGAGTCATTAAAACCTCTCTATATAATAAATCTTTTTCCACACAATACCTCTCTTGGCGTTCAGGTGTCAGTGGAATGGATTTCTCCTTAACATTTTTGAAACAATCAGTTAAGGAGCTATCTTCTTTCTGTTCCTTAATAAAGGAGGAACTCTTAGGATTTCTCATCAGCACTAAATCAGCTATCTCCCTCATTTCAGGATGTTCCCCTAAAATGGGTCTTTCAATGATAGTTTCAGCGCTTTCCTCAGTGGCTTCAATCTGCCTCCCCTGAGAGGGGGTTACCATTAAAACATAAAATACATAAAAAAATACAAAAATAAATAAAACATAAATACATAAAAATACATTTTTAAACGTGCTTAGATAAATCTAAACCAATCAGACAAGGAGCTGGGATTTGATATGACACAGCTATTTTTCATATACCAGACCACCCATGGTACTTCAATGCCACTCTAGTCATGGGCAGAACTACAGAGTCCAAACGTATGCGAGAGATGGGGAAGCTGAAGGAACTAGTATTAAGAAGGCTCAATATACAGCTGCAAAAGCACTGAAAATCTTGCAAAACAAAACCTTACCTGAGAAACCAGAGATTAATGGGAGAGAACCAGATGATGGGGATCTCAATGAATCTGAGATAAGCCAAGTGTTTGAGATTGCACTTGGAAGGAACTTGCCTGTGAATTGTGAGGTGACCCAGGAAGGTGGTCCCCCTCATATTTATTTATTTAACTTATATGCCACCCACACTACCCAAAGGTCTCTGGGCGGCTTACAACAGTTAAAATACAATAAAAAGACAAAACAATTAAAATGCAATTTAAATATATACTCTAAAAATTGCCATCAGGACCCACAGTTGATATTATTTCAATTAAAAGCCTTCTGGAACAGGAAGGTTTTGACCTGGCGCCGAAATGTCATCAGCGTCGGCGCCAGACGAATCTCAGTCGGGAGGGCATTCCATAGTCTGGGGGCAGCTGCCGAAAAGGCCCTTTGTCTACAAGCCATCCCTCTTACCTCCTTGAGGGACGGCTCTTTCAAAAGGGCCCCCTGGCTAGATCTTAACTGCCGGGTAGGTTCATATGGAAGGAGGCGGTCCTTCAGGTATCCAGGGCCCAGGCCGTTTAGGGCTTTATATGTCAAAACAAGCACTTTGAATTGGGCCCGGGCAGCAACTGGTAGCCAATGTAATTTAAACAGAATCGGCTTGATGTGTCCCCTAGTGGCCCCACCACTCACCAGCCGCGCAGCTCAATTCTGGACCAGTTGCAGTAGCCGGACCGTCTCCAAAGGCAGCCCCACGTAGAGCGCATTGCAGTAATCTATGTGAGATGTTACCAGTGCATGTGTAACTGTCATGAGACTCTGCTCATCCAGGTAGGGCCATAGCTGGTATAATTTCCGCAGCTGAAGGAAGGCGCCCCTGGCCACCAAGTCCACCTGGGCTTCCAGTGTTAGACTGGGGTCCAGGAGTACCCCCAAGCTGCGGACCCTGTCCCTTAGGGGGAGTGTAACCCCATTCAGGGCAGGGAAATGGCCCTCCAGCCTGTCCGGCGAAGCACCCACTAACAGAACTTCCATCTTGTCTGGATTGAGTTTCAATTTATTAACCCTCATCCAGTCCATTATCAGGTCCAGACACGAGTTCAGCACAGAAACCGCCTCACCTGGATTGGTGGAAAACGAGAGGTAGAGCTGAGTGTCGTCAGCATATTGCTGACTCCTCAGCCCAAACCTCCTGATGACCTCTCCCAGCGGTTTCATATAGATGTTAAACAGCATGGGGGACAGTATCGAGCCCTGAGGAACCCCATGACATAAACGCCATGGGACAGAGCAACTGTCCCCCAGCACCACCCTCTGGACACGGTCAGCCAGGAAAGAGCGGAACCACCGTAAAGCGGTGCCCCCAACTCCCAACCCAGCCAGACTATCCAAAAGGACACCATGGTCGATGGTGTCGAAAGCCGCTTAGAGGTCCAGGAGTATCAACAGGGTCACACTCCCCCTGTCTCTCTCCCGGCAAAGGTCATCATACAGGGCAACCAAGGCAGTCTCCATACCAAAACCCAGCCTGAAACCCGATTGAAATGGATCCAGAAAATCTGTTTCATCCAGCAGCACCTAGAGTTGCCCGGCCACAACCCGCTCCAACACTTTGCCCAAATAAGGGAGGTTCGCCACTGGTCAGTAGTTAACCACCAGCCTTGGATCCAGGTTAGGCTTTTTTAGGAGTGGCCGAATTACCGCCTCTTTCAAGGCGGTAGGGACCACTCCCTCTCTCAAGGAGGCGTTCACGGCCTCCTGGACCCAGGTGCGAACCCCCCTGGCAGATCTTCCAATTAGCCAAGATGGGCAAGGGTCGAGCAGAGTGGTGGTAGAACGGACAGATCCAAGCACCCTGTCCACATCCTCAGGTCTCAACAATTGAAACTCATCCATTAATACTTGACCTAAGCACGGCACACTGGACACATCCTCTGATTCTGCAGTAACGGTGGAGTCCAACCCACTGCGAATCTGAGTGTTTTTTCCCTCAAAATGAATGGCAAACTCATCACAGCGAGCTGATGAGCAGTCCGGGACCTCCACCGGATTTCCCGGTTGAAGAAGATCCCAGACCACCCGAAACAGCTCTGCTGGACGACATTCTGAGGAAGCAATACGGCTGGAGAAATATTGCCGTTTCGCCAGCCGTATTGCCACAAAATAGGCCCGATAATCGGCTCTAAGTCGTGTTCGATCGGACTCCCAGTGGGATTTCCTCCACCTGCGCTCCAGCCGTCTCCCCTCTTGCTTCATCGCCCGCAGTTCAGAAGTATACCAAGGAGCTGTCTGGGCTCTGTGTGCAGGGAGAGGGCGCTTAGGCGCAATCGTGTCAACCGCCCGGGTCATCTCCCTATTCCATAGGGTGACCTGAGCTTCGACAGGAGCGCCGACCATATCAGACGGATAATCCCCCAGAGCATTCAGGAAACCATCTGGATCCATTAGTCTCCGAGGGCGGATCATCTTAATAGATCCCCCACCCTTGCAGAGGTGGAGCTTGCATATGAAGAGCTTTGTAACAAAAGTACTTGTGGTCGTGTTTATGGGAGAGGGTGAAGGCAAGGGCAAGAAGATATCAAAGAAGGACGCAGCCATAGCTGTTCTGGAGGAGTTGAAGAAACGGCTTACCCTTCCCATAGTTGAGAAAATGAAGCCACTAATCAAAAGAAAAACAAACTTAACCCGAAAGAAGCAAGCTGAAAACATCCAATGGACATCAGAGTGCCAGGTAGCCTTTGATTGTCTGAAAAGGGTGCTGACTTCAGGACCTGTCCTTATTGCACCGGACTTCGGTGTGAGTTCATCATCTACACAGATGCATCGAACGTGGGACTGGGAGCCGTGCTGTGCCAACCAGATGACAGCGGGAGTCTACATCCTGTAACGTACATCAGCAAGAAACTCTCACCTGGTGAGAAACATTTACAGTGGTACCCTCGACTTACGAACTTAATCCGTATTGGAACGGCGTTCGTACGTCGAAAAGTTTGTAAGTCGAGGCAAACTTTTCCATAGGAATGCATTGAAAACCATTTAATCTGTACCTGCTGTTTTTCGTTCGTATGTCGAGGTGCTGTTCGTAGGTAGAGGCATTAGTTCCCATAGGAACTAATGCAAAGCCGGTTAATCCGTACTCTACCGCTAGGGGGAGATTTTTTTTTTATTTTTTCTTCTTTTGACCTAAGATGAACTTAGGTCAAAAAAAGGGCAGGAAAGGTTTTTTTTTTTTTTCATTCGTAAGTCGAGGCTCCATTCGCAAGTCGAAGCAACATTTTGCAAACGGAGCCGTTCGTAACTCAAAAAGTTCGCAAGTGGAGACGTTCGTAAGTCGAGGTACCACTGTATCTGCCATCGAGAAAGAGTGTCTAGCTATCGTATGGACACTACAAAAGCTGAAGTCGTACATTTGGGGGAGAAGATTTGTCCTGTGCACAGACCACTCTCCTCTTCTATGGCTAAGGACTATTTGAGCCAACCGCAGCAAATTGATGAGATGGGCGCTGATTTTACAGGACTTTGACTTTGAAATCTGCAGCATAATAGGGACCCAGAATGTGGTTGCTGATGCTTTGTCTAGGAGACCAAATGACTAGATAAAATTCTGTGTTTTTATCTGAGTTCAGTGTTAACTGTTCTGGTTGTGCAATAGTTATGGAATATGATTAAAGCGCAAAATTTGCTTGGATATTAATAAAATAAGAGGTATGTATAGTGACTGTGAAAATAAGAGTAAGTATCCTTAGTAATGTAAGAGTAATGTAATGTAATCCTTATTAATGTACGTAATATATCCTTAGTAATGTATGTAAGAGGTTAATATTTGCATCTTTCCATACATTTTCGTTTGTTTATGAGGGCAAACTATTAAGTTTCCCCTCCTGTCACAAACGTATTAAGGGGGGAGGAGTGTGGCATCCGCCCAGGTCATGAATATTCATATGCTATCTGCATGGACCAATGAGAGTGCTGGAGAGGTGGAGTCAATGGATATAAGATTCTCTGCAGGAGGAGGGGGAGATTGGAGTTTTGAAGAGTTGAGAGGGGTGGTTTTGGAATTGGGAGTGGAGGATGGATGAAGTGAGATATTTGGTTAAGAGTTAAAGACATTGATTGTACCTTCATCACCTGTATTAATAAACAACTTCCATTTGGTTCTATTTAAAATGACACATGGCCTGGACTTCTATTATTATTAATACATATGTTGATGTAATAAACTGGTGGCAGCTGAAAGACACGTAGCTTGTGCTCTTGTTTGGTGAAACAATCAAGGGACAGGCGGGAACGTGATACTAAGTCTTCCACAAGACTCTAACGGGTAACCACTTCTTGCCACAGATCCTAACCCCTCCTAGCTAGGAATACCTGAAAACTTCAGCCCATTAAATTTTTCACTGGATTGTTTCGTATCCCAGCGCTGTGCCACCAATTTGTCACGTTCCTGCCTCTCGCTTGGTTGTTTCACCAATCACAGGGTACAAGCTACGTGTCGTGTCGCTGCCACCAGTTGATTACATCAACATTGTTTATTATTAATCACAGAAGTCCAGGCAATGTGTTATTTTAAAAAGAACCAAATAGAAATTGTTTATTAATACAGGTGATGAAGGTACTCTTAACAAAACATCCTTCTTCATACACTCTCAACCGCCAACCCTCTCTCTCTCCTCCCAAACACCAATCCTCTAATCTCCAAACTCCAATCTCACTCTCTACTCCCCCTGCAGAGACTCTTATATCTTGTGACTCCGCCTCTCCAGCACTCCCATTGGTCCATGCAGATAGCACATTGATATTCATGACCTGGGCGGATGCCACAAAGCCCAATGAGGAAAGACTGAAAGAACTGTTAGAATTTGTGTGTGTTTGTGTAAACCAGAAGGTTTATATGGGTATATAAGAATGAATGTATTTGCATAATAGAATATGTTTAACCAATCAGATTCTGTCTAGTGTTAGCCAATAGGTGCTTAGAGGGTTAACGGTGAAATATAAGAAGGAGTGACAGAATGAGGCTTGTCCGTGAGTGTTTGATAGCTTGTCTGTTAATATGTGGGTGTTCAGTTAGGACCCTCTGTTGTTACTATGAGGCGAGATACTTGAAAAATTGTCATACAGAGGAGGGGCAGGATCTGTTCTCGATTATTCCAGAGTGCAGGACATATAAAAATGGGCTCAAGCTACAAGAAGCCAGATTTACGCTGAGTATCAGGAAAAACAACAATGGTTAGAGCAGTATGACAATGAAAACAATTACCTCAGGAGATTGTGAATGCTCCAATGCTGGAGGCATTCAGGAGAAACTTGGACAACCACTTGTCAGATCTGCTTTTATTTAAATTCCTGCACTGAGCAGGGGGCTGGACTCATGGCCTTATAGGCCCCTTCCAACTCTATTATTCTGTGATTTTGTAACCATTCCTTGGAGGGTAATAACATGGCTGCATTCAGTCTTTCCCAGGTTCAGAATCCATATTCTACTTTACTTAAGAAAACTTGGGTATAAAATACTGATTGAGATCATGTTGCTTAGAGTAGTAAGTTGCATTAGAGTAAATCTATTGAATCAGTAGGGATTTGGTGAGTTAGCATAGTCAATTTCAACTAGAGTAGGCCCACTTTAATCAATGGAACTCATAGAGGAGTTGGCTCACCAAAACCCTATTGCTTCAGCAGACCTACTCTAGTGTGATTTACTAAGCAACAGGATTTCAATTGTTATTACATACTTATTACATAAGTAGGCTAGAAATTGGCTTGCCATCTGGCTGGTTAATCAGGTCTTGCCAACATATTAGAGATGCTAAAAAGTGTTCCTTTTTTATCATTAACTGGCCCAGATTCCCAGGCTTCTTTACCTTTTTTAAAAGCCAGTTAATACATGTTAGATGTGGAAATACAAAACATTTATTTATTTAACTTCTATATCATCCATCTGGCTACCAAGGCCACTCTGGGTAGTTCACGACAATCCATTCTGAAAATATGAATATTCTGATTCTGCCTAATTTAGTGAAAAATAAGCTCAAATGACTTCTATTGAAAGCAAACCATGACATACATTTATACATATATATATATACTGATGCGTTATTTTGTCTTATATTTTAAATTGTTTATATTATATGTTGTCAGCCACCCAGAGTAGTCAGTTGACTAGATGGGCGGGGTATAAATTTAATAAATAATTAAATAAATAAATATATCTTAATATCCTGCTATTTCAGATGAATTTGCTGGCCAGAATCCTATTGGTATTCACCTAAAGTTTGCTAGAATTACAATGGCTAACTGTTGAAGCACCAGGGTGTGCCTTTGTCCTGTGCCTGACACCTGATCGTGTTGGAGTTTTTGCAACCTTGCATACTGCCTTTAGCAGGTTCAGCTGGGAAGGACCTTTCTGGGCTGGAGTGACTGTCAATCTATCTAGTAACAACCAATCTATCTAGTAGCAACCTCTGTCTCTGAATTCAAAGAGAGCCTCACCTTTCTCTCTGTGCCTTTCCCCCCCTCTTTAGAGTCTGTTGAAGTCTGTTGCTGAAGGTAGTCATGTTTTTTAGCTTGCGGTTATCTGTTCACTGTTAGTAGGTGAAACATTTTTATTATTTCTCTTACAAATGTCTCAGAGTAAGTTGAGCCTGTATGTGCCAGTTAATGAGAAAAGGGACGGACTACTCTGCAGAACTTGAAGCTATTCCGCTCTGTGAAACCCTGCACTTCTGCTGTGCAGCTAGAGAACTGAACAAAAAATTCAGAACTCTGTACAGATATACATGAGCACCTCATAAATTAGCCACAATTAGTTGCCCTATGTTACAAGAATGTTACATGCATCTGACAGAATTCCCACTTGCTGCTTAAGTCCCCTACACCAAACAGGATCACAGATGCCCACAGAAAAGTATGAAAAAATCCTGAATTTTTGTGCAATTCTGTTTAAGAAGCAACTTAAAAAGAATTTTTTCTCCTCCCAAAATATAGCAACAAAGAAATTTCTGTACTTTCTAATTCAGATGTTATTTCAAGTTAAAAGTGTCAGAATGATGGTTTGTCCCATCCCTGTAAAATTTTTAAGACTTGTGGGGAGCAGCTGTAGTTGATTATATGAGTAAGACAGAGACTTGTGCTTAAAGAAACTGAATAGAGGAATGCACTCTGAAAGTATTTATAAGTATGTATACCAAAGGTAGAGTTGGCTGGATAGTTTAGTGAGTTAGGTATCTGGTTGCAGAATCTGAGATTGGAAGTTTGATTCCCCAAGGAGAAGAGCCAGCCTGTGTGCCTAGGGCAAGCTAAACTGCCGTCCCAGGATGCCCCCAGAATAAGGGAATATATAAGAATAAGAATAAGGGAAGAGTAAGAGAACATACACACACACACACACACACACACACACACAAACAAAGCTACTATTCGCCAGGACCAAGAATGGCCTCCTGAGAGACTTCCAGCCCACTTTCATGCCGTCACTGGGTCAAGAGTGACAGATTTAAAAACGGAGTAACTCCGCTGAACCGAACTCCATGGCTTCTTAAGAGCTTAAGCTTTGGAAGAGATAGTTGTATATCTGTGCAAGCATATCAGGCAAAATCCAAAGAAACCAATAAAAAAAAGAAAAAAATGTCAAAAATATGTTTTTGTCTTTTTGTTTGTTTGTTTCCTTTGGATTTTGCCTTAAGAACTTAAGTATCCTTTCTCGGAAGAGAGAGAGAGAAACTTAGGGGAAACGTCACATAGCGCATGTCGCCTCCAAAGTAAAGGTAGGATTTTTTAAAAAAGGAATGTAGGCTGTCCAACTTGTGTCGTCTTTGTGACCAAAACAAAAAACAACGCATCAGCACTAGAAATTTTTTTTACTAGTTCTGGTCCAGTTCTTTATCATAATATTACAAGACGGCAGGGGCTGTCCCTGAAGCTGCCTGCCTAGAACGCCCCACGTAAACAGAGTCCTCACGGCGAACGCAAACAAGGCTCAGCGGCTTAAGACGCGGCCCTCTGGCCGCCTCCGGGCCCCAACTGCTGGCAAAAAGCCTCTACTGCATGCAGACATGTTGCACTTTTCTGTATTTTTAACGCCTTAAATATGGTCGGGTCCCACCAGTCTGTACGCTTCTTTCTGTGTTGCCTACCTCACTAAAATTTTTGGGTGGTAATGGAGCCCAACCTACGCTACAATGTCTTCACATTTTCCAATAATCTGCCCGAAAGGGCGCGGGGAGGTTAAAGAGCCCGGAAGGTTGCTGCCTGTGTGAGTCTACTTTCTACGAATTTCCAAACCCCCCCAACATGGAGACCTGCGGAGGTCGTGACTGCGTTGCACCGTTTGCTTTGTTGTGTAAGAGCATGCCAGAATCCAAGATGGCGCTCGCTGATGCTTCAAGGTCTTCTTCCCTTGCTCGCTGTATGCCCCGAACAAAGGTGGTCGTCGGAAGTGCGCCCACTTTTTGAGACCGCCTTCCCGTTCCGCCTCTCCTTCTATTTCGCCGACCTCCCAACTCGCAGCAGAAATGATGGCTGCCGCCGAGGTGGAGTATGAGTCCGTGCTGTGTGTCAAACCTGATGTTAGCGTCTACCGGATCCCCCCGAGGGCCTCGAATCGAGGATACAGGTAGAAGATGCGGTGTACGTGGGGATATTGTTTGATTACGAACTGTGCGGCTTGGGAATAAAATATATTTCTACTTCTTACACCTAATCACTCAGGAGCTAACGGGAGGCCTGCCTTACAGGGTTGTTGCAAGGATTATTGGGGTGTGTCGGAAAGAGATGAGGTTTGCTATGTATTATGGGGTTTTACGTTTTAACCTGTAAACCGCCCAGACTAGTGCTTGCGTTAATGAGGCGGTATATAAAATAAATAATCAAACATCCTGTCATGAGGCTACCATAGACAGTGTTGAGTGTACATTCTTAATTTTAAAAAAGTATGCTTGTTTGTCAGGAATTTATAACCTTTGTTTTGAAAGCTGACAAGGTCACAAGAGGAAGGGAGGGAGAGAAGGGGGGAACAGTAGCCTATCCCCTGCTAACATTGCTGTTTGACTACTGTAATGTACTCTCTGTAGGGCTACCCTTGAAGATGACACAGATGCTGCAGCAAGTGCAGTATGCAGATGCTAGACTGCTAAAAGGAACATCCTTCAGAACCCACAACACAGGTTCTGAAGGATTTGCGATAGCTGCCAATACGCTTCTAGTCAGAGTTCAAGTTGTTGATGACTTACAAAGCCTTAAACAGCTTGGGAGCTACATATTTGGAGGAGTGCCTCTCCATATGTAAACCTGCCCTACCACTAAGATCTTCTGTGTCCCACCATTGAGAGCAGTTTGAGGATCATGGCTTGCACAGGTTTTAATGCAATGGTTTTAATGTTTTAAATTACTTAATTGTTAAGTAATTTACTTAATTACTTAACTGTTAAGTAGAATAATACTGTTGTTTTGTTTTATTTTAATATTGTTGTTAGCCGCCCAGAGTAGACTTTGGTCTAAATGGGCGGGATATAAATTAAATAAATAAATAAATACATTTTTAAATTGTTTTAATTATTTTATATAGCTCTGTAACTCACGTTGATATCTTGTGATATTGGGTGGGCTATAAATGTTTTAAATTAAAAAAAGAAAAGATAGCAATGATTGGAGATTGGGTGGTCTGGAAAGAAAGACTGAAGGTGACCAAATGCAGTTAAATAATTTAAACACTCGGGGATAAAGTTAATGGTAATATGTTAATATGTTTACTATGATAAAATGGTAATCTGTGTTAAAGATTTGGAGCTGTTGGTTTCTAAAATGTGTAAATCTGCCACCATATGTTTGGATTCTCCTTAAAGAGATTTCCCTCTTCATTCAGAGGGTGCCAGAATTCTGTACATGAATGATGGGTATTGGAATTGTGCTGCTGTTGCTTCACTTCAGACACTTTAAAGGCAGTTAGTGGAGCCATGTCTCTTCTTTTTCTCTCCCAATAAGTATGGGCTTGGAGAACAATCCTAATCTGTAGAGGTTGCATCTTTTTTCTTAGATGATATGCCTTGCACATTTTTGTCCATCTCCTGTCCTACATTTTTATTAATTTTATCATGTTTATCATTTTCCTTCTTTCATGCTTCTTAGTTTATTGGAAGTTTTCTTACTTTCTTCTTGCCGCAGTTTTCTGATGTTATCTGGTTGAAGCCCCTGTGGCCTGGCCAGGACGTTGAATTTTCAATTTTCTAGACCTAATCAAACAGTGCATCACTACTGTGTTTTCATGCAATCTTTGTCATTAATGCAAAACTATTAGGGCTACTTGGCCTCTGCTTGTTTAGATATCAACCAAGAGTATTACTTATTCTGCCAGGCTTCCTACTATAATTCTGCTCTTGGAAGAGAGGAGAAAGATGTGGTTTGGCATGTTAAATTACCTGTCTTGGGTCCTTTTAAGGGGAAAGGCGAGTTAAAAATATTTTAAATAAATTAAACGCTTATTGCCTTTTGTGATTTCTCACCTCCTTCATTCAACGGATTTGTTTTCTTCCGCTGATGTTGGCTTTTTTGAAAGCAGGGAAGGAAGTAAAACAGGTTTTATGTTACAAAGCATCCCCTTCCCCTTGTTATATGTGTATGCACTCATGCACATGTTCTGAGTCATCCTGTTGCAGTTTTCATTACTGGCAAACCCACTCTTCTGCCTTTTATCTTCCTGCTAACAAGCGCAAAGAGAACTGGGTTATCTCTCAGCTTCTACATCTTCATGACTGAGCGAACAGAGAGGGCTAGAAAATAAGCTTGTTTTTCTACTGGTCCTTCCTACACCTGGATTCTGTTGACATGACATGATTTTTAGTTTCTTTTGCTTGTTCAAAAAACTGAGTAATCTCTTCTGCATCCTGCTACATACAAGGCTGAGGTCCTTGTGGCATCCCATTTTCCCAAACAGAAGCTGCTATTGCAAGTGCTGGGGGAGATGTTAATTGAGACCCCTCCCCAGCAACTGTAGAAAAACATGGGGAGAAAGAAAGCATCAGGATTGCATTTTTCACTCTTTCAGAAGTATATATATTTTAAAGTTGAGTTTTGAAATCTGAGAAAGAAATGTGGTTCAAAGTGTTGGAAACGTGTTATCAAACGTTTGGGAATGCACATTAGTTTGAGCTCTTTGGACTAACACGAGAGTCCATGAAACATTTTGGTTTTGTAATGCAGTAGCCAGGCCCTTGTGGCACAAGCTCTGAAATTTTTTGCATCTTGGTTGGCTTGGATTCCTCCAGTTCCTTCCTCAGTTGAAACACATTTTCCTGAAGCAGAGAATTTATTTATTTATTTATTGGTCTGTGTCCAATAAATCCCAGATTATTCAAGATCTTATTCTGGAGGAGGACGCAGACCTGGCTTGCATAACCGAAACTTGGATGGGCGGAGAAGGGGGAGTTCCCCTGACCCTCGCCTGTCCTCCTGGTTATGCCATCCAACACCAGGGTAGACTGGAGGGGCGGGGGGGAGGGAGTAGCCATTGTTTATAAAAATACTCTGGAGGTTATTAGGCACTCTACGGTGGTGAAGCCAGGTCTGGAGGCCCTCCACGTGTCGATTGGGGCTAGGGATGGTATTGGGATCTTGCTGGGTTACAATGCTCCCCGCGACCCAGCCACCTCCCTACCGGAGCTGGCGGACTTTGTCTCCGCGGCACTGTTGGAGTCCCCGAGACTTTTGGTCCTGTTTGACTTCAACATCCATGCGGAGGCAGAGATTGCCGGTCCAGCTCTTGAGTTCTTGGAAACCATGGCTTCCTTGGACATGTCCCAACATGTTAACGGCCCTACCCACGTGGGCGGTCATATGCTAGACCTGGTGTTCTCCACTGAGCGGAGTGAGCGTGGTCTGATGGTGACTGATCTTGTCTCAGTTCCCTTGTCATGGTCAGATCACCACCTAATAAAATGTAACCTCTCAGTGGCTCTCCCTCCCCGCAGGGAGCATGGACCTATTTTAATGGTCCGCCCTCGAAGGCTACTGGATCCATTAAGATTCCAGGATACCATGAGAGGGATTCCAGCTGATCTGTCTGGCGCTCCTGTCGAGGCTCTGGTTGATGGCTGGCTTGCTGCCGCCACTAGGGCTGTAGACACGATCGCTCCTAAACGCCCTCTCCGGCGCAGAGCTCGGCCAGGGCCTTGGTTTAACCAGGAGCTGCGAGCTATGAAGCGAAATAGGAGACGGCTAGAGTGCAATTGGAGACAGAAACCGACGGATTATAATAAGAAAGCTGTCAGGATCGCGACTAACCGCTACCTTGCCAAGGTGCGGGCTGCTAGACAATCACACTTCACTAACCGGATAAGCGAAGCTTCAAATCAGCAGGCGGAACTCTTCCGTATAGTTCGCGATCTATCCGGAATTGGTCTAGGTGATGAGCCTCCTACTAACATCTCACCTGACCAATTTGCAGCATTTTTAAAATCTAAAGTGGAGGCCATCCGCCGGGACCTTTCTCCTTTTTTAAATACAGTGGATCGAGCAGAGATGTCCAGCGTTCCGTTTTGCCCGGTGAGATTTGAATTCTTTCAGCCTGTGACGCCAGATACGGTGGACAAAGCGCTTGATCGCTGCCGGGCCACCACCTCCTCCCTTGACCCTTGCCCGGCCTGGCTAATCAAAGCAGCCAGGCCTATAACAACGGAATGGGCCACAGCGATAATTAATGGGTCTCTCCAGGAGGGCAAGGTTCCCCTTGCCCTCAAGGAGACACTCATTAGGTCCATTAGGAAGAAACCAAATTTGGCGGTGGACGATATTGGCAATTACAGGCCCGTCGCCAATGTTTCTTTCCTTAGCAAAGTGGTGGAGAGGGTGGTGGCTGATCAGCTTCAGGCTCTTTTGGATGAAACCAATGCCCTGGATCCATTCCAGTCGGGCTTCAGGCCGCGCCACGGCACAGAAACGGCACTGGTCACACTGTTAGATGACCTATTGAGGGAGGCTGACGGGGGCAAAATGTCCTTGTTGGTCCTCCTCGATATCTCAGCCGCCTTCGATACCGTCGACCACGGTATCCTCCTGGGGAGGCTCTCCGAGTTGGGAATCGGTGGCCTGGCGCTTGCTGGCTCCGATCCTACTTGGAGGACCGTCCCCAGAGAGTTCAGCTTGGGGAGACTGTTTCGGCCCCGTGGAGTCTCAATTGTGGGGTTCCACAGGGGTCGATTATCTCCCCAATGCTGTTTAATATCTATATGAGGCCACTGGGTGGGGTCATCAGGGGGTGTGGGGCTTCGTGCCATCAGTATGCTGATGACACCCAGCTCTACATCTCCTTTTCACCTACCTCAGTGGATGCCGTTCTGTCCCTTCAGCGCTGTCTGGAGGCCGTACTGCAATGGATGCAGTTGAATGGGTTGAGGTTGAACCCGGACAAGACGGAGGTCCTGAGGGTGGGTGGCCCCTCCATTGGCGGTTTGGGAAACTCCCTCTCTTTTGGGGGGGTGACTCTCACCGCAAAGAGTGAGGTGCGCAGCTTGGGGATACATCTGGACCCGACGCTTACCATGGAAACCCAGGTAGCGTCCGTGGCCCGCTCCGCTTATTTTCATCTGTGGCGGATTGCCCAGCTGCGACCCTATCTTGATGGCGGGGCCCTCACCACTCTCGTCCATGCGCTCGTAATCTCGAGATTAGACCACTGTAATGCGCTCTATGTGGGGCTACCTTTGAGATTAATGCGGAAGCTTCAAATGGTGCAGAATGCGGCGGCCAGACTCCTTAGTGGGGTGAGAAAATACCAGCATATCTCTCCCACTCTGGCTGCCTTGCATTGGCTGCCCATTCGTTTCCGCATTGACTTCAAATTGTTAATGATGACGTATAAAGCCCTAAACGGTTTAGGACCTCGATACCTGGCAGATCGCCTTCTTCCACCTAATCACTCGTCATAGCCAGGAGGGATGGTTGAGGGGCCTAACGCCGAGGGAGGCCCGGAAAGAGAGAACAAGAAACCGGGGCCTTCTCGGCGGTGGCCCCTCGACTCTGGAACAGCCTTCCATCAGAGACCCGCCTGGCTCCCTCGCTGGGTGTTTTCAAGAGCCAATTAAAAACTTGGCTCTTCAGGCAGGCCTTCCCTCCTGTCAATACTTGATTTTATTTATACTATAATTTAACTTTCCCATCTTGAGCATTATTAACACTATTGATTTAATTGTCTTAACTGTTTTAATTGTTTTTATGATATTTATGGAACCCGCCCAGAGTAGACTTTGTCTAAATGGGCGGGATAAAAATCTAATAATAAATAAATAATAAATAAATAAAGAATGTTCATGGTCCAACCTATGAAAGAATGGAGAAGCTTCTTTAAATTCATATAAATCTTCCATTTATTCAAGCAGTACTTTTAACGGTTAATAGACATTAAAAATCAAAATTACACATCCTTTAGATGCTGATTTTTTAAAAATTATTTTTTTCTTATTTTTATTTTAGCTACTGAGATGGAGAAGGGTAAGAACAACCACAGGGATCAGGATATCTAATTATCTGTTACTAGCCCTGCTTTCATGCATATTTCTCAGAAATAAGTCCAGCTGAGTTCAGCTGAATTATTTATTAAATCTATTTAAATACAATTATATTAAATGTACATAGGGTCACACTTCTTATTGTGGGACTGTTTAGACACTCCAGTTGGAATCCTATTTGCCCGGCTTTGTGTGAATAAGGCCAGTGACGACATCATCGGCCATGGACGTCAGTCTTTAATTAAAAGTTTCCTTTTCTCCATCACGTTTTGAGGCTCCCTGAGGATCCCTTTCATTTTGAGGAAGCCTTTGGGAAGCTCTGGGTGTGGAGAATCTTTAATGTCCAAAATATCCCCTGTGGACTGTTGGAGTGGGAGATACAAGGCACCCAACCTAGCTGTTTGTGGTTCATTTTTTGGATTTGTGCAGGGGGAACTGCCCACCTATCAGCCCCCTCCCCCTTCCACTGCCCCCGTCGCTCGAAGCCTCCACTACTGCTGCAACCATCCTGACAGGCAACAGGCTCAGTTTCTGTGACCCATACCTGCTGCGTGAGTGCATGCACCCACCTGTCAGCTGAGAGGGGGGTACATGGGCACATGCAGCAGGCATGACTCCTTTCAGGATGATGGAGGCGGTGGCTTGAAAGCAAAGTAGGGAGCCGACAGGGGCAATGGGGGTTGGGCAGGCATCCCCTTTTGCTGAACAAAGTGAAGTGCCAAGGGGGGAAAAGTTTGGCACTTCAGCAAAGTGAGATTCCCAGAACTGAACCACGAACCAGCCCAGTTTGTGGGTTTTTCTGGTTCATGGTTTGATTCATGCCCATCTCTGTCACAGATACATTTCCATGATTGGCAGAGTAAGTTTAAGTATGACAAGAGCAAGAACTGTACATATTCCTCCTTTCCCTCAAATTGTATGCAGTTCCTCAGAGCATCCAGATGATAGGTAATTTTGCCTTTGATGTGCATGGAAACATGTTGTCTAATTTTCTTTGGATATTGTTGTGTGAAAGAACCTCATTTAGTTTGAAAGCTTGCTACTTCTAAAGCAGCCAGTGGCCAGATTAGCAGTTTAGTATATTTTACTGTGGGCACAGACTGACTTTCTCTAGGAGGATTAGGCAGCTGCTGGGGCCAGGGGCTGCACTGGCAGCTCCTAAAGACATCGAAGAGTGTTCACAGTGCTACCATTGGATTTACCATGGTGATGCGGGACTTCCTCTTCGCCGATGATGCAGCTGTTGTTGCCCATGCTGCTGAAGAGCTCCAACAACTAATGAATCGTTTTAGTAAGGCCTGCCAAGATTTTGGGTTAACAATCAGCCTGAAGAAAACACAAGTCATGGGCCAGGGCATGGACTCACCTCCCTCTATTACGATCTCTACACAAGAATCACCACCTAATAAAATGTAACCTCACAGTGGCTCTCCCCCCTTGCAGGGAGCAGGGACCTATTTCCATGGTCCGCCCTCGAAGACTACTGGATCCGGTTGGATTCCAGGATGCCATGAGAGGGGTCACGGCTGACCTGGCTAGCGCTCCTGTCGACGCTCTGGTTGACAGCTGGTCCACTGCTGCCACCAGGGCCATAGACACGATCGCGCCTAAACACCCTCTCCGCCGTAGAGCTCGGCCAGCGCCCTGGTTTAACCAGGACCTTCGAGCGATGAAGCGAATGAGGAGAAGGCTAGAGCGTAGATGGAGGAAGAACCCGACGGATCATAATTGGATAGCTGTTAAGGTCGCAACTAACCTTTACCTGAATAAGGTAAAGGCTGCATGTCGATCATTCTTCGCTAACCGGATAAGCGAAGCGTCAAACCAGCAGGCGGAGCTATTCCGTATAGTGCGCGACCTATCCGGAATTGGTCCGGGAGACGGGCCTCCCCCTAGTTTCTCACCGGACCAATTTGCAGCATTTTTAAAATCTAAAGTGGAGGCCATCCGCCGGGAGCTCTCTCCTTTTTTGAATACAGTGAGTCGAACAGAGATGTCCAGCGCACCGTCTTGCCCGGTAACTTTTGACTCCTTTCAGCCTGTGACGCCTGACACTGTGGACAAGGTGCTTGATCGATGTCGAGCTACCACCTCCTCCCTTGACCCTTGCCCGGCCTGGCTAATCAAAGCAGCCAGGCCGAAAACAACAGAATGGGCCACAGCAATAGTAAATGGGTCTTTCCTTGAGGGCAGGTTTCCGCCTGCCCTCAAGGAGACACTCATTAGGCCCATTAGAAAGAAACTTAATATGGCGGCGGACGAGATTGGCAATTATAGGCCCGTCGCCAATGTTTCTTTCATGAGCAAAGTGGTAGAGAGGGTGGTCGCCGATCAGCTTCAGGCTTACTTGGATGAAACAGATGCCCTGGATCCGTTCCAGTCGGGCTTCAGGCCGCGCCACGGTACAGAGACGGCATTGGTCGCCCTGTATGATGACCTGTTGAGGGAGGCCGACAGGGGCAAAATGTCTCTGTTGGTCCTCCTCGACATCTCGGCGGCCTTCGATACTGTCGACCACGGTATCCTCCTGGAGACGCTCTCCGAGTTGGGAATTGGTGGCTCGGCGTTTGCCTGGCTCCGTTCCTTCTTGGAGAACCGTCCCCAGAGAGTACAGCTTGGGGAGAGTGTTTCGACCCCGTGGAATGCCAATTGTGGGGTTCCACAGGGGTCGATTATCTCCCCAATGCTGTTTAACATCTACATGAGGCCGCTGGGTGGGGTCATCGGGGTGTGGAACATCGTGTCATCAGTATGCGGATGACACCCAGCTCTACATCTCTTTTTCACCAACTGCAGGTGATGCCGTCCTGTCCCTTCGGCGCTGCCTGGGGACCGTACTGCAATGGATGCAGGAAAATGGGCTGAGGCTGAATCCGGACAAGACGGAAGTCCTGAGGGTGGGAGCCCCCGTGGTTGGTGGCCTGGGTGACTCTTGTTTGGGGGGGTGACCCTGGCTGCGAAGAGTGGGGTCCGCAGCTTGGGCGTACACTTGGACCCGATGCTCACCATGGAAACGCAGGTGGCGTCGGTAGTCCGCACCGCCTTTTTCCACCTTTGGCGGATAGCCCGGCTGCGGCCCTACCTTGACACGGGGGCGCTCACTACTTTGGTGCATGCGCTCGTAATCTCAAGATTAGACCATTGTAACGCGCTCTACGTGGGGCTGCCTTTGAGGCTGATGCGGAAACTTCAGATGGTGCAGAATGCAGCGGCCAGACTCCTTACTGGAGTGAGAAAACACCAGCATATTTCTCCTATTCTGGCCATGCTGCACTGGCTGCCCATTCGTTTCCGCATTGACTTCAAAGTTCTGATGCTTACCTATAAGGCCCTAAACGGTTTGGGACCTCGATACTTGGCGGAACGCCTGCTCCCACCGAGATCTACCCGGATCACCCGTGCGAGTCAGGAGGTGAGGTTGAGGAGCCTAACGCCGAGGGAGGCCCGGAGGGAAAAGACACGAAACCGGGCCTTCTCGGCGGTGGCTCCTCGCCTCTGGAATAACCTTCCTCTGGAGATTCGCGAGGCCCCTACGCTGGGTACATTTAAAATCCAACTAAAAACATGGATGTACATCCAGGCCTTCCCTCCTGTCAGCACTTAACTCTTTTTCTTTTGCTATTTATTATTTATAATATTTTTTTACTGTTTTTATTATTGATTATGTCTGTGTTATATATGTATGTTGGTAGCCGCCCAGAGTGGTAGAATATACCAGATGGGCGGGATATAAATCAAATAAATAAAAATAAATAAAATAAAATATAGAATTGAAGGTTGTTCATGATTTCGTGTACCTTGGCTCAACGATCTCTGACACTCTCTCCCTAGATGTCGAACTGGACAAACAGATTGCTGAAACAGTGATGTCTACGTTGGCTTGGGCATGTTGTGAGAATGCTGACGGTTGGATTCCAAAAGATCTCCTGTATGGAGAATTAGTGCAGGGAAAGTGCCCCAGAGGGGAGACCACAGCTGCAATACAAGGATATCTGCAAGCGGGATCTGAAGGCCTTAGGAATGGACCTCAACAGATGGGAAACTTTGACATCTGAGCATGAGTGTTTAGCCTGGAGGCAGGCGGTGCAGCATAGCCTCTCCCAATTTGAAGAGACACTTGTTAAGCAGGCCGACGCAAAGAGGCAGTCCCGAAACCAGCAAAATCCGGGAGCTGGACAGGGGACAGATTGTATTTGTCTTCAGTGTGGAAGGGATTGTCACTCTCGAATTGGCCTTCTCAGCCACACTAGACGCTGTTCCAAGTGCTCTATTCAGAGCACGTTACCATAGTCTCTCGAGACTGAAGGATGCCTACAGGAGGTGGCAACAAGAATAAAATCCTTCTTTTATTTCTTTTCCAAGGAACTGCAAAACTATTTTCTTAGAACTGCAAAAGGGCAAGGCATTTTGTTACATTCTTGACAGAAAAGACAGCAAGAATAAATTTTGTGCAAATTAAGAAAAGTTGAGCAAAATAATGTTTTAAGGCAACTTGCACAAAATGATTATAATAGCTGATTTGTTGTAGTGACTTCTGAAGGTCGGAGGAGTTGTTTGTATTTTTAACATAATCAGTCCTCTGTTGTTTGCTTGTTCTGTGTGTGTTCTTTGCTTCTCAAAGCTGAAGGGCACTAGTTTTACAAACAGACAGGTTATGGAAATTATGGAGATTTTGATGAGAAAGAATAGCACTCTTTGTTTTATTCTTGCTTGAAGGTGAGAAATTTCTCAGGGGTTGCAATGTTTTGTCAAGTTGAAACAAACAAAATCTATGAGAATAAAGAATTTTGTGAGTGTTCTTTACATTCCTACAAATAAAACGTCAAAACTTATGGTAATTATAAAAATAATACATCCACAAGATGGTTTACCCAAATAAATTTCTGGAAGTACTAACAGCTTCTAAAATAAAATCACTCCCATATTTCTGATGTTGGACTGACAATGGAGCATTGTATATAAATAGAATTAATAAACAATTTGGCTGAACTCAGTTGGACTTGTTTCTGAGAAATAAATATAAGAGCAGGGCTAGTAACAGACAATTAGCTATCTTCTTCCCCTATGTTTATTCTTATCCTCCGCCATCTCAAAATAGAACATTGTCAGAATATGGTAAGTATATGTTTGTTGTCACTATGAAGAAGGCCATGTTGTGGACAACCATTACTAGACACTTCCAATGTAGATGGCATATAGATTGTACAGCAGGTATAGGGCTCATATTACCCAAGGTGGTCCTGCAGGAGAATGCCTGAGTAAACATCTAGCAAAGTTTCCTGTTTTACTCCTTAGAATGTCAAACCTTAATAGTCTTCCTTTCAGTTACCCTTGTATTTCTGGTTGATAGATGTTCTGAAGAAGTGCCTGTAGCCCTGGAGCTGTAGATTTCCTCATTAAGCAGGGGTTGAACTTTATGGCCTTATGTGTCGTTTCTAGCTCTAGGATCCTTTGATTCATTGTATGATCTGATGGAGCAAAAATCCTAACACTGTGTTCAAGTCTTCTGTTTTTGACAAGCTAGTAGTTTTGAAAAACAGTGAATGTGGAACATAGCATGCTTGTTCACAAAACTACAGCAACATCTCTTACTAGGGGCTCTTTAACTGAGGCAGAAAGTGAGGTGCTGCCTCCCAATGTGCTGCAGTGGCAGCAACATGAACACCCCCCCTCCACTAGAGGCACAGGAAGAAGGGCTAGCGGTGGTCACCCCTCCCCACCACAAAATGAAGATGATGCAGTGACAATTTCCCAACCTCTGCCAGCATCTGTGCCTCATCTCGGAGAGAGTGCCCCTCTAAGGAAGAGGAGAACACAGTAGTCCCTTCACTCCTGCCACAGCCAGAGGTCAATTTGCTCAGCCTCATGATAAGTGGACCAGCCTGTTTCTTTTCCTTGACCTAATAGTAATAATTGTGTGCTGTCAGGTCAATTCTGACTTATGGTGACTGTTTTCAGAGTTTTCCAAGTAGAGAATACTCACAAGTGGTTTGCTGTTCCCTTCTGGAAGTGCCCTGGGACTGTGCCGCTTGCCCATGAATAACCACACAGGCTGGCTCTACTCGCAAGAGGCACAATGAGCAATTAAACTCTCAGCCTCTGGCTCCGCAGCCAGATACCTAAACCATTGAGCTATCTTGATCTAGTGGTTTACTTGTTATGCTTTTGTCCTGCATTCCCTTCAGCTAATTCAAGATGTCAGGCATAGCATGCTTTTTATCTTCGCCAAGAGTCTATCAGGTAAGGCTGTATTATATGTTACAGATACCACACTGTTAGAAGTTTCATTCATGTTAATATTCCAGGGATGTGATTCTAGCAGATCCTTGTATCTGAGAAATCACGCTTGTCAATAAAGACTTTGTTTATTTACCAATTGCCAAAACAAACTGATGGAAGGTGTGAAAAAATCTTAGTGTGACAACCAGATGATTTGTTACATAAGCAACTCCCTCTTTTAATGATGTGCTCTCTGTAGAATAGTATTATATCCATACTGTATTTTAGTGTAAGAGATGCCAATCAGCCTCCACTTCGTGTGGCTGGGTGGAACTTTGTAAATGGATCACTCCACTCCTTGTCTGACAAGCTGTTAACTCTGCAATAAAAAGTAGAATTTTCCCCAGCAGACTAAGAAAGAGGATAGATTAGTGTAGTGGTGAAGGAACAAGGTTAATTGGTCAGCAGTTACATTATCTTCTGGTATCTTGAAAGCAAAAGGCCATAAACATGGGTGACCAACCACCTTATTGGAGCCTTGTGGCACAGTGGTTAAACTGCTGTACTGCAGCCAAAAACTCTGCTCACGACCCAGGGTTGAATCCCAGGTAGCCGGCTCAAGGTGGACTGACCCTTCTATCCTTCCGAGGTCAGTAAAATAAGTACCCAGCTTCCTGGGGTTGGGCAATGTGTAGCCTGCATAATTAACTTGTAAACCGCCCAGAGAGTGCTTAAGCACTATGGGACTGTATATAAGCAGCATGCTTTGCTTTATTCTCTGGGTTCTCTGGGAATGAGTTACATCTGCTATGACTCAGTACTGTGGTAGAGTTGGCTGAGAAGGCCACATTGGGACTATGAAAAAGGCTGAGAAGGGGCACTTACCAACAAATATCTCAATGTTTATTTACCCTGCAGGGCCTCTGACTGGAAACTGGATCAACCAGACTGGACAGGACGACTCCGTATAACTTCTAAAGGCAAAATTGCATATATAAAACTAGAAGACAAAGTTTCAGGTGAGGAAATTGCAGGTGGATATTTTTTAATCCAGAAAACATGGTGATTGAGGTAAAGGAGTCTTGTGGGGTATGTTCAAATGTAGCTAATTTCAGTAGTAACTGCTTTATTTCTGTAAGTTCATTGTAATTTTTCTTTGTCTTTACTGCTGTGATGTTATCTTGCATGTTTTTACTGTTGTCCTACCTAGTGAGTGTGGTTCTTCCGGTTAGTCCAGCCCTTGAGTACCAAGTGAATACAGTGCTAGGTCAATACAAGATGAGCCTTCGGTCCACCACTTAGGTTGATGGGGCAGCTATCTCAGCAGCAGAATTTGCTTGTCATGTGAGGATAGAAGATGGCTAGTTATTTAATGTAGTCCTGTTTTTATTGCCAGGCATGGGAAGAGGTGGTTGTGAGATTCCTGCCTCATATACCAAAATAATGTGCCTCGCTTTAGGAACAATGCACTTTGATAGGAGTGAAGTGCCATTTGCAATTCTGCCTCCCATAACAAAATTTCTGAAGTCAGTCTTAGGTGAATGTAGGACATGAATAACATATTGCCTCAGTTACTTTTAACTTTGCCCTTAAGATGGGATGTCACAGCAATTCAAACTTGTCAGTGTTTATTTCTTGAAAATGAGATCCTACAGAGCTGGAAAACTTGCAATTTTGTGGTAAGTGGACTTTCAAATTTTAAAATGTGTATACTAGGCTGTACAAATTTAAAAATATGTGTATCAGACTGTTGTTACGTGCTGTCAAGTTGCAACTGACCTAATAGGGTTTTTAAGGTAAGTGAGATATTTAAGGAGTGGTTTTACCAATGTTTAATGGTTTACTATTTACAAAATATTCCAGTTATTTTAGACGGCAGCAATATTTTCTTGCATTACTCTTGTCCTTTCCTAAGTTTGCTTGATTGGCAAATTTGTTGAGTGGTAGACATGTCGGACAAAATCTAGTTGCGTAAAGTTATCTAGTTGTGTAAAGTCCAGCATAAACTGGAACTGGGGCAAGAAATATTTAAATTTGATTTAAATATAATTTAACTGAGTTGAAAGCTTCATTTCCCTCCTTTTCGGGTCCCAAGACTGCCTTTTGTCCTGGGGAAACCTTTGGGATCCTTGGGATGAGGGATGCCTTGAAGAGTCAAAAATTGGTGTTTGCATTTCCAATCATGGGAGCAGGAAACTGATCGCAATTTTTGACATAGGGATGTACACCAAGTACCAAAATTCAGATTTGGAATTTGGAAGGAGGAGTTTCAGTATCTGGGACTCCATTATTTATTTATTTATTTATTAGATTTTTACTCCGCCCCTCTAGACAACGTCTACTCGGGGCGGCTTACAAGAATATCATAAAAATATCATAAAACATCATAAAAACATTAAACAGTGCATAGTAGCCACCAGCTTTACATTGTACAAACATGGCTGTCAATACAGTCAATACATTACATTACAGTCAATAGGAATATTATACAGTCATTATTTTCCCATTTTTAAAAAAAGCACAAACAGGCAAAACAAGGATTTCCCTGTCATTAGGAAATGACTGCAATGGGCATACTGATTGAACCTTGAACAGTGGGAATGGTAGCAGGAAATGCCAGCAGCGCTGGGGAAGCAGGGGACATGTCACACTGGGGACTGGGCAAATACCCTGGGGAGCACTGACAGGCAGACTGGAGCCACAGATAGCTTGAGGTGGATAGGAACTATGCCAACAGCATGGGGCACAACCTAGTTGAGTGAGTAAGGGCAGTCTTGGAGTAACTGTGGGAAGAATGAAAGAGGCAGAAGGAGGGGGCAGCAGACAGAAGCATGGCATGCCTAGTACTTTAAGCAGAGTGTGTCATTCTCTCTTCCTTCAAGTGGACTTCAGGGAAGCCCAGCAATGGTAGGATGACCTTAAGGAAAATACGTTTTTCTACAGAACAAGGTTCCAGGCATGAGAAGTGTGGGCTGGCAATGTCCCCTGCCTCAATGAACACACTCTCATTGAACACACTAGTTGGTGGGCAAAAAAGCAGTCCCACTGGCACCTTGGCCAGACCTCTTCAAACAGACTCCTCAGCCCAATAAACAAGGGATCGGTCTCTTTTGGCTTGCAGTCTCTTTTTATGTATGCCTCTACCTCTGCCATGTCCTTCCTCTGGAGGAGTGTCTCTGGAGGCCAATCCCCTTCCATGCTTGTCAAGACAGTGTTCAAGAAAGCTTGTCCTGTAGTTGCAGGGGTAAGAAAGAGACTTGGGCTCTAGAATACAACTGCTGGTACTTCTGCTTGGGGTGCTATGAACATTTCTAGTTTCTTCCTGCTCTATGTGACCCCTCAGTGACTGCCAGACTTTCTTCACCAGCAGCTCTGCATGTGATAGAAAGTTGGCTGGCATTGCCCTCCCCCTTGCTGCTGCTTAATATCCATTGCCTGGATATTATTCAGGCGTCCAAGAGGGTTGCTAGAATATAATGCTCCTTCCAAAGGAGGCAAACTGTAGTGGTACAGGCCCTTCAGCTTGCTGGCCAGGGCCACCACTTCAGGTCAGAAAAAAATGTTCTCCCTCTGTGGCAGTGGTTCCCAATCTTGAGTAACCCAGGTGTTCTTGGACTGCAACTCCTAGAAACTCTGGCCAGCACAGCTGGTGGCAAAGGCTTCTGGAAATTGCAGTCCAAGAACACCTGGGTTATCCAAGGTTGGGAACCACTGCTGTGTGGAATCTCCCATCCACATAGACTGTCCCCTCATTATGCCCTCCATAATGCCAACCAAGCCCTGAAGAATTGAGATCATCTGGCTAAGGATGGCAGTCTCCCCTCTAAGGACCTGTGTTGTACTTTCAAAGTTTCGGAGAACATAGACCACTTCCCCCACGATATTCCACTCTTCTCTCTCCAGAGGAGTAGCCACACCAGTGGAAGATTCCAGTGCCAAATTGTCAAGTGCCCTTTGCTGTTCTAGCACTCTTTCAGGCGGGTAGAAAATGGAGTTCTATTCAGTTGCCACATTCTGGATTAGATGGTTCTGTAGCAATATCAGTTTTCCTTGCCTCTGCTGCAACAGCTGACTGTCTTGGACACTGGTGAAAATGCCCTGCCACCTTTCTTGCCCACTCAGTTATACTAAGTATGCATGTGTCTTCCATACCCTGCAAAGCACCTTGAACAACTAGGTTGAGAGTGTGGGCCATACACCGCAGCCCGTTTCATCTTCCCAGCCTGCAGTGCTGCCACCATGTCCATTATCTATGACAAACAGACCTTGCTTTTCTATAGCTAGACTCCACTGCTGCAGCATGTCTTTCACAGCCCTTTGAATGTTCTGAGCTGTGTGGCTGACCTCCATCACGGCCACATCTTACAGGGCCCACCTGTATTTTGCCCTTGTGTGTTACTCTATCCCTGATGTCTCCAACTCCCACCAGTGTCCTGTCAGGAAGAGATAAGCATATTTTGCACCCTGGTTACTTCAGATGCCACTTGTCAAATCTACCACCTGTGCCCTGCTTCTGTACTAGTTGTCTGACATCCTAATATAAATCTGCTGCCACTCTGTGGTTAAGGGTAATTCAGGATGGTAATTGTCAATGGGGTGCCAATTAAGCCAAAAACCTAAAGAAAAAAGTGGTCTCTGCCAGAGAGAATGGCTGGTCATCTTCCCTAGGTGACAAGTAATCCTAGCATTTTTGCATGGCAGAAAGGCTTTTCTTGCACCCCTTCAAGCGCCTCCAGGTAGCCTATAATTTTTTCTGGCATTTGCTGCCTCCCACCTCTTACTATTTGCCCATCTACCTCACTGCTTCCCTTGACTGGTGGCTGAACCTCTGCCCTTAGCCTTCACTTGGCCCCCACAGTATCCATTTCAGTTGCCGGCACCAATGCCCTGTGCTGGGTCTTCAAGAGGCAGAGCATGCTTCTGTTGGAGAGGTGGCCCAAGTCCTCCCCACACTTGAGCACCTTCAGCCATGTGAGCTTCTATCATACACTGCTGAAAATGCTTCCAGATTATTGAGTTTTTGGGAGCTCCAGTTTTTGACTGCCTGTTCCTCACAGGGATTGCTAACTTGTCATCACTACTAGTTCCAGCAGCTGGTGGGGCAAGTGCTACTGGAGGGGCAGGGGCAATTTCAGTGTCACATTCTTTGGAAATAGTACCCACCCGAGTCCCCTCAGTATCCTCCTCCCCCACATCAGATGTATATGTACTTGAAGAGGAGTTCCCACCAACTACCATGCTGATTTGCACAGGAGAGATTTGCTGGGAACGGGGGCTGAGGGTAAACCATTTTTTGAATCTGATGGAGCTGCATGGTATGGATATGGAAGTGCTCTTCATAACTCTCTGAACAGCACTGCTGTTGCCCAAGCTGACACTGTTGGTCTGGATGCTGATGTCCTTCCCTGGTACATCAGCGCTTTGGAAGAAAAGTGCCTTTTTTGCCATTTTTTTTTTTTTGCCCCCTTGATCCTGGTTGGATGGCAGAAATATGTCACCCTGAACCACAGGTTTCTCTGCCACCTCCTTGGCAGACACATGCAATATACTGCTGCCTGCTGCTCTTTCATAGTATCAGTTCTGAATGACAGATTTTGTTTGGAGGGCTCATAACAGCAATTGTAGTCAGACTTTTCCCTCTCCCGCTCTCTCTTCCTCTCAGTAGAAGCTGCTGCAGTGGTTGCAAGCAGCATTCCTGCCGCCCTCCCCAAGTGCCTTCTACTTCTACCAAACCCACATTTCATGCTGCCTACAGACTCTACTCAAAGAACAGTATCTAATTTCTGTACAGCAGCACACAAACCCTTCCAATAAGAAGCACACACACACAGTGACACAAAATCTATTAACTTAATAGAGCTGTTTCTATGCAACAAAGTCTTATTTCCTTGCCTGATATACCCTGAAGGGTAAAGAATGTGAGAGAATGTAAATGTAAGTTGGGGGTTCAGAAAAGGACACAGAGAAAACGGCTGCAGTGTAGGCTTCCATTAGAGCATATTCTCAGGGGATTTATAAGCAGCTATGCCCACCATTCAATTTGAAAGAACCAATATGAAAAAACAACAACTTTCTGGTGTCTGTGCTTACTTCTTGGTTTCATTGGTGCAGACAGACATCATTGGCAGGTTTTGCTGTTACCCAGGCCCCCTCCTGTGCCAAACTTATGGCACCCCCCAATCAAGAGACACTGAGTTCTTTGCCTCACTTGTAGTGTCAGAATGTCTTTAAGTTTCATTTTTCAAGAAATTGCTCCAAGATGCCTGAGAAACTACCTTTTGCTTTCTAATCTGTAGGAGTAAATGGGACTCCAAATACAGTATTAGGATTTATTATTACAGATATTTGGAATTATATATTATTATTATTATATATTCAGAATATTGGAATATGACATTATTTGGTGAATTCTGAATATTTTAAAATCTGAATGCACATCCCTATTATTAAATATGCCTCCCAAGGGTAACAAAGACTTCCCCAGGGCAAAAGGAACCCTTAGAACCTGAAGGGAGCAGATACATTTTTCAATTTCTTTTTATTAAATATTTCTGGTATGTGCCTACATAACTCTGCACAACAGGATTTTGCCCACAAAGTACGTTTATGTGTTCTTAAATCTTGACTTATTACTTTATAGGTATTTATATACCTTAAGCTTTCTCAATAAAAGAAGACTTAAAATTTGTGAATGAGTGTTGCACCACACATTGTTCATATTCAAAAGCAAGAATATAGTTTCTGAAGGTACCCAGAAGATTTTAGAGAATTTTAAAGGTGCAAATAAATATATTCTCAGAGGCTTTCACGGCCAGGATCCAATGGTTGTTGTAGGTTTTTCGGGCTGTCTGGCCATGTTCTTGATGTTTTTCTTCCTAATGTTTCGCCAGTCTCTGTGGCCGGCATCTTCAGAGGACAGGAGTCAGAACTCTGTCTGTGCTCTGGTGCAGTTTTGTGGGATAGTTGAGTATTTATAGCTGTGGGATCAGCTTTTTGTCCTTTTCAGGAGATTGGGTGATTATGGTGATCAGCATGTTTTTTTGTTGTGGGTGTATTGTTGTGATAAGGGGGAGAGATGATTTGTCACTGTGATTGATGGGTGTCGTTAGCTGGTCTTTTGTGTGCAGTGATCACTGGTCCTTGTGGCTGGGTAGAGTTTGTAGACCTTTTGCAGGCTGTGTTTTTCAGTGCTGGGAAACAGGCTTTGTTGAGTTTTAGACTTTCTTCTTTTTTGTTGAAGCTCTGCTGGTGTTTGTGGATTTCAATGGCTTCCGTGTGCAGTCTAACATAATGATTGCTGGTGTTGTCCAGTACTTCTGTGTTTTGAAATAGAATTTCATGTCCAGCTTGTTTCAGGGCATGTTCAGCTACTGCCGATTTTTCGGGTTGTTTTAGTCTGCAGTGTCTCTCATGTTCTTTGATTCTGGTGTGGATGCTGCGTTTTGTAGTTCCAATATATACCTGGCCACAACTGCAAGGTATCCGGTATACTCCTGCAGTGGTGAGGGGGTCCTTTTTGTCCTTTGCTGACCGTAACATTTTTTGTATTTTTGTGGTGGGTCTGAATACTGTTTGTAGATTTGTGTTTTTTCAAAAGTTTCCCCATGCGGTCCGTGACCCCTCTGATGTATGGCGGAAATACTTTATTTGTGGGTGGCTGTTTTTCCTCTTCAGTTTGGTGTTGTTTTCTTGGTTTGATGGCTCTTGTGATTTCATTCTTGGAATAGCCATTTGCCTGTAGGGCCCAATTTAGGTGGTTGAGTTCGGGGCTGAGTAATTGAGCTTCACAGTTCTGATTTGCACAGTCTACCAGTGTTTTGATTATGACTCTTTTTTGTCGTGGGTGGTGGTTGGAGTTTTTGTGTAGGTACCAGTCTGTGTGGATGGGTTTTCTGTAGACCTTGTGTCCCAATAGGAGGTCAGGTTTGCATATGACCATGACATCTAAGAAAGATGTCATGCAAATAAATAGTCTGAATTCCACAACTAAAAAACATAATTATTAAGCTGTACACAAATCCACAGATCTCATGTTTTTCTTTAGGGTCTATTCTGAGTATGTGGAATAGGATCTAGAAAGGGGTCATTTATTAGGACCCCAATTTAACACAAATCAGTCTGGTGAGTTTCCATGGTCAAGGAAAGAGTTCAGTTCAGGTCTGCTAAGTAGAGATGGGCACTTAACATGGTTTGGCATGATCAGGCCAACAGGCGTTGCACAGACACCCCAGATTCCACACCCCGCTTCCTCCCATGGGTACCCATTTCAGAGAAGAAGGCAGAACAGGGAAGCCTGTGGTGCTGTTTCTGAAGGGGCACCTGTGGGAGGAGGTGGGGCACGGAATCCATGACGCCTGTGCAACACTTGTGGGCCTGATCCACCAAACTGCACCAAACCACTGAACCACGGACCTACTCTGTTCCTCTGTGTGCTATGCTACACTGGATACTGCAATCTGTGTCATGATATTTCTTGCTATGTTACGTGGTGGTGGTGACCCACAGAGAGAGCTGTCTGTATTTTATGAACAAAGTATGTTAAAGAATCATGTGGTGAACATTTGCTACTAAAAGTTATCAGTGTTTTTGCAGACTGAAATGGACACATTGGATAGAATGAAAAATTCTGTGCTGGTACCAAATACTGTGAACTAAAATTTAAATGTAGTATAATTGCAGCATTCCATTGATGGCTCATGCCTTAAATGGCTGTTCTAATGTAATAATCTCTGCTACAAGCAATTGATCCATTCAGAGTTTTAGACATCCATGTTTATGAAAATAATACAGATTATTGCATGCAAATTGGCCCATGGCCCTTAAACTCATGAATCAGTTTGAGTATATCATCTCCACTTTCATCACATTAATGAATAGAGTTCTCAACTTGGTGCTTTTCTTGTGTGTTCTTAGGAGAGCTTTTTGCCCAGGCACCAATTGATCAGTATCCGGGCATTGCTGTGGAGACTGTGACTGATTCCAGCCGGTATTTCGTCATTCGAATACAGGATGGAAATGGTGAGAAAATATTTCTTGCTCCTCAGCGGAAATTGAGTAGTCCTAAGGAGATCCTGAATTAAGGGGGCTCTTTAGCGGAGTGTGACAGAATGGCAAGGAGGTAGGTAGAAGTGGGATTATGAACAACTGGAGGAGTACATGTATATGTAAGTATATATGTGAAGTAAAAGCAAATTTAATGGCACTGCTAGATTAACCAAGGCTCAAACACATTCTTGCACAGAAATACAGGAGGAGGGTACTGGCTGTCCCATTGAGAACATCTGTATTGATGTAGTTGGGGTGAAAAACAAAAGGAACATGGTATTTGGAGTTTACTACTGACCGCCCAATCAAGGAGACAATGCGGATGAAACTTCTGAAAAACAATTTACGAGCATTTCAAAGAGACACAATGTAGTAGTGATGGTAGATTTCAATTATCTTTATATCTGTTGGGAGGCAAATTCTACCAAGTATGGCCCTTCCAAGAAATTCCTGCCTTGTGTGGCTGATAATTTTCTCCTACAAAAAGGGGAGAAAGAAACTAGAGGACCAGTTATCCTTGACTTGATTATAACCAATAGAGACGACTTGATGGAGGAAGTGGCAATAAGGGGACCTCTGGGTGAGAGTGACCATGTTCTACTAGAATTCTTGATTTCAAAGGAAACCAGAGCAGAGTGTAGCCACACATATATGCTGGATTTTTAAAAAGTCAGTTTTAATGAACTCAGAACAAGGATAAGTAAGATCCCATGGCAGGAGATCCTAACAAGAAAAGGAGTCCAAGAAGGGTGGGAGCTTCCAAAAAAGGACATTATAAAGTCACAGTTACAAACAATTCCAACAAGAAAAAATGATGAGACAGCAAAAAAGGCCAATGTGGCTTCACAAAAAGCTCAGAGAGGATCTGAAAACAAAAAAAGGACACATATAGGAAGTGGAAGGAAGGTCAGGCCACAGAGGAAAAATACAGACAACTAGCATGGAATTGCAGGGATGGTATTAGGAAGGCAAAAGCTGAGAATGAGCTGGAGCTAGCTAGGGTCACTAAAAGCAACAAAAAAGCATTATTTAAGTATGTGCGTAGTAAAAGACAAAGAAAAGAAACAGTGACTCAGCTACGTAACGGAGATGGAAAAATGAGAAGACAAAAAAAAAAATATGGCAGAAATGCTCAATTCCTATTTTAGCTCAGTTTTTTCCCAAAGGATGGACTGTGACCCTCCAGACAAATGTGAAGTGCAGGTGGAAGAGACAAGATTGCTAAACAAATAGTCAAGGAATATCTTATTACCTTGAATGAGTTCAAATCTCCAGGGCTGGATAAACTGCATCCAAGAGTATTGAAGGAACTGGTTGAAGAACTCTCAGAACCACTTATCCATTATTTTCTTGAAATCATGGGAAATGGGTGAGGTGCCAGAGGATTGGAGGAGGGCTAATGTTTTCCGTATCTACAAAAATGGTGAAAAGGAGGAACCTGGGAACTACAGACATCAATTCCAGGGAAAATTCTGGAACAGATTATAAAGTGGTCACTATGCATACACCTTGAAAACAAAGCAATAAGAACTGGAAACCAACATGGATTTGTCAAGAACAAATTGGGAGGGGTTGCTAATTCCCCAGAGGGCAGGATTAAAATTCAAAATGATCTTGACAGATTAGAGTCCTGGGCCAAAACTAACAAAATGAATTTCAACAGGGAGAAATGTAAAGTTCCTACACCTAGGCAGAAAAAATGAACTGCACAGATATAGGATGGAAGACCCCTGGCTAGACAACAGTACCTGTGAAAGGGATCTAGGAGTCTTGGTAGACCACAAACTGAACATGAGTCAGCAGTGTGATGTGGCTGCCAAGAAAGCCAATGCAATTCTTGGTTGCATCAATAGGAGTATAGTGTCTAGAATCTAGACCAGGGGTCTCAAACTCAATTTACCTGGGGGCTGCTGGAGGCAGAGTCTGGGTGAGGCTGGGCCGCATCAGATTTTCTGCCAAGCGGAGCAAGAGCCTGAGGAAGCCGCCCAAGAGTTTCCTTAGCCCAGCTGGGGCTCCGAGGAGGAGGAGGGGGCGCGAGCCCTCGTCGCCGGCCACGACCCCCTCTGGCTCCTTCTTCACTACCACCAGCAGCAGCAGGATGAAGAAGCGGAGAAGGGAGGGAGCGCCGGCGACCACCTAGCCGGGGGGGGAGGGGGAGGAGGGCACGACATAAAATTTTAAAAAAAAACCCTCACAGAATTCGCCTTGCCAAAGGAGAAAAGCCCCCACCGGTACCCGCGAAATTAAACAGAACGGGGCGGGGGCCCCCACAGTTGCGCACGCATGCACGCACACAAACACACACACACACGGGGGTCCGGCAACCTTCCTCTGAGGACCCCCCATCAAAAAAGGCGCACTCAGCAGCAGCAGCTACCCCCACCATGACAGAGGAGCAAACTTTGCGAGGCGAGCCCAGGCAGCCTCCAGAGCCGAGGCGGCTGAAGCAGGACGAAGAGGAGGAGGAGGAAGCACCGCCGGGTGCTGAGGCGGCCGCTGGCCGGGCTGGTGCTGGGGGTGCCGAGAGAGCGCCGTTTCCCTGGAAGAGGCGGCGGCGGCAGCTGCTGTTGGCGGCTTGGAGGCGCTCTTCTTCAAGGACGGGCCGGGAGTGAGCTCCACTCTCAGGCATCGCTTGGCGGCGGCTCAGGCGCTCGGGGAAAAGGGCCGGCAGCGCGCCTCGCTCGCCGGCTCTTCCCCAAGACAGCGCCTCTTGCACCCTCCATCTGGAACTGCAGCCTGCCAGCCAGCAAACAGGCGGGCTGGCTGGAAGGCTGCAGTTCCGGATGGAGGGTGCAAGAGGCGCTGTCTTGGGAGAGAGCCGGCGAGCGGGGCAAGGCTTTTTTTGACTCTTGACAGTAGAGGACGCGTGGGCGCTTCGGGGGGGGGCAGGCAAGGCGGGGCCCACAAACTATCATCCGGCGGGCCGCATGTTTGAGACCCCTGATCTAGACACTATACTCCTGACTCTAGATCAAGGGAAGTGATAGTACCACTCTATTCTGCTTTGGTCAGACCTCACCTGGAGTATTGTGTCCAGTTCTGGGCACCTCAATTCAAGAAGGATGTTGACAACCTGGAACGTGTTCAGAGGAGGGTGACCAAAATGGTCAAAAGTCTGGAAGCCATGTCCTATGAGGAGCGACTTAGGGAGCTGGGAATGTTTAGCCTTACAAAAGGGTTAAGAGGGGACATGATAGCCATGTTTAAATATTTGAAGGGATGTCATGTCGAGGAAGGGACAGGTTTGTTTTCCACGGCTCCAGAAACTAGGACAAGGAGCAATGGCTTCAAACTACAGGAAAAGAGATTCCACCTCAATCTCAGGATGAACTTTCTGACAGTCAGAGCTGGTCAGCAGTGGAATATGCTGCCTCGGAGTGTGGTGGAGTGTCCTTCTTTGGAGGTTTTTAAGCAGAGGCTGGATGGCCGTCTGTCTGGAGTGCTTTGATGGAGTTCCTGCATGGCAGGGGGTTGGACCCGATGGCCCCTGTGGTCTCTTCTAACTCTGTGATTCTATGATTCTATGAAATCCTGCCAGACTAATCTGATCTCATTTTGTGATTGGGTAACCTTCCTGATAGACAGGGGGAATGCTGTAAAGATTGTATATCTTGACTTCAGCAAAGCTTTTGACAAAGTGTCCCATGATCTCCTGATTAGCAACCTAACTAGGTGTGGGCTAAATAGAACAATTGTCAGGTGGATATACAGTTGGCTACAGAATCATACTCAGAGGATGATTAATGGCTCCTTCTCAGACTGGGAGAAGGTAACAAATGAGGTACCCTTCGACTCAGTCCTCGTCACAGTGCTATTCAGTATTTTTATTAATGACCTGGATCAGGGGATACAGGGAATGCTAATAATATTTGTGGATGACACAAAATTGGGTTGAATAGCTAATACCCTGGAAGACAGAAATAAAATTCAAAATGATCTTGATAGGCTGAAAACAACAGAATGAAATTCAACAGGGATAAGTGCAAAGTACTGCACCTCGGAAAAAGAAACCAAATGCACAGTTACAAGATGGGGGATAGCTGGCTCAGCAAAACTACGAGCGAGAAGGATCATGGAATCGTTGTAGATCACAAGCTGAATATGAACCAACAGTGTGATGTGGCTACAAAAAAGGGAAATGCTATTTTAGGCTGCATTAACAGAAGTATAGTATCCAAGTCTCACGAGGTACTAGTTCCTCTCTGTTCAGCACTGGTTAGGTCTCATCTTGAGTATTGTGTCCGGTTCTGGACACCACACTTCAAGAAGGATGCTGACAAATGGGAACAAGTTGGCAAAATGCGGATACCAAGTGAGGAAAGTAAAAGATTGAAGATAAAGGAAACTGAAGAGGAGTTGGTCCCATTTAATTATTGGTGCCTGGAAGGGAACTGATATATTATCCTGACAACAGGATTCAGCATTCCATGAGCTACCATTCACACTTGCTGAAAAACAGCCCTGACGATTGCTTTGTGGTTGGCTAAGAAGTGGTTAAGTGATGAAAAAAGGAGTCAGCTTCTGTGATTTTCCCTTATGTGGTGTCACTTCGTGAATGGTAGTGAGCAGAAGAGAGTATCCTGTAGACCATCTTGACTGTTGCCATTGGTGTTGTCAACAATCTGGCTGCCCTTTGCTGTGTGAAGCTTGGCATACTTTTTCCTGCTGGTGATACAGCAATATTGGGTCATTTCCTGGCTTTCTTTCTGCATTGGGTGTACAGAAGCACAATATACCACATTTATAAACCAGAGATGGTTCCAGCAGTATACCTGTCTGTTTATGGTAATCAGGAAGATGATCTTTTTTGATCTTTGTTACTCATTTCTGCTGATCATATGCTTCATCTCCCTTATCAGGGCGAAGTGCCTTCATTGGCATTGGCTTTGGCGACAGAGGAGATGCCTTTGACTTCAATGTTGCCCTGCAGGATCACTTCAAGTAAGTTTTCCTCTGCACTGGCACTTGACTCCTGGGGTTACTTTTTTCTCACTGATCTTTGGTCCATCTAGCATTGTTTAGAAGCAGCTGTCCAAGGGCTTGAGTAGAAACTTTCTCTACCCTTACTGTTCAAGATCCTTTCTAATAGGAGAATCCACAGCTTGCATGACAGAGGCTCAAATCCAAAGTACATGTTCTTCTACTGCAGTGGTTCCCAACCTTGGATAACCCTGGTGTTCTTTGACTGCAATTCCCAGAAGCCTTCATCACCAGCTGTGCTGGCCAGAGTTTCTGGGAATTGCAGTCCCAGAATGCCTAGCTTACCCAAAGTTGGGAACCACTGTTCTACTGAATCCTGGTTGTACCCACATAGTTGCTGGTCCTCAACAAAAGCTCGTTCTAATGGTAAATGTCTGTCTTCATCACTAAAAAAAAATTGATAGTGATTAATGGGCAATATTAGAATGTTTCAGATGCAACTGGTAAGTCAGTCATCTCAAGTGCTATACAGCAGAACATTTGCTTTGCCTCTTTACACTTGCAGGTTTTGATTAAAATAGCCATTCATGTGATCATGTTCCAGCTAAGACTAGAATCTGTGGGGCTACAACATTCCTATGGCCAAAAGATGTGGTATGATGCAGGCTAGCAGTTGACAAGGCCAGAACTGCCCCATCTCTTACGCTTATACCTTTCACTCATACAGTTTCTCTCTCTGTTTCTTCTCCTTTTTCCTCTTTCCCATTGCCTCCTCAACTTTTTGACCTCTTTCCTCTCTGTCCCGTGAGCAGCTGCAAGAATTTGCAAAAAAAGAGAGAGAAAATATTCCACTTTGTGCCAACAAGAAGTGTTTTGTTTTGTAGACTAAGTGCTGCACAGATCAGGGCAACTGCAGCAGGTTGCAGTGCGTCGGGGACAGGTTAACTCTTTCCTTCTCACCTACAGCCTCTCCTCTTGTGCCCTGCATACAGCAATTAAGCTTTTAAAAAGCTCTTATTGTGCTCTTGCATGGAGATGGGTTAGAATGTTGGCTGTGGCTATGTGGGTTTAAAATGCTGCAGAATTAGGAGGCTTCCCTGCTGATCTTTGGCTGATTGTTTTCTCTCAGCTTAATTCCTGTCCCAGAATTGTGAGACTAAAGAAACACACATCCATGTAAGCTATCCTTGAACTCTTCAGATGGAGGGTGCAATACAGGTGTGAGAAGTAACAGCAGTTTTCTTGCCAGTATGCGGTTGCTTCGGTGCGCTACTTGTTGGGAAGGAAAACATGTTGGGGAGTTCTCCTTGTCTCCTGAAATCAGTCTTCCCTTTTCTGTAGCACTGGCTTAGTTCTCTCTAACCTCTTACTCTCCAAACGTAGGTGGGTGAAACAAGAGACAGAAATCTCCAAGGAGTCCCAGGAGACAGACAACCGTCCCAAGCTTGACCTCGGGTTTAAGGAAGGACAGACCATTAAGTTGAACATTGGGGTGAGAATTTCATTGGCCGTGGTTCCTGGCTTGGCTATTGCTTTGTCTGGTGAAACCACTGTTAGTTTGAAAGATTCCTGCTGATTCTGTGTTTCTCTTGACAGAACATGCCAACCAAGAAAAGTGGTGCAGCCAAGCCGCGTCCAGCTGGATCAGGGGGTCTAAGCCTACTCCCACCACCACCTGGAGGCAAAACTGCTTCCCCTCCTGTCCCTCCTCCATCCTCAACTGCCATTTCTAATCATGTCACACCACCACCTGTGCTGAAATCCAGCAGTGCAGGCAACTCAGGTAACTCCTGTATGCATACCAGAAAGGTAAGGGTGGGGCTGCCCAGGCTTTGAATGTGCAAAGAGCAGACACTGGGAAAGAAAGTGAGCTATACAATGGAAAGCTCTCCTCCCCCATTGGAATTTCATTTCGGCCACACTCTCACTAGGTAGGATAGGTAAGTTACTACCCTCTGCAACAAGGGGACAATACGATTTGCATAACTTCGAGCACTGTGATAAAGAACACAGTAACATAATGCACAAAGAACACACTTCCTGAGCACTCAAACATGCCAGGGCAGCTAAAAAAGTACACAGAGCTTTTAGTTACCTTCAGCCAGTGTCCCTTCATCCTGTGAACAATGCAGAGATAACTGTTGCTGCACCATTTGTGAGACTCAGCAGATGTGGACCTGATCAGTACCAGATAGAAAACCACAGTAGGGTTGCTTCCAGTATAAAAGTATAATAGATGAATGTCTGTCTCTTTCATCTGCCAGATATTCTGCTAGACTTTGACTTGCCGCCTCCCATTTCAAAAGTGTCTGCGCCTGCTGTGGTTCCAGCCACCACAGACCTTTGGGGAGATTTCAACACTGCATCCAGGTAACTAGCTATGAAAAATATGGGTAAGGCTTTTAGCCCCAGGAATGTATGAGAAATGCAGATGTCATGGGTGGTTACAAGGTTCCTGAAGGACATTTCTAAAACTGGAGGTAGAGTACTAGTTAAGATATTTTTAAAATGCAAATATTGAAGATACATAGGGACGTGGTGGCGCTGCGGGTTAAACCGCAGAAGCCTCTGTGCTGTAAGATCTATAGATCTGCAGCTGTAAGATCGAATCCACGCGACGGAGTGAGCGCCCGTCGCTTGTCCCAGCTCCCGCCAACCTAGCGGTTCGAAAGCATGCAAATGCAAGTAGATAAATAGGGACCACCTCGGTGGGAAGGTAACAGCGTTCCGTGTCTAAGTCGCACTGGCCATGTGACCACGGAAGATTGTCTTCGGACAAACGCTGGCTCTATGGCTTGGAAACGGGGATGAGCACCGCCCCCTAGAGTCGAACACGACTAGACAAATTGTCAAGGGGAACCTTTACCTTTACTTTATTGAAGATACAACAAGCAAACTCAATTTTTTAAAAAACTGGAAAATTATATAAATGATCAAACAGGTAAACAAGCTTGTAAATTAAGAGACAGCCTCTGAAGAGTACTTAACCAACCAACCTCCACACCTGCATTGGCAGAGAGTTGGACTAGATGATCTTTGGTCTATGTTTGAACTCCACAATTCTGTGATTTTATGAAATAAATAGGCTTTGTATTTCTTCCTAAACCAAACAAATGACACATGCACAACTGTTTCTCCTCTGGTAAACTGCTGTCATAGACCTGTAATAGCCACAATAAAGGATGTTGTTGCCCCTTTCATAATTTGATTCCATGTTGAGTAGCTATATGGTGGAGAGCTCTGTAAGGGCTTTAAAGGGTCCATAGCATCACCTTAAACCACTGCCAGGGACTGCCACTTTCCTCATTAACACTTCACTGCCTTTTTCCTCCAGCACAGTTCCCAGCCAATCTCCCCAGCCTCCCAATTGGGTCCAGTTCTGAAGAATGTTGACTTGCTCAAGTAAGAATGGATCAATGACCAAGGCACACGGGACCCAAAATGGGACAGGAGTGAGCTGATTTACTTAGCTCTTTTGTTGAAACATGATTTCTGGACAATTCTCCTGTTTTCGTTAATGTTTGCATTTGCATTGACACTTGTGGTTTTCTCTCATGCAACCGAAGTGCAAGAACCTGTGGGAAAATGCTTCAGAATTTGCCCTTGGGTAACTTTAGACGAACAGAAGACAGGCGGTGGTTGGCTTATATAAGTGTACCTCCTGCTTCATAGCTGCCACTGTGGAATAGAAGTAAATGGATGCTATGTGAGTTAAGAGAAGGCTGAGCAGATGAGGGTTTTCTTACTGGGTGTGGCTCCCTTTCTCTTTTCTAGGTCTCCCACAGAAGTTGTGATCTTAGCTGGGCAGGTTGGCTAGCAGCCTGAAGCATATAGTAGAATGTAACAGTGTATTTGGCAGTAGTGTGTAGCAAGCATGGAAGAAAACAAAAGCCATTCCTAAAGACATCACCATTAAACTATTGCCTCTTCCCAGGATAGGTTGCTTTGTCGTAGTATCTTTTTGATGGAAGTAATTCAGCCCTTCCTGATATATTTCTTCTACCTTCAAATCTGTGTTAGGGAAGTGGTGATGGAATCTGTGTATAATACAATATTTGTTATTGTTTGATTTAGATCATCCTGTATTTCCTGCTGAGTCTCCCTAATCTCCTCCCCACCTGTTCCCATATATGTCAAGCACTGAAAATACTGGTATCTTTTAAAACTGGAAATGTTTAAAAATATTTGTAAAATTAAGAAACCCTGCTACTGTTGTCCTTATATGGATCAATATCAGTCATCTAAGTGTTAGGTGGCAGCAGCTGCAGTCTTGGATTTTCTAGAAATCCTGTGTGTAGACCAGCTAGCTCAGCACTGACTCCTGAAACAGGTTTGGTGTGTCTTCTGCACTTGGGGTATGCTGGCTAATGTGAAAGAGGCCCAGATACTGAATTGCTTTATTTGATGGTGAATAGAAGGCTGCCATCACCTAGTTGGTTAAGGCAGCAGAAATTTAATCACGAATTTTCAGAAATCCGTTTCAAAGCTTAAGGTGCTTGGCTTCTGAATTGACATTTCCGGCTGGCCTGATTTAGTCTCTCCCTTTAAAGCAGAGGTGTTTTTGTTTTGATTTACCCCATTCTGTGTAAAAGTCTTAATTTGATGGCTCATATGTCGTTTATTCCCATAAGCTGCATAGGTAGCTATGTGGATTTGTCATATTATTTGCTCCTCCCTTTCTGAGGGCTGGAAATGGCTCCAAATTTTTTTAACTTTGATTGACTTTTGAAGAGCTAGAACAATAGATTTGTAAATGTTACAGTGGTTTTATTCTTGTGATGCCAATATGCAGTAATTGGTATCTTATAAGATCAGCTGGAGGCCTGTGTGCACACACATACTTAATGTTATCTAAAAGCACATGGTTTTGTGCTTTTAGATAAGGGCAGATGAATGAGGACACATCTGAATAATCTCTGGATGTTTCTTTCTTGCTCATTTCTTTGCCATTTCTATCGCCCATCTTCTGATTCAATGATGCCAGTGTGGTATAGGAGAGCCTGATCCATTCATAATTGGAGAGAAAAGATTTATAAAGAGGTCTGTAAACTGATATGTACACCTCATATATGAGAAAAATGGACTAGGTTTCCTTCCTGCAGTTCTACTTGCTCTAATTCCCCAGATATTAGTCATCTCCATACCATCATCACCTTATTTCTAAGCTTATCTGCTCCTACAGCTAGGTGTATTTTCCAGTCTTTCATCGATGGTTGGTTGTAAACTATTACCTCTTCTTTCCTTGTAGTATCATAAAAACTGGGACAAGAATTCTAGAATCTGGCTAAGCATCTATATCAGTGACAAGTCCAATCATTTCAATATCTCTGTCCAGACCTCAAAGAATTAGATGATGTCTTTAAAAAAACTAATCAGGAGCTTCTCCCTGTTTGTTTGTGTGTGTTTTTTTATAGCTAATATTATCAAGATGATATGTTATGTATTGGCACAAGCTGAAGTAAAAATTTACCTATATGTATATAAAGCATAAATTGTACTGGTTCAATAACAACAAATAAAATTGAGAATAAAGTTGGAAAAAGCATGTACTTATGCTGATTATGTGTTTCAAATGAAGCAGTACTAAAAGGCTGCTTGCATGTACTTTCATATTGCACTGTTAGAGAGATCTTGTACCTTCTTAGGGTGTTTAGATCTTTCAGGGAGTTGGGTCTGAATTCTTCAGGATTGGTCCTTACCCCTTCAGTGAATGAGTTGGTCAGACAGATCATTTATTTATTTATTTATTTGATTTGATTTATATACCACCTCATTAGTACAAACACTACTCTGGGCAGTTTACAGGTTAAAATTTAAAACCCCACAAAACTCCAAATAACAGCTTAGAAAGTCACTGACCATGCTGGTTAGAAGATTCTGGAAGCTGTAGTCCAAAAAAGTAAGTTTTCTTAGCTCTGAAACAGAGAAGATAGACATTAGATAGGAGCAGGTAGCAGGCATCAGAAGAGCAAGATGGGGAAAGCACTTGAGGAAAGTAAAGAGGAATAGGATAGGAAGGGTAGAGCAAAATGTAACCAGTGGAAGGACTTGAACTCAATTATATTTCCACCAGAAATCCGGTGGCAATAGGAATAGCTCCAGTCCAGCCTTCAGAAACTCTGATTCAAGTCTAATTATAACTCTTGACTCTTGTATCTCAGACATACGTACAATGTTGAATTTGCATCAGAGGGGATAGTTTCAAGGACTGAAAAGTCCTGTGTTACAGGCTGGAAAAGATGGTGGCTCCTGGGTGCATAAATGTTGGAAGCTAGGTTTAGGCAATGTATATGTTATGTGAATTTGTCATTGTATAGGAGACAGTAGCAAAGCTCGTAGCAAAGTCCAACAGGCTGCCAGGAGATGTTCTAACGATTATTGGCTTCAGCTCTGCTCTCAGATACAGATAGCAGCGGACACAGGTAACATCATAGGAATGTATGATGGTATCAAGCAGGCTTTAGGTCCAATACAAAAGAAATCTGCTCCTTTGAAGTCTGCTACAGGCGTGATCATCCAGGACCGAGCACAGCAGATGGAACGCCGGGTGCAGCACTACTCTCAGTTATATTCCAGAGAGAATGTAGTAACCGAAGAGGGATTAAATAACATTGAGTGCCTGCCTGTCTTGGAAGAGTTGGACAGCGAACCAACTTTAGCAGAAATAAAAGCGGCCTTGGATTCCCTCGCCTCTGGCAAGGCACCTGGGAAGGATAACATCCCTGTTGAAGTGCTGTAAAGAGATCATCACCACCGAGCTGTATGAAGTCTTTTGTCTTTGCTGGAGGGAAGGTGGAGTACCACAGGACATAAAGGATGCAAACATTGTCACATTGTATAAGAACAAAGGAGACAGGGGCAACTGCAATAACTACCGTGGCATCTCTCTTCTCAGCGTTGTAGGGAAGCTGCTTGCCCGTGTTGTGCTGAAGAGACTCCAGGTGCTTGCAGACAGAGTCTATTCAGAATCACAGTGTGGATTTCGAGCTAATAGATCCACCACTGACATGGTATTTTCCCTCAGACAGCTGCAGGAGAAATGTAGGGAACAACGACAGCCACTCTTTGTGGCCTTTATAGATCTTGCAAAGGCCTTTGATTTGGTTAGCAGGGACGGCCTTTTTAAAATACTTCCCAAGATTGGATGTCCACCTCGACTCCTTAACATCATCAGGTCCTTTCATGAGGAAAGCGGAGTGAAACAGGGCTGTGTCCTCGCGCCGACCCTGTTTGGGATCTTTTTTGCTGTCATGCTGAAGCACGCCTTTGGAACTGCAGCAGAAGGTGTCTATCTCCGGACTAGATCAGATGGAAAGCTCTTTAATATCTCTAGATTGAGAGCAAAGACCAAAGTCCAACTGAAATGCATGTGGGACTTCCTCTTTGCCGATGATGCAGCTGTTGTTGCCCATTCTGCTGAAGACCTCCAACAACTCATGAATCATTTTAGCAAGGCCTGCCAAGATTTTGGACTAACAATCAGCCTGAAGAAAACACAAGTCATGGGCCAGGGCGTGGACTCACCTCCCTCTATTACCATCTCCACGCAAGAATTGGAGGTTGTTCATGACTTTGTGTACCTTGGCTCAACGATCTCTGACACTCTCTCCCTAGATGTCGAGCTGGATAAATGCATTGGCAAAGCAGCTAGCATGTTCTCTAGACTCACAAAGAGAGTATGGCTTAATAAGCTGACGGCATATACCAAGATCCAAGTCTCTAGAGCCTGTGTCCTGAGTACACTCCTGTACTGCAGTAAGTCCTGGACCCTTTGTGCACGGCAGGAGAGGAAACTGAACACGTTCCATATGCGTTGTCTCCGACGCATTTTTGGTATCACCTGGCAGGACAAAGTTCCAAATAGAGTAGAATTGGCCTTCTCAGCCACACTAGATGCTGTTCCAAGTCCTCTATTCAGAGTACGTTACCATAGTCTCTTGAGACTGAAGGATGCCTAATCTAGGAGACAGTTTGAGCATTTGGGTTTTTCCCCAGCTATGTTAGTTGCTATGATTTCCACTACTGGAATTCCTCTAGTAGTGGAAATCTGAAAACAAATCTGAAAACAGAACTCAACAAAGGCCTAGAGCAGGCTTGTCCAACCCGCGGCCCGTGGGCCGCATGCAGCCCAGGTCGGCTCGTAATGTAGCCCAGTGCAATTTTTTATTTTTAAAGAAATTCCAAAGTTTGAATTTCCTGCCCTTTCCCCCTGTCTTTTTGCGTTCGGAGGTCTCAAAGGGCTTCCTCCGATGTCAGAAAAAGCAGAACTTTACCTCCACTGCTGCGCCTTCGGCGGCGTTTACTCGCGAGTAGACCCGCGCTTTCCGCAGTGCTTACTCACGCGTAGACCCGCCGCGATCGGATCCCCAGGAGGTCTCCAAGGGCTTTCCCCCGACATCGGAGGGAACCCTTGCAGACCTCCGAAGGCAAAAAGGCAGGGGGAAAGGGCGGGAAATTCGAATTGGGGGAAAGTCCAAACACTGCAAGTCCCACGCTGGGACTGCAAAAAACCAAAACCAAAAACAAACCAATCCAAAAATAAACATTGGAGCAAGTCCCACGCTGGGACTGAAAAAGAAAAAAAAAAAATTACCAAAAAACAAAACAACACAGAAACATAACCCCCCCAGCCCAAACCTACCCTCCAAAACCCACCCAGATCAACTTTTTTAAAAGGAAAAAGCAGAACCTTACCTCCACTGCTGCGCCTTCGGCGGCACTTACGTGCGAGTAGACCCGCGCTTTCCGCGGCGCTTACTCACGGGTAAACCCGCGCTAGGGATGGGAAGGGAGTGCACCGGCTTCCTCCTCCTGCTCGGCAGAAGTAAAAAAGTTCCCTGACCCCCTGCTCTAACCTTGAGCACTCACTGAGAATTGCAACAAGTTCCATCAAAGCAAATATGGATGCATTGGTGGCTGAGAAACAATGTCAAACATCTCATTAACTTCATTTCCAAGTAAGTTTAATATGTTAACTATGTTTTCTATGGTTTTTTTGGATGATCAGGTATCATTACTGTTATTTTATTTTATGTGCGGCCCAAACCAAATTTTCATCTTCTAATGTGGCCCAGGGAAGGTGAAAGGTTGGACACCCCTGGCCTAGAGCAATGTTTCTCTGATGTGCATGCGACGCTGTGGATGAAAGCTCCAAAAAACAAATACTGGTGTCATGTCAAATAATCCTGGTTCTAATTTGGATCTGATGTCATGTGCAAAATTTACTGTTGAAATGTTTTTTTTGAACATTTACAAATGCACCTAGTATGCATTCATAGTGATGGAGCATGAGGTTTCTGTGCAACGAAGTGCTTTGCATGAACGCAGATCTGAGAGGGGAATTTAAGCAGAATGACTATTGCATAGGAGGTATGCGAGGTCTTTTGACTAGGAACGCAAACATTGCAAGGCTGCTGTAAGCTACTTCATCTCTCAGCCTCCCAGTAGTGGTGTAATATATCTGGACAACAGTGTTTGGTGTACCTACACTGGCAGAGCTACCATGTCACCTCCTAGCTGTAGCCTTTCTAATCAGCAAACTTTACTGGGATACTTACGTAAGACTTCCAAATGAAACACTCTCAAAACAGTTTACTTAATAAAAAGGAGACAAACATATTTCAGTAAAGATGCATACAGGGTAAAAAATTCACATGTAGAAATCGTATACAAGAGCTCTGAGGGACGTGACCTGAATGTAATTACAGAGTTCAAGCAAGGAGAACAAAAGAGACAACAACTGGACAAATTTAGTATGAGGTGGAACGAGGGAGTCAGTGGCCCAAATTCTTTTGCTCACTTATTCAAAAGGTGTAATTTTTAGCAGCAAGTTGTTGTGAGTTAGGAAATCTCCATAGGCATTATTTGTTACATGCTGATTTACACAAGTTACACCTTTTGCATAACTGCAGAACAGGGTTTCAGCCAGTTGTCTCTGTCAAATGACCAAGAGCCTTCTTGAGTTTCCCAGTGAAGCATGACAAAAGCCAAAGAGATTCAGGCTGGAACAAGAGGGATCCAGAATGGTGCCTAGGTGATGATTTTATCTGCTGTTCTGTTTGGGAGTGAAGACGCTTCATGATTAAGAGCATTTCCCATCAATGCTTTTACTTGGTCAATTTATACATAGTCTCTTCCTTGGCTAGCATCGCAGTAAAGTCAGGTGACCACTTGCAGTTCCCACTGTTAAACTCTTCAGGGAAAGGCAGTTCATATTGTTTAAGTTAGAACGGAAGAGACCAGCCTATAAACTTTAATTACAGTAAGGCAAGTGACTAGCTTACTAAACTCATCATGATTTTTCTCCTAGTTGCTATTGCTTTCTAAATGATGCAGCATTTTTCAGTGGGAAAAGGCATATTACATTTATTACAACAAACTGTAAGAACAAAATCGGGAAATATACATTGGCTGAAATCCAGTAATAAGTCACAACTAGAGTAGGCCCATTGATTCAGTGGAGATTTGGTGAGTCAATTCCTCAATAAGTTCTACTGATTCAGTGGATCTACTCTAGTTGTGACTAATTCCTGGATTTCAGCCACTGAAAACCATCACATTGTGCTTCTTTAGTAAAATGTTCCCCAGACCATAGTAAAGAGTGTCCAGACAGGGGCTGCTCCTATCACATAATTTTTCTCTCAGTTACCTACCTCAGATAGTAGCTTGCATTCCCACTGGAGAGTACTTAGTGGTATTGTAAAAAAGCAATGAATGGCATTTATTCAATACCAAGAAGAAAATAATTAATAAATCCCCATTGCTTCTTTTGACCTGCAATTCATCTTCCCCATTTAATGTTGGTCCAGGTTGTGTATGTTAAGTCACACAATATTGTAGAAAGAAATATAGACTAACATAACCTTCCACAAGATTGTCAAAATTGAATAAAGATTTAGATGATGTTCTCATGCCTCAAAACACATTGAATATAATTTCTCAGTCATAGTTGTGGCAAAAATAGGAATGTTATATCAATACCAGTTCCAGTGTAAACTTAAGCAGTACCTTCATTTTCACTCTATATCATGAAATATCATTTTATTTATATGTCAAAATTAATTTTTTTACCCTTGTTGTATAAAAGGCTGTACAAAGGTCAATGAGTGTTGAGAAGGATAAACTAAAGAAGCAGTTATTGTTATTTCCCCCCCCCCGCTTTTTTTTTTTAACCATAGAAAGAATATTGCTTCTGAGAACAAGCAGCAATTTCTTTTCTTTTACTGCATGATAAGATTGCAAAGAATTGCTGTTGGGTTAGAGTCAAAGAGTAGAAGATGTGATTCCCTATTCGGTTCCTCCAAGCCAAATCTTACTAAATAATCTTAGAAGCACCATCTCACAATGACCATAACAGTTGATCTAATTTGATTGATTGGCTCACCAGTTGCTTTCAGCTGCTATGCCCCCCCTGCAAAATCAATTAACAATGTCAGAGCAGCATGAAGGCAGAGTATTGTGAAGATCCTACCATGACGCCAGTGTCACAGACACCTCAGGCAGTGCATGTGGTGTTTGTGTGTTGCTTCACTGAAGGATGGCAACATAAGAGATGTGCTTCACATTAAGCCTGCTTACGATAAACAATTAAGCATGAAAGCTGGCACGTAGATAAATGAAAACTGAAATAAATTAAAGAAGATGATGAGAAAGTAGACCTGATGCCTCTTCAGAAGCTGAAGATCGAAGTGGTTTAGTGGAGTCTTTCGAGGACACTGATACTGAAATGGTAATGGGTAAGATAAAAGGGAGAGAAAGAATGAAAACCAAATTTGCTACGAAGCTCCATGAAGATATGAGACAACTTTTAAAACAATTAAGGAAAGACTTCCAAACAGCATTAGCGGCGGGGAAATTCACCCCCGCTCCGCCTGTTTGCGCCTGCGCACGCGCTCCAGCACGCCTGTGCGAGCGCTGCGCCACCATTTGCACATGCGCACGGGTGGGCACGCACGGGCGAGAGCGTGTGCGCGCTTGTTTGCACATGCACGCGAGCGCGGGGGGTGCCTCGCCTTCCCCAGCCAGTCCGCGGACCGAAAAAGGTTGGGGAACGCTGGTCTACAGGATACCCTCTTCTGCTCACTACCATTCGCACTTGTTGTAACACAGCCCTGACAATTTGAGGGCCTCCTGGAAGATCTTAAAAAACAGATGGGAATTGGGTGTCAACAGCACACTGGTGGAACCAGACCACTACATTCTGGACAGCCTGTTTCAGGTTTTTCATGTATACGTGAAATAGTGTGGGGAATCATGGAACCCTGAGACACTCCACAGGCTAGTGGTCAAGGTGTTGAACAGGAGTCCCCCAGCACTACTACCATTCATTCACAAAGTGACACCACACAAGGGAAAATCCCAGAAACTGACTCCTTTTTTCATCAGTTAACCACTTCTCCAAACAAAGCAATTATCAGGACTGTTTTTCAACAAGTGTGAATGGTAGTCTTGACTGCTGCCATTCGTGAAGTCTGTAGGCACAGGTCGGCCCTATGATTGGATAGTGGTTTGGGGATGATCGTGCATAACAATCATGTGGATCCATACTTCAGATCCATGTTACTGCATGATTGCAAAGCCATGAACTGAAGGACCCATAATTTCTGTGTTTTAGTGTGGGAGCAGAGATGGGTCCTATGACTGGACAGTGGTTTGAGCATGATCCTCCAAATAGGTGGACATGGGGGTGGGACTTTTTGGCCAGGGCAGGGCAGAGCTTGGTACCATTGTGGAATCATGGTGGTCAGAAGTATCTTCTTCAGAGTTCCAAAGCTGATTCATCACAATGGTAGCTAAGTGTAAATTTGGCTTTGTTTTTCCTTCTGACTCATGCAGGTTCCTCCATAGCTCATTCCTATTTTACATCTCTTTCTTTTAGTGTATACAAGTTTCTGTCTCCTTTCCCCTCCAGTTGAAGTTGATTCATGAGCTCATTTGTACTATTGTGCAATTTCTGGGGTACAAGTGATGTTAGTTTTATGGAATCAGCAATACATGCATAAATGCATTTGTCAGTGTCTAATCCAAAGCAGAAGTCTCCCCAGAGCATGCAACAAAATCTGTAGAACTTCCTATTATTTTTCATACACATCTCTATCTACATTCAGGACATCTACTTCTTTTCCCCCATACTTCATGCAAATTCTAACCACTCTATGTTTGTGGGGGGAAATCCATACTATCTCATCAGAAGTTGAGGTTGAGCACAATCTGTGCTACATCTTTGGTTGCACAGCCTTGAAGAATATGATTTATCCTCAAAAGCTCGCTATTTGTTTTTGGTTTTGTTTTTTTAATATTCTAAATGGCTGATTAAAGGTATCACCTGTGCCTACATTTGTATCTTTGGTTGTGTTGGTGATCAAGGGCAGGGTTAGGTCCACTGCTTAGGGAAGACAGTAAACAGTTTGGGACCTCGATATCTGGCAGAATGCCTCTTTCCGACTAGATCTGCCCGTCTTGTACGATCCTCTTAGGCCGGGCGGTTGAGAGTTTTGACCCTGAGAGAGGCCCAGAAAACGACAAAAAGAAATTGGGCCTTCTTGGCGGTCGCTCCGCAACTTTGGAATAGTCTCCCACCCTAAATTCGCCTGGCCTGGGATCTTTCAAGAGACTACTGGAAACATGGTTGTTCAGACAGGCTTTCCTGGACTTTAGAACATCTTAATACAGTGGTGCTTTTTAACAATTACACCTTCAACCCCTCCGCCATGCCTTTTTATTACTTTTATTTTATTTGTTATTGTTGTTGCATTTTGTTTTTGAGTTGACATTCAATTAATCTTTTGTATTGTTGTTTATAATGTTGTGGAATTTGTAAACCACCCAGAGTTGCCTTAGACTGTCAGTATAAAAATCCAGATAGATAGATAGATAGATAGATAGATAGATAGATAGATAGATAGATAGATAGATAGATAGATAGATAGATAGATTTGTAATAAGTGACTGAGATTGTAGAACTATTTAATTCCTGTTTTTCCTCAGTCTTTTCCTACAAGGAGAGTTGTGTTCAGCCTGAAACAATTAGACAAAAAGATATAAGAAGAGACTCTGAATTCAAAGAGAGCCCAGCCTCTCTGTTCTGTTACTCTTTCCCTGTCTTGAGTCTGTTTAAGTCTGTTGTTGAAAGTATTGTTTGTCAGTTTACTGTTTGACTTGTTCACCTGCAAGTTAATGAAAAGTTTTTAATTCTTTCCCCAACTAATGCCTCGGAGTGAGTTATTGAGACTGTAAGTGCCAGTTAATGAGAAAAGGAGTGGACTGCTCTGTGGAACGTGAAGCTATTCTGCTCTGTGAATCCCTGCACTTTTGCTTTGTAGCTAGAGGAGTTTAACCAAAATTCAAAACTCTGCAACAATTTTTCCCTGTAATTTTGCCAACATATCTGAACACTAAAGGATCTTCAGGAAAATATGTAGTTCAGAATCACCATTCCAGAATTCCTGGAGAATAGAGGACACACCAAAAAATTGGAGATGGGAAAAAGGACAAGCACTTATATTTAAACAAGTTTTTCTAAGAGGGAAGATAAGGCCATGAGGCAAATAATGGTGACAAGAGGGGAAATTCTAAACCTTATTGAGAAACTAAAAACAGACAAATCTCCAGGTTTGCATCGTGTTCATGAAATTGCACTTCTGTTATGTATGCAACATCTCACTAAGACAGTTTTTAAAATAGGACCCAGGAAATTACAGGCCACTTATCCGAATGCTTGTTTTAAGTAAATTTATTGAAAGCATGGGTAGAACTTCATGCAGACTCTAACCACACTATGTTTGTGGGGGAAAATCCATACTATCTCATCAGAGGTTGAGCACAATCTGCTACATCTTTGGTTGTGTTGGGAGATGGCAATCAAGAGCAGGGTTAGATCTATGGCTTAGGGAAGATAGTAACTGTGTAATAGGTGACTGAGATTGCAGATCTATTTAGTTCATGTTTTTCCTCAGTCTTTTTCCTCTCCCGAGAAAGTCCTGTCTCAAAAAATCAATAAATATGTGGACAGGAGTAATCTAGACATTATTTTCTTGAAATTCCAAGAAGCTTTTGACAAAGTCCCCCACCAGAGCTCCAAAAAAAACATAGGATAAGAGAAGAAGTCTGCTTATGGATTGAAAATTGGAGCTCATTGGATTTCACCATGAACAGTGCCTAGGCTTGCTGGGAACAAGAAAGGCAAAAAAGGAATATACATTTTAAAGATAAGTCTCTTTGAACCTCCAAATTGTCTCTGTCCAGCCAGTCTCCAGCTCCCAAAGGTGCAATGCTAGACAATACTAAATAAATACCTAAGTGCTACCCTGTTTTCTCAAAAATAAGACCTAACCTGAAAATAAGCCCTAGTATGATTTTTCAGGATGCTCATAATATAAGCCCTACCCCAAAAATAAGCCCCAGTTAAGTGAAACCCCGCCCTCCACCACTGTGCAGGAACCAGAAGAAGATGACATGACTGTATTTGAATAAATGTAGATTGTTGTACATGAAAAAAATAAAACATCCCCTGAAAATAAGCCCTAATGTGTTTTTGGAGCAAAAATTAATATAAGACCCTGTCTTATTTTCGGGGAAGCACAGTATATTTATTCATCAGAGTTTCCCCTCTATTTCATTTCTGAGTTGTTATTTTAGGACCAATTGGCACTGGCCCATTCAGGCAAGCCCATTCCTGCCTGTCTCCTTACCAGATGGTGTGGTGGTCTATCTTGTTGATCTCAGCCTTATCACTCAGGGTGAGTTGTAAAGGGGGTGGGGGGAAGCAACAGCAGGTGGTCACAGGCTGTGTCCTTCAGTTTTGCTCACTTTGGGCTGCTGTGCCTTCTGCACCACCAACTGCACTGGGTTTTCCCCTGCCATGGTTGCTATGGATCCTTGGCATGTAGGCTTCTAAATGTCATTGGATGAAGATGTGTACACACACACACACACACTTTGGTGTCATAGCAGTGTATGTTGTGCATCTAAATTATGCCAGCTCCTGCTGGAAAAAAAAATACCTGCAGACACCGTCTGTACAACAGTCATGCAACTGTATGCCACGTGGATATGCCATCTTTTGGAAGAATTACCTTTATTAAACAAACGTTTGAGCATTGCATGCTTCAGCAATGTCATACCCCTGCAAGAAATTCTGCCTAGAAGAAAGACACTTAGATCACACACAATAAATAATAAACTGCACATCTGTAGCACAACTCCCTATTCTTCCACAAACACTAATGGTGTGAAAAGTCCCCACTAGTGTTTGTGTGGGAATCAGTGTGCTGTCTTTATGCTCTCTCTGTGATCAGCCGTAGAGAATTAAGTTAAATAATGTTCTTTCCACACTCTTGATCCAGTCCTTTCCCAGAGTATTATTTTAGGGTTGAAAATTGAAACGGTGGTGGTGCCATCTGGTGGGCAAATGTAATTTAGTTCCTCTACTAGATGGTGCTGCCTATTATAGCCAGGGCTATTGTCATTGTCCCCTTCATGGATTGCTGCCTTGTTGTGGCGAAGGGGCTTGAGTATTTCAGAGAAGCTATGGGCTATGCCATGCAGGGACACCCAAGACGGACAGGTCATAGTGGAGAGTTCTGACTAAACGTGATCCACCTGGAGCAGGAACTGGCAAGCCACTCCAGTATCTTTGCCAAGAAAACCCCATGAACAGAAACAAAAGGCTAAAAGATATGACTCTGGAAGATGAGCCCCTCAGGTCGGAAGGCATCCAACATGCTACTGAGGAAGAGCGGAGGACAAGGACAAGTATCTCCAGTGCTAATGAAGTGGTTGGGCCAAAGCCGAAAGGACACTCAGTTGCGGACGCACCTGGAAGTGAAAGGAAAGTCCGATGCTGCAAAGAAAATTACTGCATAGGAACCTGGAATGTAAGATCTATGAACCGTGGTAAGTTGGATGTGGTCAAACAGGAGATGGCAAGAATAAACATTGACATCCTGGGCGTCAGTGAACTAAAATGGACGGGAATGGGCGAATTCAATTCAGACGATTATCATATCTATTATTGTGGGCAAGAATCCCATAGAAGAAATGGAGTAGCCCTCATAGTCAACAAAAGAGTGGGAAAAGCTGTACTGGGATACAATCTCAAAAATGATAGAATGATTTCAATATGAATCCAAGGCAGACCTTTCAACATCACAGTCATCCAAGTTTATGCACCAACCACCGATGCTGAAGAGGCTGAAATTGACCAATTCTATGAAGACTTACAACACCTTCTAGAACTGACACCAAAGAAAGATGTTCTTCTCATTCTAGGGGACTGGAATGCTAAAGTAGGGAGTCAAGAGATAAAAGGAACAACAGGTAAGTTTGGCCTTGGAGTTCAAAACGAAGCAGGGCAAAGGCTAATAGAGTTTTGTCAAGAGAACAAGCTGGTCACCACAAACACTCTTTTCCAACAACACAAGAGGCGACTCTACACATGGACATCACCAGATGGGAAATACCCAAATCAGATTGATTATATTCTCTGCAGCCAAAGATGGAGAAGCTCTATACAGTCAGCAAAAACAAGACCTGGAGCTGATTGTGGCTCTGATCATCAGTTTCTTATAGCAAAACTCAAGCTTAAACTGAAGAAAGTAAGAAAAACCACTAGGCTAGTCAGGTATAATCTAAACCTTATGAATACACAGTGGAAGTGAAGAACAGGTTTAAGGAACTCGATTTGGTGGACAGAGTGCCTGAAGAACTATGGATGGAGGCCCGTAACATTGTACAGGAGGCAGCAACAAAAACCATCCCAAAGAAAAGGAAATGCAAGAAAGCAAAGTGGCTGTCCAACGAGGCCTTACAAATAGCAGAGAAGAGGAGGGAAATAAAATGCAAGGAAGATAGGGAAAGTTACAGAAAATTGAATGCAGACTTCCAAAGAATAGCAAGGAGAGACAAGAGGGCCTTCTTAAATGAACAGTGCAAAGAAATAGAGGAAAAGAATGAAAAGGGAAAAACCAGAGATCTGTTCAAGAAAATTGGAGCTATTAAAGGAACATTTTGTGCAAAGATGGACATGATAAAGGACAAAAATGGCAGGGACCTAACAGAAGCAGAAGACATCAAGAAGAGGTGGCATGAATACACAGAGGAATTATACTAGAAAGATTTGGATGTCCCGGACAACCCAGAGAGTGTGGTTGGTGACCTTGAGCCAGACATCCTGGAGAGTGAAGTCAAGTGGGCCTTAGAAAGCATGGCTAACAACAAGGCCAGTGGAGGTGATGGCATTCCAGTTGAACTATTTAAAATCTTAAAAGATGATGCTATTAAGGTGCTACACTCAATATGCCAGCAAGTTTGGAAAACTCAGCAGTGGCCAGAGGATTGGTAAAGATCAGTCTACATCCCAATCCCAAAGAAGGGCAGTGCCAAAGAATGCTCCAACTACCGTACAATTGCACTCATTTCACACGCTAGCAAGGTTATGCTCAAAATCCTCCAAGGTAGGCTTCTGCAGTATGTGGACCGAGAACTCCCAGAAGTACAAGCTGGATTTCGAAGGGGCAGAGGAACTAGAGACCAAATTGCTAACATGCGCTGGATTATGGAGAAAGCCAGAGAGTTCCAGAAAAACATCTACTTCTGCTTCATTGACTATGCAAAAGCCTTTGACTGTGTGGACCACAACAAACTATGGCAAGTTCTAAAAGAAATGGTTGTGCCTGACCACCTTATCTATCTCCGGAGAAATCTATATGTAGGACAGGAAGCAACAGTTAGAACTGGATATGGAACAACTGATTGGTTCAAAATTGGGAAAGGAGTACGACAAGGCTGTATATTGTCTCCCTGCTTATTTAACTTATATGCAGAATACATCATGCGAAAGGCAGGACTGGATGAATCCCAAGCCAGAATTAAGATTGCCGGAAGAAATATCAACAACCTCAGATATGCAGATGATCCCACTCTGATGGCAGAAAGTGAGGAGGAATTAAAGAACCTCTTAATGAGTGTGAAAGAGGAGAGCGCAAAAAGGGTCTGAAGCTCAACATCAAAAAAACTAAGATCATGGCCACGGGTCCCATCACCTCCTGGCTAATAGAAGGGGAAGATATGGAGGCAGTGACAGATTTTACTTTCTTGGGCTCCATGATCACTGCAAATGGGGACAGCAGCCACGAAATTAAAAGACGCCTGCTTCTTGGGAGGAAAGCGATGAGAAACCTAGACAGCATCTTAAAAAGCAGAGACATCACCTTGCCGACAAAGGTCCGCATCATCAAAGCTATGGTTTTTCCAGTAGCAATGTATGGAAGTGAGAGCTGGACCATAAAGAAGGCTGACCGCCGAAGAATTGATGCTTTTGAATTGTGGTGCTGGAGGAAACTCTTGAGAGTCCCCTGGACTGCAAAGAGAACAAACCTATCCATTTTGAAAGAAATCAACCCTGAGTGCTCACTGGAAGGACAGATCCTGAAGCTGAGGCTCCAATACTTTGGCCATCTCATGAGAAGAGAAGACCCTGATGTTGGGAAAGTGTGAAGGCAAGAGGAGAAGGGGACGACAGAGGACGAGATGGTTGGACAGTGTCACTGAAGCTACCAACATGAATTTGACCAAACTCCAGAGGCAGTGGAAGACAGGAGGGCCTGGCATGCTCTGGTCCATGGGGTCACGAAGAGTCGGACACGACTTAACGACTAAACAACAACAAAAATTGTCATTGTAGCTTATAATATTCTAGGATGACTAAACATCTGCAACATGTGCGTAAGCTCTGGCTCGATTCTTACAAAATATCCTGATATATTGTTATTTCAGTGATATTCAGTCCCCCCATTATCTCATAGACAGGATGTAGGGAGCTGCCCAGTTGAGGGAAGAAAGAGAACATCTCTTTGTAGAGAGATGGCCATATTGTTGTTCACATCTGTTCTCACAGGTGAACATGTTGCTTAAAAAAACCAACCACGGAGGGCCCACACTGCTGCAAGCTGCCTTGCAAAAAGAGACATTGTGAGTGTTAAATGTATGGTTGATACTCTTTGTGATTTGGGGAGTCGCAATCTGACTATCTTCTCTGAAGACTATTAAAGAAAAATCTTCCCTGAAGACAGAAGCAGAATTTTAGCAACATATTGGCTGAAATCCAGTATGCCACACAAGACTAATCAAGTCATCAACTGTGGCCATTTTCAGAGAATTAAAAGTTTCCAATTTCTGCTCCCCGCTTCCCTATTTCCAAGGTACCCTTTCATCCTAGAGAAGCTTTGTTTCTGCTTGGCCAGGGAGGGGGTGGAGTGATGCAGAAAACTTATGTCCTCGATCTGGGAATTAGGGTATAATTGAATAAACTCACTAGGTATAGCCAATTGGGATCAGATTAAAGTAAAAAGAACATTACCTAGTGGTTGCAGTCCTGCTTTGCTGGCATTGAGCGTCATGTGTCTTATTGGTACGGGGGGTGGGGGCAGGGGCTATTTCTTGATATCCTTGTAATTCCATTGAAATAAAAGTGGGGAGCAGTGTGGCAGTACAAAATACAAGCACAAAGATAGATAATACCTTTATTAAGACCACTAATAATTTTTTTAAAAAAAATCATACAATATGCAAGCTTTTCTGGGTAAATCCCACTTCTTCAAACCAAGTACCAGAAGTCCAAATGTTTCAAAGAAGAGCCAAATAGAGAGAAGTGTATGTGCACGCATGGCCTGTGCCTCTTTGAAGAACTGGGGTGTGAAATCCAATTCACAGCTGCCTCCGCTGTAATTGTAAAATAACACTTATACTGCCTGCATCTTTCTTGACTTACATCGAAGAAAGAAGTGCCTGGTGAAATCCATTTTGCGAAGAACTTTTGAACTTTAAGTGTAACTGTCCTGGCAAAATCCATCTTGCCCATGAACATTTGGACTTTTGATACTTGCTTTGAAAAAGGGAGATTTACCCACGAAAGTTTGTATACTGTATGATTTTTTTATTTTTAATTAGTGGTCTATAAAGGTATCGTCTATCACCTATTCTTGCATTTATGATTTGTACTGGCCACTCAGCTCCCCCCTTTTATTACAAGTACTGTTTAAGTACTCAAATTATTCTTTATGTCTTTATACCACCAGATGGCAGCAAAGGCTAATGACTATTCCCTCAATTTATCCGAAAAGGAGTGAGAGATTGTCCACAAAAATATCCTTAGAGACAGATTCTACATAAGCATAACATCAGCGCCCCTGAAGAAGGCTAAAAGTGCAATAGCCGAAACGCGTTGGGCTTATCTTTGAATAAAGTATTGATACCATTTTTACATCCTAGGACTACTGTCTCTCTTTGCTTGACAGCTTCAGTGGATGTACCAGTCCTTTTTGTTCTTGTTCCTGTAATTTGAGCCCGTTATTACATGTCCTGCACTCTGGAATGATCAAGAACAGATCCTGCCCCTCCTCTATATGACTGTCTTTCAAGTATTTGAAAAATGCTATCATATCTCCCCTCAGTCTTCTTTTCTCCAGAATAAACATGTCCAGTTCTTTCAGTCATTCCTCATCGGGCTTGGTTTTCAGGCCCCAATCATCTTTGTTGCCCTCCTCTGAACTTGCTCTAGTTTGTTGGCATCCTTCTTGAAGTGCGGTGTCCAGAACTGGACACAGTACTCAAGATGAGGCCTAACCAGTGCTGACTAGAGGGAAACTAGTACTGCACAGAGTTTGGAGACTACACTTCTATTAATACATTCTAAAACAGCATTGGCCTTGTTGCAGCAGCCATATCCCTGTATGGAGAATTACTGCAGGGAAATCGCCCCAGAGGGAGACCACAGCTGCGATACAAGGATGTCTGCAAGCGGGATCCGAAGGCCTTGGAAATGGACCTCAACAGATGGGAAACCCTGACATCTGAGCATTCAGCCTGGAGGCAGGTGGTGCATCACAGCCTCTCCCAATTTGAAGAGATCCTTGTCCAGCAGGCCGAGGCAAAGAGGCAGTCACGAAAGCAGCCAAATCAGGGAGCTAGACGGGGTACAGATTGTATTTGTCTTCAGTGTGGAAGGGATTGTCACTCTCGAATTGGCCTTCTCAGCCACACTAGACGCTGTTCCAAGTCCTCCATACAGAGCACGATACCATAGTCTCTCGAGACTGAAGGATGCCTAATCGAAATCCCACTGTTGGTTCATATTCAGCTTTTGATCTACAAAAATTCCAAGATCTTTCTTGCTCATAGTATTACTGGGCCTATCCCTCATCTTGTAACTGTGCATTTGCTTCCACCTCCCCCAGGTGTAGAACTTTGTACTTATCCCTGTTAAATTTTCTTCTGTTGTTTTCAGCTCAATGCTTGAGCCTATTAAGAACTTTTTGAATTTTGTTTCCATCTCCCAGGGTATTAACAATTCCACACAATTCTGTGTCTTCCATGTTACGTATTATATAAACAGTGGTATGTTATTCGCAGATAGGAATTAGATACAAGATAGACAAATCACAGTTGATGTTGATTGCAGGAATGAACCCCACCCCAACTCATTTAGACTGAGCAGGCAGAGAAGAAAGAAAAAGATGAAGACTTTTCAGATGCTATATGTTGGCAAGCCCTAAACCCATCAGAGGGAAAGATATATTTGGATGCTTTTCACTACACACAAATGGCTATAAGTTTACACTTTTAATTTTCTTTCTTCTTTTTTTTGGAATTGATAGTTTTCCAATATTACCTCCCTTTCTCTCTCAAAAAAACCCCCATAGAACTAAAAATGAGTGAGTTCTGTGCTACTCAGTTTACTTGTTCAAATACAGGAATGTAACTTATCAAGATATCCTGAAGACTATCGAAGATTGTCAAGGTGCAAATAAATTGTCTTGAGTTCCACCACTAATAAAATTGTCAAGTTGTGGATGAATCTGCATGTTTTTCCCTTAGGGTCTATTCTAAGTGTGATTAAAGAATTGAAAGTGGGTTTCCTGGAAAGAATTGCAACATAAGATGAGAAGCCTAAGTGGTAAAAAAGTGAATTCCAAGAGACCGAGTGAGAGAAAGTAAACAACTGAGTAGCCCTCTCTCAGAGGAGAGGAGACCTTGCCTCCTTGGTTGTTTATTTGAGTCTGAATTCAAAGTAAGCTTTGATATAGAGACTGAGGCTAGGTAACAGAGGAAGTTTTGGCCTAAGGGCAGAGCAATCAGCAATAAAGGATTAATCCTCAATAGAAAAGCTATTCCATTATCCACTTTTGGCCATTTCAAGAGAAGTGTTGTATAAAGTTCTGTATAAAGTAGAGGGAGAAATGTAGAACTCAGAGGGAGAAGGACACATCCTCATGTCAGGGGTAACACACCTTTCCATCTCCCCCAAAAATGTGTCTGTTACACAAGAGTAGACCTTGTTCAGGTAAGACTCTTACTTAGGAACAAGTAAGAGTTTCTTGTTTTCCAAAGTGTGTACCTTCCTTGAAAGATCCAAGAGTGATTTTGTAATATATTGGGATTTTGTTCCATTTTTACTAAGAGGTTTTTGAGAAACATTTCTGGTTTTTAATCCTTTTAATTTAATCTTTTTCTTAATTCTTTTTCCTTTTCCTTCTTTTAATAAATGACATAATATTTTAAATATTGTCTTTCATTGTTGTAAGCCGCCTTGGGTCCTTTTCAAGGAGAAAGGCGGGGTAAAAATATTTTAAATATAAATAAATAAATAAATAAATCCTATTCATGGATTGGATGGATTTTTGTGTGCAGAGGAAATCAAGGTACTTTTTTCTGGTACCTGAACCACTTTGTCAGATATTGGAGTCTGAAGTGAAAAAGCATGTGTGGAAATGGTGGGCTACTGTGTGCATGAAGCACGGATGCTCTTCACTTCCTAAAGGGCATGGATGCATGGAAGCGATTTGTGTGCCAGGAAGTGTATTGAAAGGGCTTGATTCTGGCTGTGTCATCCCTGCACCTTCCCTGAATTTCCCCACCCCAAGGCGAAAGGGGCTGAGAGTAGAGAGACTATCCGAGAGAGAGAGCTGGACAGCTGGGCAGCAGTAAACTAAGAATTCCGTCCCACCAAGTATTTGTAATAGGATCTAAGAAGGGGATGATTTGTTAGGACCCTAATCCAACAGGCCTTTGCACTTGGTGTTATTTCAAGAGGTTTTTCTGGTAGGTCTTAAAATCTAAGCAGGTTCATAAAGAAACAGGCAAACTTTTACACAGCCAGGCCCCAAATCATTCAGGGTTTGAAGTTTAAAACCAGAACTTTGAATTGGGCCCAGTATTTAATTAGGAACCAGTAAGGCCTTACTGGGGTCTTGATATTATGCACTAAATAGCACACTTGCTGCAGCATACTGTATCAGCTAAAGATCTTGGACTGTCTTCCCGGGTAACTTCACACACAATTTTTTGTAGTAGTCAAGGCATCACATAAACCAAGAAATATTTGTTAACTCTGAACAGAGCACAGCAGAGGAGTAAAACTGAGCTGGGCCCTGGAGAGTGACTGAGCAGGAATTTCACGGGGCTTTAGTAGTAAGGAAAGGGTCTACGTGAAGGAAGAGACAAAAGAAAAAGACTAGGGAGACAAAGGCAGAGAATTATATTATATTGGCCTTGCCCAGAGAAGAAAAAGCAAATGGCACTCATAGACAAACAGAAGAAAATAAAAAAGGAACAGGGATGATGGAGAGAGGAGACACTTCTGCGGTGATGACTTGCAAAGTATGTGCAATATTTGTCTTTGTGCCTGAAATTAAGCAGGGGTTTGGGCTTGATGGCCTTACAGGCCTCTTCCAACCCCATTATTCTATGATTTTATGATACTATAGATTGCTGTTGCCAGATTAGGTCAACTCAGGAAAGATATTGTGTGTCACAGTAAATAGAGTTTTACAAAGTCACACCTTGTCATCACAGCCTCTGGGGAGTCTAAGCACAGAAGTGTGGCATACTCCCAGACTACAAACCTGACCTGTGTGGGAATGCAACCCCTTTTACATGATTTTAATTTAAGAGGCTGAGAAGTGTATGGTTGAGTCCCAGTCCCAGAAATCGGCTTTCTATTGACCAGAAGCAGCTCTGTCTTATATAATTTCAGTCTGTTCACCCTCATCCTGCCCATTAACAAGCTCAGGCAATCATCAAGGGTCCTGATTCCTCCCTCAGTGTTAGATGACAAGGAGCAGTAGACCTGGATATCATCAGTATTTTTTGATGACACCTCTATCCAAAGCTTCAAATAACCTCTCCTAGGGGAATAGGATGAAGTCCTAAGGAATGTCACATATCAGGGTCTAGCATCACCTTTTGAGTACATTCTGAGAAGATCAGAACTACTGCAATACAGTGCCCTCAGTTTTCAAGTCAATAGATGGTGGTGCAACAGAAGACCAAGGTCAAATTGTATCAAAATCTGCTGCAAAACCCAGAAGGACTAATAAAGCTGTGTGCCTTTTGCCTTATCCCTGGTTTTAGTCACCTACTGAGCAAACCAAAAACACATAGCAAATTACTCACAGCAATCAATCAACAGCACTACCATCTCTTCTCCAGTGCCCTGGTGAAGAAGGCCTTGCACAGTTTGGAAAAACATTGCTGATGTGCTATGTGCGAATGCAGGTAGCAGGGACGCCCATGTCCCTGCTACCTGCATTCGCACATAGCACATCAGCAATGTTCCTTAGCTGCCCTTGCTGTTGAAGCTTAGGTTTTCAGATAGATTACAGCCAATTTGTTTCTTTCGTCTCAAGTTGTCATCCAGTAATGCTCCAACCTTTTGCCCTCCTGTTTCCTTGCCTCTGGCTCTTTGTTTAACTAGGGAACTGGTCAATTAGCTACAGCTAACTAATTAGGAGAAACATTGCCAATCACCTATTTATTTATTTATTTCTGTGTTCCATGTATCTGTCAAGTCTTCAACAATACCACTGATGGACATAGGAGGAAGCTCCCCAAGCACATTTAGGAAGCCATTTGAATCCATCAGATGCCTGGGATGGACTTTCTTAATTGGTCCACCACTCCTGTAGAGATTTACAGTAGCTACTAATTTAAAATTAACTAGCTGATGATCTGTCCAAGACTATGGAGTTACATGTTCCACCTCCCAATCACCAATCCCTCCAGAATAGAATAACAAATCCAGAGTATGTCTTGAAACATGTGCTTTTAGCTAGTGATTGGAACAGGTCCAAGGTTATCACTGCAGACATGGTATGTCTGATCGATATTTGGGTAAGTGACTTCAGCATGAATGTTTAAGTACTCCAGAACAATACATGTAAGGTAATCCAACACCATACCAGAGAGTATGTCAAAGCTGAGAAACGGAGACTGTTGGTCAGCAGGGTAAACAGTATACCAACAGAATCCCCACATGATCTGAACTACCATCCATAGAAACATACATTCAAATGTGGCAGATTGCTGTTAGCAGAGGCACAATTTAAATGAATGAATGAATGGTGTCTAATTTTTTTCACTTCATTTAATTTAATTTATAATTAATTTCATTTAAGGAATAAATCATATTTCATGAATTAAAATAAACATTCTTTATAAGTAATAATTCTGAATGGGCAGTGGTGGGTGTTAATAGCTTAATATTCAATATATTTGTTTTAATGAAATTAAAATATTAAATTAAATATTTAATGAAATTAAAATATTGGATTTTACCTATTTTCCAAGTATACTTATGTTTAGTGAGTTGCAAAAAAATGAGATATCAAGACATTTCAAAGAGTTATTTAGCAATGTGCTTTATCCATTTATTTTATATATCACTTTTCTCCCAATACTGAGGCCCAGGGTGGCCAGTTGGTCAACCTTCTGTTCTGCAATGACTTGTATATTATAACTCTACTTAAATTCTCTGATTCTATTTTTGACTCTAATCTGGTAAACAGCGAAACCAAATAGCATTGCATACACCTGGGGGGGGGGGCAAGAAGGTTTTAGGGGTCGGATCATACTTCCGCACTATTAGGGAGCAGGCTGGGTAGGTGGGGCTCGTCAGCCTTGGAAGGCAGCCCATCTAGGAGAAGGAAAACTCTGATTTCAAACCTCCACTGCCTTGTGGCTATATCCACTGATGGAAAAGGCTTCAGGAGTTAACCTCGAGGCAAAATCCGGGGCCGGAGTCCCGGAGGCAGTTCGTGTCATTCTGGCAACTCCTGCGACGTTGCTGGAACCAGTTGTATTGGCTCTTGCCTTTCCATTGGACTATTTCAGCGATGTGGAGAGGGGGGATTTGCTGCATGGGTAACAGCCTATCCTCCATATTATTTTACCCAGGTTTCGTGCTCTGGAGAGGACACTCCAGCTTCGCATACAGCGTCGAAACAACATGGGAAGTAGCAGTTACCGGTTATAAGTTTTTGCTCGATTGGCATAGAGCATGACGCCAGGGGCTACTTCCGACGGTGGGAGAGGTCATTGCACCTCACTAGGTAGCTACTGCCCGCCTTAAGCTGGGCAGCCCCCAGCCAGTAAGGTGCTACCTCACCACGGTCTGTTAACCTCACGGGGTGCGTGGGGTTTAGGGTGAAAGCCGACAAGCAGATGGATAACCCTGCACCATGCAACAATCATAAGAAAACTTCTGCCCTAAAGTTGGGCAACTGGAATGTTCAGACAACGACCCCTGGCTTTTCTGACGACGGCTTTTCTGATGACCTGCAGGAAATAGACGATGTGCGCAAGACAGCTGTCATCAACATGGAACTGAGTAGACTGCAGATGGACATTCTTGCCCTGCAAGAGACAAGATTGCCAGACTCGGGATCTGTCAAAGAAAAAAACTTCTCATTCTTCTGGCAGGGAAAACCATTGAGTGAGACCAGGGAACATGGTGTTGGCTTTGCAGTCAGAAATACTCTGCTGAGATCCATTGTTCCACCTACTGTGGGGAGTGAAAGAATCCTGTCTCTGCAGCTCCACTCATCAGCGGGACCGGTCACCCTCATTAGTGCATATGCACCAACACTCTCGTCCACAACAGAAGTGAAAGACAAATTCTACGACGATCTGGCAGCTACTATCAAAAAAGTCCCTGAGAGAGAGCCACTGTTCATTCTCGGAGACTTTAACACTAGAGTTGGTGCTGATCACGATTCTTGGCCCACTTGTCTAGGCCGTTTTGGCATTGGGAAGATGAATGAAAATGGCCAATGCTTGCTGGAGTTTTGCTGTTATTATGGTCTCTGTGTCAGCAACACATTCTTTAATACGAAGCTTCAACACAGTTTCCTGGAGACATCCAAGATCCAAGCATTGGCATCAGCTCGCTTTGATCCTCACTAGACGTTCTAGCCTTCCTAGTATTACGATCACACGCAGTTACCAGAGTGCTGATTGCGATACTGATCACTCCCTGGTGTGTAGTAGAGTAAAACTGCAAACAAAGAGATTGTATCACACGAAAAAGGAAGGAAGACCACGTATTGACATCAGCAAGACTCGCGATCAAAGAAAAGTGGAGGAATTTGCCCAAGCGCTTGAGGAAACCCTTCCAAGCCCAGCTGATGCAAATGCACCTGAACGATGGGAACATTTCAAGAACGCTGTTTATAACACCGCATTGTCCACATTTGGCAAGAAGACCAAAAAGACGGCAGACTGGTTCGAAGCCCATTCGGAGGAGTTGATGCCAGCCATCGAGGATAAGAGGAGAGGTCTAGCAGCACACAAAGCCTGTCTTAGTGAGTACAACTTGCAGGCTCTTCGAGCTGCTCGTAGCAAAGTCCAACAGGCTGCCAGGAGATGTTCCAATGATTATTGGCTTCAGCTCTGCTCTCAGATACAGATAGCAGCGGACACAGGTAACATTAAGGGAATGTATGACGGTATCAAGCAGGCTTGAGGTCCAATACAGAAGAAATCTGCTCTCTTGAAGTCTGCTACAGGCGTGATCATCCAGGACCAAGCACAGCAGATGGAACGCTGGGTGCAGCACTACTCTGAGCTATATTCCAGAGAGAATGTAGTAACCGAAGAGGCATTAAATAACATCGAGTGCCTGCCTGTCTCGGAAGAGTTGGACAGCAAACCAACTTTAGCAGAAATAAAAGCGGCCTTGGATTCCCTCGCCTCTGGCAAGGCACCTGGGAAGGATAACATCCCTGTTGAAGTGCTGAAGTGCTGTAAAGAGATCATCACCACCGAACTGCATGAAGTCTTTTGTCTTTGCTGGAGGGAAGGTGGAGTACCACAGGACATGAAGGATGCAAACATCATCACATTGTATAAGAACAAAGGAGACGGGCGACTGCAATAACTACAGTGGCATCTCTCTTCTCAGCGTTTTAGGGAAGCTGCTTGCCCGTGTTGTACTGAAGAGACTCCAGGTGCTTGCAGACAGAGTCTATCCAGAATCGCAGTGTGGATTTCGAGCTAATAGATCCACCACTGACATGGTATTCTCCCTCAGACAGTTGCAGGAGAAATGTAGGGAACAACGACAGCCACTCTTTGTGGCCTTCATAGATCTCACAAAGGCCTTTGATTTGGTTAGCAGGGATGGCCTTTTTAAAATACTTCCCAAGATTGGATGTCCATCTCGACTCCTTAACATCATCAGGTCCTTTCATGAGGAAATGAAGGGCACTGTAGTTTTTGATGGCTCAACATCAAATCCCTTTGACATCCGAAGCGGAGTGAAACAGGGCTGTCCTGTTTCTCGCGCCAACCTTGTTTGGGAACTTTTTTGCTTTCATGCTGAAGCACGCCTTTGGAACTGCAGCAGAAGGTGTCTATCTCCGGACTAGATCAGATGGAAAGCTCTTTAATCTCTCTAGATTGAGAGCGAAGACCAAAGTCCAACTGAAATGCATGCGGGACTTCCTCTTAGCGGATGATGCAGCCATTGTTGCCCACTCTGCTGAAGACTTCCAACAACTCATGAATCGTTTTAGCAAGGCCTGCCAAGACTTTGGACTAACAATCAGCCTGAAGAAAACACAAGTTATGGGCCAGGGCGTGGACTCACCTCCCTCTATCACCATCGCCACGCAAGAATTGGAGTTTGTTCATGACTTTGTGTACTTTGGCTCAACAATCTCTGACACTCTCTCCCTAGATGTCGAGCTGGATAAACGCATTGGCAAAGCAGCTACCATGTTCTCTAGACTCACAAAGAGAGTATGGCTTAATAAGAAGCTAACGGCATATACCAAGATCCAGGTCTCTAGAGCCTGTGTCCTGAGCACACTCCTGTACTGCAGTGAGTCCTGGACCCTTTGTGCACAGCAGGAGAGGAAGCTGAACATGTTCCATATGCGCTGTCTCCGACGCATTTTTGGTATCACCTGGCAGGACAAAGTTCCAAATAGAGTAGTCCTAGAACGAGCTGGAATTTTTAGCATGTATACATTACTGAAACAGCGACGTCTACGTTGGCTTGGGCATGTCGTGAGAATGGCTGATGGTCGGATTCCAAAAGATCTCCTGTGTGGAGAATTAGTGCAGGGAAATCGCCCCAAAGGGAGACCACAGCTGTGATACAAGGATATCTGCAAGCGGGATCTGAAGGCCTTAGGAATGGACCTCAACAGATGGGAAACCTTGACATCTGAGTGTTCAGCCTGGAGGCAGGCGGTGCATCACGGCCTCTCCCAATTTGAAGAGACCCTTTTCCAGCAGGCCGAGGCAAAGAGGCAGTCCCGAAAGCAGCAAAATCAGGGAGCTGGACAGGGGACAGATTGTATTTGTCTACAATGTGGAAGGGATTGTCACTCTCCAATTGGCCTTCTCAGCCACACTAGACGCTGTTCCAAGTCCTCCATTCAGAGCACGTTACCATAGTCTCTCGAGACTGAAGGATGCCTAAACTAAACTTAAATTACTCTGCAGGTGTATCTGATTATGACTATATCAGAATATATCAGCTTAAATTAGTAGGTATAGTTTTAATGCAAAAATCTCATCCTTTTTGGTTATAAATGTCCTTTCTGGTAATCTTTGACTTTCATGTCATTTATTTTGATGATGCCTGCCTTGAAGCAAGCTCTTTCCCCATAATGGGCAGCAGCAATAAAATTGCTTGAGCTTAAAATTTCTGAAGAATTTGGAAAGTTCTTGGACATTTCCAGAGGTGCAGCTGAAGTATTACAACTAGTCCTCCAGGCACTGTAGCATGGGGGGAAAGGCAGACATAATGTGGACTTTGTAAATTGAAATATACATATAAAGTATAATCTAATAATCATTTTAAAATGTCAATTTTCTTATATATGCGCTTAAGAAATGAAACCAGTGATTATATTTGATCAGCAAAACCAACCTGGGAAAGCCAGGGTAAAGAAAAAAGTAAAGATCACAGTTGTTGGCGTATGGCTTCTTTCTAGAGGAAGTATTGAAAATGCAGGGAAGAATACTGTGAGTAAGGTGGTGAGATGGAGACACCTCTTGCCATTCCTTCAGAGAAGGGGGAAAAGAACAGAAGCACAGAGATGGTCATGCTCAAAGAGACCGCATATATAGGTCCCCATAAAGGGGTCAAGAAAAAGGAAACCAATCAGGACCTGAGGGAAGTAGAGAGGCTGGGAGAACAGTTTAAAAAGGCAGGAATAGAGGAGGAGAAGGTAGACCCATCAGGGAGAGAGGAGAAAGTTGGTGGGAAAGAAAGTATAAGAAAGGGGGAAGGTACATAGTCTGATTTGGCAGAGGCAGGGGAAAGTGAGAGCAAGAAAAGAGAGAGAGGATCCTGCCACTAATTTGGGAATGGGTCTGGTTAGAAAATCCCTGGACACACGTGGGAGAGATTGATGGTGCCCAGAGAAGAAGCTTAGGGCAGGAGGAGAGCATTTGTCCCACAGAAACCTTTTTACTGGGGGAAAAAAGAAGCATGAAAGTGGGAACATAGGTTGAGAGAGGAGAGAGCAAGAGTAGAACAGAAAAAGAGAGAGAGAGAGAAATGGATAGGAGATCTGTCACACATTTTATGTCATCCTTAAAACTTCATTTAAAATGTTTAGATGGCATTTACATATAATTACATTTGAAAGCTGCCCTAGAAAAAATCTTTTTGCAAATGTAAGATGCTGGTTTGGGTGGGGCTTACAGGATACCTCTTTTTGCACTTGCTATTGCAGGGCCTGCCGACAAAGGTCCACATAGTCAAAGCTATGGTTTTTCCAGTAGCAATGTATGGAAGTGAAAGCTGGACCATAAAGAAGGCTGACCGCCGAAGAATTGATGCTTTTGAATTGTGGTGCTGGAGGAGACTCTTCAGAGTCCCCTGGACTGCAAGGAGAACAAACCTATCCATTCGAAAGGAAATCAACCCTGAGTGCTCACTGGAAGGACAGATCCTGAAGCTGAGGCTCCAATACTTTGGCCATCTCATGAGAAGAGAAGACTCCCTGGAAAAGACCCTGATGTTGGGAAAGTGTGAAGGCAAGAAGAGAAGGGGACGACAGAGGACGAGATGGTTGGACAGTGTCACTGAAGCTACCAACATGAATTTGACCAAACTCCAGGAGGCTGTGGAAGACAGGAGGGCCTGGCGTGCTCTTGTCCATGGGGTCACGAAGAGTCGGACATGACTTAATGACTAAACAACAATTTGATTTTGCGCTCTCCTCTTTCACCCTCATTAAGAAGTTCACGTGGTTAACGTCTTTAAAGCTTATTATGTAAACCAAGACTTTAGCCTCTAAAGGGAAGATCTTCTCAGTCATTTATAGTATTACATTGATTAATTAAAATCTTGATTTGTTGAAGTTACATATAGCAAGTGGGAAGCAGCATGCGTGCCAGCTTTGCTAAGCTTAGATACCCAGGCAAAAATAGTTCTGTTCATCCAGGCATCTTGAACATTTCTCCAGTCCCAGAGGCCTATGACAAGTTCATTGAGGTAGTGAAAAGATCATTCTGGCTGTCCAAACCCTAAGGGTGCAGAACTAATTATCTTCAAGGCCTAACATAAGAATAGTCACCCAATAAATAATTATGTTTTCACTATTAGAACAAAATTGTTTAAGCAAAGAAAATATTTTGGTTGGGCAGAGATTAATTTCTTCAGTCTCAGAAATTAAAGAGATAATTGGATAAAACTCAGGGAAGTAAAAAAACAAGTCAACAACAGTCAAAGGTCCTGAAGACTATTAAAGTAACTTAACAAAACCCCACTAAGGATCCTACTCATGCAAATATTTCAACAAATCAAATAGCCCATCAACTCCTCATTAATGGTAGATCTGAACTTTATCATAAAAAAATCAAGACTTAAACTTGAAAGAAACAAGCAACTAGAGACCAATGATCTTACAAGACCATTCAACTTAAGCAAAGTGGTAAACACTATTTGTAGCTGCAAAAATGGCAAGGCAGTAGGCGTGGATGCCATCTGCATAGAATAGATAAAACATTTTGGCACAGTAACAAAAACGTGACTCCTTAACTTCTTTAATATTTTTTTGATTTTCTCAGGATTCTAATTTTTATTTTTATTTTTTTTTAGAAATTTGAGAGTGATTGCTATCTTGAAACCTGGTAAAGAGCCCAATATTTTTTTTAAAAAAAATCAGGCTGATCTCACTACTTTGTCACTTTTACAAGGTCTTGGAAAGAATGATTTTTACCTGCCTAATGGAAGCAGTGGAACTACTTCTCCCACAACAGGATTACTTTAGACCAAGGAAGAATAGTACAACATAAATCCTAGAATCATTACTGGATGCCTTATTGATAAAATAATTGCCCAGCAGGCATTGTACAAAGCAACTTATAGAGAGCAGTAGCAGCTAATAGTGAAAGACTCAAAGCATCTACATCAAATACACACCCTATCTTCGGCTGGCATCCTGTTCCTTTGATTTCCTTAAAATTAAAGAAAAAATGTTCAGAACATCGACTCTTGAAGGAACAGCAGAGAATGACAGGACTATAATATAGAAACAAAAAACTACCCACCTTTATATAGATGAAATTGCAGTAAAATCTAACCTTGCCACACGAGAAGTGGGTTACCTGGAAGTCACTTAATAAGTTATGGACTGGAGTGGACAGAACTAAGGGCCTGATCACATGAGCCAAATGACCTCCAGTTCTGTTGATTCCTTTCATGCCTCTGTTGTACTGAATCATGGTCATGTGGTATATATACTGACGTGAATGTTCCAGTTTGTTCTAACATTACTAATTCATTTCTTCATTTTTGAAGCATTATGGCCAGCTACACTGTGGAATCGGTTTGTTTCCTCTGATGTTCTTCTTCGTGGCCTCTGTGAATGCACACAAGTGGGTTGTTCTGCACCTGCGCAGGACGTTTCGGAAGTTTCTACAGCTTAAAAACATTTGACAATGAGACATCCCCCCATGGAGCGTATGCTCCGCCCTCCAAACATCCCCTCAGTTCCTTTTTTCCGCCGCATTGGTAGGACGTACAGGAACAGCTAGAGCGATAAGAGTGAGTATTATATATAGGAAATATCCGATTTCCTAATTGATTATCTTAGATTATAGTATAATTATTATCGTTTGACATCCCCTTGTGATTAGCCTCTCTTTTTTCTTACCCTTTCGCAACAGTTTTTTCTCTTCCCGTGTTTTTTCTACCCCCCTTCCCCCACAACGCCGGTTTTCCCTTTCTTTCCCATTTTTATGGCCCCTCAGGGACCATTTAAGCGGTGCGTTCTCTGTTCTAAGAAAATACCGCTAACGGACGGGCACGATAAATGCTTATTTTGCCTTGGGGAAGAACACCAGACCCAATCGTGGCCTGAATGCAAGAAACGTACAAAACCAGCAATAAAATTAAGACTACAGCATTTAAGATCTTACTTGTGGGAAAAATCTCTTCACCTGACTATGGAAACACTAACCTCTCCAACATTCAAGGATTCGGCCCGACCTGAAACAGCTAGATCCATATCGAGCCCTACAGCTCGCTTGATATCGAGCCCGACGCCAACTCCAACAAGGCAGAAAGAAACTTCTAAAGTTTCATCGAAGTCGAGCTCGACGTCAATCTCCAAATCTCGATCCCATTCCGATGAATCTGCTAAAAAGAAAAAGGACAAAATTAAGACATCTAAAACAAAGAAAAGATCAAAATCTACACATATCGAGCCGCCACAAGCTATGCCTCCATCTCCAATCTTAGAGGAATCATCGAGAGAGGCTCCTGTCTCAACATCCGACAGGGATGACCACACTTTGACTTCGGCGCATGCTGCACCGTCAGTAGCTAGCCTTTCGCCTAGCACAGGCCAATCACAGGCTGAGATTCACTCCAGCCTGGCCTCGGCCCATTCCAGCCCTCGTTTATCAGGGCGGGCAATACTGGTACAAGCGTTGGGATCGGAGTCCTCCCAACACTCTCCACGCAAACATAAATAAAAGAGACGGCATATTTCTCCACCTCAATATGCCCCTCGACATGGAGAGAGGTACTATTACCCTGACCAGCATCAATACTTTAGTAGACCTGATTATCATTACAGACAACATTACTATGACCCGTATTACCCGGGAACGTGTCCTGACACCATGTATTATGATGAGCCTAGGAGAGTTCGGTATGCCTCTCCATCATGGCACTCGGCATTGAGATCACCATCTCCTTCAAGGCGACGCAAACGCTCAGAGCACACATACCAAGCACAGACTCATCCACCATCAAAATCTGTCCTTAAAAGACCTACCTCGGTACCAGAAGCACTGATACCGACTAAACGAACAAAGCAAACAAAGCATTCTTCTCTACATGTATCCACAACCTATGCAGGTTCCCCTTTGCACACCGACACCGAAATGCAACCGATACCGACCTATCCATCCCGAGAACCAATACCAATAACATCAACCTCTAGATCACACCGTTCACCTTCTGCTTCTTCTACATCATCTCAAGACTCTGGCTCCACTATATCCAGAGAATCACCTTCTAACCTTCCTACCCCTACATCTGAAGCTGGAGAAAGCCACCCTCCGTCACCCTCAGAAGATTTTCTTCATATTCTCAATTAATCCTTAGGATGGCTAAATCACTACAATTAGACATTCAAGAACCACCCACCCAGAAAAAGGACTTCGTTTTTGACGATTTAAACCAAGACAAAACCCCTCCATTGAGTTTAAGTTTTATACCAGCCATGTTTGAACTAATAAAGGACTCATGGGACAAACCTCCATCATCACTTCAAATTCCGCGCAGGGTAGAAAATCATTATAAAACTCATGGACCAGACACGGCATTTCTTTTGAAACATCTGACACCAAACTCAATTGTTGTCGAGTCAACTCAATATAGAGCCCGGAACAAGTCATCGGTGGCACCAACTAACAAGGAAGGGCGCAAAATTGATATCTTAGGTTGAAGACTTTATTCACTTACCTCCTTTCTAATGAGGGTTGCTAATTACCAAGCAGCCATGGGGGCTTATCAACGCCAATTATGGGATAAAGTCTTGCCCATTCTTCAAACGGCACCAGAAACCACCAGAACAGAAATAATCAATACTTATACAGAAGCATCAACATTGGCAAAACAACAAAGAATAGCTGCAAGACATACAGCTGATGCAGCATCCAAGGCAATGGCTACATCCATCGCACTCAGAAGACACGCATGGCTCCGTTCATCAAACATCCTAGATGATACTAAAACGAGAATAGAGGATGTCCCATTTGATGCCACCGGCCTCTTTAATTCAAAGACAGATGAACTAATGGAAAACATTCACAAAATAAGGAAGACCGCAAGATCGTACACACCTCAACAACCTTATTGATACCAGAGAACACAATATCGAAAACAACCATACTACCAACAACAATATCACGCATATCAACGGACATTTCGTTCATTTCGACCACAGCCTCATGACAGACCTTACCCTACAGCATCGACATCTGCTGCTCAACCTTTTCAAAATCAACGTTCACAAAACAGAAGGCAGCCCTTTCAAAAACAACAAAGAAAGGGTAAGCAATACCCATAACCCTCTACCATCAGTATTCCAAACAAGACTTCACCCCTTTTTACCGGCATGGAGAAAAATCACCAATGACAAATGGGTATTATCTATCATTCAAAATGGTTACTTTATCGAATTCTTCACTATCCCACCCTCAGGCATCATTAGGACCACCCCTTATTCATTGGCTCTTCAGGAAGAGGTATCATCACTCCTGCAAAAACAAGCCATACTCATAGTCCCCTCATCGTCATCTCATGAGGGATTTTATTCTCGATACTTTACGGTCCCTAAAAAGGATGGAGGACTCCGTCCCATCCTTGATCTCAGGAATCTTAACACGTTTATTCGACCTTTACGATTCCGTATGTTAACTCTCGACACCATTATTCCCCTTCTTCCACAGGGAGACTGGTTCGTTGTCATCGACTTACAGGATGCCTATTTTCACATATCGATTCACCCACTCCATCAAAAATTTCTCCGATTCAGATTCGACAGGACATCATACCAATTTTGCTCCCTCCCTTTCGGATTATCCACGGCACCAAGAACATTCACAAAATGTATGGCACCGATTGCAGCTTATCTTCGACTTCAAGGAGTAGTCATTTTCCCCTATATCGACGATTGGTTGATCGTAGCCTCCTCATACCAAGATGCAATCAGAGTTACAGAAATAACCCTCGACACCCTACACAGCCTGGGACTCAAGGTAAACACTACCAAACCTCATCTACAACCAGCACAGACTGCCAATTACTTCGGCGCCTACTTCGATTCCCTCCAGGCCAGAGCGTTCTTACCTCAAGAAAGAATCACCAAATTAAGACATGCTATTCGACCATTCCAACCTATGACATCGGTATCGGCGCATGAAGCCCAACATCTACTCAGGCTCATGGCATCTACCACGGCTGTCATTCAGCACGCAAGACTCAAGATGAGATCATTACAAGCGTGGTTCCTGTCGTTGTTCAACCCCATGACAGACCAATAGTCGAAACGCCTCACTGTGACACCAGAACTGGCAAGCCAACTCACCTGGTGGACATTCCTTCCACATCTCGCAGTGGGCAGACCCTTCAGACCTCTACAGTTATCTATTCAAGTAACCACCGATGCCAGCCCCTCGGGATGGGGAGCCCACTGTCGAGGTCTCGATATACACGGCCTGTGGACAAAAAAAGAGCAGTTATTACGTATCAATCACCGAGAACTGTTAGCAATCATAAAAGCTTTTTGTGCCTTCTTACCACTCATCAAAGGACGAGCAGTACAGTTGGCCACAGACAACACCACAGCAATGTATTACGTGAACAAACAAGGAGGTACACACTCCCTCTCACTTCTATATCTCACCATAGAATTATGGGAATGGTGTTATCTCCACCACATCTTTCCAGTGGCTATTCACGTTTCAACAGAGGACAATTACATTGCAGATTACTTAAGCAGACTCCCTACACGAACACATGAATGGACATTAGACGATCACATCTTCGAGATCATTTGCCATCGATGGGGACACCCGTCCATCGATCTCTTTGCATCAGAGCACAACACCAAGTGTCAAAGATATTGTTCGCGAGCTGGCATCGACCCCAATTCCCTAGGCGATGCATTCATGATAAACTGGACCAGAGAACTACTATACCTGTTCCCTCCAATCCCTTTGATACAGAGATCAATCATTCAGATCCGTCAGTTCCAAGCCGACACTATACTCATAGCTCCGTGGTGGCCACGGCAACCATGGTTCACCCACCTGAGGTCGATGTCGACGGATGTATTCCATCTACCATCGATACCCAACCTCCTGTCTCAGAGCAATGGAGCGATCCTCCATCCCGACATCCAGTCTCTGAATTTGACAGCTTGGAGGATACTCCCGCCTTTTGAACCGCCTTAGACCGAGCTCGAAAGCCATCTACACAGAAGCTCTATCAAAATAAATGGAAATCTTTCATTTCATTCACTGAATCCCGAAACTTGAGTGCAGTACCAGTTTCCCTCAGAACATTACTTACCTTTATTCTACACCTCTTCGATTTAGGACTGTCACATTCAACCTTGAAAGTTTATATATCAGCTATTGTGGCCCATCAACCTTCACATTCCCAATCAGCAAAACTCTTTTCACATCCAACCTTAAAAAGATTCCTCAAAGGACTCCAAAATATTCAACCTCCGAGACAACAACCCGTGCCCCAGTAGTCACTACAACTGGTCCTAAATTCTCTTACCAAACCACCTTTTGAACTGATGGCTACCTGTAATTTAAAATTGTTATCCCTCAAAACGGCATTCCTTGTGGCAATAACATCCGCCAAGCGTGCCAGTGAATTAACGGCTCTTCGATCAGACCCACCATACCTGCAATTCCATCCAGACAAAGTCACCCTGTATCTTGATGTGTCCTTTCTGCCTCTGTCTCTGATTTTCACATGAATCAACCTTTGATTTTACCAACCTTATTCCCTTCTTCTTCTACATCCATCGAGTGCATGCTCCATATGCTGGACATCTGAAGGGCTCTAGCCTTTTATATCAACAGGACAAAGACATTTAGGAACTCCCCTAGACTATTCCTATGCTTCCAAGGTCCTAACAAGGGTGCCCCAGCATCTTCTCAGACTATCTCTCGTTGGATAGTGCAGACTATATCTTTGGCCTATGAGCTTTCAGGCAAAACACTTCCTGAACATCTAAAGGCCCATTCCACCAGGGCATTGTCAACATCCACTGCTCTACATCGTGGGATAGAACTACCAAACATCTGCCGAGCAGCGACTTGGTCCAACCCTTTGACCTTTGTCAAGCATTATTGCCTCGATGTCAGGGCAAAGAATGATGCTGCATTCGGCAGGGCGATTCTGACATCTCTGCTACCGTGACGCCCCACCATCCAGTAAGAGAGCTTGTCAGTCACCCAGTTGTGTGCATTCACAGAGGCCACGAAGAAGAGAGGTTACCTACCTGTAACCATGGTTCTTCTAGTGGTCCTCTGTGAATTCACACATCCCTCCCTTCCTCCCCTCAGTCTGTCATGTTGTCCTTTAATGTATACTACCTTGACAGCGGCGGACTATGGAAGGAACTGAGGGGATGTTTGGAGGGCGGAGCATGTGCTCCACGGGGGGATGTCTCATTGTCAAACGTTTTTTAAGCTCTAGAAACTTCCAAAATGTCCTGTGCAGGTGCAGAACAACCCACTTGTGTGAATTCACAGAGGACCACTAGAAGAACCATGGTTACAGGTAGGTAACCTCTCTTTTCCTGGTGCAGTGCTGCCCCTTAGTTTTATTTTTTCTAAAAAAAAGATCTGTGATGCATAGAGGGGTCCAAGCCTTCTCTCCTCCTCCCCTTTCCCTTTGCAAAGGAGCACAATACTTTTCAAGAGCAGAGGGTTAAAAACAAGACAGAGGAGAAGCAACCCCCCTTTCTTTATAATTCAAAGCAGGAAATGTCCGTGCTCAAGCTCTCATTCAAAGGGAGGGGGAAGGCTATCTCCTTCGAGCTGCTAGCAAAAACATGAGTACATTATTCAGGAGGAGACAGAAGTTGCCGATTTGTAGATATACCTGTCAAAGGAAAATTTTTAAAGGGGTACAAGCGCAGTGGCCATCAAGTGGTCACAGCACCCAGAAAACCAAGCCCTTTGCAAAGGAGCTTGATATTTTGCAAGAGCAGAGGGTTAAAAAAAAGACAGATGAGAAGCAGCCCTCTCCACCCCCACCTGTGCACACCCCGGATAAGCCTGTTGAGAACACATTGCAGACAAGAGACTGGAATTTTTGAAGAGAGATCTGCGGCGTAGGTGGATGGGGGGGGGGGTGGCAGGAAGAGCTTCAGATTGTTACTTTTTCCTCTCTGACTTGCACCCAAAGGGCCTGGATGAGATTGCCCACCCTCCCCTGGTTGCTGGTCTCAGCACCTCATCTGCCCCATACCATCCGGCAAAGGAGCAAGGAGGGATGATCAAGGAGAGGCGGGATGATGCCTAACATCTGTAGCACTCATACTGCGGTTCACACATGTTGTCCCTGTTAATCTAATCTGGTTTCCCCTCCACACAGCACTCAGAAATCCAAGCCCTTTGCAAAGGAAATAAATTGATATAAGCATGCACACATGAAATACCAGCATGCTATTAGTACAAAATAACACAACTCTCCTGGTGAGGGGGAAATAAACTGCAGATACACTGCTGGCCAGAAAAATGATTTGATAATGGCTGTGCATCATGTGACCAGAAATTTGTGAAATGATCTAACTGGGGTATGACCGGGGTTCATTTGGTTGATGTGGTCAGGCCTTAAGATGAACCTAAGAAAATGGGAATTTGTGCAGACACCATTTTTTGTGAGTGCAGAGAACAATCAACTTCACATCTATGACATGTACTCTATGCTCCTTAACATGTACTATGGAAGACTTGGCATTAGCTGCTTCAGATGCTCTTGATGTTGCCCATTATTGGGTAATTATTATCTGATATATCAATTATCTGATATATTAATCTGATGATTAATTGTGCCCTGGTGCTTTCTAACATGAACAAAGAAGAAAGATCCAGGAACCTTAAAACATGTTTACTATCTTAAATATTTTACATTGGACAAAACCCTGTTGGTGTAATTTTATGCTAGTGTAACTCAAATCAGGCACTAAAAAACATTTAATTTAAACTCCTGGAAGGTTCCCCACCGCCCTTTCAGGCTCCCTTTTGCTTTGGGAAAGTTGAGACACCAGCAGGGGGTGGGGGCTTTAACAACAACAACAAAAAATTAAAAATTGCCACCAGATTCCCACCAGCAGGATTGAGATTCTACAGCTTTCACTGAGTGCTTCATCTACCTATTTTACACAGACTGAAACACAGTCTATCAAAACCAATAAGGCCCTGGGGCCAGATGAGTACATTGGTTCTTTCTATAAATGTTTCAGGGAGCTCTTGGCACCTCTTTTACAGAGGGTTTTCAATGCTATCGTGGAGGGGGCCCAACTCTCAGAAATTTGGCCCCACTCCAGAGTGGTGGTATTATTGAAGCCATAAAAGGACTCTCTGTTGATGGAATCTTAAAATCATATTTCACTCCTCAACACCAATTATAAATTATTCACATCAGTTTTAGCAGCAAGTCTTAAGCAATATCTTGGACAATAATATGTGTAGATCAATTTAGCTTCATTCCAAACAGATATGTTGCAGACGCCATCAGAAGATTATTTGGAATAATGAATTACAGCAAGAAAAAAACATTTTACATTAGCGTTATTGGCTCTGGCACAATCAAAGGCCTAGATAAGGCCTTTGATTGTGTCAGTTGGAAATTTCTACTTAACTCTGCAATTTTATAAATTTGGCCCTAAATGTGCATTGGTATTATATTCAAACCCTTCATGGATTGCTGCCTTGTCGTGGCGAAGGGGCTTGAGTAATTCAGAGAAGCTACGGGCTATGCCGTGCAGGGACACCCAAGACGGACAGGTCATAGTGGAGAGTTCTGACTAAACGCGATCCACCTGGAGCAGGAACTGGCAAGCCACTCCAGTATCTTTGCCAAGAAAACCCCATGGACAGAAACAAAAGGCTAAAAGATATGACGTTGGAAGATGAGCCCATCAGGTCGGAAGGCGTCCAACATGCTACTGAGGAAGAGCGGAAGACAAGGAAAAGTAGCTCCAGTGCTAATGAAGTGGTTGGGCAAAAGCCGAAAGGACGCTCAGCTGCGGACACGCCTGGAAGTGAAAGGAAAGTCCGATGCTGCAAAGAAAAATATTGCATAGGAACCTGGAATGTAAGATCTATGAACCTTGGTAAACTGTATGTGGTCAAACAGGAGATGGCAAGAATAAACATTGACATCCTGGGCGTCAGTGAACTAAAATAGATGGGAATGGGCAAATTCAATTCAGATGATTATCATATCTACTATTGTGGGCAAGAATCCCGTAGAAGAAATGGAGTAGCCCTCATAGTCAACAAAAGAGTGGGAAAAGCTGTACTGGGATACACTCTCAAAAATGATAGAATGATTTCAATATGAATCCAAGGCAGACCTTTCAACATCACAGTCATCCAAGTTTATGCACCAACCACCCATGCTGAAGAGGCTGAAATTGACCAATTCTATGAAGACTTACAACACCTTCTAGAACTGACACCAAAGAAAGATGTTCTTGTCATTATAGGGGACTGGAATGCTAAAGTAGGGAGTCAAGAGATAAAAGGAACAGGTAAGTTTGGCCTTGGAGTTCAAAACGAAGCAGGGCAAAGGCTAATAGAGTTTTGTCAAGAGAACAAGCTGGTCATCACAAACACTCTTTTCCAACAACACAAGAGGCGACTCTACACATGGACATCACCAGATGGGCAATACCGAAATCAGATTGATTATATTCTCTGCAGCCAAAGATGGAGAAGCTCTATACAGTCAGTAAAAACAAGACCTGGAGCTGATTGTGGCTCTGATCATCAGCTTCTTATAGCAAAACTCAAGCTTAAACTGAAGAAAGTAGGAAAAACCACTGGGCTAGTCAGGTATAATCTAAACCAAATCCCTTATGAATACACAGTGGAAGTGAAGAACAGATTTAAGGAACTCGATTTGGTGGACAGAGTGCCTGAAGAACTATGGATGGAGGCCCGTAACATTGTACAGGAGGCAGCAACAAAAACCATCCCAAAGAAAAGGAAATGCAAGAAAGCAAAGTGGCTGTCCAACGAGGCCTTACAAATAGCAGAGAAGAGAAGGGAAACAAAATGCAAGGGAGATAGGGAAAGTTACAGAAAATGGAATGCAGACTTCCAAAGAATAGCAAGGAGAGACAAGAGGGCCTTCTTAAATGAACAGTGCAAAGAAATAGAGGAAAAGAATAGAAAGGGAAAAACCAGATATCTGTTCAAGAAAATTGGAGATGTTAAAGGAACATTTTGTGCAAAGATGGACATGATAAAGGACAAAAATGGTAGGGACCTCACAGAAGCAGAAGACATCAAGAAGAGGTGGCATGAATACACAGAAGAGTTATACCAGAAAGATCTGGATGTCCCGGACAACCCAGATAGTGTGGTTGCTGACCTTGAGCCAGACATCCTGGAGAGTGAAGTCAAGTGGGCCTTAGAAAGCATGGCTAACAACAAGGCCAGTGGAGGTGATGGCATTCCAGTTGAACTCTTTAAAATCTTAAAAGATGACGCTGTTAAGGTGCAACACTCAATATGCCAGCAAGTTTGGAAAACTCAGCAGTGGCCAGAGGATTGGAAAAGATCAGTCTACATCCCAATTCCAAAGAAGGGCAGTGCCAAAGAATGCTCCAACTACCGTACAATTGCACTCATTTCACACGCTAGCAAGATTATGCTCAAAATCCTACAAGGTAGGCTTCAGCAGTATGTGGACCGAGAACTCCCAAAAGTACAAGCTGGATTTCGAAGGGGCAGAGGAACTAGAGACCAAATTGCTAACATGCGCTGGATTGTGGAGAAAGCCAGAGAGTTCCAGAAAAACATCTACTTCTGCTTCATTGACTACGCAAAAGCCTTTGACTGTGTGGACCACAGCAAACTATGGCAAGTCTTAAAGAAATGGGAGTGCCTGACCACCTTATCTATCTCCTGAGAAATCTATATGTGGGACAGGAAGTAACAGAACTGGATATGGAAGAACTGATTGGTTCAAAATTGGGAAAGGAGTACGACAAGGCTGTATATTGCTTATTTAACTTCTATGCAGAATACATCATGCGAAAGGCAGGACTGGATGAATCCCAAGCCAGAATTAAGATTGCCGGAAGAAATATCAACAACCTCAGATATGCAGATGATCCCACTCTGATGGCAGAAAGTGAGGAGGAATTAAAGAACCTCTTAATGAGTGTGAAAGAGGAGAGCGCAAAAAGGGTCTGAAGCTCAACATCAAAAAAACTAAGATCATGGCCACGGGTCCCATCACCTCCTGGCTAATAGAAGGGGAAGATATGGAGGCAGTGACAGATTTTACTTTCTTGGGCTCCATGATCACTGCAAATGGGGACAGCAGCCACGAAATTAAAAGACGCCTGCTTCTTGGGAGGAAAGCTATGACAAACCTAGACAGCATCTTAAAAAGCAGAGACATCACCTTGCCGACAAAGGTCCGCATAGTCAAAGCTATGGTTTTTCCAGTAGTGATGTATGGAAGTGAGAGCTGGACCATAAAGAAGGCTGACCGCCAAAGAATTGATGCTTTTGAATTGTGGTGCTGGAGGAGACTCTTGAGAGTCCCCTGGACTGCAAAGAGATCAAATCTATCCATTTTGAAAGAAATCAACCCTGAGTGCTCACTGGAAGGATAGATCCTGAAGCTGAGGCTTCAATACTTTGGCCATCTCATGAGAAGAGAAACCTCCCTGGAAAAGACCTTGATGTTGGGAAAGTGTGAAGGCAAGAGGAGAAGGGGACGACAGAGGACGAGATGGTTGGACAGTGTCACTGAAGCTACCAACATGAATTTGACCCAACTCCGGGAGGCAGTGGAAGACAGGAGGGCCTGGCGTGCTCTGGTCCATGGGGTCACGAAGAGTCGGACACGACTTAATGACTAAACAACAACAATTATATTCAATTTATGCTCTGGATAAATGACTAGAACTCTAAAGAGATTCAGGTTTGGAGAGGGACTAAACAGGGGTGCCTTCTGTCACCCCTTCTATTCACTATGGTGATAAATTTCTTGGCTTCATTTGTAAGGGCAAATTAGAGAATTCAGTGGATACATATTAGGAATTCAACTCATATCAACATTTTATATGCTGATGATCTGATAGTGAGGTTAAGGGACCCTATAGAAGCAATCTGTCATATATTAAAGGAATTAGAGGAATTCTCTTAGACTGCACAACTTCAAATGAATTTTAGGAAATCCGATTTAATGTGCTTCAATATACCCCTCTCAGAACAGACTTTAATATCTCAAAGATTAAAGGTCCTATTTACAAATATTTAGGAATCTTCATAGCTAAAAATCCCACCAAGTTTCTCAATTCCAAACTAGAAATGAAAAAGATGGTATAAATATAAATATAAACCTAAATATGGATTTCTGGACCATGGGCTACTCTACCTACATCAGGGGTCCCCAACCCCCGGTCCGCGGCCCACTGCCAGTCCGTGGCCTTCGCAGGACCGGGCCGTGGAGACAGATATCCTGCCCCCATGCACTCCCCCCACGCATGCCCACATGCATACACAGCCCGCCCACCTGCACGTATGGGTGCCTCGCTCACCCGCGAGTGCACCACGCCCACCCACGAGCATGCCATGCCCACCCATGAGTGTGCCACATCCACCCGCGCAATCTCTAGAAACAAAACCAAAGCACAAACACCTTGACACTGAACGTGACAATGAGGAAGGAAGTGGTGAGAAGGAAGGGACACTCAAGTATAAAACACAAGACACAGCAAGCAAACAAAAGGTCAGCCATAAAGGGCTCAGATGTGTATACACTGATGCTCAAAGTATGGGGAACAAACAGGGAGAACTTGAAGTCCTAGTACGTGAGGGCAGGTATGACATTGTTGTCATTACCGAAACTTGGTGGGACAAAACCCATGATTGGAATATGCTGCTAGAAGGATATAATTTGTTCAAAAGAAACAGACCCAACAAAGGAGGAGAAGGAGTTGTACTGTATGTAAAGAATTACTACTCCTGTACTGTAATACAGGAAGCCCTGACCTCGAATGAATGTATTTGTTTCACGCTCCTTGTGAATCCAGAAATCTAGCAAACTAGCCTGACTATGTTTATTTTATATGCCAATAAAGGTTTATTATTATTATTATTATTATTAATACAGGAGACCAAGGATGAAAGCCTTCCTGAAGCTCTTTGGGTGAATATTAGGGGAAAAACGAATGACATAGTTGTAGACGTGTACTACAGGCCACATAACCAAGCAAAGGAAATAGATGAACATTTTGCAAATCAATTAGCTGAGATGTGTAGGAAACACACCACTGTAGTAATGGGGGACTTTAACTACCCGGATATCAACTGGGAAAACATCTCTGCAGCAAGTGGGAGATCCAGCAGGTTCCTGACATGCCTGGCTGACAACTTTATCATCCAAGAGGTGGAGGAGGGAACTAGAGGGTCAGCCATACTGGACTTAATACTTACTAATAGGGAGGAAATAGTTGAGGGAGCAGAAATTGTAGGAACTTTAGGAGAAAGCGACCATGTCATATTAGAATTCACCATCCTGCAGGCAAGGGTAACTGTACCAAGTCAGACTAATGTTCTAGATTTTAAGAGAGCTGACTTTAACAAATTAAGAGATGTAATAGGAAGGATTCCATGGATTGAAATCCTAAAGGGAAAAACAGTTCAGGATGCTTGGGAAACCCTGAAAGGCGAGATAATAAAGGCCCAAACCAAAACAATACCACAGAGAAAGAAAAACAAGAGACGTTTGACAAGACCGGCGTGGATGCACACAGAGCTCTCTGACAAGCTAAGGGACAAAAAGGGTACGTATGAAAAACTGAAAAAGGGGATCACAACTAGAACAGGATACCAGCAAATAGCTTGAATCTGCAAGGATGGAGTCAGGAAGGCTAAGGCTAAGACTTGCAACAAATGCCAAAAACAACAACAAAAAGTTTCTTTCAACACATAAGGAACAAGAGGAAAATCAAGGAAACGGTTGGTCCACTAGTGGGAGAAGATGACAAGAAGGTGACAGGCAACAGGGAGAATGCGGAACTGCTTAATTCTTTTTTTTTGCATTTGTATTTACGCAAAAGGAAAAATTGGTCCACCCTGTCAAAAGCAGCACTGGGAGACAGGAGAGGGAAGCAGGTCAAAATAGGTAAGGAAGTGGTAAAAGAACACCTAGCCGCTTTGAATGATTTCACGCCTCCCGGACCAGATGGTTTACATCCCAGGGTACTAAAAGTACTAGCAGATGTGATTTTGGAACCACTGAATGAAATCTTTGAGAGGTCCTGGAGCACGAGCAAACTGCCAGAGGACTGGAAAAGAGCTGATGTGGTTCCAGTCTTCAAAAAGGGGGGGGGGGATGGATCCAGGACACTACAGACCAATCAGCTTGACATCAATACCTGGGAAAATCCTGGAAAAAATAAATCAAGCAGCAGATTTGTGAGCACCTAGAAAATAAGGTGATTACTAGAAGCCAGCATGGGTTTGTTAAGAACAGGTCATGCCAAACAAATCTGATTGCCTTCTTTGATTAAGTGACTAAATTAGTGGACCAAGGAAACGCAGTGGATAGAGTATACTTAGAGAGTATGCATTTGATAAGGTAGACCACAACCTACTTTTGCATAAGATAGAACAAAGTGGGATAGACAGCGCAACTACCAGATGGATTTGCAGCTGGCTGACCAACCGCACTCAACGTGTGGTCCTCAATGGAACCACATCTCCGTGGAGGGAAGTGTGCAGTGGGGTCCCTCAAGGTTCCCTCAAGAGCCCAGTGCTCTTCAACATCTTCATAAATGACCTGGATGAGGGGATTGAAGGAGCACTCATCAAATTTGCTGATGACACAAAGCTGGGGGGAATTGCCAATACTTTGGAAGATAGATTCAACATTCAGAAGGATCTAGACAGACTTGAACATTGGGCCCTATCCAATAAGATGCAGTTCAGAGGCGGGAAAAGTAAGGTCCTGCACTTAGGCAGGAGAAATCAGATGCACAGGTACAGGATAAGTGGTACCTGGCTCGATAGTAGTACCTGTGAGAGGGATTTAGGTGTCTTGGTGGACTACCGCCTAAGGATGAATCAGCAGTGTGCTGCAGCTGCCAAGAAAGCCAACACAGTCCTAGGCTACATCAACAGGGGGATAGCATCAAGAACACGGGAAGTGATAGTACCACTCTATACCGCGCTGGTGAGGCCGCACATGGAGTGCTGTGTCCAGTTCTGGTCACCACAATACAAAAAAGATGCTGAGGCCCTGGAAGGGGTGCAGAGAAGAGCAACAAAGATGATAAGGGGACTGGAGGCTAAATCCTATGAAGAACGACTAAAAGAACTGGATATGTTTATTTTTTATTTATTTATTTATTATTGGATTTATATCCCGCCCTTCTAGACAGGAGTCTACTCAGGGCGGCAAACAAATAAAAAGAACAATTAAAATCTACAATAATAATATGATCAAGATGGGAGAAAACAACAAAAGCCAAGAAAGTACAATCAAGAATTGGCAGGAGGGAAGGCCTGCCTAAAGAGCCAAGTTTTTAATTGACTCTTAAAAAAACACCCAGCGAGGGTGCCAGGCAGATCTCTGGCGGCAAGCTGTTCCAAAGTCGAGGGGCCACTGCCGAGAAGGCCCAATTTCTTGTTCTTTCTTTTCGGGCCTCTCTCGGCGTCAGGCCCCTCAGCCGTCTTTCCTGGCTCTGGCGAGTGACTCGGGTAGATCTAGGTGGGAGAAGGCGTTCTGCCAGGTATCGAGGTCCTAAACCGTTAGCTTAACAAAGAGAAGACTTGAGGGCAGACATGATAGCAGTCTTCCAATATCTGAAGGGTTGCCACAGGGAAGAGGGCATTGATTTATTCTCCATTGCGCCTGAGGATAGGACAAGAACCAATGGGTGGAAACTCGTCAGAGGGAGATCCAAACTGGAAATAAGGAGGAATTTCCTGACAGTGAGAACCATTAAGCAGTGGAACAGTTTGCTTCCCGATGTTGTGGGTGCCCCATCGCTGGAGGTTTTTAAGAAAAAATTGGACAGCCATCTGTCTGGGATGGTATGAGGTCCGGGATGGTATGAGGTCTCCTGCCTTGGGCAGGGGGTTGGACTAGAAGACCTCCAACGTCTCTTCCAACCCTACGATGATTCTATGATTCTATAATAAATATAAATGAAAAAGATGGGATAAATATATCATTATCAAGCTGGATTGCTTTGGCTAAGATGATGGTTTTACCCTGGTTCACATATCTTTTTTTATGTTCTATCTTTAAAAACTCAAGATGTCACATTCAAAATGTGGCAGAAAGGAATTGAAATGTTTATTTAATAGGAAAAACCCTTATTGTCTGATTAGCAACGGGGTCGAGGTATTCCATTACACCTATCAACTTCATCATATATTGGAGTCAGATATACAAGATCAGGCCAAACCCCTGGATTTCAAATAGAAAGGGAACTACTGGATGTATCTCAGCTAGAAAAAATACTATGTGAAAAAGGACTAAGAATGTCAGCATCAAAATGCCAACAGCACTTTATATCCTTAAATGTAATTGTGGAAGCACAGAAAGGAGAGGTTCCTACCACACATCTCCCCTCTAAAACCAATACACTGTCACCCTGGTCTCTCACAGATGATGAAGTATTTAACCCCTAAAGTTTTTTCAAAGCTCACTCTTACTTGGTTACCAGAGTTCTACACCAATCAAGAACCTCGTACTGGGGATTTTTTGAAGGGACCACTTTGGAGAGTAGGACTGTGACTAACTTGGTATCAAATAAGTAATTTTATTAGACAAATTGACATCATGAAGCAGGCCAATGAGGTGCCTCCTTCCCTTTGAAGATCTCCATTCTCTAGCTGAAATAAATAAAGGAGTGGCATCAAAACTTTGTTGTTGATTGAGGCAGATCTAGGCTCTTCCTTGGGGCTGTGAGAGATACGGGAACATGATTGAAATACTAAAATCAATGAAGAGAAGTGGTCAGAAATGTTTACCAAATTTCTGTGTAAAGAGGTCTCTGTTATTGTTAGGGATACTGCATTGAAAATACTCCAAAATTGTATTTGGCCCCACTTCAGCTCTCACGTATTAATCCTGCAATGTCATCTGTGGGTTGGAGAGGCTGTAAATATAAAGGACCATTTCAACACCTCTGGTGGTATTGGAAAAAAGTAGACCAGTTTTGGAAAGAGGTATTTAATGAAATTAATAAAATCACAAATCAGTCCATTACTAAATCACCAGAATTAGTACTTCTTATACTTTTTAGAGGAGAATGAGTCCATTTTACATAAACCCTTAATAAGCCATCTTGTAGTTGAAGCAAGACAGACTATAGGAGCTCTTCTAAGCTTCCAGGGGCCCTGCCAAAGAAGGACACAACACAAACAGATGAATAGAAGAAGAAAAAAATAGAAGAGAAAAATTATCAGTCTGTGACCCCTTTTAAATGTGCCATGTCCCCCCCCACCCCAAAAGCCTGCTCTAGAGCATGGCAGGTAGCATTGGAGGAAAAATTAACCTTCAAACTACATATAGCTAAAGGAATAAAACATTTGGATTTTTTTCACAATTGACTGGTATCCTTTTATTTAATGCCATGGGGAATGGGAAAGGGAGAGTGGGAGGGAAGAAGTGTATAGAAATATAATATAAAAATACAATAAAAAATAAAAATATATCAAGTTTCTTTACATCCCCCCCCAAATTAAGAAAATATTTTGAAAAAAATGAAATACATAATATCGGTCTGGTGAATTCTCCTGTAGAGTAACATAGGGCCAAGGCTGTAATTCTTAGTGTTTGTAGTTGTGTACCCCAACTGGTTCTTGATAGTTTTCAAAGAATATTGTTCTTTGTGCAGAGTTTTTGCTTCGGAAACTGGCAGTGTTTCTTGTAGTTTGCTATATGATCCCAAGTAACACCTAGGTATTTAGGGAGAAAACAGTGATGAAAGTGAATACCTTTCTAAATAAACTGAAATTGCCGAGATGGCTGAGTGTTTCTCAGATGGAAGGCATGTATGTATTTGATTCTTGAGTCTTATGTCAGGTGAGAACAAGCCAAAACAGTATAGAATAGAACTGTTACTTCATTTCTGGTCTGGGCATGCAGATAGGATAGGTCACATGTTCCTGCAAAAGGAGGCCTTAGCTATCTCAAAATATGTTAAAGAATTGTAATGACAGACTTTTGAAAAATTCTAAATCATATTCTTGTAATAGTGCATAAAAATAGCTGAAATGGAAAATCACCAACAAAAATGTTACAATGTTAAATACCAAATGATCTCCATTATTGCTCCCAGAGTGCTTAATGTACTGGCATTTTCCCAACATGCTGCAACTTAATAGCCTGTGGACTTTTTTTTAATTTCTAGGACATAATCAAATATTATTTCATTAAAGAAACTTGAATGCTTGTTAACAAAAATATCCAAATTAACTGTCAACATATGTTGCTTTCGCTCTTTCAAATCAGAGTATACCAACCATTTCTAATTGGCTTCCTGATTAATAAATGGATATGGAACCAAGAAAATTATATTAGAAATAATTTGCAGTTTGCACAGGTTAGGAGGAGGTAAAAATATTTTTCAACAGGAATCAAGTAAATCTACAGAACATTTTGCTTTGTTTTACAATCGTGTGAAATATGCAAGACATCATGTTGTTAAAACCTGGCTGCGCCAGTGAAGCAGGATAAATAAATATCCTTAGCCATATGAAAACTGCCAGTTAAATGAAGATCACAACATTGTTTCTTGCTATATAAAAGTTATTTTTTTGCTATTAAGAGAGTAATTTCAATTCACAGAGGCTTAAGGCAATTTTCCATCTAATTTTCCATTTTATAGTATCTGCTAAAATGCTGGTGCCTTATTAGTTTGTGTGGTCAAATACAGTTTTTAAATTTCAAGGGCACTCATTGCTCTTGGGTTAACAAGGCTTTTTTTTTTAAGGAAGGCATTTATAATGGTGAAATCAAGCCATAACTGAGACTTTGTTACCTAGACTAAATATGAGAGATGGCACCTGGTGTTATTTGATGAGAAAAGACTAATGTATTATTTTATCACTTGAAAATTAGTCATCCAGAACTTCAATAACATTTTACATTTTCATAGGTGCTATTTAAAAATGTAACTCTATGAACTGTCTCTGTTCCTGTAAACCTGGAGCACAATCCACAAAATCTCTATGAAATATAAGGAACTGGTATGAGAGGAGTGATTTTGGAGAGGGTCTTTTTAGTGGTAGCAACCAAAACGTGAAACATCACTCTACCCCACCCCAGGAAACTATAGTGTTTTTTTCCTCTCCTCTCTTTGGCAATAAGTGAAGACTTTTTAATGCACTGAAAGCTTTTAAAGGACTTCTTGTTGTTATTTTAGCCTTGGCCTCTAAGATACTGCACTTTTTGTTTAATAGTTTTTTTTTAACATTGTATTTGTTAACCACCCAGAGAACTTCTGTTATGGGCCATATCTATATCTATATATCTATAATTTGTTGTTGTTATCTGCCATCAAAACCAGGTTTCTGTAGTGGCCAGGAGACATTTACACAATTAAAGTCAGTGCACCAGCTGCATCCATTCCTGCAGATGTATGATCAGGCCACAATAATGCACCCCTTAGTCATAGCCCTTTTGGATTATGTGTTTATGTGGAGCAGCTTTTGAAAAGTAATCAGAAAAGTTCAGCTTGTTCAAAATGGTGAGACTAGGCTGTTGACTGAAGCTGATTACACACCCTTAACCTGTCAGGTAAACTAATTTTCTGCTTCACAGAATGCAAATTAGAAAGCTGTCTTCCAACTTCCAAACTATTTCTTTGAGTGAGGCAAGCTGAGGAAGAAAAGATATCGGACCAAAAGCTCTATGGACATGTTGTGTGTATGTTTTCCAAAAGATGTCCCTTTGTCTTTTGAAATAAATAGAGAGAGAGATTGGAGTTAGCAAAGAATGTAACTGGAAACTAAGATCAAAATCGTCTGTATTATGTGAAAAAAAGACAGTGAAGAAAAACAGGGACAAAAATCAACTCATTTGAAATGCGTTGTTGGAGGAGAGCTGTACAGACATGAAAGGCAGCCAGAGAAGCAGAAAAGTGAGTGCTCAGTAAAGTCAAGCCTGAACTCACACTAGAGCAAAAATGATTAAACTGAGCCTATCCTACCTTGCACATATAGTGGAAATATGGAAGTGACCAGAATAGACTATGTTGCTGGGAAAAGTGGAGTGGGGGAGTAGAAAAAGAGGAAGATCTAACATGAGATGGGTTGACTCAATGAAGGAAGTCATTGCTGTTAGTCTGCAAGTTCTGAGCAGAACTTCTTGGAAAAGACAATATTGCTAGGAAGGGGATGCAGTAGGAAGAGAGAACAACCTAATAGGAGATGTTGTTGGTTTGCAAGATCTGAGTAGAGCTGTTAATGATAGGACATTTTGGAAGTCACCACACATCAGAAGTGACTTGATGACACATAGCATTTTTGGAGTTTTGTTTCTTAATTACTAAACAATGGTATAGTGCAGCGATTGTGAACCTATGGCACGCGTGCCACAGCTGGCACGCGGAGCCCTTTCTGCCAGCACGTGAGCCATAGGTCGCCAGATCGCTACTCCCCCCCCCGCGCAGCCAAACCTCAGGAGACGGCTGCAGCCGGTGCTGGCACTTCGGCAGGCGGATCCGGAGCAACTGGTGCTGGCAGCGGAGGGGGCTTGAGGCACCTCCCTGCTGCGATTCCCCCTTCTGCCGCCACTTCCAGTTCCAGGTCCTCCTGGTCCGCCACCACGATTCCCTCTTCCACTGCCACTTCTGGTTCCGGTTCCTCTGGGTCCGCCGCCGCGATTCCCCCTTCCACCGCCACTTCTGGTTCTGGGTCCTCTGGGTCTGCTGCCGCGATTCCCTCTTCCACCGCCACTTCTGGTTCCGGTTCTGCACTTCCGGGTCCGGGGCCGCCGCTATCGCGGCAGCGGCACACCGCCTGCTGTTTTTTTTTTTCCCCGTTTGGGCACGCGAGCCCAAGAAGGTTCACCACCACTGTTATAGTGACAAGATGGGTGGAATAGACACTCAGACTCTGCAAACATTGAGGCAGTCCATCCCCAGTCACAAAGAAAAAACAGTAATTTCACAGCTTAAATGAGCGAACTTCTGAATAATTATTCTCTATTTTTAAATATATTTTTAAATATTTTTACACCTGAAATAGAAACTCTTTTTAATGTCTGTCCGGAACAAATTAAAATGTTCTCCTTAGAGTAATTTAATTTGATCCTGACTTGCAGGGTCAAAAGTTCAGATCTCTCTTCCCCTGCTCTTAAGCTTGCAGGAATGATTACATTTAGAACACTCATGCTAATAAGAAAACCAGAAGCTCAGAATTTTTTTGCCCCTCAAATGGCTTTTTTCAAAATCAGTTTAACCCCCCATGAAGTTTGGATTCTTTCCAAATAAAAAAGTGTGCAGGGACTAACCGTTCTCTTTAAAGATAAGCAAGTTTGGTCTTTTCAATGTATTTGATCTATTTTAAATCTCCAGACAGAAAAGGTTGTTTGTGTCTACACAGGGGAGGGGGAACAGTTCTTCCTTTAAAAACTGATAACTCAAAAACTGTGCCCAAACATCCCCAAATTTGGCACAGAGCCAGAACACACTGTCTGCTACATCTGTGCTGATTGAAGCTCCAGTTTCTACATTATAATTTTTTGTTTGGGGCAAAAAAATTTTTTGAGTTGCCTTATAGAATGCTGAATTGGGCTATTGCACAATATCTACTGTTGCACTCTTGTGCAGCAATAATATAACCGTTACTACTCTGTTATAGCAGCTTCACTGGGTATTGCTATATTTCTAACCACAATTCAAGGTGCTGGTTATCATCTGTAAAACTCTATATGACTTGAATCCAGGCTGTCTGAGAAATCATATTGTTCCATACAAGCCTTCTCAGACCCTGAGATCTGTAGGAAATATGCTTCCTTTAGTCCTTCTACCTTTGGGAGCATGTTTGTTGAGGATACAGAAGGTACTCTTCATAGACTGCTCCCAGGCTGTGGAATTTATATCCAAGGGAAACTAGGCTGTTCCCCTGCCTTTTTTCTTTCACTTTCTAGTCAGGTGGACTTTCTTCAACCAATTGATTGCTAATAACATGGTTTGCTTTCTTTAAAAAAAATTAAATTGTTTTATTTCAATTAGATTTACATATGATTGACAATATTAATCAATACATATATTCATATATTTCTGTGCCTTCCTCTCCTTCCTCCCCTGTCTCATAGGTACAGAAGTAGTACAGGATTACCTGGCTACCTTGGATGAATTTAAGTCTCCTGGGCCAGACGAATTACATCCAAGGATATTAAAAGAACTGGCAGAAGTAATATCAGAACCAGTGGCAATAATCTTTGAGAATTCATGGAGAACAGGGGAAGTCCCCACAGACTGGAGGAGGGTAAATGTTATCCCTATCTTCAAAAAGGGGAAAAAAGAAGACCCAAAGAATTATCACCCCATCAGTCTGACATCAATTCCTGGAAAGATTCTAGAGAAGATCATTAAGCAGACAGTTTGTAATTACTTAGAAAGCAATGCTGTCATTACTAGAAGTCAACACGGGTTTCTCAAAAACAAGTCATGCCAGACTAATTTGTTCTCTCTTTTTGATAGAGTTACAGGCCTGGTGGATGAAGGGAACGCTGTGGATGTAGCATATCTTGATTTCAGCAAGGCCTTTGACAAGGTGCCTCACAATATTCTTGCAAAGAAGCTAGTAGAATGTGGGATAGATAGTGCTACTGTTAGGTGGATTTGTAATTGGTTGACTGACCGAACCCAAAGGGTGATCACAAATGGCTCCCCTTCATCCTGGAAAGAGGTGACTAGTGGGGTGCCCTAGGGTTCTGTTCTGGGTCCCGTATTATTCAACATCTTTAACAATGACTTGGATGAAGGAATAGAGAGTATGTTGAATAAATTTGCAGATGATACCAAACTGGGAGGGGTTGCTAATTCCCCAGAGGACAGGATTAAAATTCAAAATGACCTTGACAGATTAGAGTCCTGGGCCAAAACTAACAAAATGAATTTCAACAGGGAGAAATGTAAGGTCCTACACCTAGGCAGAAAAAATGAACTGCACAGATATAGGATGGAAGACACCTGGCTAGACAACAGTACCTGTGAAAGGGATCTAGGAGTCTTGGTAGACCACAAGCTGAACACGAGTCAGCAGTGGGATGTGGCTGCCAAGAAAGCCAATGCGATTCTTGATTGCATCAATAGGAGTATAGTGTCTAGATCAAGGGAAGTGATAGTTCCACTCTATTCTGCTTTGGTCAGACCTCACCTGGAGTATTGTGTCCAGTTCTGGGCACCTCAATTCAAAAAGGATGTTGACAACTTGGAACGTGTCCAGAGGAGGGCGACTAAAATGGTTAAAGGTCTGGAAGCAATGTCCTACGAGGAGCGGCTTAGGGAGTGGGGAATTTTTATCCTTACAAAAAGAAGGTTGAGAGGGGACATGATAGCCATGTTTAAATATTTGAAGGGATGTCATGTTGAAGAGGTGACAGGTTTGTTTTCCAGGGCTCCAGAGACTAGGACATGGAGCAATGGTTTCAAACTACAGGAAAAGAGATTCCATCTGAACATTAGGAAGAACTTCCTGATGGTCAGAGCTGTCCGGCAGTGAAATAGGCTGCCTCGAAGGGTGGTGGAGTGTCCTTTTTTGGAGGTTTTTAAGCAGAGGCTGGATGGCCATCTGTTGGGAGTACGTTGATGGATGTTCCCGCATGGCGGGGGATTGGACTGGATGGTCTCAGTGGTCTCTTCCAACTCTATGACTCTATGACTCATGTGGCAAGATACTATTCAAAGTCCATATAATGAATTTTATCATAAGAAAATTATAATTGTAAAATCCAAGTACATTATAAAGATTAGCAAATTTTATATGCTCTCCTTATTATCTATTCCATTCACATAAACGATAAAAGGGCAGCAGTCCATCACAAATAAGCCTGAGTATTTCATTCCTTTAGCTATATGTAATTTGATGGTGATATAATTGATACTCCCCTGCATTTTCTTCACCCTTTAGCTGTAGTCTGTCTTGCAGCTACTAAAAGATAGCTTATTAAAGGTTTGTGTAAGATGGATTCACTCTCCCTTAACAACAGTATAAGGAGTGCTAGTTCTGAGGATTTAATAATCAACTGATTTGTAATTCTTCCAGTTTCATTAAACACCCCTTTACCAAAATTGCTCTTTTAACAAGACCACCAGAGGTGTTGAAAAGATCTCTTGCACTTAAAATCTCTCAGGCACAAAGATGACTTCACTCGATTAATATGCAAAAGTCAAAGTGGGGTCAAATACCATTTTTGAAGTATTTTTAAGGCAGTTTCTCTAGTGGTAGCTGAGACCTCTTAATACAGAAATTGTTCACACATTTCCTAACCACTTATCTTGGTTAAGTTTAGTATTCCAGTTGTGTTCCCGCATCTTGTGCAGTCCCAGTAAAGAGCCTAGATCTGTCTCAATCAACAATAAATAAAGTTTTGATACTGTTCATTTATTTATTTCAGCTAGAGAATGGAGGAGATTCTGAAAGGGAGTGAGGCATCTTATGGCTTCCTTCCTAATATAATTTTTTTGGTAAAAGTCCCTAATTGATACCAAGTTAGCCATGAGATGTTCAAGTCCATGAAGCCACATCTCCAGTGCTCCTGAGAAAGAGGTTGTTGTAAAACTCCTGCAGCCTGATAAGACCAATTTTTTTCAAAAACGTTAGGTTTTTCTCATTGTTTGAGACAATATTTTGAGATTGAAGGTGAGATACAGTGGTGCCTCGACTTACAAACGTCCCGACGTACGACCAATTTGAGTTACGAGCAGCTCCGGCCGCAAAATTTTGCTTCGACTTGTGGCTGGAGCTTTGAGTTACGATCAGAAAAAAGGTGGGGGGAAAGGCGGGGAATTTAAATTACTAACCGTTGGTCGGCGAAGAGGCTGCTTCTTTGTAGTTCTTTCGCTCCAACGGTTAGAGAGTGTGCGTCGGAGGAGGCTTCGGACTGCCTGGTGCTGCTTTCTGCTTTTTAAAATGCCTGTTCTGAGTGAGTACAGGGTTTTGCAAGGTGGGTTTGGGCTGGGGGGGGGGTTATGTTTCTGTGCTGTGATTTTGTTTTGTTTTTTGGTGTGGTTTTTTTTTCCAGCCCCAGCGCTTTCCGATGGGGCTTCTGTGTTGTTTTGTTTTTTGGTGATTCCCCCCCCCCCCCCGGCCCCAGCGCGTTCCGATGGGGCTTGCTGTGTTGTTTTGTTTTTTGGTGATTTTTTTTCCGGCCCCAGTGCGTTCCGATGGGGCTTGCTGTGTTGTTTTGTTTTTTGGTGATTTTTTTTTCCGGCCCCAGTGCGTTCCGATGGGGTTTGTTCTGTTTGTTTGTGTTTTTTTTGGTGATTTTTTTTCGGCCCCAGCGCATTCTGATGGGGCTTGCTGTGTTGTTTTGTTTTGTGGTGATTTTTTTTTCCGGCCCCAGTGCGTTCCGATGGGGATTGTTCTGTTTGTTTGTGGGTTTTTTGGCAATTTTTTTTCCGGCCCCAGCGCATTCCAATGGGGCTTGCTGTGTTGTTTTGTTTTGTGGTGATTTTTTTTTCCGGCCCCAGTGCGTTCCGATGGGGATTGTTCTGTTTGTTTGTGGGTTTTTTGGCGATTTTTTTTCCGGCCCCAGCGCATTCCGATGGGGCTTGCTGTGTTGTTTCGTTTTTTGGTGATTTTTTTTTCAACCCCAGCGCATTCCGATGGGGCTTGTTCTGTTTGTTTGTGGGTTTTTTTGGTGATTTTTTTTCCGGCCCCAGCACGTTCCGATGGGGCTTGCTGTGGTGTTGTGGTTTTTTTGTGATTATATGGGGAGCAATAGGGATGCTCTGCTTCTGATGAAAAAAATCAGAGAGGTCTAAACTTCCTTCTGTGGCAAAAAATAATCAACACATAGAGACCTTATTTGGGATTTTTGAAGGATATTGCCTCAACAGGCCGAGACAAAGAGGCAGTTCCAAAACCAGCAAAATCAGGGAGCTGGACAGGGGACAGATTGTATTTGTCTTCAGTGTGGAAGGGATTGCCACTCTCGAATTGGCCTTCTCAGCCGCACTAGACGCTGTTCCAAGACCTCTGTTCAGAGCATGTTACCATAGTCTCTCGAGACTGAAGGATGCCTACACAGATTGCAATGGAACTTCAGCTATTCATAATTCTAGGAGAAAAGCAGGATAAAAATCAAATCTCTTTTGCTGCTATGAGACATACCTTCCCCTTCTACTCTGAACAGTTACATCATGAAGAGTCTGTAGTACCTCTTCAAACTTGACAATGTGGCAAAACTGGTTTTGTGGCAAAAATATAGCAGCTCCAGTCATGGAGATGCTATAGCCAAAGCAAGCTCAGTGAGGACTGAACCTGTATAAGGCATGCCATTTTAGTCATTCAGTTCATCATATTCATGCTGGATATGTACATTGGAGGTGTACATTTAAAAATCATAAGAGTACATCAGAAAGACGTGCTGTAGGAAGAGGTTACCTTTCAAGTTCCTCTGGATGCTCTGTCACAGTCCTATGAGGTTGCAGCTAGACCACTACTGAATATTGTATCTCTAGTATTACAGTACACTTACAAAAATTACATTTCAAATGAAATGAAATGAATAAAATAAGGACAGTCACATTTGCAGACTACTCTCTGCCCTCCTGGGAATGTGTACTTTATTTCTTTGCTGCTTTCTGAATTCTTCTCCCATCTGCCCATTCCTCAGGCCTTTGCATTTTCACATGGTTGGAGTAACAATGGCTGTGAGTCTGGCAGGTACCATAAAACTATTCATTTAGGGTGACAGTTCACAGGCTATTTCTGATGTGTTCAGTTATGCATTGAGAGCATTTAAAAGAGGCAAGAAAAAAATGACGTTGGATTTATGGGAAGAAAAAAAATGCTTTGGAGAACTGATTAAATTATTATGTGACATTACAAATAAATGTCCCATTTGAGAACATTGGAAGATTTTTGTAGAAATGATTTGCCAATAAGTGTCTCCATCCAAACATCAATCACATAAATAGTCATTTTGGGCCAGAAGGAGGAAGCAATTGAAACTCAAAACCAAACTATGTGAAAGACAGTCTAATTTTTTTAACTGAAAAGCTGCAATGGATGGTATAACTGGGAGTAGAAGACTGAAAGACTGTTTAAGCCTTTCTCTTTCTGCCAGTTTTCTATTCAAATAACTTTTTTATGGAGATTTGGAGTCAGATGAAGTTTTTATGCCTCTGCAGGGAGACAAGCCACTGATTTTGGCCATAACCTACTGTTATAAGCATATTTAGAAATGAGAAAATAAGAATGAGGGGAGATATAATAGTACTTTTTAAATATGTGAAAAATTGTTATAGAAAGGAGAGGCAGGATCTGTTCTTTATCATCCCACATTTCAGGACACATAATAATGGAATCAAGTTACAGGAACCCAATTTTTGATTGAATATCAGGAAAAACCTTTTAACTGTTAGAGCAGTACAACAATGGAACCAATTACCTTGGAAGGTGGTGAGTGCTCTAAAAGCTGGAGGCACTCAAGAGAAAATTAGACAATTGTCTTTTAGATATACTTTAATTTGGATTCCTGCGTTGAGCAGGGAGTTGGACTCAATGGCCTTATAGGCCCCTTCCAACTCCATTATTCTATGAATCTATGATTCTGTGATTCTATAAAGGAATGGATTAAGCAGCCCTTCCATTTGACATGTCTTGCTGAAGAAATAGTAGCCATCCACAGATGATATTCAGTCTGAAAATACATTCAAGAGACAGTTTGTGCACTCTGCATTTTCTCTAACTCTGTTCTAAAAATCAGACATTTCTTCAATCTGCTTATATAAGGAACAATAAGGATGCTCCAGCTCTGATAGAAAAAGTGAGGTCTACACTGCTCTTTGGGAAAACAGTAATAGAGACCTTATTAGGGATTTTTGAAGGACATAACTCCTGAACCTTTAGCTAGACACAGTAGTGTAAATTTTCACATCACAGCACCATATTCTCAAAAGGTGTAATAAAGAAACAGTTGCTTTCTTATGAAAATAGTGCTAAAATGCTTTCATTTCTTAAAAGGCAGATGAGCACATTTTGATTCCCCTGAACTATATGTATAGCATATATAAGCCCCACCATCCCACAAACATACATAAATGAACTTTGCTTAAAAATTCTAGCTAGAGACCTATGTTGAGAACTGAACTCTGTTCTCTGACACCTTCTCACAATTCCTGCAGGCTTTAGCAAATACAAACTCAAGAAGTGAATTTGACTCTGAGTTAAGCCATTGCTCATACACCCGGGGACAAATCTAGCAACTAGTAAATGCCTTTACACCCAAACCTTTTTAATTTTTTCTTTGATCCTGGTAACAATTAGCAGTTAGTTAGGTTTTTGATGTAGAGAAATTATTTCTGCAGCCAACTGGCAAACAGCAATGTTTTGTTTCTAGCTTTACAGCTGTGAGCTGGGTGGCAAAATAACATTTAGGAAGGGTATATATCAAAGAGACTTCTAAAGTAGAATCTTATTACTAAAAAGTCAAAAATCCTTCATTTAGGCAGCCAAAGGCTAGCCAGTTTAATTTGCCTAATTTAAGAGCACCCATAAGAAGTCTGTTAATATGACCCTCATTCTAAAATTTCTGTTTCATTTTCCTTCTTATGTGTGCCATTTTTGTCTGGGGAGGGTCATCTGGGCCCTCCACTGAGAAGTCCTGAGTAACTATGTCATACTCAAAATGTATCATTTTTGATTTCGCCAAATATCAGTCTATGTTTTACAGTTTACTGCAAAACCTTTGACTGTGTGTGGATCATGAAACACCATGGTTCATGTTGACAATGAAATTTTTTTGTATATCTTAATTCAATTATTGTTTGAAATGGAGACTGCAGCCAAGAAATCAGAAGAAGATCAAGACTTGGAAGAGCAGCTATGAAGGAACTAAAAAGTACAAGGATGTGTCACAGGAGGCCAAGGCCAAGATCATCAACATGACTGTACACTGTATGTACAGGTGAGAAAACTGAACAATAAAGGAAGTCAACAGGCAAGGAATTAGAAGGAGATTGAAGGAAGCTATGAAGGAAAAAATCTTAACATTCAACAATAGTAAAGGTAAAGGTCCCCCTTGACATTTAGTCCAGTCGTGTCCGACTCTAGGGCGCGGTGCTCATCCCCGTCTCCAAGCCGTAGAGCCAGCATTTGTCCGTAGACAGTTTCCGTGGTCACATGGCCAGCACGACTAGATACGGAACACCGTTACCTTCCCACCGTGGTGGTACCTATTTATCTACACGCATTTACATGCTTTTGAACTGCTAGGTTGGCAGGAGCTGGGACAAGCGACGGGAGCAACATTCAACAATAGGCTGGAATTAAATCAAGATGGAAGTGTTGCTGATCAATAGAAAACAAGGCGCAATCTGTTGTAGAAGGGGTTGTGCTCCTTGTGTCAGATCAGGTTTGTCATTAGGAAGTTTTGCTTGACTCTGAATTGTCCCTAGATTCCTAGGTGACAAGGAATGCCTTTGCAAAACTCTGCTTATTGCCCCTGTTGTAACTTTATCTAAATTGACGATGTGGCACAGTTATCTATCCTTAGTTGCATCATGCCTTGGAACCATCTGAACTAGGCTATGTGTGTGTGGTTCTGATAACACTGTTTGGCTAAAATCCCAAACATAGGCTGAAATCCTATTGGTGCAAGAACACCTGTGGAACGGTGATAACTTTTTCTGTAATCAAAGGCTTCCTCCTTCCCTTCTGCAGTTTTTTCATCTTGCAGATAGTATCTTTCTTCATGTGGAAGCCAAGCAAGCTGCAGGACAGAGAAAGGAAGTCTTTCTTTACTGACAGTCACTGCTACCAGGTAATGTAACTAGCGGGGGGGGGGGGAGATGATAATTAAAGCCTTCCTCCTTCTGTCCCATAGCTCTCATGGCTTCCATGTGATGAAACTGATTATTTACAAATTGGAGGAGAGAAGGAGAAGGTCTTTAAATTACCTAAAATATCCCCCTGCCAGTGAACAGGGAAAAGGGAAAATTGCCCTTACACAGACATATTTGCACCAGCAGGATTTCAAGCAGAATCTAGTATGTCTGAGCATAGGCCCAACTCTGTGCTGGATGGTAAAATGTTCCTCTTTTTTGAGGGGCACAAACAATTGCACTTAGTAGAGATGTCATGTTATTAGAAATACAACAGTCATAACTTGTGGGAAATTAGTCACTGTTCATAATTAGTGTAAATATGAAAAAGTGCTCTATTTTCCATACAGTGTCTGTTTATTTTGCCTCAGAGAAGATAGTATTCTATTTGAAGATATCTTCTGTTTGAAGGACTGTACAACTGATGTCTAGTTTGAATATAAGACAAGGGAGAAGGGGCCCTGAAGTTGTCATCCACAGTAAGCAGCTGGAGAAAAGAGTAAGCAGGCACATAAGTCCCCTGATCACAATCTTCTCATTTCTATTTGTCTGTATGCATATAAAAATTAGGTTATGCACAATTTATGCCAATTAATGTACTTTCCTCCTTTTTGCTGATATGCTTCTTTTTTGTATGTGATGTGCAAGTCTCCTCCCAGGACTTTCCTATTCAGGATGCATGGGAGCTTTTTCATTTCTTCTCAGGCTGGAAGATGAAACTGGCAGCATATGTCCCAGAATTTGAAATTCTGCACACATGGATGTATCCATGCACACATACATATACACATGCATGTTCACCAGCCTTTTCTGGAATTAGAGAGTTAGAATGTGAGCAGAGGTATGAACTGTGACAAGTGGAGGATATCTCTGTGTTGGAGGTGTTTTTCTTTAATTTGTTAGCTCTTCTGTTATAATTACCATTGTTAATACAGAGGCACTACAACTGCATCTCCTTCATTATGCTTTTGATGACAAGAGTGTAAGTTTAAGCAAACATGAGCCTAATATGAAATTATTAATTTCCCCAGCTATGTGATCAAGGAAGTTGGACATTGACACATTTCACATTATTAAATCTCTCTGTTTCGTAGTACACTGATTTAGATGTGCATATCATGACTAAGTGTTTGACAGTATCCCTCGAGGATTCTGAAGCCTAGATCTCTGCAGCACTGTTTAATTCTGAATATATATGATGCAGTAATTTCTTGAGGCAGATAACTTTTGACCACAAGGGCTTGGTAATACAATGACATTCATTCAATCCAGTTGCCCAAAACTCCAAGCCCCAGTTAAGCAAAACCAGACTGCATTGCTTGCTTCTAATATAGAATGGATTTGACCTTTCAGGGTACAGATGCAGAAAACCTTTGCAAAATCTTTCCTTAGTCTGTAATATCATGTAAATGACAAAGACACTACTGGTCTTCCATGCAGGAACTCCCTAAGGCTCTGGCCTTTCTAGGTCCAGGTCACATGTGTAAGCAGGTTTGAAATGTAACATGCCTAAGTAGCTGAGGAGGCCCAGGGCCAGGAACAACGGTTCAATCACTCATCTAAAATATGAAATGATGGGCATTCTTGCTTTACTAGAGTAAACATTTTTTAAAAATCCTTCACCAAGACTTGCTCCCTCTCAGAGCTCTGATTGTATCTACTGACCGTTTTGTGAAAGAACATAAAAAAATTCAAGTGCTAATCATAAGGAAAGCAATTGTTTCAAGTGGCTCTTGAGTATCTTTCATTTGTGCCTTCTGAGCAGGAATAAGAATAAGTTTATTCAGTATGGATTTTTATACATAGCTACCTCCTACTTACTTGTGAAGTAATAGATAAAGCAAAATCCAATCATAATTTAGTATTTGCAGCTGCCCCAAATTCTGCATGCCATTTTAAAAATGCACACAAATATATATATATATAAAGGGAAAAGACACACAAAAATGCATATAATAGCACAAATCACTTACAAAAATGGATTAGATTGAGGGGAAATGTTTACAAAAATCATATTAGGTAAATAGGGTGCCACAATGACTATATTAAGAGAAATGCACATGAAAATGCTTCATATTTTTCTGTGAACTGTCAACCAATCACAAACTGATGAAGAAAAGTAAATGAGAGAAACTGAAACTAGCAGATCACTACATTCCTAATTCAGAGAGAAGGATGATGAGTCAACAAAAAATGAACAGAGCAATTTAAAAAGGGACAACAATGCAATTGTTTTGCTATTTAAAAAGTTTAGGAATACATTTCATATGTCCCTGTTTGTGTGACTTCCAAATAAATATTAATATCACAGAGCAATTCTGCTTGCAAGCTGATTGAAGAATTTCCTAGAAAAATGTGTGGCTCTTTTTGTATTGGAAGATAAGAGTGAGTGATACTTTTAACAGACGATTAAAATCTCACACATGGAGATTAGCTTTCAGCTCTGCATGAGTCTTTGGTAGGTTGGGATTTACACAGCAGCGGTTGGTGAAGAGAAAAAAAAAATTAAAGTTCCCAAATCTGTGGACAGACATGCAGGGCAGGTTCCATGTATACAGCAAACTCCAAAATGAGGGCTGCAGAATCTGCTCAAAAATAGTAAGTCTCAGACTTCACCTGTGGTGATGTGGATTAACATGCATCAAAGAGCTGCCAGTCACGAAGTAATTTACCCTCACAATACGCCTTGTATCAAAACAGATGGTTCCTTTTTGGCTGGGGGACAGAGACGTGCATGGAAACATCACAAACCCCAAAGGTGCAATAAAATCTGAGTTACACACCAGAAAAAATCAATTACAATCAAATTAGAAGCATTAGAAGTTGAAAGAAGATGTTCTACTCAGTTTGCTGTCTAGTTTGGGTGATGTTAAGGGTCCTTGCTTAGCTGTAAATTCTGCCCTCGTTGGCTATTTTGGGTATCTACCATAATCCAACAAAAAAGAGGGGAAAATGTGCAGAGTCAAAAGCTAGCCTCTTCTGTGTGAGAGATTTTAGAGATCTATTAATGGTGTGATCCACCTGTGTCTTCAGCTGTGTACAAAGATCACATGTCTCTTTTTCTTTTTTGCTGGACTGTGGAACAAAACATCCAAGTTATTCTGAACTGTACAGTCTTATTTTTACTTAGTGCAAGTTGGGGTAGTACACTGCTTTAGAACTATCCGTGCCCACAATCCACTTCTAATTCAGCTCCCCCCACCAGGAAATGTCATTCTTTTAATGAGTACCAGGCAGTCAGTTGCTTCTTTCTCAGGCTTTTAAACCCAGACTTGAAACAGGGAAGGGGGAAAGGGATGGAGCAAGAATGATGTAGCAGAGAAGGACAGGGGAGACGAGCAGGAGAGCAGAGCAAGCCGTATCACTTCATCGTCTGAGAGAATTCTACTTAATGTCTATGACAAAACATCAAGGATGTTGTTATTTTAGCACACCTAATGATTGTGAATTTACTTCATTTCCTGATTTTTATATTTATCAGGCACTTTAATATTCTTAGCTTCTAATAAAATTGAACAGTAAATCTTATTAAATGGGGGCCTGAAGGAAAGAAGGAGCAGGGAAGGGTTGTTGCTGCCAAGCTCAGGTGCCTTCCTATTTGCTGGCACCCTTTTTTGGAAAACCAGAGACTCAGGAGGACCTGCCGGACCACTTGCATGCTGGATGATTTTGCCCCCAACCAACTATGACGTCTACCTCAGAGAGGCTGGCCTGCCAGCGCATTTTCTGGAATGGATGGCTCTCCTGTGACTCTCCTGTAACTATGAAGCTCTCCCTGGTGAGAGTGACACCAAAGGCATTTAAAGGGTTGGGAGAGTTGTATGCTTAATACATATCATTTCCTAATAAGGACGAGTTGATTTCTAGCGAGAAGACATTAGCAGTGAAGGTGCTATTTTTCTAGCTTTGGCTGATTGAGGCAATGATGACACATTTTGAAGAAACCAGAGCTTGCTGTAATCATTTTTGCCCTGCATTAGACTTCTGTAACACAGACTGACCCCTTCATGGATTGCTGCCTTGTCGTGGCGAAGGGGCTTGAGTAATTCAGAGAAGCTATGGGCTATGCCGTGCAGGGACACCCAAGACGGACAGGTCATAGTGGAGAGTTCTGACTAAATGCGATCCACCTGGAGCAGGAACTGGCAAGCCACTCCAGTATCTTTGCCAAGAAAACTCCATGAACAGAAACAAATGGCTAAAAGATATGACGCTGGAAGATTAGCCCCTCAGGTCGGAAGGCGTCCAACATGCTACTGAGGAAGAGCAGAGGACAAGGACAAGTAGATCCAGAGCTAATGAAGTGGTTGGGCCAAAGCCGAAAGACGCTCAGCTGCGGACGCGCCTGGAAGTGAAAGGAAAGTCCAATGCTGCAAAGAAAAATACTGCATAGGAACCTGGAATGTAAGATCTATGAACCTTGGTAAACTGGATGTGGTCAAACAAGAGATAGCAAGAATAAACATTGACATCCTGGGCGTCAGTGAACTAAAATAGATGGGAATGGGCGAATTCAATTCAGACGATTATCATATCTACTATTGTGGGCAAGACTCCCGTAGAAGAAATGGAGTAGCCCTCATAGTCAACAAAAGAGTGGGAAAAGCTGTACTGGGATACAATCTCAAAAATGATAGAATGATTTCAATATGAATCCAAGGCAGACCTTTCAACATCACAGTCATCCAAGTTTATGCACCAACCACCCATGCTGAAGAGGCTGAAATTGACCAATTCTATGAAGACTTACAACACCTTCTAGAACTGACACCAAAGAAAGATGTTCTTGTCATTATAGGGGACTGGAATGCTAAAGTAGGGAGTCAAGAGATAAAAGGAACAACAGGGAAGTTTGGCCTTGGAGTTCAAAACAAAGCAGGGCAAAGGCTAATAGAGTTTTGTCAAGAGAACAAGCTGGTCATCACAAACACTCTTTTCCAACAACACAAGAGGCGACTCTACACATGGACATCACCAGATGGGCAATACCGAAATCAGATTGATTATATTCTCTGCAGCCAAAGATGGAGAAGCTCTATACAGTCAGCAAAAACAAGACCTGGAGCTGATTGTGCCTCTGATCATCAGCTTCTTATAGCAAAATTCAAGCTTAAACTGAAGGAAGTAGGAAAATCCACTGGGCTAGTCAGGTATAATCTAAACCAAATCCCTTATGAATACACAGTGGAAGTGAAGAACAGATTTAAGGAACTAGACTTGGTGTTCAGAGTGCCTGAAGAACTATGGATGGAGGCTCATAACATTGTACAGGAGGCAGCAACAAAAACCATCCCAAAGAAAAGGAAATGCAAGAAAGCAAAGTGGCTGTCCAACGAGGCCTTACAAATAGCAGAGAAGAGAAGGGAAACAAAATGCAAGGGAGATAGGGAAAGTTACAGAAAATGGAACACAGACTTCCAAAGAATAGCAAGGAGAGAGAAGAGGGCTTTCTTAAATGAACAGTGCAAAGAAACAGAGGAAAATAATAGAAAGGGAAAAACCAGAGATCTGTTCAAGAAAATTGGAGATATTAAAGGAACATTTTGTGCGAAGATGGACATGATAAAGGACAAAAATGGTAGGGACCTCACAGAAGCAGAAGACATCAAGAAGAGGTGGCAAGAATACACAGAGGAATTATACCAGAAAGATTTGGATGTCCCGGACAACCCAGATAGTGTGGTTGCTGACCTTGAGCCAGACATCCTGGAGAGTGAAGTCAAGTGGGCCTTAGAAAGCATGGCTAACAACAAGTCCAGTGGAGGTGATGGCATTCCAGTTGAACTCTTTAAAATCTTAAAAGATGACGCTGTTAAGGTGCTACACTCAATATGCCAGCAAGTTTGGAAAACTCAGCAGTGGCCAGAGGATTGGAAAAGATCAGTCTACATCCCAATTCCAAAGAAGGGCAGTGCCAAAGAATGCTCCAACTACCGTACAATTGCACTCATTTCACACGCTAGCAAGGTTATGCTCAAAATCCTACAAGGTAGGCTTCAGCAGTATGTGGACCGAGAACTCCCAGGAGTACAAGCTGGATTTTGAAGGGGCAGAGTAACTAGAGACCAAACTGCTAACATGCGCTGGATTATGGAGAAAGCCAGAGAGTTCCAGAAAAACATCTACTTCTGCTTCATTGACAACACAAAAGCCTTTGACTGTGTGGACCACAACAAACTATGGCAAGTTCTTAAAGAAATGGGAGTGCCTGACCACCTTATCTACCTCCTGAGAAATCTATATGTGGGACAGGAAGCAATAGTTAGAACTGGATATGGAACAACTGATTGGTTCAAAACTGGGAAAGGAGTACAACAAGACTGTATATTGTCTCCCTGCTTATTTAACCTATATGCAGAATACATCATGCGAAAGGCAGGACTGGATGAATCCCAAGCCGGAATTAAGATTGCCGGAAGAAATATCAACAACCTCAGATATGCAGATGATACCACTCTGATGGCAGGTCCCTACCATTTTTGTCCTTTATCATGTCCATCTTTGCACGAAATGTTCCTACTGTCCTTATTAGGTGGTATTAGAACTTGTCGATGTTGAGAGTGGGATTGTGAAGCCTCAACAAAGATGGAATTAGGAGCAGGTTGTTTCTGCAAAAAGATAGCTTCAAGGTCATGAACCCGATAGAGATTGTCAATGCACCTGGACACAGTGTGTGATGAGGCTGTTTAGTCCAGGAGCGTTTAGCTGTGCTAAGGAGAGATGTGGACCAGTGTGGTAGTGTCTTTGGAGATGGAATCATAAAGGTGATCGGATGGTTCAGTAGTAGGTCTGTGGATTTGTAGTTCGAGGGACTTAGCCATGCGAACCATTAGCTGAGCATAGGTTTGAAAATCCTCAGCTGGTAACAGGGGGGTCTGTGTCTGCTAGATCGGATTCTGGTGATGTTAAAAGTACAGATGGTGTTTGAGATCTGGAACCATGATCAGACGATTCGGCATCGTGACGTGAGTTGATCGACTGTCGATCAACATCGGTGTTGAAAGGCTGGTCCTCGAGGTATTGTTGTTGACACTGAGCTGTCAATATCAAAGGTACCTCGGTTGACAGCAGTCGATATTGATGGAGTCAGTGTGGAGTTGATGTCGATATGGAAGTTGTTGTCAATGTCGACATGCTGTTCCCATTCAGGAGACTGTGATGGCGATAGCTGATGAGGTGGAAGTGCCTCATCATCGGAGAGAGAGTTGACACAAATGAGGTCTCCAGACCCAGGTGGTTGTGGAGTCGGAGTGGAAACGGCCTTGGAGGGCTTTGACTTCGAGACTTTAGCCTTCTTCAGTGAAGAAGGTTCAGGTGCCGAGGAAACATCGGTCAACAGTTTCTGTTTGGTGGCTGTCTTCCATGTTGAGGCTTTTCGACATTGAATGCTTGGTTTTGTGAGCCCACTGGGTGGTCAATAGAGTTGACATCAAGGGCAAAGCAGGTTCTTGATGTTCAAAGCAAGGAGGAGTAGCCGAAGGGCGCTGTTTCGCCACATTGAAAACGGCTTTAGCGTGGGGTATGAATTTGCAGGAAGGTTGAGCCATGGGCTTAGTAGGCTGGAGGGATTGTTCTTAAAGCCAACATTTGAGCCTAGAAAGGCGACTATGGAGAACTCCGTGCCTGAAGTTTTTGCAGTGAGGACAAGAAGAGGTTTGATGAGCCTCACCAAGGCAAAAAAGGCACTTAGCGTGGCCTTCAGAGAGTGGGATTTTGTTATTGCAGACCACACAACATTTGAACGGGCCTGAGGAGGCCATGAACCAAAAATGGAGAAAGGGGGGGGGCTTTGGCCCAAAGGCCGGAGCGGTATTTAAAGAAAAAGAGTGGTAAAGGAAGTAGATTGAAATAATAAAGGGTAATTAATTTTCTTCTTCATCATCATCTTTTTTTTAAAAAACTCACAGAAGCTATGATCGAGGCTCTCAATGCAGCAGTTGAAAAGAAATTGAAGGGAGAGCCTTGGCGCCAAGGTACATATGCCAGGGGGAGGGGCCTGCACTAATGTATGTTTTTGCTACTGCAGAAGCTCTAGAATATTCCAACGAGGCTCTGCGCATGCGCGGATCACCCAGAGTGTGATTCACAGAGGCCACGAAGAAGAACAAGAAGAGATCCTGCCCTTCCTCTGTATGACAGTCTTTCAAGTATTTGAAAAGTGCTATCATATCTCCCCTCAGTCTTCTTTTCTCAAGGCTAAACATGCCAGGTTCTTTCAGTCTTTCCTCATAAGGTGTGGTTTACAGCCCCCTTATCATCCTTGTCGCCCTCCTCTGAACTTGTTCCAATTTGTTAGCATCCTTCTTTAAGTGTGGTGTCCAGAACTGGACACAGTACTCAAGGTGAGTCCTAACCAGTGCTGAAGATGTTAAAATATTTGTATAGATCAGGTCACTGAGAAATAAATTAAAGTCTTGAACATACTCACATAGGAAAGCCTGAGTAGATAGAAACAAACTGTATGTAGGTCAGCCAAACACCAGCAGTTGATTTACTGGGAAGGTTTGAGCCTGCAGTTGCCACGGGCAGGTGCTTGTGATTGCAGTGGCTGCAGTCTGTATAAAAGTAACTCAGGCAGAACATTTTTTATTGCACCTTGCTTAAGGGCAGCCATGCTGGCAGTGGGTTCGTGAGTAACCAAGCCATTATGTGTTATGTACATGCTGTTATGCTGAAGATTAAGCTCTCTAAGTTAAAAGTATTTTGCTAATTGAGTTTGCCTGTCATAAGTTTTTGCCTCCTGAGATAAGAAGACAAAGCACTGAGTTTCTGTCAGGTCTCTCTCTTTCTCTCCAGAAGGCGACATCTACGTTTATTTAGAGTTCACTGTTTATGTACACATAAGCAGAGTTTCTCGACAGAAGAGAGGGGAACTAGTACCTCACAAGAATATTGAGAAATTAAAAGCAGAAGTCAAATTTAAAGCAGCAAGCTCTGCTTTGGTTTAATCCCAGGGACTGCACATGCTGGAATGAACCAAATGGAGCAATCCTAGCTACGATTAAAAGAAAGTAGACCCTCACAAGGAATCAGAAAGGTGCAGGTAGGTACATTCTGGGGACAGGGTGGTTCACTCTGGCACTTACATTGTCTGGTAATGAGCAAAAGGACCAAACAATGAGACAAATGCTCATATAGTCACCCCTGAGTAAAGCTGCAAATACAAGTATGATGAAAACCAAAACAAGCTATAAACACCAGTCATTAGGATAACTGCCAAGAAATCTCATGACAAAAGTCACTATTCCATGTAGATGTTTGTAGAAACATCAGATATGTACAGTTCTCTCCCTAGTTGCTGCAAAAGCCCCAGAAATGCTGTTTCTCACATAGACACATTCAGAAGTTTTCTTTGCTAACCTCGCATGCTTTCCCCTTTCAATTAACATTATAGTACTTAAGTTAAATAATATTTCAGTATCACAGGATACAATTCCTTGGAGCCTTTTGGACTGTAGAAATGTCATGAAAGAGAGAAATACTTTTCAAAAATGTAAAGCTGGCAGGAGAGTTTGACATTTCAACTTAATAGTCCCTTTTGGCATAGGATGGGTTTTTCATTGCCAGTGGAAAGTCTTTATGTGCCAGTGCACTTTTGGATAATCTTTACTTGAACCACAGTCTGAACTGGCATGTAGCATCTGAATCCTTGCCAAATAGACACACACACACACACACACACACACACACACACACACACACACACACACACACACTTGCTCGCTACAGAGAGAGTGAGAGACAGAGAGTGAGTTCCCTTGAAGTGAGGTAATATTCTGATTCTCTGTGTGACTAATTTTGAATAGATGCAGTGTAGTAAGGCAAACCAAATTAGCAAAGCTACTTATTATGGTTTATATCTAGTTTATGGCTTATGGAACACAGACTTGGTGGCAACTATTGGGCAAGCAAAGAGGAAAACAAGGACCCACAGCCATTTTCATTCTGCCTTTATACAGTCATTAAACAATATTGCAAATTGTTAAGTACTTTAAGAAAGCTCATATGTTTAAGGATCATTTTGCAAATATGCAGCCATGTTAGTCTGTTAATCTGTCTCAACATGATGACAAAATGGAGAGGGGAGGGGCAAAATACTGCAATAGTTGAGCACATCACACTATTTTGCCTCCCCCCTTTAATTTTGCCAACATATTTTAAGAAAGATTTCTGCATTTTGTCCACCCAATCCCTTTTCTTCAAGGCAAAGGGAACCAGCTATTCTCCACTGTCTTTTAACCAGTCATTGTTGCTATTATCACATTTTTTTCCTGCCAATTCTGTTATGGAAATATGACTACTTCCAACAGTCTTGCTCTAACATGGACAGGCTTGCTACTCATGCTTTTGCTAAATTAATACAGAGCTGGGAACATCATAATCTGTACCCCATCTTTAGTCCATTGTAATGAATGAAACTGACACTATTTTATCCTCACAAAATCCTAGATTAGGCTGCAAGAGAATGATTGGCTCTCATTGTAAGATTCACATTTGGGTATAGATTAATGTCTCCGCCAAAATACAACCAATTTAGAGTTGGACTGCTCATATGCATATCCATGAAATTCAGAATTCAGAGGCAGGCAGGCAGGAATGGTTAGTGCTGGATAGATTGACAGTCACCCCAGCCCAGAAAGGTTCATCCCAGCCAAACAAACTACAGACAGCATATGTGAGGCTGTAAAAACAGTTCCTTCAACAACTTGGAGAGAAGCAGCTAGTTCCAACTTTTCATTGTTGTTTTCATCCCATGAGTAACAATACGTCTGAAGAGGTGTTCCTGCTACATGTAGACTTTACATGCAAGTTTGGGATAAAGTGTTCCAGACCATTCCCTTAGGGTGTGACTAGACTGGAAATTCAAACTGGAGCAATTCAGCTTTGCTGTAATTTGATTTGCAGCCTGCATTACACTTGAAATCAAAATCAGTGCTCACACAAGGACTGTGGATTGATTCAGGAGTGCACCGTTCATGCTGGATGCAACGGGATTCACATTCCAGCCCTTAGCCACCATTCTTCCTTCCTCTGGTCCTGCCTCTGGTGATCTGACAGGAAACTAATGGAGGCATAAATACAGGAAATGATAATAAAAATGCTATTTAACATGTTATTTCATATCTACATGAAACTGCTGGAAGAGGTCATCTGGGGTTTTGGGGTTCAATGTCACCAGTACACTGATGCCACCCAAATTGATCACTCATTTCCATCTAAATTCAAAGAAGCTGTTTTGGTTCTAAATCAGTGTTTGGTGTCAGTAATGGATTGGAAGAGGTTGAATAAACTGAAACTTAATCCAGATAAGACAGATGTGCTTCTGGTCAGTTGAAAACAAGATCAAGGAATAGGGTTGCAGCCTGTGCTGGATGGGTTACACTCCCTCTGAAAACACAGGCACACAGCTTGAGGGTGCTCCTGCATTCATCTCTGAGCCTAGATGTCCAGGTTTCAGCAGTGGCCAGGAGTGCCTTTGCACAGTTAAAGCTAGTGCACCAGCTGCGCCCGTTTCTTGAGAGGTCTGATTTGGCCACAGTGACACATGGTCTAGTTACATCTCGGCTGGATTACTGCAACACACTCTACATGGGGCTGCCTTTGGAAAGTGTTCAGAAACTCCAGAGGGTCCAAAATGCTGCAGCCAGATTGTTAACTGAGGCTGGTTACAGGGAACATATAACCCCCCTGTTACAGCAGCTCCACTGGCTGCTGATCCGTTTTTGGGCACAATTCAAAGTGCTTGTTTTAATCTATAAAGCTCTAAATGGCTTGAGTCCAAGCTATCTAAAAAACAGCATCTCCCTCTATGAGCCTGCCTGGGCATTAAGATCAGGGGAGGCCTTTCACTCAGTCCCATCACCCTCACAGGTGCGCTTGGTGGGACACGGGAGAGGGCCTTCTCTGTTGCTGCACCCAGACTCTGGAGCTCCCTCCCACAAAAGGCCAAGCTGGCCCCATTTTTGTTGTCCTTTCGCATGCAGGCAAAGACCTTCCTCTTCAGGCAGGCTTTTCTTTAATGACTGGTGGTCTGAGAGGGGTTTTAAATAGATTGTTGTGCTCTGTTGTTTTCAATGTGTTTTAATATTGATTTTATTTACCATTTCAATATAATAGTTGCTTAATTCTTTTTAAATATTTGTATACTTATTGTTTTTAGCTTTTAAACACTGTTTTTTGATGATGTAACCTGCCTTGGGTCCTTTTAAGGAGAAAGGTGAAATAAAAATATTTTAAATAAATAAATAATTGATAAAGATGGCCCAGCAGTAAGGTGACAGGATGATCTAGCACTAATCTGATATGTGTAGGATTTTAAAAAAACTTCAGAGGATGATCAGGGAGAGGAAAGAATGTGGGGGCGTGTTCTCCCAGTCCTGAACAATGTTACTGAAACACCACCTACAGACATGCCCCTTGTCTTTACAAGAACATATCACAACTAACCACATGGGGGAAAGTCTGTTCAAATTGTTCTGGCTTGAAAAAGGGGAAGCCCCCAGCAGCAGAGAAAAATAGCTGCTTTGGGAGCAAAAAGGGCTGAACTGATTTGAATCAGCCTTTGCATCACATGGTCAGTAAAATATACTTCTTATTCACCCATTTCATAAGCAGAACAAATCCTGTGGTATTTGATGTTGCAGCCTTAATAATATCTGTGATTAATTAAGGGAAATGCATTTTTGGAAGAGTGGGAGAGTACATGATATGCACACTAATGCAAAAGGTTCCAGGTCCAATGCCCAGCATCTTCAGGCTGGGTAAGAAAAAAAAATCCTGCCTCAAATCCCGCCAGTCAGTAATTAGACTGCTCAGCTACATGGGTGAATGCCTCATGAGGAGGCATCTGCCTATGTTCCAACATATTCACGAGCAACTCAACCTCAAGGCCTTCTCCAGCTGTCTTGCCTTAACTGGTGCTGCCATACCTCTTCTAGCAACTTCTGCACACCATTCTAAATTTGGCTGCAATCAAGGCCTACCCACATGTTATCATGCGATTTCTCATCGACACAAAGGGCCCAACAAAGGGAGCTCTAGGTGGCACATATTTATATATTTATTGATTGTGTCCCCTGACTGTCAGTGTATATGTGCTGTGTTCATCTGCATACTCCAACTGTCTGCCCTGCCTCCCTGAGGAAGAAAGGGCAAGACTGCACCCACCCCCTTTGGTTTGGGGGATGGAGAGGGCTATGTGCAAGGATCAAGCACATGCATTACATGAAGAAGATGCCAGGTTAACTCTCTGGCATTGCCACTTAAAGGATGTTGGATACACTGGCCAGAATCCTATTAAATACACCCACTGAATCAGTGTGAATCTCAGTGACAAACTGCTTCCGGTTATGTACTCAGTGTCCGTGTTTGCTGTTGTGGCCAGGCTGTATGACCCGACATGCAGGAAGAAATACTGACATTGACTTCTTAACTTACAACAATTTGCTGCTGGTATTTATACCAGCCACATTACTCCAGTGTAAAATGTAAGAAGATTCCAGCCAATCTCTTCTATTTCATGATCTTATTGAAACATAAAGTTTGATTGGATTATCCTAGTTTTGTTCCATGTGTTTTCCCCAGATACATTATATGCCATGCACTCTACACCTCTCTGTGAGTTTTGTTCAGATAAGTATTATGGTATGTGTTGAGCTCCATTATTCCATGTAGAATAAAATATGTCTGGGGGACAGATAATCATTCTTTGGAATGCATATGCATGAGGTTTTTTTCCTGTTAACGCCCAGAAGGCAGACAGAGCAGCGGGTGCTTTGATTGTATGCAACAATCAGAAGTAGCTCCCTTATATTATATAAAACCTACGATGTTTTCACTGGGCACTCTTGCAGGCAACATTGGCACTTCTGATGAAGTGAGCTTTTGAAATGGGAAATCAAGTGTGAACTTCTCTTCATTGATAGTACACAGAGAGTGTTGTCTATTGCTGAAAGCATCAGTATGAAGAGGATAAGAGAGAATGAATGAGAAATGCATTATAAGAAGGCTTGGCTTCTCATTCCCTGGTGTTTAGATGATTATTCTGATTTAAAAAAAGATAAAAACAGTGTAAGAACAGTATCGTGTAAACAAGATCATGATTTTGGAGCAGGCAGTGGACACATGCATTCTGTTTCTGGACCCTGCTTTGCAATAAAATGTGGAAAGTATGCCTGTTCATTAGGGAGAGAGACCAGAGACTCTCCTGCAATCAATATCCCAGATGGATGAAGACAAGTAGAAAACACAGTGCACGCGCGTGCGCGCACACACACACGCACACACGCACACACATGGCAACATTCAATGACTTTGGAAGGAAAGTATTTCATATGTGAGTGACTGCTGCTTTGGACTTACTAGAAGAAATTGGGTATTTTTGTCACATATTTTATAAGTTAAAATGCAGCTATAGCTTTCATTTATATATTCAATATTTTTTCTACCTGGAAAAGAGTTTATATTCAGTAGTCTCATCAAAAATTCACACATCACTTTCCTCAATGTTTTCCTCACTAGAGAGAGTAACTAAATGATAAAATGAAACAAAGCAATCACTGTTGTTGTTAAGACAATCACTTTGTCTTCACAACGAAGTCAATGACCCTCACACATGTCTACCTGGAAATCACATCATCTACAGTCTGGCTCTCAGAAGCAAATAAATCTATAGTAACAAACAAAAAAAACAGATGGAAGACTCAACAGCAACTACAGAGGATATCTAGACAAGGAATATCAAACAGTTATCACCATGTAAAGTAATTCTTCATTCCACATGATTTGAAAGTTAATACACAACAAGTAACATCTCATTCCAGTGTCTCATAACTACTACCTGGCAAACAGAGAAAGGTTACTTAACCAATTATTAAAGCAATCAGTAATCCTGTTACAGCAGTCTGTCATCCTCCAAATTGAAGCATACTACTACTAACACTGGGAGGATGGCAGAATGGTGCAACAGGAACCTTATTGGTTGCTTTGATAACCAGTTAATAATAAGCAACTTTAAACATACTGCTACTAAAACTGCTTTTCCCAATGTGCTATAGTGGATAGAGTGATCAAGGGAGAAGCAGGTGGTAACCAGGAGAGGTGGGAAGGGTAGGCTGACTACTGGTGGAGAAAAAGGGAGGGCCTTGTACCCTACAAGACTTATCTGCTTCTGCAAAAAAGGGGAAAGGCTGGACACCATTTTGAACCACAGGACAGCTTGGCATCATATACTATGAACTCATTCCATTTTTTTTCTTCAGAGTGTATCTTCAGTCTGTGTTTTGTTGTTTAGCCGTTAAGTCATGTCTGACTCTTTGTGACCCCATGGACCAGAGCATGCCAGGCCCTCCTGTCTTCCACTGCCTCCCGGAGTTGGGTCAAATTCATGTTGGTAGCTTTGATGACACTGTCCAACCATCTCGTCCTCTGTCGTCCCCTTCACTTCATGCCTTCACACTTTCCCAACATCAGGGTCTTTTCCAGGGAGTCTTCTCTTCTCATGAGATGGCCAAAGTATTGCAGCCTCAGCTTCAGGATCTGTCCTTCCAGTGAGCACTCAGGGTTAATTTCCTTCACAACGGATAGGTTTGATCTCCTTGCAGTCCCGGGGACTCTCAAGAGTCTCCTCCAGCACCACAATTCAAAAGCATCAATTCTTCGGCGGTCAGCCTTCTTTATGGTCCAGCTCTCACTTCCATACATCACTGCTGGAAAAACCATAGCTATGACTATGCGGACCTTTGTCGGCAAGGTGATGTCTCTGCTTTTTAAGATGCTGTCTAGGTTTGTCATCGCTTTCCTCCCAAGAAGCAGGCATAGAAGTAGAATCTGTCACTGCCTCCATATCTTCCCCTTCTATTTGCCAGGAGGTGATAGGACCAGTGGCCATGATCTTAGTTTTTTTGATGTTGAGCTTCAGACCATTTTTTGCGCTCTCCTCTTTCACCCTCATTAAGAGGTTCTTTAATTCCTCCTCACTTTCTGCCATCAGAGTGGCATCATCTGCATATCTGAGGTTGTTGATATTTCTCCTGGCAGTCTTAATTCCGGCTTGGGATTCCACCAGTCCAGCCTTTCGCATGATGTATTCTGCATATAAATTAAATAAGCAGGGAGACAATATGTCGTACTCCTTTCCCAATTTTGAACTAATCATTTGTTCCATATCCAGTTCTAACTGTTAGTGTATCTTAGATCTCAGATTTATGGGGCCTTAGGAGAAATCTATGGAGAAAGGACATTGGAGGAATCCCATGATTATGAATTATATAAGCGCAGAGTGAAACAAATGTTTGGATTAATGGCTGAACATCATAAAAGAGAGCTGAGAAGTTTAAAAAAGAAAAATGATGAAATTTACATGCAGATAGGCATGATTAGATTATTTACTGAGTGGCTGGATTGAAGGGCCAGGTGTTAAAACAAAGGAAGACCTGATCCACTTAATAAGACTGGAATGATTTTAGAACACCGTATCCCAAGAATGTAGATGGTATGTGCAGGAGAAGCAACCCAAAACAGTGGCTGAGGTGGCTTCATTAACTGACAGATTCATTAAATTGAGGGAGATTAAACACACTTAATACAGTGAGAAATGGATTGAAAAGAGATAGCCAGACAATAAAAACAAAGCAGTTGAAGAATGGAAAGGAAAGCAGAAGCAAATGTGTCCTCAGCAGTATGAAGGTGTGGCCAGAAAAAGTCAGTTTGATAAGGGAAAAATCGCAAATAAAGTATGTTTTGCCTGTGGTAAAGGAGGACATTTCCAGGATTCTTGTCAGAAAGAGTTAGTAGAAAGAGAGGGAATATGGAGTCACTAGTATATTATGTTTCAAAACTTGAAAATTCAGTTTTAAATCACTTCCCAAATCATCATTACATAGGTGAATAAATTCTTCCTTTGTCTGACCAGCCTGCGGGCTTCCCAGATTACGCCAGTGTTTAAATACATAGCCCAGAGTCATTCCTCCTAGGGGTTTACTGTCTTTGTCACCCATTGCAGAGTCCTATACATCCTGAATGTCTAGCGCTAGGTCTTAGTACAGTCCGGTCTCTTTCATACTCCCACTCACCAACCCGCTCTGATGTAGAACATGCATATGCGAAATGGGTGCCCTTGCATTTGACTGTTGACCACCTCAGACAACAAACCTTGGATCAGGATCTGAGCAGCTGCATCCAGGCTTCACACTACAGTTCTGTTCACCCCCAGGAAAACACAGGAAATGCAGAAATACAACCACACAACCAGACCATGAGTATTCACTATACTAACCAAAACTAGAATGAAGGGAAGCCTGACTCTTGGTCTCTTTCTGTTGTAGGACTCCAATATGGAGCCTCCAGGGAACGACTTCCCAATTCAGGCCACCAGATTCTGTTACCCAATTTAAGTGGGGATGGTCCCTGGCAGAGCACCAAGAAAAGGATACCAGCGTGATACAATGCAAATTTATTGAAGCCAAGAAAGCACACGCTAGTGGCTTTGATATAAGGCAAACAAAAGCCCCCTGTAAAGACAGAGACAGACCCTTATACTTGGATTTATCAGTTTATTATGCTAAAGAGCAGGAGGGGCAGCTTGAGTGGCATCAGGTGAGGCCTGGACAACAGGTTTAAACCAGTTTTCAGGACAGTACGGGTCATCCTTGGTAAGAACTTGTTTGTTAAGCATTATGTTGTTCAAACTGCTGCCAGAGGTCCCTCTTCAAGATTACCAGAAGACCCTCTCGTCTCCATTTGCAATCTACACTATACAGTGGTGCCTCGCAAGACGAATGTAATTCGTTCCGTGAGTAGCGCTGTCTTGCAAAAAAATCGTCTTGCGAAAAGCAGTTTCCCATAGGAATGCATTGCAATGCATTCCTATGGGAAACCTCGCAAGACGAATGAATTAAATTCGTCTTGCAAGGCATCGGTCGCGGAAAAAAAAAAAACGTCTTGTGAAGCACGGCCATAGAAGAAGCCGTCTTGCGAGTCAGCAACACGATCGCAAACGCTTTCGTTTTGCGAGTTTTTCGTGGCACGAGGCGTTCGTCTTGCGAGGCACCACTGTATTGACTAAGAAGTATACAAGCTTAAAACAGCCACTTAAGAATTAGGAATTCTACAATTACATGGTAAATCATTTTATAAGGCTAACAAAACGGAGAGACTAACAGGCAGGTTACTATGGAAACAGGGCTGTCAGAGGGGAGTGAGGTCAGGTCAAGGCAAGAAGTGAAATATTGTTTATTTGTGACAATAAACACAGAGTTAGTGGAAGAGGATTCAGATTGAAGACAAAGTTGTGTGGGGTGTGAGAGATACACGCTCACAAGTGTGTGTGTGTGTGTCACCCTGATGTGCTAACCAAAGAAAATATGTTACCACACCAAAGAGTCTTATTAAAAGGGGTAGGAGCACCGCCCTTTTATGTGACAATGGCCAAGGTACATATTCAATATAACTACTGGAAAGGGCTTTGGAAGGTAGCTGTCACTAATGATATTCCAACCCCATATATAATAGGAAATGATCTGGCAAGACATGTAAAAAATGAGTGGGAGGCTACCTGATCTTAGGGGCAAATCCAGCCCTTGGTGCAGTCTGAGTCTGAAATTAAGGAGGAACCTTCTGATAAAAATGCTCCTCTTCCAAATGACAATCTTGAGCCTGCTGGGTCAACCAAGCGAACAGAGGGAGAAGTTCATATAGATCAGTGCTCCCCAACCTTTTTAATGCCAGGGACTGGTTTTGTTGAAGAACATTCTTCCAAGGACCGGGGGGGGGGGGGGGGGGGGAACGGCGCCGCCATCCAAAAAAATACCAAAAAAAATAATAATAATAAAAATAAACAGAGCAAGTCCCACGCTGGGACTGCAAAAAAAAAAAACACAAATCCAAAAACAAAACAACACAGGGAGGCCATTCGAATTTCCCGGGCTCCTGCCTTCAGCCACTGGGCCCGTCTGCGCTGCTGGCTTTCCAGGCGGGCTCCGGGAGGCAGAGCCCAGCTGGAAAGCCAGCAGCGTGGACGGACCTAGCGGGCTCCGGGAGGCAGAGCCTGGCTGGAAAGCCCGCAGCATGGACGGACCCAGCGGCTTGAGGCAGAGCTTGGCAGGGAGGCCATTCGAATTTCCCGGGCTCCTGCCTCCAGCCGCTGGGCCCGTCCGCGCTGCTGGCTTTCCAGGCGGGCTCCGGGAGGCAGAGCCCGGCTGGAAAGCCAGCAGCGTGGACGGACCTAGCGGGCTCCGGGAGGCAGAGCCTGGCTGGAAAGCCAGCAGCGTGGATGGACCCAGTGGCTTGAGGCAGAGCTTGGCAGGGAGGCCATTCGAATTTCCCGGGCTCCTGCCTCCAGCCGCTGGGCCTGTCCACGCTGCTGGCTTTCCAGGCAGGCTCTGAGAGGCAGCTGCTGGCCAGGTTCTCCCGCCATTGGCCGCGGAGGGCACCGAGGAGCGCCGAGGACCAACGTGGCCACCCCGGCGAGCAGCCTCTGGTGCCAGTTCCGGAGGCCTCCCGGCAGCGGCGGTGGAAGCGCGGGAGGCCTCCCAGCAGCGGCGGTGGAAGCCCAGGAGGCTGAGGAGGCTTCGAACCGGTAAGGAACCATTTTTCCTTTTTAAAAAACTGTTCTGGGTGAGTTTTGGAGGGTGGGTTTGGACTGAGGGGGTTATGTTTCTGTGCTGTGTTGTTTTGTTTTTGGATTTGTTTTTTTTTTTTTTTTTTTTTTTTTTGCAGTCCCAGCGTGGGACTTGCTCTGTTTATTTTTATTATTTTATTTTTTTGGTATTTTTTTGGATGGCGACGGCAGCGGTGGTTCCCCCCCCCCCCCCGGTCCTTGGAAGAATGGACGGACCCAGCGGTGGAAGGCAGGAGCCCAGGAAATTCGAATGGCCTCCCCGCCGGGCTCTTTTTTATAATGGCTGCCACTGTGTCCCCGTGGCCCAGCTGATGTGTCCTCACGAACCGGCACGGGGCCTCGGACCGGGGGTTGGGGACCCCTGATATAGATGCTTTGGAAATTTCCTCAGAACTAGCCACAGGGAAAAAAAGCAGATAAGAATTTACAACCTTTAGTAGACTTGGTGAAGTCAGAGGGAAATGAAACTACCTACCTTACCCATGACACTTATAAGAGAGTCTGAAAATAAAATAAGTTAAGAGGAAGTTTCTGCTGTGGTATAATTACTCTTATTTGAAAGGCTGGTATGTTCACAAGTATAAGGTAAATAAAAATAAATATTTTAAGTCTGGACAAGCCAGGAAAAGGCAAGATATGAACAAAAATAGAAATAAATCAAAAGAGAAAAGCCAAACCTATGAGATGTTTAAAAGGTCTGTGGTCAGTAATAGATTTGAGAGAAAATCAAAGGCAATTTTAACAGACAACAGTGATGAACACTATTCACAGAAAATGACAAATTTTATGAAAGAGCAAGAAATGTTACACATGAAAATGGTTACTTACATTCATGAACGAAATGGAATAGCAAAAAGAAAAATTGATAAATGTCAAGGATAATTTCCACACTGAGGCAGAACAAGGCCCATGATAATCAGCAGCCATACTTGACAGGTGTGCAAAATGCTGAATCATGCAGTCTGGGATGATGCAATGTCCACACTGATTGGCTGTATGTAAATGTGCATGTGTATAACTGTGTGGACCTGTGGAGAAGATGTACGGATCTCTTCTATGAATGTCATGCTGTCATGCTGCCGGTTTGTACTGCTGAACTTCTGTATATACTGTAAATACACTTGGCGTTGGAAGAAGCTGTCTTTGTCTGTCTGAATCAATTGGACTGCCTGGACTGGGACAAAAACTCTGCTAACTTACACCAACAAGGGGTTATGGGCTCAGAGACGTCTGCCTTGCGCCAGAGAAGCCGGTGAGTGCCAGAGGATACCACAGAGGCCAGAGGAACCAGTCCAGAAGTGGAGAAAGTCCAGTAAGGTGAGCGTCCTGCCATTCAGAGACCAGGAGGGGTAAAGGACGGAGGACGGAGATAAAAAGGCAGCAAAATGCAGTCAGTTGGAGCAGCAAGAATGGGAGGGTTCCCTCTCACAAAGCTAAACGAACACAACTATCTGACTTGGTCAGTTAAAGCTGAAATGCTACTGAGGAGGGAGGATTTGTGGAAGATTGTTTCCAATCCCCCCGCTGTCCTGCATGAGGAACAGACAAAGCAAAATGAGAAGGCTTTAACAACAATAGTTCTGTGCTTAGAGGACAGCCAGTTAATACACGTGCGTGGACTGACCTCAGCTAGGCAGTGCTGGCAAGCTCTGCACCGTGTCTATGATCGGGACTCTGCTGGCAGCAAGGTTGCTTTGACACAGAAATTATACAGAGCAAGGCTTGACCATGATGGAAGCATGTCAGAGCACTTACAGCAGATGAGAAATCTGTTTGTGGAGCTTGAGCAGAGGGGCATGGAGTTCACAGAGAATCACAAAGTGTATGTGATCCTGAGCAGTCTTCCTGAAGACTACGATGTGCTAGTAACAAGCCTTGAATCCATGCCAGAGAGGGACTTAACCCTGGAGTATGTGACAGGCAGATTGTTGGAGGAAGAGGAAAAAAGGAATGAGAGGTCCCAAGTCAGAATGAGAGATGACATCCCACAGCAGAGGAGAGCTGCTTCCAGGAGCGATGGAGAACAGACGGGAAATGCTCTTGCGGTAAGACGCTGTTTCAAGTGTGGATCAGAAAAACATTTGCAAAGGAACTGCAGAGAAAAAGAAACTAGCCGGAGAAGTGGAGGCACGAAGCAAGGGAGGATTTCTCTTGTACAGGCTTCTGATAACTCCAAGGTCAACACCTGGATTCTTGACAGTGGAGCTGTTTGTCATTTAACTCATAAGTCAGATCTGTTTTCTTCCCTAGGTGCTTCGAAACACAGCTATGTGAGCCTGGCGAATGGACAGAAATAGTCAGTAACGGGAGAGGGAACAATTTACATTCCAGGTTTGGAAAGGGAATTACATGGTGTATTGCATGTGCCCTATTTAGACTGTAATATCCTAAGTGTCTCATGTTTGGACAAGGAGGGGTTTACAGTTACATTTGCTGATAGCACATGTGTAATTAAGAAAGGGAACAGGGTGTGTGCCACAGCAAAACTTGAAAATAATTTATATGTCCTGAAGGGAAGAACACAAAACAAAGTAACACATGCCATAGTCAAAAACACACCACCACATGACCAGTGTGCTCATTTGATGCACAGGAGACTGGGTCATGCTAATTTCAGGGTGGTGGAAAAAATGCAAAGGATGGCAAAAGGTTTGAAAATGAAACCCTGTAATAATTTTCTGGATTGCAAGGTATGCAAAGTTGCAAAATCAAAAGTCCAAAAAATAAGCAAGGAAAGTAATAGGCAAACACAGAGGCCTTTCCAGTTGGTCCATGAAGATATAATAGGGCCTCTAGTGCCATCTATGGGAGGGGCTAATATGTTTTAGTCTTGGTGGATGACCACACACGTTTCTCATTCTGCTTTCTCATGAAAAATAAGGCAGAAGTGTTTAACCATTTCAGGGGACGGGTGAACTTTGTGGAAAAACGTTATGGCCAAAAGGTAGGCCAGTTGCAAACAGATTGAGGGTCTGAGTTCATGTCTGGAAAGTTCCAGATATGGTTGACAAAGATAGGAATACATCACCGAAAAACAAGTCCCTATTCTCCATTTCAGAATGGTGTGGCAGAACGCAGGAATGGAGTCCTGCAAACCATGAAAGTCGCCCTGTTAGCGGATGCTAACATGAGTAATTTTACTGGGAGAAGGCGTTTCAGACGGCGAACTACATAGTTGATAGAATTTGGTCTTCTGCCATAGAACAGACCCCATATTTCATGTTATATCGCAAAGAACCTTCCCTGCAACATATGAGAGTGTTTGGATGCAGTGCCTGGGTGCACATTCCAAAGGAAACAAGGAGAAAAGGGAGACCAAAAGCCAAGAAAATGAGGTTTCTGGGGTATGAAAAAGGGTCTTGTTTAACAAGCAGCCAGTCGTGGAAGAAAGCTGAGACCAGCCAGAGAGAGGCAGAGAAGCTTTGTTTGGCAATAAACCATAAATCAATAAAGTAATAAAACAATAAAAGGGTACTTAAAGGAAAGACAGAAAATGAACTGATTTGTACTGTAGAGCTCTATTTACTAGAGGACTATAGACATTCTGCATTTAAAGTCCTAGCTGTTTTTTAAATCTGTGTCACACAGCAAAGAAACCGAAACTGAGTTGGTGAAAGAAATAACTTCTTCACCTCTAGCCTGCCTGTTGTGGATTTATTTATATATATTTATTTATATATATTTATATTTATATTTATATAATATATATATATATATATAAAAAAAGAAGAACCCTATACCAGGTGGTCAGGCGATGATTTATGAAGGGTAGATCGGAGGCACTCTTATGAGTGACAGAGTATGATAGAGTGTGTGTGAGTTCCAGAAAGACCAGCACCTCTGACCTGAGAAGAAGATGGAGAAATCGCAAGGGAAGATGGGATAATGTGTCTAATACGAAGCTGCAAAAGAAGATGCAAGTTGCAGACACAGACATTTTCGTTATTAATAAGAGACTGCTGTGTGGGCAAAGGTTTGGACTTTTGCACTTGGGCCCAGACAAGAGGGAAGTGAACAGGAGCAAGAAGTCCAAATATAACTAAAACTGGAGAAAGCAAGCTTAAGAAAGAGGAAGCAGGCTAGCTGAAGCCAAGTCTGTGGCAAATGGAACAAACTGTACACGTGGAAGGAAGCATTCCTGCATGACAACAGATTGTATCTGCCCAGGAAGCCACGGTCTGCCCCCGTAAGCTTGTGCCAGCCAAGGTTTAGCCCATTAACACAGCCCACAAGGAAAAGACCTATAAGAAGGATGACCCAGGAAGAAACAGGTGGGCTTTGGAACAGCGCTGGAACGCTTTCTGAGGACTGATCACCCTTTCTGAGGACTGATCACCACCAGGGAAGGGTCTTCTGGATGAGTTAGTATCTTGGGTGAATGGGAAGTATGAAAGAGAGGCCTCTTGGTACCTTTTGTCTTATATCCTATGTCTTATGTCTCATCAATAAATGTTACATGAATAGTGCTTAACCCAAAATTATTGGTGTATGGTCTTCTTGTCAGTAGTCTGTCTGGGCTCTCTCTCTCTCCTCTCATGGTCCCTCTCCCCAGGATATAAAGAACAGTAACCCATTTGGGGTAACAGCATGAGGCGTTGTGGATTTATAACTCATGGTGCTTAGTGGGAGTTGGGCGGCAGCCGGCTCACTTAGCACGAAGATGGGTTTTGCTTCTGGTTTGATGGTCCCACTGCCCTTAGTTTGACTTGGATATACAAATTTGTTGTGTTAAGGGGGAGTTGGGCTTGGCCGGCTCTCTTGACACAAAGATTGGCAAATTTCGGAACTACTAGCTACACGGAATAGATGGACTTGGAAGATATGGACTGATTAAGAGGAGAAGAACAGATCTGCCTTGCCGAGAGTTGGAAAAGCTGCAGTTACATAGCTGAATTATGAAAGTCTGAACTATTGGGACAAGGTTATGTTATGAGTATATATACTGTGTAATATAGCCAGGTTTTATATGAAGTGAGAAATATAAGGGTAAATTCAAGAGAAAAGGCTAAATAGAATGTTGTCTTAAGCAAAGGTCATCTCTAAGTTACAGAGATGGCCAAGAGAAAAGATGATTCTCCAGGTCAAGCGACAGGCCTATCAAAATTAATAACCCAAGATCCTTTTAAGAATTATATGCAGGATATTCAAACCAACATCATCAAACAACTGACAGAGGAGATGAAATCTCAGACTTTAGAGATTAAAGCAGAAATGTCAAGTCTTAAAATGGAAATTGAAAAAAATACGCAGAAGATAGATGATTTCACCCAAGCAGTGGGAGCAGCAGAAAAACGTATCACGGAACTGGAACATGAAATGAAAGAGACAAAGAAGGAGAGACTTTCAGATCAGAAATGCCTGATGTACTTGGAAATGGAATGAGCATCATATTATTTAAGACTTCAAAATATTCAAGAGGAAGAAGCTGAAGACTTAGAGCAACTATTAAGTGAGGAATTAGCCCCACAAATTGAAATGAAGCCTGAAGAATTTAGACAATCAATAGCGAAAGCTTATAGACTGGGTACTAGATACACCAGGAAAAATAAATTGCCCAGGGAAGTGAATATTAAATTCCTGGAAATGACAATAAAAGACAGATTATTGAAAATGAGTAGAGATAACAGGTTTAAAATCAAAGGAACAGAGATCAGAGTGCTAAAACATGTGCCTTGGGCTATGCGGCAAAAAAGACAAGAATATGCATTTCTGACCAAGGTACTGACACAAAGCGGCATTCTCTTTACATGGCTTAATCCAGAGGGGGTCTACATAAATTGGGATTCCAAGAGGTATACCCTAAACAGCACAATGAAGACTAAAGCATTTCTGAATGAGAGACAAACTTCTCTCATTAAGTGATGAAGAATTATGAATTTTAGAAGATGTAGAGGAAGAAGAAAGTGAGGAGGAGGAGACTGGACAAGCAGATTGGAAGAAACCCATCTCTCCGATGACAACAAGACGTAAACAGAAAGCAAGAGAAAAAGCTGGTAGTAAGCACTCACAAGATGTCTAACCAAACTAGGATTATATCAGTAAATGTGAATGGACTAAATTCCCCCCAGAAACGGAAGTTAATATTCAGTTAATTGATCAGGGTCAAAGCAGGAATAACCTGCATTCAAGAGACACATATTAAAGACAAAGATGGACACCTGTTAGAAAATTCAAAATTAGGTATGGTCTTTATAGCTGCTGATCAACAAAAGAAAAGAGGAGTAGCCACCTATATAAAAAAGGATCTGGAACCAAAATTGATATATGCATCTAAAGATGGACAGAAAAGCTGGGGAAAAATATTGATTATAAATATTTATGCTTCAAATGAAAATCAAGGAAAATTTTATGAAGAACTTAAAAGGAGTTAATTCCAAAAATGGAAGAGAAGATTTGCATAATTGGAGATTTTAATGCAGTAATTGACAAACAAAAAGATACTTCAAGGATCGATGGAAAAAAGGGGAGAAAAAGAGAAATTTAATTCCAAAGTAAGTTTTGGAAATGGCAGAAGAGCTAAAATTAATTGACATATGGAGAACTAGATTTCCCCATGGATAAAGGAATGGATTATGCTGGAAGATCAAAGACTTTTAAAATTAGAAGGACATGATTTAAGATTAGGATGGTATGCGTATATATGGTATGGCAAGGGTAAAGATCAAATTTTTTTTCCGATCATATGGTAAGGAAAGCATTATACCAGATGTGGCAAAGATTTCAGGAGCAAATGTATAAAAAAATCCCTATCTGGGCAGCACCACTGGAAGCTTTTACTCAACCCTCTTTAATGATGGAAGAATGGAGATATACGTATAAAGAATTATTAACCAAAGAACAACAATTAAAAAACATACAAAAGTCAGGTTTACAAACAGACAGGTGGACAATGCTAAAATTAGAATCAAGGTTTTAAAAAAATAAAACTGGGCTTTTATGAGGGGAAGGTACAGGTGGATGAATTATGGGTTTATACTAGTGAGAAAATTATACAAAAAATGTATACTTTTCTGTTAGAATATAATGTAGAGGACGAAAGGGTAAAAACTGTAATGATGAAATGGGCGCAAAACCTTGGTTACAATATAGATATAGATGAGTGGACTCAAATATGGAACGAGAATTATAGATGGCTTAAACCAGTAAATTTGAGAGAAAATGTTTTAAAGATGTTTTACAGATGGTATTATAAACCTGTAAAATTAGCAAAAATGGTATTGGGGCCGAGCAACTCATGTTGGAAGTGTTCTCAGCAACCAGGAACTTTTTTTCATATGTGGTGGACTTGCGACAAAGCAAAAAAAATTTGGAGACAGATAAAAGGTATTTCACTAGAAATTATATATCAAGAAATAACTTTTAAACCAGAAATGTTTTTGTTGAATATAATTGCAGACATTGTTGATAAAAAAATTAAATATATGTTGTTGCACATATTCACAGCTGCAAGGCTGATCTGGGCCCAGAGGTGGAAAATGCAGGAAATTCCGAAGAAAGAGGAGTTACTTAAAAAATTATTAGATATTGCGGAAATGGATAGCCTATCAGAGAGACTACGTGAGAACCTGAGAATATATATTAAGGAAAGTTGGAAAATGTTTTATGATTGGGCCCAGAAACAGATATGAGTAGAGAATGTATTAGAGATTACCACATCACAGTCATGAAGTCAAGAGCTTTTTAAATATATTTTTTTAATTAACAACTTGGGATAAGGTAAGGGGTACAGAAGGTAAAGGGGGATATGGGGGGGGAAAGGAGGGAAAGGAGAACACAAAATGTACTGACATCCAATCTATTCATGTTGCAATATCAAATCGACTTTCCGCTTTTCTACAATTTGATTGCCCTCCAAGTTTTAACTTACAGTTACATCTTAGTTTAAATCTATGTTATTCAAGCACTAACTGGTGACTCAAGCCATTTATATAATAAATCCCATTGTTCAGTTGCCTTTTGTATTGGACAGTCTTTCAACACTTCTGATAAAATATCCATTTCTGCCATTTCCCGTATCTTCTCAATGAGTTCCTCTTGTTTCGGTATCTCCGATTTCTTCCAATTCTTAGCATAAAGAATTCTGGCTGCAGTGACTATCTTTATAACTAAGTAGTTCTTTGTCTTATCTATATTGTCTTGTATAATGCTCAGTAAAAACAGTTCTGGGGTTAGTGGAACATTACAAAGCAGTATTTTTTGTAACAAAGTATGTACTGCTATCCAATACTGTTTCGCTACTCTACAAGTCCACCACATATGGTAAAAGCTTCCCTCATGTGCTTCACACTTCCAACAAACATTTGACACCTCTGTATAAATCTTTGACAATTTTTCCGGAGTCATATGCCACCTATAAAACATCTTGTATATGTTCTCCTTGAAATTAACCGATTTTGTGAGCTTTATGTTATTTTTCCATATTTGCAAATCAATATCAATATTATGTCCTATATTTTGTGCCCACCTAATCATACATTCTTTGACCATCTTGTCTTGCATTTTAATTTCTAGCAAATAATCATACATTTTCTTAATTACTTTATCCTTTGAGCCCAGCAGAAGTTTATCAAATATCATTTGTTCTGGGTAAAAGCCCTCTATTTTATCTTTTCTATACCTAGATTCCACTTGTGCTCTGGACCACCAGTCTAGATATATGTTTTGTGTCTCTAACTCTTCTTTAGACCTTAACTCACAATCCTTTTTAAATAAATCTTGATATCTTAGAAGTTTCGCTTCCGTCATGAGGTTAGGTTGTGTAAAGGCCTCTATAGGTGATACCTAGACTGGAGTTTTTTGGTAAATCTGTTGGATGATCTTTTTCCAAGTCCCTAGTAGGGCTCTTCTTATCATATGCCAGTTGAAATTTTTCTGCTCTTTATCTTTTTTGTATCATAGAAAAGCATGCCAACCGAACTGTAAATCATGTCCTTCCAAATTGAGTAGTCTATCATTTTCTAAAGTTATCCATTCCTTTATCCATACTAATACACAGGATCTATAATACAATTCCCAATCTGGGAGACCAAAACCTGCTGTTTGTTTGGCATCTTGCATTGCTTTAATTTTAATTCTTGGTTTTTTACCTTGCCACATAAAATCTCATAATTATCTTGTTAAGTTCTTGAAAAAATGACTGTTTTAATATTATGGGAATTGTCTGAAATAAAAATAGAATTTTAGGTAGAACATTCATTTTAATGGTTGCTATTCTTCCCATCAGTGATAGCTGTAATTTGTCCCATCTCTCCAAGCTAATCTGTATCTCTTTAATCAACTTCATATGATTGTCTTTGAATAATGTACCCGTTTTCTTTGTGATTTGGATCCCTAAGTATCTAACTCTCTTTTCTTCTTAAAAGTTAGTCCTTTTTATTAGTTTCTGTCGTTCTTGTTCTCTCATATTTTTAACAAGTATTTTTGTTTTCTTTTGGTTTATTTTCATTCCTGCCATGTCACCAAAATTCATCAGCATCTCCATCAGGTCTTCAATTGAGTCCATTGGATCCTCCAATATAATAACTAGATAATCTGCAAAAGTTTGGAGCTTAAAGGTATGACCTCTTACTTTCAGTCCTTTTATTTCCTTTTTATCTCTAATTTGCTCAGTTAATATTTCTAGAGTAAGAATGAATAGTAATGGAGAGAGTGGGCACCCCTGTCTAGTACCTTTCTGTATTTGTATTTCTTTCGTCAACTCTCCATTGATTCTAACTTTTGCCTTTTGCTGGGTATAGATTGCTTTAATTAATTTCAAAAATCTTTATCCAACTTGTAGCACTTCCAATTGGTGTAGCATAAAATTCCAATTCAGTTTATCAAAAGCTTTCTCTGCATCCAAGAATATCATAGACATTTGCTTTTCCGGGTGAGCTTCATAGTATTTCAAAGTATTTAAGATTATCATTATATTATTTTTCATCTGCCTTTTTGGAAGGAAGCCCAACTGGTCTTGATGTATTGTCTGTATTAAAATTCTTTTCAATCTAGTTGCCAACATGGTTGCATATATTTTATAATCCACGTTCAGCAATGAGATCGGTCTGTAGTTTTTGATTTCTTTAGCCTCCGTGTTTTCCTTATGTATGAGAGAAATTATCGCTTCGGACCACATTGGTGGCAATTCTCCCTTTTTTTCTACAAATTCCAGGAGTTTCTTATATGGTTTGAGCAATACATTTTCTAATTCTTTATAATATTCCGCTGGCAGACCATCTGGGCCTGGTGATTTCCCATTTTTTTTTTTTGCTTTTTGAGGGCTTCTATAATTTCTGCATATGTTAAAGGCTCATTTAAGGACTGCATTTGGTCTTTAGTCAATTTCATTTTATTGTATTTCAGTACATATTCTTTTTGAGATTCTTTGTCTACTTCCTTTCTATTGTATAAATTCCGGTAGAAGTTCTCAACAATCTTTTTTATTTCTTCTTGTTTAAATTTCTCAGTCCTTGTTTCATCTTTCAGTGTTCGTATTATTGTTTTCTCCTTCTCTTTCCTTAATTTATATGCTAACCATCTCCCTGGCTTATTTGCATTTTCAAAAAAAATTTGCTTTGCAAATTTAAGCTTCTTTGCAGTTTCCTCAGTGAGCAATATATTTATCTGGTGTTGTACTAACTTTATCTTCTCTTTCAGTTCTGTATTTGTTGGGTTTTGTTTCAGCTGTAGTTCATCTGAGGCTAATCTATTTTCCAAAATCTTATATTTTTTCTGTCTTTCTCTTTTTTTGTTTTGATGCAAATCTTATGGCTGCTCCTCTAAAAATGCCTTACTTGCCCCCCAAACCATTGTCATTGGTGTTTCTGGCCTCATATTCTGTTTGAAGAAGAAATCCATGTCTTCTTTTATTTGCTTAATAAATTCCTCATTTTTTAAATGTGAAGTATTGAGCTTCCAATTAAATTATCTTGATTTGCTACCCAGTTGTAATGAAATTGGACTGTGGTCTGCAAATGTGTTAGGTAAAATGTCTATTTGCTCCAATTCTTTCATTAGGCTTGTTGAGATCCAACATACATCAATTCTTGACCACGATTTATGTCTGTTAGAATAAAAGGTATAGTCTCTTGTCTTTGGGTTACATGTCCTCCAAGCATCTATGATATTTACTTCTTCCGCCAGTTGTAGAAAATTTCTTGAGATTGTTCCTCTCTCTTTTTTTGGTTATTTTATCTGATTTTGTGTGTAGTTCTTTGTCAAAAACAGCATTAAGATCCCCTATCACACAATAGTAGTCATAATCTTTATTTGTTAGTTCTAGTTGTAGTTGTTTAAAATTTTTTTCTTGTTCTCCATTTGGCGCGTAAATATTAATAATTAGCATTTTTGTTAATTCTCTTTGGATTTCCACCATTAATATCCTTCCATTGTCTGAGGCAAAAATTAGTTTTGGTTCCAGTTCTTTCTTTATATACATAGCCACACCTTTCTTCTTTTTACTTATGTCCGAAGCTACAAACAATTTTCCTAGCCTTGAACATTCCAACAGTTTCTGGTCTGCTCTTTTCATATGGGTTTCTTGAATGCAAATTACATCAGATTTCTGTTTCTGTAGTTGTAGAATGATCTTTTTCCGTTTTTGAGGTGAGTTCAGGCCATTTATATTGACTGAAAAAATCTTCATTTGTTTTTTAGTCATCTTGTTGGTTACTACCTTTCTGTTTTTTCCTCGTCATGCCTCTGGTACGTCTTGGCTCAGCTACTTCCTGTTCTCCTAGCTCTGTGTCTGATTCTGATTGTGATGGGTGATCTGATTTCTCTTGAGGCCTTTCTTCTGATTTCCCCTCCTTCTTTCTTTCTCCCTGTATTTTCAGATTCTTCTCATTTTTTTCCATAAAATCTTGCGCTTTCATCGGCGATGTTATATTATATCTCTGTGTGTCAATTCGAAAAAATAAACCTTCTGGTGTCAGCCATCTATATGAAATTCCATTTTGTTGAAGTAACGATGCAAGGGAGGAGTATTGCTTCCTTCTCTGCCTCATTTGCCAGGGAATTTGTTTTAGGACATTAATGTTCTTGTCTTCTATTATCAATTGTTTATCTTGTGAGGCTCTCAAAACCTTGTCTCTAATTTATTTCTTTGTAAATCTCACGTGGATTTCTTTGGGGAGCTTGTTTCTTCTTGTGTATACTGAGTTCACCCTGAAAGTTGCTTCCATATAATGATGGAAGTCAGCTGCTTCCATACCTATTTCTGCAGCTAAGGCTTTACTCATTAATATCTCTAGATCCTCCCCTTCCTTTTCTGGCACATTTTGAAATCTAAGCATCTTTGATGCTCTCTCCATCTCTAGCATTATTAATCTGTCATCATTTTGTTTTTGATTCTTCAAGAGAGGCGGGACTTGTCACGGTGCTGCCAGCAGCTTCTGGAGTAGCTCCCGGGAAAAGCTGGAACCACCCAGTCTGGGGGCCCTTCAGGAGATGGAGAGCCGAAGGGGAGGCTAGGAGAAGTCTCCCTGAAGCAGTTGGTGAGCAACAGAGGAAGGAAGCTGGGCAGCAACCTGGTATTTCTTCCCTCTGAAGAGATCACCCGAGCACAGATCGGATGCGGGAGCCATCTTGGGCAGTGAAGCTGTGAGTAACCCCCCCCCCCGGAGAGAGGAGAACAAACAAATACTGCATTGAAAATTGACAACAATAAAGTAAGTTAAAGCCTTTGATCTATGAATAGCCCTATAAAGCGGAAAGAGAAACAAGAGTGCAAAATATTTGGCTGAAAGAAGTGGAGAAGCGGCGAGTTTGCTTACTGGTCCTGCTGTCTCAAAAGCGAAACTAACTTTTAAACTGCAGGCTGGTCAAGGCCAACAATGAGAGAGTGAGAAAAAAAATCTGATTCTGGGAAAAATCCCAGGGTGAAATAATATAATTACGGATGGGACTTAAAGCTCTTATCAGTAAGAAAAACAGACTGAAAAAACATAACACCGTGTTGCCAGACTTCTCAACAGTATAGACAGAGTGCTACCAAAACTTGGGAACAATATAATATCCCTGGGGTGGGGAAGCCTTGGGAGACCACCCCTCAGAGGCTACCTCTGTAAAGGGCTATATTATATATTGTGAGAAGATAACTGGGAGAGATATTGTCGTCGAGGGTGGACTGTGGAACTGGGAAAACCAGGACTGGAGTTCTTGATTGGATTTATGGATTAATGGAAGGAATATACGGTGGATTATAAGGACACCTACTGGAGGAAAGCTGAGTGACAGTCTCAACACACCTCGTATATTGCCTAAGGAGCAGGCTGGATTATATTATACCTGATTTGATATGTGGAAAGCCTTTTGGGACTTTGGGACTTTGGAACATCGCACTGCGGTTGGAACTGTACAAATATTGAGGTGGGAAAGCCGGAGATTTTTCCTAGCTTCGATTTGATATGTGGAACGCTGTTTGGGATTCTGGAACATCACATCGAGGTTGGAACTGTACAAATATTGAGGTCTGAAATCCTGTGATTGTAGTTAGCTTGGATGTTCTCTTTGGATTGCGTGGGACTCTGGTAATAGAGGTCGAGAGACATAACTCTACTAGGATTCTTGAGAAGAAGGAACATTTTTGCCACAGTTGTATTTTAAACTGCGGGGCTAAAAGCTGATTTACATACCATAACACCTGTGTAAAGATTGGAGGAAGATCCTAGGGGAGGTTTTTGGTTGTGGGTTTTGTTTGTTGGTTAAACAGTGGAAATTTCTGAAAGAGCATGTGGTGTATTTGAGGTTTGGACATTTTGGTGAAGGGTATAATATAGCTTACACAAACTATATTCAGAGATAGTAGGAGGAAAATTGAGATATTGTTACTGAAAAGATCGAAATGGCCTCCAAAAAACCAAAGCCCCAAACACCTGGAACCTCTCCTGCCCAGTCTCAAAGTCTGGGAAAACTAGTGACACAAGAACCAGACAAAGAATGGCAGACTACCATGCAAAATATACTAACAGCAGGATTTCAACAAGTAAATGAACATCTCAGCCAAATAGCGGATCAGATGAAAGAGATGACATCAGAGATATCAGAAGTCAAACAACAGATAACTGAAGTGAAAACAAAAACACAAGATCTTGAGGAAAAAGTGAGAGGAACAGATGCTAGAGTGAATCAAACTGAAGAAACATTAGAGGCAGTACTAAAGAGCTTTTTAGATATTGTATGAAAGCAAGTATTCCCCTGTGTATATGTTTTTGTTTTGTTTTGCTGTTAATCCCCTTTCCCCTTTCCTGTTGTTGTATAGTTGTTTGTGATATTTAATAATAATAATAATAATAATTTTTTAAAAAGATGGAGACATCAGTTTGAGACAAGCAATTCTTCCTCTTCAAATGTTTTTCTAAAAGAAAAAAGTTTGCACAGTTCTTTCAACAAACAGTAAGAACATAATTCTCATGTGTTCCTTTTGATCCATGTACTTGTAACTTTTCTGCACATTTCACTATGGAACAGAATTAATTAACTCAAATCTCGTTTATGTTGCATCCAAATATTTAGCTGAATTCCTCAAATAATCAGTTTTAGAATTTACATTTGTCTCCTCACTGATGCATTGTATTGTGCCAATAAAGTATAATTCATTTCAAATAATAATGTTAATTATCTGGAAAGGCCTCATGAGCCACAAGATTTTTGCAGAATCATATATCAGACACTCATCTCAGTCTGATATTGGCAAAACTCCACTTGGGAGGAGAGTGCTTTGGATTCCAGAATCAACAGCTGTTGCAAAGGAAGAGAAAACTGTACTGGAAGAAAAGTCTCCTTCAAGAACTTAGAATCATAGAAAAGTGAAGTTGGAAGGGGCCTACAAGGCCATCAAGTCCAACCCCCTGCTCAATGCAGGAATACAATCAAAGCACATCTGCCAGGTTATTATCCAAGTTTTTCTTGAATGCCTCCAGTGTTGGAGCACTCACCAACTCCCAAGTTTACTGGTTCCACTGCTGTACTGCTCCAACAGTTAGGAAGTTTTTCCTGATATTCAACTGAAATCTGAATTCCTTTAACTTGAGTCCATTGTTGTGTGTCCTGCACTCTGGGATGATCGAGAACAGATCTTGCCCCTCCTCTGTATGCCAGCCTTTCAAATATTTGAAAAGTTCTATCATATCACCCCTCAGTGTTCTTTTCTCAAGGCTAAACATGCCCAATTCTTTCAGCCTTTCCTCATAAGGCTTGGTTTCCAGCCCCATGATCATCCTTGTCACCCTCCTCTGAACTTGTTCCAGTTTGTTAGCATCCTTCTTGAAGTGTGGTGTCCAGAACTGCTAACCACTGCTGAATAGAGGGAGACTAGCACCTTGCGGGATTTGGAAACTATACTTCTATTAATGCAGCCTAAAATAGCATTTGCCTTTTTTGTAGCCACATCACACTGTTGGCTTATATTTAGCTTGTGATCTACGACAATTCCAAGTTCCTTCTCGCTCGTAGTTTTGCTGAGCCAGGTATCCCCCATCTTGTAACTGTGCGATTGGTTTCTTTTTCCGAGGTGCAGTACTTTGCACTTATCCCTGTTGAATTTCATTCTGTTGCTTTTGGCCCAGTGCTCATTTTGAATTTTGAATTTTGTTTCTGTCTTCTAGAGTATTAGCTATTCCACCCAATTTTGTATCATCTGCAAATTTGACAAGCATTCCCTGCACTCCCTCATCCAAGTCATTAATAAAAATATTGAAGAGCAACTTCTATAACACGTGTTACTGTAAAACCTTTGAAGAACAGTGCAAGTAATTCACATTCAAAAGGTTAAGTGAAAAGTTTAAAAGAAATGAGAGAGAAGAAGCAGTGGATAAATCAAAAGCAGGAGAGAAAGCTTCAGGAAAAACAAATGACTTGCCATGGTCAAAATGGCAGAGTCAGCAGCTCCAGTGACTGCAAATCCTGAAACTATTGACATCTGGAAAAACTCACCCAGCTACAAAGAGATTGTTGATGAGATCCCAGGAAAAGATGGCCGGGTGTGTGAGATCAGAGGCGGTAGGAAATTCATCTCAGCCTAAGAAACAAATAGTTCAAGATCCTGATTACCTGTCCTACCTGGAATGATAATTGTTCCAAAGTAAACTTGTATTTTAAATGTGATTAGCCTGGGCAAGATCAGTCGCAAATACACATATGCTACATATCCCACAAATCCAGTCAGAAATTTCCCTCAGATAGAATTACCCAGTGGTAGAGGATTCCAGAAGATGAGTACATGATCTGTCCTATGGTTACTGGGAGAAGAAATAAGTGAGAACTGCTTGGATGTGGCTATGGTCTCTCTGTGTCAACATAATTGGGAGGGCTATTTTGGACTTAATGAAATAGTGAAGCAAAGGTGTCAGTAGGTACAACACATACAATGGAGGAACATGCACAGTAGAGATGGGCACGAACCTCAGTTTGGAGTTTTGTGCCATTTTGTCGGCATGGCACCACAGGTGTTTTTTGTTGACTTCCGCCACCCCTGACGGCTTCCCCACTCACCAGCTGGTGCACACTGCCTTTCTCTTGCTCTTCACGCAATCGTTCAGTTGCAGCAGGAGCATGGACATCCCTTATTTGCCTCCTCCAGCAGCCACACACTCAGATGAAGAGGCAGGGCAAGGATTCCTGCAGCGCTGCCTTTGAGTAGGTGGTTGCTAGAGGAGGCAGGGAAGGGAAGTCCATGCTCTTGCTGTGAATGGATGATCACGTGAAGAGGAGAAGAAAAGCAGCACACACAACCCATTGACCAAGGGAGCCAGTGAAGGGGAACAAATGCATGGCACCTTTAGTGTCACACCGATGAAGTAGCCCAAACCTCCAAACCAAGGTCCATGGCCATCTAATACACACTGTTTAACCTCTCGGTTAAACTAATGTTGCCAAATGCAGACTGGAAACCTATGTTCCAATTTCATATCCCTTTCTTTGAGCTAAACAAGCTGAGGAAGAAAAAACATATTGGACCAAAACCTCTATGGATATGTTGTGTACATATTTCCCAAAAGATTTCCCTTTGCTTTTTGTTTTTTTTTTCCAAGGAAATGGTTGGAGTTAGCAAAGAATGTCACTGGAAAGCAAGGTCAAAATCATGCATACTATGTGAAAGGAAGATAGTGAAGAAAGACAGGGACAAAATCAAGTAATTTGAAATGTGTTGGTAGAGATACTAAAGACAGCCAGAAAAGTGGAAAAGTGGGTACTCAATCAAGTCAAGCCTGAACTCTCACTCAAGCAAAAATGAATAACCTGAGTGTATCGTACCATGCACATATAATAGAAATATGAATATTCTAAATGACTGAACTATTTGCATAGCATGGCATTCTGACCAATCAGAATGTGTCTGGAGTCTTGATTCCTGTGTTTTAATCTATGAGCACAAATGGGGCCTATGGCGGGACAGTGGTTTGGGCATCATCTGTAGGCATCCTTCAGTCTCGAGAGACTATGGTAACATGCTCTGAATAGAGGACTTGGAACAGCGTCTAGTGTGGCTGAGAAGGCCAATTCGAGAGTGACAATCCCTTCCACACTGAAGACAAATACAATCTGTCCCCTGTCCAGCTCCCTGATTTTGCTGGTTTCAGGACTGCCTCTTTGCCTCGGCCTGCTGAACAAGTGTCTCTTCAAATTGGGAGAGGCCATGAAGCACCACCTGCCTCCAGGCTGAACGCTCAGATGTCAAGGTTTCCCATTTGTTGAGGTCCATTCCTAAGGCCTTCAGATCCCGATTGCAGATATCCTTGTATCACAGCTGTGGTCTCCCTCTGGGGCGATTTCCCTGCACTAATTCTCCATACAGGAGATCTTTTGGAATCCAACCGTCAGCCATTCTCACAACATGCCCAAGCCAACGTAGATGTCGCTGTTTCAGTAATGTATACATGCTAAAAATTCTAGCTCGTTCTAGGACTACTCTATTTGGAACTTTGTCCTGCCAGGTGATACCAAAAATGCATCGGAGACAGAGCATATGGAATGTGTTCAACTTCCTCTCCTGCCGTGCACAAAGAGTCCAGGACTCACTGCAGTACAGGAGTGTGCTCAGGACACAGGCTCTATAGACCTGGATCTTGGTATATGCCGTCAGTTTCGGTTTGGGGATCATCCTAGTTAAAAAATAATAATCATGTGAATCCATGTGCATCTGTGCATGAGATCCATGTTTTGCACCACTGCAAAACCATGCACTGGGGGACCCATGATTTCTGTGGTGTAGTCTGTGGGCAAAGGTGGGCCCTATGATTGGAAAGTGGTTTGAGGATGATCCTACAGATGTTAGGTGTCTGGATGCAAAGCCAGAGGTTGGGAGTTCAATTCCCCACAGTGCCCCCTTCTCAGGGACTGGACTTGATGATCCATAGGGTCCCTTCCAGCTCTGCAGTTCTAAGGTTGTTACTGCTGTTCCAATTGTCATTGCTATTGCTATTGCCCATGCCTTGGATCAGCAGTGTTTGTGCACCACTGCAAAGCCATGCACTCAGGGACCCATGATTTCTATGGTGTAACCTATGGACACAGCTGGGGCCTATGAGTGGACAGTGGTTTGGGGACAATCCTGCAGAGAAATCATGTGGATTCATGAGCATCTCTGACTTATATTGGTGTTTTGTGCCATTGCAAAGCCATGCTCTGGGGGTCCTATGATTTCTGTCTTGTAGTCTGTGGGCAGAGATAGGACCTATGATTGGACAGTGGTTTGGGGATGATCCTGGAGAAACATCATATGGATCCATGAGTATCTGTGCTTCAGATCCATGTTTTTGCACGACTGCAAAGCCATGTGCTGAAGGACCCACAATCTCTGTGTTTTAGAGGGTGGGCAGAGATGAGACCTATCATTGAACAGTGGTTTGGGGATGATCCTACAGAAAAATCATGTGGATTCATTGGGATGTATGCATCAGATCCATGTTTTTGCACCACTGCAAAGCCATGCGCTGGGGGACCTATTGTAGTCTGTGGGCACAGATGGGGCCTATGTTTGGAAAGCGATGCTCCTGTGTAATGTGGATCTATGAGGCTCTGTGTTTTAGATACATATTTTTGTGCCACTGGAAAACCATGGGCTTGGGGACCCATTATTTCTGTGTTGTAGCCTATGGGCACAAATGGGTCCTATGAATGTACAGTGGTTTTGGGATGATCCTGCAGAAAAATCATGTGGATCCATGAGGATTCATGCATCACCTCTGTGGTTTTGCACCACTGCAAAGCCATGTGCTGAAGGACCCATGACTTCTGTGGTGTAGTCTGCAGGTGCAAATAGGATCTATGGTCTAACATTGGTTTAGGGAGGATAGCATTGAAAAATCATATGAAATAATGTGGATCCATAAACATACGAGTGAACTTACTCATGAGTAAACTGAGTAAAATGTGATTTGACATCATTCAAAGCATCAAAAAGAAGAAAAACCTAATTTCACAGCTTAAATGCGTGAGCTGCTGTATATTATTATTAGAGATGGGCATGAATCAGAAAAATGGTGATTCGTTTTGATTCATGCATTGTCAAGGTTGATGAATCGCGAATAACAAATTTACAATTTTTTTCTGACAAATTGATGAATCGATTCATCAATTCATTTTTGCCTTTACAATCCTATAAAATGGCTACCCAAGCACCTAGAGACACCAAAATCATGGAAAATCTTCCTCTGACTCCCCACTATAATCCTACCAAGTTTGGTGAAGTTTGGGTTTCAGATATTCAAGTTATACACCCACAAAATGGGTTCCCCAGGAAAGTGTCCTTTAGCAGATGGCTTGGGGAAACCCAATCTTCACCAAACTTGGAGGGTTTGTAGAGGAGTGTCAGAAGAAGCCTCACTGTGATTTTGGTGTCTATATGTGCCTAGGGGGAACTTTCCTGGTGGGGCCCTCTTTCTGGGTGTATAACTCAGAAACCTTAATCCCAATCTTCACCAAACTTGGAAGGACTGTAGAGGAGAGTCAGGGGAAGCTTCTTTGCAATTCTAATGTCTCTAGGTGTCTGGGGGCCACTTTATAGGCCAATAAATCAACAAATCAAAATTGCTAAAATTTCATTGATTCATATTTGTCAATTCATATTAATACAATTTGGCAAGTTAACAGATTTTGCAATTCGATTTTCAATTCATGCCCATCTCTATTACCTAATTTTTTAAAATAGCTTTAAAAATATTTTCACAGGCAGGAGCTAAGAATGTGTTGCCATGAAAGAGTTAAATGCTTTCTTTCACACTGAAGGCCATGACAGTGTTAAAAGTGACAGACACCTGCCCTGTGGGCTGACTGGAGACACATTCTGATTGGCCAGAATGCTATGCTATGCAAATAATTCCTTTGGAATTCTCAGAAGTTATTTTAAAAAGGAGCAATTTCAGAAACCTTAGGGGTTAAGAAGCAGAAATTAAAGGGTTTGAATTAGAGCCATGGATGAAAAAAAAATTAAAGTAGAGGTTTTCTCCCAGGTATGCAAATTCGGTCTTATCTACATTTTTCATCTCTTTTCTATTAGCTGTTGAAATGATCACTTGTGTCTTTATTGGGGTAAAACAATGTTACTTTTTTAAAAAATCACAACTCAAAAATACTTTGCCCAAACATCCCAAATTTGGCACAGAGTAAGAGCAGACCTTCTGCTACATTCATGTCAAATTTGGTGATGACCTGAGGTCCAGTTTCATAGTTATAATTTTTTGGGGAGGCACCTCATCTTTTGATTTTGCTTGTAGAATTCTGTTTGCTTCCTAAAAGAAAAATACATGGCACAACTACTGTCATGCCATAATAAAGATATAAGAAGAGAATGCCTTCTCCACCAGCTCCATATTTGTAAATGGAAATAGAGACTTAAGCACCTTATCAGAAACTGCACATACTCTCTGCTGATGTCTGTTCAAAAGTTAACCAGGGATTTTCTTTTAATTCAGCTTTAAAAGTAGTATCAGTCAAAAGTTCAATCAACATCTCTTAATCCTTGATCGATAACCTGGCAGTTTGGCAGTATTCTTCTTCAAAGGATTTGAAATCCAGTTGTTCTCTTCTCCAGGTTCTGAGAAGTACTTCTTGAAATATTATTTTAGCCTTTACAGGTGTTGAGTTATTTTCTCACTCATTTTTCTGGAGAAATGTAGCTTGTTCTCAGATAGGAAATTGTGCAAAGTTTCAAATATGTAATACAAAGTTGGACTTTTTCAGTACATGACCTCCAAAAATCTAAATTTTAAAGCATAGATTCAATTTCATTTGAAACTCTGAATATTGTCACCAAAATGTTCTGAATATTCTGATAGTTTATTTGTAGAACAGCCTGAAGCCAAATCACAGCTATGTAAGTTGGGAAGAATGAACTTCAAAACAACGAACAACAACAAAAAACACCCTAGACCTCATGTCTAAGTTCAAACACCTCAGTAGGCATAAGAGAGCCACTTTACTTCTGAATGAAAGAAGACTCATCATCTCTTCACACAGTGCGGTGAAAATCTTGAAGTCTGTGGTCTTTGACTTTATAAAATTAACTAGTTTAACAGCTTCATCAAGAATGACTTGTAATTCACCAGGGAGGTGTTTGATCTAAGCTTTACCTGTGGATGCAGCAGCCACTACAGGTTATATTGGGGGCTACCTCCATGATATGACTGCAAAGACCAGAGAAAACCCTGACATAGACTTGCCCCCATCAGTGCATAGTCCACAACAATTAGACCAATGACTGTCTTTTTCTTTGAAATAGCATTAAATAGCATTAAATATATCCTCACCTCTTGTGTGCTCTGACATAGGATGATAAAGCAAAAGATTTCCTTCAACTTCATTATCTTTCAAATATCTTGAAACAAGCAAAACTGTGAAATAAACAACATCTGTGCTTTCATCCATTTGAATAGCAAAGAATTTACTATTCTTAATTTTACCTATTACTGTCACCTCCACATCATCAGACATATCCTGAATTCTTAGAGATATTAAATTGATTGAAAGAGGGATAGTTGTCAGAATATAGAAAATTTTGTAGGCCTGAACCTGAATAAATGTGTTATTAACGAACTGCCATTGTGCACAGATGTGAGTATGCTGAGTCACTCTGAAGATGATGCAATGTCTGGAAATAAGAAGACACCAGGTGCAGAATATGAAGTCAAGTGTCTTCTGATTGGACTAGAGATGTCATGTATATGTATATAAATGAACAGTGTCTGTGTATCATTCTCTTCTTTCTTCACCACTTGCTGCTATCCACTATGTTCGTTTGTGTAAAGAGTTCCTGCCATGCTGATGTGTTGCCTGCCTGTAAATAACTGTAAATACTGTAAATATAACTGTCTTGAAAAAGAAGAAGAACTTTGTAAGTGTCTTCAATAACTCTGCGTTTTTCCTGTCGCCAAATCCTTGACAGAGGTCATGGGCCCAGCAACGTGTGCTGCGCAAACCAGATAAAGTCAAGACGGTGGTGAGTAACGTGTGTGAAGTATATAAATGAAAGAAGAGAGAGAAAGTGATACAGAAGAGTTGGGAGAAGGCAGTTCGTCTGTTAGCCCAGGAGGGGAAAGGATACAGAGAACTGCAAGAGAAGGCAGGATGGCGTTCAGTGCAGGAGGCATAGGTGGATTAGCAATAAACAGGCTGAATGACAAAAACTATAGAACATGGGCAGTGAAGGCAGAAATGCTGTTAAGAAGAGAATCTTTATGGTCTTATGTGAGTAATCCTCCAGCACAGTTAACTGAGGAAGAGGAAAGAGAGCATGAGAAGGCTATAAGTACTCTCATTTTGTCACTTGAAGATGAACAGTTAGTACATGTACAAGGACTGGCCACAGCCAAGGCAGTCTGGGACAGATTAAGAAACATTTATTTAAGAGAGACAGCAGGCACGAAGATCTCTTTAACCAGAAGGCTGTATAAGTGTCAAATGAAGTCTGGGGAATGTGCTTCAAAGCATCTACAAACCATAAAGGGATTGTTTAATGAACTGGACTTAATAAATGTTCATTTTACAGAGGAACATAAAGTCTTCGTGATTTTAAGCAGTCTGCCCACTGAATTTAATATGCTGATTACAAGTTTGGAAAGTTTGCCTGACACACAACTAACTCTTGAGTACGTTACAAGTAGAATATTGCAGGAACAGGATCACTGGAAGGAGAGGTCCCAAACTGCTGAAGGAAGCCACGTGGGAGCTGACCGGGAGAGATGGAGACAAATTCCAGAGGGCAGCGTGAAAAGAAGGACGCCAGCTACAGACTGAGAGCAGCGTGGGCGTGCCATGATGATTAAAGCCTGTTATAAATGTGGATCGAGAAATCATCTTCAAAAAGACTGCTTAAAAGGAGAGACGATTCCAAACAGAAGGGAACCAGCAGCAGCTTACAGACGCTCCGGAGAAGGCAGCAGGAGAGGAATTTCTCTTGTTAAGAAAGCAAGAGATAAGACGTTCAAGGCCGTGAACACAGCTGTTCCCTGGATTATAGATAGCGGAGCTGTGAATCACCTTACTAATGATCCAGAAATGTTTTGTTTTCTAGGTGACACGGAGCTGAAAAGCGTGACGCTGGCAAATGGACAGAAAGCAGACGTTGAAGCACAAGGAAGGATATATGTTAACAGTCTGAAGGAAGAGATAAGTAATGTTTTACTGATCCCCAGCATTGACTGTCATTTGATAAGTGTCTCAGCCCTTGACAGACAGGGGTTTTCCGTGATATTTGAAAAAGGGGAATGCATAATTAAGAAAAACAACAGAGTAGTTGCTAAAGCAAAGCAAGAGGACAATTTGTATGTGTTAAAAAGCAGCACACATAGAGACACCCACATGGTGAATAAGAATGAGCCCCAACATAACAACTGCATACAATTGCTACACAGAAGACTGGGGCATGTGAATTTTAAAACTGTGCAGAGAATGGAGAACATTGCTAGAGGTATAAACATAAAAGATTGTAAAAATTACTTAGATTGCCAGGTGTGTAAGCAATCTAAAACGCATGTAGCTCCAAAAGGAAAACTGAGTGTCAGAAAGACAAATAGACCTTTTGAGCTGGTACACACTGATTTGATAGGACCATTTCCACCCTCATTAGGAGGGGCAAAATATGCATTGGTGATAGTTGACGATTACACACGTTTTTCATACTGCTTTACACTAAAATCAAAAACAAGTTTTTCAAACATTTAAGAAATGGGTGAAATTAATTGAACGATGCTTTGGCCACCAGGTGGCGCAATTGCAGTCTGATAGAGGATCAGAATTCATGAACACAGAGTTTCAAAGATGGCTAGAGAACACAGGGATAAGCCACAGAAAGACAAGTCCATATTCTCCATTTCAAAATGGTGTGGCTGAAAGGAGAAATGGGGTGCTTCAGGAAATGAAAGATGCACTATTAGTAGATGCAGAAATGCATCATGGATTTTGGGCGGAGTCTTTGAAAACTGCTAATTATTTGGTGAATAGACTTTGGTCATCTGCCATAGATCAGACTCCATATTTCATGCTCTATGGTAAGGAACCTTCATTAAAGCACCTAAAGGTATTTGGTTGTACCGCATGGGTACATGTACCAAAACAGCTAACGAGAAAGGGCAAAGCTAAAACAAAGAAAATGAGGTTCCTAGGTTATGAGCCTGGATCAAAAGCATATAGATTTGTGGATGGGAACAGAAACATTGTGATATCCAGGTCTGCTAGCTTCAATGAAGGAGAGAATTGGGATAAAGTTCATGCTAATTCACAGATATTTATCCCATTAAATGACACAAGAAAGAGTCAGATTAGACAGTCAGAAACACGTGAAGAAGATACTAAGTCCACTGATGAAGAAGATGATGAAGAACATGAAGAACATGAAGAAAGACACATAAATGAGTCAGAGATAGAGCCAGAAACACAGGGTCCTAGGAGGTCTGAAAGGGCAAACAAGGGTGTGCCACCCAAGAGATTTGGAGTAGGTGGAGTGAAAGTTTGTCACGTATACCTAGAACCCAGAAATTACAAAGAGGTAATGGAACTTCCTGATTGTGAAAAGAGGAAATGGCTAGATGCCATGGATGAGGAAATGAAATCCATGAAAGAACACAAGGTGTTTACAGAAACAAAGCTACCTGCAGAACATAAGGTTATCGGTAGCAAATGGGTGTTTAAAAGGAAATTACAGAATGATGGAAATTATAGGTACAAGGCAAGGTTAGTAGCACAAGGCTTTACGCAAAAGAAATACATGCATTATGATGAAATTTTTCCCCCCACTGTGAGATCTGAAACTGTAAGAATGGTGTTAGCCTTAGCAGCTACAAAGAAATACATAATCCATCATTATGATATTACCACTGCATATTTAAATGCAGACCTGAAAGAGGAACTATACATGGCTAAGGCACCAGGATATGAAGGTACAAAGCCAGAACTAGTGTATAAATTAAACAAAGCCATTTATGGTTTACGACAGTCAGCTAAGAATTGGAATGATTGTTTACACCAGGTATTGGTAAAACTGGGATATAATAACAGTCTGGCAGATCCTTGTCTATATACCAAGAAAAATGGGAATGACTTAAACATACTGTTAGCATATGTTGATGATATTTGTTTCATGGCAAAGAGTCAGAGCCAAATAGAAGTTTGAGAAACAGTTAAAAAAAGAATTTAAATTAAAAAGTCTGGGACAAATACAAAATTACCTAGGAGTACAAATACAGAGAACAAAACAAGGGCTTGAATTAAGTCAAGAGTTAAAAATCAAACAAATGTTGGAAAAGTACTGCATGGGAGAATGTAAAAGTGTGAATACTCCCATGACAATAGATTTTCAAAAGGAAGATGAAAACAGTAAAGATTTCGAAAACCAAGAGTTATACCATTCAGCCATTGGAAGCTTGATGTATTTAGCAAACTGGACACGTCCAGACATAGCAGCCTCAGTGAACATTCTTTTTTTTTATTTTTTTTATTTTTTTTATTTTAAACATAAACAAACATACAAAACAAACACAAACATATATACGGGGAGATAATTTCATGTATCCATCTAGCATATAAATCTGACTACATAAACCATCTTGCCCTACCAAACATATTTAGGCCATATCCATCTAATATATAATTCTGACTACATAAACCATATTACCCTACTAAGCATATTTAAGCCATTGTTAAGCTCATAGAGTAACTTCCTAGCTTTATAATAATTAACATACGTATATTGTCTAATGTACAAACTTAAATCTATATTGATCTTATATTCAAGCCACTCTTAATTGCGTATTCCAAACTATAATTCATATATTACTTAGTGTCTTCATGTTTCTGACTTATCATCAATACCTTCTAAACAATTATACTCAGAATATATAATCTAATTTAAGCATTATCTATACTTATCAACCATTTAAAACATTCAGCAAGTAACTTTCCAATTTTTGTTGTATTTCTTAGCTCCATGTATAGACCAGGGATTTCTGATTACTTATAGCCTTGTGAATCTAGGAATTCATTTCCTACATTCTTTTTACTAGCTTTTAAGATGCCATCTATAAGGTCTCTATAGGATCTTTCACCTGCATACCCCTCTATCCAATACTCATCATAAGCAATTCTAATTTCATCATTAAGGTAACTTATCCACACACACACACACACACACACAAAAGCTCTAGGCCAGGTCAATACATTTCTCAAAAATCCCCACTTTTGCAGGTAAAAAGACAATATATACCTCATCTTGTCTATATAATCAATATAGTAATTCACTCATATTTAATCTCTATATATGTACCATAGAAACAAAAGCTTCTAATACTATTATTCTTCATTAACCTTTCTAAAATTCATAATTACATATGCTTATCTACCATTTAAATTCTCACCTAGCCAAAATTGTTCATAGTGTAATTATTCATATTGCTTTATGTGTAACTATATATCTCTCAAAAACAAGAAATTTTAAGCATTTAATCCGCAGGTTACTTTTCCCCTTTTAATTTTTGCTTCTCAGCTCCAGTATCATACTTCCGGGCTTGCTCCCCTTTTGCCAGTTTTAAAATGCCATCTATGAAATCTCTTTAAGGCATTTTCTATTCGATTTACTAATTTCCTCCCAATATAATCAATATCTTGATTTTGGAGCAACACAGAGCTATCCGATCTCTGATCACAAATTTCTGCCTTTAAATTCACCCATGCTTTCCCTTTTACATTATTTTCCATCAAGGTAATCTCAATATGCTTCCCCACCTTGTCCCCACCCCTCCTTTCCTCATTTTTAAATATTTCATTCTGCTTTTTTTAAAAAAAAGTTTTTCTCTCCCTCTCCGGAGGTAAACATTTGATGAATTCAAAGCAGTCAGTCGTTTTGTCTCCGGTCTCCTTCTGCTCAGGAACAGTAGATTCTTCCTCTCTCTCCGACGATGGTAGTTGTTCAGAAAATTCAGTAAATACAGTCTGTTTGTATCCTGTCTCTATCTTAGTGTCCAAGCCAAGAAGTATTGTTTTGATATCTGTCTCCAGTTCTGAAACTTGAGCCTTGATATGATTTATAAGATTGAATTGAAATTCCTGAAGACAGCATACAAGAAAAGTCTCCATTTTAAAGTCCCAATAATGAGTCTCACCCTCAATTTCCCCTCCCTGCTCCTTGGCCAGAACAAATTCCGAATCTTGCGGAGAGCACTCTGGTCATAAAAGTGACTATTTGATTTATAATCCCCCTTAATGGCTCAAAGTAAAGTTCCATAGATTAAGTTGTTCATAGTCATTCAGAATTCTCAGGCTTCTAATTTATAAAAAGCCAAATCTTAGGAAGGGAGGGTTAAGGTGGAAAAGACAATTAGTTTCGCTTTCTCAGTTCTATCAGTTATGGCGCAGTAAAAAAAAAACCTCCAACATTGCCAAAGATTCTCTGCCGCTTAAAGAGATCTATCTCCACATTCAGCTTCCAGGAAAAACCCAAAACATCTGGTCTGTTACTTGCCGTAAAAATAGCCGTTCAACTTCTGTTCATGCAGTCAGATCATAAATCTTCATTTCTCCCCCTCTCTGGGCAGCTACACACCAATTTATCATGGCGACTTGACGAGTCAGTTGCAATTAAGGAAAGAAAACTCCCGAAAAAAGCAGATTGCAAGTCTGAATTCTCCGGCGTCTCCAGCTTCCCTGCTGCAAGCCCACTTCTCCTGTGGAAAGCTTGCCCTCCCTTTCTCGGGGGGTCCGCTGACTCGGAATAAAACCCAGGGGTTCTCAGAGTCCTGAGAATTCCCCTGTTCTCGCTGCCCGTTGCTCCGCCCTCCTTCCGCCTCAGTGAACATTCTAAGCAGGTATGTAGCCAGACCAAGTGAAAAACACTGGCAAGGCGTAAAAAGGATCTTTAGATATTTAAGAGGAACATATAATTACCATTTGATGTTGAAGCCATCAAAAGATTTAAAACTGACTGCGTTTGTAGATAGCAATTGGGCTAATGATGAATCAGATAGAAAATCCATGACTGGGTTTGTAATAAAACTAGGAAACAATATAGTTGGATGGAAGTCCAGGAAACAAAGTTCTGTAGCAACTTCAACTTCGGAAGCAGAATTTGCCGCATTGTCAGAATTGTGTTCTGAATTGACATGGTACAAACAGTTAGCAAAGGATCTAAAAATTGAAACAAATGGTGCAATAAAGGTGATGGAGGACAACACGACATGTATACACATGGCTGAAACAGAAAGAGTGAAAAACAGAAGTAAACATGTTGATATTAAATATCATAATGTAAGAGAGGCAATAAAAGAGAAATTGATTGAGTTAGAGTATTGCCAAACTGAAAACAACATAGCAGACATACTGACTAAACCTTTAAGTACACAGAAACATGAGAAATGTATAAAAGAGTTGGGAATATGTATTGTTCAGGCATAAAAATTAGGAGGGGTGTCAGAATATAGAAAATTTTGTAGGCCTGAACCTGAATAAATGTGTTATTAACGAACTGCCATTGTGCACAGATGTGAGTATGCTGAGTCACTCTGAAGATGATGCAATGTCTGGAAATAAGAAGACACCAGGTGCAGAATATGAAGTCAAGTGTCTTCTGATTGGACTAGAGATGTCATGTATATGTATATAAATGAACAGTGTCTGTGTATCATTCTCTTCTTTCTTCACCACTTGCTGCTATCCACTATGTTCGTTTGTGTAAAGAGTTCCTGCCATGCTGATGTGTTGCCTGCCTGTAAATAACTGTAAATACTGTAAATATAACTGTCTTGAAAAAGAAGAAGAACTTTGTAAGTGTCTTCAATAACTCTGCATTTTTCCTGTCGCCAAATCCTTGACAATAGTGTTCATTTTTCTCACATGTTCTTCTCTGAGCATACTCAGAATGGCATCTTTTACAGAAGGAGAAATTAGATTCTCTGCTATATTATGATTCTTACTTCATCAAGCAATATGATAACTAATAGGATAGGAGGCTTCAAGTACATTTTCATTATCTTTGTTAGCTGATGACAAGAACAATATTATATTCTGATGTTTTGCTAAGCAGTGAAAATTTCATGCTACAATTGAATAATACTTCCCCACACACTACACACTAGGGCTTAGGACAGTCCTCATCTCCTATATACAAAAATCCATACTTCATGTATTCATCGCAGTATTTTCTTTTTTTACCTGTTTGAAGAACTGAAGACTGTGCCTTCCCACTGTTTGGCACTAAAATGTTAGAAAAATTCTTGGTGATTGGTCTATATCCACATTATGTTTCAGCTTTTTTACTGTGATGGTTTTCAACCACTGATCCATATCTGATAATACACAAATTGAAAAATTAATTTAAAACGATAACAAAGAGAAGATTTGGAAGAACTCACTCATTGGACTGACTTAGGTGCCCGTTTATATGTACACTGGTATCCTGGCGCAATAGCACTCAAATTTTCATGAAACAGAGGAGAGTGAAAGCTGAGCCTGTGAATGATATGCCACTGAGCTTGTATTCTGTAGTGGTGAGTTTGCAACACACTGTTTAGGGAAGGACTCCCCACCATTCACCAAAATAACAAAATCAGGTAAGGGACTTTTCTCAAGATTAAATAATGAAGAAAACCCATTCTGGCACTCATCATAATTCACAACTTTTAACTTGTATCCTGTTTTACACTGTTGATATGTATACCTTTCCCCACCATTTTTCAGGGTTTTTTGGTTTTTTTGTGGGTTTTTTTTGCATAGCCTTAAATGTCCTGATTCATACTCCTAGGGATACACATACGCCAGGTTAGGAATCATTGGGCTAGACAGACACTGAATGGCATGTCAAAAATCTGGCCAAAACCTGAGCAACTGGGCATTATGGCATCCCTTGGTACATGATTCCTTCTTCAGTACACACACTAAGACTGTGCCTCTCAGAAAACAGTGTTCTGGCCAGCTATCCCAGGAACCCTTGCATCTAATTGTAATTTGATAGACTTCAAAATAGTTGAATATAGTTTTGTTAAAAAAAGCAAAACTATCATAGCTCTTTGTTCATTTTCTTGTGACCGTCAGTGGGTACACCCAATGCTCCAGCTATTCTGAAGGAGAGCTCCCCTTTTTACCTAAGGTGATGTGAGCCATGCACAAAGAGTGCAAGACAGAGTGACCTACTATGTAAGGCACCAGAGATTATAGGACAATCAAAGCATCTCTCTCTGTTTCGGGGAAGGCAAGGCAACAGGCCAGTGGCCCAGAGTTCATGAGATATGAAAAATCTAGGACTGACCTCCCAGAATTTCCCTTCTTAATTAAATGCAGTCTTGGTTATACCACAATATTAGATCCCATATATTATATCAATATTAGAGAAAAAAATGTGACACTGGGAGAAAAGGAATTTAACTCTTTCCCACATGCCTTTTGCCTTATGTACATCACCCACACCATACTGGCATTTCACCAATTCCCACTTGAGAAAATAGCAGTTTTGGGAAATAGAGCAGGGAGATGACATGAGGGAAAGGCTTAAACCCCTTTCTTTCCACAATGGTGCCACAATGACACCATGATTCTGGAGATTCCATGGCTGATTTAGCTAAAAATAGAGAGATTGGGAATTGCTGGTCTCCTGTATCACACATAGTTTAGCCCTCTGTTTTCAGTATCCCAGTACATTTATGATTCGACTGTTTTTTCCTCATATTACTGGGAAAATTATATTCATCTCTCACTCATGCTTTAAATACATTTCATATAAATTTTAATACTGGTGCCTTAGCACACTTAGCAGCCACAGGGGAATTGAGAACTAGGGGAAATTACATGGGAAGTCAGTGAGAAAAGATCTGGTTTCCTCTTTATAATGCAGTAAAGAAAGGCATGAATTGAAAAATGCATGTTTTAATATTTTACACAGCCTTCATTGGGTGCTGTGGGGGAATGAATAGACTGGGCTGAAGAGAAAGCGGCCTCCTTCTTTTTGTGGTGGTTAATTTAAAACTGCATGGGGTGGTGACAATCATAGTTTTGATGTCTGTGTTCATGTGTGCATAGCATGGAAAGGTGTCAGTAAAGAGGTGAGTACTGTAGATGCTGAGTTTATGACCACTCCAACCTCAGCTGTTACTGGGAGTTCGTCTGATCTGAATAACATTTTCTTCAAGGGAGGCAACCAATATGCGGATCAGATTAATCGTGGAAAAGGGAATTATTCTGAGACTATGGAAAGACTGAGCTCCCTCAGCAGAGGTAGAATGGATAACTAGCTTTACTCAAATTACATCTCATGGGAGTGTGATTTATAAAACACAGAACAGGGGATATTTATTCAAAAACATATGGAAGCTATTTATGGATTACGTTGATGGGTCTGGGATTAATGTATGAAAATATGTAATACTGCTACATTTGTTGGAAGGATTGCTACATAATGAAGCCTTCATCTGTAAATTATGCATTCCTTCTTCAAGTCATGTGTTCAAAAGGCAGCAGAGGAAGTAAAAGGGATTCCTTTGTTTTGAAGGCAGCTTGGCTTTGGGTTAGTTTGGCTCTCTCTCTCTCTCTCTCTCTCTCTGTGTGTGTGTGTGTGTGTGTAACCATACTGTGAATTGACCTGGGAGTGACAAAGACAACAACAAATTTGGGATGTTATACATTTGAGTGTAATTTTGACAAATGCTGAATAGCTTCAACTACAAATAACAAGGCGAGGTAAGCAAAAGAGCTGAAAACTCCTAAGTGGGAGACTAACAAGAGAATATAAATCAAAATGTGAATAATAAAACAGATTAAGATGTGGTAGTCCAAAATACCAAAAAAACTCCAAACTCAAATCTTGGTCAGGCAATATCTTTATTAAGGCCAACCAAAGCTGCACAAAATTTTGAGTAAGTGTTTGAAATCACCATACATCTTTTTATCAGGCAAGATGTAGCAATCGGGGAAGGAGGGAAGAGGAGGGAAAAGGCTGATTTGTGGTTGCTGAAGTCAGAAACTCTGCATGGTCAGTGTTAAGATGGAGCACCACACAAAATGCTGGCTTGGATCCTTTTTAAGGAGAAAGGTGGGATAAAAATATTTTAAATAAAATAAAATAAAATAAAAGAATATGGACTTAACAGATAAGGCTGCAGTAGATGGCATGAGGTTTCAAGTTATACTCAGCACCACTGGAACAAAGAAGAACAAAAAAAATGGCAGATTCCTCCATTTTGAGAAACATAAGATCCAACTGTGTGATTTTTAGGTGGATTGTTATGCATTACTGCTTTGACTGGATTTTTAGTGCTACTTGTGTTTTCCATTTTTGTGTTTTCCATTTCTCAGAGTGGCATTTGTTTATTTTTCTTTTTAATATTTGTATACTTATTGTTCTTAGTTTCAATATTGCCTTTTAATTATGTAAGCTGCCTCTATACTCATTGTTCTTAGCTTTAAATATTGTCTTTTACTGATGTTAACCACTGTTGTATATTAATTCTTTTTAACTTTAAATATTGTCTTTCAATGTTGTAAGCTGCCTTGTGTCCCTTTTAAGGAGAAAGGTGGGGTAAAAATATTTTGAACAAACAAACAAACAAACAAACTGTTGCTCAGTTTGTTTGTTTGTTTATTTATTGGATTTCTATCCCACCCATCTAGACCAAAGGTCTACTCTGGGCGGTTTCTAAGCTTCAGCAAAATACACCAATTCCTTGGAAATCAAAAGTTCAGAGAAGCATATTTTTTTATATCAACACAGCTGGGGATGAATCTTAGTGGTGTGGTAAATTTAAAAAGCCAGTAAAACCAAGATTGATCGGTGTGTTACCTAATGTTTAAACAGAAGCATCTAGAAATATAGCCTCAATGAGGTGGCAGATACTTCCCTCCTTCCAGTTGTAGAATTCCCATTCTTGAGTGGCCAAATTGAACTCTGGAGTTGTAGAATTTCAAGAATGTCCATTACTTATGGTAGGACATGCAACTGTTGTATTTGCCATGGGTTTTCACTAATGCGTTTTCACTAATCTTTACAAATCCAATTAGAACACCATAAGAATCCCCCACAAGTGACACACTATTATCTAGTCTGTAGGGTAAAAATGCAGGAGTAAAATTACAGAAATCAGGGAAAGCACAATGTGTCATATCATTGTGAGATAAGAAACCATATTTTTAAATAATTAAAGCAAAAGCAAAGCATGCTGCTTATATGTCACCCCATAGCATTCTCTGGGTGGTTAACAAGTTAATTATGCAGACTGCACGTTGCCCTCCCCCCCGGAGCTGGGTACTCATTTTACCGACCTTGGAAGGATAGAAGGCTGAGTCAACCTTGAGCTGGCAGCCTGGGATTGAACCTCGGGTCGTGAGCACAGTTTTTGGCTGCAGTACAGCAGTTTAACCACTGTGCCACAAGGCTCCAAATTAGAAGATATCCTGGCTTTACTTTCTTTTCCAGGTTCTTTAGAAACACACATACTTTTAAAATACATTTCTGCTGGGCAATGTCTACTTCTTTTTTGGAATCAAATACCTTCACATCAGTTCAGGCGATGTGATTGCTTGAGCCTTTATGGAGGGATTTGTCACCATTCTATTTGGTAAGCCATTGCACCTGGCTAGAGTAGCTGTGAGAGAAGCAGGGCAGGAGGAAAGCTGGCTGCTGTTTGAACCCTCGCCTCCCCAAACCTAGTGTCTGAGTCTGCTTTTCCCCCCTCTTCCCTTCACTTCCCCTCCTTCCTTCCCTCCCTCTCTTTTAAAGGTTTGCTGCCCTAGTGCAAGGACAGCTAGGTGACCAAAGGGGATAAAAAGAGTGAGGAGTTGACAGACAGGAGGAAGTTATCAATCAGCCCTGTTTCCAGCTTGTTAAGATAGTTCTGCTATAACCATGCTGCAAACGCCTTGTTGTGCTTTTATATCATGTATCTCTGGGGCCAAAACTAGATATTTTGAAGCCTAAAGCAAAGATCAAAATGGCACACCTTTTGTTCTCATACAGAAACTGTCTGGACAGGCAACAGCCCTGGTTACTGGCTAATGTTCTTGGCCTGCAAGGCAGTCCAGAGCATGAAGACCAGCTGTGTGGCATACACAGGTCTATCCTCCAAATCAGGGGAATGAGCAGCAGGAACAGCTAGGGTGCTGCCTCTGCAACCTCTGTATGCAACATCTCACTCTGCCTGTTGGTGGAAGCAGCCCTGCACTTCCTTCCCCCTTCTTTTAGGAGACTGCTCCTTGTTTCATTGCATTGTTTCCTGGAGTAGCAAGCCACCCCTTAACTTCATGAACAAGTCTTGTGAGTTGTTGCCAGAATGTAGGTGACGTTCTAAGCAATGTAATGGTAGGAAACTGAGAAATTGTGGAAGTGTTATTTAGAAGTAAAACAATCAATATAATCCAGTTGGTAAATGTCTAGAACTGAGTTTTCTTAAAACTATTTCATGCATTATAATTTTTAAAAGTATACCTGAAATATTTTACTTTAAAAATATAAAACATGGAAATAACAGATGTGTCTATGTTTCAAGCAAGAGTGACTGACTGGGGCTTCCCACTGAGTGTACATTGAGTGGCAAACTCAGATGTGTTACATCAGGTATGAAATAGCCCATACCACCTTCAAATGCAACAAGAAAGAAAACAGATTTCACACTCCCAGATTGAGGAGAATGCTGACCCGGCTACTCTTAAATTAAATTAAGTTATATCCACACAGGAAAAAATACTGTGGTGTGAAGTAGTTTGTAGGTGTGTGAGAAAGACCAGTGTCCCAAAGAAACACGGTAATGATTTCCCAACTTCTGTCATACCCACCAGTCAGAGCCTACAGCAATACGTCCACAGAAAACCAGTGGTGTCTGACAGAGATATAGATACTCCAGATGCCCTGTTTCCAGCCCAACCCTGCCAAAAATTAATGTGCCACTCTCTGCTCTGTGACCTGATATGACAATCTTTATTATTTGATATTATGGGAGTCACTGTTTAGAACTTCAATAACATTTGCTCTGTAGAAATGTGGATTAAAATGCTCCATGCTTATCCTCAAAGCACTTTGGTCCTAGACACCGTTCAATACTATATCATCTAGCTTCTGAAACAGTTGCTTATGGATTTTGACATGGCTTTGTTTTGATGACTGTTTTTGTATTGTTCTTTGAAAAAGAATGGGATAACATTTTGAAAGGAAAACAGTGTGGTGGACGGTCCTTTATTGTAAACAGATCAGCAGCCCTCCTTCAAGTGCTTCCATAACTGCACTCCTACCTGCCTCCTGACTAGTCTGCTGTTTCATGCCTTGTAACAATGTCTTGACTGGGAGACAGGGGTAGTTAGAAAGGGCAGCAGGGGCCATATATATATATATATACACACACACCCCAATGGAGAAGCAAGCACGATGGTGTGGAAGCTTTAATAAACCACCATAAGAGAATATACTTCAGTTCGGCTAGACTCTAAACAGTTCATGATATCAGGAGGACTCAGGGCCAGTTTTCAAATTTTCCAGCAGCCCAAGATGTTTAGTTCCAAGGGGACAAGTTAAAGAGGAGAGGTGTGGACAAAGAGGCTAATTTGTATTTTGTTTTATTATTTTTTAAACTACAGCAGGTTTTTGTGAACTGAAAAATGGGTTAACTTACAGAAGGGGGATTAACTGAAAATCCCTTTTGCAGCTTCTCCGGGCAGTTTTTAAAAATTAAATTTGGGAGGTATTGGGAGGCCAAGGCATCCTGGGATGCCTTAAAATTCCTCTCATATCCCAGGGGCTGGGCTCAAAGGGACTTCTGAATGAACGAACGAACAAACAAACAAACAAACAAACAAACAAACAAACAATTAAAATTAAAATTACAATTAAAATTAAAATTGTGGTGTTTCTGGGCGCTAGAAGACACCAGAGTGCCGAGGTGTACGAAGTGGTCCTAGAGCCCATCTAACTGTCCAATGAACTCATTTCACTGTTCATGGGCTTCCCTGTCCTACAAATCCTGAGGGATACATGTTGCCACTGGTTCAGTCTGTCATTCACTGTTTGCCAGCACTGGAAGTTAATGTATCATCATATGCTATATATCACGTGAACCAGATAGACAGGTAGGCAGCACTGCCATCTGTCTTCCCTCTTGTCTTTTCTAACTGGATATGCAAACTGCAACATTCAGGCTTTATTTTCTTCCTCTGCCTTCCTGGAATTCAGTGTCATTCAGGAGCAGGCCACATGGAACTCGTATGTCACCATCAAGCCATTTTTGCACCCAGACTCCCCTGAAAAATAAAAACAAACACTATGGCCCAAAATCAATGGCACAATCTGCAACAACAACAACAACAAAACTATGGTGCAAATTTTCCATATTCCCTGGCTTTTCCCAATCTGTTGGATGAGTTACTATTTAAGAACTTTAAAAGTTGGTTTTAGTAATTTTTCTTTTACATTTTTTTGTTATTGGAATTGTTTGTAGTTGTGCCTTAAGAATTTCTTTTTTAAAAAGCTCCCACCCATATTGGACTCCTTTTCTTGTTAGGATCTCCTGCCATGGAATCTTATCATTGTTCTGTGATTATTAAAATTGGCTTTCCTAAAACCAGCATACACCTGTGGCTACACTTTACTTTTGCTTCCTTGAAATCAAGAACTCAAGCATAATATAGTCATTCCCCCCCCCCCAAAGTTCCTCTTCCTGCCAATTCATCCACCAAGTCATCTCTATTGGTTAGAATCAAGTCAAGAATAGCTATTCCTCTACCTCCATTTTTTTGTGGGAGAATATTATCAGCCACACAAGCCAAGACTTTCTTGGAGGAGCCACATTTAGCAGAATTTGACTCCCAACAGATACCAGGATAATTGAAATCTCCGATTACTTCTACACAGTGGCTCTTTGAAATTCTTGCATTTTGTTTTTCGTAGGATTCATCCGTATGGTCTCCTTGACTGAGTAGTTGGTAGTAGACTCCAACTACCACATTCAAATTTTTTGCCCCAAATGTATTATTATTATTAATAAAATAACAATTATAAACAATCATAAATAAATATGTTTTCCTTTTTAACTAATTATTATTTCCAGTGTACATTTCAATAACTGCTGCACTCTGCTAGTATCAATACCGAATATTCTTACAGCCAATGAGATACTTGTAACATGGACGTGCAGCTCTAGTTGCATGATAACTTATATTGCATGGTCTCCATGTGCCAATTCTAGTAAACAAATCTGGGACTTGGCTCTAGCATTCTGCCCCTGACAGCCATTCAGTTCCAAGACAGTAGTAAAGCTGGAACTGAGCAAGGGCAGAATCCTAAATCATATTAATATTGCCTAAATATAACATGTCTCTTAAGGGTACTGCCCTCAACAGCTGCAATATCCAGGTATTCTGCAGTTTGAGTGAACCCTGAAAGCCCTTATAACAACACATTAAACAGAAACTGTCTTTTGCTAATCGATTTTACTGAGAGGAAAGAAAGTTGGACTTCCACCCTGTTCCCAACCAAGTATTCCTTGGGAACCTTCTATGTCTGGATATTAAGAGGCATTAAAAGCTAATCACAACACATGTTCCATGTGAGTGTAGGCTCAGGAACAAATGGTGGGAACTGGAGCTCTTTCAGCCAACTATCTCTGCTGATGGCCTACCAGGACAGCCTTTATCCTGAGTGGGACCACACTGGACTGAATAGGCACCCACCACTGAGGAGGGAATGTTCTGGTTCCGCACTTATCAGGCAACAGCTGAGACTGCTCCAAGAGCTGCACTGGGGAAGAACTAGGAGAAATGATGGGGAGGGTAGTGGGTGGAGTGTTTTTGACAGGGAAATCATTTTTGAAGTGACAAGAGATGAGCCTTGCACAAAGGGCACTGTATTATACTTTGGGCTAAAGATGTGGAATTAATGGAAAACAACACATGAATAGGTTTCTGCTCTACTAAAACAATGCTGCTGCTGTTGTCATTATGTGCCATCAAGCCACTTCAGACTTATGGTGACCCTATGAATGAGCGATTTCCAAAATGTCCTGTCTTCAACAGCTCTGCTCAGCAATTATTGACTCAAGCCTGTGGTTCCTTTAGGGAGTCAATCCATCTCATATTTCATCTTCCTCTTTTCCTGCTGCCTTCCACCTTTCCCAACATTATTGTCTTTTCCCAAGAATTCTTCCTTCTCATGATGTTCACGAAGTAGGACAGCCTCAGTTTCAAGATTTTTGCCTCCAGAGATAGCTCAGGCTTGATCTGATCTGGGACTCACTTGTTTGTCTTTCTGGCAGTCCATAGTATCCAGAAAGCTCTTCTCCAGCACCACATTTCAAACAGTGCTAAAGGAGCCTTATCTTATACTCCCACAATTTGACTGCATTACATTCTTTTTTCTTTATTTTGCCTTGATTAGATTATCAGCTGCCTATAATATAACTGCTGATTAATTTCTGACAACTGAAAATCTGCACCTTATGCTTTTGACATAAGAATATAATAGAGTAAATGACAACCACATTCCATATGATTAAGTACTTTATAGTTCTCAGCAATAAATATGTATTTTCTCTTTTCTGCTTCCCTTCCATTTCTATCATGTATAAATTTTGAAGACACAGAGAAAAAAATGGACACAGCAAATATTGCAGTATTAGTGTGAGAGGACCCAATATTCAACATTATTGAGGGAACTCATATGTATGATGCACAGAGCTACAGTGCTCTGTGTAAACTACTGTATAACTGTCTGAATAAGTTAAGGAATAAGTCGGTGCTTAGACTGCTTATCCCTTGTTAGAAACCACCCTCAGGCAATAAAGGCTGGATATTGAGTCATCCTGACTTCCAGTGGCACTTGAAGAACAAGACATGTAGATCTGGTCAAGAAAATGATGCAAGAAGAGGAACCGTTTTCTTTGTGAAATTAGTATTATAGAGTGGCCTGGCACAAAATGCAAACAGTCTGGGACGTATCAAGTAATGCTTGTAACTTAGAGCTGGATGAGCCGTTAAGATTGAACTGGAGCAATGAAGAAAAGAAGCAGCCATGGGAGCCCTTCTGCTACTGGTTGGATTCTATACTGTCATTCCCATTTGCTTTTCTGAAACTAGATATATTGCAAGGTACCTCTCTTCCCTATTTGCTGCTGCCTCCTATGGGGAGCAAGATATATTACAATGTTCTCAAATTTCTACATCTTTGTGACTGTATCTTGACTTAGGCTACAGAACAAAAACTTGCTTTGACAAATCTATATCTTGTGTGCTGATGGGAAATCTTGCAGCTTAAGAATATGTTTGAACTACTTGATTTTATTTTTGTTTTGTTTTGGTCTGTTGCTGCTCCCCTGTTGAAGGACACATAGTTGCACATACTCTTTCTTATCCACCTCTTAGATATGTGTGAGACTCAGAGGTTCAAACTGAAGTCCCATGGTCTCCAAGGCGCTGGCTTAATCCAGAACATAAAATGAGAAAACTCCTAAACACTGGTCTTGGATGGCAGTCCAAGAGATAAAGTCCTGACCAATAATGCCTTTAAAGCACAATCTAGTTACCTATATAGCTATCTTTGAAAATATTAAAAGTAATATTTTAATGTTAGACAGAGAATCTGAGATCATTTCCAACTTGCTGATAATCCTGCAATTATTTCCAGAGTTTTTACTAGGGGCAGAAGGTATTGCTAGTTTGTCTTTCTCTTAGTAATGAATGTGGTAATTCCTCTGGGGCAGGGAATACCACACCTTCAAAATAAATAAGAAGCAAGACAGAAATAAGGAATAGGGTTTAAATAGGAAATTGGACTTTTAGATTTATTGGACTACAAAAAAATTAATTCTCCATGCTTGGAAATTCTATTTGACACCTAAATACGGCTCACCTGGGAGAAGGTCCTCAATTGGAAGATTTTGAGGCTTAGCTAGGCCTAGCTCCATGCAACCTGCCTGTTCCTGCACCAGTGATACCTGGGAGATTTGTTTCTGAACAGGAGGCTAGCTGGAGCCAGGCCTAGCTAAGCCTCAAAGCTTAATTAGGCCAGTTGAGGCCTTTCTCTCAGATGAGCCATATTTAGGTCTCTGTATGACTTCTGTCTGTCATGTAGAACTCCTTATTAATTTGAAACCGTTCAGATCTCAAGGGCCTGATGAACTGCAACCAAGAGTATCAAAGGAATTGGTTGAAGAACCACTGTCTGTTATTTTCTTGAAATCATGGAGGACGGGTGAAGTGCCAGAGGACTGGAGGAGGGCTAATATTGTCCCTTTCTTCAAAAAGAAGGAATCTGGAATTACAAATAAGTCAGCCTGACATCAATCCTGGGTAAAATTCAGGATCATATTATAAAGTGGCCAGACTGCAAGCACCTAAAAAACAATGTTGTGATAATTAGAAGCCAACATAAATTAGCAAGATCAAATCCTGCCAGACTAATCTTAGTTCATTTTTTTCACTGACTAATGTCGCTGGTAAACATTGGGAATGCTGTAGACATAATATATCTTGACCTCAGTAAAGCTTTTGACAACTGTCCCATGACATTCTGATTAGCAAGCTAACTAGATGTGGGCTAGATGGAACAACTATCAGGTTGGTTACACCTACAGCTGGTTTCAGAATCATAATCAGAGATTGTTTATCAATGGCTCCTTTGCAAAATGGGAGGAGGTAACAAGCAGAGTACCACAAGGCTCAGTCCTGGGAAGGTCCCTTCTTCAGGCAACATCTTGAGAAGAGAATGCTTTGAAGGCAGGGAGGGAGGTGACTTGACTTGATTTTAAAGTCCTGTTGTCTGCATTGGCAGCCTACTCCTAAACATACTCCTTGGCATCTAGCACAACATTGTAATAATATGCAAAAAGCCAGGCCCTGCTGGATCTGACAGAAGTCTATCTAAAATAGCATTCTATTTCTAGCAGTAGCTAGTTCAGTACCTCTGGAGAGCCTAGACATAAGGATAACAATGGCTACTTCCTGTTATTTGCTCCCAGTCAATGGGCATTTTTTGATGTACCATGTCTTAAAATGAAGGTTCCATTTAGCTGTTGCAATTCATTGTAACTACTAACAAATTTAGTTATGTATTGTCAATTTGGAACTGATGTATAGCTACCCTATTAGGACTTTTATGGTGAGATTTTTAAGGAATGGTTTTACAAGTTCTACTTCCCCAGTGAGTTTCCATGGCAAAGTGAGGATTTGAGCCCTGGTCTCCAGAGTTCTAGCCCTTCACTCAGTCCACTACAACACAGTGGTTACTTCACTAACAGACTTGCCCTTCATGAATATGTCCAATCCTCTTTTAAACAATCTAAGCCCATAACCAGCACCACATCATGGGGAAACAAATCCCAGGAGTCAGGTATGGGTGATGCTATCCTTTTAAAAAATATTTAATAAATGCCACATTGTGGTTTTAAATTAATCTGGTCAATGTGTGTGTTCAACTGACACCACTGGTCCCATGCTTCAAATGACTAGAGCAGTCTATGGATGCCTATATTTTAATCAATCAATCAAATAGGTTAGGACAAAGATCCAAATGAGATTAGGGCAGACACATGCCTACCATGAAAAGAAGAAGAAAAGTCTCAACTTGTGAGGCAGCCACACAGACAGAAGACTTTGGGTGGCAGAGCAAGAGGCAGCAAAAGTTACCTATGGGACACAATCTGCTCAATTATTGTACAGTCTCTGTTCCATTCTGTGAGGCTCAGGCGGCAAAACATCAGAGCATCTTTTCCCTATGTCACCTACCTGCAATGCTCCTCTGGGTTGCCACCCCAAGGGAGGCCAGGAAATCATCTACTAGAACCAGGGCCTTCTTCATGGTGGCACCAACACTATGGAACTAACTACCAGTGAAGCCTCACCTGGCTTCCTCCCTCCCAACATTCAAAAGATGCCTGAAAACATTTCTTTTCAGAGAGGCCTTTTTTGGCTACCCACTTAGATTTTGTATATGCCTCAAGTTTGGCTTGTGAGTTATAATTTATGCATTGTGACTTTATGTCATTGATTATGTGTTTATATTTTAATTTAATGCTGTTTGTTTTGTTTTGCCGTAAACCACTCAGAACAGTGCATGCACTACTGGGGCGGTAAATAAATAAATAAATAAATAAAGTGTTGCCATAAACTGGGTCTTATATTCATTAATTGGAAAGGATGCTGAGGTGCCATTTGGACTTTTTTTTTTTACTTCAGGCAGCAAGAATCTTGGGCTAATCTTGTTACTTGAACATACACCCCCCCAAATTTCTTTGCCTCGTATTATTTTGACTTTAATGAGTTTTGGGTAAGACTGCTCAAAGCAAACAGAATCACATTTTTTAAAAAGTTAATTATAGACAATTAAACAAATTAAACCAAGAATCTCACAGCTGCTTGAAAGTTTCTTTTTATTTGTTTTATGGCCCCTTTGGGTTCAGACTGAATGAATCTGCCAGGCCCAGGGCCTCTAATCTGTACTTTACAAGTATAGATAGGCTAAAAGAAGCAACAACCTAGCAGAGCTTCTGATTGCCATTTCAGTTTGATTTATGGCTCTATAAAACAATCTGTATCAGCAAGCTGCTACTGACTTTAAAAGAGCTGCGAACATTTGTTTTCACACACGACTTCCTACTTCAGGACTTTTGAACCACTTGAGAAATGGCATGGCATCCAGTGCTATCTCTCCCCACTACTTCGGGGTATGTCAAAACAAACTGTGGAGTATGCACAATCTGCACGGTAGGTGGAGCTGAGCTAGCACCAGAATAGAAAGAATAGCTGGCAGCAAGTAGTATAAGGGACAGCAATGGGTTCTGGATGTGGCTATCAGCATCCTCTTAATCATGTTGCTTCTACTGTTATGTAAATTCATAACCCAGTGAAATTATTCTTTCTGGACTGTTTTTATTAGCATTAACATTCCCTATGTCACTTCTTTTCCTAAATTCTCCAAGTCATACATACAAAGAGGAGAAGGGGGCTTTAACAAGAGGTAAAGTTTTCATGGGCACAAATGGAGTCTTTCCTTCTTTCCTGTGTTAGCCTCTGTGTTGGCAGGAAATGGGGTGGGCGGGGGTGGGGTGGAAAGATTTAGGAAGGTTAAACTTCCCCTACCCACATGTGGTGATCCAGATCCAGAAAAGTAACCTGTAAATAAGAAAAGAAGATGCCTCAGTGGTATGTGACACATACCGCATAGCCCATAGATGACTTTAGAAGGGCATTAGGTAAATTTATGAAGAATTGGGTTCTCAATAGATGTTTCTCACAATGGCTATTGACTATGTCCGGTATCAGAGGCAGTATGCATTCATAGGCTAACTAGCTGCTGAGGAATATGAACTGGATGGCACTACTTAACTCCTTTCTTGCTTGTGTGCTTCCCACACTCATCTGCTTAGAAATGCAAGTAAAGGAAGACAGGAAGGTGATGCATGGACAGGGCATATTTTTTAAAGGGAAAGTTTATGAACCTTTTCATTGTAAATTAATTTAGATTACTAACAGGAACTGTTTTCTTCCATAAATGGAAATTCTTTGGATCAAATTGTTGCATCTTACAAGGATATAAATATATTAAATTTATTTAGAGAACACTATATTTTCTATATTACTTTGAATTTTTGCACAGATTAACAGACAGTCTTTCTGTCTTTGAAACTGGAATTTCTCTGCCATACATTTACTAAGTTGCCTCAGGCAAGTCATTCTCTCTCAGCCTTGTTTATTGTTACAATACAGGGCATAATCATGTTGATGTAAGTCATAGAGTCATTTGTAAGGTGGGGTGGGAGACTGTCAGCACTCCAGACGCTGTTGAATTCCCCATCAACTGTTGTAACATCTGCAAGATTACTGGTACCTCATTCCAACTAGATAAGACAGAATTACAAACTGATAATGAATTTTTAATCATGCCAATATTTTGTGTAAATGTTGTATAGTAATATTACTGTTAAGAAGATCTACGTAAATTCTTAATGACCTAACATGTGTCTCAGAAGCAAGTCCCAGTGTGCAGTGGCCCTTGCTGATGCTATGAACGTGTAGATTTATTTCCAGATTTTCTGTATATTGTGTTTTCTTTGTCTTTCTAGCTGATCTGTATGTATAATGGGGGTACAGAAATCATAAAAAGACAGGGTGTATCTGAGAAGATGAAGCTGAGGACGGGAAGAGTCACATTTTCAGTCACACTAGTTGGAGAGTGTAACAGGCGATTAAAGGATTATACATCCATTTTAAGGCTGCAATCTTATACTCATTTTGCCTGGAAGAAAGCCCCACTGAATTCAATGTGACATTGCTAAAGAGATACAGTACAAGTCTGGGCCATAAGTGATTGTGCATTTATCTTCTCAAGTGGGAGGTACCTTGAAAGAGCCACCTTGAAAGTCCTTCTCCTTAATAAAAAGGGTGCTGTGGTAGGTACATGGGCTTCTGGGAGAAGCACCCCCCCCTCCCCCAGAAAGGAAATTGCAAGTATGACTTTTCGTTATTGTTTTGACTAAGAAAGCAGGGCATCTTTGTGGACTCAGACTTCAAGTGCTACTGAGGTCCTTGTGCTTTCTCTATCCCCCTCCCCTTTTTAATTGAAAAGCAGCTCCAGAGGCTACTGACTGGGGTCAGGTCCTTCCTAAGTTTTGCCCTTCTAGTGATTTCTGAGCAAACAAAACAAACAAGCCATCCTGGTAGCGTTGGTCTATGGGCAAACAAGTGTCTTGTTTGTAATGTGAGGGGAAAACAGCCAATTGGGGATAAAATACATTTTAAAAAAAGACATTTTTTTTGCAGAAGAATGACAGAAGGCAGGGTCTTCTGAAAACTACTGGGGGGGGGGGGTTAGGCTACAAGCCTTTTCCCTCCTTAAGGTTCGATATCCAGACTAGGTCCTTCTGTGTTGGGGCATTCCCACCCCTTCAGATTCAAAGAGCTCAGCCCTAGTTCTCAGTCAGTGTGTGTGTGTGTGTGTGGGGGGGACTTCAAAGAGGACCAATTTGCAGGAAAGAAGGCAGGCAAAGCAGGACTGCCTCTCCTACTAAGCAGAGTGATGAAGCTGCCTTTGATAGCAAATGTTTGGATGTCATGAAAAGACTGCAAACTGTTGCTTGTTTGTTTGCTTTTACTGTTATTGTTACATAAGTGCTTGGAGGATGTTCCAAGCACTCATGTGCCAAAATAATTTGGGTACTTTTGTGCCTTTGGTTTACTTGTGGTAAGGATTCTTTGTTGCTCTGCCTCAGACATTAGAACATCTTGGACTGGCTCTGGGGCAATGATTAGCTTTGTGAAAGAAATGGCTGCTGTACTGCAGGGGACCAAAGTTTGCTCAGCCCAGTATACTGATTCCAACAGAGAGCAGCCAGATACTCCCAGAAATCCACCAGTAGCTGTCTCAATGTGTTCTCCTGTATCTGACATATGGTGTTTACAGCTTTTCTGCCTACAAATGTGATGGTTCTATTTAACTAACAAAGTTAAAGTTTACTGACAGGTCTGTCTTTCTCCATAACATTCACTGCCACATCCTGTTGCAGTGAATTCCATATCCAGAATACCTGAATTGTAAGAATCCTTCCTTTTGCCTCTCCCACTTTGTTTTCTGTGGCACAGAGAATTGGGGGGACAGTCAAACATGCTGAGCTGTGGTGGTACTCTTCCCAATGCCATGTATTTGGAGAGGATGGTGCAATTCTCCTCCCCACCCTGCAGGCCCTGCAAGTCCAAGCAGGCCAAAATGTGTGGATGCAGCTCACAAATTCGCCTGGGTTAAAGCTCTGCTTTGATTTCTCATATGCATGTCCTGTCCTTATGTCAGGATTACATGCAAGGCAAGTGTGAGAGAAGGCCCTGCACCAACTCCCCTGGCCTGGATGTGTTGCAGAAGCTTTCTCTGTTTAAGTAGCTCAAAACGGCACAAACCAAACCAAAACCAAATTGCATCCCTGCTTACATCCCAGTCGCCTTTTGCTGACCAATGGAGCCTTTTGGGGGGCCACCTAAACGGGTCGAGGGTCGATTATTATTGTTCCGAGGAGACGTCCAGGAAAAGGCCTTTCTTTTTGTATTGGGGGTGGGGGCGTGAGGGTCTCCTGAGCTGCCCTGTGCCGCAGTCGCGGGCGCCCTGCTGAGCAGAGGGAGTGGCAGCGGGGCTGCACGAAAGGAGCCTTTGCTTTGGCTAGACCGTCCCGTCGGGGCTGCGTGGCGCCAGCGCCGTCCAGTTAAAAGGAAAGCAGCTCCTCTCAATTGCCACTGCCCCACTGAGCCTCTCCCCAGGCGACAAAGACACCAAAGCGAGCTTGCTTTGCTGGTTAAAGCCGGAGGCAAACGGCGAGAAGAAAAGAGAGGCGGCTAGGTCCTTGAAAAGCGCCGACGACTCTCTTTTCGGCTCTTTTGTGCCGGCTCCCTCTATTCAGCGGGGGCGCTCGGGCGTGTGATTCCCAACTTATTGTCATTACTTCGTTATTAATCGTTCTCATCTGGGTTTAATTGAGCAGCCAAGGACTTTAGCCCAAGGGTCGAGGACGAGGGTAAAGAAGAGTTCCAGAGCGGCGACCAACGGGCAGCCCCCGGTTTTTGCAGCAAAAAGAGCAGGCGGAATCCCAGCCCAGGCCTCGTGTTCCGTTTATTTTGGGCTGCCCGCCTTGTTACTGTTGTCCCGCGAGCACAGTTTTCCCTTTTCGACACCGGCCAGGGAACCCGGCCAAGTGGCTCAGGACAACCACGCTACCTACTGAGGCCTGTCTCGATGCCCCACCGCGGGCGAAAGGGCCTCCGCTTTGTGCGTCTCCTGCCCGCCCGCCCGCTCGCCCGCCCAAGCAAGAGAGGAGATTCCTGCCGCCGCGGTGTGGAAGAGGAGGAGGGTGCTCTGTCGCTGGAACGCTTGCCGAGGCAGAGGAACGTGGGAAACGTCGCACCGGCCTCCCTTGTCATGTATGGCACGAAAGCAGGCGAGGAAGCAACCCCTATCACTAGCCGGGCCATCGAGGGCATTCCGCTCTGCAGGCAATTGCCAGGCGCAGGTCGGCCGGCTTCACGCGTCTTCGGCCGTTGGGGAGAAAGGGGATGTCGCGCCCGGCCCTCGGCGACAGACTGGCCGGAGCCCGCCGAGGATGAAGGGCAGCCGCGCCGGCTCTTGCCAGCAACTGCCCGAAAGCTGGAGATCACCGGGGAAAAGGCGACGATCTGGGTGGAGAGCCGAGAAGGCAGAATATTTGGAGAGCGGGCTGCTGAGGGCAGGCCGCCCTGGGTGGAAGCACGCCCTGCGGAGCTCGCCCGCGGAGCGGAAGCCCCCGAACGCCCCACGCCTGAAGAGGGGGGCATTTCTGCTGCAGAACTCCTCACTTCTGGGACCTTTAGCCGCGGTTGCTCACAGTCCTCCACCTCCCCTTAAGAAGAAATGGACCCGGCAGTGCCTGTGCCCTCCCTTACTAATGTATGGATTCCACATCAACACAGAGAAGACGGAGAGCAGCAACACATTTCTGTTTATGGACCAAGTCCAGGGAGCGGGACCAGGTGAAGGCGGGTCGCTTACAGGCGGCGGAACTTCAAATCCTCCCCTTGCGTTTGTCAAAGTCCGCCCTACCCAAGGACAGCCAAGTTACTGGGGCACCTGAGATGGAAGATAAATCCTGCGAGCCCCTCTGCCTAACAGTATAATAATACTACATGGAGTAACTATCAATTTGCTGCCACCCCAACTCAAAAGCCCCCTCTTGCTTTGATCGAGCTTTCTGAGATCTCCAGGGAGCCTGAAGTGTGGAAGAAGAGCCGAAGGCGAAACCAATGCCTGGTTAAAACCAGACCTAGAGCTAAGTTTGACAGGAGGCTGTTCCACTCTCTGTTTGTAATAAGCTTGGGTCTGTAGCCCACACTCCATCTCTTGCTTGAAGTCTTTTACAAGCCATCTGACTGCTTGTAACTGAATCCCTTCAATGTCACCCGCAGTTTCTGAAGGGGAGTTCTGACAAGTTCAGACTTCAGTCGGAGCCGGCTGGAAACTGACCCTGGGAAGTCCAGAAAACAGAGAGCTGCAAGTCCACCAGAGCAGTTCAGGCACCAGCTGTAGGAGGAAGCAGAGCCCTGGGGCTGAATTCCTCCCTTTCAGCCCTCCTTCTCTTCCTCCGACGGTCCCCAGCATCGCTGGTCATGCCTCTGCCACGGAATCCCCTGTTGCTCCATAAAGCCATTCTCCTCACTTTTCTTCGGTTGCCAGTGCTTTATGGGCTGCCATTTGCCCCAGTGCCTGAGTAGCTGAGGCCTCCCATAGGCAGGTATACTACCTCGAGTCTCCCTCACCCAGTGACTGGACAACGTTTAGTAGTCACACTAAGTAAAAATAACCGGTCTTGCTACTGTTTCCCTGGATCTGAGCACTGGGTAAGCAATACTGATGATGAAAGGAATGTCCCTGGTAATACGAAATTGCTGCAATCTGCTGGACACTTACTTGGGAGTAAATCTCCAACATTTAAGTGAAAATTACACCCAAGGAAGCCTCCCTAAATTTGGGATGCTATCTGGGGGAGGGAGACTTTAATACTGAGAGGCAGCTCCTTCATGGGTATTTGCTCAAAAATAATCCCAATTAGGAGCCTTTCTTCATACCCAGCACATTTAAGGGCAGATATCATCCTTTAGATTTGCAACATCCCAGTTATTTTCTCCTCACCCTTGCAGTAAACCAGAGAAAGGCAGCTAGTTCTTCAGATGTTTTTTTGGCCTATAACTCCCATCAGCTCTACCCAATAGTAAGAGACTATAGGAGGTGTGAACTCAAACCATCTAGAAAACCACAGGTGGCCAGGCCCAGCTGTAAACTCAGCTCATCTGAAGTTCTTAGCATAAACACACTTATTCTGAATAGGTTTATTTGGAAATGCAATTCATCAATTCCATTTTCATTTACTTACATTTGTGTAGGCTTACCTCCACTTAAATGTGTTTAGGATTCCCCTGACTTCCAAATTAAAAATAAAAATGTGAGCTCCTGTAACTGCAACATACTAAATTGAAATGCAAAGCTGCAATCCTCTCTCTCTCTCTCTGTGTGTGTATGCGTATGTGTATGTGTGTGTAAGAATAAATGTAACAATTTACTCTCTAGTGATTGCGGAGAGAATCCTGCTTCACCAACATTTTTCTAAGCCAGTACTAGCATTACAATCCTAAATGCACCTTTTCAGATGTAAGTTGCTCAGACCAATAGGGCACTTTTCAAGATATACAGGATTGCAGCTGAATTTGGATGTTAGTGTAGCCAAATGGAAATTCACCTGAAAGCAGATTTGCATAATCAATTATTCCAGCACATTGATTCCTGCTCACTTAGCCAAATGCCTCTAAAACTGTGATTCTGAAATGTGTATGTTTTGATGTAAAGGCTATTGTGGAATATCCATTGTCTTAATGGATATCTATATATTCTTGTAAGAATAAGGAAATGTATAGGTATGCCAGGCCAAGGTAAGAAACATTTTTATGTCAACTGGACTTTTCCCCCCAAGTAAGTCCTCTTGGTAGGGGTGGCTCATTTTTAAGGTGCATCTCATTCCAAAATACTTGTCAGAAGTTCCCTTTAATTCTTGGGAACATGTTTTTTTTGGGGGGGGGGAGAAAGAAATAGAGATATTTTCAAAGTTAATCATATTCCTTAAAAGTACAATAGGTTTCTTGCAATCAGTGGAAATTTCTGCCATCAGGGAAACCAGAATCCTTTGGAAGTTGACCCTGGCAACCTGCACTGTGATAGATTCTTTGTGGGTGGGGTTGATTTAAGAGCCAGATATTAAACAACATCTATTTTGGACCAAGCAAATAAATTAATTTTCTCAAAAAAGCATGGGATTAGAATAAATGAAATCCTTTAGATCTTCCTAGTTGGAAGGCAATGTCCAACCCTATCAAGTCAAGGTCATTTAAAATTAATTTATTTATCAAATATAGCTATTAATATAAATGATAATAACTTTTCAGCTGTACAGTATATTACACAGTACACAAAACCCTTTCTCGGGGCATGTTGGGAGAACAGGAGGCAAGGCGCAATGGGGTAGGGGTAAGGGGGCCTCCAGACAGTCTGACCTGAAGGGGAGCTGGGATGCTAGGGTCCTTTGAGAGTAACCAAAGGGGCCATAGGGCTCTCTCTTCCTCCCCTGCTAGCTGATGCCCCTCTACACCAAGAAGGAACCGCAGGTTTGCCCTGTGGGGCGGGCCTTTCCTCCAGGCAGACCCGCCTCGGCGGCAGCACCCATCTTCTCCTGGAGGGGCTGCTGCTGCGAAGAGCTGTCCGCTGGGCTCTAAGTGAGGTGGTACATGCTGTAGCCCACGTGCGCAGCATAAAGTCCCACGGGGGTGACGGGCAAGCCGGTGGCGCGCTGAAAAGGGCCGGACGAGGTGTAAAGGGAGGCGCCGGCCACGGCCGGCCCGCCTAGCGGGAAGGAAATGCCGAAGGCGGCGGGCGGCAGAATAGGTTTGGCTGCCATCTTGAGCTTCTCCAACTCAGCCTCTTGCAGGCGCTTGGCCTTGGCGCGCCGGTTCTGGAACCAGATCTTGACCTGCGTCTCTGTCAGGCTGAGCGAGCTGGAGAACTCAGCGCGCTCGGCAATGGATAGGTACTGCTTCTGCCGAAACTTCCTCTCCAACGCCAGCAGCTGCGCCGTCGTGAAGGGTGTCCGAGGCTTGCGGTTGGTCTTGTGCTTCCGGAGGGTGCAGGCTGGGGGGCTGGCGCGCCCTGTGGAGACAGTGAACGACGTCCGTTAAGCCAGGACCAAACACACCGACTTAGGTCCAGCTAGGAAACCCATCCACCCAACCCCGGGAGGGAAATCCTGTGAAGTGTTGCGTCCCTGATCCCTACCCTGCAAGTCAAGGTCTTTTTACAGACTCTTCTTAGTCTTCCTGAGACTATAAAGTTTTAGCTTTCGGTTGTTTAAACTCAAATGCTGCGGATAAACTGGGATAGGGCCGGAATACAGAGAGGCCCTTTCTAAACTTGCCAGAGATTGCAGGAAATAAGCTTAACTGAATTCAGTGAGTGTTACTTTATAGTAGGCATGTTTATAACTGGCCTGCGAAAAGCCTCGTGTTTGACATCTTGGTCCACGCTTGAAGCTTTTTCTCTCCACTGAAGCATCAACTTCAGTGGCCAAAGTTGCCTCCAGACTCAATATTTCTGTCTCTCTAAACTGACCGGAACATATTTCTCCAGGATTTTCTTCCTCAATTTTGGACTTGTCTTACCAAATATCTAACAATTGGATTCAAAACTCAGTTAACAGGATTTAAGTTTAAATAGATTTAGGCCAATTGGTTTCTGACCCTCTTCAGTTTATATAGATGGTGCCATCCTCTGCACACCATGTGTGAACTAGTCCCATTGAAGTTAGAGGATTGATTTTCAGATAGATATGGCCAAGAATCAGGCAGCATCTTTTGTTAAAATAAAATTGCTCCCGCAAAACCATTTTTTTGTATGGGAGTGTATTGGAGAAATACATTCAGATCAAATTAGAAAGAAAAAGAAATGTGCCAGGCATTTTTCTCAAAATTGTTGATGCTTTAGTAATTACTTTAAACTGGATGCTGGATTTCAGAAATGTCCCCGCCACGATTCCTTCTCACACAGAGCCAGACTTCATAAAGGGGGCAAGAGGAGGAGTGCAGTAATAACCCCATCCTGGAAGCTGTTAGATTCTCAGCACATCACAACCAACAACCACAGCAGAGGGGTATTTGTTGCTTGAAGTCACCATGCCCTAAGGGCTGAAGATTTTTCTTTAGCAAACTGGATCTGTGTCCATGATATGATAAATTCTTTTTGGTTGGGGAAAATAATCAATAGGAAATGGAAAGGACAGGGAGGAAAGAACATGGATTTTACAAACTCCCCAACCTCCCCCCAAAAAACAACCAAAGTCATAAGGGCTGGCTGGGTGATTCAAATCCTGTTTATTATACTCTTGGGAAACAAGAGTGTGTGTGTCATTAATTACTGTATAAACACCAAAAGGAAACTTCATGTTCCTTTTTTACCACTGATTTTACAAGTGACACTGACACCCAGCTGGGCAAAGTTAAAAAGTTTTCAATTCCGGTGCACATTTACTTCTAAATAAGTCCAACAGATACAAGGGAACTTCCTAGAAACTGTGTTTTGAAATTGCAGCTTCAAAGTCAATTCAATCCAAACATTCCCATAATGAAACTGTGATAGCTCGCTTACATGTTCCCATTAACAGAAAAAGGTAACAAGGGCTGTAATCACTTCTGCACTCATTGAATAAATTTCATTAAGCTTGGTAAGGCTGGCTTCTGAGTTGTAAAAAATGCACAAGTTGTCAGTGGATAATAAACAAAATCATAAAAATGCAATCCACTTGGAAACTTTTCTGCAGAGTCGCCACTAAAATGAAGGAGGAGGGCACCTTGTTGTATCTTTGTAACAAAACCTCATAGGGCATTGAGCCTTCCTAGGCTACCCACAATATGGCAATATGAACTATCAAATATTCTTTGTAATATATTTAATTTCTAGTGGTGGGAGTAGGATTCTGCATGGTTTTTTACATGCAATTTTTTGAAGTGTTCATTTTCTTACAGGTCTTCACTACTGCTTTACTTAGCTTTGTATCAGAGGAAAATTGAATTGAATAAATCCTACTTGACATAGTAACAGGAAATATGGATGAGATTTCCTTTATAATAATTTGGAAGGCTAATTTTAGAAAAAAGGTTATTACCTGTTGAAAAACCCAATCCAACAAGATTTATTTTAAAATCAACTGTTGAATATGAGTGGACTTAAATCTTTTTAATAATTTCCAGGTAATTTATTTATAGGTACATATGCACAAAGATAAGACATGGAAGAAGAAGAAGCTTAATTAAACTACAGTGGTCCAGGCCCTAATGTAAAACCTAAGGAATTCTGTTTTTGATTTGAGTTTTCTTTGGGGGTATATTGTTTGGAAATCAAAGAGATCAGTTCTCAAGTCAGAAACAACCTAATCTGAAACGTTAACATCTAGGATGCCAGAAAATGTGAAGTGTTTCAAAATTGAACATTTCTGAAATACACTTCGGAGACAGCAGTTTAACGATGCTAGAAATTGTTGCAATAGATGCACTTGCCATTACTGCCTAACCAGATTCTAGGAACACTGACAGGAAATATCTTCCCTTGACACCGACAGAGCTTACTTACTACACATTTGCAGTCACATCAGTTTAGGTTAATTCAGAATTTCTTGTAAATCTGAGCCAAGAAATCGTCTGTCTTAATCAACAAAGTGGGGGGCAGAACAGCAGTTCAGTGAAGGAACATTCCAACGAAAGGAAAAGGCCTCATTAATTCTTCTTGCCTACAGGCTGTTCCTAAATGTGGTAAAACACAAGCCGCTTTCTTGAAAACCATTTGCTACAGTTTATACAGAAAGTGAATCTAGGAACCAGAGACACTGCAGGGAAGTTGAGTCTTTTGGCTTCTGCATGCATTCCCATACCTTTAATCCTTAAAAAGCCCTAGGCAGTTACTTGGAAGAAAACTATACTATCACCCTGGAATATAACCCCTAAATCAACATGCTTAGGGTAATGGCGCACACAGTTAAAGTGACTTTGGATGCCAATAGAACCTGAGGGAAGGCATGGTAGAAGGAAGGTAGTCCGAACTTAACGGGTTTCTGATGGCTGAGCTTTATGATTTACTTGTTTTTCCTTTTATTTCTACTTACTTCTACCTGTAAAGGGCACTAAGGCGGTGTCTTGGTTCTCCAAGAGATGTATACACATGACAATTTAACACTTCATCATAAGCCCAGAAGAGGAGCTCTTTCCAGTCATGAGAAGGCCCTGAAACCTAGAAGCCGTACAATGGTGGAGGGGGTGGTGATTGATCTGATGTGACTGCTAACTGATCCAGAATCCATTTCAGAAGAAGCAATGTTGCCTACTTCATACAAAAAAATCAAGGGGGACATTCCCATGTTACCTTGACTACTAGTGGTAAGTGTAGATGGAATGGGGCATCAATCAACAGGATTGGTGATAGAAGTTTACAGATAGATTCTACAGTCTGAAAAGGCTTCTCTCTATGATTATGCAAACATCAGAGCACTGGAAAGGGCTTGACTATACCCAAAAGTCCCCTGTCCAGTCTGGTGACATAAGATTCATAATGATCAAGATGTGAACCATCAGTTTCAGCAGTATTAGACAAAAGGAAGTTTAATGCCTATCGAGGAGTCAAAAAGAGAAAATAGTTTTGGGGGGCTTGTATGTGGCCCTAAATGTATTTTTAAAGAAATCCCCAATAATACCAGCTTCCAAGATACTTAGGGTTCAGTTTAGACCTGGCCAGAACACCACTATCCTGTAACACCGTCATGGGAGGTAAGTCCTATTGAAACCCAATATTAGTAGTAGTAGTAGTAGTCATAACAATAATCATGTGCTATCAAGTGAATTCTGACTTATGGTGACCCTTTTCAGGGTTTTCTAGGTAGAGAGTTCTCAGAAATGGTTTACCATTCCTTTCTTCTGGAGGCCTCCTGGGGCTGTGCAGCTTGCCCAAGGCCCCACAGGCTGGCTCTTCTCCCAGGAAGAGTGCAGTGGGAAATCGAACTCCGGTACCTAAACCACTGAGCTGTCCAGCCAGCTGTGTTTAGTAGGGGAATGTCAATACCCTTACAAGTTGATGTTTCTTACTTCCAAGTAAACACGTTGGAGAGTTCCTGAGCATTTGAGTTAATGTCCTTCAAACAGAGATAATACCTGTGTTTGTTTCCTGAGCACGAAGCTCCAGAAGACAAGGCGCCATCGGACACATTTCCCACCCTCAACACGTTTACTTGAAAGTAAGTTACCTTGATTTAATGGGAGCCAAACCCGGTGTATAATCCAAGTACTTTCACTCAACTGGGACGTGACCAACAGTGCGCTCCTTATTTGCTTCTTTCTCAAGATTCCCCCTCTTTACAAGTTACGCTGCGGTTCCCGGCTGGCCCACTTACTTGGAGGAGGCGGGGAGAAGCGGGGGCTCTGCATCCAAGGCGTCCGGTCCGCTTTCTCGGGGCTTTCGGCTTTGACCAGCGCCTCTTCGGGCAGCTTCACTAATCCCCCGACGGCAAAATGGCTGGCCACGGCTAACGGGGAGGCCGGCCTTTCCAGCACCGAGGCGGAAGACCCCCCCATCCTGGGGCTCAGGGTGCTCTGGCGGCCAGAGGGCCCTCCCAGGTCGGGCCCGCTGACGGGGCTGTCTCGCACTCCGCCGCAGCTGCCCGGCTTCCTGTGGTCGGCCATGAGCGCCTCGACGCTGAAGGGCAGCAGAGCCGGAGCTGCCTTGGGCTTGTCGCCGTCCTCCTCTCCCCTCATGGCGACCCCCTGTCCCCCCACCGGAGCCGGCGGCTTGACGAAGGCCGGCGCGGGCAGCTCTTCTGCTCTGATCCCGCTCTGGACAGAAGTCATTTCCAACCCTGGGGCCATGCAGCGCCGACCCTCCAACAGGCGCTCGAGCAGACACAACCGCCGCCGTTCATGGAGGTGGGGGCGCCGTCGGAGCCAGGACAAGTACGCGCTCCTCACGGCGCACAGCTCCACATCGGGACTCTTTCCGAGGCCCACTTGCCCGCTGGACTTGTTAATAAAGCGAAACGAACTCCGCCAGCAGCCAATCCGCGCGCCCAGGGGTGGTTCTCTCACTTCCTATTGGACGCGACGCGCAAGAGAGGGCGCGAGGAGGGGGCGAGCGCTCGGCCAGTGTGTGTCAACGGCGGGTCGTTCGCTTGCTCGCTGGCTCCGTTGTGAACTGTGGGGCCGGCGACTTTAGTGGGAAACTTGGCCTGGTAGTGTAGTAATTGTGTGGCTAAATTTCCTCCTTCGAATGGCTCCAATTCACACCAGCTTGCATTCTATTCACCTCAGGGTTTTGTTTGTTTTGTTCGGATTCCGGCTCCCCCTCCGCCGTTCTGTAACGGAAAGTGCAGGAGCTCGGTTACGTAGCCTTAGTTTTTGGAACCAAGAATCCTTCCATCTGTTTATTTTCCTACTCTCTCTTTTCCGATCAACGGCGTTGAAATATGTAACTGAGTGTGAGCCTTTTTCTTATTTAAAAAACATCCTACATTTGCTCGATGAGCTTCCCTATGTATCAGAGCGAGCGAAAAATGAAAAGTTATTCGCTCTCCCGCTCCCGTGTTCGCTCCACGCCTGTTTGGGGCATGATGAACTAATTTAAGGCTGATTGATTTCAGTGGGACAAACTTATATATACTGTACGTGTGCTTCGCTTAGTAGTTGACATTGACTACCAGGAAAGGAAAACTGATCCATTTTGGCTGCCTCGTGGTACAGTCCTATCCTAAACAACTTTTCTCGGAAGCAAGTCCCAATATGTTCATTTGAATAAATAAATAAATAATCATGAACAATACAAGACATTTGGTGGCTATGGGTTAGTGAAATAATAACTCGTAAACAACAAGGGAAAAAAACGCATAGATCTCAAATTCCGACGAGGAGGATGCATGCGACTTTATTTTGTGATCTTCCCATTGACTAAATTCGGCCGAACTTCTTATTTGAACAGTGCTGAAATTGCTGCCCGCTCTCCTCGGTAGGAGAAATGCAGAGGAAAAAAGAGAAACGCAAGGAAAACTAGTTTTTCTCAGTTTCCAAATACGCAAATGGACAAGCAAACAAACAGCAACAAAGAACCGTGGCAAAATATGTCCCTCCTGTTTATCTGATGTGTGTTTCTACAGATAAGATATACAATGTGGCGACCGGTTCGTTTCATTTGATAATTACAAACGTGCCTAGAGATTTAAGCTTTAATGCCCAACAGGAAGTCTAACCTCTAGTCCCGACCCATTAAGGTCTCAAAAAGGAGATTTTGTTTCATGAATGCTTTTTACGATCCCTTATCCTTGTGACCAAGACGGATGTGCAGTAAAAGGCACAACTCAGTCTCATAATGGGATTGGCCGCTTGCTGGGAAAAGTTTATTGATAGCTGCGGGGCTCTAATCTCGGCGAAACACAAGAGCCTCTTGCAGTCATTTAAGGGTAATTATCTAAAGGGAGGGACGGCAGAGCTCCTGTCTTTTTAACTGGACCCGCGGAAGACTGGAGATTATGTTCATTTAGGGAGGCAGGGAGGGATGTCACAGTCTCGGCTGTACTATGTTTGCTGATACATGACTGACCAGATGAACAGGAATTTAGTATGGTCCCAATGGAGAAAAAAGTTAATATTTTTACATATGTGCGTAGGTTCTTGCGAACCACTGTGGTCATGACTGAACTGTAATCCGAACGCCATTACCGTTCTATGCTCTGTTTTGCTTGAAGAAGTCCAACGACTCTGTAAAGTAGGCAGATTGACAGAAAAGATCACCCAGGTAGTTTCAGGGATGTGGGCGAGGTGGGGAAGGATTTCAAGCTACACCTCTCCAGTCCGAGCCCAATATGCAGCCATGCTGAGGCATCGCTCTATAATCAAGATAAATCATGTATCTGTTTCTTACAGCTATTTTGTTACTGTTGTTATCCTGCTCTCTCTTTTTCTCTTATTGGCTCCCTCACTTCCTACACCCATCAAATTCAATTTGTCGACTCCTGAAGGACAGGGATCTCTTTTAAAAAATGTTTTATTTATTTTGTTTTATTTGTGGGGGTTGTTCATGAAAAACAGTTTTGTTAATATATACGAATCTGAATTCAGGCACACAATATATTTGTTTCCATCATTCGTCTACATCCTTTTCACAGAGGAAAGGTGAAACGCAAGCCGATGCCAGCTATTTTTTAGACGAAGTTTATTTTAAAGGATACAAGAGAAAGCAAACCCTTAAAGTATGTAATTTCTTCAGAAATCTCCCCACAGTACATTAGGGAGGCGACATTCTGTGAGATAAGATTTCATAAAGGGATGCGATGGGATGCAGGAACAGCGGATGCCTAAGTAGGAAAATGTTTTATGATCTTGACGGTATCACAAAATGTGTTCATATGCAAGTGGGCAGGGTAAAGACACCAGGAAATTATTTGAAGTATTCCTTAAGAACAAATATGTCTGGTGTCAATGAAAATAATATTCAGTTCACCTATCCACGTATATTTACTGTGGGCTTCGAAGAATCTGTGCAAATAAATCAAGAGATGACAAGCTGCGGCTTCACTCCGGTACTTGAAACACTGTAAGAGAAGTTACTTATTCTGATAATAGTCAAATTTACCACACCGGGTCGGGGTTGTTTTTGTTGTTGTTGTTTTGGGCGGGGGCAGACTGAAATTCGCACTGTCCAGCTGATCGTCACTGTGAAAGAGGCTGTCTTTAGGGACGTGGCTGGACTGTGTTCCCAGTTAACATGCCGGTGAGTGCTCAGTTGTCCGTGGAATTAATCCAAAGGGCAGGCGACACAACCCTTTGAGTGTTTACTTAGGAGTAACTGGCATTAAATTCAGTGGAGCTTCCTCCCACACTTGGGGCAATGAATGTGTTTAGAGTTCCAGCCTAAACCAGCCCTAATGTTAAGAAACTTGCAGTTCTTTTTTTAAGGAATGTGTGGAGATTTTTGTATCTCTTCTGGACATCATTTTACGAGATAGGGCCACTTTCTGAAACTCCCCTCCCTAAAACTGTTAGGTCAAAATACTTGTTGAGTTCAAAGATTTCGTCTTTCGGGTTTACTAAACTGTGAACCCAAGTCAGTAAATGGGATCATGTCTCACAAAATGTGATTTGAGCATCTCTCGCTTCTTTCCTCAGTTCGACCCCCGTAGCCAAATCCCGCTCCCCATGTCGGTGGGAACCAACCAAGAGCAGCTCCCCCACCCCACCCCCCGGCCTCGGCCGCCCGGGGCTGCCAGCGGGCCCTTTGGAGGGGAAGGCCGGTTCGGTCCAAGGCAGCAGCTGAGCGGCTGCTCCAAGAAGCGGCTGCATCGCTAATTGCGAGAATAAACAATCTGTCACGATTAGTCAGTGCTTCTAATAGGCAGACAAGTGATGTTGTCTTTAGGCGCCAGCGGCGGCGGCATCAAAGGCTCCCGCTGGAGGCGACTATTGAGGACGTTAACCCGCATCAAGGGAGAAAGGCGCCGAAACCCTGGGACACCGGCACATTCAGCCGGGCGAAATTAGCTGGCTCGGACAAGCCCGCCTCTCCATCACCGCCCCCCTCCGCCCGCACGCTATAGCCTTGGGAGACACCGGTTATCTTCCCTCCCCCGCCCCTCAAACAGTAGGCGATTTTCGTTTTGTTCCCATCGATGATGTTTTCGGATCAGGCCCCGATCCTACAGAAGAGGAGAAGGTTGTTCATTTGACCCCACTCCATCCCACCCCCTCGCCCTTGTTTCGAAGGGGATATGATCTAGGAGGAAAGAGACGAGATCCTCTTGGGCCAGCGGGCACCCCGCCCCACTCTCTGCTTCGGGAGCAGGCGTCAGGATTTCAGTAGCTCAGAGGAAAGCCCAGCCGGTCGGAGGACACGAAGACACGATCCAGTGCACGTGGAGCTGGAAAGGAATCTCACAAGTAGCCCAAACTGCTGGGGCATCAGACAGCCGGGTGAACTGTAAGGAGTACCCCGAACACCAGCAGGGGGTCCCCAGTCCCTTTCCTCCTGGCAAGGACAGGGGGAATTTACGTTCTTGCCCTTCTTCTTGCTCCCTTAATTTTAACCCGACCATATAATCGCCCTAGCCGGAGCTGGCTTCCGTGATGGTCTTTTACCAGTCCATAGGAATGAGGCTTCCCCTGGAGCCGCTAGCCTCTTTTACTGCCTTACACTAGAAGGAACAATGTCAGGAGATGGTTTATTGGCTGGAAGAGGAGGGGCAATGAAGCTTCGTGGGTTTTCAGCACAACATGGCGGAGCGAAGGATATTTCGCAGATTTTTACGATGCTTATTGTAATTGTGGACAACAGCCTGTGAGATCCTCGTCTAGGCCAATTGGTTCTTTAACATCTCCTTGGTGAGGGAAAGCTAGCCAGGGAAGAAAGAAAGAGAAATCGTTGTGTCGAGAACTCACCTTCCTAGGTCTTCTTGAGTGCAAATAATATCTAACCTGAAAATACAAAACAGAAACAGCTTTGTAACCGATCCTGCGCTTGGGGGAAAGTCTCAATTCCCAATCAGTGCACTGTAATCTGTATTCTTTTAGCCCTGCTTGGAAACAAATTCCACTGGAAAATAATAGAACATAACTATTCTAAGCCAAAGTGCTTTGACTTAACCGTGTCGGGAGAGGGTCACAAGGATCCATCAGTTCATTGGTTTTGGCAGAGTGCAGCCCAGAGATCTGAAGCGAAACTTAATGCCGCCTCATTGGATGAGCCCGAACAAGCCGCGCGTCACCAGCCTCATCATGAGCCGCCTGTCCCGTAGGCTCACAAGGTTCCCAAGGCCTCTCATTCTCGGGTCGAGTCTCCAGAATCAGGCGGTCTGTGCCGCTGGATTCGACAAACTCTTCCCGAGTGCTGGTTTATCCAGGGATGCTCCTCGGTTGATGACTGGCACTCCTGCAGGACAGACTGTGAGAACTTCCGGGTCTCCTCTCGTCAGACATAATGCTTTTTAAGGGAGCACATTCAAGGCATTCATACATGTGTGACCCACACTCAGACATAGTTATCTTCTTGTTTGTTTCATTTTATATCCTTCCTTTTTCCAATGAGATCGCCTTGATGTACATTGTTTCCTCTCTTCCTCACACCAACCCTATCAAGCAGGCCAAGCTTAAGGAGTGGGGCTGCTCTAAGGTCCTTTGTTGCACCACCGAATAGGCATTTCGAACTCCCATTCTCCAACCCCAATACCTCAAACGCCTTAAATGAGCTGCCGATGCACTTCAGGGAATGCACCCGATGTCTGATCCGGTTTGATTGCCGCCGCTCCAGACGGTTAAAGCGAGAAAAGGATCTTTTGAGTGAGGGAACCCCGAGAAAGGCAGGCAGCTCCAGTTCTCTCTACCCTTCTGGCATTGGGAATACACCAGCCCTGCGGAGTGCTAAGCAGGGCTCTCCGAGTCACGGAGCAGCACCTGAGGATGGAGTTCGGTGGGAGAAAGGTTCTTTGGCACCTGCCTCAAAGATTGCCTGTCCCTGGGTCTTAAGGCTCTGGAAATTCTCCTCCGTCAGCCCCACGGATAGGAGCTGGAGCTGGCTTCCGTTTCTTTCCGCTGGGCGGAAAGAAGAACTTCCTGCTTGGACTGTGGGCCCAATTGGAGTCGTTTCAGACATCCAGGGGCGCTTGGTACCGGTCGTCCGCTGCCGGTAACTTGGCAAACTGATCCCCTCAGGTCTCCCTACTGGAGCACGTGCAACATCCGGTGAATAATGCACATATTCCCGATTCAGATCTACCGCCAACCAGTGTTAACTGTCACACCTTTGCAAATGCAGTCTTTCCTGACGAAGTCTTTCCGTGTTCCTGGTGAGCTGGAGGTGGTTGACCTGCCACATCACCTGTGTTGTTGTTTAGTCGTTAAGTCGTGTCGGACTCTTCGTGACCCCATGGACCAGAGCACGCCAGGCCCTCCTGTCTTCCACTGCCTCCCGGACTTTGGTCAAATTCATGTTGGTCGCTTCAATGACACTGTCCAACCATCTCGTCCTCTGTCGTCCCCTTCTCCTCTTGCCTTCACACTTTCCCAACATCAGGGTCTTTTCCAGGGAGTCTTCTCTTCTCATGAGATGGCCAAAGTATTGGAGCTTCAGCTTCAGGATCTGTCCTTCCAGTGAGCACTCAGGGTTGATTTCCTTCAGAATGGATAGGTTTGTTCTACTTGCAGACCAGGGGACTCTCAGGAGTCTCCTCCAGCACCACAGTTCCAAAGCATCAATTCTTCGGCGGTCAGCCTTCTTTATGGTCCAGCTGCCCTTCACGGATTGCTGCCTTGTCGTGGCGAAGGGGCTTGAGTAATTCAGAGAAGCTATGGGCTATGCCATGCAGGGACACTCAAGACGGACAGGTCATAGTGGAGAGTTCTGACTAAACGCGATCCACCTGGAGCAGGAACTGGCAAGCCAGTATCTTTGCCAAGAAAACTCCATGGACAGAAACAAAAGGCCACATCACCTACAACGGACAAAACGTTCATACTTCTTTCCGCCTCAGATACTATCACGGTGGAGACAATGTGCCCTGAAGTAGTCCATCAACCATAAGGCAATCTGGTGAGGTAAAATGCATAGATGGAGTATATGAGGAAGCTTTCTTACATGAGGCTCTTCCCTCCTCCCCACCACATGTCTGCACATTAACTCAGGAAGGAAAGTAAGTAGAACAACGAGCCAACCGGTATGCCTGTGACAGGAGCCGTGACTCCTTCCTTGGTGAGTGTGTCGCTCTGAGAACCACGTTTCCACGTAGGTATGTGCAGTACTCGCACTGAACACCGTAGGTTTAAATCACCCTAAACAAGGCTGAACAGCCTTCGGAGCCACATATGTCAAGGACATTTGCTCCCGTGCAGTAAGACTGCAGATTTGTATACGTAACACGTAATCCTATACACGTCTACTCGGAAGTCAGTCTCACGAAGGTCCATAAGACTTCCAAGGACTTTACTTCCGAAGCTTGTACCCTCACCTGGAGGCAAAAATCCTATGGATTTTAGCGTGCAGCTAATGTATTGAAGAGGAGGGTTGGGCAGAGGGAGACGCTTGAATCGCCGTTCAGATCGTCTAGCCATACCCTTCTTTTTTCCTCGAAGGTTTTCAAACGACATATCTCTTTGAAAAGCTGTAAGCTTGTTACCAAAAATAAAACAGGACGGATAAACTGCTCTCCACCCGCGCTCATTGCTCCTCCCGTCCATAAACACTTCTTAGGGACTCCTGAGCTTAATAACTGTCCCGGTTAAAAACAAAAAACAGAACAGAACAAAAAACTCCCCTCCACCCCTGAACACACAGGGCCAAAAGGAAAAAAAAAACACCCTTGGCTCTTTAAGACTGAATGAATGGAGGGCACTATTTCAAGTGGCCCAAATTAATTTGATCGCGACATTTTGATGCACTTGAGCAAGATGAAAGCACACGGCTGGCCGTCTCCTCCAAGATCTCTATAATTATAGATAATATATCCTATTTCAAAGCAATTAGCTCAATCAGGCGTAACGGGGCACTTGGCTGCCAGGCAATTAACAAGCCGCCCCTGACGGTTATTTAAGCTTCAAGATGTCTAGGGGACAGAGCCTCTTGGCCCGAAAAGGGGGATGGAGCTGTGCACCCAAGACTCCTCCTTCCCTCCCTCCCCCCGCCCCAACACCCGGAGTCACCTGGCTTGCTTGCATCCCGCATGTGAAGCAGCAACTTAACCATCCATCATATGATTAGGCAAACTACTCCTCCACCAAATCCTCCTACCCAAGCCGCAATCTGAAATACAGGGAAAGCCTGCTCTTGCGCACCAATCATTCGTCTGAAGGAACCTGAACAGGGCAAGTTCCCGGTATACATTGCGGACTTTAACTTGAATAACAAGATGACATTGTCAGGTATTTCCGAATTCCAGCTACCGCTTTTTGCACAAAGCAGGCAGAATACTGCTGCTGACTTGGTTCGCCGGCTGCATCGTTTCTACTCAGCAACCAAAACAAACCTCTCACAAATCTTGCCTTTTGTACCCTTATAACCTATACTGTATTCTAAATATTTTTCTTTGGCTGTTCCATTAACTCGAGGGCAATTTATTTTGGAATGCCCAGGTTCAAGCCAAAGAAAGTTGGCTTTTGCAAAGGGTGTCCAAAATCCCTACTTTGTTAGGCCAATCTGAAAAGCTCAGCAGTTAAACTGTGAAGATCTCCAGGTTTCTCGACTGCTGAAAAAAAAATCTAAAGATCTCAAAACCTGCTTGGGTTTAGATTTGCTGGCTTACAGTTTAAAAAAAGTTATTTGTCAGTACTTTCTAATTCTTAAGTGTTGCAAATATATTGTGCTAGTATTAAGTCGAGTGTTTAAGAAATTGATTCCACTGAGTTCAAGGGGATTTCCTCCAGTGAGAATAATGCAACTAAGACTGAACTATTTACATATTATCCTCCCAACAGGTATAGACAAGAATTGGGTTTGAAGGCAGATACCTGGCATCAGCTGTTTTTATGGCACAGTAGTATCTGTTTGCAGAAGGGAAGAATTCTGGATGTTAGGATCCTTTCAGGGAACACTGGCACCTCGCCCTTCTGTCTGTTCTGTTCTTCCTCCCATGAGATTCCCTCGGGATTTTCTAGTCTGATTTGAAGAATTTTCCATCTGATCTACAGGATGAAATACAACATTCACTGTTTGAGCCTATCCAGCAAACAGGCCGATGTCACTCAATGTGGGATTCGTCCCACCCCGCCGCACTATTTCTGTTTCAAACACTAAACCAAATCTCACTGAAACCAACGGAGTGTTGTGTTGTGGTGGACTTCAAGAAAGGAACAGGAGGCTTTCTGCTGCCTTTGTACCCATCCGCTTTGGGCTTCCCATCCTGGACCATTAATGTGCTGCTTACGGAAGCCAGAAGGATTTAATTTCGAGGCGGCCATCTTTTATTGTACCGGAGTTGCATTTCCTAAAACTTGCATAGGATTGAGGTGCACACGGCGTTGCCGGGCGTGAATCAAGACAGGAGGCTAAATATTTCTGGTGCATAATTTTAAAACCAGTGGTGCAGCAATGACTGGACCTCAGGCTTAAGTGCAGGGTCGGCAGGCAGTGAGATGGTGGGATGGGGACAATTTCCCTTATTTGTAGGACCATTTTATCATCACGGGGAAGTGTATGGTTACTGGTGATCGTTTCAGTCTTTGTATTTTAAATATGTACTCTACTTTCCTTACTTCCAGGCAAATGTGTCTAACCGTGGAAGCATACTCAGTTTTATTCCTGTAGTCGTGTGGATGGTATAACAAAACAAAAGGAACTGGTACATCCACGGAAGTCCATTATAAATGAGAGACGAAGTCTCAGGATGTAGAAAATAGAATCAAGCTCTTTATTCTGTATTCTTTAAACGGGTCGTTAAACGACTGTTTGTTTGTTTTGTTTGTCATATCAGGCATGAAGAAGCAGACGGCTCAGGCTGCTACCAGTTCTCGCTCCTTCACCTTTGCCACTTTATTTTTTAACTAAGCTCCATTCCACTGACCTTCACGGGGCCCCGTCCCCGCTGATAGCGCCCGTGGGGCAGAAAGGCAAACTCCACGTGTAGGAGAGTGCCTGGAAATAAGCTCCTCTCCCTCGCCCCCTTGCGGTAAGTGTGAATCCAAGTGTCTCAGCCATACACCGAGGTCCCAGGCGCGCCTGCTCAAGAAGTCCAGTCCCGCACGGACTTCAGTGACCATGACTCCCTCCGCCAAACGATCTTATACCGGAGGAAAGTCTCAGTTATTTTGAATGAGGCTTACTTCTTGATAAGTTTGTACCGGACTGCAGCCCTAAATGCATCCGAAAGGAACCCGCGTGTTAGCCCTGTGAATGGAAAGGCGGAACGCAATATTCTCGGTGGTCGGTGCCTCTTTGGTTCTTTAAGCATTCGCAGGTGGATGGATTTCCCTTGGTGTCGACAGGTTACTACTGACGACGATTAAGGACATGGCTGGCCAGAAAGTTCTCCCGCGCAACCTTGCTGAAATAAATAGCCGTGTTCGGGCCGATATGGTGTTAAGCGAGGGGGATTTGCCTGCGGGCTTCAGTTGGGAGAGGGCGGAGTGAAGGCTAGTGGGTCTGGGCAGCTCCTTCTAGTATTTCTAGCACAAAGAGCGGACTATAACGTTACTTCCAAGAATATGAGGCTGCGGATTTCAAAGCATCAAGGCTGCTTTTTGTGTGTATCTTGTACTATCCCTTTCGATGGACTTTAGGTACATGATTTCAGGGAACCTCAGTAACGGTAGGCTACATCCACAGGGGTCAAAACAAAGAGCTGTTGATATCACCCAATGCATCCATTCAAGCTGGCTTCAATCTGTCCAAACGTAAAACATGCAGGTCTTTAAGGAGCCACAAGATTCCTTGTGGGTTTTTGTTTGTTTGTTTGTTTTTTTGCTGCAAACAGATCGACACGATACCCTCCGGAAATTACCACAAATATTTCCACTTCCTCAATTCTCGTTTTATTTCGTCTCCTTCGGATTCTAAATCGCCCTGTCTGTGTCTCCCAACAGAACCAAAAAGGGTACTGCCCAAGTGAATCAGCTTTCCATGTCACGGTCGAATTAGTAAAATCCACCAAGCTTGCTCCATGGTTATTATTCACTGAAATCACATATCTAAGTTAAATTCATTTAATTCACATCACACATTTTCCTAAAAGTGCTGGTATGTTTTATACATAGATGCGACAAGCCGCACGAATATAGGGGCCTCCAATGCATGTCTTCAGCTACCTTCCTAAGTACAGTCGCAGAATGAGATGGCATATATTAAAACGTGCTTGCTTGAAAATGCATTTTGATCCTGCAAATATTATTAAACGCTTTAAAGAGGTTTGGGGAATTATGCGGTTGAATAAAGTACTGGGAGGTGTACAAAGTACTGGACAACTCGGGAATAAGTTGGTTTAGGCGGCCAGATGATAAAATATTGCCTTGAATATAATATGCACCCAAACTCGATTTAAGGGACATGTTGCACTGCAATACAAATACCCTGGACATGTATTGATCCAACTCAAATACTTTAACTACAATTTTTGGTTATTTTGCTCTAAAAGGTTCCCATTGTACTGAATAAGGCTCCCATTAGTGGTGTTAGATCACCACGACAGCGGGGTACTGCATATCTGCCAGAGACCGAGCAAGCCTCTCCAAACACTGGATTTCTTTTGGTGTGCTTCTAAAATTATTTAGGCGTTCCCCTTTTAAAGATCAGAATGTGTCGCGCAGGTACATTATACAGGTAGGCTTGTCATACAGTCGATATTGGCTATAGTTTCTTATTGAGGAAACGGGGAGCAGTGTTTCTTGCTGTGTAACGCGTGAATGTACGTCGGCTGCACAAACCCGCCTAGCGAAGAACTAGCCAATGTGAAAAAGATAGGCATTTAAGAGATGGGCTACCGATGGCGGCCTTTGAAATCAAGCAGTGACGCCGGCAGGGAGCTTGGCCCTTGGGACGAGGGGGGGGGGGGGCCTGGACGAAGCAAAGGTGCCCAGTTCGGTCGCTTCTACCTGCCTAATCGTCGGGCCATCCAGCCCTTCCCTTCTGCACACTCTTGGTTCCGCAAGGGGTCCCAGTATGGATTTGGCCATCAGATCGACGACGGCAAGAGCTTCGCCGTCGAAATGTATCCTTAACTTGGCAAATGGATTCCTCTCCTCGGCACACTGACCTTTCCAGCAACGGAGGTGAGATTGCCCGGCGTCCAGTTCAAAAGCGCCACCGTTGGCGTGGCCAGCCGGCGGCGAACCGCCCGGCTGCGCCGCCGGGACAGTCCCCCGGGACCGCGTCAGCCGGACAGGGGAAACCTAGCGAATCCGAATTCTTTAATGGAGCTGCTGGGAAAGCACAGCCCGCGCACCCCGCCCAGGTTCCCCCTACCGCACCCTCTGCTCGGGATCTGGGGGCCAGGACGGCTTCGGCAAGATCCCGTCCCTCGGGCGTCGGTTCGAGGGAGACGAGCGAGGGCTATTTTCTCCGACAAGAGCGGCTCCCGAGCCCGCCGCGGCTTCCCCGCAGACGTGCTCTGTTCAGTCGCCAGGGTGAACGAGGCGTGTGCGTGGGCCCGCCCGCCGCCGCCGCCGCCGCCGCCGCGTGTGGGTCTTGCCCAGGAATACGTGAAGCTGACAGGTTCTGCGTACTGACAAGCTGGCTCCCATTTTAAATGCACTTTCTTGAGAGTAAACACCATTGAGCATACTGGATTCACTCCGGAGCAAACATGACAGGTGCGGCTGAAGTCCTGTATGCCGGAGATACTTGCCATAGCTGCGAAATCCTTCGCATAAACTGGGTCCCAGAAGAAAAAGTGGGATTGGGACTATAGCGTTATTATACTTAATGGAGGCTCAGCACGCCACGATAACACGTGTAACCAAATGTCGTGGGCTTTCTGGTTCTTTGCTCCTCTCGCGAAGCGCCCCTTCTCCTGGTTTCTGTAGGGCTTGTAGAGGAGAACTGTCCCAAGGCTCGCGCTTCCTACCCCCGACTGGCACCCTAACTCCGGCCTGGTAGGCCATGCCGGGGGGGCGCCCTCCTCCCCTCGTCTCCAAGCACGGGTGGGAGGGGGCTGCTCTTTGTCCGCAGGCACCGCAGGGGTTCACAAGCCCTGGGTTCCCCACTCCCCGGTCACTTTTTCCGGGGGTCCTCCGACAAGCAGCAACCTGGCCCCAGAAACCCTTGGAGGAGCCTGGTGGCGCAGTGGTTAAACTGTTGTCCTGCAGCCCAAACTGTGCTCACAACCCGGGGTTCAATCCCAGGCAGCCGGCTCAAAGTGGACTCAGCCTTCTATCCTTCCGAGGTCGGCAAAATGAGTACCCAGCTCGCTTGAGAGGATGTGTAGCCTGCATAATTAACTTGTAAACCGCCCAGAGAGTGCTATGGGGCGGTATATAAGCAGCACACTTTTGCTTTTTTTGGAGTCCAGGGGGGGGGGGCAGGGGGGAGGCGGGCAGGACTTCCTGCCTACCGAGCAGAGGGCAGACACCCGCAAGGGTGGCAGTGCGGAGGCTCGGGCCCCGGCGGGGCTTTGAGCCATTCAGTCTCGTATCCGCCCCCTTCTCTCTGTTGGAAGAGGGCAGATGCAACGCACCAGGTGTTGGGAAAGCCCTGGAGCGGCAAGCCAGGCTCAGCGGCGGCGGGGACAGGGAGGCAGTCGGGGCGAGAAGCCGCCGAACGTCAGAAGGCCACGGAGCTGGAAGCGCCTGCAACGCCGCTCGCCGCTTTCGTTTCTTTTCTCCAAGTCTGTTCCCAATATATACTTCGGGGAGGCGGCGGCGGGAGGCCCGCAGACAAGGCTTCGGCAAGACCGGCTTTACAGAAGGGTATCTGTTTCAGGAGATAATAATCAGAACCTGGGAAACTGCATACCGGGGGAGGGGGGAGTTGCCACCCACATCTGTCCAGGGAAATCCTCCCTTTGCTCAACAAAATCAGGGCAGAGCGGGAGAGCTCCGGAGCTCTCTTCCACGTGCCTTAGACGGAAATTCCGATTCTGCTCCTGCAAGAAGCTCCTGCCGGTCATGTGAGAGACAGCAGCTGTTGTTGATTTTTTTTTCTTGGCCATTCACTCAGTTCCAACGTATGGAAATCTTAATAGGACTTTTGAGGTAAATGAAATGGTATCAAGGCTATACCCTACGTGTTTTCATGGGCAAGGTGGGATTTGAACCCAGTCCTCATCTGACACTGTCTGCTAAATCACCCTGGTTCTGATTAGTTATTGTGTGGATGACTGCAGGCACACCTCTTATGTGGACTCGAATCAAGTACAGGAGCTCGCAATAGCTCAGTAGGTTAGATCAGATGTTCCAGTCTCCGCCATGCCTCCTGGAGGAGGGGCCAGCTGAGATTAGACAGAGGATGTGTGGTATATGGGGTTACATGCTCTGCCACATGCACAGTCTTGGGTGAGCTGCATAATAGGAGGGTGCCACCAGGAGAAGGGACTGGTAAAGTGCTTCTGAGTACTCTGTACTAGAAAACGCTGGAATGGGTCACCTTAAGGTGCAATAAACTTGAGGGTACACTGTTGCCATTTTTTGTTTACCACCCCTTTAGTGCACATCAGTATTCTGGGTGGTTAAAAATATAAAATCCAACAGGATAAAATAAACAAATAAAGTAAAACAATCTTACTTTAGGTGGGAGTGACCACGCTCTCTTGGAATTTGTTATACAGTGGGAAGGGGAAGCCAAGTGCAACCAGACAAGCATTCTAGACTTTAAGAAGGCCAATTTCAGTAAACTTAGGGAATTACTGGCTGTAATTCCATGGACAAAGATACTGAAAGAGAAGGGAGTTCAGGGTGGATGGGAATTTCTTAAAAGGGAGATACTAAAGGCATAATCTAAAACTGTTCCAATAAGAAGGAAAAATGGGAGATGTCTAAAGAAACCAGAATGGTTGACTAAAGAACTTTCAACTGAACTAAGTGTTAAAAAAACATGTACAAGAAATGGAAAAATGTCAGAATGTTTATTGATAAACCACTCGGATGAGGAGAAAAGAAGAATGAAAACAATATTTGAAGGTAAAATGGGAAATGTTATTAAATATTTAGAGATTACTATTACTTGGAACTTACAGGATATAATTAAAATAAATTTGGATAGATTGAAAAAAAGAGATAACTGGAAGGATAAAAGATTATAAGAAATTAAAGATTTCCTGGTTTGGTAGATTGGCATTATACAAAATGAAAATTATTTCTAAATTAAATTTTATATTTTGGATGCTTCCTATAAAGATTACAGAAAAACAACTGAAAGAATGGCAGATAATGATAAATTGCTATTATAATGGAAATAAACGAGTGAGGATTAATAAGAAATTATGGTATGTAACACACAAAAAAGGGAGGTCTTGGATTACCCAATTTAAAATTATGTTGTTGTTTAGTCGTTAAGTCGTGTCGGACTCTTCGTGACCCCATGGACCAGAGCACGCCAGGCCCTCCTGTCTTCCACTGCCTCCCGGAGTTGGGTCAAATTCATGTTGGTAGCTTTGATGACACTGTCCAACCATCTCGTCCTCTGTCGTCCCCTTCTCCTCTTGCCTTCACATTTTCCCAACATCAGGGTCTTTTCCAGGGAGTCTTCTCTTCTCATGAGATGGCCAAAGTATTGGAGCCTCAGCTTCAGGATCTGTCCTTCCAATGAGCACTCAGGGTTGATTTCTTTCAGAATGGATAGGTTTGTTCTCTTTGCAGTCCAGGGGACTCTCAAGAGTCTCCTCCAGCACCACAATTCAAAAGCATCAATTCTTCGGTGGTCAGACTTCTTTATGGTCCAGCTCTCACTTCCATACATTGCTACTGGAAAAACCATAGCTTTGACTATGCGGACCTTTGTCGGCAAGGTGATGTCTCTGCTTTTTAAGATGCTGTCTAGGTTTGTCATCGCTTTCCTCCCAAGAAGCAGGCGTCTTTTAATTTTGTGGCTGCTGTCCCCATCTGCAGTGATCATGGAGCCCAAGAAGGTAAAATCTGTCACTGCCTCCATATCTTCCCCTTCTATTTGCCAGGAGGTGATGGGACCAGTGGCCATGATCTTCGTTTTTTTGATGCTGAGCTTCAGACCATTTTTTGCGTTCTCCTCTTTCACCCTCATTACGAGGTTCTTTAATTCCTCCCCACTTTCTGGCATCAGAGTGGTATCATCTGCATATTGGAGGTTGTTGATATTTCTTCTGGCAATCTTAATTCCGGCTTGGGATTCATCCAGTCCTGCCTTTCGCATGATGTATTCTGCATATAAGTTAAATAAGCAGGGAGACAATATACAGCCTTGTTGTACTCCTTTCCCAATTTTGAACCAATCAGTTGTTCCATATCCAGTTCTAACTGTTGCTTCCTGTCCTACATATAGATTTCTCAGGAGGAAGATAAGGTGGTCAGGCACTCCCATTTCTTTAAGAACTTGCCATAGTTTGTTGTGGTCCACACAGTCAAAGGCTTTTGCGTCGTCAATGAAGCAGAAGTAGATGTTTTTCTGGAACTCTCTGGCTTTCTCCATAATCCAGCGCATGTTAGCAATTTGGTCTCTAGTTTCTCTGCCCCTTCGAAATCCAGCTTGTACTCCTGGGAGTTCTCGGTCCACATACTGCTGAAGCCTACCTTGTAGGATTTTGAGCATAACCTTGCTAGCGTGTGAAATGAGTGCAATTGTACGGTAGTTGGAGCATTCTTTGGCACTGCCCTTCTTTGGAATTGGGATGTAGACTGATCTTTTCCAATCCTCTGGCCACTGCTGAGTTTTCCAAACTTGCTGGCATATTGAGTGTAGCAACAGCGTCATCTTTTAAGATTTTAAAGAGTTCAACTGGAATGCCATCACCTCCACTGGTCTTGTTGTTAGCCATGCTTTCTAAGGCCCACTTGACTTCACTCTCCAGGATGTCTGGCTCAAGGTCAGCAACCACACTATCTGGGTTGTCCGGGACATCCAAATCTTTCTGGTATAATTCCTCTGTGTATTCTTGCCACCTCTTCTTGATGTCTTCTGCTTCTGTGAGGTCACTGCCATTTTTGTCCTTTATCATGTCCATCTTCGCAAAAAATGTTCCTTTAATATCTCCAATTTTCTTGAACAGATCTCGGGTTTTTCCCTTTCTATTATTTTCCTCTATTTCTTTGCACTGTTCATTTAAGAAAGCCCTCTTGTCTCTCCTTGCTATTCTTTGGAAGTCTGCATTCCATTTTCTGTAACTTTCCCTATCTCCCTTGCATTTTGTTTCCCTTCTCTTCTCTGCTATTTGTAAGGCCTCTTTGGACAGCCACTTTGCTTTCTTGCATTTCCTTTTTTTTGGGATGGTTTTTCTTGCTGCCTCCTGTACAATGTTATGAGCCTCCATCCATAGTTCTTCAGGCACTCTGTCCACCAAATCTAGTTCCTTAAATCTGTTCTTCACTTCCACTGTGTATTCATAAGGGATTTGGTTTAGATTATACCTGACTAGCCCAGTGGTTTTTCCTACTTTCTTCAGTTAAACTTGAATTTTGCTATAAGAAGCTGATGATCAGAGCCACAATCAGCTCCAGGTCTTGTTTTTGCTGACTGTATAGAGCTTCTTCATCTTTGGCTGCAGAGAATATAATCAATCTGATTTCGGTATTGCCCATCTGGTGATGTCCATGTGTAGAGTCGCCTCTTGTGTTGTTGGAAAAGAGTGTTTGTGATGACCAGCTTGTTCTCTTGACAAAACTCTATTAGCCTTTGCCCTGCTTCGTTTTGAACTCCAAGGCCAAACTTACCTGTTGTTCCTTTTATCTCTTGACTCCCTACTTTAGCATTCCAATCCCCTATAATGAGAAGAACATCTTTCTTTGGTGTCAGTTCTAGAAGGTGTTGTAAGTCTTCATAGAATTGGTCAATTTCAGCCTCTTCAGCGTTGGTGGTTGGTGCATAAACTTGGATGACTGTGATTTTGAAAGGTCTGCCTTGGATTCGTATTGAAATCATTCTATCATTTTTGAGATTGTATCCCAGTACAGCTTTTCCCACTCTTTTGTTGACTATGAGGGCTACTCCATTTCTTCTACGGAATTCTTGCCCACAATAGTAGATATGGTAGTCATCTGAATTGAATTCGCCCATTCCCGTCCATTTTAGTTCACTGATGCCCAGGGTGTCAATCTTTATTCTTGCCATCTCCCGTTTGACCACATTCAACTTATCAAGGTTCATAGATCTTACATTCCAGGTTCCTATGCAATATTCTTCTTTGCAGCATCGGACTTTCCTTTCACTTTCAGGCGCGTCCGCAGCTGAGCGTCCTTTCGACTTTGGCTCAACCACTTCATTAGCTCTGGAGCTACTTGTCCTTGTCTTCCGCTCTTCCTCAGTAGCATGTTGGACACCTTCCGACCTGAGGGGCTAATCTTCCAGCGTCCTATCTTTTAGCCTTTTGTTTGTGTTCATGGGGTTTTCTTGGCAAAGATACTGGAGTGGCTTGCCAGTTCCTGCTCCAGATGGATCGCGTTTAGTCAGAACTCTCCACTATGACCTTTCTGTCTTGGGTGTCCCTGCACGGCATAGCCCATAGCTTCTCTGAATTACTCAAGCCCCTTTGCCACGACAAGGCAGCAATCCATGAAGGGGGTTTAAATATAATTTAAAATTATATTATACAGCAAATCAGCTCAGACATATTCTAGATATTATTAAAGGTAATACAAACTTAATTTGGACAGAAATAGAAACGCAGGATAAGGAAGAAAGGATTGAAAGTATATTGTTTAAAGAAAAAATTGGAGAAGAGATTAAAAAGATTACTAACCCTTTCCTTAAAAATATGTTAGAAAATTGGAAAAAGTTTAGAGGTATATTGAGCTCACCGATCTCTCCTTTATCCCAGGTAGTGGATTTAAAGGATTTTCCAGAAAATCTTAAAAAAACTCTTAAGAATATATTAAAAGATAAAGGGATAAATAGGATCAAAGACTGGATGGAGAAGATGAGAGATAAAGGAAATATAAAAGAGACTTTGGGAGGAGAGGGGATTTCTTGGTTTAATATGATTCAAATAGAAAGGTGGACAAGGGAATGGAATAGTAAGGAAGGGAAAAGTAGAAAAATGTCAAAATTCGAAGAGATTATTGACAAAAGATTGAAATTAGAGGAAAAGACAGAAAGAAAGGGAACTGTAAGTCAAATATATAAATTATTAATTCAGACCGAACGGGATACACAAGGATTAAAAATACAGTGGCAACATGATTTGGATAAAGAAGTAATAGGAGAAGAATGGGATAAAATGTGGGACCAAAGAATTATGAAGAACATGTCTGTAAGGATAAAAGAAAATTGTTATAAGGTAATATGGTGGTGGTATTTAACGCTGGTAAAACTGAATATAATAAATAAAAATGTATCATCACCATGCTGGAGGTGTAAAAAAGAGAAGGGGATATATATACATATGTGGTGGCTATGTGAAGTAAGAAAGCAAGAATGGAAGCTAATTTTTAAAGAAATAAGGGAAATAACTGGATTAAATATTCAAATGTCCCCATCAATGGCTTTATTGAATATGATCAAGAAAGATCAATTGTTGAAAGAAAATAAGGACTTAATAGTAGTAATGGTTACGGCAGCAAGGTTAATTTTTGCAAGAACCTGGAAAAATGATAATCAACTCAATTTAGAGGAATGGTATAGAGAACTATGGGATATGGCAATTAATGATAAACTGACATGTGATATGAAAATAAGAAGAGGCCTATCAAAAAAATAATGATTTTAAGAAAATATGGAGTGTATTCTTGGAATATGTATTTCAGAGAGGGAAGGGGTATACACCAAGGGAAGAAACAATGAAGTTTTGGAGAGAAAATGGACTGAGTGAATTTTTAAAATATTATTAATGCTAGCCCTGAAGGTGATGGTGGCACTGGTGTATTATGTAATTGTATTTTATTGTGGTGTTAGGTTTATGTTGTTTAGGTCGGATGTTTGTTTAATAAATTTATATACATAAAAAAAAAGAAATGGAAAAATGGGGAAAACACCAAAGAGGAATACAAGCAAATAGCCAGTATATGTAGGGGGAAGGTAAGAAAAGCAAAAGTGCAGAATGAACTCATGCTTGCCAGACAGATTGAAAACAATAAAAAGGGCTTTTTTAGTTATGCCCGCAGCAAAAGGAAAAACAAGGAAATGATAGGATCGCTGCGTGGAGAAGATGGCCAACTACTAACAGAGGACAGGGAAAAGGCTGAACTTCTCAACACCTTCTTTGCCTCAGTTTTCTCCAAAAAGGAAAATAGTGCTCAACCTGAAGGGCGAAGAGCAGGTGATGTAGCGGGGGAAATGCAGCACAGAGTAAGTAGAGAAGTAGTACAGGAATACCTGGCTACTCTAAATGAATCCAAGTCTCCAGGGCCAGACGAATTACATCCAAGGATATTAAAAGAACTGGCAGAAGTAATTTCAGAACCATTGGCAGTAATCTTTGAGAATTCTTGGAGAACAGGAGAAGTCCCCACAGACTGGAGGAGGGCAAATGTTGTCCCTATCTTCAAAAAGGGAAAAAAAGAAGACCCAAATAATTATCGCCCAGTCAGCCTGACATCAATTCCCAGAAAAATTCTAGAGCAGATCATTAAACAGACAGTTATTACTTAGTAAGCAATGCTGTCATCACTAAAAGTCAACACGGGTTTGTCAAAAACAAGTCATGCCAGACTAATCTGATCTCTTTTTTTGACAGAGTTACAGGCTTGATAGATGAAGGGAACAATGTGGATGTTGCATATCTTTATTTCAGTAAGGCCTTTGACAAAGTTCCCCATGATATTCTTGTACGGAAGCTAGTAAAATGTGGGCTAGACAGTGCTACTGATCGGTGGATTTGTAATTGGTTGACTGACCGAACCCAAAGGTTGCTCACCAATGGCTTCTCTTCATCCTGGAGAGACGTAACTAGTGGGGTGCCTCCGGGTTCTGTTCTGGGCCCTGTGCTATTCAACATCTTTATCAAAGACTTGGATGAAGGAATAGAGAGTATGCTGATTAAATTTGCAGATGATACCAAATTGGGAGGGGTTGCTAATTCCCCAGAAGACAGGATTAAAATTCAAAATGACCTTGACAGATTAGAGTCCTGGGCCAAAACTAACAAAATGAATTTCAACAGGGAGAAATGTAAGGTCCTCCACCTAGGCAGAAAAAATGAACTGCACAGATATAGGATGGAAGACCCCTGGCTAGACAACAGTACCTGTGAAAGGGATCTAGGAGTCTTGGTAGGCCACAAACTGAACACGAGTCAGCAGTGTGATGCGGCTGCCAAGAAAGCCAATGCAATTCTTGGTTGCATCAATAGGAGTATAGTGTCTAGATCAAGGGAAGTGATAGTACCACTCTATTCTGCTTAGGTCAGACCTCACCTGGAGTATTGTGTCCAGTTCTGGGCACCTCAATTCAAGAAGGATGTTGACAACCTGGAATGTGTCCAGAGGAGGGCGACCAGTGCATTTTTGGTTTTCTGTGTGGGATTGTATCAGATTTGACTTTTCTTCTTCTTTTGTGTGTTGTTCCAACGCAAACCAAAGGAATGTACATGTGAGTACCAAAACATTTGCATCTGCAACAATTTTCTGAGAGAAGGGTTGCATTTTCTGACAGAATTGTAAGGGTGCCAATATTTTGGCCATGACTGTATCATTACTGTTGTGCCTTACTTTGTGTCAAATTCAGTGAAACTGGAAGACTTGTAGACCCAGAGTAACTGGAAGAATTCATCTACTTGAAAAAAAATCATTAACATTATAGGATAATCTCATCTGAATCCCTTTGTCTCTTAGCTGGGATTATTAGACTTGGGGAATTTAGGGCACAGTGGAGTGTGAGTTTGTGCCAAAGAGCTTCCTGGTGCCCTAGAGCTTTTGTGCAGATTCCAGAAGCAAAACGGTTGCTGTGAGGCTTCAGCCTGGCCATGTGCACGTCTTCCTTTGAAATAAGATCACAGTTGCACCAGAAGGCGTTAAGACCTCAATTACTGATGCCTGCATTAAATTTCAGGGGTAAAAACAAAACAGCTTTATTAGTGAGAAGATACATTTTTCTCCAAAATGGAGACTGCTTAGGGATTATATCTATTAGGACTCCCTTTTCAAAGTTAAACAGAAGCTGGTGGTTTTCGAAAAGTTGCAAGAAACAAGTACACCAAGTTCTTAAATGCAGTTTGTGATCAGTCTCATTCAGTCTAATTGCTAAGTACATTTTCACATGTACTTTGAGGTGTGTACCTAGGAAGATTTAAGAGTAAGCTAATAGTATAATAATTGTGTGCCATCAAGTTGATTTCAACTTATGGCAACCCTTCTCACAGTATTCAGAAGTGGTTTACCAGTGTTGTCTTCTGTAGGTTCTCTGGGACTATGTAACTTACTCAAGGTGACACAGGCTGTCTTTTCTCCTACAACAGTGGCTCCCAACCTTGGGTAACCCAGGTGTCCTTGGACTGCAATTCCCAGAAACCTTCACCACCAGCTGTGCTGGCAGGGGTTTCTGGGAGTTGTCATCCAAGAACACCTGGGTTACCCAAGATTGGGAGCCACTGTCCTAGAAGGCACAACAGAGGATTTGCAGTCCCATATTCTAGATCAGGGGTCTCCAAACTTTTCACACGGAGGGCCACATAATATATTTGCGATATTTTTGAGGGCTGAAGGAACTGCTGCCCACCCGCACTCCTGTCCCCCCGCCCACACTCCCACCCACCCGCATGCATGAATGTACTCACACCTGCCTTCCGCACATGCCTGCCTGCCCACATGGATAGGCTGGATAAAAAGGTCAGGCAGGCCGAATGTGGCCCATGGGCTGTACTTTGGAGACCCCTGTTCTAGATCATTCAGCTAGCTAGCTAGCTAAGAATAAGATAGGTCTGCAAATATCATCCACTTCAGTTCAGTCCAAATGTTTTGTCATTCAAATAGCAACAGATTCATTTCAAGCTGATGTGTAATGTGTCTGGTTTGGTTTGTACCCCAATATTTCAAAGTATTTATGGATTAGAACTGCTGGATAGCTCAGTGGTTTAGATATCTGGATGGGAGTTCAAGTCCCCACTGTGCCTCCTTGACAAGGGCTGGCCTTGATCCACAGGGTCTTTTCCAGCTCTGCAGTTCTAATATTATAACTGCTGGATAGCTTAGTGATGTAGGTGTCTGGTTGCAGACCCAAAGGTTGAGAGTTTGATTCCTCACTGTGCTTCCTTGACTGGCACTGGACTCAATGATCCATAGGATCCCTTCCAGCTCTGCAGCTCTAAAGTGATTTGTTTGAATACTGAAAAAAAAAAATATGAAAATGGGAAAATACAGAGCTCTGACTTGAAAGGGAATGAAACTCTGTGCCATTAACTACTGTCCAACATCTAGTGTGACAGTAAAGCTCTTACCAGTTTCCTCTCTCCCTTTCTTCCTTCCCCTTCACCCAGCCCCTGCCTTTCGATGAATCCACTTTGCAATAGCTGGGGGACTGTTGTCTTGTTGTCAGTCATCTTTGAGATGAAAGCTGCTGCTCTGGATTTCTAATCACTGAAGCACCTTGGTGCTTTGGAAAGCCCTGATTTGATTCAAGCATCACTTAGGATTTCTTCACTTTGGTTTGGATTGGTTCAGAAATGTACAAATTACTCCACTTTGCTTTGTTTTCTGAATTAAATATGAACCTGAAGCATATCATCAAAGTTAACTCCACATTGAAAGAGGTACATGGAATAAGCATATGTATTGTGGTAAGAGTCTGGCTACTGGACTTTTAAAAAAATATTTTTTTATATTAATCTTAAAGAAAATAACAGTAACAGAACTAACATAAAAGCACATGATCTTACACAATAGAAGTTAACCTTCCCCACCTGTGCCACCGTCACCTTCGGGAGTTGCTAACCAAAGGTATCATTTAAAAACTTTTCACCCAGTTCCACTTCAAAAATACATTGATTCTTCTGGTGGCTTATAACCTTTCCCTTTCAAAAAAACATACTCCAAATATAAATTCCATACATCTTTAAAATCATTAAACTTTGTCATTCCTCTTCTTACTTTTATTTCACTTTAATTTATCATTGATTGCTAAAGTCCACATTTATTTGTACCAGTCTTCAAGAGTAATTTGTTTGTCACTTTTCCAATTCTTTGCAAATATTAATCTTGCTACTGTGACCCTTATAACAATTAACTCTTTCTGTTCTTTTTTAAGATGGTCATTCTGAATTATATTTAGGAGGGTGATAATTGGTGAAATTTGAATATCATATCCAGTAATTTCTCTAATTTCTTTGAAAACCAGTGCCTATTCTTTCTTTCTTATTTCACAAGTCCACCACATATGCATATAGGTCCCTTTTTCCTTTTTACATCTCCAGCATTGAGATGGTACATTTTTATTTACCATATTCAATCTTACTGGGGTAAAGTACCATCTCCATGCTACTTTATAACAATTTTCTTTTACCCTTATAGACATATTCTTCATTATTCTTTGTGACCATATCTTGTTCCAATCCTCTCCTTTAATCTCTTCCTCAAAATCCTCCTGCCACTGGTTTTTCGTCATCACTTGTTCAAATCCAGCATGTATTAGAATCTTATAAATTACACTAACTGTGCCTTTTCTTTTGTTTCCTTGCTCTTGAACTTGTCTTTGCTTGATGATCTCCTCAAATTTTGTCAGTTTTCTAATTTCTCCTACTTTTCTAGTCCACTTTCTTGTCCAATTTTCCATTTGAAGTATTGAAAGATATTCCCTCTTCTTCCCCCAAAATTTCCTTTATAATATTTTTATCTTTCATCTTTTTCATCCAACTCCTTATTGTGCTTAACCCTTTCTCTATTAATACTTCTTTAAGTTTATTTTTAAGAGTTTTGGGGAAATTCTGAGGCTCCACTATTTGTTGTAAAGGTGAAGTACGTGGACTGAATATATATCTGTACTCTTTCCAACACTCTAACATTTAATATTAGGTAGTCTTTCAACATATACCTATCTCGGATTGCCTGTGTCCATGTAACGAGGGCCAAGTGGAAACTGTAGGTCATGTCTTACTGTACTGTCTTTTCTATAGAGATCTATGCACCAACCTCCTGAGCCCAATCATTCTCAGATATCCAGGGAGACCTGATGAATTTTATATCAAACTACTTCTTTCCAATCAAGACTCCCTTATTACACGCTCTGCAGCAAAATTTTGTGCAGCAGCAATGGCACAGCGCTCCCTTATAGTCTCCTGAGTTCACAGGTTGACTGGTTTTAGCATGAGGGTGGTTTATTGTCGAGCGTAGAGAAATGTTGTTCCAACCGAAGGGAGGAAATATTTACAGATCTTTACAAATATGTAGGAAGGACTCCCTATAACCCAAAGACCCTGTCCAAACCAGTTTGCCCTAGACGATCCAATGGTTCAAAGGATAGCTATAAAAATGCTGTATTTGATTCTCCCCGTATTTTACAACCAGTACACAATTAATTATTTGTTGTACACTTTTTAAATTACATTTTGTATATTTTAACCATATAATATGTTTTATGAATTGGCTCTACACTTTTTAAATTGCATTTTGTATATTTTAACCACATAATATGTTTTATGAACTGATTGTACACTTTTAAACTGCATTTTGTATATTTTAGCCACATAATATGTTTTATGAATTGGTTGTATATTTTTAAACTGCATTTTGTATATTTTAGCCATAAATATGTTTTATGAGCTGGTCACCCGTCCGTAATAAATAAATTCAATTCAATATTAGGTAGTCCAAACCCTCCTTCTTTTTGTGGAATATACCATAGTTTCTTATTGATCCTTGTTCGTTTGTTTCCATTACAGTAGTTATTTATCAGTTTCTTCCAATCTTTTAAATATGTTTCTCCAATCTTTGTTGGGAGCATCCAAAATACAAAATTAAATTTAGGAATAATCTCCATTTAAATAATGTTATTCTACCAAACCATGACAATTTTAATTTTTGATACTGATTTATCTGTTCATTAATTTCTTTCTTCAATTTATCCATATTTAATTTAGTTGTTTCTTGTAAATTCCATGTGATATAAATTCCTAAATATTTAATTATACTTTCAATTCTTCCTTTCAATTCTTTTTTCAATCCCTTCTCATCTGCCACTGAATGATTTAATAAAATACATTCAGATTTCTCCCAGTTCACTTTCAAAACAGGTATTTCTTATTTGTCTAAGTTGAGTGCCAAATCCTATCTGTTTAATCAATATTTTTAATGCATCCCATTCAACCGAATCAAAAGCTTTGAAAATATCTAGGGATATCACACCTGTCTTACATTTTGATTCTTTTGCCAGGTGCATTAGGTTAAGCACCTTCCTCATTGTATCTGGCATCTGTCTACCTTGTATAAATACATTTTTATCTTTTTCAATATAATTCTCTATGAAATTATTTAATCTTGCTGCCAGAATTGCCGTAAATATTTTAGCATCTTGATTTATCAATGAAATTGGCTTATAAGACTCAAGATTTATAGGGTTTTTACCTGGTTTTAAAATTAAAATTATTAATGATTCTTTCCAGGACTGGGGAATTTCTTCTCCATTTAATATACCATTTTATAAATCTTTTAATTTTGGGATAAGAATCTTTTTGATAGTTTTATAATATTCTGGGCCTAGTCCATCTGTGCCAGGTGTTACTTCTAACCTATTTATAATAATTTCTATCTCTTCCTCTGTAATTGTTCTCTCCATTGTTTCCCTATCCTCTTCAATTAATACTTTTAAAAAATTATTTTCCAAATATTCTTCAATCTTTTCTAAAGAGGGATTCTTGCTTGAATATAAATCTTCATAATTTTTTTAAAAGCTTCTAGTTTTTCTTTCATTTTATTACATCTCTCCCCATTCTGATTTTTTATAACTCCTATATTACTATATTACTCCTATATTACTCTTACTTTTTTGGGGGGGGAGGGGGATGCTTTAGCCAGAAGCTTTGAATTCTTATTACCAAATTCAAAATAATCCCTATTTAAATATATTAGATTCCTCTGGACCTTTTCCATATATATCCCTTCTAGTTCCTTCCTTTTAGCTTGTAATTCCACCATAATCTCTTTTTCTCTAGTTCTTATAACTTCTTTTTCTGACTTCTTAATATTATCCTCTAGTTCTTGAATTCTTTTCTTTTGCTGTATCTCAATAATATGTATCTCAATAATATGTGCCACTTTTATGGCATATCCTCTGGCTACAGAGTTCATGGCGTCCCAGATTATCTTAGCCTTTCCGCCTCCTTTCATATTTATTTCCCAAGTCTCTTCTAAATTCTTTTGGAGCCCTTCTATAATATTTTGATGTTGATAAATGTTTGTGCCTATCTTCCATCTATTTGCTTCTTTGTAATCACATTTTACTAATAATTCCATGACATGATCACATTTTACTAATAGTTCCCTGACATGATCAGAAATTTGAATAACTGGACTTAAAGATCCTTCCTCTTGGTTGTATTCTCCTCAGCCAGATCACCAAGAGGAAGACTTCTCTTCCATGAAAGGCTCACACTCATAGAGTGGAGTAGGTGGAGAAGACAGCATAGAATTACTGGATTTTAATACAGGAGGCAGAATGCTGTAGATCTGAAGATTGGTCATGGCCCACAAATGTGCAGTTGGGTCTCAGGATCAGAATTAAATTAACTAGGATTTGGAGCAACTTGGATCCTGCCATGTACATGTTGTACAGTTTTAACCTTTTAAAAAAATCTGTATCATTTCTTTTCTATATATAAATAAATACATCCCAATAAATAATTGGTGAAAAGCCATGTTGTGATTGAAGGGAACCCTTCCTCACAGACCTCTACCACAACTTAGCCTTTGTCCTGCTTACTCTGATTGAACTTGCTGAACTCTAAGAATTGGCAGCAGTAATGTTAATTTAAAATGGTAGCCTGTTTGACTGCCTGTTTTGAGCCCACCCCTAGCAACTCATTCCCATTCCTGTTATAGATAGGCCCATAGTAACACATGGTGGCTGAAACTCTCTTGCCACAACTTAACAGTAAACATGATTTTTTTGGGGAAATTAAGTATTTCTGACTGAAACTCCTGAGGCTCCTGGTTTACCCCTTTCATCACTGGAGAGCTGTGGCAGCTATGGGATGGGAGGGAGGATTTCTTTAGATACCCAAATTCTCTGCCACTGTGATGACTTTACTGCCAGTGACAATTTTTAGTAATTAAAGACTCCCTCCTCCTGTCCCATGCTCCCTACATCCTCCTTACAATGAGAGGGACAACATGAGACATTTGAGAGTTTCATGACAGACGTCAGAAATGTTTCACTCCCCCGAAAACCACAAAAAACAAAACACCCCCCCAAAAAAAACCCCTCCAACCCATCAACTACACTTCTGATGACATCTTCAGTAAGTTACGCTAACAGGATTTCAGCACAAAGACCATTCCTATTTCTGCTTCTAGCAGTGCACACAACTGTTCTATGGACTAGATCAGTGGTTCCCAACCTTGGGTCCCCAGATGTTCTTGGACTAAAACTCCCAGAAGCCAGCCATGCTGGCCAGGATTTCTGGGAGTTGTAGTCCAAGAACATCTGGGGGTCCAAGGTTGGGAACCACTGGACTAGAGCAATGCCATGCTGTAGCTGCAGTAGGGAGAATTGCTGGCACTAGCAACAGTTTCTGCAGAGCTGGAGTTAGTATCACATTGCTCTCCTGTCTTCCAATTCAGTGAGTGCTTGGTGGGCCTCTGACCTGTTCTGAGGGATGCGGGACCTTGTTTTCATGTTTAAAAGAGAAAGGAAAAATGCTCCTTGTAAATTTAAAGTAAACACTGGTGTCACTTTTCCTTTCATCCCAAAAAATAATGATATTGTGTTATGTGTTATCCTTTCAAGCTTGTGTTATGCTTGTGTTCGGGTCCACTGTAGCAGGAACAGCAGTCCCCCTAATGCTCCCTTGTGCCTGAAAAAAGTAACTCATTGTGAGTAACAACATTATTTGTGATGAGTTACTTTCAACTCTATTATTTCCACAGAATGTGTTTAGAGGAGCACCTTTCTGATTAATACTCCTATAACAATGTTGTTTGATCTGCTAAAGTTATGTAATCTGTTTGCATTAAGTTGCAGTTAGAAAAATTCAAATAATTTATCTGGTTGAGAATCATATATGGTCTTTTGGCGTATAACCAGAAATTTTGGACTAATATGGTTACAGGTTGTGTGGATTTCACCTATTTGGAGACAGTATGTTTACAGTTATGTAGGTTATGTAAATCAGATCTGTGTACAAGCAGGTTTGAGTGCCTATATTGTGGATGGTGATGGGTGGAGTGCTGTGGTGACTGGCAGGTGAATAGCTGAATGATGATTGGATAACATGATTGGAATGTTGTAGGAGTGTGGTTTGAATGTCTGCTGAGAGTGGAGTTGAGATTTGACTGTTTAGGAAGAGAAAGTGTGATAAAATGTATAGATTGATGAACTAGGACTCTGGAGACCAAGGTTCAAATCCCCACTCAGCCACGCAAACTCACTGAGGGAGTGGAAGTGGTAAAACCACTCCTTAAAGATCTCACTTACATTGAAAGCGCTGTTAGGGTCAATTTTGGCTTGGCAGTACGAAGCAGCAACAACAGAGAGAGGCAGCAGAAAAGGGACAAGAATAGTTGAGATATGACTGTCTCCAGGGAGACATTAAGTTAGAGCAGAGAGTTGAAAGAAATTTGTAGACTGTGGTGGAGTTTATGGAGAAATATATTTAGATTTCACTGTTGCTTTAACTTTTATCATTTATATCCAAGTACCTACCTTTCCCTTCGTACCTATTACACCTCTGGTCCCTAAATAAAAATCCTATTTGATTGTTTGAACCTCTTTTCTTGATTTATTTTATATAGAACTAAGAGTAGGACTACTAATGCAGAAACATGCACTCACACATTACATAAAGCTATAGTTTACCACTAGGATTTTAGGTATTAAGAAAGTTCTGAAAATGTGCCTAAGTGGTGCCTGCGACAGCCTGAGTAGTGTGACTCAGCTAGTGTGAAAATCAGTGGAAAGATGAGCACCTCCTTGGGGCGGAACATCACACAGGTTGCAATTATGGTACTGATCAGTGACTGGCATGACCTGATTTGTGACCAGAATTATAAAAATGCATGCCTGTGGATCCTCCCCATCTTCTAACTCTTCACAGTTCTGGTAGTTCTGTCTAGTGATTCTTACAGTGGCCTGTCTCCAGATTAGGCTGACTCCCTGAAAGGCAAAACCTAATGCCAAGTGCTGTTTAATTTACATGCTTTTGGTCTGCTGATGGGAGTGAACATTGAAAGTGCTTCTTTCTGACTCCGACATAGCCTAATTATGTGAAAATAGATCCTGGCTTATCATTTTCAGCATCACATCCGGGAGGAATTGGAAGCCTTCCCTGTTGCTTTGATTTTCCTTTTCAGCCACACTTGCTTTTAAACCATCTGGAAACCTTTTACCTTTTCTTTCCCTCTCAGGCGAGGGGAAATAGGAAGCCCTTTTTCCTTGGAGGTTCCAGAAGCAGGGTTGATAGAGCTCCCAGGCCACATTATTAGAACAAGGAAAACTTCACAAATCTGTGGTGTTATCCAATATGTTGCTATATTGTCATACAGTTTGTACAAATATGAGCACCCGTTCAAGTCCCAATTGATTCCCCTACCTTCAGCTGTGAATTAATGAGACACAAAGCTGTTTGAATATGTGTTGAGTAGATGGAAGCTCAGATGAACAGGAATACTGGGTACAATTCTACACAATTAAATATCTTTAAGAACCACTGAAGTTTATACACACGCACATAGCTCACCATTGATTATCAATGAAACTTAAGAAGTACTAATAGCTGAATTGTGCAATTGCAAGAATCCTAACAGACTAGGTGGATAATGCTTAGTTGATATTGAGAAGCCAGTGATCTAGTAGCCAGAAGGGTCAAATCCTGCCCTGCCTCAGATGACAGATTGCTGGGAACAACTGCTGCCAAAAAGAAGCTATGTCTGTCTATATGTCATTGCCTCTGTGCCTGTATAAACACTAGGGTTCCCTCATGTTCACAGTACTTGGCAATAATGGAATTTTACTGGGAAGTAGCTTTCAAGTATCTGAAGCCCTCAGTGCTTAGGGATCCTATATGTAGGAAATGTGATAACAAAGTGAATTCAGGGTAATGAAGGAGTAGGAGCTGCATCTCACTTCAGACTTGTACCATTTTTATAGATATGTTTATGAACATGTTCAAAATGATTGAGCAGAGTGGATATCTACCAAAACCATGCAGCTTTGGAGTCCCATCAACTCCTGTAAACTATGTTGATGTGTCAGAAATGCTATCTTAAGATAGCACAGTGATATTGAAATGAAATGAGGTGGAGAGATTTAGCACATGGAGTTTTATTTCTCAAGTCTTGGCAACTCTTTGCTACCACACTGAAGTTCACTTTATACACAAATAACTCCCAACAATATATCATCACTGTAGGGGGGAAAGGAAGCTTAGGCAGGGATATGTACACGATGAGGGGATGAAACTATGCAGATGGAAGCAGCTTCTGTTGCAGAAACTGCAATCCTGTATGATTTAACACTGAATATCAGTGGGAGGGGGGTATGCCTTATTGTTTTTACTTCTTGCCACTGATTTGTTCAGTAGAGTTTTTTGTGCCTCTGTTATCTGGCAGCTCCTCTTTCTGTTTGTTTTTGGTTCCTTTTTTAGCTGTTCATCTCTCTTCTTCCACAACCACCTTTCTAGAAACTCCATCTTGTTCTTTTTTCCTTCTGATTGTAACTATATATGATAACTGTGTGTAAACTTCACTTCCTTCTAATGATGCATTTAAATTAATCACTTTTTTTTTTTTACTACAAAAGGGCTAGCCTGTGTGAGGGACGGTGAGACTGGATTAAATCTCTCCTCGTTTTTCTGCCTTCTGCTCTACTAATAAAAGGAATGACCAAATTCCTCAGTTCTAAGGGACAGTGGGAATGGGATTCTTTCTGGGATACAGTTGATAGGCTAGAAATTAGACATGTGTAGAAGGCCACTGACCTGCTTTGTTCCTGAATATTGTACATGCAAATTGTGACTGTCCCACCCTCTGACCTTTAAGAGACATTCTGGCCCACTCCATCCAATATCTTTCACATCTGTCTGTTTTTGCTCTGTGGAGATGGGTGTCATGCATCCCCAAATAGAACAAATACTCTTATCAGTCTGCTTTTGCACATTTGGCCAAAGACAGTGCACATGCCTAACAGAAATCTGATTCTTACACACAGATGTTAGGGTAGCTAGAATCAGGGAGAGACTTAGTTTCAAGTGAAGTTAAACCCTGTATTTTTGTTATATGTAAGAGTGGTTGCCACCCATGGATTGAGATCTTCAGCAGAAAACCTTCTTGCAGGAATCCCTGTCTTCTGTGGGGCGGTAGGGAAGGCCTCCTTGTTGGTAATGCCCCAGTGTGTGAAGGGTTCACCTAGTGCCTTATTTTTATTTTTTATTTTCCAGACTTTTTGGTGCAAATATTAACCTTGTGGGTTTTGCAGCCTTGCTTTCTTTTTAATCTATTTGCCATTTACATTTTTATTGTAGTTTTTTGTCATATCGATGATATAAATTGCTCTGAGAGTATGACTTTAGAGTTGCATAAAAACATCCATGATAAACAAATACATATGGAGAAAATAAAGTGTCATGTTGCCATGTACAGAGACTGCTCTGGGTGATAAAGCTACTGGTGTCAAATCCTCTTCAAGTAAAGTCTGAAATGTCAACATGCGTAAGATGCAGATTGGCTTGGTTGAACAAAGGCCTGGTCTTTTTTATTTGTGAAACCCTGGAGCACAGTGGCATGGTTATCCATGAACCTCATCAATGCCTTTCTGTCATTCCTCATTTCTACAACCTCTGCATGCATGTGCTGCCTATACCCAGAAAAGGCCTCAGCATCCTTTTCCAGGGTAGCAGGGAGTCCATTGTTCTCTGTGGCTGCATGCTTCATTAAACGTTTTGCAATGCCATGGGAACCCTTTCTCCTTTCCTGTTCTATATCATGGCAAGATGAGTAGGAGACAGTGTTGCCTTGTGGTTAAAGGATCCCTGAATTTTAAATGAGAAACATGCACAGGAATGTAGTATTTGATATATAGAGAGCATTTGACTTTTTGAGGTAATTTGTGATTGCCAGTATACTCAGAGACTTAAATAATTATTTTCACAAGGTAGGACTGATACTGGCTTTGGCATTTTGAGGTTATTTAAAGGACTGCTTGAAGTTCAGTGGCTATACAACTCCCATTAAAGTAGTTGTTGCTTCCATGGCAGACCTGACTAGTTTGGCAACTCTCAGAAGCACTGATTACCTCTATTATGTTAAGGTGTGTTTCCTATTCTGCACATTATAGTTTGATGTTATGAGAGGGGTGAATGAGTAAATCTTGTCCTGACAGTTGAGAAAGCACTTGTGGGCATATGAGAATAGTAATGTGGAGACCAAACTGCCAGCCTGCACTGAGTCTCCTCCTACATCTGCCTAAATTCCACACCAGCATGGGAATATTCATAATAATCATGGTTAAGTTGCCATACAGGTAAAGGGCAGGGCAACCAATGGCTTCTCTGCCACTCCAAGTTTCCCAGTCTCCTGTAAACATATATCTGTCCCGTGTCAGAGAAACGGAATGATGGCATGATGCCTTTTGTAATGATCAGGATGTTTCAGGCTGTGTGTGCAGCAAGAACAGCCATACTTGTTTCTTTCTTTGCCAAGTCTTCATTATGATTAGCAGCTGTGATCTCCACATTAACATGGAATGCAGCCTCTACTTTTGCAAAAAAGAGAAAGGTGAGGAAAGATAGCTGGAAGTAATGCTGTCATCTGCACAGCAAAGAAGAATTTATAGTTTATAGTTATATGTAGTTATGTGTAGAATATATAGACTATATAGTTTATATACATAATTTATATTGTAAATTATAGAATTTATAGAATGCAATTATTATTTATAAAATAAATAATAAATAAATAGTCAACAACCAGTTCCTTCTGGTCATGGAACAGGCAGCATGAAGCAAAAAAAGACCAAGAAAGTCTACATCTGGACATTAGGAAAGAGCACTTTTCCCTTCCTTATTAACCATTCTATAATATTAAAACGTCAACCCTTAGCATTTATTTTGCCCTGCCAATTAGCACCACATCCCGTAGTGTCTCTCTGTAGCACTATTAGTGCTGACAATGAAAAGTAGTTTGCTCATATTAGAAAGGAAAAGGGATCAAAACTCACTGGCCTCTTTCTTCTCAATAATTGTTCCTGTTTTGTACAATGTGGTCATCATTTGAAGGAAAATGTAGAAGGGAGGTAATGAACTTAGCAAAGAGCCACATCTGGCAGATTAACAAATGCTGTGAAATCTCAAGAACCTGTAGTCTTCCTGTAGCTTCTGTAGCTATTTCCTGTGTCTCTATGTACTTCTCCAAATGTATGATAGAAAGGAAGCTCGTAAAATGACAACAAAAGAGGAAAAACGTCCATAAGATCCAAGAAAACAAAGGGAATTCTAAACCAAGATTACAAATGCTGAAAGAGCAGCAGAGAATATCTCCTCTGATTAATGAAAATAAAAAGAAGATGAAAACCATATACTGGAGAGATGCAATATACAAAAGAGATGCAAGGATGATTGATTGATTGATTGATTGATATCCTACCTTTCCCCTTCAGAAGGACCTAAAACATTATTTAAAGTTAAAAACAATGAATATATAATTCGTAAAATGCACCAAACAAATGCCACACTAAAAGATGATAACAGCAGTAACACCAAAAGCAGACTCAAAGCAGTGAGACATAACAATCCATTAAAAAACCCCACTAAGGCAGCCAGTCATGAAGGGAAAACTTGCTTGACGAGCAAAGTCTTTGCCTGTTTGTGGAAGGACAGCAAAGATGGGGCCAGCCTTGCCTCCTGTGTGAGCGAGTTCCAAAATCTGGGATCAGCAACAGAGAAGGCCCCCACCCAAATTCCATGTCCCCACCCAAATCACCAAGAGTAGATGGGATACCAATAGAGATATTCCAAGCTACTGAGACTATATCAAAATCTGAACAAGAATATGCCAACAAATATGGAAAACAAAACAATAGCACACAGATTGGAAATATTCAGTATATATTCTAATTCCTAAGAAAGGACGTGCCAAAAAGTAGAGGAGTGATAGGACCATTGCATTAATTCGCCATGCAGGCAAAGTGATGCTCAAGGTGTTGCAACAAAGACTTTTGCCATGTATGGAACAGGAAATGCCTGAGATTAAAGCTGGATTCAGAAAAAGAAGAGGTGCTAGAGATCATATTACAAATGTATGTTGGCTATTTCAAGCATACGAAAGAATTTCAGAAGAAAGACAGTTTGTGCTTTACAGATTACAACAAATCCTGTGACTATATGGATTATAAATTATTGTAAAAGAAATGGATGTGCTCCAACATTTGAATGTCCTGACATGTAACATATACTCTGAGCAACAAGCTGTTACTGTTAAAACATGATATAGAGAAACAGAATGATTTCCCACAATCAAGATGTACAACAAAGGTGTGTTTTATCTCTCCATCTGTTCAGTCTGTGTGCAGAATATATCTTATGGAAAGCTGGACTAGATTGAGGTGAAGAAGGAGTGAAAAAGGATGGAAGAAATATCAATAATAAAAGATATGCCAAAGATATTATGTTAGTGGTAGGAGGCTGCAATGACTTTTCTTTCTTTCTTTCTTTCTTTCTTTCTTTCTTTCTTTCTTTCTTTCTTTCTTTCTTTCTTTCTTTCTTTCTTTCTTTCTTTCTTTCTTTCTTTCTTTCTTTCTTTCTTTCTTTCTTTCTTTCTACCCCACACTTCTTCTCAGGATGACCCAAGGCAGCTTGAAAGGATTCCTGATAAAGCTAAAAGAAGAAAGTGGAAAAAGCAAGACTGCAGGTGATAAAAATGCTCACATGAGAATTGCCTACAAGAGCATTACATAACTTTAATGTTGACAATGAAGAAACTGAAATGGTTAAAGTTTTTTTAATACTTCAGTTCAGTTGTCAGATCAGATTGAGTCTGGAGCAAAGGAATCAGAAGAAGGCTGTGATCTGGAAGGGCAGCTATGAAGGAACTAGAAAAAAGTGTATGGATGTGGCTTTATGCCAAAGCAAAGATCATGTACACTATGGTACTCATGATTATTGTGTATAGAAGTGAAAGTTGGACAGCAAGGAAAGTCACTGGAAAAAAACTGATTTATTTAAAATGTAGTGTTAGAGGAGAACTTTATAGATACTGTGTTCACCAGAAAAACAAATAAGTGGGTGCTAGATTAAATCAAGCCTAAACTCTCCTTAGAAGCAAAAGTGAAAAAACTGAAGCTGTTTTGGGCACAACATGACAAGACAAGGCTCACTGGAAAAGACTAGAATGCTGGGAAAAGTTAAAAACAACAGGAAAAGAGGAAGACAAAATAACAGATGGATTGACTCAATAAAGGAACCAATGGTATTGAGTTTACAAAGACTGAGGAGGGCTGCTAATAACTGTGTATTTAGAGGTCAATCTGGTAATCCAGTATTCTGGCAATTACAAGTATAATAAAGAGGAAAAACACTTGGCAATAAGGACTTTTTAAAAGCTAAAGTGCTTCATCATTTTGTGCACACTTCCATTCTGGACCACATATGTATTCACACAGTGCTGGTTCAGAATGGTAATGTGGAGATGAAGAAAAACAGCTCTACTGGTGTTATTTTTAGATGACGCATAGTCTTGGCACAGTCCATGAGCCGTCCATGCTGAGTACTTCTCCAGAATAGTGCGACTCTTTCCTAAGAGAGATGTAAGAGAAAATTGTGAATTAATATGTATAGTGAGCTAAAAATAACTGATTGATATCTAAACCTTTTGATGTGCTCTGAAACTTGTGTACATATCTTATTTCAGTTGTCTCTTCAGTCTCATTTTGCAGTTATTTTAATCCACCACAGTCACTTGCACATCGTTTATAGAGTGTCCAGGGAGACTGTAATGCTGATGTCAGGTTTATGCCCATTAATTCTCTTGCATAGAGATTGTCCTATGTGTCCTATATATATCCTGCAGACAAGCATTGCTGGCAAAGGATGGCATAGATCATAGTAAGAGATGACCACTAAATGAGTCCTGATGTTGTGGGTGACATTTTTGGGGCCTGTAATTGTGCTGCTTCCGTAGATGTGCAGACACAGTTGGCATCTAGGTTTCTAGCAGGGTCTAGTTACCATCTCTGTATCTATGTTGTGTAGTCTGTTGTGTGTCAATAGTTGTTTGAGATTGGGGGATTGTCTGTAAGCAAGTACTTGCTCCTGTCTTACTTAACCAGGAATGCCAAGGTTAAGTAATTAATGAATCTGATCTCCTAGTGGGTTTGGCAAAAATGTAGCTTCAAAACTTGATTCATCTTTCTTCAGAGGATGAGAATAAACCATTGTTTTCACTCATGGGTAAGTAAACAGAGAAAAATGAGTCCAGACAACATTAGCTTGCCTATTTCTACAGCTTTATTCAGCCACTTTTCTTCCATTCTTACAGCTATGAATAAAGCTGTAGGTACATTTGAATATATGAAGACTGAATGTAAGTTGTAGGCATAAGTAAGAAAATTATATTTCATTTATAAGCTTTTAGTTAAAAAAAGTTACAGACAAGAACTTAAATCTCGTCTCAGTCCAAAGTACAAGGGCATATAGCCTTAAGAACACATATCTTTAAAAAGTAAAATCAATAAGGATAGAAATACACATCTTAGCCTTTTAGCATATTTGAACACAGATAGAAAAACATGAAGTTTTTCTAAGTACTCATCAAGCAATGTGCCTGTTAAAATCTATGGAGGAAAATCTATGATGTCTTTGTGTTGCCTTTGTGCTGCTGTCTCTGTAGCTACTGTTATCTTTTTCCTCTCCCTGGCTTCTCAGCTTGGCTTGACTTGGCTTTGCTGTGGTGTAGGTAGTTCTGTCCTCATTGGCATCTTGCTTACATTGTACCAATCCTTTTATAGGCATGGGTGTCAATAAATTATTTATCTCTTATTCACATTTTCTTGCCAAGTTTGAAGATTCCACTAGTAGAAGGCTAATGCAAAATCTCAAAGACTCTGCTAATTAAGCAGATAACTTACTAATTAGGAAAATAAGACCAATCTCTCTTAATTAAGTTTTGTCCTAAACTAGCTGACTAAATGCAAAATCTCATTGACTCTGCTTGGGTAGCAAACTCCATGAATTCTCTATGGGAGTTGCTACAGTTGTGGACCAAATGGATTTTTCCATGGGCTCTGTTATTTATGTAGATTTGCATGAAAATGAATGGAAGGCTTGTAATTGCTTTGTAATGGCATCTAATGGACATTCAGTACATTGCTACTTCAACTTTTCCTTTTTCTTTTATTTTCAAGGTTACATCTTTTTGTCCTGAAGTAATCTTTACTATCCAGTTCATTACTGTTCAAACCTGCATGGTATAATTACATTTCACATGTCAATGATTACATTTCTTATACTCCTTACTCCTTTAATACTTCACTATACAAAATACAAAGTGTGACAATCCTCCCACCCCTGTCAGGTGAACACAAAGTAGTTTTGTTTGTAGGTTTTCTCTGTTGCTCAATAGTCCAATTTCGTGATATTGACACAGGACTTGAGAGAGTGCAGTACTGTTGTTCAGAATGGGTTGCAGATCATTGATGATGTGTGTGAGTGGTTTAAGTTGTGGGCTGAAGATAACAAATAATGTCATTCTGTCATTTTCTCTTCTAGATTCATCTAAAGAGTAGTAGGTTGTTCCTGGATCTGGGTATCATAGTCTGAGAAACTACTTTTACAGAGAGCACCAAACTGCACAATATATGCTATTTTTACAAAATAGTCAACAATGCTGACTATTTTTTGATTCCTGACTTCGGGCAGAGCACAGCTGACAGATAAAACTCATGGCAGACCCAGGGAGCTCGCAACCAGAGTTCATGAAAAGGATAGCAAACAGGGAGTTTGCCATGGGAGTTCACCGGGGGAGGCCAAGGAGAAGGACCCTAACTAATTTTTTTGGTTCCTTTGGATATACGTACAACTACATTTAAACTAACAAAACAAGAGGGACAGGTATCCTAAACAAACAGTTGAAAGTAAAAAAACTAGAAGGGATTATGGAGGGTGGAGACAATTCAGTTGTGGTTACCTGCAAAGTGTGTGCTGTTTGTCTTTGTTCCTGAGCGTAAAATGCTATATACATGTAACAAGTGTAAACTTGTGGCACTGTTAGAAGAGAGAGTCAGAGACCTGGAGCAGCGAGTAGCCACACTCAAGGATATAAGGGAAGATGAAGCCTACATTGATAGAACTCTTGAGCAGCAGCAGCTGTCAGAGGGGGCACTGCTGATGGAAGAAAACCAAAACATTGCAGTGGAGGAAAATGCTGTAGAAGCTGCAAACATAGTGGAGGAACCACCATGGGAAAGAATCACAGTTAGGAGCAAAAGAAGGAGAAGACAATCTTTCCTGGTCAAAGTACAAAGCCGCTTTCATTTACTTGAGGAAGAGTCTGTCGGACAGCATGCAGAGGAGACCCCACAGGAGGACATGAGTAGGGCTGAAGCACAGTAGAATACAGTCACTGAACACACACCCTACAAAAAGAAGAAGAGGAGAGTAGTTGTAGTAAGGGATTCCCTACTACATGAAATTGAGACCGAAATATGCCGGGAGGATCTATGGACTCGCCATCTGCTGGCCTTACTCCTAAAAACTTCCAGTCCAGAACATGTCATTTCCCCCTCTAACCTAGGTTGACCCTGTCCACTTACTGCTCAAAAGAGCTCAAAAATATATATATAAATAAATAAAATAAAATAAATCATAGAGGAAATAATAGTGTACTCTAACATGTGTTTGGCCATATCCAGACCAAGAGTTAAGCCTTGTGCACACCATCCATCATCCAGCTCATTTCATTGCATCCAGCTCTTCAGAAAACCAAGAAGCCTGCTTGGTTTCACCTGGCTGGAAAGGGTGCTCCAGAACAATTTTGTGAGTAGTTCTTCTCATCTGATCATTCCACAATGAGATAAGGATGTTGAAAGAAGCTCTGTTGTATCAACCAGAAAATCCTCCAGAGCATCCAGGAATCTCCATTTTCTTTCACGGAGGCCATGGGATTAGTCACAACCAATCCAAATTTCCCCAGGGAGCATGGCAGTGCTCAATGGCACTGACTCAGAGAGTGAAGACTGCTAACCTTGAAGGAGTGTGGTCAAGTACCAGCCGAAGCTCATAGCTATGGAATGAACATAGTGCTGTGCCCTCTTCCTCCTCCTCACTGTTGCCACCTGCTCATTTGTTGCTCTTTCACTCTGGTCCATGTTGAGAGTTCTGGGAACTTGCTTAAGTTCCAGTAAAATGCACAGCGGAAGGCCAGCTCCTTAAAATTAGAATTAGCTGTAGAAGTCCCCTTCTTTACCCAATTGTTTTTGGTATCCACCCTCACCAAAGCCTAGCACTTTAGAAAATAAGACTCAGGAGGCAATCTTTAAATATTAAAGATTTTGTGTATTTTACTCACTTAAAACAGGCATTCATTAGGCTTAAAGTTGATAGAAAGGAAAATAGTAAAAATAAGGTTTGTTTCCTCAGCCCATGTGACTGGGAGGATCTCTAGGGTTCAGAGATCCAGCCTGGAGATCTAGCAGCTTTCAAGGTGAAAAAGGGTCTGAGACAAAATGGAGTCTCTCAAAACGCGTGAGGAGGAGAAGGGAAGAAACAAGGGCGGAGCTTATCTAGCCCGGCAAAAACAAACCCCTCTGATTAGTTAGCATGCAAACAAACAAGCAAACAAGTTAGTCTGTGATGGAGGCCCTTCCTCCCATATCTTGAAATTTACATCAAGATTGCTAACTAGCCAACACCCCTTCTCAATCTAGCATGCATAAATTTCAACAATTCCCATCATGCTTCGCAGGTTCTGAAAGCGATCTCTTGGTAGAGGTTTGGTCAGGATGTCCGCCATCATCTCCGTAGTTGGACAATATGTCATCTGGACGGTACCCTTCTCGATCAGGTCACGCACGAACTCATATCTCACATCAATATGCTTGGTGCACGCATTCATCTTCTCTCTTTGTGATAGCTTGATGCAGCTTTGGTTGTCTTCCATCATCTGGAACGGTGTTTCTTCATCTATCTCAAAGTCCATCAGCAGTTTCTTCAGTTATAGCAGTTCTCTGCATGCTTCTGCTGCAGCAACAAACTCAGACTCTGTGGAAGATAAAGCTACAATATCTTGTTTATGACTGCCCCATGAGATAGGGCCGTTACCATACAGAAACAGAAAGCCACTGGTAGATTTACGACCTTCGCTATTTTCTGCCCAATCTGCATCTGCCCACCCTATAAGTTTTGGGTTCTTGTTAACTGGCAGTCTTAGCTTAAAGTCCATGGTCCCTTTCAAGTATCTAGCTACCCTTTTTATGGCTGTCCAGTAACTCTGTGTTGGTGAGCTGACTTTTCTGCTCAGTATTCCTACTGCAGTAGCAATGTCAGGTCTCATAGTAGTTGTCAAGTACAAAAGCTTCCCTATAGCTGCTCTGTACTGGCTATTGTTGGGTAAAGGTTCTCCTTTCTCTTTATTTTTAAGAAAATCTGTATGCATGGGTGTTGCAGCACTGTGGGCATCTTGCATATCCAACATGTCTAACAGTTCAAGTATCTTTTGTTTCTGACTCAACAAATATGAACCATCTGCCTCTTTCTCAATTTTAATGCCCAAATAGTATGTTGCATCTCCCAATTCCTTTATTTCTACCTCTTTGCTCAGTTTCTGTACTACACTCCTGTACTCTTTTTCCTCATAGGTGGCCACAATCAGGTCATCAACATAAGCTAGAATAAATGTGAAATGTCCATTCCTGTTCCTAGTATACAGGCACTGATCTCCCTTTCTTTGCTTGAAACCTTGTTGAAGTAGCATCTTCTTCAGTTTCTCATTCCAGGATCTGGCTGCTTGTTTCAGCCCATATAGGCCTTTCTTCAGTCTGCAGACAAGGTCAGGGTGCTTCCTGTCAATAAATCCTGGTGGTTGTTCCATGTAGAGTTCCTCCTCAATCTCTCCATGTAGAAATGCAGTCTTGACATCTAGGTGCTTGACTTGCATCTGTCTGGAGGCTGCTCCACTCAGGAGCATTCTTATGATGCTGTGTCTGACAACTGGAGCAAAAGTTTCATCAAAGTCTTCTCCATACTTCTGAAGAAATCCTTTGGCAACTGATCTTGCTTTGTAGCGTTCCACTTCTTCATCTGCTCCCTTTTTCTCTTTGAATACCCACTTGCATCCAATTGCTTTCTTGCCTGGTGGTAGCCTTGTCAGTGTCCATGTTTCATTCTTATGTAAGGCTTCTATCTCCTCCTTTGCAGCTTGTCTCCATTTGGTGCCTTCTTGTGCTGGCATCTGTTCAACCTCTTCCCAGGTTGCTGGTTCATCTGTCTGCAATGACTTTGTAAGGTAGGACAGGCGAGGGGGCGGCACACCTATGTTGGATTGTGATGAGTGTCTGACTTCTGATTCTGGAACCTCTGGTGGCATGGTGCCATCTTCCAGTTCTACAGCATTGCCGACTGCTCCATCTGTATCCCCTTCTTTTGGTGTACTGCTCTCATCCTGTGTCTCATCCTCATCCTCCACTTCCTTTGGTTTAGTTTGTGAGGACACTGGCATAAGTATGTCTAGGAGAGGTTGGTTATGTTGATCCTGCTCATTAGAGATGTCTAGCACAGTCCCTCTCTTGTCAGCCTTCCTTTGTTCATCAAAGTGAACCACGTGTCTTGCACTGACTTCACCAGTTCTCAGATTCATGACTCTGTACCCTTTGACACCAGAAGCATATCCGATAAGAATTGTTTGTTCAGTACTAGAGTCCAATTTATGCCTTTTCTCCTTGGGAATGTAAGAGTATGCAATGCTCCCAAAAACACTAATGTGTGAAATGTTTGGGATTCTACCATGCCAAATTTCAAAGGGTGTTTTTGTGGTGCCTTTTATTGGCAATCTGTTCTAGAGATACGTTGCTGTCATGATTGCATCACCCCAAAGCTTGTTGGGTAGTTCTGCATCTGCAAGCATGCATCTAGTCATCTCTAGAAGAGACATTAGTTTTCTCTCAGCTATTCCATTTTGTTCTGGTGTGTATGTAACAGTCCTTCTGTGTAGAATACCTTGTTCCTCAAAGAATGTCTGTGTGTGGTTTGAAATGTACTCACCACCGTTGTCTGGTTGAAATGCCTGAGGTTTTCTTTCAAATTTGTTGTTCACCATGGCCACATATTTCCTCAGAAGGTTGTGGGTCTCACTCTTGTCCTTCAGTAGGTAGGTGACACAATACCTTGAAAAATCATCCACAAAAATTAGAATATATCTGTTGCCTCCCATTGATGGCACATTAATTGGCCCACACAGGTCAGTGTGAATTAATTCTAACACCTTTGTGCTTCTTTTTCCAGTATTTGAGTAAAATGAGGATCTGACCCCTTTTTCTGTAAGGCAATTTACGCACCTGGTTGTCTTTTTTGTGATGGAGGCCTTTCCTCCCATATCTTGAAATTTACATCAAGATTGCTAACTAGCCAACAGTCCAGAGGAGGTGATAAGGGCACCAGCAGCAGCTGCTCCAGAGTCCAGAACATTATTTTTGCAAAAGTAATTTATTATGTTATCCAAAACTTTGGGGGCAACTTTAGGTTGTTATTCTTAGCCTTGATACAGTTGCAAGTATATAGCACTCTGCTAGGTTATCGTTATGTATGTCCATGAGAAATACAGAGAAATAACCTCTCATTACTTCCAGTGTCCAACTTGTATATCACACTTTGAAAATACTAAATGCAAAGGAAAGACTTAGAGCAGAAAAGCAGGAAGCAGGCATTTGGTTCCCTTTTTCTAGGTGAAGTACTTTGCTCTTATTTCTGTAAAACTTCATTCTGTTGTTTTCAGCCCAATGCTCAAGCCTATCAAGATCTTTTTGAATGTTGTTTCTCTCTTTCAGATTATTAGCTATTCCACCCAATTTTGTGTCATTTGCAAATTTGGTAAGCATTTCATGCACCGCCTCATACAAGTTGTTAATAAAAATGTTGAAGAGCATAGGGCCCAGGACTGAGCCTTACGGTATCCCACTTGTTACCTTCTCCCCGTTTGAGAAGGAGCCATATATAAGTACTGAGTATGATTCTGTAGCCAATTGTGTATCCACCTGACAGTTGTTCTATCCAGCTCACAACTATTGATTGATTGATTGGTTTGTTTGCTTGTTTGTTCCATCACGTAATCTCTGTAACAGGGGTTTGATTAGGTTTGGATAGGACGGGACATACATTCAGGCTTTTATTATATAATTTCAATCACTTAATATCTATCTTATTCTAGGTGTTCTCATTCCTGCTTGTTCAATCTAATAACCTTGTTCTTAATTCACTTTCCTAACTCTCTATCCAGATCACTCTAATTCTTCTCCTCTCTCTAAGCTCCAACTTCCCAACTGTCTAACTCTCTAACTGTCCCCTTGGTTCCGCCCCCCTGCTCTATCCTTGGCTCCTCCCTCTAGAGCTCCTGTGACTGACAGGCAGGAATGACGTCACCTTTAGGCATTTCGTCACACACCTTCCCCCTTAAAAGTTTGTTTCAGGGAGCAAAACTTAAAGTAGTTTGCTCCATGAACAACATAAAACAGTTTTGTTATTTTCAACATGTATTAATACTATTAATAATACTTTACATTTTTAAATCACATTTATACTTACTTAAATAGTGCTGTGTAACTCATTCAACATTTGTATTATCATTGCTTACCATTAGTTCATTTCACAGAAAGTTTCAATCACAGTTGTACTTGCTTATCTTTATTTATACATTTCATAACTAAACATATTATCACTTTTTATCACATTTTAAGTTCTTTTTTTTCTTCTTTTCCGTTCCTCAGTCTTCTGGTACTCTCGAGAGTGCGTCAGCTACTACGTTTCGAGTCCCTTTGACACTCTGTACCTCGAAGTCGAAGTCTTGCAGCAGTAGGGCCCACCTCAATAGCTTGCTATTGTTCGCCCTTATAGTTCTCAGCCACAGCAGTGGGGAATGGTCGGTACAAAGGACAAAATGTCTGCCCCATTTGTAGGGTTTAAGTTTCCGTAGCAACCATATGATCGCCAAGCATTCGTGCTCTATGGTAGACAGATGTTTCTCACCCGCCTGCAGCTTCTTGCTTAGGTACGCCACTGGATGATGGTCTCCGTTGTGGTCCCTCTGGCTCAGCACGGCTCCCAACCTGACGTTGGACGCATCAGTAGACACGGTGAACTCACGCTGGAAATCAGGGGCTCTCAGCACAGGACCGGTCATCAACGCCTCCTTCAGCTTCCCAAAAGCTTCCTCGCAGTCACTCGTCCACTGGATACTTTCTGCTTTCTTTTTGTGGGTCAGGTCTGATATAGGGGCGGCTATTTCACTAAATTTTGGTATAAAGCGCCTGTAATAACCGACTAGCCCTAAAAAGGATCTGATTTTTTTCTTGGAAGTAGGTCTAGGCCAATTACTAATCACTTCAATTTTTGATTTCAGAGGTTTGATTCTTCCTCCCCCTACTATATGGCCTAAGTATTTTAGTTCGGAACTACCCAGCTGGCATTTGCTGACCTTCACTGTTAATCCAGCCTCCTGTATTCTTAGTAGCACTATTTCATTATGGTCTAGGGGATCTGTCCACGTCTGACTATAGATCCTTATCTCATTTTTGTATGCTACCGTGAATTCTCTACTCTTGAGCCAGTTCACATGGACCACTCTCTGACCTTCCTTTCCTTCCTCCTGAATTATGTAATTTATTTCATTCACCTTGGATTTTATTCTAACAGGATTTTCCCAGTTTATTTGTATCTTATTTCCTTTTATATACTTCAGCCTCAGGACTTTCTCTCCCAGACTGAACGATCTTTCTCTGGCCTTTTTACTGTACCACAACTTGGGTTTCCCTTGTTGGCTCTGCAAGTATTCTGTGGTTAACTTCAGAGATAGTTTCAAGGGTTTCATTAACTTATTTATGTACTGGATCACTGACTCTGGGTATTCTCCCTGTCGTTTCTCCCAATTTTGTCTGTTTAAATCCCAGGGTCTCCGCACCTTCCCTCCAAATAGCAGTTCAAATGGACTGAACTCAGTGCTTTCCTGGAGTACAGACCGGCATGCATATCCCCAGCATTGTATCTCGTGATCCCAGTCATTGTGTTTTTCTGCTTTACAAGCTCTGATCATTCGCATTAGGGTCCCATTAAATTTTTCCCTGCTAGTTACTGTAGGGAATGGTCCCTCAATGTCCAGGCCTAAGCGTTGGAAAGGGTTGGAGATGATGGGTAAAGGGCACAGTTTAGCTTTTGTTTTATCATTACTGCTCCCTTGTCTCTGACATATGTCACAGCTCTGACAAAAGGCTTTTATTTGCTTCCCCATTTCTGGCCAATAGAAATTCTGGGAGATTCTTTGCTTGGTTCTTGTGATGCCTAAATGCGCTGACAAGGTGTCTGTGTGTCCCTTTTCTAATATTTTCCCTCTATATTTAGATGGGATTATTAGTTGTTTATGCAGGCTCTCACCTCCTCTTTTGGGATTTGTCAATATTTCCCTGTACAACAAGTCTTTTTCTATCATGTACCTCTTAGGGTTTTCAGGGCTTACTGGCTTCTCGCTGACCATTTTAAAGCATAACTCCAGGGTAGGATCTGCTTTTTGTTCCCTTTTAAAGGTACTCTCTTGTGGGTTTCTCATGACTATTAATTCAGCTACTTTATCTGTTCCATTCTCATTGGTGTTAGTGAGGAGCTCCCTTTTTTCCTCAGAGGTTAAGGTTGTTTCTATGATTTCTTTTTGGGACCGGGTATTTATTAAAACCCTCTTAACATGTTCAGTTAAGTCTAGCCCAATTAAGCAAGGCGTAGGAAGTTGATTGGAAATTCCTACCCTCCACCAGCCTGTCCACTCTTGATACTTCACTGGTATCCTTGCCACTGGTAGTGAAATTGTTTCTTCTCCTATCCCTTTAACCTTCAGATTTTCACCTGGTATTATATACTCTTGTGGGATTATTTCTGGGTGGCATACTGTCACCTGTGAGCATGAGTCCTTTAGCGCCAAATATTTAATTTTATTTATAAAGATATTATCGCCAGAACATCTAACAAGCTGTTCCTGGTCATTTTCCATTATATAGCATTGGAGAATTTTAGCCACTGGGAGTTGTGATTCCTGCTGCTCTGGGCCCTCTGCTCTAGCAGTAACTGGTGTTGCTATGGAGCCCTCCCCAACAGCTGTCCCTGTGGGTGCCTCATTTTGTTGTATGCAGTATACTTTCTTAGGCAAATTCCCCTTTTGTTGCTCACTATTTCTGTTTTTAGCGCATTGTGCTATAAAGTGATTTCTTCCACCACACCCATAACAGGTTCTAGGGGTTTTTGATTCCCAACTTGGGAATCTATCTCCCTTTCCTTCCCAATTCCTGTATTTCTGCTGGTTCTGCTCTGAGGTTTTGCCCTTAAAATGGCTTCCAACTGCCTGTTGGTTCCTGAGGTACTCTCTGGGTTCCCTTTTTCTATCCTCCCAGGTTTTTCCTCCAACTTTTACCTCAGAATATTTTGGATTTCTTATATTTGTTATATGGTCCGCCATTTCACTGGCTTCCCCAATATTTCTCGGCTTTTTATCTGTCACCAGATACCTCAGTTCCCCAGGTAGAACTGAGAAGAATTGTTCAAGCCCTTTTATATTTTTCATTTCCTCTAGGGTCTTAACTTCTGCCTGCTCCAGCCATTTATCAAGATATCTATTCATATTTGCTCCCAGTTGGGAGTAGGCTTCATCTGGCTTTTTGATCAATGCTCTAAATTTCCGTCTTAGATTTTCTGCATTGATTCCAAAGCGTAGGAAGACCATCTTTTTGTATTCTTGGTAGTCCCTAGCTACCTCTACTGGCATCTGGGCATAGATTTCGGCCATTTCGCCGCTAATCTGAGACCTCATCACTACCATGCGTTCTGGCCCCTCCACACTGAAGTCCCAGCACGCGCGTTCGCACGGGATCATGAAGGCCTCTGGGTTATCGCCTTTCCTATATATAGGGAACTTCTTAAGGTCTGCTTTCGATAAGCGTCCCCCCTCAGAATTTGTGTTGGTGTTATTATTATTATTATTAGCTTGGGCTTCTGCTAGCTCCATTCGCCTCATTTCCAACTGAAAATTTATTTCTTTTTCCCTCAGGGCAATCTCTTGGGCTGCAGTCTCCGCCCTTAAGGTAGTCTCTCTTTCTCTCTCTCTTTCTTGGGCTGTAGCTTTTTCTTTATCTGCCTCCCTTTTAAATTCTAGCTCTTTTAATTTAAATGCTTGCTCCTTTTCAAATTCTAGCTCTTTTAATTTAAATGCTTGCTCCTTTTCAAATTCTAGCTCTTTTAATTTAAATGCTTACTCCTTTTCAAATTTCCATTTTTGATACTCTAGTGAGGTAGATTCTCCCCTTGAGACAACTACTTCTTCCCTTGAGGCGGTTTCCTCCCCTGAGGCAACCTCGCCCCTTGAGGCAGTTTCCTCCCTTGAGGTATTACCCTCCTGATTTACAATTCCATCATCCTCCTGCTCTAAGATTCCCTCCCTGCGAGGTAAATCTTGTGGATTTGATGATGCTTCTTTTGCCACCTTTCCTTTCTTGGTAGGCATTTTTATTTGTGATTTGTTTGGATCACTAAAGACAAGCCTCAATTCAAACGGCTTTTTTCCTTTCTTGAGTTAGAGAGAGTGATACTGTTTCTATTAGCCTTCTGCTGGCAGCTACTGAGTTTTTAGTTACACTGTTTTCTCCTCTGGCCCTCAGCCAGTCCCTTGGCCTGATACAAAGTCTCTTTTTGCTCTTGGCCACAGAGAATAAACAGAAATATACGCCTTTAGAAATGGTCCCAGCCTTTACTGTTCAATCACCTCAATTCTCTGTCCCCTCGGCCTCCACTTGTCCCTTCAATGCTCACTTAGAGCTTGGGTTCCAAGCTAGCCTGGACTTCACTTTATGCGTGAGGTAATTTGAAACTCCCTTGAATTTTCCCTCAGAGCTTTGCTTTACTATTTCAGTCTTTCTACGTTGTGTGACCTGGAGTCCCTAAGTTATTCCCTAAACAGAGGGTTCACTACTCCTTCACACACGTCTCTCTGACTGATTAATAGTTCTCCTTAGCTCTGAAAATTCAATGGCTTTTCTTGCTGGACTATTATTTCTTTTGGCTCACTGGATTTCTACTTGAATCCCTTCACTGGTGGAATTCACCTCTTGTGGGGATTCACTTCGTATCCCACTGCCGCTGCCACCACTTGTGGGGATCGCCCTTGTGGCTGTGTTTGTTGTGGCCCTCACAAAGGTTCTCTCCCTCTTACATTTGTCTCGCTGTCACCCGGTATTATTTCCTTAATACCACCTCTGGGTGTTAGACACATGTGCTGCCAAATGCAAGGCTTATTGAACTGCGGAATCAGTTGGTTGGAATAACAGATAATCTTTTATTATTAATCATATCACACAGTAAATCACGTAATCTCTGTAACAGGGGTTTGATTAGGTTTGGATAGGACGGGACATACATTCAGGCTTTTATTATATACTTTCAATCACTTAATATCTATCTTATTCTAGGTGTTCTCATTCCTGCTTGTTCAATCTAATAACCTTGTTCTTAATTCACTTTCCTAACTCTCTATCCAGATCACTCTAATTCTTCTCCTCTCTCTAAGCTCCAACTTCCCAACTGTCTAACTCTCTAACTGTCCCCTTGGTTCTGCCTCCCCTGCTCTATCCTTGGCTCCTCCCTCTAGAGCTCCTGTGACTGACAGGCAGGAATGACATCACCTTTAGGCATTTCGTCACACCCAGTTAATAGTCTGGCGACCGTGTTCTGGACCTATCAGCATTTTGTATAAAATGTAATATGGAATTGCCTTGATGGTTTGTGGGAAACCAGAAAAGGCTGAGTCACCCAGGTTGGCAGTGAGCCAAGAGTGAAAATCATGCAACTCTGCTGCACATGTGCAGAGTTCGATATGCTCTGTCATGATTGCATCAGACTACACTATATAAGCAAGGTGCTGACTAAGCTTAGTGTTGGGTTGATGCATGGAGGAGCAGCACGTTACTTTGACAGTTGGAATCATGGACTTTGCCAGTTCTGAGGTGCAATGTATGTATATTTGTAAATGCACTCTCGGTGAAGGGAACGTCTGTGTCCAGAGTCTTTATTTTTGCTCTCAGTTTGGAGATTACTGAAGAATCTCAAACAACATAATACCGCTGTGTGTAAATCTCAATAGGACCATTTGTAGTTTCTGCATCAGTCTGAAGGGCAGCCCCACGTAGAGAGCATAGCAGTAGTCTAACCTCGAGACTACAAGCACAGTGGTGAGCGACCCAACATCAAGATAGGAGCACAGCTGGGCAATCCGCCGAAGATGTAAGTGGGTGGAACAGACCACAGACACCACCTGGGATTCCATGGTAAGCGCTGGGTCAAGATGGTCCCCCAAGCTGTGGACCACACTCTTCGTGGTGAGAGTTGCCCCCCAAAAGAGAGCGAGCTTCCCAAACCACTGATAGAAGGGGCGCCCACCCTCTTGACCTCTGTCTTGTCCAGGTTCAACCTCAGTCCATTCTCCTGCATCCATTGCTGTACAGCCCCCAGGCAGCGCTCAAGGGACGCAATGGCATCAACTGCTGTTGGAAAAAAGATGTAGAGCTGCGTGTCATAAGCATACTGGTGACACTAAGCACCATACCCCAATGACCCCACCCAGTGGCCTTATATAGATATTAAACAGCATTGATCAATCCCTGCGGCACCCCACAGTTGAGGAGCCACGGGGCCGATACATTCTCTCCAAGCTGGACTCTCTGGAAACAGTCCTCCAAGAAGGATTCGAGCCAAGCAAGAGCTAGGCTACCAATCCCCAACTCGGAGAGCGTCCCCAGGAGGATACCGTGGTCGACGGTATCAAAGGCAGCTGAGATATCAAGGAGAACCAACAAGGACATTTTGCCCCCATCAGCCTCCCTCAAAAGGTCATAAAGCAGGGCGACCAATGCCGTTTCCGTGCCATGGCGCGGCCTGAAGCCCGACTGGAACAGATCCAGGGCATTGGTCTCATACAAGAGTGCCTGTAGCTGATCGGCGACCACCCTCTCTACTACCTTGCTAAGAAAAGAAATATCGGCATCGGGCCTATAATTGCCAATGTCATCCACCGCCAAGCTCAGTTTCTTCCTAATGGGCCTAATGAGTGTCTCCTTGAGGGCAAGGGGAACCCTGCCCTCCTGGAGAGACCCATTTATTATAGCAGTGGCCCATTTGGTTGTTACGGGCCTGGCTGCTTTGATTAGCCAGGCTGGGCAAGGGTCAATGGAGGAGGTGGTGGCATGACAGCTGTCAAGCACCTTGTCCACCTCAAGTGACATCACTGGCTGAAAGTGGGTGATCTTCATCGGACAAGACAGAGTGCTGGATGTCTCCACTCGATCTACTGGTTTCAAATAGGGGGATAGGTCCCGGCGGATGGCCTCCACTTTAAATTTTAAAAAAGCTGCAAATTGGTCAGGTGAGATACTAGGGGGGGGGGCAATCACTGTGACCAATTTTGCATAGGTCGCGTACTATATGGAATAACTCCGCCCGCTGGTTTGGAAGCTTTGCTTATCTGGACAGCGAAGTAAGCTCTCTTTGCAGCCTTTATCTTAGAAAGATAAAGGTTGGACGCAATCTTGACAGCTTTTAAGTTATTTCCCATCAGGTCCTGCCTCCAATTGCTTTCTAGTCTTCTCCTATTTTGCTTCATAGCTCTCAGCTGCTGGTCGAACCAGGGTGATGAACGAGCTCCGCAGCAGAGAGGACATTTAGGAGCGATCGTGTCTACGCGGCAAACCATCCGTCAACCAGAGCTTCAACAGGAGTGCCAGCCAGATCGATTGGTATCCCTCACATGGAATCCTGGAATCCAATAGGACCCAGTAGCCTGCAAGGGCAGACCATTAAATTATGTCCCAGCTCCCTACGAGGGGGGAGGGCCATTGTCAGGTTGCATTTAATTAGGTGGTGCTCCGACCATGACAAGGGGACAGACACAAGGTTAGTCACCATTGGATCACACTTAGTTAGCTTACTCATCAGAACATCAGGGGGCACTCTGTCAAATGCCTTACCAAAGTCAAGGTCCACAGCATTCCTACGATCCACCAGAGAAGTTACCTGAGTGAAAAATGAGATAAGTTACGTCTAGCAGGTTTTGATCTGGACAAATCCGTGTTGACTTCACTGCCTATTTTTTCAAGGTGCTCGTGGACTCACCACTTTATAATCTGTTCCAGAGTTTTCCCTCAGATTGATGTTAGTCTAACTGGCCTGCAGTTCCCAGGTTCCTCCTTTCTGCCATTTTTTGAAGACAGGGACAACATCAGCCCTTCTCCTATCAAACTGGCACTTCACCCATCCTCCATGATTTCAAGAAAATAATACAGAATGGCTCTGAGAGTTCTTCATCCAGTTCCTTCGATACTCTTGGATGCAGTTCATTGGGCCCTGCAGATCTGAACTTGTTCACAGTAATGAGGCATTGCTTGACTATTGGCAGGGGAAGTTTCCAGCGGCTTTGCTGTGTGATGCTCCTGTTGTGCGGTCTGTCCTCTGTGTCCAGGTGTTTCTGATCTCAGCGCCTGCTCTGCACTGCTGGTCTTCTGGTGCTCCACTGGCTCTTTCATTAGCTGAATGGAGACCAGCAGGGTAGTTGGTTGTAATGCCAAATATATTGATGGAGTGGTGCAGCAATAAGTGTCATGATGATGGGATATGTAGTCAGAGAAATGTAAAATGGAGTCAGACAGGTTCTGTGTGAAGACGATTTGAGAGACATTGGAATGTGTTTTTCTAAGTGCCATGAGAGTGTTCTCCTGAAGACCGTACAGCCTGGTTCGAGATAATGATGAAGGCCAAATTGAGAGCCCGTGGAAGATTCAACATTCCAAGCTAGTTGGAGAAGAGATAAACAACACTTGGACTCTCATGAGAATAAGGGATGGAGAGCGGTGGTACAGCCTCTTAAGGTTAATTGTTTAACAGCCAGAAAGGCCAAGAAGAAGGGAGGAGTTTAGGAAGGTAGAAAACGGATGATGGGTTATGTGAAAGTAACTGAAAGTAACAGTATGTGATTCAGGTGATTTGTGTGTTGTTCTGGATTTGATTCCATGAAGGAGAGAGGATGTAAGTAAGGAGAAAGAAGGAGGTGGGGCTAGCCCACTATAGCCCACCTTAGTTAGCTTATTAGTGTTTATTATTTTAAATGGGAAATAGTTCTTTTATTTAACTGCAATTATCTTTGAATATGTTCTTGATGCTAACGCTTGTGCAATATAAACTGATTTCTAATGAAACTCTATTTTTCTAATAAAAATTAATTATAAAAATTCTACAAAATGACTGGTCTCTTGAACAGCAGGGTCTGGCTAAAGCCAGGAGGTGGAGAGGGCCACAAACTAGCTATCTTTTAAGAGTCCTACCTAACTGAGCTGTTGTGAGTTCTAAGGAATCACAAAGCCCATATGTCTGTACTTGCAAAGTACTGAGTAACATAAAGTGTTCTTTTAAGGTCAGACTTGTTCAAAGGGCTTATGCTACGCACTGCTGAGGTCCTGGGACTTGCCCCAGCGCAAAGGTGGTAGATAAGTGGCCTGTCGAACTCTCTGACCGAATGCCAGTGGCCCTTTAGGGGGTCCGGTGCATCACAATAAGCATTTTAAGAAATATTTTTAAAAAACATTTAAAAGGAAAAATGGCAGTGCCCCGGCATCCAAAATCCACATAGGCACAAATTTAAAAAAAAACACAGCATTGTTCACATCCACAAAACCACATTGAATTGAATTGTAGAAGTTAGGTATTTCAAAAAGCCCCTGCTGGCCAGTTGAAAAAACTTGCTTTGCATCCCATATAAATTGATTTCACCCTTGTGTCATGTGAACAATTTAAATGACGCTTAAATGTGGTTCCTATTGCCAGTATGACTGCAGCCTCAGTCTATGCCTGAGTGAAGATATTCTTAGACTGAGATACCAGCCAGCTTTATAAGACCAGGTGGTCCATCCTACTACATCACCCTATTATTGAGCTGATGGGTGCAATACCACCGTTTGGCCCTGGGATAAAGAGTGGGCATGCTGTTCAATCTTCTGGCAGACAGTTACAGAACTGCAGAGAGTAAGGTGGCTGGGTCAACACTGAGAACAAAGGTGGGTAGGATACAGTCCTTCAGATGATGTTGGACTGCAGCTCGCGTCAGGTCTAGCTATCTCAGTCAATAACAAAGAATGCTGGGAGTTGCATTCCAACACGTCCCCGTGCCTGACCACCACCACCTCCCTTATCAGTTGTTGACCTCCTAGCAGTGAACACAGAGCTCTGAGGGACTCATTATGAGTAGAATGCCCCATGTAATCTGGGATTGGAGTCCTGCAAAATCCCTGATTACATGGTGCATTCTACCCATATTTAAGCAAACAAGGTAGAAATACTTTCAGACAATGCCCAACATGTCAAATCTGGGGACTAAGTGAGCTAGTATGGATAGAGATATAGAGTCTGTACTCATGTGTGTAGCCTTGTCCCCATACACACTTAACAGCCCTTTCATGTCAGGCAAGTGTTAGAAACATTTCTGGCGCTCAGAGGTTGCCATTTTGAACAAGGGAATCTCAAAGGAGATGCTTAGAATTAGAAGGGTTAGTGGGGGGCATGGCTGTAGTAAAAGCTACAGTACACACTCTTGTGGTATGTAAAGATAAAAATGCTATGATTTCCCATGTAGAAATGGAGCATAAACATTTTATGGACCAAACCTTAGAAGAACTCAAACATGAATAAAATATAATATCATCCTGGTTTGCAGGTATGATTTCAGACAAATAGGTTTAGCCAAACATAGATGCTTCATAGGGTTTTTTTTTTGGTGTGTGTGTGTCGTGAGTCCAATTGCTCTCATTAGATCTTTATAGCCACAACATGTCTGTTCACCATGTATCATAAAACCATCTCAGATCTGTAGCTTAACTTCAGAACAGGAGGCTCCTTCACCATCTCACATAATAGCATTGCTTGTTTGCACTATTCTTACAGAACTTTCCAAACGTATGTCATTTTCCCTTTCATTCTTGGAGAGATTGCACATTAAGGCAATTACAGACAAACCCTTCCAGAGAATTTGAAGACCAAAACATCCTTTGTGTAGAAGTCTGAGGCAATTATTGGCATTAGAGTTTAAGGGATGCATTCCATCTCTCTGATGTAACAGTAGCTTTAAAATGAAGCAGTTTACCCTCTTAGATAATCCAGTGCAGATTTGAATCATTAATATTAGTATTATTATAAAATGATAAAGATCTGAGATGGAAACTTGTTTGAAAAATTACAAAAGCTGTTTTGGGATTCAAGATAGTTAATGGACAGCCCATTAAGACATTCTATGGAAGCTCTGGTAATACAAATGGAGAGTGTGCAAAAGTACCATTCCTCTCAGCTGTATGGATTGTGTCTGAAGCTTTGCTTTGTTCATCTGCCAATTTGTTTGCCTGTATTTTTACTACATAATATAGACTGGCAAGAATCCTATTGGTGTTTGCATAAGAATTTTGTAACTTTTTGTGGCTAATTGTGGGTAACTGATGAGGTGCCAAGGCATGTCTCAGTTGCTTGCCTGGTCACATGCCTGATTACACAACTGACACATACACCAGCACTAGAGATGGGGATGACTCACCATTTTGGCAAGTCGTCCTGCTTTGTGAGTCGTCAAAAGTTGATGACTCACGAAGCACGAAGTTGCCCCCATGAAGCGACGAATAATGAAGTTATTCGTCAATTCATGGGGGGAGTTATTTAAAAAACCACCCCGCCCCCACCCCCGCCTCCCGCTGCCACTGCCACCCCCACTGCCACCCCACCACTACTGCGCCGCCACCCCCCCTCCACCCCCCTTACCGTAATCGTTGCCGCTGCTGCCAAGGTCTCCATCAGGCCTCCGCAGCCACGGTGTATAAAAGGGAAACTGGCTGCCCTTTGCAAAGATGGCGGCTGCGGATTCATTTAGGGTAGGGAAGCTGCAGCTGCCATCATTGCAAAGGGCACCTGCATTCCCTTAAGGCAGCCGCGGATGCCTGATGGAGACCTCGGCAGCAGCGGCGATGATTACAGTAAGGGGGTGTTGGCGGGGGTGGGGAGCTAAGGTAGGGAGAGGAAGGGGTGGGGGTAGGATATGGGGGTGGCTGGCTGTGGGGGTGAGTGGGTGCCTATCGGCCCACCGATCAGTTGATCGGCGGGCGGTAGGCAGAATGGTGGTTTTTTTAAATTACGAAGGACGAATAAAATGGGGAAATATTCATCAAACCGTATTTGTCGGGACTTAAAATTTGATGAATATGGATAGATGAATATTTAACGAATTGGCTATTTTCGTCGAAAAAACCAATCCGTTTTTATATTCGTCCCCATTTCTAACCAGCACCTTATCTATATACTGTATGTCAAAAGGAAGGAAGGAAGGAAGGAAGGAAGGAAGGAAGGAAGGAAGGAAGGAAGGAAGGAAGGAAGGAAGGAAGGAAGGAAGGAAGGAAGGAAGGAAGGAAGGAAGGAAGGAAGGTTATACAGGCTTTCTTCTACTTTATACGGTAATGCCTGACCAAGCTTGACAGCTTCAGTGAACCACTTAAGCTACATAAAACAAGCACTGTTCATGATGTTTTAATTGGTCTGTTAATAACCCAGCTGAAGATATGCACCTGTCAGTTGTGTCTCATAGAATGATAGAATCATAGAAAAGTGAAGTTGGAAGGGGCCTACAAGGCCATCAAGTCCAACCCCCTGCTCAATGCAGGAATACAATCAAAGCATATCTGCCAAGTTATTATCCAAGTTTTTCTTGAATGCCTCCAGTGTTAGAGCACTCACCAACTCCCGAGGTAACTGGTTCCACTGCTCTAACAGTTAGGAAGTTTTTCCTGATATTTAACCGAAATCTGAATTCTTTTAACATGAGCACATTCTTGCGTGTCCTGCACTCTGGGATGATCGAGAACAGATCTTGCCCCTCCTCTGTATGACAGCCTTTCAAATATTTGAGAAGTTCTATCATGTCACCCCTCAGTTTTCTTTATTCAAGGCTAAACATGCCCAATTCTTTCAGTCTTTCCTCATAGGGCTTGGTTTCCAGCCCCCTGATCATTCTTGTCGCCCTCCTCTGAACTTGTTCCAATTTGTTAGCATCCTTCTTGAAGTGTGGTGTCCAGAACTGGACACAATACTCAAGAACATGCCTAACTAGTGCTGAATAGAGGGAGACTAGCACCTTGTGGGATTTGGAAACTATAATTTTATTCTTCGTAGGCATCCTTCAGTCTCAAGAGACTATGGTAACGTGCTCTGTATGGAGGACTTGGAACAACGTCTAGTGTGGCTGAGAAGGCCAATTCAAGAGTGACAATCCCTTCCACACTGAAGACAAATTCAATCTGTCCCCTTGTCCAGCTCCCTGATTTTGCTGCTTTCAGGAAAGCCTCTTTGCCTCGGCCTGCTGGACAAGGGTCTCTTCAAATTGGGAGATGCCATGATGCACCGCCTGCCTCCAGGCTGAACGCTCAGATGTCAAGGTTTCCCATCTGTTGAGGTCCATTCCTAAGGCCTTCAGATCCCGCTTGCAGATATCCTTGTATCACAGCTATGGTCTCCCTCTGGGGCGATTTCCCTCCACTAATTCTCCATACAGGAGATCTTTTGGAATCCGACCATCAGCCATTTTCACGACATGCCCAAGCCAACGTAGACATCGCTGTTTCAGTAAGGTATACATGCTAAAAATTCCAGCTCTATCTAGGACTACTCTATTTGGAACTTTGTCCTGCCAGGTGATACCAAAAATGCGTCGGAGACAACGCATATGGAACGTGTTCAGCTTCCTCTCCTGTCGTGCACAAAGGGTCCAGGACTCACTGCAGTACAGGAGTGTGCTCAGGACACAGGCTCTAGAGACCTGGATCTTGGTATATGCCGTCAGCTTCTTATTAAGCCATACTCTCTTTGTGAGTCTAGAGAACATGGTAGCTGCTTTGCCAATGCATTTATCCAGCTCGACATCTAGGGAGAGAGTGTCAGAGATCGTTGAGCCAAGGTACACAAAGTCATGAACAACCTCCAATTCTTGCATGGAGATGGTAATAGAGGGAGGTGAGTCCACGCCCTGGCCCATGACTTGTGTTTTCTTGAGGCTGATTGTTAGTCCAAAGTCTTGGCAGGCCTTACTAAAATGATTCATGAGTTGTTGGAGGTCTTCAGCAGAGTGGGCAACAATGGCTGCATCATCGGCGAAGAGGACGTCCTGCATGCATTTCAGTTGGACTTTGGTCTTCGCTCTCAATCTAGAGAGATTAAAGAGCTTTCCATCTGATCTAGTCTGGAGATAGACACCTTCTGCTGCAGTTCCAAAGGCGTGCTTCAGCATGACAGCAAAAAAGATCCCAAACAGGGTCGGTGTGAGGACACAGCCCTCTTTCACTCCACTTCGGATGTCAAAGGGATTTGATGTTGAGCCATCAAAAACTACAGTGCCCTTCATTTCCTCATGAAAGGACCTGATGATGTTAAGGAGTCGAGGTGGACATCCAATCTTGGGAAGTATTTTAAAAAGGCCATCCCTGCTAACCAAATCAAAGGCCTTTGTGAGATCTATGAAGGCCACAAAGAGTGGCTGTTGTTGTTCCCTACATTTCTCCTGCAACTGTCTGAGGGAAAATACCATGTCAGTGGTGGATCTATTAGCTCAAAATCCACACTGTGATTCTGGATAGACTCTGTCTGCATGCACCTGGAGTCTCTTCAGCACAGCACGGGCAAGCAGCTTCCCTACAACACTGAGAAGAGAGATACCACGGTAGTTATTGCAGTTGCCCCTGTCTCCTTTGTTCTTATACAATGTGACGATGTTTGCATCCTTCATGTCCTGTGGTACTCCACGTTCTCCCCAGCAAAGACAAAAGACTTCATACAGCTCGGTGGTGATGATCTCTTTACAGCACTTCAACAGGGATGTTATCCTTCCCAGGTGCCTTGCCGGAGGCGAGGGAATCCAAGGCCGCTTTTATTTCTGCTAAAGTTGGTTCGCTGTCCAACTCTTCCGAGACAGGCAGGCACTCGATGTTATTTAATGCTTCTTCGGTTACTACATTCTCTCTGGAATAGAGCTCAGAGTAGTGCTTCACCCAGCATTCCATCTGCTGTGCTCCGTCCTGGATGATCACGCCTGTAGCAGACTTCAAGGGAGCAGATTTCTTCTGTATTGGACCTAAAGCCTGCTTGATACCGTCATACATTCCCTTGATGTTACCTGTGTCCGCTGCTATCTGTATCTGAGAGCAGAGCTGAAGCCAATAATCGTTGGAACATCTCCTGGCAGCCTGTTGGACTTTGCTACGAGCAGCTCGAAGAGCCTGCAAGTTGTACTCACTAGGACAGGCTTTGTATGCTGCTAGAGCTCTCCTCTTATCCTCGATGGCTGGCATCAACTCCTCCGAATAGGCTTCGAACCAGTCTGCCGTCTTTTTGGTCTTCTTGCCAAATGTGGACAAGGCGGTGGATCTTGGATGTCTCCAGGAAACTCTGTGTTGAGGCTTCGTATTAAAGAACGTGTTGCTGACAGAAAGACCATAATAACAGCAAAACTCCAGCAAGCGTTGGCCATTTTTGTTCATCAATTTTATTAACGGAGCCTAAAATAGCATTTACCTTTTTTGTAGCCACATCACACTGTTGGTTCATATTTAGTTTGTGATCTACAACAATTCAAAGATCCTTCTCGCTAATAGTTTTGCTGAGCCAGGTATCAACCATCTTGTAACTGTGCAATTGGTTTCTTTTATCGAGGTGCAGTACTTTGCACTTAAATGAGGGTTGGAAATTTGGCTCTAGAAATCAACTGTTTTTCTTCTTGACTCTTCTTACCTGGCTGAAAAAAAGATGTCCAAACTAGATTGATCCAGATGCTCTCGATGGGACAGCCAATCTCCTGCTCCTGTATTTCTGTGCAGGAATGCGTATTTTTCACATATACTGCAACTCCACCTCCCTTTTTATTGTCTCTGTTCATTTTGATCAGTTTATATCCCTCAATTGCTGTATTACAGTCATGGGAGTCATCCCACCAAGTTTGTACATTTTTATGTATATTATTATGATTATTATTATGATTATTGTTGTTAATGTTATTATTGTTGCCCTTTTGATCAGTTTGGTCCATTCCTCTTATTGTGTGTAAGGCTTCATCTACCATTAACTCTGTGCTTTCGTCTCCCTCCCCCTTCCAATTCAGTTTAAAGCCCTCCTGATGAAGTTCTTCATGCTGTGGCCAAACACATTCTTCCCAGTCCTTGTTAGATCCGTCTCTTGCTAGCAGTCATTCTTCCTGGAAGCTTAGCCCATGGTCCCAAAAACCAAATCTCTCTCATCGATACCACCTTTGTAGCCAGTCATTCACCCAGAGGATCTTCCTTTCTCTTTCGATTCCTCTTTCAAGCACCGGTAGGATGGATGAAAAAGCTATCTGGGCCCAAAGTCCTTGAGTTTCCTTCACAGAGCTTCAAAGTTGGACGTGATTTCTCAGTAGCTCCTCTTGGCTGTGTCGTTTGTTCCCACGTGGACAAGAAGAAAGGGATATGTATCTGTACTTTTTATGAGTGATGACAATCCTTCCATCACACCCCTTATCTGACCTCCAGGGAGACAGCATACCTGGCAAGACCATATATCAGTCTCAATTCCACATAGTAGGGAGTCCCCTACTACAACTACTCTCCTCTTCTTCTTTCTGTAGGGTGTAGGTTCAGTGACTGTATTCTGCTGCGCTTCAGCCCTACTCATGTCCTCTTGTGGGGTCTCCTCTGCATGCTGTCCGACAGGCTCTTCCTCAAGTAAATGAAAGCGGCTTTGTAGTTTGACCAGGAAAGATTGTCTTCTCCTTCTTTTGCTCCTAACTGTGATTCTTTCCCATGGTGGTTCCTCCACTATGTTTGTAGCCTCTACAGCATTTTCCTCCACTGCAATGTTTTGGTTTTCTTCCATCAGCAGTGCCCCCTCTGACAGCTGCTGCTGCTCAAGAGTTCTATCAATGTAGGCTTCATCTTCCCTTATATCCTTGAGTGTGGCTACTCGCTGCTCCAGGTCTCTGACTCTCTCTTCTAACAGTGCCACAAGTTTACACTTGTTACATGTATATAGCATTTTACGCTCAGGAACAAAGACAAACAGCACACACTTTGCAGGTAACCACAACTGAATTGTCTCCACCCTCCATAATCCCTTCTAGTTTTTTTACTTTCAACTGTTTGTTTAGGATACCTGTCCCTCTTGTTTTGTTAGTTTAAATGTAGTTGTACGTATACCCAAAGGAACCAAAAAAATTGTTAGGGTCCTCCTCCTTGGCCTCCCCCGGTGAACTCCCGCAGCAAACTCCCTGTTTGTTCTCCTGTTTGCGAGCTCTGGTTGTGAGCTCCCTGGGTCTGCCTTGAGCTTTATTTGTCAGCTGTGCTCTGCCCAGAGTCAGGAATCAAAAACTTACAACAAACAGATTTAAAAACACTATATAAATATCATATTTAAAAACAGTTAAACATATATTGAGATTAAAATCAAGTTTCAAAATAATTCAAAAACAAGTCCCACACCTCGCACAATGCAGGAATCCAAGCTAAGGTATATCTGACACATGATTGTCTAACTTTCTCTTGAATGCTTCCAGTGTTTGAGTGCTCACCATATCCCAAAGTAATTGATCTTATTGCTCTAACAGTAAGGAATTTTTTTCTGATATTCAACCTTGTGATTGGGTTCTTTGTACACATTTGACAGTTCCAGGGTTTGCGCGGGAAAGTAATGAGAAGGCTCATTCAAAATATTAATGGATTTATTAAACTTGGTTTCTAAGGAATCAATAAGAACTTCAGTGGGGTCAAAGTAACTCAATTCTGGTAACTGTCCATTCAGTTCTACAAACACATTCTGGTTGTTAATGTCCTTCGATACTGGGGAGCCGGTACAAATCATTCCTCGTCTGTCGGTTTCCTCAGGGGCGTGCTCCTGACGGTGCAAATTGTGCCACAACACGGGTAGCGAGCCCAGTCCCCCTCGGGTGGAGGCTTGTTGAAGGTGGAATCCGGACGCACCACCTTCTTCAAGCGACCAGCCCCTCTCGGGAACACCACTACTGTCCATTCTGTAATTTCTGTGATGGTCACCACGTCTTCCTTCAGCATCGGGTCAGGCAACAAACCTCCCACTTTCAAATTAGGAAAATCCTCTAAGAGATTACGTGATTGCTTGTATTTCTTCTCTCCTCTCTCTCTCCTCGGGAATCTGGGCACACACTAAAGACTCTTTCTCCTGTTCCTTCTTTTATCTCCTCTTCCCATACATCAAACTTTAACTCCTCCCCCTTTTCTTTCCCTTCCTCCACCAGACAGACCTCTGTTTTAACCCTTTCATCTTTTATCACATTCCCTTTCATCTCACTTGTTCCCCCCTTTGATTCTGTTAACATGATTTCTTTCACTGGAGGAGACGGCACACTCTCCTCTTTCAGTTCTCCTTCACAAACCTACATCTGGCTTTGTGTAATTTGAGGCCATTATTATGTGTCCTGCACTCTGGGACTATCAAGAACAGATCCTGCCCCTCCTCTGGATGACAACCTTTCAGGTATTTGAAGGCTGCTGTCATATCTTCCCATAGCCTTCTTTTCTCAAGGCTAAACATGCCCACCCTGATCATCCTAGCTGCCCTCCTCTGAACCTGTTCCAGTTTACCTGCCTCCTTCTTAAAGTCCTGGGCACTTTGGGTTTCTGAGCACTTGGCGTCCTGGCCTTCCTGGCCTCAAGGCAATCTCATTTGCCACTTTCTTTTAAACGTGGCACTGAAAACTGGACATGCTGCTCTAAGTGCAGCTTAATTACTACAGAACAGAAATGTTGTTCCCCATCATATAGGCATCAAACTCCCATTAAGGCAGTCCAATATTCTATTAGCTTTGTTAGCTTTCACATTACACTTTTGACTTATGTTCAGCTTGTTTTGACTTAAGACAACTTGCACTTTTTCATATGTCCCACTGCCAAGCCAGATCTCTCCACCATTCCATCCTACATGTGTTTGATTATTTGTATCTCAGTACAAGATTTCCTATTCATCTTAGTTCATTCTGATTTTGTTAGTTTGGCCTAATGTTCCAGCCTGTATAGGGTATTTTGACTCTTGACCATTTCTTTGTTTATATAGGTATTCATGCTAATCCTGTGTCATTTCTAAATTTGATAAGTAGCCCCTCAACACCTTTAACCAGTTAATTTATATTTTTGTCTGTTAAACAGGATAGGGCCTAGGAAAGAGCCTTCAGGTTCTCAACTTAAGAACACTCTCTAAAAGGATACTGGTCCATGAATATAGTTGCTGAATATATTGCTGAAGAGAATTGCCCAACCAACTATGGATGCACCTAATAAGAGTGATATCCAATGGACATTTTACCACCTTGTCAGCCAGAGAAACTTTGTCAAATCCATTCCTGAAATAAAAATATATTAGGTCTACAGCATCCCCATTAATCGACCAAATAATGTATTTATGTAGAAGGAAAGGATCAGGTATGACTTATTCCTGACAAATCCATGTGTTATTTTCTGGATGTTCACAGACTGATTCCTTAATAATCTGTTTTAAAATTTTTCCTGGTGTTCCTTGCCTGATTTGCATTTTTGTGCATCCACCTTCTTCCTGTCTTGAACATTTGCCCAGTCTTCACATCACTCATTCTTCAGGAATTCTTAAAGATTACAGATAAGTGGTTGAAATAATCTTCATTAGCTCTTTGAGCATGTAATTCATCTGACCTTGGAGTCTTGAATTTATAAAGTAGTAAAGTATCCTCTAAGCACACCCTTACATATTGAGCAGTTATTTGTTGTGCTTGTTGAAGGTTCATCATAGCTCTCCTTGTGTGAGAAAACTGACGTAAAATAGGTGTGAAATAGTTCTCTTTATTGTTGTTTAGTCGTTTAGTTGTGTCCAACTCTTTGTGACCCCATGGACCAGAGCACGCCAGGCCCTCCTGTCTTCCACTGCCTCCCGGAGTTGGGTCAAATTCATGTTGGTAGCTTCGGTGACACTGTCCAGCCATCTCGTCCTCTGTTGTCCCCTTCTCCTCTTGCCTTCACACTTTCCTAACATCAGGGTCTTTTCCAGGGAGTCTTCTCTTCTCATGAGATGGCCAAAGTATTGGAGCCTCAGCTTCAGGATCTGTCCTTCCAGTGAGCACTCAGGGTTGATTTCCTTTAGAATGGATAGGTTTGTTCTCCTTGCAGTCCAGGGGACTCTCAAGAGCCTCCTCCAGCAAGTTCTCTTTATTACCTACTAACAATTCACTACATCCCCTAAGCAGCAGACTTTTTTCTTTCTTGATAATCTTGCTCTTAACATATCCAAAGAAGCCTTTTGTTGTTTCTCTGAGCATTCTTTGCATGCCTCAGCTATCTCAGGTATTTACTTATATAAGCCTCTCGGGATTACATTACCCCACAAACTTGGGTTGCCCATGCAAACTGGGGTCTCCGTTGCTTTGAGCTGCTATGCATGGCCAATATTTATTGGGATAGGAGGACGATTTCATGGGTTGAGCCAGCACTATACTTCACTCCTGCATGGGGTGAATTGATGTGTAAATTCTCCCCATGCAATGTAATACATGAAAGTACATGTTTTTATAGTAGGTCTAAGGCAATATGCATTAAAATAACAATTATGTTTATATGTTTGCAACTGGCCAGATAGCTCAATGGGTTAGGTATGGAGTTTAGTTCTCCACTATGCTTCCTGGGAGAAGAACCAGCCTGTGTAACAAGCTGTGGGCAAGTTGCATAGTCCCAAAGTGTCCACAGAAAAAATAAGAAATTAATACCATTTCTACGTATACTGTACTAAATTAGCTAATCCTGGAAAGGATCACCATAACTCACAATCAACTGACTGGCATATGGTTATAATTATTATTATATGTATGCTTGTGTGTAATAAGTAGTATTGATGGGGCCAGTGGCGCAAACATATTTCTAATAAAATAATTGTTATTGTTTAGTCGTTAAGTCATGTCCGACTCTTCGTGACCCCATGGACCAGAGCATGCCAGGCCCTCCTGTCTTCCACTGCCTCCCGGAGTTGGGTCAAATTCATGTTGGTCGCATCGATGACACTGTCCAGCCATCTCATCCTCTGTCAGCCCCTTCTCCTCTTGCCTTCACACTTTCCCACCATCAGGGGCTTTTCCAGGGAGTCTTCTCTTCTCATGAGATGGCCAAAGTATTGGAGCCTCAGCTTCAGGATCTGTCCTTCCAGTGAGCACTCAGGGTTGATTTCCTTCAGAATGGATAGGTTTGTTCTCCTTGCAGTCCAGGGGACTCTCAAGAGTCTCCTCCAGCACCACAATTCAAAAGCATCAATTCTTCGGCGGTCAGCCTTCTTTATGGTCCAGCTCTCACTTCCATACATCGCTACTGGAAAAACCATAGCTTTGACTATGCAGACCTTTGTCGGCAAGGTGATGTCTCTGCTTTTTAAGATGCTGTCTAGGTTTGTCATCCCTTTCCTCCCAAGAAGCAGGCGTCTTTTAATTTCGTGGCTGCTGTCCCCATCTGCAGTCATCATGGAGCCCAAGAAAGTAAAATCTGTCACTGCCTCCATATCTTCCCCTTCTATTTGCCAGGAGGTGATGGGACCAGTGGCCGTGATCTTAGTTTTTTTGATGTTGAGCTTCAGACCATTTTTTGTGCTCTCCTCTTTCACCCTCATTAAGAGGTTCTTTAATTCCTCCTCACTTTCTGCCATCAGAGTGGTATCATCTGCATATCTGAGGTTGTTGATATTTCTTCCGGCAATTTTAATTCCGGCTTGGGATTCATCCAGTCCTGCCTTTCGCATGATGTATTCTGCATATAAGTTAAATAAGCAGGGAGACAATATACAGCCTTGTCGTACTCCTTTCCCAATTTTGAACCAATCAGTTGTTCCATATCCAGTTCTAACTGTTGCTTCCTGTCCCACATATAGATTTCTCAGGAGATAGATAAGGTGGTCAGGCACTCCCATTTCTTTAAGAACTTGCCATAGTTTGCTGTGGTCCACACAGTCAAAGGCTTTTGTGTAGTCAATGAAGCAGAAGTAGATGTTTTTCTGGAACTCTCTGTCTTTCTCCATAATCCAGCGCATGTTAGCAATTTGGTCTCTAGTTCCTCTGCCCCTTCAAAATCCAGCTTGTACTTCTGGGAGTTCTCGGTCCACATACTGCTGAAGCCTACCTTGTAGGATTTTGAGCATAACCTTGCTAGCGTGTGAAATGAGTGCAATTGTACGGTAGTTGGAGCATTCTTTGGCACTGCCCTTCTTTGGGATTGGGATGTAGACTGATTTTTTCCAATCCTCTGGCCACTGCTGAGTTTTCCAAACTTGCTGGCATATTGAGTGTAGCACCTTAACAGTGTCATCTTTTAAGATTTTAAATAGTTCCACTGGAATGCCATCACCTCCACTGGCTTGTTGTTAGCCATGCTTTTATTTCTAATAAAATAATTAGAAAGGTCAAATGCACCATCCACCATGGAGTGCAGGGGAACATGTCTAAGGTAGCCCATTTCTCCACCCCTCCCTCCTAAAACTGGCTGAGACAGTTTGAACTCTAGGGACTGCGGACCTTAATTAACATAACCCCCAGCAAGACGATGGGAGGACCATGACTGCTGCTTTGATTTTCATCTCAACAAGAACAGGTTCTGGCAGTCACAGCCGTATTTACTCAAATTTGCATAGATTCCCCCCCCTCCCATACTCCAACACTCTGAGGGCCTGGACAGGTAGGGTGGACCAATTTCTCTATGCGAATGAGCTTCCTGAATTGTTCATTAACTACCATGCTTGGGTGAAACAATGCAACTAGCCACAGACCTATGAGCAGATATTTCCCCATGATGTTCCCTAACACCTGTGCCCCAGGTGAAACAATGTAGCCAGTGATAAATCCTATTGTCAGAAGATGTTCCCCCATGATATTGCCCAACTCATAGAATAGTGCCAGACTTCCACACCCCAAATCTTTTATCTAGAATCCATTCCCATTTTTAAAAACTGGATCTATTGCCAGACAAACTGCATTCCAAGTCTCAGACTCCCTCTCTTGTATGTACATCCTATAGAATATTTTTCTTAACTATTTCCTGGTCACGTATGCTGTATCCCAACCCTTGATTCTGGAATACAGAAGGTATAAAAACCCCTGCCACTGTTCTTCAGGGCAAGCATTTTACCTCTTGCTTGGGAGAGGCTGTCCATCAGGCTACTATTTCTTTATCTGATATATCTAATAAACAAAAGCCTTTTTGAATTCTCTCTCAAGTCAAGATTTATTGGCAATTAATTTTGGCTTGGAAAATCTAAGGGCTAGCCTGGACTCAACATATTTGGCACCCCAGGTAGGACAGAAGAGGTTCACCTTTTCTGACTTCTTCCAGGGTGGCTTTTAAATTTATCCCACCTGTTTTGGGTGAATCCTTCTGACCAACTCCTTGGAAAACTGAGGGGTAGCTTAGGCAAACGCACCGACCCCTTTTGTCGGGAGGGCTACCTGACCTGACCCCCAGCAGACCTTGAGAGCTGAAAATGAATGGCTAAGAGAGATTTCACCTCTAGGGATCCTGAGGCAACCGAATTTCGAAGAGGGGCATTGGTAAATAGAGAAAGAAGTGTGGGGAAAAGAAAGAATTAACATTCCCAGTGTGAGTGTGGTATTGAGTCGGCCAACTCAACGGGAGGGTCTAGAAAACCCGTGCGAGAGTAGGGAGTGAAAGGGGGGGTAGTGTGCAACCCCAAAGAGCCATGTGAGTGTGGTTCCAGGGCGGCGAACCTGGCAAGAGGGTTTAAACCACTCTCTACTCTGTGTGGGAGTAGAGAGTGATTGGGGGGGTAATTGTGGGCTCCTTTGAGGACTGGAATGGCGAATCCAGGGGGAGGACCAGTTGAGCAAAGTCCGTGTGAGAGTAGAGAGTGGGTGCGGGGAATCCTGAGCTGAAAATGCGAGGGGGGGAAAGGCCGCCCTTGACGTGCAATTCTCGGTCATTAGGACGCGAGCCATGGCAGGAAACTCGCAAAAGGCCAGGGCTATTTTTTGTTTTTGGGTTAGGGTAGGGTAATTAGGCCAATTACAATCACCATGGGAAACATTAACTCTGCTTCTGTGAGGGCAGTATCCAAGACTCCTTTGGAATGTGCACTAGAAAATTTTAAGAACCTAGTTGAACCCGGAGACAAGTGTAACAAGTGAAAGCTCACAAAGCTGTGTAGAGATGTATGGCCCAGTTACCATCTTCTCAGATGGCCAAAATTGGCATTACCCTTCAACATATAGAAATCTATTTGACCCTAAATCTGAAAGATGAGGAAATTCCATACCTCATTTTATATATATATATATAAAATGACCAGCAGCAATGCAAGACTTATCTGCCCTTGGGTTCAAGACCGCCTTTTCTGCACATGCCGGTCTCTGAGCTAAGGTTAATATGTATATATAAATGAGGTATGGAATTTCCTCATTTTTCCGATATATATATATTATTAAAAAAATATTATTATTTAATTATTTAATTATTATATATATATATATATATATATATATATATATATATATATATATATATATATATATATATATATATATATATATATATATATATATATATATATATAAATCGGAAAGATGAGGAAATTCCATACCTCATTTTATATATACATATTAACCTTAGCTCAGAGACCGGCATGTGCAGAAAAGGCGGTCTTGAACCCAAGGGCAGATAAGTCTTGCATTGCTGCTGGTCAGCAGGCGACCCCCACCTGCCCGAAAATTCTTTTTTGGGGGGAACTCCAACCATATGATGGCCCCAAAGGAGGATGACTTTCATCCCCCTTACATCCCTCCTGTAATGGCACCCCCACCCCAGAGTCGAGACCCCTTGTGAGGGTCTGCTCCCCCACAGCCGGACCCTCAACCTGGACTAGGTGCCCCCCTACCTGGCTCAAATCCCCAGCCAGGACGAACCCCCACGCCAAAGAACATTGTCCAGTGGTCGCTTCCCGAAAGGGGACCAGTGAACAGTTTGTCTACCCGCCCTGACCCTGTTGAAACCTCACCTGAGGAATCAGATGCGAATCCTCAGGCGAATCCCCCACCAGACCCAGAGCAGCTCCGAAGGTCTGAAAGACCACGGAATGAACCTGAGCACTTCACCTCAGGGAACCCTGGTACAATTACTGGGGTGACTTGGCAATTCCCCCTGCACCAGGCACCAGGGCCCAATGGTCTTGTGTACATCCACACCCCATTCAGTACAGTGGATCTCTTTAATTGGAAACAGGGGCTGCCTCCCTACAGGGAAGCCCCACAGAAATATGTAGATTTAATCTCCCGCATCTTTTCCACCCACTGGCCAAACATCCCAGACCTGTTATCTCTTTTTTCCAGCCTTCTTAATGAGGAGGAACGCCACCAGGTCCTTTCAAAGGCATACGAATCAGGCATTCCGAGTCTCAGACTCCCTCTCTTGTATGTACATCCTATAGAATATTTTTCTTAACTATTTCCTGGTCATCTATGCTGTACTCAACCCTTGATACAGGGTATAAAACCCCCTGCCACCGTTCTTTAGGGTGGGCATTTTACCTCTTGCTTGGGAGAGGCTGTCCGTCAGGCTACTATTTCTTTATCTGATATATCAAATAAACAAAAGCCTTTTTGAATTCTCTTTCAAGTTTATTGGCAATTAATTTTGGCTTGGAAAGTCTAGGGGCTAGCCCGAACTCAACATTATGCTGCAACAAGAGTAGGGCCACTAAATCAATGGAACTTACACAGGTGTTGACCAACCACATCCCCACTGACTTAATGGGTCTACTCCAGTTGCAACTTATTACTGGATTTTAGTTAATGTGTATCTGTGACACCTGTATGCTCATATGACTATGCACATACAACTGTATGAATGTTGTTTACAGTGGGTGGAGGGGAAAAGTAGAGTTTTTTCCCTCCCATAATATCTCACATAAAGTGTATAAACTATTGGATAATAAGTTTTAAGGCCAGTTAGCAACATCAGTGCCTTTTTCTTTTTCACAAAAAGGTTTGCTATATATAAGGTTTCCCTTCGAGCAGAAAAATAAAGTGTTACTTACTGTAGAACAAGATCCTCTTCCACCATGTTCCCCTGCAATTTTTATTCCTGTTCCCCAGAGTGCTACATGGAGACACCAAGCTTCAGACAGATTAACTAGAACACTTTAATCATATGAAATTTACCTTTACCATTACTCTGGAAAAGACACACACCTTCTTAGCATAAGAGGAAATCCTTGCTACTGGCATTCCTTATTTAAATCTGAAGCTTAGCCTGTAGAGATTAGGACTGGCAAAATATAGGATAATCCTCTTCTTAAAAGGCCTTATTAAGGAAAGTGAGAGGTTCAAGATAGCCTTTCGAGGTCTTTATTAGCCTAAAAATAAATTTTCCTTTAATCCTACTGGAATGGCTAGGCAGTGTTTACTTGTCAAAGAATCCTGTGCCTGAAGGTTCATGGAGGGTAACAATAAATGATAAAATAAAGATTACAATTGTCTAAAAACATTGAATTATTTTGTAGAAGAAGGGATGGGGTGCTGATATTGTTGTAGTGTCTGATACAAAGCAAGGAGACCCAGTTAAATTCCCACTCACAGAGCTGAAATGTGGATTATCTCATTCCTTTTTCCTACCATAATCTATTTTACAGGGCTGCTGCACTTGTAAAGTTTGAAACACAAAGATGTATGGGTCCTTTTGGAGAGAAATATTTTAAATAAATAAATAAAACATGTACATAGCCCTGAACTTCATGAGGACAGTTTACAGACAGTGAATGTCATAAATGATAACATTCATTTATGCCTTTTGACTCCTGACTCCAGGGAGAGCACAGCTGACAAATAAAGCTAAAGGCAGACGCAGGGAGCTCATGACCAGAGCTCTTGAACAGAAGAGCAAACAGAGAGCAAACAGGTAGGAAGGAGACCAAGAAGACAAAGACAGAGAGCTAAGTGGATTTTCTCTAGAGTAACACCAGGAAAGGGCCTGAAGTGTGTCCCTAACAGGAAGAGCTGTGTGCTCAGCAAAACAGGGAGGGCTGTGTCCTTAACAGGAAGAGCCATGTGATTGACCTAACAGAAAGGGGAGTGCCCTGATTACTGCTGAGGGCTATATGTAGCAGCTGTGAGTTCTGGGAGGATCTTTTGATTCCTCACTAAAGGCAGACCCAGGGAGTTTGTGGCCAGGAGAGCAAACAGGGGATTTCCTGCAGGAGTTCGCTGGGGGAGGCCCCTAACTAATTTTTTGGGTTTCTTTGGGTATATGTACAACTACATTTAAACTAGCAATACAAGAAGGACAGGTATCCTAAATGAACAGTGGAAAGTAAAAAAGCTAGAAGGGATTATGGAGGGTGGAGACAATTCAGTTGTGGTTACCTGCAAAGTTTGTGCTATGCTTGTCTTTGTTCCTGAGTGTAAAATGCTATATACATGTAACAAGTGTAAACTTGTGGCACTGTTAGAAGAGAAAGTCAGAGACCTGGAGCAGTGAGTAGCCACACATAAGGGAAGATGAAGCCTACATTGATAGAACTCTTGAGCAGCAGCAGCTGTCAGAGGGGGCACTGCTGATGGAAGAAAACCAAAACACTGCAATGGAGGAAAATGCTCTAGAGGCTACAAACATAGTGGAGGAACCACCATGGGAAAGAATCACAATTAGGAGCATCTAGATCATTCTAGTTGGGGCAAAAAACCAAAGGAACTCGGTAGTTGGAGTCTACTAATGGGAGAGAGAGGAAGTAGACAAAACCTTTGAAGAACAAATTGCAGGTTTAAAAGAGATGTAGTAGTGATGGGAGATTTCAATTAACCAGATAAATGTTGGGAGGCAAATTCTGCCAAGTATGGCCCTTCCAAGAAATTCCTGGCATGTGTGGCTGATAATTTTCTCCTACAAAAAGTGGAGAAAGAAACTAGAGGATTTGCTATCCTTGACTTGATTCTGACCAACAGAGATGACTTGGTGGGAGAAGTGGCAGTAAGGGGAACTCTAGGCGAGAGTGACCATGTCCTTCTAGAATTCTTGATTTCAAAGGTATTCTGTAGTGGGTTCTAAGTCAATAAAGAGCCGCATACGCAATAGTAATTCCACTCAGTTTACTCATAAAAACAGGAAAACCCACACACACACACATATATATATATATAAAACACCACCCATAATTAGAGGGTTTCGGACCCTCCCATCTCTATTGGCTAATTGCCCACAGCGTCCTTGCTGATTGGGGGAAAATTATCCTCTAAGGCTATTATCCTAGGGAGCCAAGCTCAGCCACCTGGCTCCAACTAAAACCTGGAGAGGACAATGGTGGAGTTGATCTCAAGACACAACACCCCTCCCCCCATAGTCCAAATACTCTCAGCTCACATAGTCCCTTAAATAATCAGGCGGCCTCCGCTCTCGCTGGGAACGCCTTAATTTCCCACGGGGTTCTTCAACCATCCTTGTTTCCGGGGTTTCCACGGCTGGGGCGGCAGCTGCTTCTAGCGCCTGTGGTAAAGACGCTTCGGCAGCTGCTGTCGTTTCAGCCAGTCGCGACATCACTGGCCTTGTGGGTCCGCCTGGCTCTATAAGGCCCTCTGGCCCTTCTTCCTCCTCGATAGATTGGGGCCCGCAGCTTACTATCTCCTCAGAGCATCTCCGTCTTGGCTGCACCATGTCGTCCGCTGGCAACCGACTGTACAGTTGCTCTATATGCCTCTTCAGGGTCCTACCGTCCTCTGTGGCAACCTCATAAGACACTGGCCCTGTTATTCGAAGAACTCTAGCCGACAGCCAGGCAGGGTTACCCGTGTAATTCCTTGCCCACACCGGGTCTCCGCAGAAAAACCCGCGTGGTGCTTCACGCACCTCCGTTTGCGGCCGCCGATCAAGGACTCTGTCCGGGTGGAGGCGGTCAAGACAAGTTGTTAAGCGGGTCCCATAAGAAGCTCCGCAGGGCTGTGACCACTCACTGGATTAGGTGTGGTCCTATAGGAGAGGAGAAAACAAGCAAGTTTCCTCTCCCAATCAATCTGGCCAATACGTTGGAGTACCTCCTTTGCTGTACGCACCATCCTTTCCGCCTGGCCATTAGTAGCTGGGTGGAAGGGTGCTGACCGCACGTGACAGATAAGATTACTTTCCAGGAACTCCCGGGAGGTAAAAGCTGTTCCATTATCCGTCACGACAATATCCGGAATGCCATGGGTAGCGAAGATTGAACGTAGGGCCCAGATGACCTCCAGAGCTGAGGTTGAAGGCACCCGAACTACCTCCAGCCACTTGGTGTAAGAGTCTACCAAAATAAGGAGAATCTGGCCGTGAAATAGTCCTGCAAAATCTAGATGAAGGCGGGACCAGGGAGACCGCGTAGGCTCCCACGACTGCACCGGGCCTTGAGGTGGGTCTAGGCGTGACTCCTGACAGGCCCTACAACGCTTAACCCAGGCCTCGATCTCTGCATCCAAACCTGGCCACCAGACATAGCTCCTAGCGAGGGCTTTCATGCACATGATTCCAGGGTGCGCTTCATGCAAGGCCACGAGAACTTGTTGCCGCAAGGGCTTGGGGACTACCACTCGACTTCCCCAAAGTAAACACCCCTTATGGGTGGATAGTTCATCCTTGCGGGAAGCGTAAGGCTTAAAGTCCTGACCCACCTGACCTTTAGGCCACCCCCTCCCTACCCAACCCAAAACACGGGAGAGAACGGGGTCCCGGGCAGTACGCTTTGCTACATCTACGGCATGGAGAGGCCGATCGGGTAGCTCCTCCAGCAACATAATTTGGTGAGTGGGTGCCGGGTCTAGATCTATATCTGGCAGCGGCAGGCGGCTAAGCGCATCGGCATGGCCCATTTCCTTTCCGGGGCGATGCTGGAGAACATACTGGTATCCTGCCAGGAAGATGGACCAACGGAGGACCCTAGGTGAGAGAACCTGTGGCGTCTGGCGATTGGGTGCGAACAAACCCAACAACGGCTTATGATCGGTCAAGATGACAAAAGGCCATCCATACAGGTAATCGTGAAATTTCTTCACTCCTGCCATGATCGCCAGGCCCTCCTTATCAATTTGAGCATAATTCCGCTCCACCGGGGAAAGAGTCTGTGAATATTATGCAACAGGGACTTCTTTCCCGTCGGGGAGCAGATGGCCGAGAACGGCACCAATGCCATAGGAAGAAGCATCGCAGGCAAGCACAACAGGTAATTCCTCATCAAAATGCGCCAATACTGAATTCGAAACTAGCAAGTCCTTAACCGCTTGAAAGGCGGAAGCCTGGCAAGGACCCCAGGCCCAAGAAGTCTTTTTTCCCAAAAGGTGATGCAGGGGCTCTGCGACTGCTGCCTTATGTGGGAGAAAGGCATGATAAAAATTCAGGAGACCAAGAAACGCTTGGAGCTCCTGCTTGTTGGTAGGCGCGGGAGCATCCTGGATCGCCTTTAGCTTGCCTTCAGAGGGGTGGATTCCTGCCGCATCTATAGAGAACCCTAGGAACTCCACCTGGTCGACCCCTAAAAGACACTTTTCCCTCTTGACCTTGAGGCCAGCCATCTCGAAACGCCTTAACACAGAGCGGAGACGGTCGGCAAACTCCTCCTTGGTGGGGGCAGCAATTAATACATCATCAAAAAATGGCATCACCCCTGGAAGCCCTTTAAGAAGGGAGTCCATTAAATTCTGAAATAATCCCGGAGCTACGCTCACCCCAAACTGTAAACGTTTAACCCGGAAGGCGCCCCTATGAGTAACGATGGTCTGCGCCTCTGCTGTGGCATCGTCCACAGGCAATTGTTGGTACGCCTGGGCCAAATCCAGCTTTCCAAAAATCTTAGCCCCTGCAAGAGTAGCTAGTACGTGGCTCACCACTGGCACCAGATAAGCATGATCTTGCAAAGCCTTGTTGATTGTACACTTATAGTCCCCGCAGATACGCACGTCCCCATTAGGCTTCACTGGAGTAACTATAGGGGTTTCCCATGTAGCATGGGACACCGGTTCCAAGACCCCCTGCTCTAATAACCGGTCCAGCTCCTCTTCTATCTTTGGTTTAAGGGCGAAGGGAACCCTCCGTGCCTTGAGCCGCACCAGACACACTTGTGGGTCAAGTTGAAGGGAGACTGGGGGGCCCTTGTAACAGCCTAGGTTACCGTCAAAGACGGACGAAAACTCACTGCAAACTATGTTGAAGTCCATGATGGCAGTCTTATGGATCCCTTCTACCCCGATGCCCAAGGGCCCAAACCACGCCAGACCCAAAAGGCTTGTGCAGCGACCTTGCATGACCAGAAGGTCTAATTTGCCTTTAAAATCACCATACTGCACTCTAAATTTGCCCCGCCCCAGTATAGGCACCGCATTTCTCTGAAAATCAATCAAGGTGTAACTGGGGGTTTGGAGCTGAGGTCCTCCCCTGGGGCATATTCTTCGGAGGGTCTCCGCCGAGATTATAGAGACAGCAGACCCAGTATCTAACTCCATTTCACAAGGGAACCCCTCTATGACAACTCGCACCCTTATTTTAGCTGGACTAGATGGGTTGGGAAGGCGTAGCACCTGGAGTGGGCATGTGGAAAGGGAGTGCAGTTCCACCTCGCGCAGCTCCGCTGAGTGTGCTGATTTCCGGCTCCCTGTAGTTCTCCCGATGGCCTTGGAGCGGCAAACGCGGGCAAGGTGTCCAACCTTCCCACAATTATGGCAGGAGGCATCACGAAAATGGCAAGAGCGGCACTCGTGGTCCCCTCCGCAACTAGCACAGCTGGCGGCGCCTTCAGGCCAACAATTGCTGATGCGTGTTGGGCGGCTGCTCTTCCCTTTCGGAGCCTGGCGCGTCTGTAAAACTTCGTCTCCCTCCGAATCGCTTCCACTCCTCTCCCTAACAATCTGATTAGCAACAGGGCGACAGGGCGGCCGATGGTCGACGCCAGGGTGGCCCTTTTCCCAGCCGGTGGCGAAATCCACAGCCTTAGCAAGATCACATTGGGGAAGCACGACTATCTTGCTTGAAAGTTTCTCACTCCGCAGACCAAAAACAAACTGGTCTAGGAGTACCTCGTTCAGCTTTTCAAACCCACACCATCGGGCGAGGCGGCACAAAGCAGCCAGGTACTCCACCGCAGACTCCCCAGTGTTCTGTGAGCATTTGCGGAAATCCCACCGGCGCGCCAACTGAGATGGCTGCGGCATGAAGTAGTCTGCCAGAACCTTTAGGAGTTCATGGCTAGTAGCTTCTGCTAATTCCTTTGGTTGAATCAAATCTTTCACGAGATCGAGAACTTCCACCCCGCAAGAACTAATAAACAATGCCTTCTTTTTAGCCTCCGCTGTAATCTCGCGGTACGCCAGATAGTAAGCAAAACCGTCTGTCCAGGAGTCCCACAGCTCTGGGCAGTTCAGATTGAATGGCGGCAGAGATCCCTGAGCCTCCATTACTTACAAGCGGTGGCGTATGTCAAGCAAGGTTCAGCCGTGTAGGCTCACAACCAACAGCCGCCTAAAGCTCTTCCGATGACTGGAGCTCAAGGGAATCCCACCTTCATCGCCACTATTCTGTAGTGGGTTCTAAGTCAATAAAGAGCCACATACGCAATAGTAATTCCACTCAGTTTACTCATAAAAACAGGAAAAAACCCCCCCACACACATATATATAAACCACCACCCATAATTAGAGGGTTTCGGACCCTCCCATATCTATTGGCTAATTGCCCACAGCGTCCTTGCTGATTGGGGGGAAATTATCCTCCAAGGCTATTATCCTAGGGAGCCAAGCTCAGCCACCTGGCTCCAACTAAAACCTGGAGAGGACAACGGTGGAGTTGATCTCAAGACACAACAAAAGGAAACAAAAGCAGAGTGTAGCCACACACATCTGCAGGATTTTTAAAAAAGCCAATTTTAATAATCTCAAAACAAGGATAAGTAAGGTCCCATGGCAGGAGATCCTAACAAGAAAAGGAGTCCAAGAAGGGTGGGAGCTTCTAAAAGAAAAGAAATTCTAAAGGCACAACTACAAACAATTCCAACAAGAAATAAAGATGGGAGGTGGCAAAAAAGGCCAGCGTGGCTTCACAAAAAGCTCAGGGAGTACCTAAAAACCATAAAAGCCATGTACAGGAAGTGGAAAGAAGACCAGGCCACCAAGGATGAGTACAGACAAGTAGCAAGGAAATGCAGGGATGGCATTAGGAGGTCAAAAGCTGAGAATGAGCTGAGGTTAGCTAGGGACACTAAAAGCAATAAAAAAAGCATTCTTCAGGTATTTGAGTAGCAAAAGACAAACAAAAGACATATTGGCACAGCTCCGCAATGGAGATGGAAAAATGATAAAAGAGGACAAAGAAAAGGCAGAGGTGCTCAATTCCTATTTTAGTTCAGTCTTTTCCCATAAGACAGACTATGAACTTCCAAACAAATTGGAAGTTCAAGTTGGGGGGTGTAGCGTTCACCCTTTTGTTAGGTATAAGTCATGTATTATTCATGTCTATGCTATGCAGAGGCAGAGCCGAGAGAGAGGTTAAAAGGCGGAGCCTGAGAGTCAAGAGATAGTCAGAGTGAGAGAGAGTTAGTCAGAATCAGAGTCAGATAGTCAGAGAGAGAGAGAGTCAGAAGAGATAGAGATAGAGTTAGAGACTGGTTTAGATAATTAGATAGAGAAGGTGGAAATTATATGGCAAGAGAATAGTATGTTGTACATCTGAAGAACTTCAGTGATTAATAAATTGGCTTCACTTTAATAAATAAGTTTTGTTTGCATTCACAATACAAGTGTCTGATCAAATGTCATTTATTTTGTGGATTGAGGTAATCCACTGGTGGCAGTGAAAGGAAAACACGACTGGAGCCTTTGTGAGGGCACAAAACGTATGTGCCTCGAAGAGGTGATCATCACAGGGGGGGACATGATTGCAGCTGGAGATAGATAAACAAATAGTCAAGGAATACCTTACCACTTTGAATGAGTTCAAATCTCCAGTGCCGGATGAACTGCATCTGAGAGTACTGAAGGAACTGGCTGAAGAACTCTCAGAACCGCTATCCATTATTTTCTTGAAATCATGGAAAACGGGGGAGGTGCCAGAGGATTGGAGGAAGGCTAATGTTGTCCCTATCTTCAAAAAGGGCAATAAAAGGAATGTGGGAACTACAGACCAGTCAGCCTGACATCAATCCCAGGCCAAATTCTGGAACAGAATACCCTTGAGTATTGTGTCCAGTTCTGGACACCACACTTCAAGAAAAATGCTAACAAATTGGAACAAGTTCAGAGGAGAGCAACAAGGATGATCAGGGGGCTGGAAACCAAGCCCTATGAGGATAGGCTGAAAGAATTGGGCATGTTTAGCCTTGAGAAAAGAAGACTGAGGGGTGATATGATAGCACTTTTCAAATATTTGAAAAGCTGTCATACAGAGGAGGGGCAAGATCTGTTCTCGATCATCCCAGAGTGCAGGACACGCAAGAATGGGCTCAAGCTAAAAGAAACTAGATTTCGGTTGAATATCAGGAAAAAGCTTCCCAATCTGTTTGTGACGATCGCCCACGTCACTCATGCCATTCATATTCATGAGCTGATTTGCATGAACCTATGAGAGGACTGGAGAGGCGGAGTCAGCAGCTACATGAGGCTTGGCGGGAGGAGGAGTCAGATAGGGCTGGTTAGTCAGAGAGACAGGGAACAGATACTGAGAGAGATAGAGCTGGTTAGTAAAATAGGTAAAGAAGGTGGTAATGATATAGCAAGAGAAAAGAAGTATGTACTGAGGGAACTGTTGATGATTTGCTTGTGTATAATGTTTATCTGAGAAACTTCTGTTATTATTCAATCTGCTTCACTACAATAAATAAGTTCTATTTCTGTTCACAAATCAAGTGTTCAGACAAACGTCATTTATATTGTGGATTGAGGTAATCCACTGGTGGCAGCGAGAAGAAAACATGACGTGAGCCTTTGTGAGGGAAAGACAAGCAGGGGCCACAAGGGCGAACGCCACAATTGGTGGCAGCGGTGGGATACAAAATAATCCAGTAAAGCCAAAGTTTAAGAGTGAATTTTCTGGAGTCGTGGGTACCTTTTAGTCAGAGGTCTGTGGTGAAGAAGTGGGTGACCTGCTAGAGTTTTTGTGGAAAAGCTTAGTGGCGGGGCTTCTGAACGCAGATCTGGGGGAACTAAAGATAGGGAACCGACTCTAAAGGGAAAATTCTTTTTTGTTTACCTCAGGATTTGAAAGACCCAGTGGGCTAACTTGAAATCCAAGGCTCTGAGAGATAAGGGAGCACTGGTGGATAAAAAGTGGAAGCCAGGGTCAGAGCGGATCTGAGGTGATAGGAAAATAAAAAGCAGAGGCTTGAAAATAGAATTTTTTTTGTGTCTGGAGGCAAGAAGGTTGTCTCAGACCAAAAAACATCGTGGCTTGTGTGTGAGGCCAGAGCAAGTGTAGCCCTTGGTCCCTTCCAAATCCATTATTCTATGATCCTATGTTTAATTGTTCAATTTCTTTACAGTGCCATGTTTACGTTGATTCACACTTTCCTCACACTTACAATTACATGTTTTGTACATTATCAGACTTTCATTTCATCTCTGTTACGTTGGCCACTAGACATCCTTTTGGCTTTAATCTAGTTGTTAAATTAGCATCAGCACTATTTGTACTGGTCTTTTGATCTTCCCCAATAGCTGATTGAGTGTCCCTTTACCTAGGTGTCTCATCTTCCAACACTATTGGATAGTCTTGTCAAAGGGGAGTTTAAATGTATGAATTATTCAGAAGTGGTTTACCATTGCCTTCTCCTGTTCATCAGTAACAAAAGTTAGCTTGAGTGTCAAAGGATCCTTCACCAGTGTCATCTTCTACTACAACTGCTGTCTTCAGAACTTTCTCTACCACCATCACCATTGGAATTATCAATTCTTTTCTACTGATGTGACCATTAACCCAAAGAGGCATCTTAGTCTGATGTTTCAGCTTTGACTATTGCACTTTAGGTGATTCTGCTATGATTCCTGACTCATAACAGAACCTAATATCATAATGCCACTGTGGTCAGCTTTTCTGGCACACATTATAACCATTGCAATAATTTCTTTTTCCAATTTGACCATGTTCTAGTTGGAGTGTTCCCTCCAACCAGCTAGTCAATCAGAAAATAAGTCTTGGCCCTGCTCAATTCTCTACCCTTGCTCTGTAGTGTCAATATCTGGAGTATGAACATTATCTATTTGATTTGAGCTATTGCTTTGCTTACCACCTTTCCCCCCAAACTTGGACTCTAAGGTGCCTTACAATATAATTTTTAAAAAAATGTACAACAGAGATTACATTATACATTATAAATATTAAGCCATAATTAAATCAGTTAACAGAATATATTTATAATATGAACATCTTACTTAAAATAATAATTAAAATTAGCAATAGAAAAGTGCAGCACATCCTTTAAAATTCCTTTCTTGGTCAGTTAGTCAGTTGATGTAGGCATGTGTGATGTTGGAAGAACATCAGGGAGGTAGTGAAACATGCCTCCTGTGATGCACCGGACCCCCTAAGGGGCCACTGGGCATTTGGCCAGAGAGTTTGACAGGCACTTATCTACCACCTTTGCGCTGGGGCAAGTCCCAAGTCCTCAGTAGTGCGTAGCATAAGCCCTTTGAACAAGTCTGACCTAAAAAGAACACTTTACACTTGCTTAGCACTTTGCAAGTACAGGCACATGGACTTTGTGATTCCTTAGAACTCACCAAAGCTCAGTTAGGTAGGACTCTTGAAAGATAGCTAGTTTGTGGCCCTCTCCACCTCCTGGATTTAGCCAGACCTTGCTGTTCAAGAGACCAGACCTTTAGTAGAATTTTTTATAATTAATTTTAATTAGAAAAATAGAGTTTCATTAGAAATCAGTTTATATTGCATAAGCATTAGCATCAAGAACATATTCAAAGATCATTGCAGTTAAATAAGATAACTATTTCCCATTTAAAATAATAAAAACTAAAAAGCTAAAACTAAGGTAAGCTATAGTGGGCTATGGTGGGCTAGCCCGAGCTCTTTCTTTTTCCTTACTTACATCCTTTCTCAATCAAGTCCTTTCTCTCCCATCATCATGGAATCGAAATCCATAACAGAACAACACACGAACCATTGAACACATTCACATAACCCATTGTCCATTTTCTAGCTTTCTAACTCCTCCCTTCTTCATGACCTTTCTGGCTGTTAATCAATTAACCTTTAGGGGTTGTACCACCTCTCTCCTTCCCTTAATCCCATGAGAGTCCAGGTGTTGTTTATCTCTTCTCTAACAAGCTTGGAATGTTGAGTGTTCCACGGGCCTCTCCTTTCGGCCTTCAAAACGCTATCTGGATCCAGGCTGTAATGGTCTTCAGGAAAACACTCTCATGGCGCTTAGAAAAACACATTCCAATGCCTCTCAAATCTTCTCTACACAGAACCTGTCTGACTCTATTTTACATTTCTCTGACTACATATCCCATCATCATGACATGTTTCTGACTACATATCCCATCATCATGACACCTCCATTGGTAGAGAGTTCCATAGTGTGTGAGTAGCTACCAGAAAAGTCCTGTGTCCTCATCAGTTATGGATCTGATAGGGGCAAGACCGAGAGAATAGACACTTCCACAGATCCCAAAGCCTGGGTAAACCTATATGGGGTAATGTTTTCTTTCAGAAAGCGTGGCACCAAACAGCTTTTGCTTTCAATTTCATTTAATGTTGAATAGCATTGGGCACAAGATAGATCCCTGAGGAACCTGACAGGCTGGCAGCCAGGCTATCAAACAGAAGTCCCTCATCGCCACTGTCTGAGCTCACCCCTTTAGCAAGGATTAGAGCCATTGTAGAACAGTGCAAGTCTCATCTCTGAAAAGCAGTTGAGAAGGACCAGAGTTTCAGCAGAGCCAGTAGGGACACAATCTGCCTATATACTTTCTGGAGTACATAATCTACCAAGGCAATTGAAGGAATCTCTGACTCATAAACAGACCTGAAGGCAGATTGAAATGGACCTAAATGGTCCATCTCATTTAGGAACCCTGGAGCTGAAACGAAGTTAGCATGAAGAAAGGCAAAGAATATTGAAGGTTGGTGAAATATCAAAATACTGCATTTGAGAAATGATATGCCACTCTTCCCCATCCCATTCTGCTCATTGAACGCCATTCTGGCATCACCTTGATGGGTCTTCCAGTCCTAAACAGTACTATGGAAAATGCTATTATACATATCTATGTAGAACATTCATTAGCTCCCTAACTTTTCCTTTGATCTCTCTTTTCCTGTAGCTAGGCAGCTGGCATGCCATGATCACACCTTGTAACCCTGTTCATAATCAACCCTTTGTTATTTTGCCCTTTTCCAACTGTTTCTTTCATCCACCTGTTGCCATCTTCCACTGTATGGTCACTGAAGCAATCCAATGCTACATTTCCTCAAGAGTAGAGATAGAATGCAACATAATAGTTTACAACAGAGTTTGATATAGCAGTGGATAATGCCACAGTAGGAAAAAAAATTGAAATGGATATCCATTAACTAAGAACTAGTTCACACTGATACCTGAAGCAGCCACCTTCACTTTACCTAATGAGACATTTGATCCATCTCTTTATTTGTTTTTTAGAATCCTTCACAAATCTCAGCTCATTCTGAGCCTTGACACCACTGGGCAGCCCTCTCCCTTGTCCCCACCAAATGCATTTGTGAAAGTGATGGTACTGAGAGAAAGGCCTTATCTGCTGATATTCAACTGGGCAGGCTCATCAATGGAGATGTGGTCCTTGAGATAGCTGTTTAGAGCTTTAGAGGTTAAAAACAGCACTTTGAATTGTGCCTGGAAACAGATCTGCAAACAAGAGAGCTTCTGTAACACGGGTTATGTGATCGCTGTAACCAGCCACAGTTAACAATCATTTTTAAATACTGCTTTATAGATTCTGTCTTTATTTTGTCTTTAGGCATCCTTCAGTCTCGAGAGACTATGGTAACGTGCTCTGTATGGAGGACTAGGAACAGCGTCTAGTGTGGCTGAGAAGGCCAATTCGAGAGTGACAATCCCTTCCACACTGAAGACAAATACAATCTGTCCCCTTGTCCAGCTCCCTGATTTTGCTGCTTTCAGGAAAGCCTCTTTGCCTCGGCCTGCTGGACAAGGGTCTCTTCAAATTGGGAGATGCCATGATGCACCGCCTGCCTCCAGGCTGAATGCTCAGATGTCAAGGTTACCCATCTGTTGAGGTCCATTCCTAAGGCCGTCAGATCCCGCTTGCATATATCCTTGTATCACAGCTATGGTCTCCCTCTGGGGCGATTTCCCTGCACTAATTCTCCATACAGGAGATCTTTTGGAATCCGACCATCAGCCATTCTCACAACATGCCCAAGCCAATGTAGACGTCGCTGTTTCAGTAATATATACATGCTAAAAATTCCAGCTCGTTCTAGGACTACTCTATTTGGAACTTTGTCCTGCCAGGTGATACCAAAAATGCATCGGAGACAACACATATGGAACGTGTTCAGCTTCCTCTGCTGCTGTGCACAAAGGGTCCATGACTCACTGCAGTACAGGAGTGTGCTCAGGACACAGGCTCTAGAGACCTGGATCTTGGTATATGCCGTCAGCTTCTTATTGAGCCAAACTCTCTTTGTGAGTCTAGAGAACATGGTAGCTGCTTTGCCAATGCGTTTATCCAGCTCGACATCTAGGGAGAGAGTGTCAGAGATCGTTGAGCCAAGGTACACAAAGTCATGAACAACCTCCAATTCTTGCATGGAGATGGTAATAGAGGGAGGTGAGTCCACGCCCTGTCCCATGAGTTGTGTTTTCTTCAGGCTGATTGATAATCCAAAGTCTTGGCAGGCCTTGCTAAAACGATTCATGAGTTGTTGGAGGTCTTCAGCAGAGTGGGCAACAATGGATGCATCATCAGTGAAGAGGAAGTCCTGCATGCATTTCAGCTGGACTTTGGTCTTTGCTCTCAATCTAGAGAGATTAAAGAGCTTGCCATCTGATCTAGTCCGGAGATAGACACCTTCTGTTGCAGTTCCAAAGGCGTGCTTCAGCATGACAGCAAAAAGGATCCCAAACAGGGTTGGTGCGAAGACACAGCCCTGTTTCACTCCACTTCGGATGTCAAAGGGATCTGATGTTGAGCCATCAAAAACTACAGTGCCCTTCATTTCCTCATGAAAGGACCTGATGATGTTAAGGAGTCGAGGTGGACATCCAATCTTGGGAAGTATTTTAAAAAGGCCATCCTTGCTAACCAAATCAAAGGCCTTTGTAAGATCTATGAAGGCCACAAAGAGTGGCTGTCGTTGTTCCCTACCTTTCTCCTGCAACTGTCTGAGGGAAAATACATGTCAGTGGTGGATCTATTAGCTCGAAATCCACACTGTGATTCTGGATAGACTCTGTCTGCAAGCACCTGGAGTCTCTTCAATACAACAGGGGCAAGCAGCTTCCCTACAACGCTGAAAAGAGAGATACCACGGTAGCTATTGCAGTCGCCCCTCTCTCCTTTGTTCTTATATAATGTGACAATGTTTGCATCCTTCATGTCCTGTGGTACTCCACCTTCCCTCTAGCAAAGATGAAAGACTTCATGCAGTTCGGTGGTGATGATCTCTTTACAGCACTTCAGCACTTCAACAGGGATGTTATCCTTCCCAGGTGCCTTGCCGGAGGCGAGGGAATCCAAGGCCGCTTTTATTTCTGCTAAAGTTGGTTCGCTGTCCAACTCTTCCAAGACAGGCAGGCACTCAATGTTATTTAATGCTTCTTCGGTTAGTACATTCTCTCTGGAATATAGCTCAGAGTAGTGCTGCACCCGGCGTTCCATCTGCTGTGCTCGGTCCTGGATGATCAGGCCTGTAGCAGACTTCAAAAGAGCAGATTTCTTCTGTATTGGACCTAAAGCCTGCTTGATACCGTCATACATTCCCTTGATGTTACCTGTGTCCGCTGCTATCTGTATCTGAGAGCAGAGCTGAAGCCAATAATCATTGGAATATCTCCTGGCAGCCTGTTGAACTTTGCTACGAGCAGCTCGAAGAGCCTGCAAGTTGTACTCACAAGGACAAGCTTTGTATGCTGCTAGAGCTCTCCTCTTATCCTCGATGGCTGGCATCAACTCCTCCGAATGGGCTTTGAACCAGTCTGCCGTCTTTTTGGTCTTCTTGCCAAATGTGGACAAGGCGGTGTTATAAACAGCGTTCTTGAAATGTTCCCATCATTCAGGTGCATTTGCATCAGCCGGGCCTGGAAGGGTTTCCTCAAGCGCTTGGGCAAATTCCTCACTTTTCTTTGATCGCGAGTCTTGCTGATGTCAATACTTCAAGATGGCGCCGGTGACGGGCGGATAGCGGTTTTCCCGCCGCACCGGCTTGTTTTGTTTTCTTTTATCTTAATTTTTATTTTTATTTTGTTTTGTTTGTTTTATAATTTTCCTCCCTTCTTATCCTCTTCTGTCCTCTTCTGCCCCACTTTGCTTTGTCGGGTTCTTACCTGACGCTGTCATGCTGTGCTGAGTGGCGAAAGGGCTGCTTAGAAGCTGATGTTGCTGGCTGAGCCGTGGGAGAAACCGGCGGGGCGAGAGCAGGCGAGAACGAAGACGCTGAGCTCAGAACGCGGGGGTTGGAACTGGTCGACCAGCAGAGCTCGGAGGGACATCGTACGACCAGTGGGGACCTCCGTTGGAGATTTGAGACAGCAGGAGACCGGCAAGGAGGGAGAGATTAACCAGGGAGAGCCTGGAAATCCTCAGAAAACCGCCGAGTTCGCTGTAACTTTAAGAGCTGACTGGGAAACATCAGGGTCACCCGGAGGTCTCAAGGAACAGGTCGGTGCTTCGGGGTTCCGTCTGGGAGAGAGCTGAGGGTCCGCCACGTGGGAGCTGGAAAAACCGCCCGCCGTGGGTCTCTGCCGGTTGCTCATGCGAGCCGCCATGCTGGGAACTATAAGAACTGTTCTCCGAGGGAAGAAAAGGGCAACAGTAGCACTATTGTCAGCTTCATCCTTTGTGCTACTGTTGCTCCTTCTGTCTACTGATGAAACTCTGGAAGCTTGCCTCGTCTATAAGAACTGCACTTCTACGACTTTGATGACATCTATTTTAATAACAATTGGAAGGACAGGAGTCCTGAGCGAAGTGAGGCAGGGCAGGTTTATATGAGGGGGGTAATAATGGGGGTTTAACTTGTATTTATTTTATTTAATTTTAGTGTTTTTTGGTTTTGCTCTTTTTTTACCTTATGTATGATTTATATTAATTTTATGTTAATTACCTTGTTATGTTTACAATATTTTTGTATTAATTTAGGGTTTTTGAGTTTCTTTTGATTTTTTTTTTCTGTCTGGATATGGAGTGGAGGGCTTGCCCCCCCAGCGAGGGGCCATTGAATATCTCGGTGATTACGGGTAGAGGGAGATATCGCGTTGGTCCAGCCCCTACTCGTGTCAGAAGAACAGTGAACAGATGTTTGAAGGCTGTTCACTGTTCTGGGTCTGTGGCCAAACGACAATATCGAGGTGGTCAGATCAGCTTACCTTCCACTCTGAAACTGGTGCTGTTGAACGCCAGGTCTGTGTCTAATAAATGCCAGCTTATATATGATCTTGTTCTGGAGGAGGATGCAGACCTGGCGTGCATAACAGAGACGTGGATAGGCGGGGAGGGGGGTCCACCCCTGACATTAGCCTGTCCACCTGGTTATGCTGTCCAGCACCAGGGCAGACTGGAGGGGCGGGGGGGGAGTAGCCATTGTATATAAGAACACTCTAGAGGTTACTAGGCGCTCCATGGTGGTAAAGCCGGGTCTGGAGGCCCTCCACGTGTCGGTTGGGGCCAGGGAAGGTATTGGGATCTTGCTGGGTTACCGCGCTCCCCGCGACCCAGCCATTTCCTTACCAGAGCTGGCGGACTTTGTCTCCGCGACACTGTTGGAGTCCCCGAGGCTTTTGGTCTTAGGGGACTTCAACATTCATGCGGAGATGGAGGTCTCCGGTCCAGCTCTTGAGTTCTTGGAAACCATGGCTTCCTTGAACATGTCCCAGCATGTCAACGGCCCCACCCACGTGGGTGGTCATATGCTAGATCTGTTTTTTTCCGCCAATTGGAACGAGCGTGGTCTGATGGTGACCGACCTTATGTCGGTGCCATTGTCATGGTCAGATCACCACCTAATAAAATGTAACCTCTCAGTGGCACTCCCTCCTCTCAGGGAGCATGGACCTATTTTAATGGTCCGCCCTCGAAGGCTACTGGATCCTATAGGATTCCAGGATGCCATGAGAGGGATTACCGCTGATCTGACCGGCGCTCCTGTCGAGGCTCTCGTTAATGGTTGGCTTACGGCAGCCACCAGGGCTATAGACACGATCGCTCCTAAACGCCCTCTCCTCTGCAGAGCTCGGCCTGCATCCTGGTTTAATCAGGACCTGAGAGCGATGAAGCAAAATAGGAGAAGGCTAGAGTGCAAATGGAGAGTAGACCCGACGGAACAGAATCGAGTAGCTGTCAGGGTCGCGACTAACCTTTATCTAGCCAAGATAAAGGCTGCTAGGCGAACACACATCGCTGACCGGATAAGTGAAGCTTCAAATCAGCAGGCGGAGTTATTCCGTATAGTTCGCGACCTGTCCGGAATTGGTCTAGGTGATGGGCCTCCCCCTAGTATTTCACCAGACCAATTTGCAGCATTTTTAAAATCTAAAGTGGAGGCCATCCGCCGGGAACTCTCTCCTTTTTTGGATACAGTGAGTCGAGCAGAGATGTCCAGCGCTCCGTCTTGCCCGGTGGGTCTTGATCATTTTCAGCCGGTGACACCAGAGATTGTGGACAAGGTGCTTGATCGTTGTCGTGCCACCACCTCATCCCTTGACCCTTGCCCGGCCTGGCTAATCAAAGCAGCCAGGCCTGTAACAACAGAATGGGCAACAGAAATAATCAATGGGTCTTTCCTTGAGAGCAGGGTTCCTCCTGCCCTCAAGGAAACACTCATTAGGCCCATAAGAAAGAAACTAAATTTGGCGGCGGACGATATTGGCAATTACAGGCCCGTCGCCAATGTTTCTTTCATGAGCAAAGTGGTGGAGAGGGTGGTGGCCGACCAGCTTCAGGCTCACTTGGATGAAACAAATGCCCTGGATCCATTGCAGTCGGGTTTCAGGCCGCGCCATGGTACAGAAACGGCATTGGTCGCCCTGTATGATGACCTATTGAGGGAGGCCGACAGGGGAAAAACGTCCCTGCTGGTCCTCCTCGATATCTCAGCCGCCTTTGATACCGTCGACCACGGTATCCTCCTGAGGAGGCTCTCCGAGCTGGGAATTGGTGGCCTGGCGTTTGCTTGGCTCCAGTCCTTCTTGGAGGACTGTCCTCAGAGAGTTCAGCTTGGGGAGAGGGTTTCGTCCCCGTGGAGCCTCAATTGTGGGGTTCCGCAGGGTTCGATAATCTCCCCAATGCTGTTTAATATCTATATGAGGCCGCTGGGTGGTGTCATCAGGGGATGTGGAGCATGGTGCCATCAGTACGCTGATGACACACAGCTCTACATCTCCTTTTCTCCAACTACAGTGGATGCCGTTCTGCCCCTTCAGCGCTGCCTGGAGGCTGTACTGCAGTGGATGCAGGAGAATGGGTTGAGGCTGAACCCGGACAAGACGGAGGTACTGAGGGTGGGTAGCCCTGCCATCAGCGGTCTGGGAAACTCCCTCTCATTGGGGGGGGGGTGACTCTTACCGCGAAGAGTGAGGTTCGTAGCTTGGGGATACATCTGGACCCGGCGCTCAGCATGGAAACCCAGGTGGCGTCAGTGGTCCGATCCGCCTATTATCACCTTAGGCGGGTTGCCCAGCTGCGTCCCTATCTTGATGTCAGGGCGCTCACCACATTAGTGCATGCGCTCGTAATCTCGAGATTAGACCATTGTAATGCACTCTACGTGGGGCTACCTTTGAGACTGACGCGGAAACTCCAAATGGTGCAGAATGCGGCGGCCAGACTTATTAGTGGTGTGAGGAAATACCATCATATCTCTCCCACTCTGGCCGCATTGCATTGGCTGCCCGTTCGTTTCCGCGTCGATTTCAAAGTTTTGATGATAACATATAAAGCCTTAAACGGCTTAGGACCTCGATATCTGGCGGAACGCCTTCTCCCACCAAAGTCTACCCGTTTCACTCGATCTAGTCGGGATCTGAGACTGGGGAGCCTGACGCCGAGAGAGGCCCGGAGGGAAAGGACAAGAAACCGGGCCTTTTCGGCGGTGGCTCCTCGGCTATGGAACAACCTACCTCCAGAGATCCGTATGGCCCCCTCGCTGGGTGTTTTCAAAAGCCAATTAAAAACATGGCTGTTCAGGCAAGCCTTCCCCCCGGGCATTATTTGATTTGATTGTTGATTTAATTTGATTTAGTTCCATCTTGAATGATTATTTTTATTTCGAATATTGCTGATATTTTTTAATTGTTTATCAGTACACTGATGTACGCCGCCCAGAGTAGTCAAAACGACTAGATGGGCGGGATAAAAATGTAAGAAATAAATAAAATAAATAAATAAATACGTGGTCTTCCTTCCTTTTTCGTGTGATACAATCTCTTTGCTCACAGTTTTACTCTACTACACAACAGGGAGTGATCAGTATCGCAATCAGCACTCTGGTAACTGCGTGTGATCGTAATACTACGAAGGCTAGAACGTCTAGTGAGGATCAAATCGAGCTGATGCCAATGCTTGGATCTTGGATGTCTCCAGGAAACTCTGTGTTGAAGCTTCGTATTAAAGAACATGTTGCTGACACAAAGACCATAATAACAGCAAAACTCCAGCAAGCGTTGGACATTTTTGTTCATCTTCCCAATGCCAAAACGGCCTAGACAAGTGGGCCAAGAATTGTGATCAGCACCAACTCTAGTGTTAAAGTCTCCGAGAATGAACAGTGGCTCTCTCTCGGGGATTTTTTTGATAGTAGCTGCCAGATCGTCATAGATTTTGTCTTTGACTTCTGTTGTAGACGACAGTGTTGGTGCATGTGCACTAATGAGGGTGACCGGTCCCGCTGATGAGTGGAGCTGCAGAGACAGGATTCTTTCACTCCCCACAGTAGGTGGAACAATGGATCTCAGCAGAGTATTTCTGACCGCAAAGCCAACACCATATTCCCTGTTCTCACTCAATGGTTTTCCCTGCCAGAAGAATGAGAAGTTTTTTTCTTTGACAGATCCCGAGTCTGGCAATCTTGTCTCTTGCAGGGCAAGAATGTCCATCTGCAGTCTACTCAGTTCCATGTTGATGACAGCTGTCTTGCGCACGTCGTCTATTTCCTGCAGGTCGTGAGAAAAGCCGTCGTCAGAAAAGCCAGGGGTCGTTGTCTGAACATTCCAGGTGCCCAACTTTAGGGCAGAAGTTTTCTTATGATTGTTGCATGGTGCAGGGTTATCGATCTGCTTGTCGGCTTTCACCCTAAACCCCACGCACCCCATGAGGTTAACAGACCGTGGCGAGGCAGCACCTTACTGGTTGGGGACTGCCCAGCTTAAGGCAGGCGGTAGCTACCTAGTGAGGTGCAATGACCTCTCCCACCGTCGGAAGTAGCCCCTGGCGTCATGCTTTACACCAATCGAGCAAAGACTTATAACTGGTAACTGCTACTTCGTGTGTTGTTTCGACGCTGTATGCGAAGCTGGAGTGTCGTCTCCAGAGCACGAAGCCTGGGTAAAATAATATGGAGGATAGGCTGTTACCCAAGCAGCAAATCCCCCCTCTCCACGTCGCTGAAATAGTCCAATGGAAAGGCAAGAGCCAATACAACTGGTTCCAGTGACATCGCAAGAGTTGTCAAAACGACACGAACTGCCTCCGGGACTCTGGCTCCAGATTTTGCCTCGAGGTTAACTCCTGAAGCCTTTTCCATCAGTGGATATAGCCACAAGGCAGTGGAGGTTTGAAATCAGAGTTTTCCTTCTCCTAGATGGGCTGCCTTCCAAGGCTGACAAGCCCCACCTACCCGGCCTGTTTCCTAATAGTGTGGAAGTATGATCCGACCCCTAAAACTTTCCTGTCCCCCAGGTGTATGCAATGCTATTTGGCTTTCCTATTTACCAGATTAGAGTAAAAAACAGAATCAGAGAATTCTAACGGCGCATGCTTCTGCTCGCCCTCATTTAAAGCTAACCCCCGCCCCCTCAGACCATGCGGTCAGGGAGAGCAAAGGTCAGCCTAGAAAAAATACCTCACCACATAAAATGTCCCAAACACAGCTCACCTCCTGCCTCAGCTTCCTCTTCAGGAAAAGGGCTTAGAGGTTCTGTTTGCCCTCATTTAAAGCTAAACTCCCGCCCCCTCAGACCATGCGGTCAGGGAGAGCAAAGGTCAGCCTAGAAAAAATACCTCACCACATAAAATGTCCCAAACACAGTTCACCTCCTGCCTCAGCTTCCTCTTCAGGAAAAGGGCTTAAAGGTTCTGCTTGCCCTCATTTAAAGCTAAACCCCCACCCCCTCAGACCATGCGGTCAGGGAGAGCAAAGGTCAGCCTAGAAAAAATACCTCACCACATAAAATGTCCCAAACACAGCTCACCTCCTGCCTCAGCTTCCTCTTCTTTAATAGTTTAATAGTTTTCTAAATATTAGGAGAGACTGAACCTGGTGCATATCGATTGGAAGCTTGTTCCACAGAATGGGACCACCACTGAGAAGGTCTGGTTCCTTGTTGACACCTTTTTAACCTCCCTTGGTATGACCATTAGAGAAGAGCATGAATTAAACAACAAATTGACAAATTCATTCAAAAATTGCTAATTCGTCAATTCGTATTTGTCAGAGGAAACTACTCCAAAGAATACAAATTGATGAATTTTTAGAGATTTTTAATTCATTGATTCATTTTTGATCCATTTTCGCACTGTTTCCCCCTCAGGCCATCTGCAGCCTGCTCTTGTCAATCAGAAGTCTCTAGGCAACCCTGGGAGGGATCTAGAGACTCCTGGATTGGCAGGTCAGGCAGCCAAATGTGCTACTCAAAGGGCTGTGGGGGAATTGCTTGCTTTTAAAGCATTTTCCCTGTAGCCATTTTCCACTTCTGCTCTGAGTTTTTGCTCAGGGTGCTTGAGCTGCTGTCTGTGTGCTCTTTAGGCTGGCAGCAGTTATTCATAGTTTGAGTGTGCAAAGCACATCTTTATTTCATTATTATTTAAAATAGTGGGACTTTGGGGTGAGCTTTCTTTAGGCGGGTACATTTTAGTTCTAGTTATTTTTAGGGTGGGTGATCTCTCTCTGTATTTTACCTTTCCCCTCCTCAAATCCCTGTGTGTGTGTACGCGCGTGCGTGCATGGTGGGGACTGGGTGTTCCTTTGGATATTTTTCCTACTTCTACACCGCATTTCTCTTTTTTAAAAAAATAGTTCTTTTTTTTCCTCCTCCAAATTGATCAATTTGGTTGGTTCCAGTTCTGGGTTAGGGCAGGTGCTTTGGGATTTTTTATTCAACTCCTCCCCCACCATCCTGTTTCTTCCCTCTGAGGACCCCACCTTATTGTAAAAATATTCTTTTATTCAATCCTCTCTTGGATCAGCCCAGTTAATTTTTCATTTCATTTGCGAGCAAGCCCCCTCCTCTCCCCTTTATTTCTTAATCCAAGGGTGACTGTGCTTTAGGAGGTAGGAGGTAAAGGCAGAGTACACAAAAATGAAGGGCAGTGGGATCTTTAAGGAGAAGAAGCCATTCAGTAGGGCAGTGAACACTGTTCCTCCTCCAGTGGGCTTGGACCTGGATGTGGAAGCAGAGCCTCCTTAAGTGCCCAAAGAAATGCTGCTGCTCTTTCTTGAGGAATCAGAGGAGTTACTGGTTCCAGAGGATCTGGAAACCTCCCAATCCTCTGAACCAGTAGTGTCAGGGCAGGTTTCCCCACCACCTCCACCCCTGTCCCCAGACTCCTCTCCTCAGGCTTTCCAGATGAGCACCGCACAGACCTCCAATAACAACAGCGGCCAGGGCAGGCAGTGGGTCATCATAGTTCCAAACATGTTAGAGGCTCCCTATGGGACCATTTCAACACTGTCAGCAATAGCCCTGGTGCACTGCAAGGTCCACAAGGGCTCTGACCCCAGACATCTGTCCTCTGCTGTCCTCTGCAAACATCTGGTGAGGCACATACCTGTGGAAGCCTGTTTGTTGCCATCTGGGGGGGAAAGAGATCAGCAGTAGGGGGAGAAGTGCGGAGGGTTTGAAGAAGGCCACCATGGGGGTTGCTGCAAGTGGGAGCTTGAGACAGGATATAGTTCCCCTTGGGGCTGCAGTCATCTTCAGCAGATGGTCCAGGAGCAAAGCACAGGAAGTGGGCACTCATCTTGTTGCTGATAATTGTCCTGCTTGGACTTCTACTGTCCATTGTGGAAAGCCCAGACTTCTGCCATTTCCTCCAATTTTTTGCCCCCCTAGTATGTCCTCCACTCCCAGAGAACCATCAGCAGGAGAGTCCTCCCCTCCCTCTATGACTCTGTGTGGGAGGTGGTCCGTGGCTAGTTGGTACGGGCACATGGCTGTAACTTCCACTTTATTGCCAACCTGTGAAGTGGAGGTCACCATGGGTACTTCTCACTCATGGCCCACTGGTGGCAGCTGGAAGACCTGGAGGGTGGCAGGGCATTGGCAACAGTGTCACAGGGGGAGGCACTTATCCTGCCACCAGGCTACAGGGCCGTCCTGCTGCAGGAATGTGGAGGCTCAGGCAATGGGAATGAACATTGCTGATGGGTTTTTGGCTACGCTGCAGGAGTGGGCACTGGAGGGTGAGATCATCCATGGGCAGATGCTGGGAGAAACATGTTGGAAGTGTTGAATGCAGCAAGATTTTAGGGTATTGTGTGCATCGTGCACAAGTTATACCTGGCCTGGGGAGCCACATCAAGCCTGAGTGGGACACAGGCACACAGGAGACACGGGCACTCCTTGAGAACTGCTGCTACCTGATTAGCCACTTCTCACACAGCTTGAAAGCTGCCTGCCAGCTGCATGAGAAGCAGGAGGAGTTGGGGCAGGAGGAACATGTTCTTCTTCCAAACCTGTCCACTAGCTGGAATTCCACCTACACCATGGTCTCCTGGCTCATGGAGCAGAAGACTGTTTTGGAGGACGTCATGTCCTCCGTGCCCATTCTGCCTGGGGGAAGAGATGTGTGTATCAGTGCCATGGATTGGCTTGCTCTCTCCCAGGTGATGGAGGTCCTCAAGCCCTTCCGGGAGACCACAGATGTTTTCTGCACTCACAAGGCAAGCCTGGGGCAAGTCATCCCCCTTATTTGTACCCTCTGGAATTTACTCTATCTCAGGGATCCTCTGTACTTTTGAGGGCCAGGGCCTTAGTTCAGAGCTTGTGGGTAGGCATGTGGTAGCAACTCTATCCTGCCTGCAGAGACAGAGCTTACCACATGGCTTGACTGTGTGATGCCTGCATCAAGGGCAGCTTGGTGGCATGCACTGTGGAGCTGGAGGAGTAGAGAACAAAGTTCTCTACTGAGTTCTACAGAGTGCTGGGAGTGCCACATGTGTGTGGAGAGCCAGGGATGAAAAGGTGTGAGGTAGACGAGGGGGAGGGGGATTCCCAGGAGCCATGTGCAGGGACATTTTCTCCTGGTGAGTGCTCCACCCCCCCAGTACTGGAGCTTGGTGGTGAGCTGGATGGTTAACACCACAGAGGAGGGCAGACAAGTGACAAAAGAGAACTCTGCAGAGTCCATGGTGAAGGAGTACCTGGCGGAGCCCGCCCACCCCCCATCACATACCCTCCAGTTCTGGGCATGGAAATGGGCATATGGCCAGACAACCCCTCTGTCTCCTCAACCCATCAAATACAGATCCACCTCTGTCACTCCCTTCCCCATCTCTGCTGCCTCTGCCACTCTGGGAAATCAGTGTGCCTGCCTATCTCCCATCTGTTCCACTCAGGGCAAAAAAAAAAAACCACCCACCTCTCTGCCAGCAATCTGTGCTACCTAGGGGTACAAAACTAAATCTGTGCAAGTGGTCAGTGCCACTCAAGGCACAAAACCCACCTCTCTGCCAGCAATCTGTGCAACTCAGGGCACAAACCCACCTGTCTGGCAGCAATTTGTGCTGCCCAGGGGCACAAAACTGCCTGTATGCCAGTCTCCTCTGAAACGCGGGGCAAACCAAACTACCTCTATGCCAGGTGTCTAAAGAAAATGCCTACACTGTCTAAATAAAATGTCTGTGAGTCTGAGGAAAATGCCATTAAGTTTGCCCCCTCTGTGAATTGGAGGAACCAGCCATTAAGCAATCTACTGCAACCCAGGGGAGGAGAGAAAACTGCCTCAATTTCCATACCAGCCATTCTTCTAACTGAAGGTAAGAAGGAAACCTGCCCTCCAGTCATTGCTCTAACCATGGAGAAGAAATGGTTAGAGCCTGGTAGTCATTCCTAGAATTCAAGGGAAGGAAAAAACAATTTTCCTGTGAGTCTTTCCTCAAACCTGAGTGAAGAAAGAAACCTGCTTCATTTTCCCAACCAATCAAGCATCTAACTGAGGGGAAAAAAGAAACCTGCCCACCAGTTGTTCCTCTAAACCCAGAGGAAGAGGAAACCTGTCCACCACTCATTGCTATAACCCAGGGCAAGAAAGAAACCTGCCTGCCAATCGTTCCTCAAACCTAGAGGAAGAAGAAACCTGTCCACCAGTAATTCTTCTAACTGAGGGGAAGAAAGAAACCTGCCTGCTACTTGTTCCACTAATCCAGGGCAAGAAATAATCCTGCCCACCAGTTGTTCCTCTAACCCAACAGAAGAAGGAAACCTCCTGGCCAGTCATTCCACTAACTCAGGGTAAGAAAGAAACCTGCTCGTCACTTGTTCCTTAAACCTAGAAGAAGAAGAAACCTGCCTGCCAGTAATTCCATGAACCAAGAGGAAGGAGAAATCTGTCCACCTGCCATTCTTCAAACCCAGGGGAAGAAAGAAAGCTGCGTGCTACTTGTTCCTCAAACCAAGCGTAGAAAGAAATCTGCCCACCATTTGTTTGTCTAATTCAAGGGAAGAAAGATCATAGAAAAATAGAATCGTCATAGGGTTGGAAGGGACCTTGGAGGTCTTCTAGTTCAATCCCTTACCCAAGGCAGGAGACCTCATACCATCCCGGACAGATGGATGTCCAATCTTTTCTTGAAAGCCTCCAGCTATGGGGCCCCCACAACATTGGTAGGCAAGCTGTTCCACTGCTTAATGGTTCTCAGAGTAGTCAAAACGACTAGATGGGCGGGATAAAAATGTAAGAAATAAATAAATAAATAAATAAATAAATAAATAAATAAATAAATTCTCACTTTCAGGAAATTCCTCCTTATTTCCAGGTTGGATCTCCCTTGGATGAGTTTCCACCCACTGGTTCTTGTCCTACCCTCAGGCGCAATGGAGAATAAATCAATGCCCTCTTCCCTGTGGCAACCCTTCAAATATTGGAAGACTGCTATCATGTCTCCCCTCAGTCTTCTCTTCGTTAAGCTAAACATATCTAGTTCTTTTAGTCGTTCTTCATAGGATTTAGCCTCCAGTCCCCTTATCATCTTTGTTGCTCTTCTCTGCACCCCTTCCAGGGCCTCAGCCTCATTTTTGTATTGTGGTGACCAGAACTGGACACAGCACTCCACGTGCAGCCTCAACAGCCCGATATAGAGTGGCACTTTCACTTCCCACGATTTTGATGCTATCCCCTGTTGATAGAGCCTAGGACTGTGTTGGCTTTCTTGGCAGCTGCAGCACACTGCTGACTCATCCTTAGGTGATGGTCCACCAGGACACCTAAATCCCTCTCACAGGTACTACTGTTGAGCCAGGTACCACCTATCCTGTACCTGTGCATCTGGTTTCTCCTGCCTAAGTGCAGGACTTTACTTTTCCCGCCACTGAACTGCATCTTATTGGATAGGGCCCAATTTTCAAGTCTGTCTAGATCCTTCTGAATGTTGAGTCTATCTTCCAAAGTATTAGCAATTCCCCCCAGCTTTGTGTCATCATCAAATTTGATGAGTGCTCCTTCAATCCCCTCATCCAGGTCATTTCTGAAGATGTTGAAGAGCACTGGGCCCAAGACAGAACCTTGAGGGACCCCACTGCACACTTCCCTCCACGGAGATGTGGTTCCATTGAGGACCACATGTTGAGTGCGGTTGGTCAGCCAGCTGCAAATCCATCTGGTAGTTGTGCTGTCTATCCCACTTTTCTCTATCTTATGCAAAAGTAGGTTGTGGTCTACTTTAGCAAAGGTAAGATGTCAAAGGTATCCGCCCATCAGTCATACCTCTAACCCAAAGAAAGAAAGTTATTTGCCCACCAGTCATTTATCTAACCCAGGGGAAGAAGGAAACCTGCCTGTCAGTCATTCCTCTAACTCTGGGGAGGAAAGAAACCTTCCACCAGTTGTCCCTCCAGTTGTTTCTATAACCTAGGGGTAGAAAGAAATCTGCCCACCAATCTTTCCTCTAATCCAAGGGAAGAAAGAAACATGCCTGCCAGTTGTGCCTCTAACCTAGGGAAAGAAAAAAAACTGCTCATCAGCCATTCCTCCAAACTGGGAGAAGAAAGAAATCTTCACCAGCTGTTCCTCCCAGTCATTCCTCTAACCCAGGGGAAGAAATAAACCTGCCCTCTAGTCATTCCTCTAACCCAAGGGTAGAAAATTACATGCCTACCAGTCATTCCTCTAACCCATGGGAAGAAGGAAACCTGCCTGTCAGTCATTCTTCTAACCCTGGGAAAGAAAGAAACCTGCTCACTGTTTCTCTAACCTAGAGGAAGAAAGAAGCCTGTCTGCCAGTCGTTCCTCTAATCCAGGGGAAAAATTAAATCTGTCTACCAGTTGTTCCTCTAACCCAGGGCAAAAAAACCCTCCCTTAATTTTCCTGCCAGTCATTCCTCAATCCTAGGGGAAGAAAGAAACCTGCCTGCCACTCGTTCATCTAACTAAGGGGAATAAAGAAACCTGCCTCTAAGTAATCTGTGTAACCCACCCACAATTCCTGTGTTTTTAACTCAGGCATTCAAAACCCAAACTTCATCAAACTTGGAGGTATTGGAGAGGAACGGCACGGTAAGCTTCTCTTTTATTTTTGTGTCTCTAGGTGCCGGGGGGGGGGGGGAGGACACTTTCCTGGGCCATCCTCTTTGTGGGAGTATAATTTGGTTGTCCGAAACTGAAACTTCACCTATCATGCAGAGCTTGTAGAGGAGAAGCAGGGGAAGCTTTGCTATGATTTTGATGTTTTTAGGTACATGGTGTGCAATTTTATAGGATTTTAAATGGAAAACAAATTTACAAATTGATTTGTCCATTCATTGAAATAATTTCAAAATAATTTCATCAACCTTTATGAATTACAAATCACAACAAATTGCCATTTTTTCAATTTGTGACCTTCTCTAATGGCTACATTTAACAATGTGGATTGGGAAGAGTATGTGAAATGGGTAACTGTTTTCTGGGAGATATGTTCTGACAAGTACTGAGGTCCTAAATTTTAACCAGTACCTTGAACTGAGCAGAGAAACAGACAGGGAGCCAACGTAAATGGGCCAAGACTGGGGAATTGTGATTGAATTTGCTAGTCCCAGAAATCAGTCTCTGGCTGTTACATTTAGAACCTGCTGAAGTTTCCATACTGTTTTCATGGGTAGACATATGTAGAGAGTGTTGCAGTGGTCTATTTTTGAGATTACCTATGTATGAACCAATGTTATTAGACTTTTCTTATCTAGGTAGGGGCACAACCAAGTTGGGATAGGTAGGATTATATTTATTTATTTATTTATTTATTACATTTTTAGCCCGCCCATCTAGTCATATAGACTACTCTGGGTGGGTAACAACATAACATATAACAATTTACAATTTAAAATAGCAATATATTACTATTTTGTAATGTACATTACAACTGCCTCATATTAGAAAACACAGTTTCTTCATGTTAGAACACAGAGAAAGAAGACTCCTTGCTAAAGAAATAGCTTTACATCATGTTAATCAATCCCAACCCTCCTATCCCTTGTAGCCAAGCATTGTTTCTATAGGGACTGTCAGTCATGCATAAATGAAGATCAAATCCAAGACCTGGAGTTTATAAACATGACTACCCAGTATAGGTGAAACTTTTATCATGGCCATAATTTTGGATGATGAAGTCCCATTGGGAGCCAGGTATGTGCCTGCTGCCTGCCTTGTCCTGAAGGACATGAATTCCCAGATCTGTTTCTCACACAGGTCACTCATTAGCAAATTATTTCCCTGGCAATGAAAGAGGAAAATGTGGGACATGCTATGTTCCTCTACAGATATTCCCATTACCTTCAGTCCTGTCAATGTGCTACTACATGAACACAGCTTTTCCCACCGCAGACCTGGCCTCTAACACAGAGAGTGTCCATTTCTGAACTGGCAGGACTGAGCAGCTTTTTAAAAGGAGGGGATGGAGAAAACAAGTAAAATTTGGAGGTGGCTGGCCCCCAAATATAAAAAGCTACTATCCTGTAATTTGGCCTGGTGAATCCTCTTGTTATCTACCATGTTGCCACATTTCACAATGTGTACAAATTTGTGATCGGCACTAAACTTAGTATATTTTCTTTTCAAGAGAAATATATTTAAAGAGAAATGAAGAAAAATTAAATTTAGGATTTAATTTTTTTCTTGTGTTTGTAGGTGTCACAAAAGATACTGAGGGGGTCTGAATTGGTATTTCTTTCTGAATATACAGATTCCTTTTCTTATTACTACCAGTATTTTATGAAGTTAGGTAATTTAATGTTCCACCTACTGTGGGGAGTGAAAGAATCCTATCTCTGCAGCTCCACTCATCAGCGGGACTGGTCACCCTCATTAGTGCACATGCACCAACACTGTAATCCACAACAGAAGTCAAAGACAAATTCTACGACGATCTGGCAGCTACTATCAAAAAAAATCCCTGAGAGAGAGCCACTGTTCATTCTCGGAGACTTTAACGCTAGAGTTGGTGCTGATCACAATTCTTGGCCCACTTGTCTAGGCCGTTTTGGCATTGGGAAGATGAATGAAAATGTCCAATGCTTGCTGGAGTTTTGCTGTTACTATGGTCTTTGTGTCAGCAACACGTTCCGTAATAAGAAGCTTCAACACACAGTTTCCTGGAGACATCCAAGATCCAAGCATTGGCATCAGCTTGATTTGATCCTCATTAGATGCTCTAGCCTTCCTAGTATTACAATCACACGCAGTTATCACAGTGCTGATTGTGATACTGATCACTCCCTGGTGTGTAGTAGAGTAAAACTGTGAGCAAAGAGATTGTATCACACGAAAAAGGAAGGAAGACCACGTATTGACATCAGCAAGACTCGCGATCAAAGAAAAGTGGAGGAATTTGCCCAAGCGCTTGAGGAAACCCTTCCAGGCCCGACTGATGCAAATGCACCTGAACGATGGGAACATTTCAAGAACACTGTTTATAACACCGCCTTGTCCACATTTGGCAAGAAGACCAAAAAGACGGCAGACTGGTTTGAAGCCCATTCGGAGGAGTTGATGCCAGCCATCGAGGATAAGAGGAGAGCTCTAGCAGCATACAAAACCTGTCCTAGTGAGTACAACTTGCAGCCTCTTCGAGTTGCTCGTAGCAAAGAACAACAGGCTGCCAGGAGATTTTCTAACAATTATTGGCTTCAGCTCTGTTCTCAGATACAGATAGCAGCGGACACAGGTAACATCAAAGGAATGTATGACGGTATCAAGCAGGCTTTAGGTCCAATACAAAAGAAATCTGCTCTTTTGAAGTCTGCTACAGGCCTGATCATCCAGGACCGAGCACAGCAGATGGAACGCTGGGTGCAGCACTACTCTGAGCTATATTCCAGAGAGAATGTACTAACCGAAGAGGCATGAAATAACATTGAGTGCCTGCCTGTCTTGGAAGAGTTGGACAGCGAACCAACTTTAGCAGAAATAAAAGTGGCCTTGGATTCCCTCGCCTCCGGCAAGGCACCTGGGAAGGATAACATCCCTGCTGAAGTGCTGTAAAGAGATCATCACCACCGAGCTGTATGAAATCTTTTGTCTTTGCTGGAGGGAAGGTGGAGTACCACAGGACATGAAGGATGCAAACATCGTCACATTGTATAAGAACAAAGGAGACAGGGGCAACTGCAATAACTACCGTGGCATCTCTCTTCTCAGCGTTGTAGGGAAGCTGCTTGCCTGTCTTGTGCTGAAGAGACTCCAGGTGCTTGCAGACAGAGTCTATCCAGAATCACAGTGTGGATTTCGAGCTAATAGATCCACCACTGACATGTATTTTCCCACAGACAGTTGCAGGAGAAATGTAGGGAACAACGACAGCCAGTCTTTGTGGCCTTCATAGATCTTACAAAGGCCTTTGACTTGGTTAGCAGGGACGGCCTTTTTAAAATACTTCCCAAGACTGGATGTCCACCTCGACTCCTTAACATCATCAGGTCCTTTCATGAGGAAATGAAGGGCACTGTAGTTTTTGATGGCTCAACATCTGAACCCTTTGACATCTGAAGCGGAGTGAAAGAGGGCTGTGTCTTCACGCTGACCCTGTTTGGGATATTTTTTGCTGTCATGCTGAAGCACGCCTTTGGAACTGCAACAGAAGGTGTCTATCTCCGGACTAGATCAGATGGCAAGCTCTTTAATCTCTCTAGATTGAGAGCAAAGACCAAAGTCCAGCTGAAATGCATGCGGGACTTCCTCTTCGCCGATGATGCGGCTGTTGTTGCCCATTCTGCTGAAGACCTCCAACAACTCATGAATCGCTTTAGTAAGGCCTGCCAAGACTTTGGATTATCAATCAGCCTGAAGAAAACACAACTCATGTGACAGGGCGTGGACTCACCTCCTTCTATTACCATCTCCACACAAGAATTGGAGGTCGTTCATGACTTTGTGTACCTTGGCTCAGTGATCTCTGACACTCTCTCCCTAGATGTCGAGCTGGATAAACACATTGGCAAAGCAGCTACCATTTTCTCTAGACTCACAAAGAGAGTATGGCTTAATAAGAAGCTGACGGCATATACCAAGATCCAGGTCTATAGAGCCTGTGTCCTGAGTACACTCCTGTACTGCAGTAAGTCATGGACCCTTTATGCACGGCAGCAGAGGAAGCTGAACACGTTCCATATGCGTTGTCTCCGACGCATTTTTGGTATCACCTGGCAGGACAAAGTTCCAAATAGAGTAGTCCTAGAACGAGCTGGAATTTTTAGCATGTATACATTACTGAAACAGCGACGTCTACATTGGCTCGGGCATTTTGTGAGAATGGCTGATGGTCGGATTCCAAAAGATCTCCTGTATGGAGAATTAGTGCAGGGAAAGCATCCCAGAGGGAGACCACAGCTGCGATACAAGGATATATGCAAGCAGGATCTGAAGGCCTTAGGAATGGACCTCAACAGATGGGAAACCTTGACATCTGAGCGTTCAGCCTGGAGGCAGGCGGCGCAGCATGGCCTCTCGCATTTTGAAGAGACACTTGTCCAGCAGGCCGAGGCACAGAGGCAGTCCCGAAACCAGCAAAATCAGGGAGCTGGACAAGGGGACAGATTGTGTTTGTCTTCAGTGTGGAAGGGATTGTCACTCTCGAATTGGCCTTCTCAGCCACACTAGATGCTGTTCCAAGACCTCTATTCAGAGCACATTACCATAGTCCCTTGAGACTGAAGGATGGCTAATCAAGGTAATTTAAAGTGTTTAGAAGAGGTGACTTGAAAACATAGACAGTATTGTTACTAGACTAGATTAAATAGATTAGCATCTGAGACTGACAAATGCTCTCTGATTAGCCTCTCAGAACTACAGTTTGCAGAATCTTTCAGGGGGCTCTGACTTCAATAGACTGGCTATTTTTAGAAACACTATTCTCCTTGTGTATCTTTTGATGTATACATTCATTGCATTCTCTCCCTACATCTTGGCTCTCAGGCTTTATTTTGTTGTAGCATTATCTGTTTTGTTTTGTAGTTGCAAATACTTGCAGTGTTTTAGAAGATTCACAAATTATGCCTCAACAGCAAACAAACATCTGGGGTCAAAAGGATGTCTCCATGGAAACATTTTCCCCCCTATAAGCCAAAACATGGTGTGGATCGCAAATGTTCATTTCTTTCTACACATTTGTTGAGCTCTGTTGATTGACTAGCTTTCCTAAACAGTCACTCTGAGGAGAAAAGAAAAGAGAAGATGATTAACCAGCACTTCAGTTTGTTGCTTCTTGGAGTACCCTGCTGTACAGAACGCACTTCTGTTAGCTTTTGGTTTGCAAAGATGGACCAGGTAGCACCTCTCTATGAATTAGACTTGCCCAGGGGCCTCCAGTTTCTGACCCTTATTGAACAGTGTCTGGCAGAGGTTTTTCCCCTGCTGAACATTGCCTTAACACAAATTATAAACACAGAGATAGGACCTTGTGAATCACCCCCCCTAGAAAGCCAACATTTTGAAAGAAATCAAATTTAATTTTTAATATATACTTTTTAACAAACCATGTTTTCTAGTTCAGCAGAATTCTTTGTTAGGCTGGGTCTTGGCCTCACAACACCAAAGTCACACTAATTTAGTACAGCAGATGGCAGGAATCCTGCACAGCATTCTAGGGTGCAGCCACCTCATCTCCGTAGGTACATGGACCACCACTACTTAGGATCAATATTATGAGGGCCAGTGATGATCCAGAGGCTTTCTTAACACCATTGAATGGGTTGCTACCACCATAGGGCGGCTGAAGGACCCACGGGCCTTAATCCTGGCTCCCTGTTTGATGAGTCCGGCACAGGAGATCACGGATGTGCTATTGAGATGATAAAGTGAAACAAGCCATTCTCAGCATTTTGAATCTTACTGAATCTTACCGAGGAAGTGTATCATCAGCAGTTCAGGGAATTGCACCTGAAGGTCATGCAGGGCAATACAGTCTGGTGACTGAAACTGGCAGTTCATTCAAGCAAGTGCAAATTGTAGAACTTACCCTGGTGCAGTTGGCAGCTACCCTAGGGGGCACCCCCAAGGACTGAGTTAATAGCCACTATCTAGGTTTGGTTGATGAGACCATGACTCTTTTCAAATCATGCCTGCCCACTGATGACATGGTGACTGGACCTGCAAGCCTTTCTCAAGAAAAAGGGAAAAGAAAGAGCAAAGTGTCCCTGCACTCTCATATTGGATACCCTTTACTCATCCGAGTGGGCCTGCCACAGACTCAAGCAGCTCTGACAAATACCCTGGCTGTGCAACCAATTACAACCAAGCCAGGAATAAGCCCCACCCCTGATGGTTTGTTAAGGGTCAGAAAAAAACATTTATGCTTCACTTGTGGCCAGCAAGGGCATTTTTAAAAATGCTTCCTCTGATGGAGTATTCTTGGGCAACTGCCTTCTCCCAGGTGCATGGGTTGAACCTCAGGGTTGGGAGGTCGAGGTTTGGATCAATGGGACTAGGAAGAAAACTATGGTGGATTGTGGTTGTGGATGGACTTTAATACAGACAGTGTGGGGTGCTCAAACTCTGGACAGTCTGCTGGTTCAATGTGTCCATAGGGATGTGAAACTGTATCATGCATGTTGGGAGTCTCTCAGTGTGGGGAATCAGGAGTGTCATCTTAAAGTGTGCATGGCCCCCAATTCAGCCCAGGAGGTACTCTTGGGCAGAGATTGGGAGGAGACAGAGGAACTCCGACACCTGACAGAGGACATGCAGGTCTTGGCAGTAGAGGAGGAGAGCCTGGATTGATTAGGGGAAGTATCTTGCAAACAGATGCACCAAGGGTGGCATAGTGACCTGTCCTTCACCCAGGATCTGGTGGTGGCACTGCCAGAAGTTGTGCAGTCACTGGCCCCCACCTTACTATGAGCTATAGGAAGGACTGTTATACTGGTGCCATATGGGGAAAGAAGTGAACCCTGAGGGCCAGCTGGTAGTGCAGCAAAAGCTGTGGCTGGCTGATTTAGAGTTGAATATGATTTCCCTATTCAGAATGTCAGTAAGCTTAGGCCAAGCCTCCCCCCAGAGGACTCCTAGTACCCCTGCCCCTGGTGGATTACTTGTTTGAAAGAGTAGGCTTGGAGAAGTCCACAGGGGAACACACTCATATTCTAGTAGTGGTAGACTAGGCCACTATGTATTTGGAGGTGCTACTCTTGCTATAAATCTCAACCAGAACTCTGGCTCAGGAACTTGTGAGTCTTTTCTCATTAGTAGGCTTCCCTTGGAGAAGTCCTTATGGGTCAAGACACAAACTTTATGAGCCAGACATTTCAGCAGATGTGGTCCTTGCTGGACATTCAGACATTAAAAATACCAATTAATCACCCAAAATTAATGGATTAGTTCAGGGGTCTCCAAACTATGGCCCCCGAACCACATCCGGCCCACATTGCCTTTTTATCCGCAATCAAATTATTGTACAGGTAGAGACTCCAGGGCTTGTTGGATTTGCTGCAGGAACAGAGAGAAGAGGGATGAGATGGCTCCTGTCCCCTGGTCCATCAGGTGTTGAAAATGAGAGAACACTAATGTACCAAAACTAGACTGGTGAAGGAAGCACTACGATGTGTGCAGCAGACCGAAAAATGGTGTTATGACTTAAGTGTTTGAGCCAAGGCACAGGGTGTTTCTTTTACTGCCATCCTTGACTGCTAAACACTTTGTCCAGTGGCAAGACCCCTTTGAGGTACTACAGTGGGTGGATTATGATATAAGGATGCCTGACTGCTGGAAGCCTCTGCAAAGCTTCCATGTAAACCTCTTAAAGGAGTGGAATGTTTGTGAGGTGTTGTTTGGGGCTGTGTTGGATACTGCCCTAGGGTCAGAGGCCATGTTGATAGAACAGTTGCAGATGGGACAGTTCCCTCTACATGAGTAGCTCTTGCTGACACAGGTGGCCCAAGTGTGGGCCCTTGATGTGGAATTTTCAGATGCCTTCACACACCATTGTGAAGCTGGAGTACTTGTTCACATGCCAGGCTGTGCTTGGCCTCAGCAGTTGTGAAAAGCAATAGAAGATGAGATGGACAATATGTTATGCCTGGGGGTCTCTGAACCATCCTGAAGCCCCTGATAAAGCCACCTGGTGTTGGTGCTGGAACCAGATGGTAGCCTCCAGTTCTGCATTGACTTCTGGTAGCTTAATGTGATGTCAGAATTCAGTGCTTAACCCATGCTCCAGGTGGTTGAATGCTTGCATGAATTATTCTTTTTGGCTTTACTGAACGTAATGGACTATTGGCAAATTCCTTTAAGGAAGCAGGATAGGGAGAAGACACCCTTCACAACTCCTTACTCCATGGAGGAGCAGAGGAAGTGTTTAATTTGCCAGTATCTTGAAGTAGCTCTCTTCTTCAGTTGCCTCATGATATGGCAAATGGACCACAGAAGGAACTGGACCAAATAGGGTCATTTGAGGTCCATTATGTCATTTGGATGCAAGGATTGCACAAAATGCTATACAGGACCTTTACCTGACCAAGTGACCCGATTTAGTCCCACACTAACCCATACCAAAAGAGTCCATGTAGACAAACCCTAACCTATGTTGACTTTGCTTGTTTATGAATCACAGTCAAAGATATGTAATGAGTTCTGATTTTGAATGAATCCAACAAGAGTGGTTAGCCATGGTTGCAATGCTAAGTGAGGAGGAAGAAATCTATTCATATGAGAGCAGCTGCCTGCCTCTCCAGTGGTGATGGCTACAAAAAGAATCTGTGCTTTCTCTTTGCACTGCATGCAAAGTCAAAAACCCTTTTTCCTCCAGGGAGGCCATTACTCCTGGAACAATTTTCAACAGTAGCTGGAATGCTCCAACTGTCCTCAGGAGTGGAATCTATCACCCAGCATGCTGAATCCCATCAAGCAAGGCTGGGAGAAAGGGTCAAGTGGTCCACTGCCATGCTGTTGGAGCTCATCAGAGACATATTTAATTTAATTAAGGCTGTCAGTGCTATTGATTTTGGCAGTTTCAATTATAGCGCTGTTACGGCTTCTGGATCTACTGATCTGTGATGAGCCATATCAGCACTGGCACACATGGAGGAAAAAGCCCTTTGTCTCCTTTAAAAGCTGACACATCTGTCATCAGCCATAACTTATGACTTTTATCCAGCCCAGCTCCTCTTCTGTTCTTCATAATTAATTTCTCATTAGACAGCTCTTTATTGTTTAATTTGTGCAGTTTATAATCAAATTGGGCACATTAATTGTCGCCGAATTTAAGGCTAATGAAAAATAAAGGTTTTCAATAACTTACTCTTCCATTATTCCAGACAAGATAAAATAAAACACTTCAAGGATTGTCAGCTTTTTAAATTATAAATTAGGTTGTTTAAAGAGCATGGGCATTTAGGAAGCAGTTATCACACATTTAGTAATTATAAATCCTATCCTGCAGTACAATTATTGGAGTTATATTTACAATTACTCTTCACTTTTCCCCATCCCACCCTCTTGTTATTTAACTACATTACATCTTATTCCTGTTAGTTGAAAACAACTGACTTTTCAGATAATGAGGAGTGTGTGTGTCAGTTTGTTACATGCATAATTTCACATCATAACTAACTTTGAAGAGGTCAGGGAAGTTCTTAAGAAATCCTGGGAAATTTACAATTCAGTTGTTGTAAAGGGTATTCAACATGTTGTTTTTCTTTCAGAGAATGCTTTTAGACAGGGGTAGCTTACAGCTTGAGCCAGGAAAAACTGACTCAGATATCACTTCTGCCTTGAACTAAGTGAGCAGATTGAGATTGTAATCCTATACATACCTACGTACGTACCTGGAAGGAAGCTCCACTGAACTGAAGAAGCTTACTCCTAAGTAGACATACATGGAACTACAGTCCCATGCATCTTTTTCACTGGAACAATGGAGCTTTCTTCAGCAGACATGATGTTAGTCTTAGCCATCATTTGTAGTATGGACATAAAATTAGAGACCCACTCTGCAGGGCTATTCTGTGACAGAATTTGTGAAGGGCTTTTTGAACTTTTTTAAAAAAAATACCCACAACTCCAATCTAAATATGGTTTTTAAAAATCAGGAATGTCAATATTTATCCAGCATTCGGATGCACATGGTCTACATATTGCTTACATCAGGCAAAGAGTACTGAGACAGAAAATAAAGTCTTACAATATTCAGAGCGTACAGACATACAAAGAGAATACTGAAGTTAAATGAAAATCAAATTGATGCAACTACAACACAAACTGGTGTATATATGTAGGGGATAAGAGAAGTTACATTGTTTCTCTGTAACCGTGGAAAACAATCCACAATTAAAATAATCTGATGGGTCCCAAAAGACTACACATCTTTCTGTTCCTCTTGATGTTTTTCTCATATGTGGAAAGCTGGGGGAGAAATGCTATAATGTTTGCAGACATGTTTTCTGTCTATTCTTTTTCATCTAAATCTTGGAGTTATTATAGCTGCACAAGACTGTAGCTATGATATTGTGCTGCAGAACAAACCGAGATTCTGCAAGGCAATTTTAAAAATTGAGGATAGACCAAACAAAAAATTATAACCCTGAAACTAGGCTTCTGATCCGTATTGAATTTGGCACTGGTGTAGAAGAAAATCTGCTCCTCCTCTGTGCCAGTTTTAGGGAAGATTGGACAAAGAGCTTTTGAGTTATGATTTTTTTAAAGGTAAAACTGTTTCCCACTTATTCAGAAATAGGAAAGCACAAACAATCTTAGATTTAAAACAGATCAGATATATTGATTTGCTTGTGCTGAGAGGAAACACTGATCACGTAGTTGAGTGTAAATATTTCTCATATGCTCACCATCCAGTCCATAGGATGTTTCTGCCAGTTTGGGCCCTAGTGACAACCTTAGGTGAAATCTATAAATCTATAAATTTAACATAGTTTACACAAAAGCAGATAGTTGAAAATAACAGCAGCAGGAGGAGCACAATTCTGAAGAAGTAGCAGTTCTCATATAAACCTGCAAAAAGCTTCTCTCTTCCCAGTGCTCTTAATACTCTTGGGGACACAGAGTCAGTGGCAAATAAATATAGAGGCACATTCCCAGGACAGCACAAAAAGCAATGTTCTCCTCCAAGGCTCTTAAAATAGTAGACAGACCTCTTTGCTAACTTAGGCAACAAAAAACATGAAAGGTTGCCAAGATACAAGGTTTTGGGCCTGTCTTGGCAAAGCTGAGTTCTGGGAATGAAGAGTAGGAAAATCTCAATTCATGTCTAGGTGGAAGCAGACCCCATATAAACAAACAACCCACTTGTGTGGACAAACAGCCTTTTCTCCAAGTCCAACAGGTTAACCTCAATGGGTCAGTCTTGATTTGCAAGTAAAGCTTCCTTCCAGGCCTCAGCATTCTGATAAATTCTTTCTCCACACTCCTCCTTTCCAAAGGCCACCCAATAAGCAAAATAACTCGGCTTATCAGGCAGCTTCCAATGATTAAGCAATTAAATAATTAAAACACTGCAGCCTTGAACCTCCTTGTTTTTCTCCCACTTTTCCAGCCTCAATAAGCCACTTTGCAGTCTCAGTGGATAACTGTTTTAAAATCCAAACTCCTCTTTTAGTAAAACAATAAAAGCTTCTTTATAGAATGGATTTAAAGATAAAAGATTTTAAAAGGGAGTGGAGCTCAGCACAAACGCTGTTCCTCCCTCAAACCAGAACTGGAAAAAAATCCAGATATATTGAAAAGACCAGTCTTCTTTATCTTGAAAGAGACTGGTTGGTCCCACCTGCTTTTCTTTTTATTAGGAAAGAATCCAGGCTGCAGGGGTTGAAATATTGATCCTCACGAAAAGCCTTTCAAAAGGGGAAAAGAGGCTCTTTGTTATAACACTGAGCATGTTTGGTACAGTCTTGCCAGCAGGAGCTTCACAAAATAATACATTGTATACATTTGTAGGTGGAAGAGGGAGATATTTGGAAAGTTGCAGGGTAACTAAAGGTCACAGAAGCAGACTGAAAAGATCGTTTTTTTCAAAGTGTTAAAAAACAACAGATTTGCTTTAAAGAAAGTAATGGAGTGACAGTCCTCCAGAAAGGGGGATATTTGCCATGTATTTTCAGGGAATTAGCATACAGTTTTGTAAAGGATATTCAATGTATTCCCTCTTATTTTAGAAAAATAAATATCAGTTGCATTTTGTTCTAGCACTTTCAGTAAACACCCTCCCAAGATTTTTAAAACTAAGCAGTCTCCGTGTTAAATATTTGGGCAGACTGATTGTAGCAGTGATAAACTGGTACTGGAGTGGGTAAGGTTAGGAGGCCCTGATTGCTGTGGGTAGGGAAGTGGTTGCATATCCAGCATCTTCCTAGTTTAGTTTCATTTTTAATAAGTCAGTACAAATTTATGATCAAATTTGATTCCCATCTCCTGAGCTGACCTCATATATAGAGAACAGTATAACAAGTGAGGAGATTGCATAGACCTTAAGCATTCTGCTACCCAACTTTGCTGAGGTTGTCCCACAAACCATGTGAATTGTCTAAGCCAAAAGCAAAAGATTATACTGATTATTATAATAGAAAAACATAACCATCCAACATTCCAACCCCAGCTGCATGTTCAAAGAAGAACACAAGGTTGCCGCCTTCTATCTGGGCATCTTAAGACATTTGCTGGGTGGTAATCTGCTTCTAGAGGTGTTCAGATGTCATATACCTGGAAATGTATTGGCCTCACACTAGCTCCTAGGATGATTCCAACTCGTATTACTGAGACTGGTGGCCGAGGTTCCCCTGGTGGAATGAAAGAGTAAGTTCCAATGTGTGGCTGCAAGCCTGCTCTCATGCACTTTATACCTCAGAGTCCTTTGACCCTGGGGAGCAATGAAAGAGTAGCTTGAGCCCATCCAATCCATGTACAGTCCAGTCCTGCTTCTTCCTCCAGGTTCGGGTTCATTTGTTGGCTGATGGCGTGGGGGGTAGCCTCTTTTAACCTCTGGTAATGTATCCACAGATTCCCTCACGTTTCAGGGATGAAGGCGTGGTGAGCAGCACCAAATAAGGACCTCTTCAGCATGGTTCGAATGGGCCAGTTGTCTATGACTATAGGTTGTGTAGATTGTTTATTTCTGCCCAGGAGCAGAGGGAGTTTGGAAGAACTCCTGCACTAGTGTGTGGGTGTACATGCAGTTATGTAAGTAAGCATTGAGCTCATCCTTCAGGTATGACCAATATATCGTTTATTGTATTCTTGAAGGCTTTCATGGCCGGGATCCGATGGTTGTTGTAGGTTTTTTGGGCTGTTTGGCCGTGTTCTGGAGGTTCTGACAGAGTTCGAACTCCTGTCCTCTGAAGATGCCGGCCACAGAGATTAGTGAAATGTTAGGAAGAAAAACCTCCAGAACACGGCCAAACAGCCCAAAAAACCTACAACAACCATACCGTTTGTTGTTAGCAGCCATCCTGTTTGACTCTCCTGAGCACCTGAGTGGAGGGCCTATCTCCTTTCTATTGGTTCATAGGAGGGCTTTGGAGGGAGTGTAACAGCGGGTGTTTTTATAACTGTAATTAGGGCAATTCAAGCAGCCTATTTGGCTGCAGTATCTGCTAAACTATTTCCCTTTCTTTCAGTGGGATCAGCTACAGTTCTTCACCATGCCCTTTGATGTGAATAATAGCTATGGGGTAAATGTATTACATTGAGGAGAGTTCACATTCCTTCTCATAAGCTATTGGTATCTCTTCTGCAGTGTGAAAACCCTGGTTCTTCCACATCATCCCCAAGGGCATGTGCTACCCCAAATACATAGCATGAGTCTGTGCAAATATTTACCTTATTTCCTCTGCTAAGTACCAGGGCTTGAATAAGAGCTATTAACTCAGCCTTCTGGGCTGAGGTTCCTGGTCCTAAAGGGGCTGACTATAACTGCAGAGTCTGTCACTACTGCATATCCTGCTTTTCCTACTCCTTTCTCTACTTGACTACCTCTGTCAATGTATAGTGTTAAATCAGCATGTGGCAAAAGTATGTCCCTGAGATCAGGGCGAATGGTGTACTGTTCATGAATTGTTTGAACACAATTGTGGGTCAATTCTGAGTGCTTGCCCTCTTCCTCAACATGTGGCAACAAGGTGGCTGGGTTTAAACCTGAAATAGTGGATTGGTGCAAATCAGGGTTATCCAGAAGCATAGCCTGATATTGGCTAATCTGTGCATGTGATATCCAATGCCCTTCTTTTTGTTCCAATACTGTAGAGACAGCGTGTGGAACATGCACTGTCATATTAGATCCCAGAGTAAACTTCCCAGACTCCTTGCATAGCATTGCCATTGCTGCTATTGTTTGTAGGCAGGAAGGTCAGCTGAATGCTACTGAGTCTAATTGCTTAGAGAAATAACCAACCGGCCTTCACAAACTAGCAAATCTCTGAGTTAAGACTCCTGATGTATAACCCTTGTTCTCGTGTACAAACAGGTCAAAAGGCTTGGCTGGGTCTGGCAATCCCAGTGCATGGACTTAGAGAAGTTTAGTCTTAAGGGTTTGGAAGGCTTTTTTCATTTTGCTTTATTTTTTATGGTTTCTCCGGGTCCCTTTAATCCCTCATACAGTGGTCAGGCAATGACTGAGAAATTTGGCATCCACAATCAGCAAAATCCCACCATTCCCAAAAAAGTATGCCATTGTCGCTTGGTCTCAGGGAGAAGGACCTTCTCTTCTTGTCCTGTAGCAGTTATTACTGTTTTAGCTGACTTCAAGGGTGCATGGCTAGGGGGAGGGGTAGTAAGTACTGAATAAGTAGCTCCTGTGTCCAGTAGCAGGGATGTTGGTTTCCCTCCCACCACCACTTCAATCATGGGGTTCCCTGTTGAGAGGGCTAGGGTGATCCCAGGACCCTGTCAGTCATCACTCAATTCCTCCACTACCATCTGGCAGAGGGTTTTTTGCTCCCTCTGTCCTTCCTAGTCTTGTAATGCACATTCACACACACACCCATGGCCCCGGCAGAAACAGATTCTGAAGTGGTCCTGCCATAAGGGTTGCCTTTCCTCTGCCAAGAGTTCCCTACCCCTTCCTTCTTGTCCTTGGCTTCTCCCCCTCTTCCGCAAGTTCCATAGTCTTTCTGAGGCTTGTAGGGTGGCCACAAGAACCTTTTTCCTTCTTTGCTTTCTGCTGTTCAGCTGCTTCTTCCCAATTATTAGAAAGCTTGAAGGCTACTTCTACCAACATCTGCGTAGGGGTATTAAGTGGTCCATCTAGTTTTTGCAATTTACGCCTTATATCTGCACTTGAGTTCTGAATAAAAACTGAATTAACAAAAGTTTTACCATCCTCTTTCTCTGGGTCCAAATCAGTGTATTGTTTGATGACTGTGGCCACTCTTTCCAAGAACAAAGCTGGGCTCCCTGTTGGTCCCTGGAAAACCTCCCGTACCTTGTGCATCACCCTTGGTTTGGGCATTCCCTTTCTAATTCCTTCTAAGATAGCAAGCCTAAATCATTCTCTCAACGGACCAGCTTCTGTAATTGGGGATGAATCCCATGCTGGCCTCGCCGTAGGTACAATCTCTTCTGCTGGTATCCAGGGCGCCCCACCCTGATTTCCTACTTTATATTCTTCAGTCGTAGCTGCCAGGTATCATCGTATCATCAGCCATTCTCTGGATGTGAATAAAACCCTCATTTGCTCCTTATGGCACAAGGAGGCACTTGTGTCTTTATAAACCAAGCATGTTGCACATTTCATGATGAAACAAAAGGGCTCATTCTGGATCACGATCAAATAGTACACAATGTAATAACAACATACCCTCCTGCAGCAGGAGCATAAGTCTCCAAACACACACTTTTGATATGTCTTGGAATTAGGGCTGGCTCACATCGTGACTACCCAACTTCAATTGATTATGTCAGCTCTTTATTAGTATATTATTGCTTGCTTGCATGTGTATCTATTGCTGCCCTCTCCTTATTCAATGTCTTCCAAAACCGCCCTCTATGCCAAGTTCTTCAATGTATATGGTGCTCTCTGACTTACCTTCAACCAGATCACAGGTAGAACTGGACTGAGGGTATGTTGCTATTAAATGAGTTAAGTGTTCATCAAAGTGTCTGTAAAAGTGACCACCTTGATGAACAAAAGAAAAGGGAGGAATGTTAGTCTACATTTATTAAATTGTATTACTGTATTCATTGCTATACATTTACCAAGAAAACTGCCAGTCTTACAGGAGTTATTTTATATTGCAAAAGTATTGTGCCTTTGTTGCTTGCCTCTTGCCATGACTACATGCATGTGTGTATGTTTCTGACATTCCTTAATGCTGTTGTGTAGTCTGTAGGAAGAGATAGAGAGGACTCCTTGTAACCTTGAAAAGGGGCCTTTGGCAGGGCCTGACAATACAATGTTCTTATCAAGAACGGCCAGTGCTGTCCTGAAACCGGTCAAAACCTGCTCTCCAGGTCTCACCCAACATCATTCCAAGACACCCCTCAAGCTCTTTAGTATAAAAAAAACTGATAAGCTAAGGTATAAGGGTCTGTCGCTGTCTTTTGTTAGGGGCTTTTGCTCACCTTTAGAGCATAAGAACATAAACCCTGCTGGATCAGGCCAAGGGCCCATCTATTCCAGCTTCCTGTATCTCACAGTGGCCACACCAGATGCCTCTGGGAGCACATGAGACAACTAGATACCTGTCTCCTGATACCCCTCCCCTGCATCTGACATTTTGAGGTACCTTCCTTTTAAGGCTGGAGATTATACATCCCCATCATGGCTTGTAACCTGCAATGGACTTTTCCTTCAGGAATCTGTCCAATCCCCTTCTAAAGGCTTCTAGGCCAGATGCCATCACCACATCCTGTGGCAAGGAGTACCACAGACTAACAACACGCTGGGTAAAGAAAGATTTTCTTTTGTCTGTTCTCACTCTCCCAACACGCAATTGGAGTGGATGTCCCCTGGTTCTGGTATTGTGTGAGAGGAAAAGGAGCTTCCCTCTATCCACTTTATCCACCCTCTGCATAATTTTCTATGTCTTAATCATGTCCCCCCCCCCCTCAGGTTCCTTTTCTCTAGACTATGTCAATGAGTGGTAAGGTGGAAAAGAAGAGGGGACTGGGCCAAAACAAACAAAATGAACTTCAAAATAGAAAAATATAAAATTCTACATTCAGGAAAAATCAGATGCATAAAAGAAGATGGATAATTGCTGACATGGCAGTAATACATGTAAAAAGGATCTAGCACTCTTAGTAGACCATAAGCTGAACGTGAATCAACCATGTGATGCAGAGGCAAAACAGTGAATTTATGAAACAGTGAATTTACATATAGGCTTCATCAACAGAATTACAGCATCCAGATCAAGGGAGATAATAGTATAATTCTATTTCATTTTGGTCAGAACTAGAGATGGGAGTATTTGTATACAAATACCCCCGTATAGGTGAACAAAACGAGGGTCCGGGCCCCTGGGGCTGGACAGTTCATTCATCCATCCACTGTTGCAGCCAGCTCCGCACTCCCTTCCAATCGCTCTCGAGCTCGCGGTCAACTAGCCACTCCTGACAAAAGGAGGGAAGGCAAGCCTCCATGCCAGGCTGATGAGTGGCTAGTCAACCACAAGCTCTGGAGCGATTGGAAGGGAGCGCGGAACTGGCAGCAGCAGCAGATGGGTGAGTGGACGGTCTGGCTCCTTGTTATGTCCACCTGTGGACATAACACATAATACAAATACCCCCATCTCTAGTCAGAACCCATCTGGAATACTATGGCCGATTCTTGACACTGCAGTTCAGGAAGGATATTGACAAGTTGGAACGTGTCCAGAGGAGACTGACAATGATGTTAAAGGGTTTGGAAACCAAGCACAACAAGGAATGGTTGAGGGTGTTTGTATCTTTCATAAAGAGATGGCTGGAGATGCAATATGAACCCAAAGTAATGGATTCAGATTATGAAAAAGGAGATTGCTTGCATATTTGGAATAAGTTTTTGACAGAGTGGTTTGGCAGTGGAATGGACTTGCAAGGAGGGTGGGATTCTGCTTCACGGGTGATTTTTAAACAGCAGTTAAATGGCTGGGATACTTTAGCTATGGACTTATTGTTTTGCCACAGGGTCCCTTGCAGCTTTACTGTTCTATGATTCTGAGTATGAACCTAGGAGTCATTAGTATGTAGGTAGTACTAAAAGCCACAACTAGCTTTTAGATGAAGGACACAAAAGGACAATGAAAGGACCAAAGATAGATCCCGGGAAGACCACAATGGAAAAATGAAATGCCAAGAAGTGGAAATTTTTGACAAAACCCTCCTGAGGGCAGAATCACAGAGATCAAGGGCAGGAAAGAAACCAAGTTAGAATACTGTACTGTGCTGTACAAGAGGAATTGCAGTAAAGGCAGCAGAGGAATCAAGGAGGTCAAGGATTATATTTGAATCACTAAGGTCATTGGAGGAACCCCCGGAGTTTTGAGGTTTGGTGTCACCAGTATGCTGATGAAACCCAACTCTATCTCTCCTTTCCATCTAAATCCAAGGAAGCTGTTTCAGTTCTAAATCAGTGTCTCGTGTTAGTAATGGATTGGATGAGGGCAAATAAACTGAAACTTAATCTAGACAAGACAGACATGCTCCTGCCCAGGTTTCAGCAGGGGCCAGCAGTGCCTTTGCCCAGTTAAAACTAGTGTGCCAGCTGCGCTCGTTTCTTGAGAGGTCTGATCTGGCCACAGTGACACATGGTCTAGTTACATCTCGGCTGGATTACTGTAACACACTCTATGTGGGGTTGCCTTTGGAAAGTGTTTGGAAGCTCCAGAGGGTCCAAAATGCAGCAGCCAGATTGCTGACTGGGGCTGGTTACAGAGATCATATGACCTCCCTGTTGCAGTAGCTTTGTCCTGCACCTCATTCTCTTTGTAGTAAGCATCTGAATACGCATGGTGTTATCCTCATTTATTGTAATGGGCTTATTTACTTCAATAGAGAAATCTGTAACCAATTGCTTATACCATGTGATTTCATTTACTGTTTCTGAGAGCGCTATAAATTCAGATTCAGCAGTGGAAATTGCTACAGAAGTTTGCTTTCTGGATTTCCATCCTATTAACACACCTGCAAACTTTATTACATATCCAGACAAGGATTTTCGATCCTCCACATCTGTTGCCCAATCACTGTCTGAGTATGCCTCCAGCTTTAACACATTATTGGGCTTTAGCACTAGGCTGACTGCTAGTGACCCTTTCAGGTATCTTTGACTTAGTGTCTTTGACTTAGTGTGAAAATAATCTTCGTGCCTCTGCACTTACACCCAATTAACGTCTTCCCCTCCGGGAGTTTTCATTTGTAAATACATTGTGTTTATGGAATCCATTTCCTCCTACATTGCCTGTTCCTACTTCTGAAGTTCTTCCTTGAGAAGACCTAACACTTCCTGATAATTCTGGGGTTTTGTGTACTTAATATATTTAAGGCTTTAATTTGCTCACAGATGAATCGTTTGGGAGGTATACCTTTATTCTCTCTTTGTGACCATCTTGGAGCTTCCAGCTCCTCCTCCTCCTCCTCCTGTTTCAACTGATAACTCTCTTGTTCAGTTACAGGACTATCTCTAACTGGTTGCTCTGGAGACTCAGCTGTCAGCTGCTTTCAGCTGGCAAAATATATTCACTGTCTCCCTGCAAATTCTTCCAGTTTCTGTGTTCAGAAAAATTAGCTGAATGAGATGCCATATTTCTATTTTGAGAATCTGCAAACCTGCATGCATGATTGTTCTCATACCCCAGAAAAATCATCTTTTTTGCTTTTGATTCTCCCTTCCTTCTCAAATTCTTTATCATAGAAGCATAGAAAAGTGAATTTGGAAGGGGCCTACAAGACCATCAAGTCCAACCCCCTGCTCAATGCAGGAATACAATGCAATCAAAGCATGTCTGCCAGGTGATTATCGAAGTTTTTCTTGAATGCCTCCAGTGTTGGAGCACTCACCAACTCCTGAGGTAACTGGTTCCACTGCCGTACTGCTCTAACAGTTAGGAAGCTTTTTCCTGATATTCAACCAAAATCTGGCTTCCTTTAACTTGAGCCCATTGTTGCGTGTCCTGCACTCTGGGATGATCGAGAACAGATCTTGCCCCTCCTCTGTATGACAGCCTTTCAAATATTTGAAAAGTGCTATCATATCACCCCTCAGTCTTCTTTTCTCAAGGCTAAACATGCCCAATTCTTTTAGCCTTTCCTCATAAGGCTTGGTTTCCAGCCCCTGATCATCCTTGTCGCCTTCCTCTGAACTTGTTCCAATTTGTTAGCATCCTTCTTGAAGTGTGGTGTCCAGAACTGGACATGATACTCAAGGTGAGGCCTAACCAATGCTGAATAGAGGGGGACTAGCCCCTCACAGGATTTGGAAACTATACTTTTATTAATGCAGCCTAAAATAGCATTTGCCATTTTTCTAGCCACATCACACTCTTGGCTCATATTTAGCTTGTGATCCACAACAATTCCAAGATCCTTCTAGCTCATAGTTTTGCTGAGCCAGGTATCCCCCATCTTGTAACTGTGCAATAGGTTTCTTTTTCCAAGGTGCAGTACTTTGTAATTATCCCTGTTGAATTTCATTCTGTTGTTTTAGGCCCAGTGCTCCATCTTATCAAGGTCATTTTGAATTTTGTTTCTGTCTTCTAGGGTATTAGCTATTCCATCCAATTTTGTATCATCTGCAAATTTGACAAGCATTCCCTGCACTCCCTCGTCTAAGTCATTAATAAAAATATTGAAAAGCACCGGGCCCAGGACTGAGCCTTGGGGTACCCCACTTGTTACCTCCTCCCAGTTAGAGAAGGACCCATTAATCATCACCCTCTGAGTATGATTCTGTAGCCAATTGTGTATCCACCTGACACTTGATCTATCCAGTCCACACCTAGTTAGCTTGCTAATCAGGAGATCATGGGGCACTTTGTCAAAAGCTTTGCAGAAGTTAAGATATACTATGTCTACAGCATTCCCTCTGTCTATCAGGGAGGTGACCTGATCAAAAAATGAGATCAAATTAGTTTGGCAGGATTTGTTCTTGACAAATCCATGTTGGCTTCTAGTTATTACTGCCTTCTTTTCTAGGTGCTTGCACAATGACTGCTTTATGATCTGTTCCAGAATTTTGCCTGCGATTGATGTCAGGCTGATTGGCCTGTGGTTCCCAGGTTCCTCTTTTTTTTTTTTCTTGCCTTTTTTGAAGATAGGGACAACATTAGCCCTCCTCCCATCCTCTGGCACCCCCCCCCCCGTTTTCCCATGATTTCAAGAAAATAATGGATGGCGGTTCTGGGAGTTCTTCAGCCAGTTCCTTCCGTACTCTCAGATGCAGTTCATCCGGTCCATTTACGTTCACAAAAACATGACTTCCAAATACTCTTAAATGACTCAGGTTTGGCTTCTTCCCATACAACATGTAATAAGGGGTCTGATTGATTGTCGATGACCAGAGTTGGTTAGCAATGTAATTAGCAGTTTGAATGGACTCTCCCCAGAACTTCTTGGACAAACCTGAGTCCTGAAGCATTGAATCAGATATAGTCTGAATAATGGCACATTTTTCTCTCTGCAACCCCATTCTGAAATGGAGAGTAAACTGTTGTTTTTCTGTGATTTATTCTCTTGTTCCTTAACCACTGCTGGAACTTCCTAGCCATAAATTCCGAGCCTCAGTCAGTTTGCAACTGCTGTACCTTGCAATTATATCACCTCTCAACATTCCTAAGCCTTTGCTTAAATTTCATAAAAGGCTCAGACTTATTTTTCATTAAATAAATGAATGAAAACCTGCTGTAGTTGCCCACTATATTTAAAATAAAGTTTGCACCCCCAAATGAGGGCTGCATTGGACCAACTAAGTCTGCATGAACAAGCTGGAATGGGTCTTCAGCTTTATCACATTGTTTTCTATTTACAGGGCTGATTTTGCTCTTTGTCATTTTACACACTGAGCAATCAATGTAATTATCACAATTTTTCATATTCACTCCTGAAAACTCAGACATTTTCTCTGTTACTTTAAAAGTAACTTGACCTAGTCTTCTGTGCCATAAATGAATACAATTGCTAGGTGCAGGGGTGTTAGTGAAATTTGCTCTGGATTTTTCACTCTTGTTTTTCGTAACATACAGCCCATCAATCTTTTCCCCTTGAGTACACACTCTCTCCCCCTTAATTACTTCACACATTCCTTTAGAAAAAAACATCATACCCATCTGAGTCCAGCGCCGATAAACTTAATAAGCAATAATCTAGATTTGGTACATATATTACATGTTTTAAATTATGTCCCATAATTGGAAAAAACAATTCTCCTTGACCTTCAAACCTGTTTTCTGTCTGCTAGGGATACACTTTCTCATGAAGCTTCACCTAAAACAGAAAAACAATCAGGGTTATTACAAATGTGTCTGCTGGCACCACTGTCCAGGATCCACATATTTCCTTTATCTTCCTCCGATGCCTTAATTGCAACAGAACTGTGTTGTGGGATTTTTCATTTTTCTTCTTCAAAAGCTGCTTCTTAGCATTACAGTATCTCAGGAGATACTTATCAGAGCCACATTGGAAGCAACAATGAATGGAGTAGACTTTCTCAGCCTGATCTCCCTCTTGCTTCGGCACAGCATTTCTCCTCATGGATTGCTTGCAGACATCTTGGAAAACAACTTTTAAAAAGATGCTAAATGTTTCAAATGCAGCGCATGGCATGGAGCACCCCATGGACATGGCCTTAACAGAGTGAAAGGTCATCCAGATGGACTGGGAGGAGATGGAAGGCAGACTGGATATCACATTTTGCTAAGAGGGCCCCGAGGCCCAAAACTGGGACCAAAGTGACAGTGTAGTTAAAAGACACATAGTGTACTGTGCAAAATTCCTGAGGGATGACATTATTCATGGACATCCCCCAAGGATAGGACAGGTGGTGAATTAATCTGTACTCCCCTTGAGCTTTTTTAGGTACAGCTCCTAATGGAGATATATGCAAATTCTGTACCAGGGGATAAGGGAACACCCTCACTAAATGCTCCATCAGGAACTCCTTGCTAATCTTAGCCTCTACTATGTGAGGGAGTTCTCAGGTTGATTTTAAGTTATCAGCAGCTGTAGTGACCGGGGTCCTGTAGGGGGAGAATTTCTATGACATGTCATATTTTTTCCTGCAACCTACATTTGAGCTTATGGATGGGTTTGAACATGTTTATGAGTAATCTGGTGAGAAAGGTCAGATTACTCATAAACAAATTTGAACATCTATGGGTTCAAATGTAGGTTGCAGAGAAAATGTGAAACATCATAGAAATCCTTCCCCTATCTGGAATCCCTTATTAAAATCCTCCCTTCAAATATAGAGCAGCCCTGCAATTTGGGTAGGCCAAAAGAAGCAGGCACAGTGCAGTCAGCCTAATAGGAGTTGTGGCCAATGAGAGTAGGCTGCCCATGTCCCCAGGAGGTTTATTTCTTGGACCCTGTGGCAGGGGTGGCTGCCAGTGCCCCACCACCTCCATCCTGGTTGTTAAGCTTTGAGGGTGCCCTGGTGCCCTGAAAGGACAACTGGAAACCAGCCTTCGAACCAGCACATAACCCATGGATGTGGACCAAAACAAGTATTGCAGTTGTGGTCAAATTTACAGCAAGGCCTAGTGCACTTTCCTGCATTATACTCCCAACAGATACACTTAGTACTGTCCCTCTGCCCCCATTCTGTCGATTTGGTCCCGTTGCCCTTGTGACATAGGGTCCTACCTCTACGAACCACAATGTTTCGTGGATGAGGTCTCACCTCATGGTAGCACTCTGGGACACAAATGCCTCATCATAGTCAATAGCTGTCCCATCACCTGGAGGACATTATGTAAATGGTTATTTAAATGCCAGCCCCTCATCAGGTCCAGATCACCCTCATGTTCAGTATAGCCTGCAAGCCAGTTTATTAAATGTGCTTTAGCAAAGAAAAAAGTCTACATAATACCTATCAAGAATGCTGTCTTGCACCTTCCATAAGAGGTGTATCCAGGGGAGGGGGGTCTTTGTCATCCATAAAGAATGGACCTGGACCAATCCTGTCCCCACACAGACTTCACCAAATCCTTCTGTGCTGACTCGCAGCAATGGGCTGCCCACTGTGAAATTCCTGGGACCTCCAGTAGTCCCTTGATTCCCCAAGCATATCCTCTTCCAAGGAGGATTCACCTAACGTAGTCTCTGTGGATGAAGAGTGAGGTGTGCCTCCTTCTCCTTCCCACCAATTGTCTCCTCTGCTTCTGATCTCTCTGGCCTCTTCTCTCTGGACTTGTCTTACTGGTATCACTAGACACCCCTTGTTCCTCTGCAGCCTCATCCTGCTGGCTAGATGATTCTGGTTCTGCCATCTCTGCTTTTCCTGCTTCGGCTTGTGTGATGGTCTCTTGCTGCTAAGTTATTTGGGCCAGAGCATGTGTGATGTTGCACAAAACTCTCTGCTGGCCCTCCGGCTGCTGGTTAACCTGCTGCTGTGCTGAAGGCCTGGCTCTACCCCTGGGGCTGCTGCCCAAGAGCAGTGCACATATCTTGACCATGTCCCCATATTGTAGGGGCCAGCATCAGCAGGGTGGCCGGGCTGTGTCCTCTTTTTGGGTGGCATGGTGGAGTGCTCAAGAAGTTTGCAGCCTGCTAGCAGAACACTTGTGCATGGCTCCTTCATGTGCCCAAACCCTGCTCCTAGGGCAGAGGATACACATGGGGGGGGGCTATGGGCTGCTGAGAAGCCCCTAAAACCTCTTCCTGGAAGGAGAGGCTGGGGTGGCTAAGAGCCCCCTCAGCCAGCTTTTAAAGCTGGCAGATACTGTATTCCTCAGGTACCCTTTCCAGCAAGGCTGGAAGAGATGCTATAGGTCAAGGAGAGTTAGACCCAGGTGTTCAGGATGGCCAAGCCCTCTCAATAGTGATTTCCGCTCTCTTAATTTTTCTCAAGGTGTCTGCCTATATACCTGCAGCTCTTTTTGTTTACTTTTTTCTTGCAGGGGCCCAGAGTAGGCAACCCTGCCCTCTGATGATGGCAGCTGGTCTTCTGCCTGTCTGGCAGCTTCAACTGCCTGCCAGACCCCAGGTGCCACTTTTCTGCCTCACCATTGTGCTTCTCACCATTGTGCCTCACCATCAGCCTCCATGCCACGAGGGAACAGGCCGGGTAGGTGGGACTCGTTCAGCCCTGGAAGGCAGCCCATCTAGGAGAAGGAAAACTCTGATTTCAAACCCCCACTGAGGCGCCGCCATCGGCCTCCATGCCATGAGGGAACAGGCTGGGTAGGTGGGACTCGTTCAGCCCTGGAAGGCAGCCCATCTAGGAGAAGGAAAACTCTGATTTCAAACCCCCACTGAGGCGCCGCCATCAGCCTCCATGCCATGAGGGAACAGTCCGGGTAGGTGGGACTCATTCAGTCCTGGAAGGCAGCCCATCTAGGAGAAGGAAAACTCTGACTTCAAAGCTCCACTGCCTTGTGGCTTTATCCACCGATGGAAAAGGCTTCAGGAGTTAACCTCGAGGCAAAATCCGGAGCCGGAGTCCTGGAGGCAGTTCGTGTCATTCTGTCAACTCCTGTGACGTCGCTGGAACCAGTTGTATTGGCTCTTGCCTTTCCATTGGACTATTTCAGTGACGTGGAGAGGGGGGATTTGCTGCTTGGGTAACAGCCTATCCTCCATATTATTTTACCCAGGCTTCGTGCTCTGGAGAGGACACTCCAGCTTCGCGTACAGCATCAAAACACTAGACGCTGTTCCAAGTCCTCCATACAGAGCACATTACCATAGTCTCTCGAGACTGAAGGATGCCTATGATGATGATGATTGTGCTTCTTGGCTGTTCCTTGCACTCATCCTCCCCGCTGCAGTGCCTTCAACAAATTGCTGCCACTGCTGCCGCCGTCATCCTCATCATGCCTCTCTTCTGCTCTGGAATGATGCTGATGTGAACTGAGGCTTCCCCCTGGCCCCATTTCTCTTCTTATATCTGGCTGGCAGACTGGAGTGAAAACTCAACCTCTCAGGTCCGCTGGCCTGAAGCCCTGTGTGACATTCACCTCCTTGAGGCACCTACGTTTTGTGCCTTCACAAAGGCTCCAGTTGTGTTTTCCTCTCACTGCCACCAGTGGATTACCTCAATCCTCAAAATAAATGACGTTTGATCAGACACTTGTATTGTGAATGCAAACAAAACTTATTTATTAAAGTGAAGCCAATTTAATAATCACAGAAGTTCTTCAGATGTACATACTATTCTCTTGCCATATAATTTCCACCTTCTCTATCTATTTATCTTAACCAGTCTCTAACTCTATCTCTCTCTCTTCTGACTCTCTCTCACTCTCTGACTCTGCCTAACTACCTCTGACTCTGCCTAACTCCTCCTCTCAGGCTCCGCCTTTTAACCTCTCTTTTGACTCTGCCTCTCAACCACATTAGCATAGAACATGAATAATACATGACTTATACCTAACAAAGGATGAACGCTACATACCTCCCCCCTTAAATATGTTTGTTTGGCTCCTTCTTCCGCGTTCTCTTCCGTCAGCTGGCAGTCATCGGCCACTCGGTTGTCCACTGGACGTCCTCTGCTCGTCGTTTGTTAGTGAAGCCGACTTTCTTTCTGGCTCGGGGCTTCACTTTCTCAGCTGGGGAAAGGGCAGGCAGTTCCCTCTCCTCCTCCTGAACATCTCTGGATGCATCCCTTTTAAAGAAGTCAGGGCTTACGCCTTCCTCCTCACTCACACATTCACCCACAGGTACTTTCCTTACAAAGTTTTCCCTATGTGGGGGACCACTATCATGGGTCACTTTAAGATTCTCTCAGGGAAGTTTCTTTTAAGTGCAATCAATGATTGGTTTGTTTTAGATGCACTGAGCTCATTATCTGAATCTATTTCTTCATTCTTTGATACGCTAGATAGGGGGTTGCTTTGCAAGGTTTTAAGGCCTATTTCCGCTGCAGAGCTAACAGACTCTCTAGCCCTACAGAGCTGGTGTAACACATCAATAGGTTCCGACCCTGCCAAAAGCAATTTACTTCCCTCTATAGATCTCAGTTTCACTACTTGGTCCTCAGGACAGACTGCTCTTTCCTGGGCCTCATACAAGCTCTTCTCCTTTTCAGGAATACTTCCCAAGCTTGGATCTGCCATTTCTATGGACTTTTCTCTATATAAAAGCTCATTATCCAGACAAGATCTTTCAGGGCATTCAGGAGATAATAAAGTGAGTGTATTAGTGGCTGTTTCAAAGCAACCTACCAAACTAATTTCCTCCTTCTGCTCCTGAGCAAAACTATTTTTATTTGGATTCTTTAGAAGCATAAGATCAGCTTCTGCACCACTATTAAGCTGGTTATGCAAGGAATTTTCTCCCTCTAGGCTTCCCTCTGCTCCTGTATCCATTTCTGCTGCAGTGGGTGATTCCTGGCCCCCTTGTGAACGAGTAAGTACAAAAGCACTCTTAACATGCTCTATCAAATGCAAACCCTCTCTATACATCAGGTCTTTATCAGTCATAGACCTCTCTGGGTGTTCAGGGTTCAGTGGAATGGGATTCTCTCTAGCTTTTGTAGTATAACCATTCAAAGTACTATCTTCCCTCTGTTCCTAAATACAGGAAGGATCATTAGATATAACCTCATCAGCCATTTCTGCTACCTCATGGTTCTTCTCTAAACTGGGGCATCCCTGGATTGATTCAGAGGTTAGGGATTCAATTTTCCCCTCAGGGATTGTTAACTGCTCTCCCAGGGAACATATGACTCCAAAAGCACTCTGCACATGCTTTGTGAGATCTAGCCCAATTAAACAAGGTGCAGGAATTTGATCAGAGATTGCCACATCCCAAATTCCAACCCAATCTCTATAGTTTATCTTTACTTTAGCCATAGGTAAAGTCTCTGGAGTAGAACTTATTCCCTTGATTGTAACAGTTTGGTTTTGGAGAATTTGTTCTTTAGGAATCACATCAGGATGACACAGGGTTATATTAGAACAAGTATCAACCACTCCTACAACAGGCTCCTCATTAATAAGAATTTCCTCACCAGGGTTAAGTACTAAAATATCTTCTGCCTTTGCTAGAAAACAATGAACGACCTGAGCTAGTGGCAGATCAGAATTTTCTGTCGTGCCAGTTGCCATGGAGACAGAACCTTGGTTACTGCTTTTCTCAGTGGCTTCCACAGCTTTCAAGCAATATACTTTCTTGGTCTGATTATCATCCTTTTCATTTCTAGGTTTATTTTTCATACAATTGAATTGTAAATGACCGAACTCCCCACAGTTATAGCACTGTCTTCTTCGCTCACTCTGAAGCGATCTATTAAACTTTTCCTCAGGGTTCATTTGCTTCGGCGGACTGGGCCTTGGCAACTCAGGTGAGGCGCTACTCTGGCCTTCTTTCCCTGATATTTTACTGTTGAAATTTTTATTAAAGGGTTTCTTATGGTTGTCCCAGTTTTGCCTGTTAAGTTTTACCTCAAAGAATCTGGGGTTTCTTATCTCACTTATGGAATCTGCATTTTCACCTGCTTCTAGTAGATTTTTAGGATTTTTGTCTTTGACTAAGTAATGCAATTCCCCAGGCAAAATAGAATAAAATTGTTCCAACCCAATCACATTTTTCATTTGTTCTAGAGAAGTGACATTCTCACATTCCATCCATTTGCCCAAACAGTGAGTAAGTTTTGCCCCTAACTGAGAATAAGATTCCTCAGGCTTTTTGGTAAGGGAACGAAATTTCCTCCTCAGGTGTTCTGCATTGATGCCAAATCTAGAATATAAATTTTCTATATGCTTCAAAATCTCTAGCCTGCTCCAGAGGCATCTGAGAATACAGCTCAGCTAAATCTCCACTTATTTGGGATCTCAAAACCATCATCCTTTCATCATCCTTAACAATAAAGTCCCAGCATGCTCTTTCAAATGATATGAGGAAAGATTCAGGGCAGTCTCCTTTTCTATATTGGGGAAATTTCTTTAAGTCGATTTTTGAGAGAGATTTCCCTCACTAGAGTAGTTATTGTTATTACTATTATTGTTTTGAGCAGCCAATTCTAATCTTTTCATTTCCATTTGAAATTCCATTTGTTTTAACTCCAACTCCATTTGTCTGTTTTCTTGCTCAGCTTTTTCTCTCATCTCTATTTGTCTTTTTTCCTGCTCAACTGCCATTTCTCTCTCTCTTAATTCTATTTGTCTGGCGTCTTGCTGAGCTCTGGCTTTTTCTAATTCTAATTGGTTTTTCATAGCTAGCTCCTCTAATTGGGTTTTCAGAGCTAGCTCCTTTAGTTTAAATTCCTGTTCCAGCTTCCATTTTTCAAAATCTGGGGAGCTTAGAACACCTTCTCTCCCTGAGGCACCCTTGTGAGTCTCCTCCTGTTCCACAGCTAGAGAGTCTCCATTTCCCTCCACTTCCTGAGGTAAACTTTGTGCCTCTTGAGGATCAATTACCTCCATTACTAACTTTCTAATTCTTTTGGTTGGCATAAGTATGTGTACTTCTTTGAGAAGAGCTGGTTTCTATTGCAGAGTTAGTCAGGCCTCTTTTTAAAACACTTTTTTACTGTTGTTTTCTTTTCCCAGTGTTTTTCTGGGGTACTATGCAGCTCTCACTTGGCAACTAAAGATGGCTACACTTTTTCTGGCACCACACCAGCCACAATGTTTCTTGGTCTGAGACAACCTTCTTGCCTCCAGACACAAAACAAATTCTGTTTTCAAGCCTCTGCTTTTTATGTTCCTTTCACCTCAGATCTGTTCTGACCCTGGCTTCTGCTTTTTATCCACAAGCGCTCCCTTAACTCTCAGAGCCTTGTATTTTAAGCTAGCCCACTGGGTCTGTTCAAATCCTGAGGTAACCTCAAAAGGAATTTTCCCTTCAGAGTCGTTCCCTATCTTTAGTCCCCCCAGATCTGGGATCAGAAGCCCCGCCACTAAGCTTTTCCACAAAAGCTCTAGGAGGTAACCAACTTCTTTACCACAGACCTCTGACTAAAAGGTACCCTTGACTCAAAGAAAATTCTCTTTTAACTCTGGCTTGACTGGATTCTTTCGCATCCCACCACTGCCACCAATTGTGACGTTCACCTCCTTGAGGCACCTACGTTTTGTGCCCTCACAAAGGCTTCAGTCGTGTTTTCCTCTCACTGCCACCAGTGGATTACCTCAATCCTCAAAATAAATGACGTTTGATCAGACAGTTGTATTGTGAATGCAAACAAAACTTATTTATTAAAGTGAAGCTAATTTAATAATCACAGAAGTTCTTCAGATGTACATACTATTCTCTTGCCATATAATTTCCACCTTCTCTATCTATTTATCTTAACCAGTCTCTAACTCTATCTCTATCTCTTCTGACTCTCTCTCTCTCTGACTCGCTGACTCTGCCTAACTCCTCCTCTCAGGCTCTGCCTTTTAACCTCTCTCTCGGCTCCACCTCTCAACCACATTAGCATAGAACATGAATAATACATGACTTATACCTTGATGGGACGTGGTGGCGCTGCGGGATGGGACGTGGTGGCACTGCGGGTTAAACCGCAGAAGCCTCTGTGCTGTAAGGTCTATAGATCTGCAGCTGTAAGATCGAATCCACGTGACGGAGTGAGCGCCCGTCGCTTGTCCCAGCTCCCGCCAACCTAGCGGTTCGAAAGCATGCAAATGCGAGTAGATAAATAGGGACCACCTCGGTGGGAAGGTAACGGCGTTCCGTGTCTAAGTCGCACTGGCCATGTGACCACGGAAGATTGTCTTCGGACAAACGCTGGCTCTATGGCTTGGAAACGGGGATGAGCACCGCCCCCTAGAGTCGAACACGACTGGACAAATTGTCAAGGGGAACCTTTACCTTTACCTTTTATACCTAACAAAAGGTGAATGCTACACCCTGCCTACCCCCGCCCAGGTTGCTCTGTCCAATCAAAACATGCCAGCACAATCAGGCTAAATTGTGGGGCACCCAGGAGCCTCTGCAGCATGGCCATGTGGCTGCTACCATTTCAGGATCCAGGATAAGCCACTGGAGGACTGGGCTGCTGCTCGAGCCCCAATGCAGTCCCCAGGTAGGTCAGGTTCCCTTCCTTCTATTTGCAGGTGGTGGTGTTCAAAGAACTGCATAAAGAGGCAATGAAACAGGCTTTTTCCTTTTTCAGTTGTTGGCTTTGAACAGGAGGCTTTGCCTTGTTAAGCTGTTAAAAAAAATAAAAATGAAATAAACAGGAGTCTTACCTAGGAGGAGAAGTTTAAAAATAAAATAAAGAAGAGTTTTGAGAGGGAAGCTTTGTTGAGCAGAGTATGTGCTGGTAGTGCCCCATGTGTGTGTGTGCTCATACTTTAATGAAGTAAAAGGAAGAAGTGATGTGGAAGATGGAAAGGTGTTTGTACATGGACACCTCATCCGCCCTTTCTGCATTGGTTCAAGCAATCACATGCTTGAACGGATGAGAAAGAATTTGAAATTATGAAAAGTAGAAAGTTCTCTCTTGGAAAGGAAAAGTTAAGGACTGGGGAGGGGGCTCCAGGCTTATTCAAATTTCTTGTTGCATGATTTGATCAATGGGAAAAATGTGATATTGTAACGGTGTATTTGGTTTCTTTTTCCTAGGTGCAGTACTTTTGCACTTCTCCCTGTTAAATTTCATTCTGTTGTTTTCAGCCCAGTGCTCAAGCCTATGCAGATCATTTTGAATTTTGTTTCTGTCTTCCAGGGTATTAGCTATTCTACCCAATTTTTTTGTCATCCGCAAATTTGAGCAGCATTCCCTGTATCCCCTGATCCACATAATTAATAAAAATGTTGAAGAGCACTGGGCCCAGGACTGAGCCCTGTGGTACCCCAATTGTTCCTTCCTCCCAGTTGGAGAAGGAGCCATTAATCATCACCCTCTGAGTACGATTTTGTAGCCAACTGTGTATCCACCTGACAGTTGTTCTATCCAGCCTACTCCTACTTAACTGGCTAATCAGGATACGATGGGGCACTTTGTCAAAAGCTTTGCTGCAAGATATACAATGTCTACAATATTCCCTCTGTCTATCAGGGAGCTTGCCCAATCAAAAAATGAGATCAGACTAGTCTGGCAGGATTTCTTCTTGACAAATCCGTGTTGGCTTCTAGTTATTACTGCATTGTTTTCTAGGTGCTTGTATCATGATCGCTTTATAATCTGTTCCAGAATTTTCCCTGGGATTAACGTCAGGCTGACTGGTGTGTTGTTCCCAGGTTCCTCCTTTTTGCCCTTTTTAAAGATAGGGATGACATTAGCCCTCCTCCAATCCTCACCCATTTCCCATGATTTCAAGAAAATAATGGACAAGTGGTTCTGAGAGTTCTTCAGTGACTTCCTTCAATACTCTTGGATGCAGTTCATTAGGCCCTGCAGATCTGAACTCATTCAAGGTAATAAGGTATTCCTTGACTATTTGTTTATCAATCTCCAGCTGCAATCCTGTCCTCTCCACTTGCGCTTCACATTTGTCTGGAGGGTCATAGTCTGTTCTTTCGGAAAAGACTGAAATAAAATAGGAATTGAGCACTTCTGCATTTTCCTTGTTTTGTGTTATCATTTTTCCATCTCCATTGAGTAACTGAGCCACTGTTCCTTTTTTGTGTGTCTTTTGCTATGAACATACCCAAAGAATGCTTTTTTGTTGCTTCTAGTGTCTCTAGCCCATTCTCAGCTTTTGCCCTTCTAATGCCATCCCTACAATTTCTTGCTACTTGTTTGTGGCCTGGCCTTCCTTCCACTTCCTATATGTGTCCTTTTTTATATTCAGGTCCTGTCTGAGCTTTTTGTGAAGCTACACTGGCCTTTTTTTTTTTTTTTTTTTGTGCTGTCTCTCACCTTTTTTTTCTTGTTGGAATTCTTTGCAGTTGTGCCTTTAGAATTTCCTTTTTTAGAATCCCCCACCCTTCTTGAACTCCTTTGCTTCCTCCGTTTGCTGTCAGCTCTGCAAAAATAGTTCATTTATCTGCAAACAAGCTAGATGTCTCCCAGTTGCAACATTTACTCAAAAAGTGGGAGAGGATGATCAGTTGGTAAACATACAGACATGATAGTTTGGTAGAGAGCAGTTGGGCAAAACATTAACTCTCTGGTTTTTCTTCTATTTCTGGTTCATCAAGGGTTACAAGTTTACTTTTAAAAAAGTAATGAAAGCTGGGAGGCCAGACCAGAGGGTGGTTCAAGCAAGTACTGTAGGTAGCATGGGTAGAATATGGACAAAACCTGGAAAAGCAGTAATATGGGAACTCTATCTTTGTACATTAGGGAATCTGTATTTATTGCTTTCTGCTAGTCATTATATAGGAAGCCAGAAGACCAATGAAAGTGTGTGGAAGGAGAACAAAAACACATTTACGTTTCTGCAGTGATCATGAAGACTGCCACCAAAGCCAATGGGAAACATGAAAGGGGTCCGTCTCAGAGACAGACCTGTTTTAAATATAAGTTCACTGCTCATTTATGCTTTACGAATGTCACCATAGGAGTTTCAGACGTCAGTGGCAGTCAATTGTGTTCTTTTGACTTGCTCTCCTGTAAAGGGGATAAAGCTTTCAAATCTTGTGAATAAACTGTGATTACATCTTCATTTGCCAGTAATGGGATTACCATGCAAGTGAAAGAGGTTTCAAATAAACATACATGTTTAAGATTGGTGTAAATATCCCAAGAGGGTTAAGGAAAATTCTTGGGGCACTCAGCCCAGCCCCCAATTTCCTTGGTCTTTAGAAAGCTGGCCTGCAAGCAAAAAGGCCTGAATAGCCTGGGATCAACTGACAGTTCCCCACTGTGGGTTGTTGCTGTTTTCCTGTGCCCATGCCCAGTGAACTGGAAAATACAATTATACATCCAGAAGAACAGTTTGACTCCAGCTAACAAGCTAAGGATTTTTCAACTAATTGATTTTTATCTGTGTGTGAAGATCTCATAAATCTTCATCAGTAAGCCATGATTAGCTGTTTTTAAGAGAGATAAGCAGAGTTGCTGCACTCTGAGCAACTCTATTAATAAAGAAATGTTTTCAGCATGGCAATGTGCTTGGGCATAGCAAAGTCTACCACCTGAAAAGGAACCTGTTGGTGAAACATAGAGTAGAGGAACCTGAACACAAATCAGTTGGATTACAATACAATGGATGTGCCCTCTGTAAAGCCTAAAGCATGAGTGTGAGGAGCTCTTATTTTAGGTTAAAGGCTAAAGCCTTGGATATGTTTCTAATTCACAGAGAGAAGAGGGAAATCTAAGGTTCCAGTGGAAATTAGCACTGAAGGTCATACTGCTGGCTTAGGGATCCTTCACATGAAAATGTATTCTTTTGATGCTGCTCTCATATTGGATGAATGGGGGACTTTCTCTCTCTCTCATTTATTTATTTATTTATTTATTTATTTATTTATTTATTTATTTATTTATTTATTTATTTATCTATCTATCTATCTATCTATTTATCTATTTATTTATTTATTTATTTATTTATTTATTTATTTATTTATTAGATTTGTATACCACCACATTAGTTTGAAGCACTATTTTGGTTGATTTACAGCAAAATAATAAAACAGTACAAACAATATGATTAAAAATAAAACTAATGAACAAATAAGACTGGATGCAACAAGAGGCAAAATTTCAAATATAAGACAGTGTAAGTGGTATAAAAATTAGGCCGGGATTGTAGAGCAAAATCTTCAGAAGGCTTCTAAACAGGGAGCCAGGTGAAGAACCACTGGGAGCTAGTTCCAAAGTGTTGGTGCCACTGTGAAGAAGGCCCAGCTTCTCATAGTTGATTTCCTGGCCTGTAAGTAAATAACTTGGGCTGTAAGTAAACAACAAAAGGAACCAAAGAAAGAAGGAAATTCTGGTTCATTTCAGCAGTATAGTGTGATAAGACACTGCTACAAATAAATGGAGAGAGGGTGGTGTAGTGGATAGGGTGGTGAATTCGGAGTCAGGAATCTTGACTCTGAATCACCACTTAGGGGTGGATATCTCCCATGGTTACACTCCCTCTGAAAACAGGCATGCAGCTTGGGGGTGGTCCTGGATTCATCTCTGAGCCTGGATGCCCAGGTTTCAGCAGTGGCCAGGAGTACCTTTGCACAGTTAAAACTAGTGCGCCAGCTGTGCCCATTTCTTGAGAATTCTGATCTGGCCACGGTGGCACATGCCCTAGTTGCATCTTGGTTGGATTACTGTAATGCACTCTGTGTGGGGCTGCCTTTGAAAAGTGTTTGGAAACTTCAAAAGGTCCAAAATGCCACAGCCAGATTGTTGACTGGGGCTGTTTACAGGGAACACATTACTCTGCTGTTACAGCAGCTCCACTGGCTGCCGATCCATTTCTGGGCACAATTCAAAGGGCTGGTTTTAACCTATAAAGCCCTCAGTGGCTTGGTTCCAAGCTATCTAAAAGACTGCATCTCCCTCTATGAGTCCACCTGGGCATTAAGATAATAAGCAGGGGAGGCCTTTTTCTCACTCCCACTAGCCTCACAAGTGCACTTGGTGTGGGGATTTGAGAGAGCCTTCTCTGTCTCTGCTCACAGACTCTGGAACTCTCTCCCACAGGAAGCTAGGCTGCAAGCAAAGATGTTTCTTTTTAGGATGGCTTTTCCTTAATGACTGGTGGTCTGAAAAGGGTTTTAAATGGATTACTGTACGTTGTTGTTTTAAATATGTTTTAATATTGATTTTACTACAATTTTTAATGTAATACTTGTTTAATTCTTTTTAAATATTTGCATACCTACTGTTTTTAGTTTTTAAATATTGTCTTTTAATGATGTAAGCCACCTTGTGTTCTTTCTAAGGAGAAAGGCAAGATAGAAATATTTTAAATAAATAAATATTCCTTGAAAACTCTATTAGGATTGCTGTAAGCAGCAATGGCACATTACAACAAATTAATACTATTATAGACTATGAATCATACTTTTGTTAGGTATTGTAATGATCCGCTTATGGAAGTTCATTTCTGGAAACAGTTTGCTGTCTATCTGTGTGGATTTCAGTGAGGCAGTCGTTACAGCTTGGAGAATCAGAATTCCACTCAGGAAAGATATGGGGACCTATAAAATATGCACATGTGATAAAACAACATTTTTGCAGCTTGTTGTACAGGGAGAATGACAGAACTTTGAGAGTTTGGGTAAAAAGCTTTCATGATCCTGCAGAATACATAAAGGCTTGGATTTGTGGTTTAGATAATACCTGGATCAAATGTTCTATATGGCAAACTTTTGGCTTGAAATTTGGGGTCAGGAAAAAACATGCTATCATGTCAGAAGTGAAACACTTTACAGGATCAGGAGCAAATTTTCCCACTCACACGATTCTCTGGGTGTCACCCCCACCCTCATGGATAAATTGAAAAATATATATATAAAGTACAGACCAAAATTGGATAAATGTTTACTTCCAATTTTGGCCATTGTTCAAGAATAAGTTCAAGATGGCGCCAGTGACGGGCGGATAGCGTTTTTCCCGCCGCACCGGTTTGTCTCTTTCTATTTTTATTTTATTTTTCTTTCTTCTCTCCTCTCCTGTCCTCTTCTGCTTCACTTTTCTCCGTCGGGTCTTTCACCTGATCCGACGCTGTCGTGCCGTACCGTGCTGGTGGAAAAGGCTGTTTTGGAGGCTGACGTTGTGGGCTTGAGCTGCGGGACAACCGGTGGGGCGAGTGCGGGCGAGAACGAAGACGGTGACCGACGTTGAGCTCGGAACGCGGGGCTGGAACTGGCCGACCAGCGGAGCTCGGAGGGACATCGTGCGGCCCGAGGGGACCACCGCTGGAGACTGGAGACTGCTGGAGACTGGCGAGGAGGGAGAGGCTAACCAGGGAGAGCCTGGAGACCATCGGAAAGCTGCCGAGTTCTTTGCAGTTGTAGGAGGACGCCTGTGAAACTTTGGGGATGTCGGGAGGTCTCACGGAGCAGGTCGGTGTTTTGGGGTTCCGTCTGGGAGAGAGCCGAAAATCCGCCTTGTGGGAGCCGGAAAATCCGCCTTGAAGGCGAAAAATCCGCCCGCTGTGGGTCTCTGCCGGCTGTACTTGCAAGCCGCCATGCTGGGGGCTATAAAAACTGTTCTCTGAGGGAAGAAAAGGGCAACAGTAGCGCTTTTGCCAGCTTCAATCTTTGTGCTACTGTGGCTCCCTCTGTTTATTGATGAAACTCTTGAAAAAAGCCTCGTTTGTAAGAACTACACTTTTACGACTTTAATGACAACTATTATAATTTATTTATTTTATTTTATTTATTTATTTCATTTATATCCCGCCTATCTGGTCAATTATGACCACTCTAGGAGGCTTACAACATACATTAAAAACAATAAACAAAAACATACACATAACATAACATAATTTTCCCAAAGATGGCAAGAAACAGAGTGTATTATAGTGAAAAAAGAAAGAAAAAAAATAATAGGAGTTAACTGGAAAGGGGGAAGGCCTGCCTAAACATCCATGTTTTCAGTTGTTTCTTGAAAATACCCAGCGAGGGAGCTGCGCGAATCTCAGGAGGTAAGCTGTTCCAGAGGCGAGGAGCCACCGCCGAGAAGGCCCGGCTTCTTGTTTTTTCCTTCCGGGCGTCCCTCGGCGTCAGGCTCCTCAACCTCACCTCCTGACTCGCGCGAGTGACATGGGTAGAACTGGGTGGGAGTAAGCGTTCCAACAAGTATCGAGGCCCTAAACCGTTTAGGGCTTTAAACGTAAGCATCAAAACTTTGAAGTCAATGCGGAACCGAATGGGCAGCCAATGCAACGCGGCCAGGGTAGGGGAGATGTGATGGTGTCTTCTCACTCCACTTAGGAGTCTGGCCGCTGCATTCTGCACCACTTGGAGTTTCCGCGTCAGCCTCAAAGGTAGCCCCACGTAGAGCACGTTACAGTGGTCTAATCTTGAGATTACAAGCGCATGGACCAAGGTGGTGAGCGCCCCCACATCGAGATAGGGTCGCAGCCGGGCTATCCGCCAGAGATGAAAAAAGGCGGTGCGGACCACCGATGCCACCTGAGTCTCCATGGAGAGCGCCGGGTCCAGATGGATCCCCAGACTGCGAACCCCACTCTTTGCAGCCAGGGCCACCCCCCCAAATGAGAGGGAGTCGCCCAAGCCACCAACAGTGGGGGCACCCACCCTCAAGACCTCCGTCTTGTCCGGGTTCAGCCTCAGCCCATTCTCCTGCATCCATTCCAGTACAGTCCCCAGGCAGCGCTAAAGGGACAGGACGGCATCACCTGCAGTTGGTGAAAAGGAGATGTAGAGCTGGGTGTCATCCGCATACTGATGACACGATGCCCCACATCCCCTGATGACCCCACCCAGCGGCCTCATGAAGATATTGAACAGCATTGGGGAGATAATCGACCCCTGTGGAACCCCACAATTGAGACTCCACGGGGCCGAGACACTCTCCCCAAGCTGTACTCTCTGGGGACGGTCCTCCAAGAAGGAACGGAGCCAGGCAAGCGCCAAGCCACCAATTCCCAGATCGGAGAGCCTCCCCAGGAGGATACCGTGGTCGACGGTATCAAAGGCCGCTGAGATGTCGAGAAGGACTAACAGAGAGATTTTTCCCCTGTCAGCCTCCCTCAATAGGTCATCATACAGGGCGACCAATACCGTTTCTGTACCATGGCGCGGCCTGAAGCCCGACTGAAACGGATCCAGGGCATCCGCTTCTTCCAAGAGGGCCTGAAGCTGGTCGGCCACCACCCTCTCCACCACTTTGCTCATGAAAGAGATATTGGCGACGGGCCTATAATTGCCAATTTCGTCCGCCGCCAAACTAGGTTTCTTTCTTATGGGCCTAATGAGTGTTTCCTTGAGGGCAGAAGGAAACCTGCCCTCAAGGAAAGACCCATTTATTATTACAGTGGCCCATTCTGTTGTTATCGGCCTGGCTGCTTTGATTAGCCAGGCCGGGCAAGGGTCAAGGGAGGAGGTGGTGGCTCGACAGCGATCAAGGACCTTGGCCACAGAATCGGGCGTGACAGGCTGAAAGGTGTCAAGAGTTACCGGGCAAGACGGAGCGCTGGACATCTCTGCTCGACTCACTGTGTTCAAAAAAGGAGAGAGGTCCCGGCGGATGGCCTCCACTTTAGATTTAAAAAAGGCTGCAAACTGGTCAGGTGAGAAACTAGGGGGAGGCCTATCACCCGGACCAGTTCCGGATAGGTCGCGCACTATACGGAATAACTCCGCCTGCTGGTTGGCCGCTTCGCTTATCCGGTTAGCGAAGTAAGTTCGACAAGCAGCCTTTACCTTAGACAGGTAAAGGTTAGTTGCAACCCTGACAGCTATCCAATTATAATCCGTCGGGTCCTTCCTCCACCTACGCTCTAGCCTTCTCCTATGTCGCTTCAGCCCTCAGAGCTCCTGGTTATACCAGGGCGCCGGGCGGGTTCTGCGACGGAGAGGGCGTTTAGGCGCGATCATGTCCACGGCCCTGGCGGCAGCCGTGGACCAGCTGTCAACCAGAGCGTCGACAGGAGCGCTAGCCAGGTCAGCCGTAACACCTCTCATGGCATCCTGGAATCCAACCGGATCCAGTAGCCTTCGAGGGCGGACCATAGAAATGGGTCCCTGCTCCCTGCGAGGGGGGAGAGCCACGGAGACATTACATTTTACCAGATGGTGATCTGACCATGACAAAGGGAGCGACACAATGTCGGTCACCACCAGACCACGCTCGCTCCAATTAGTGGAAAAGACCAAGTCCAACGTATGGCCACCCACGTGTGTGGGGACGTTGACATGTTGGGACATGTTCAAGGAAGCCATGGTTTCCAGGAACTCAAGAGCTGGTCCAGTAACCTCTGCCTCCGCATGCACGTTGAAATCGCCCAAGACCAAGAGCCTCGGGGATCCCAACAATGCCGCGGAGACAAAGTCGGCCAGCTCCGGAAGGGAAGTGGCTGGGTTACAGGGAGCACGATAACACAGCAAAATCCCAATTCCATCCCTAGTCCCAAGTGACACGTGGAGTGCCTCTAGACCTGGCTTCACCACAAAGGAGCGCCTAGTAACCTGTAAGCTGGATTTATAAACAATGGCTACTCCCCCCCCATCCCTCCAGTCTACCCTGGTGCTGGACGGCATAACCGGGTGGACAGACGAGGGCCAGGGGAGGACCCCCCTCCCCACAGATCCACGTCTCGGTTATGCATGCCTCCCCAAGATGGCGCCGGTGGCGGGCGGATAGCGTTTTTACTGCTGCCGCCCCGGTTTGCTTTTTCCCTACTTTCTTCTTCTTTCCTTCACACTTTTTGGTTGCTTTTGGTCCTTTTTATATTTAAATTCTTCCCCCCCCCTCCGGAATAGTTCTTCCTCCCTCCCTTATTTGCGGTTGGAGATCTTCTCGGCTGCAGAGAGAGAGAGCTGCAGCAGCTGACCGGCGCGAGAGCAAACGGGGCGAGTCTAGCCAGGCGGAGCTGGGGCTCAGAACGCGGGGGTCGTTTCTAGACTGCCCGTCGGAGCTCGGAGGTTCCTGCTTCAATTTTATCTCTGGCTCAACTTCATTTCCATCGGGAGGCACCTTTGCGGAGACTCCGATTTAACCCTGTTTCCATCTGGAGGTATTTTAGTGGAGGACCTGCGAATTGGGAGCTGGAGACTGCTGCAGTGGGTCTGGATTGTGTGCCTGCAAGCTGTGGCTGCCGAGGGGTGCCTGCGAGGAGCGTTGGAACACTGCGCCATGTTTGACAACCGGAGGGTAACCCTTTCTTCAGCTTCCCTCTCCTCAAGCTGTTTTTGGTGCCTTAACGACGAAGCTATCCCAGCCGGCTCACTAGGTTGGAGAATGGCATGCTTCTTTCCAACTTGGTCTGTAGTGACTTTGATCCTGTTTGTGAGTCTCTTTGTAAATGCTGTAGCCGCCATTAAGATCTGGGAGTCCTCTTCTTGCATCAAGACTCGCATACCAGCGCCGCCATTAATACCACCAGGACGATTAACACCAAAAAGGACAAGATTATATAGTAAAGGAGGACAGTTCAGAAATATATGTGGGGGATAATCACCGTGGGATCTTTATAGCTGTTTTTTCTTTTCCCTCTTCTTTTTTCCTTTTAATGTATAATTTTCTTTTTAATTTAATTGGTATTAAGTTTTAGATACAATTGGGCTATGTATTTTTATTATATGTATATTAATTAATTTATATAATTTGATTGCACTGTTTTCTGTTAATTTTGGTATTTTGAATTTTGTATTTCTTTGTAATTTGATTTTTTTTCTTTTCCTCTTTCTTTCTTTTTCTTTTGCTCTCTTTCCCCCTCCCTTTCCCTGATATGGATTGGAAGGCCTGCCCCCCCAGCGAGGGGCCTTTTAACATCCCAGTGATCACGGGTAGTGGGAGATATGGCGTTGGCACAGTCCCTACTCGTGTTAGAAGATCAATGAACAGACGCGTGAAGGCTGTTCATTGTTCTGAGACTGTGACCAACCCTCAGTATCGAGGTAGCCAGCCCAGCCAGCCTTCCACTCTATCCTTGTTGTTGTTGAATGCCAGGTCTGTGTCTAATAAATCCCAGGTAATTTACGATCTTATCCTGGAGGAGGATGCAGACCTGGCGATCATCCAGACCTGATGATAATAACATCAGGACGGACAAGAGTCCTAAACGAAGTGAGGCAGAACAGGACTACATGAGGGGGTTATAACTCTGGGTTTATTTTATATTTATTTTATTTTATTTTTTGGTATTATGTTCTCTTTTTTTGTTGTATTTTATGTATTATTTTATGTATTAATTTTCTATGTTAATTACCTTGTTATCATATAATTTGTTTGTATTAATTTAGGGTTTTTTCTGTCTTTTTTCTTTTTCTCTCTGAGTTTTTCTTTTCTTATTGGATATGGAGTGGAAGCTTGCCCTCCCAGCGAGGGGTCACTGAACATCTCAGTGATTACGGGTAGAGGGAGATATGGTGCTGGTACAGCCCCTACTTGTGTTAGAAGAACAGTGAACAGATGTTTGAAGGCTGTTCACTGTTCTGGGTCTGTGGCCAAACGACAATATCGAGGTGGTCAGATCAGTTCACCTTCCACTCTGAAACTGGTGCTGTTGAACGCCAGGTCTGTATCTAATAAATGCCAGATTATATATGATCTTATTCTGGAGGAGGATGCAGACCTGGCGTGCATAACAGAAACGTGGATAGGCGGGGAGGGGGGTCCACCCCTGACATTGGCCTGTCCACCTGGTTATGCTGTCCAGCACCAGGGCAGACTGGAGGGGCTGGGGGGAGTAGCCATTGTGTATAAAAACAATCTAGAGGTTATTAGGCACTCCTCGGTGGTGAAGCCGGGTCTGGAGGCCCTCCACGTGTCGGTTGGGGTCAGGGATGGTATTGGGATCTTGCTGGGTTACCGCGCTCCCCGCGACCCAGCCATTTCCTTACCAGAGCTGGTGGACTTTGTCTCTGCGGTGTTGTTGGAGTCCCTGAGGCTTTTGGTCTTGGGGGACTTCAACATTCACGCGGAGGCAGAGACCTCCAGCCCAGCTCTTGAGTTCTTGGAATCCATGGCTTCCTTGAACATGTCCCAACATGTCAACGGCCCCACACACGTGGGTGGTCATATGCTAGACCTGGTTTTCTCCGCCAATTGGAGTGAGCGTGGTCTGATGGTGACTGACCTTGTGTCAGTTCCCTTGTCATGGGCAGATCACCAACTAATAAAATGTAACCTCTCAGTGGCTCTCCCTCCTCGCAGGGAGCATGGACCTATTTTAATGGTCCGCCCTCGAAGGCTACTGGATCCTATAGGATTCCAGGATTCCATGAGAGGGATTTCGGCTGATCTGACTGGCGCTCCTGTCGAGGCTCTGGTCAACGGATGGTTTACCGCAGCTACCAGGGCTGTAGACACGATCGCTCCTAAACGCCCTCTCCTATGCAGAGCTCGGCCTGCGTCCTGGTTTAATCAGGACCTGAGAGCGAGGAAGCAAAATAGGAGAAGGCTAGAGTGCAAATGGAGGGAAGACCCGACGGTTCAGAATCGAGCAGCTGTCAGGGTCGCGACTAACCTTTATCTAGCTAAGATAAAGGCTGCTAGGAGAGCACACTTCGCTGACCGGATAAGCGAAGCTTCAAATCAGCAGGCGGAGCTTTTGCGCATAGTTCGCGACCTATCCGGAATTGGTCTAGGTGATGGGCCTCCCCCTAGTATCTCACCAGACCAATTTGCAGCATTTTTTAAATCTAAAGTGGAGGCCATCCACCGGGAACTCTCTCCTTTTTTGGATACAGTGAGTCGAGCAGAGATGTCCAGCGCTCCGCCTTGCCCGGTGAGTTTTGATCATTTTCAGCCGGTGACACCAGAGATTGTGGACAAGGTACTTGATCGCTGTCGTGCCACCACCTCATCCATTGACCCTTGCCCGGCCTGGCTAATCAAAGCAGCCAAGCCTATAACAACAGAATGGGCAACAGCAATAATCAATGGGTCTTTCCTTGAGGGCAGGGTTCCCCTTGCCCTCAAGGAGACACTCATTAGGCCCATAAGAAAGAAACTAAATTTGGCGGCAGACGATATTGGCAATTACAGGCCCGTCGCCAATGTTTCTTTCATTAGCAAAGTGGTGGAGAGGGTGGTGGCCGATCAGCTTCAGGCTCACTTGGATGAAACAAATGCCCTGGATCCATTCCAGTTGGGTTTCAGGCCACGCCATGGTACAGAAACGGCATTGGTCGCCCTGTATGATGACCTATTGAGGGAGGCCAACAGTGGAAAAACGTCCCTGTTGGTCCTCCTCGATATCTCAGCTGCCTTTGATACCGTCGACCACGGTATCCTCCTGAGGAGGCTCTCCGAGTTGGGAATTGGTGGCCTGGCGTTTGCTTGGCTCCAATCCTTCTTGGAGGACCGCCCTCAGAGAGTACAGATTGGGGGGAGGGTTTCGGCCCCGTGGAGCCTCAACTGTGGGGTTCCGCAGGGCTCGATAATCTCCCCAATGCTGTTTAATATCTATATGAGGCCGCTGGGTGGGGTCATCAGGAGATGTGGAGCATCGTGCCATCAGTATGCTGATGACACACAGCTCTACATCTCCTTTTCTCCAACTACAGTGGATGCCGTTCTGTCCCTTCAGCGCTGCTTGGAGACTGTACAGCAATGGATGCAGGAAAATGGGTTGAGGCTGAATCCGGACAAGACGGAGGTACTGAGGGTGGGTGGCCCCACCATCAGCGGTTTGGGAAACTCCCTCTCATTTGGGGGGGTGACTCTCACCGCAAAGAGTGAGGTTCGTAGCTTGGGGATACATCTGGACCCGGCGCTCACCATGGAAACCCAGGTGGCGTCAGTGGTCCGATCCGCCTATTTCCATCTTAGGCGGATTGCCCAGCTACGTCCCTATCTTGATGTTGGGGCGCTCACCACTTTAGTGCATGCGCTTGTAATCTTGAGATTAGACCACTGTAATGCGCTCTACGTGGGGCTACCTTTGAGACTGATGCGGAAGCTTCAAATGGTGCAGAATGCGGCAGCCAGACTTATTAGTGGGGTGAGGAAACACCATCATATCTCTCCCACTCTGGCCGCATTGCATTGGCTGCCCGTACGCTTCTGCGTCAATTTCAAAGTCTTAATGATTACATATAAAGCCCTAAACGGTTTAGGACCTCAATATCTGACGGAACGCCTTCTCCCACCAAAGTCTACCCGTTTCACTCAATCTAGTCTGGAGGTGCGACTGAGGAGCCTAACGTCGAGAGAGGCCCGGAGGGAAAGGACAAGAAACTGGGCCTTCTCGGCGGTGGCTCCTCGGTTATGGAACAACTTACTTTCAGAGTTCCGTATGGCCCCCTCGCTGGGCGTGTTTAAAAGCCAATTAAAAACATGGCTGTTTAGGCAGGCCTTCCCTCCGGGCATTATTTGATTTATTTGATTTATTTTTGTTTTCCATCTTGAACTATTATTTACTATTTTTATTTTTATTTTGGGATGCTGATATTATTTTAATTGTTTTCTTATATATGATGTACGCCGCCCAGAGTAGTCGAAATGACTAGATGGGCGGGATAGAAATATAATAAATAAATAAATAAATAAATAAATACATTGTTCATTTGTTTGTGGGATGAGGGTTGTGACTAGAGATGGGTAAGAACTGGGAAAATGGTGGTTCATGATGGTTCATGGTTTGTTGTTATTCATGAACCACGAATCATGAACTTTCACAAATTTTCCCAACAAAATGAACCATTTTGTGGTTTGTGTGATTTGGTAATTCTGGAAGCAGTAAAATGCCCCCCTTTTGATTTACACATGTCAAATGGACAACAATTATTCACCTGAGTCTCCTCCCCACCCTTTCCAATTTTGGTGAAGATTGGATTTGGGATGTCCAAGTTATAGCCCCCAAAGCAGATCTCCCCAGGAAAGTGCTCCTTAGCAGCTGGCTTGGGAAAAATTAAATGAGTGGTTCATGTAAGGGAGCTTGAGGGAGGGTGTTGTTCATCATGAAATGGACTGAGGAGGGAACAGAAAGGGGGCACACTTGGGAAGAGGATGGCTAAGCATCTTCTTCTCATGCCAGCTGCTGTAAAAGTGAGCTGCTCCTATAGCCAGCTACTCCCAGAGACCAGACTTGGAGCTCCGCAGTTATCTGTCTGACCTGACAATCCTATCTGTCAATCCTACACAATGTTTTATCTAAGTCCACCCTAGCATTGCCAAGGGAACTAATTGAGTGGCACTGGGCTGACTGGCCAGGCACAACAAGCCCAGAAATGAACGACTAGCCAGCACTGATCAAATTTCTGTGTTTCGTTTCATTCTATACAGGCATTTCCCCCAAAACAAACCATGAAATAGCCCAATTTGTAGGTTTGTTTGCTTTGTGGTTTGTTTCATACCCATTTTATTCCATAGTTGCAGCTCCTGGAGGCTTCTGGGAGCAGAACATGATGTACACAAAAACCCAGCATCTCCAAGTGGACTGGAAAACCCCTGGTGTGAAACCCTAGAGTCATTAGTGGTGCATGATAGAGAAGATGTGGGCCTCCCAGCATTGCAGGAATAAAACTCTCCGTTGCAAAACTAGCAACATGCACAGGGCAATGTATTTCCCATGCTCACTGGAGGCAGTGTTTAGCTACATGTTCTAGCAGTCAACCTGATGCAACCCGTTGCAGCTTTGTGTGTTCATCTCTCTTTCTCTGAACAATATTGAAATGAAGGATTTTAGAATGGTTGTGATGTCATTCTCCAAACAAAAGGAAATAGCAAAGGTAGAATGGAGCAAATGTTTTTTTGAACTCAGGATTTATTTTAAATGAAAAATGTAGATTAACTATTTGTTAGTTAAAACTTTACAGATAGGCTAATATGGTCAGTTACCCCCAATACTACCAGTTGAAGGAAATGGAGTTAAAGGACAGTGTGTGTGGTTTATGAAAACTATGTAGTTCTCAAAATACAGATTAGATGAGGAGCTGAGGCTTGTTTGAATTAGCAGCCCAGGTTCTCATATACAAAGTACACCTCAAATTGAAGCCTTAATTTGCAACAAAAGACAATTACTTGATCCCTCTAACCCCTCCCATACCATATCTAGCTGACATGGAATGAAGAAGCTTCATAATGAAATGCAGGCACACTTACCCTATTCAAGCATTATAGCCAGAATGGGTGGAGGGCTCTAATTGTGGTGGAGATGTAAAATGCAAGTAGGCTGTGCCTCAGCACCTCCCCTCCAAATCAATCAGATCATAGAATCATAGATTCATAGAAGGTGCATATAAAGCCACTGAGTCCAGTCCTGCTCAGTGCAGGAATCCAAGTTAAAGTATATCAGACAGATGGCTGTCTAACTTTCTCTTGAATGCCTCCAGTGTTGGAAGAATCACCACCTCTGAGGCAATTGGATCTATTGTCATACTGCTCTAACACTTAGAAAGATTTTCCTGATATTCAACCAAAATCTTGCTTCCTGTTACTTGAGCTCATTGTTACATCTTAGAAGTGCAGAGCTGGAAGGGACCCCATATGGATAATCAAGTCTAGTCCCTGTCAAGGAGGCACAGTGGGAATCAAACTCCCAAACTTGGGCTCTGCAAGCAGATGCCTAAATCACTGAGCTATCAATCAGTTCTAATCTATAAATACTTTGAAATATTGGAGTATAAACCAAATCAGATAGATAACACATCATCTTGAAGTTAATCTGTTGTCATTTGTATGACAAAACATTTGGACCAAACTGAAGTGGATTATATTTACAGATCTATCTTACTCTTAGCTGGCTTGATGGCTGAATGATCTAGAACATGGGGCTGCAAATCCTCCATTGTGTCTTCTAGGACAGTGGTTCCCAACCTTGGGTAACCCAGGTGTTCTTGGACGACAACTCCCAGAAACCTCAGCCAGCACAGCTGGTGGTGAAGGATTCTGGGAATTGCAGCTACTTCACTCTGGAATGACTGAGGACTGAGGACAGATTCTGCCTTTGTAACCTTTCAATTATTTGAAGAGTGCTGTCTAGACATGGAATATTCATATTTGCATTCCTGCAAATATTGGGACCACAGGTGCCTGTGAAAACCGGATCCCTGAACTGGCAGGTCCACTTACCTTTCACTGCATGGCCCACACAGTCGATGATATCATCACACCGATCTGGGAAGCAAGCTTCCCTGCCTCCCCGCACAGTCAACCACTCTGGCAAGGAGGCAGGATGATGAATCTCCCTGCTCAGCTGTTGAGTTATCAGCTGTGCAAGAAGGCAGGGAAGCACCAGCTGAGCTGCTTCTCAGATTGGTATGAAGAGAATTAGGCCATGCGCTCTGCATGGTGAGCAGCAAGTGGACCTGCCAGTTCAAGAGGGAGGGTCCAGTTTTTCCAGGCACCCGTGGTGCCAATTTTCATGTTTGTATCCCCAGGGATACGAATACCCCCATGCGTAGTGCTGTCACATCTCCCTTCAGTTTTCTTTTCTTAGAATCTTAATTCCCAAGGCTAAACATCCCAGAGTTTTGTTTGCAACTTTGTTTCTTGTCTGTGGATCTCTGTACTTCTACTGTGTAGCAAAAGGAAATTTGAAACTTTACAACAGATATTTTAGTCTTCCAGCTTCAAAAATTGAAATTGTTTATAGTTTTGCCTTTAGAATTTCCTTTTTAAGAAACTCCCACACATGGTGGAGTCCTTTTCCTGTTAGAATCTCCTGCCATGGGAAGTTACATATTGTTCTGAGTTTATTAAAATTGGCTTTCCTAATATCCAGTGCACACATGTGGCTACACTCTGCTTTGGTTTTCTTTGAAATCAAGAACTCAAGGAGAACATGGTCACTCCCCCCCCCCCAGTTTCTATTACTGTCACTTCATCCACTAAGTCATTGCTAAGGATTAAGTTAAGGACAGCTAATCTTCTGGTTTCTTCTTCTACTTTTTGTAGGAGAAGATTGTCAGCAACACAAGCCAGAAATTTCTTGTAAAGGCCATGTTTGGCAGAATTTACCTCCCATCAAGCATCAGAGTGTTACCGGCCAAACCTGGGTTCTAAGATTCTCTGGCAAGGAATCAGGCATAGACGCAACAGCTGAACCAAAGGCCCAATTTTATTTGAATAGCAGCAAATAATAGGTCAGCTGGGACTTCTCTTAAAAGCAGAGAAGACCCCAAAAATACAGTGTACATATGTTTTATAATGATACAAACAAAGAGCTATAAAATGCTACAATTCTATTGGTCATTAGTACCCCAAGTTTGGATCCAGTCCCTCATTGGGTAGTGATGCCAACTACGCTGATCTATTGGTTCCCTATAGATATGCAGATTGTGTGCCCATGTGTCCTTGGCCTATGCCCAAAATGCGCCTGAATGTCTGGGGAAAGAATCTTATCTTTTGGTATGTTTATGTGTAGGCTTCCTGGGCCCTGATATATGGGCTTCACTCTCTGGCTCCCTGGTGTGAATGTTTTGGCCTGTCATTGCTGGTTTCCTCCTGCCTGCATTCCAAGACCAGGCCATCTGCCAGATCAAAAGGAGGATGGGCCAAATGAAAGTGTTACAATGACATTCTATACAATGTGTGAATGTTCCTCTATTTGCCTGAGCTATGTGTGAATGTTCCTGGGCCTAGTTTCTCTGAGGCCTGTGTTTTCTCTGCTAAGGGTTATACTAAAATCAAGTTTGATTCTGCTCCGGTATCAAGAGTATCTGAAATCTCTCAGGACTACTATGTGGTGTCTCTTTGAAATTCTTGCAATTTACTTTTCAAAGGTTTCATCCACAGAGGTTATTTGGAATTTTGGTGTTTGGTGTCACCAGTATGCAGATGACATCCAACTCTATTTCTCCTTTTCATCCAAATCCAAGGAAGCTATTTCAGTTCAAGATCAATGTCTGATGTTGGTAATGGACTGGATGAAGAAGAATAAACTGAAACTTAATCCAGACAAACAGAGGTGCATCTGGTCAGTTGAAGGGCAGATCAAGGAATAGGGATTCAACCTGTACTGGATGAGGTTCCCCTCCCTCTAAAAACGTGTGTGCATGACTTGGGTGTATTCCTGGATTCCTCTCTGAGCCTGAATGCCCAGGTTTCAGCAGTGTCCAGAAGTGTCCTTGCACAGTTAAAACTAGTGCGCCAACTGTGCCAGTTCCTGGAGAAGTCTAACCTAGCCACAGTTACACTTGCCTTTGTTACATCCTGGCTGGATTACTATAATGCATTCTATGTGGGCTGCCTTTGGAAGGTGCTCAGAAAGTTCAGCAGGTCCAAACTGCTACAGTGAGATTGTTCCATGGAGCTGGTTACTTGGATCACAGAATCCCACCTGTTACAGCAGTGACACTGGCTGCTGATCCCTTTGCAGACCCAATTCAAAGTGGTTTAGTATCTCTTTGTGGTCCTGTTCCCTTTGAGCAGCTATAACTAAGTCAGTTACATATGAAAGGATACAGGTTAGATTTTCGTTTCTGTTCCTGGCAAACAAGCACTGATTTGCATCACCTTGCTTGATGCCTTGTTGCAGTAACATTTTCTTCAGCTTCCTGTTACAGACATGAGCCTCTTGCTCATGCCTTATAGGCCCCTTCCAATGGAATCATACTATGATTCCTCCTAAGTGTAGCAGGCAGCCTGGCCCGCTTCTCATTTCCCAGCATTGCCAGCTCTACTCGTAATGCCTGGTGATGAACTCATTCTTTGCTCTGCTGCTGTTGGAAAAAAGATATCACAGTGCCCTCTGCTCCCACCACCACTGCATACTGACTTAACCTTGTTTTAGTAGTCTGATTAAAATAGGATATAAGCTACCTGATTTTTTTTTAACAAAGTGCTATCTTACAGGAATTTCCATATATACAGAGTCCTTGGAGGTAATCCAAATACAGTGTTGCTGACTGCAGGTTCTTCACAAAATTCTATCCTTTGTCCCCCATTTTCATTTTATTTTTCTAGTTCCTAATTTTCTTATGTTCCTTATTTTCTAACAAAATCTCTGCATGGTCCCCGTCTTACCATTAAAACCACCCATTATGAAATGTAGGTGATGCTTTTTCATATATTTTTGTAACAGCTTTAAGGAATTTTTGTAGAATTTGTCTGTGCTTTTTTCATCTTTCTCAGCAGTTGGGACATACATTTGTAAAATATTGATGTCTGTGGGTGTGGCGATTGCCCCAAGCCACACCTGTCAATCAGATTCCAGACCTCATTTGCATGAGCCTATGGGAGAAGCGGAGGGGTGGAGTCAGAAAATATAAGAGGGTTTGACAGTTAGATATAGAGGGATTTGGCAGTTAGAGAGAGGTAGAGATAGAGAGATAGAAGTTGAGAGATATTGAATTTGCAGAGAGAGAGATAGATAGTCAGGGAGATAGTGAGAACGAATATTAATAGATAAGATTGGTAACGTGATAAAATATATGACATCTTAAGGATTTGATTGTATGCAATGAATAAATAACATCTGTGATTCTGATTTAACTTCATACACTTTAATAAACCTTAATGAACAAGTTCTGTTAACAGCAAACTGACAAGTGGTTGAATAAAGTCTATTACATGTGTCCAGCGGCAGGATGCGAAAAGAGTCCAGTAAAGCCAAAGTTTAAAGTGAATTTTTCTGAGTCAAGAAAACCTTGTAGTCAGAGGTCTGTAGTGAAGAAGTGGGTAACTCGCTAGAGCTTTTGTGGAAAAGCTTAGTGGCGAGGCTTCTGAACTCAGATCTTGGGTGGGACTAAGATAGTAAAAGACTCTGAGGAAAAAATTCTGTTGGAGGTTACCTCAAGATTTGGAAGACCAGTGGGCTAGCTTTGGATCCAAGGCTCTGAGAAGGAAGCACTGGTGGATAAAAGCGGAAGCCAAGGTCAGAAACAGGTCTGAGGTGACAGGAACAAGCAGAGGCTTGGAAAAAAATCAGAAGTTATTTTGTGTTTGGAGGCAAGAAGATTGATTGTCTCAGACCAAAGAACATCGTGGCTGGCATGGTGCCAGAGAGAGTGTAGCCATCCTTAGCTGCCGAGGGAGAGTTAGAGTTACATAGTATCTCAGAAAGAAAAAGTATTTGTGGCGGAAAGCCCACACGTCACTCCTGTCACTCATTTAGAGCTTGAGTGCAGGAGCCTATGACAAGACAGGAGGGGCGGAGTCAGAAAAACCAGAGAGAGATGGAGAGTCAGTTAGGGAGGAGATTGTGAGGTGTTTAGACAGAGAGTGGAAAGTTGATGCGTTAGAGAATATAAAAGAGTTAATAAGAAATAAATGGACAGTCAGAATATATTGTTACCTTGATTAAAGTGAATAAATACAAACAAGCATATATGTAATCAAATCCAAGTTTAATGAATGAATAATAAAAGAACAGTAATGACTTTACATCTGTGATTTACCTACCAAACCTTAAATAAACCTTGTTGTATTTGGCAGCACTAGTCTAAGATTCATATTTGGTACATTGAGGATAAAATCCTCTGGTGGCAGCAAAAAAGGGTGAAAAGAACAAGTCGTGTCCAAAGGTGGACCTGTGTTTGAAGGGAAAACAAACAGGGGACACTGGGGGTGCGCGACATAATTTTAAATAGAGGCCTGACTATCTCTGCAAAATAAACCAACTCTTATCCAAACACACCTTATGCCTCCTAAAAGAAGTAAAAAGATAGTAATGGAGGTAATTGATCCTCAAGATTTACCTCAGGAAGCGGAAGAAAATGGAGTTTCTCTATCTGCGGAACAGGAGGAGGTTCGTGCCTCAGGGAGAGAGAGTGGTCTCAGTTCCCAGGAGTTTGAAAAATGGAGGTTACAGCAAGAATTTAAATTAAAAGAATTAGAAATGAGAGAGAGAGATCTGAAGCCAGACAATTAGAAATGGCAGCTGAGCAAGAAAAAAGACAAATGGAGTTTCAAATACAGATGAAACAATTGGAATTGGCTTCTCTAAATAACAACAACAACAACAGCACTAATGAGGGAAATCTCTCAAAAATAGATTTAAAGAAATTTCCCCAATATAGAAAATGTGACTGCCCAGAATCTTTCCTCATCTCCTTTGAGCGTGTGTGCTGGGACTTTAATGTGAAAGAGGAAGAAAGAATGATCATGCTGAGATCCCAAATAAGTGGAGAGCTAGCTGATCTCTATTCACAAATGCCTCTAGAGCAAGCCAGAGACTTTGAGGTTTATAGAAAATTGGTTTATTCTAGATATGGCATTAATGCAGAACATCTGAGGTCAAAATTTCGTGCCTTTACCAAAAAGCATAAGGAATCTTATTCCCAATTGGGGGCGAAATTAGTGCAGTGTCTGGAGAAATGGATGGAGCATGAGAAAGTCACCTCTTTAGAACAAATGAAAAATGTAATCGGATTGGAACAGTTTTATTCTATTTTACCTGGAGAATTATGTTATTTAGTGAGAGACAAAAATCCTAAAAATGTAATGGAAGCAAGTGAAAATGTAGATTCAATAAGTGAAATAAGAAACCCCAGGTTTTCTGAGGTAAAAATTGGAGGAAAAGTGTGGGACGACAGGAGGAGAGGGACCCCACCCAGTAGGGATTACCTCAGAAGTACCCAAGCTACTGGAAGCCATTTTAAAAGCAAGCCCTCATCCCCAGAGCTGAGTCATCTGAAGCATAATAGCTCTGAAGGAAAGATTGGCAAAGCCCCATATTTCGAACCCAGAGCCAACAAACAATGTTATGCGTGCGGGAAGAAAGGACACTTTTGGGCTCAGTGTCAGACTCAAAAGACTAGGGATGTTAACCTGCAAAGAGGGGGAAATTCCAGTCAGCCAAAAAAAGTATTTTGCATACAGCATAATGGAGCTACTAAAGAGGCAGTTGAATCTGTTGCCATAGCAACCCCAGCAACAGAGAGGGCAGAGAGCCAAGAACCTCCTGTGGCTAGGATCGTACAATGCTTTTTGATAGAAAGTAACCAGAAGCTTTTACGCAGCTCAGGCGAGTTTATTTATGTCAATGATAATAAGTATCTTGCCCTAAGAGATTCGTGCTCACAAGTTACAGTGTGTCATCCGGATATAGTCCCTAAGGAAAATATGTTAGAGCATGAAAATATTTCTATAAAAGGAAATGGGTCTGAAATAGTGGTGTTGCCAATGGCCAAAATTCCCATCAGATATAAGAGTTGGTCAGGAATTTGGAAGGTGGCCTTATCTGATCAAATTCCTGCCCCATGTTTAATAGGCCTGGATTTATCTGAGCATGTGCAGAGTGTTCTTGTGACAACTCGCTCTCAGGGAGGGCCAATTGAAGCCACTGAGGAAAACAATGATAACCCTCCTGAAATAAGAGAAGGGAGTGAAACAGCTGATCTATTTACCATGAGGGATCCTAATAATCCATCTTTTAGAAAAGAACAAAAAGAAGATCCTATTTTAAATGAATGCTTTAGACAAGTTAAGGAAGAGACCTTGACCCCTGAAAACCCTGAAAGATACTGTATAAAGGAAGACCTATTGTATAGAGAGATTCTAGTGAATCCTATGAGAGGAGGGGAAAGCATTCTCAGACAGCTGGTAATACCTTTCAAATATAGAGAAAGAATTTTAGAAAAGGTGCATAAAGATATATTTTCAGCCCATTTAGGAATCTCACGTACCAAGCAAAGGATTGCTCAAAACTTTTATTGGCCTGGGATGGGGAAGCAGGTCAAACTATATTGTCAGAGCTGTGACACCTGCCAAAGACAGGGTACTGGGAATGACAAGACAAAAGCTAAGCTGTGCCCATTGCCAGTCATCTCGACCCCTTTTCAGCGGATAGGATTGGACATAGTGGGACCCCTACCTAAAGTTACCAGGCGTGGAAATAGATTTATTTTATCAATAATCGATTATGCCGCAAGGTATCCGGAAGCTGTACCTTTGCGAAATAAAGAAACAGAGACAGTGGCAGATGCACTAATAAATTATATGTGTCGCATGGGCTTCGCTTCCGAGATAATTACCGATTTGGGGACCTCATTTACGTCCAGATTAATGAAAAGATTATGGCAAATCTGTGGCATTACCCACAGCACATCATCTCCTTATCATCCCCAGACCAATGGTTTGGTAGAGAAATTTAATGGTACCTTAATGAGAATGATCAGAGCATATACAGCTGAGAATCCAAATGATTGGGACCATAAATTACAACCATTATTATACGCCTATAGATTGGTACCCCAAGAAAGTACAGGATTTAGCCCCTTTGAATTATTGTTTGGAAAGAAAGCTAGAGGACCCCTAGATTTACTCCGTCAAAACTGGGAGGAACATAGAGAGGGTGATCCTGAGTCAGTTGTACAATATGTTGATGAATTGATGAACTCCCTGCAACAGTCTCTAGAGATAGCAGCTGAGAATTTAAAGAGCAACCAGGGAAAACAAAAACACTGGTACAACAAGAAGGCCAGGGAAAGAGCATTTAATCCTGGAGACGAAGTACTAATGTTGAGACCCATTAAAGGAAATAAACTCCAATTAGCTTGGTCAGGTCCATTTAGAGTGGTTTCTAAAATGAGTGATGTAAATTATGTACTCCAGGAGGATGGAGAAGAAGGCAGAAGGGTTGTACATGTAAACATGATTAAGCCATATTATAGAAAGGAAAATTTTGTTTTGTATGCCATCAAAGAAACGCTTTCTGTAGCCCCCTAGGATTGTTTGAATTTCGGATTAAGAAATGCTCCTGCAACCTTTCAAAGACTCATGGACAAAACCTTACAGGGGCTTAGAGAATTCACAGTAGCGTACATGGACGATATAGGGGTTTATAGCCAGACTTGGGACGAGCACAAAATCCACCTTGAAACCGTACTACAGAGACTACATGAGGCCGGTCTAACAGCTAAAGCCAGTAAATGCCAACTGGGTAGCTCAGAATTAAAATATTTAGGCCATGTAGTAGGTGGAGGTGTCATCAAACCCCTTGAATCAAAAGTAGAGACTATTAAAAATTGGCCGAAGCCAACATCCAAGAAAAAAATAAGAGCTTTTCTAGGGTTAGCTGGCTACTATAAACGTTTTGTGCCGAACTTCAGCGAGATAGCCACCCCTTTGTCTAATTTAACTCACAAAAGACAAGCAGAGAAAATCCAATGGACGGCAGAATGTGAGAAAGCCTTTAACCAATTGAAGACAGCGTTGACTACTGGTCCAGTCTTGAGAGCTCCAGACTTCCAGCTTGAGTTTACTGTCTTCACAGATGCGTCCAACTTCGGGCTGGGAGCCGTGCTGAGCCAAGCTGACGATGACGGAAACCATCATCCTGTGACCTACCTTAGCAAGAAACTGCAGGCGGGTGAGAGACATTTATCAATGATTGAGTGGGAGTGCCTGGCCATAGTCTGGGCAGTGCAAAAATTGAGACCATATATCTGGGGAAGACATTTTGTACTGTGCACTGACCATTCCCCACTTTTGTGGCTAAGGACTATTCAGGCCAATAACAACAAACTGATGAGGTGGGCTCTAATCTTACAGGACCTTGATTTTGAAATTCGCAACATGAAGGGAACCCAGAACGTGGTGGCTGACGCATTGTCTCGAAGACCAGAAGGCTAACGGATGGAAGGAAAAAGTGTAATATTATAAGAAATGTTCTGATTATACACTAATATTGAAATGTAAATAAACTGCAATGTCTTGTCTTGTTGATGTAATGGTAAGTAGTGATATAAATGTAAAAGTAATGTGAATTGTATTGATGTAATTAATGCTAATGGTTATCATTGTACTATTTGTTTTAAATGTTTAAAGTAATAAGTGGATCTGCTAAATATAGTAATTGAGAAACATCTAATAGAATAATAGAATATATGCATAGGTAATGTAAATGATAAATGTATTGTGTTAAATGGTAACATATAGTATATGATTTAATAGTTAGCATATTATTGTAATGATGTCTTGAATGAATTGTTCCCTGTAGATTTTGTTGTTCATAAGGGTAAAGTAAAAGGTTTCCCCCATGAAACAAACCTTTCTTAGGGGGGAGGGATGTGGCGATTGCCTCAAGCCACACCTGTCAATCAGATTCCGGACCTCATTTGCATGAGCCTATGGGAGAAGCGGAGGGGCGGATTCAGAAAATATAAGAGTGTTTGACAGTTAGATATAGAGGGATTTGGCAGTTAGAGAGAGGTAGAGATAGAGAGATAGAAGTTGAGAGATATTGAATTTGCAGAGAGAGAGAGAGAGATAGTCAGGGAGATAGTGAGAACGAATATTAATAGATAAGATTGGTAACGTGATAAAATATATGACATCTTAAGGATTTGATTGTATGCAATGAATAAATAACATCTGTGATTCTGATTTAACTTCATACACTTTAATAAACCTTAATGAACAAGTTCTGTTAACAGCAAACTGACAAGTGGTTGAATAAAGTCTATTACATTGTGGATTAAGGAAATCCACTGGTGGCAGTGAGAAAGAGGGAATGTCTCAATTGGTAACTGCTGGTGGGATGACATAGTGTGAGTCCTGTGTTTGAGGAAACAGACGCCATGTGGTAAACGTCACAGTGGGATTTGAATTAAGTTGGATGAGCATAACCATTTCTTACCCAATGCTAATTCTGAATATGAAATAAAGTTGCTAACAACTACACTTACACATTTTGTTACTATGATTTTTGATTCCTGACTCCGGGCAGAGGACAGCTGACAAATAAAGCTCAAGGCAGACCCAGGGAGCTCGCGACCAGAGCTCGCGAGCAGGAGAGTAAACAGGGAGTTTGCCGCGGGAGAGGTAGGAAGGAGACCAAGGAGAGAAAGACAGAGAGGTAAGTGGATTTTCTCTAGAGTAACACCAGGAAAGGACCTGAAGTGTGTCCTTAACAGGAAGAGCTGTGTGTTCAGCCATGTGCTCAGCAGAACAGGGAGGGCTGTGTCCTTAACAGGAAGAGCCATGTGAATGGCCTAACAGAAAGGGGAGTGTCCTGGTTACTGCTGAGGGCTATAAGTAGCCTCTGTGAGTTCTGGGAGGGCCTTTTGATTCCTGACTCTGGGCAGAGCACAGCTGACAGATAAAGCTAAAGGCAGACCCAGGGAGCTCGCGAACAGAGCCCGTGAACAGGAGAGCAAACAGGGAGTTTCCTGCAGGAGTTCGCCAGGGGAGGCCCCTAACAAATTCTTTTGGTTCCTTGTGTATATGTACAACTACATTTAAACTAACAAAACAAGAAGGACAGGTATCCCAAACAAACAGTTGAAAGTAAAAAAAAACTAGAAGGGATGATGGAGGGTGGAGACAATTCAGTTGTGCTTACCTGCAAAGTTTGTGCTATGTTTGTCTTTGTTCCTCAGTGTAAAATGCTGTATACATGTAACAAGTGTAAACTTGTGGCACTGTTAGAAGAGGAAGTCAGAGACCTGGAGCAGCAAGTAGCCACACATAAGGGAAGATGAAGCCTACATTGATAGAACTCTTGAGCAGCAGCAGCTGTCAGAGGGGGCACTGCTGATGGAAGAAAACCAAAACATTGCAGTGGAGGAAAATGCTCTAGAGGCTACAAACATAGTGGAGGAACCACCATGGAAAAGAATCACAGTTAGGAGCAAAAGAAGGAGAAGACACTCTTTCCCGGTGGAACTACATAACCGCTTTCAGTTACTTGAAGAAGAGTCTGTCGGACAGCATTCAGAGGAGACACCACAGAAGGACAAGAGTAGGGCTGAAGCGCAGCAGAATACAGTTGCTGAACCCACACCCTACAAAAAGAAGAGGAGAGTAGTTGTAGTAGGAGACTCCCTACTGTGTGGAATTGAGACTGAAATATGCCAGGAAGATCCATGGACTCAGAGGGTATGCTGTCTCCTTGAAGGTCAGATAAGGGGTGTGGCAGAAGGACTACCATCACTCGTAAACCACAAATACATATTCCTTTTGTCTTGTTCACGTTGGAACAAATGACACAGCCAAGAGGAGCTACTGAGAATTCACATCTAACTTTGAAGCTCTCGGAAGGAAACTCAAGGACTTTGGGGCCCAGATATTTTTTTCATCCATCCTACCGGTGCTTGGAAGAGGAATTGAAAGAGAAAGGAAGATCCTCTGGGTGAATGACTGGCTATGAAGGTGGTGTCGATGAGAGGGATTGGGTTTTTGGGACTACGGGCTAAGCTTCCTGGAAGAAGGACTGCTAGCAAGAGACGCCTTGCATCTAACAAGGACTGGGAAGAATGTGTTTGGCCACAGCATGACAAACTTCATCAGGAGGGCTTTAAACTGAATTGGAAGGGGGGGGGGGAGACGAAAGCACAGAGTTAAGGGTAGATGAAGCCTTACACACAATAAGAGGAATGGACCAAACTGATCAAAAGGACAACAATAAAAACATGAACAATAATAATCACAATAATAAACATAACAATAATAATCATCATAATAATCATAATATTCACAAAAATGTAAAAAGACAAAAAGGCCACAAATGACACAACCTCCTGTGTCTGTATACGAATGCTAGGAGTATGGGAAACAAACAAGAAGAACTGTAAATGTTAATTCAGGAGGGTAACTATGACTTGATAGGAATAATTGAAATTTGGTGAGATGACTCCCATGACTGGAATACAGCAATTGAGGGATATAAACTGATCAAAAAGAACAGAGAGAATAAAAAGGGAGGTGGAGTTGCAGTATATGTGAAAAATACACATTCTGGCACAGAAATACAGGAGGAGGAGATTGGCTGTCCCACTCAGAGCATATGGATCAATCTAGTTGAGGCAAAAAACAAAAGGAACATGGTAGTTGGAGTCTACTACCGACCATCCAATCAAAGAGAGGAAACAGATGAAACTTTTGAAAAACAAATTAGAAGGTTTTCAAAGAGACACAACATAGTAGTGATGGGAGATTTCAATTAACCAGATAAATGTTGGGAGGCAAATTCTGCCAAGTATGGCCCTTCCAATATATTCGTGGCTTGTGTGGCTGATAATTTTCTCCTACAAAAAGTGGAGAAAGAAACTAGAGAATTTGCTATCCTTGATTCTGACCAACAGAGATGACTTGGTGGGAGAAGTGGCAGTAAGGGGAAATCTAGGTGAGAGTGACCATGTCCTTCTAGAATTCTTGATTTCAAAGGACACCAAAGCAGAGTGTAGCCGCACACATCTGCTAGATTTATAAAAGCCAATTTTAATAATCTCAGAACAAGGATAAGTAAGGTCCCATGGCAGGAGATCCTAACAAGAAAAGGACTCCAAGAAGGGTGAGAGCTTCTAAAAGAAGAAATTCTAAAAGCACAACTACAAACAATTCCAACAAGAAAAAAAGGTGGGAGGTGGCAAAAATGGACAGCGTGGCTTCACAAAAAGCTCAGGGAGGACATTAAAAACATAAAAGACATGTACAGGAAGTGGATAGAAGGCCAGGCCACCAAGGATGAATACTGACAAGTAGCAAGGAAATGCAGGGATGGCACTAGGAGGGCAAAAGCTGAGAATGAGCTGAGGTTAGCTAGAGACACTAAAAGCAATAAAAAAAGCATTCTTCAGGTATGTGAGTAGCAAAAGACAAATAAAAGACATTGTGGCAGAGCGCCCCAGTGGAGATGGAAAAATGATAACAGAGGACAAAGAAAAGGCAGAGGTCCTCAATTCCTATTTTAGTTCAGTCTTTCCCCATAAAACAGACTATGAACTTCCAAAGAAATTGGAAATGCAGGTGGGGGGGGGGGGACAGAATTGCAGCTGGAGATTAATAAACAAATAGTCAAGGAATACCTTACATCCTTGAACAAGTTCAAATCTCCAGTGCCAGATAAACTGCATCCAAGAGTACTGAAGGAAGTGGCTGAAGAACTCTCAGAACCGCTATCCATTATTTTCTTGAAATCATGGGAAACAGTGAAGGTGCCAGAGGATTGGAGGAGGGTCCTATCTTTGAAAAGGGCAAAAAAGAGGAACCTGGGAACTACAGGCCAGTCCCAGGCAAAATTCTGGAACAGATCGTAAAGCGGTTATTGTGCAAACACCTAGAAAACAATGCAGTAATAACTAGAAGCCAAAACGGATTTGTCAAGAACAAATCCTGCCAAACTAATTTGATCTCATTTTTTGATCTGGTAACCTCCCTGGTAGACAGAGGGAATGCTGTAGACGTAGTATATCTTAACTTCTGCAAAGCTTTTGACAAAGTGCCCCATGATCTCCTGATTAGCAAGCTAACTAGGTGTGGACTGGATAGATCAAGTGTCAGGTGGATACACAATTGGCTACAGAATCGTACTCAGAGGGTGATGATTAATGGGTCCTTCTCTAACTGGGAGGAGGTAACAAGTGGGGTACCCCAAGGCTCAGTCCTGGGCCCGGTGCTCTTCAATATTTTTATTAATGACTTGGATGAGGGAGTGCAGGGAATGCTTGTCATATTTGCAGATGATACCAAATTGGGCAGAATAGCTAATACCCTAGAAGACAGAAACAAAATTCAAAATGACCTTGATAGGATGGAGCACTGGGCTGAAAACAACAGAATGATATTCAACAGGGATAAGTGCAAAGCACTGCATCTCGGAAAAAGAAACCAATTGCACAGTTACAAGATGGGGGATACCTGGCTCAGCAAAACTACGAGCGAGAAGGATCTTCGAATTGTCACAAGCTCAATATGAGCCAACAGTGTGATGTGGCTAGAAAAACGGCAAATGCTATTTTAGGCTGCATTAATAGAAGTATAGTTTCCAAATCCCGCGAGTTGCTAGTCCCCCTCTATTCAGCACTGGTTAGGCTTCACCTTGAGGATTGTGTCCAGTTCTGGACACCACACTTCAAGAAGGATGCTAACAAATTGGAACAAGTTCAGAGGAGGGCGACAAGGATGATCAGGGGGCTGGAAACCAAGCCTTATGAGGAAAGGCTAAAAGAATTGGGCATGTTTAGCCTTGAGAAAAGAAGACTGAGGGGTGATACGATAGCACTTTTCAAATATTTGAAAGGCTGTCATACAGAGGAAGGGTAAGATCTGTTCTCGATCATTGCAAATCTGTAACAGTGTAATGGTGAGCGTTACCGCTTGAGTAAAACATAGTATGCTCAGTATTTTTCTGTACTTGACCAGATCCTGGCCAATTAACTGGATCTGAATGCAGGTTCTTCACAGAATTGTATCCTTTGAATTTTCATTCTTTTCATTTCCTAGAGTACATCTTTCCTGCTTTGTGCATAATTCATACATTCAAAGTTCCTAATCTGATTCTCTAAGAGTTAAACAGGTCTCTCATCTCAGTTCATGTGCTTCTCACATCTTCACTCTAGAGATTTTAGTAGTCTCTGGTCACCTAAAGTCTGACAGTGACTGTGACACATGATTTTTTTCGTAGCCCTCTGGGGCAGCCTCTTATTACGATGGCTACAGTGACAACCATTTTTCCATAGCAGAGACTGACAAGCATCCTTTGCCTTGACCTCTAATTGATACGAACATTGCAGTTGCATCAACTCAGATAGAGTTTAAAAGCAAGTATGGGCCTGACTAAATGGATATATAGATTACTGTTTCGATCACTATTGGTACAGTTTGGTTTGAGCCAAATTACGGTGTCCACACGTGTTTCTACTTAGATCAATCCATTCTGTTTGTCTTTTTAAAAATATTTCCCTAACTGATGCAGTGCAGTTTTAATACTATGCAAAGTTGATGCATTGCTGTTTCGATATGCTACTTACTTTATATAAAAACAACAACAATGAAAAGGAAAGTCACTGTAGCTTGCTAAATGATTGCCACAAGAAAAGATGGTGTATGTTGACTCCATGGGCTCTGCCATTATAAGGCAGTGCATCTCCAGCAGAACCACCAGCTGAGGAGAAAGGCAGGAAAAAGTGGGTTATATGTTTTTCATCTCCCCAACCTTCACCCCAATGTTTTCCCCTCCTGCCAAGGCTGTCCTTGGCTGCTGTTGCTGCTGCCTCCTTACTCATGAGTAAACCAGGTAAACCTTGCTTGTGAGTAAAGTGGTGATCCAAAGATATTTGTGGGCCCTTCTTTCAGGAAAATAAACATCTCCAGTGTGCGCTGAAGGATCACTCAAGTGAGAGATAAAATAGATCACACTGAAGATAGCCTTTTAAGCACAAACCAGACTGCTCCAAATTCCCCTGTCTGGACAGGCCCTTATTCCTCAAGGCTCTACAGGGGTCCTGGCTTAGTTCTTCCACTTAAAGCAGTTGACTTTCTGGGATTAAGGTAATTAACTGCAGCCTGAAACTTGACAAGGCTGAGGAACGTTGTGGTGCTACTCATGCAAGTTAGTCCACAAGCTGACCCTTGTATAATCAGTCTAGCAAAACACAGTTAAATACACATGGATCAAACATCAATGTTAAAAAAAAATTAAGAGAAGAATTTTTAAATACCTGTAATGGATTGCAGAATCCATAATCTTCCATAATATTCCACAATATTCACATCTGTTTGCAAGTTTGTTTCTGTGGTCAAAATATTGTCGGCTTATTCAAGGTATTGCACTAACAAGTATTTCTCCTAATCTCTAAACATCAATATCAGTCCCAGATCAAAAACAGACGGTTTATGTAAAAATTCTTGTGGTTGGGTCATGTAATATTATGCTATTCTTTTATTTAGAATCCTTGGGAATTATGACAGTGAAATGTATAGGAAAAAACCATGCAGTGTTCAACAAATTAGTCCACCTGTCAAGTCACTTTATCACTGCCATTGCTCAGAAACAGTGGGTATCCTACAAGTGCAGAATGATAAGAAAATTCATTCATTCAGGAATTCATTAATGTGAGTTTACAAAGGCCATTTTAACAGACTGCATGATCATCCTAAGTACATGAGAAAAACAACTATGTAGCTCAGCAAGTTTCTTTGCTTCAGAATGTAACTGCCTTTATTGCTGAATGCTTGATTTTGGCAATTGTTTCATTTACTATTCATTTAACTAACTATCACTTAATTTACTAACATGATTGTTCCAATATGGTGAAACTATGTAAGCCATGGCTACAAGTATTCTGAAAATGTCTATGAAGGCTTATGGCAAGAAACAGATCCAGATCCACTGATGATACAAAGACAAGCTAAACAATGGTGGTCAAATAAAATAAAGAGAAACAACTATAACAGTTAAAAATAACATTTCTGAGACGACTGGAGGAATGCTTAGCTTGAAATTGTTTTTCAGCTTTATTAAATAGCATTCTCCATTGGGATGTTTCACTGCAATAATAAAATGGCTCCTTCTCAACCTGTCCCTTTGCAGTCTTCTGGACTGCAGTCAGGTTCGTGCCTCCAAATATGTTTTCCCACCACCCTCACATTTGTCTATCTTGCAAAGCATTTTGTCAGAGAGGAAACAGAGTTCCCATTTCAGACACAGAATGCTGACAAGTAAACTGATTTTGATCTTTGTAGAAAACAAAATATGTACTTCTAATAAGATGTACTTATTATTGCCTGCAATAATAATTTTAGACTCATAGAATCACAGAATAGTGAAGTTGGAAGTTCAAAAAATATTCTATTTCACGCGACAACATTTAAACTGGATTTGCTTTTTTTCTTTATTGAATATTATGCCTGAATGAGAGAGAAATGAAATATTTGATAATGCATGTAATTTTTACAGCTATTAGAGGGAAAATATTAGAAGAAAACAGATATCCCGGACTTAGAAGAGCTGACAGAAAAGACACGGGAAGTCGTGGAGATTGAGGAAACAGAAGTAATAAACAAAGAGTATCTTAAAAAGGACTCAGCAATAGGGAATGATTTCATAAATAGACTCGAACAATAGCTTGGAAAGCACAGATTAAAGAAGAATGTGACGGTCCAATTAGGGAATAGAGAGATTAGTAACTATAGTAATACTGGGAAAATTTGCTGCTTTTCTTTATCTCACTTTGTAGTATAATTGTACAAGTTGATGCAAATGTATTATCGCACTCTCTGGAATTTTACCCTTTCTCTATCCACGCCTACCCCCAACCCTAAATTCCCCTCCCCATAACCCTATCCTCATTGAAAAGAATAAAAAATTGAAAATGGAACATATACAGAAAGTCAGACTAAATTCTGGTGAAGTAGGAGTGAAAATGTAAGATATGTGGGTGACACCATCTTACTGTCAGAAAGCAGCAATGACTTGAAATGATTTTTAGTGAAAGTGAAAGAGGAAAATGCCAAGGAAGGACTGCAGTAAATCATTAAGAAGACAAAAATCATAACTTCAGAAGAACTACACAACTTTAATGTTGACAATGAAGACATTGAAATAGTTAAAGATTTGTATACCTTGGTTCAATCATCATTCTAAATAGAGAAAGAAATCAGAAAGCGTCAGAGGGGCAGCAATTAAGGGATTAGAAAAGATAATCAAGTGTAAGGATGTTTCATTGGATTCCAAAGCTAGGATTATGCACACTATTGTATTCCCGACTACTATTAGATAAATCCACTCCTCCATAAATTCCATTGATTAAGGGTATAAAGAAAACACAAGTCATGGGCCAGGGTGTGGACTCACCTCCCTCTATTACCATCTCCATGCAAGAATTGGAGGTTGTTCATGACTTTGTGTACCTTGGCTAAACGATCTCTGACACTCTCTCCCTAGATGTCGAGCTGGATAAACACATTGGCAAAGCAGCTACCATGTTCTCTAGACTCACAAAGAGAGTATGGCTTAATAAGAAGCTGATGGCATATACCAAGATCCAGGTCTATAGAGCCTGTGTCCTGAGCACACTCCTGTACTGCAGTGAGTCCTGGACCCTTTGTGCATGGCAGGAGAGGAAGCTGAACATATTCCATATACGTTGTCTCCGACGCATTTTTGGTATCACCTGGCAGGACAAAGTTCCAAATAGAGTAGTCCTAGAACAAGCTGGAATTTTTAGCATGTATACATTACTGAAACAGCGACGTCTACGTTGGCTTGGGCATGTCGTGAGAATGGCTGATGGTCAGATTCCAAAAGATCTCCTGTATGGAGAATTAGTGCAGGGAAATCGCCCCAGAGGGAGACCACAGCTGCGATACAAGGATATCTGCAAGCGGGATCTGAAGGTCTTAGGAATGGACCTCAACAGATGGGAAACTTTGACATCTGAGCGTTCAGCCTGGAGGCAGGCGGTGCATCATGGCCTCTTCCATTTCGAAGAGACCCTTGTCCATCAGGCTGAGGCGAAGAGGCAGTCCCGAAACCAGCAAAATCAGGGAGCTGGACAGGGGACAGATTGTATTTGTCTTCAGTGTGGAAGGGATTGTCACTCTCGAATTGGCCTTCTCAGCCACACTAGACGCTGTTCCAAGTCCTCCATACAGAGCATGTTACCATAGTCTCTCGATCTTGAAGGATGCCTAATCAAAGGGTGTAATCTAGTTGTGACTTACTGTGCTAAGCAACAAGATTTCAACCATTATATAACAACAACAACAACTGTTGTTGTTGTTGATGATGATCAATCATGATGATGATGATGATGATTAAAAAACCCTCCGTGGGCACAGGCCTTGTTGAGGTGGAGGGGCTTGCGCGCTTCAGTAAGTTTGAGAGCTATGCTGAAGGGTCTCCCAAGCCAGACAGGTCTCAGCTGAGAAGCCAGACCAACTGTGTCCACCAACCATCAATTATGATGAGAGGAAATAAACAGAAATCCATACCAGATTGGTCATCGTCCAGGTCAACAAGGACCATTTCAGATGCTATAGCTCCCAGGCATCTGGTGACAAATGGGTTACTGGGCTCAGCAGACCCTGTTGAGGAACCAGGACAGGCTATTACAAAGCTACTAGAACAACATAAATGCAAAATTTGGACTCTCGCCAAAAATCAAGACATTATTAAATATTATTACAAGGCAATCTCTACAGCACATGTATCAAACTCAAGGCCCGCGGGCTGAATCCGGCCTGCCGGCCCATTTCATGTGGCCCTCACAGTGTTGCCTGCTACTGTGCAGCATGCAATACGCAGGCACTTACTCAGTCACCCAGAATGCTCCTCAAGGATGCTGGGAATTCACCCAGCGGGACTTCTTTATTATTATTATTATTATTATTATTATTATTATTATTATTATTATTATTATTATTATTATTATTATTATTATTATTATTATTATTATTATTATTATTATTATATAACACACAAACAAACAACCATCAAAAGGATACAAAAACAGGGAGGGAAAAGGGGGTAACACAAAACAAAACAAAACATAAACACAGGGAAGTATTTGCATTCATACAATATCTAATATACTCTTGACTCCATGGCTGTGATACAATACTAGAATCCATAACCTATATTATATTCTCTACTCATATCTGTTTCTGGGCCCAATCATAAAACATTTTCCAGCTTTCTTTAACATATGTTCTCGGGTTCTCATGTAATGTCTCTGACAGTATCCATTTCTGCGATATCTAATAATTTTTTAAATAGCTCATCTTTTTTGGATTTTCCTGATTTTTCCACTTGTGTGACCAGATCAACCATGCAGCTGTAAATATGTGCAGCAACATATATTTAATTCTTTTCATCAACAATTTCTGGCATTATATTCAGCAAAAACATTTCTGGTATAAAAGCTATTTCTTGTATAATTTCTTGTGTAATATCTTTTATCTGTCTCCAAAAGCTTTTTACTTTATCGCATGTCCAGCACATATGGAAAAAAGTTCCTGATTGGTGAGAACACTTCCAACATGGGTTGGTGCCATTTTTGCCAGTTTTACAGGTGCAAAATGCCATCTATAAAACATCTTTAAAACATTTTCTCTCAGGTTTACTGGTTTGATCCATCTATAGTTCTCATTCCACATTCGGGTCCAATCGTCTATATCTATATTATAACCAAAATTTTGTGCCCATTTAATCATCACTGTTTTCACCCTTTCATCCTCTAAATCAGAGGTCGTCAACCCCCGGTCCGCGGCCCATTGCCGGTCCGTGGCATGAGCCCGACCGGGCCGCGAAGACAGACAGCAGCTGTCTGTGTATACACACACACACACACACACACACACACACACACACACACACACACACACACACACACACACACAGACAGCTGCTGTCTGTCTTCGCGGCCCGGTCGGGCTATATATATATAAAAAAAGGCGGGAGGCAGGGCAAGAGCCGGGTGCTCCGGCTGCAGCACCCTCTGGGTGCTTCTGCCCCTGGTCTCCCGGCAGCGGCGGCAGCGGCGGCGGAGGTGGGGGGGGTGGAGAAGAGCCGGGAGGCCAGCAGCTGAAGTACCCTCTGGGTGCTTCTGCTCCTGGTCTCCCGGCGGTGGCGGCGGTGGTGACGGAGGTGGGGGGGGTGGAGAAGAGCCGGGAGGCCAGCAGCTGAAGTACCCTCTGGGTGCTTCTGCTCCTGGTCTCCCGGCGGCAGCGGCGGTGGTGACGGAGGTGGGGGGGGTGGAGAAGAGCCGGGAGGCCAGCAGCTGAAGCACCCTCTGGGTGCTTCTGCTCCTGGCCTCCCAGCGGTGGTGGCGGGCGGCGGCGATGGAGGTGGGGGGGGTGGAGAAGAGCCGGGAAGCCAGCAGCTGAAGCACCCTCTGGGTGCTTCTGCTCCTGGTCTCCCGGCGGCGGCGGCGGCGGCGACGGAGGTGGGGGGGGTGGAGAAGAGCCGGGAGGCCAGCAGCTGAAGCACCCTCTGGGTGCTTCTGCTCTTGGCCTCCCGGCGGCGGGTGGCGACGGAGGTGGGGGGGTGGAGAAGAGCCGGGAGGCCAGCAGCTGAAGCACCCTCTGGGTGCTTCTGCTCCTGGCCTCCTGGCGGCGGTGGGCGGTGGCGACGGAGGTGGGGGGGGTGGAGAAGAGCCGGGAGGCCAGCAGCTGAAGCACCCTCTGGGTGCTTCTGCTGTTGGCCTCCCGGCGGCGGGCAGCGGCGACGACGGAGGTGGGGGGGTTGGAGAAGAGCCGGGAGGCCAGCAGCTGAAGCACCCTCTGGGTGCTTCTGCTCCTGGCCTCCCGGCGGCGGCGACAGCAGCGACGGAGGTGGGGGGGGTGGAGAAGAGCTGGGAAGCCAGCAGCTGAAGCACCCTCTGGGTGCTTCTGCTCCTGGCCTCCCGGCGGCGGCGACGACGGGGGTGGGGGGGGTGGAGAAGAGCCGGGAGGAAGGGAAGAGCCGGGTGCTCCGGCTGCTCTCCTCCCGGCGGCGGCGACAGCGGCGACGGGGATGGGGGGGTGGGCAAGAGCTGGGAGGCCAGCAGCTGAAGCACCCTCTGGGTGCTTCTGCTCCTGGCCTCCCGGCGGGTGGCGGCGGCGGCGGCGACGGGGGTGGGGGGTTGGAGAAGAGCCGGGAGGAAGGGAAGAGCCGGGTGCTCCGGCTGCTCTCCTCCTGCTGGCGGCGGCGGCGACGGGGATGGGGGAGTGGGCAAGAGTCGGGAGGCCAGCAGCTGAAGCACCCTCTGGGTGCTTCTGCTCCTGGCCTCCCGGCGGCGGCGGCGGCAACGGTGTTGGTGGTGGCCTAGAGCCGGGAGGTGGCCAAGGGGTGGGCAGGTGCTCCTGCGCATGCGCGAAGTGGTGGGGGACGCACGCATGTGCCGCGGAGAGCGCGAGCACGGGGGGCCGCCCCACCTTCCTCAGAGGCTCCACCGGGCCGCACTAAGGAAAAGGTTGGGGAACGCTTCTCTAAATTATATTCTAACAAAAAAGTATACATTTTTTCTATAATCTTATCATTATTATAAATCCATAACTCATCCACCTGTACCTTCCCCGCATAAAAACCCATTATTTTGTCTTTTTTAAACCTTGATTCTAATTTTAACATTGTCCACCAGTCCATTTGCAGACCCATTTCCTTCATCTCCTGTATATTTTTTAATTGTTGCTCTTTAGTTAAAAGGTCTTTATACGTGTATCTCCATTCTTTCAAAATTAAAGAACTTGGAGTAAAAGCTTCCAGCGGTGCTACCCATATCGAGATTTTTTTATACGTTTGCTCCTGGAACGTTTGCAAAACCTGGTATAGTGCTTTCCTTACAATATGATCAAGAAAAGTTGTTTGATCTTTACCCTTGCCTTACCATATATGTGCATGTCCTTCCAATTTTAAAAGTATTTTGTCCTCCAACGTAATCCATTCCTTTATCCAGTTCAAAGCACAGGCTTTATAGTATAGTAGACAGTTTGGTAAGCCCATTCCTCCTCTTTCTTTTAAGTCCTGTAAAGCTTTTAGTTTTATTCTCAGAAGAAAACATATCAATAGAGGAACAACTTATGGAACAACCCAGAAATTATGAGTTGACAGAAAGGCAAATATCATTAAGGGAAAAAATAGTAAACCATATTAGCCACAACACAGAAAGAGAAAGGCTCCCTAATTTGCACCAGTTACAAATTAAACCAGTAAAAGATCTACTGAGTGATGCAAATGTAGTCATCAGAACAATCCCAACCAACATGCCAAAGGAAACAAACCAGCTTATGTATAGCACAGCTACCATAATAACCATGGAACTTGGTTACAAGTTGCAAAAATCCCATAAAACGTCTGGCACTCCAAAATGGAAAATTCAGCTGGAAAGAAAATAAACAAATTACATGCAGACATTAGCAACTTAAAACACTTGAAAGATTCAAAACTTTAAAATGAAAAAGTAAAAGCCAGACTATGCAAAATATATGACCTAAAAAGGAAAACAATAGTTGTAACTATGGAAGAATTAAAATAGCAGGTAACAGCTACACACACACACACACACACACACAAATTAAGATATGATGGACACTTGAAACAATATAGAGAAAACACACAATTTTGAAATAAACAACAATTGTTCTATACATCACTAGGAGAAAATGCAGAACAAAAGAAATTAGACCCATGTAAAGATGATGCTCTATAATTTTGGAAAGAAATGTGGGAAAGCCCAACCGGACATAACAAAGACGCCTCATGGATTAAAGACATTTGTAAAGAAACTAAAGGAAAACAAATGGATGGTATTGTAATAACAACTGAAATGATTAAGAGGCAAGTAAAGGCTGTGAAAAATTGTAGTGCACCTGGTTCAGATGAGCTTCATGGATTTAGGTTAAAGCATTTAACAAGTCTCCATCAACATATAGCAGTGCAATTTAATCACTTACTCCAAACTTCTACAACTGAAGATTGGATGACAACAGGCCACACATTTCAAGCTCCTCACAGGAGTACTGACAAGATCAATATATAATTACTTAACTGAAAACTCCCTATACCCAACTGAATAGAAAGGGAACTTTAAAAAGTCAAGAGTTACAAAAGTTCAGCTGCTTATTGATAAAACGATCCTGAAGAATGCAAAAAGATGAAAAACAAACCTTAACATGGCCTGGATAGACTATAAAGAGGCATTTGACTCACTGCCACACAACTGGATTAACACCTGCTAAAAATGTTTGGGATTAGTAAAAACATTCAGAAGTGCCTCAAAAAAAAAAACATGGAAAAAATGGAAAACTGTCCTAATGGCCTATGGTGAAGAAATTGGGGGAGTTAGCATCAAAAGATGAATATTTCAAGGGGATTAATTGTCACCACTGCTGTTTAACATCTCACTAATTCCCATGTCAATAATTTTAAATAAAACTGGATTGAGCTACCATATTTCAGAACAAGCAGGAAAAATCAATAATCTGTTATACATGGATGACCTAAAACTATATGCAAAAAGTTCCAGAGATAGAATCACTGCTAAACACAATGCAAATATTTAGTGAAGATATCCAAATGAAATTTGGAATTGACAAATGTGCAACTCTATCTATACACCGTGGCAAGATGCAAAAACTAGATGGAATAGAGTTAAAAATGGCAATATTATAAAATCACTCTCAAGTGATGAAAATTATAAATACTTTGGAATATTAGAAGCAGATAACATTATGCACACAAAAGTTAAAGAACTGACAGAAAGGGAATGTATCAAAAGACTGCTGAAAATCTTAAAATTGAAATTAAATGGTGGAAATACAATCAAAGCCATAAACACATGGGCAGTTCCAGTAATTAGATACACAGCTGGAATAATAGATTGGACTCAAAACAAATTAGAAAAATTGGATCGGAAAACATGGAAACTAATGAACATGCATCACGCACTTCATCCAAAAAGTTATGTGGACAGACCACGAAAAATCGGAGGCCGTGTATTACTGCAAATACAGTAACAATATCAAGAAACAAGAAATGTCACACAGTACTACAAGCAGTTGCACATCTCAGAAATAACACCATCAGAGCTACAAAAAACGGCAATATTAGGAACAGCATACATACTGTGCTGATATTTAACAGATACTTAGGTTGTCTTTTAAAAAAAACTTGTATCTGTTATATAATACCAGTCAATGTATTTATAGTTTTGATTGACTGTGCCTGGTGTTTTTGAACAACAACAACAACAGAAAGAAATTTGAGAAAGGCCAACCAGACATAACAAAAATGTCTCATGAATTAAAGACATTTGTAAAGAAACTCAAGGAAAATATGGATGATATTGTCATAATAACAAAATGATAACGGAAACAAAGGTTCAATATAAGAAACAACAATTTGAAAATGAACACTTGGAAAAACAAACCACTATAGAGTATTTTCAACTTGGGGATCAGTATTGATTTAAAAGATTTATAATATTCTGATCCCATTCCATCAAAGCCTGGAGTTTTACCATTTTTTAGTTTATTGATAACCTCTGCAATCTCTTCATCCTTTATCTCTTTTTCTAATTCTCTTTTATCATTCTCTAATAGTTTACTCTTTACATTTTCTTTAATATAACTTTCTATATCTTCTTTCCATATATTATTTCCTTTATATACATTTTGATAACATTCTTGTAATATTACTAATTTTTCTTTCATCAAGCTGCAATTCTTTCCTGTTTTATCTCTAATCACTCCAATTGTATTTTTTAATCTTGTAGTTTGAGATACCCTGGCTAAAAGCTTTGAATTTTTATTACTATACTCAAAAACATTTCTCTTCACGTATATCAAATCCCTCTGAACCTTTTCTAACTCCATGCTTTCTAACTCTTTCCTTTTAGCTTGAATCTCTAATAGTTTCTTATTACCTCTATCTATAAAATATTTACTTTCTAAATCTTTTAATGATTCTTCTATTTTTATATATATTTTCTTCTCTCAATTGTTTTATTCTGCATGATTCCCTTATGGCAATTCCTCTCATAATTGATTTCATGGTGTCCCATAACACTCCTGTTTTACTCCCACCTGCTTTATTTATTGACCATATTTCTATCCATTCTTTTTTAGCCCTATCCATTACATCTATATACTGAAAAATATTGGAATCTATTCTCCATCTTCTAGCCTCTCTATAATCTCTCTTAACTTTCATCTCCATCATCACCAACACATGATCCGTTATTTTTATTACATTAATATCTGTATCTACTACTTTAGAAATTAAATTTTGAGATATAAACATAAAATCTATTCAGAATGGTTTTTTAAAGGGATGGCAAATGGCGAATTTAACTAGGAGGGTTTTGAATGTTATATATAATATAGAAAAAGATAAGATAAAGGCAGGTATTTTATCATTAGATATTTTTAAGGCATTTGATTGTGTAGAATGGCCAACATTAAAGATTCTTTTAAAGGGTTGGGGTTTTGGAAAGAAATTTATGGGAGTAATAGATCAACTATATTTGGAGAACACTTCCACCGTAATAGTTAATGATGGGATGACAGAACAGATAGCTCTAGGCCAAGGCACTAGACAAGGTTGCCCTCTTTCCCCAGTTCTGTTTTGTTTGATTATTTGAAATGTTAGCAAATGCAATAAGGAATGATGATTTAATTAGTGGTATGGGTGAGAATAACAAAATAAAGATTAACTTATTTGCTAATGATTCCCTTTTGACAGTTAAAAACCCATTAGAAAGTTTGGATAGAATTAAAAATCATTTAGAAAAAATTGGAAAAATAACTGGATTATGTGTAAATTGGCAAAAATCTGAAATAATGTTGTTTAATCATAATAAATTAGAACAAGAAATGTCTGCTGATAATAGGATATGTAAATCTGTTAAATATTTAGGTATATATTGAGTAAAGGATACTCAGAAAATAAAGGAACATAATTATAATAAACTAAAAAGGGAGATCAAAAAGAAATTACAGGAATATTCTAGTTTGAAACTCTCTTGGTTTGGAAGGATTGTGCTGATGAAAATGAAGATTTTACCAAAGATTAATTTTTTATTTAGGATGTTACCAGTACAATTAACAGAAGATGATTTTAAATGTTGGCAAGGACTGATTAATAGATATTGTAATGAAGGGAAGAAAGCCAGAATAAATAAAAGGTATTGGTATAAGACAATTTTAAAAGGAGGTACAGGTATACCAAATATTAAAAATTATATGGCTAATCAGCTGAGGTTTATTGGGGAAATTATATATAACCCAGAAAGGTTAATTTGGTGGAAAATGGAATCATCAGAACTACAGGTTGATATTGAAAAACATCTGTTGGGTATAATTAAAAAACATAAAATAAGCGAAATCAATAACCCCCTTTTAAAAACTATGTTAAATGTGTAGTGTAAGTATAAAAAAAACTATGTTCATCTAACTCTCCATTAGGATTAGTGACTGAAATAAAGAATTTCCCTGCCAATATGAAGAATTATTTAGAATAATTCTATTCTAAATTTAGAATTATTTAAGGGGAAAAAGTGATTAGATTAAAAGATTGGTTGGATAAAGTGAGATCGAAAGATCAAATGAAACAAATTCTTCAAAATAATATATCATGGTTGAATTATATGCAGTTAGAAAGATGGACTAATGAATGGGTAAAGAAGTACAATAAAGGTAGAGAATGTACAAAGTATGAACAATTTCTATTATGATATGGAGCTATTCAGATGAATGAGTCAGTGAAGGGTGTAGTAAGTAAAATTTATAGACTTCTGATAGATTTAGAAGAGATTGAGAATGAAGGATTGAAGCTAGTGTAGGAACAAGATTTAGGAAAAAGAATAAATGGTAAAGAATGGATGAAGATGGGTTTTACAATTTATGTCAGTGAGAATAAAAGAAATTTTTTAAAACTAAGTTTAAAATGGTATCTGACACTGATAAAATTGAATAAAATTAATCCTAATTATCTGAATGTCTGTTGGAAATGTGAAAAGGAAATTGGTACATACTTTCATATGTGGTGGGAATGTGAAAAAGTACAAAGATTTTGGAAACTAATCTTTAAGGAATTAACTGATATATGTGAAAGAGATATAGAATTTAATCCTGAGATAGCTTTGTTATCAATATTCGTAAATGTGGAATATGGTATGATGACTAGAGAGTTGATTAACAATTTATTAACAGCAGCCAGATTAATAATAGCCAGGAATTGGAAATCAAAACCTGAATTTCAAATGGAAGAATGGTATAATGAAATATGGAACATTGCTATAAATGATAAATTAACTTATAATTTAAAAGTTAAGAAAGGAGAGATTAAAAAAAATAATTTTTATGATATATGGGGCAGATTTATTGAATATGTGCTAACAAAAGGAAAAGGGAAAGTTCCAAATCAGGAATCAATGCAGTTCTGGAGAAGAGGACAGTAAAGGAAGAAGAAGAATAAAGGCAATGGAAGAAGAAGATTACTGCAAGAGGTCCCGACTAGGGTGGTGGGGAACACAATTGATTTGTATTTTGGTTTATGTATTTCATGTTGTAGTTTATTTAAAAAAAAAAGGAAAAACAAACCACTACATGGACAACACCTGAGAAATACTGATGGAAAGCATGATAATAATTCAACATGCACATGGCTAAAACTGGGGACCATTAAGAAAGAAACCGAAGGCTTGATTTTTGCTGCACAAGAACAAGCACTCAAAAGCAATGTGATTAAAACTTTGTTTATGTCGGAAATCCTCTGGAATTGCAATGTCAATGATACAGACATTCCCTCATTCTATTACTACTACAAAACCTGGTAACATTAGGAACAGCATACATACAGCACCAATATTTAATGGATACTTAGGTTTTTGGTTAAAACTTGTATCTGTTATATAATACCAGTAAATGTTTCTATTATTTTAATTGATTGTGTCTGGTATTTTGGAATAATAATAATAAATTAATGATAAGAATCATTATAAACAGTGGGCTTCCATATTTCTTTATGTTGTTATATATACGTTTTTATATTATATGCACAGATAATAAACTAAAGAGCGCCTCATTCAAGTTTTTTCTGGATCTGTTTGAAGTATGCAGTTGATCGCTAAAATATAGTATATACACTTGTAAGAGTTACGAACTGAAGTATTTAGGCAAAATGTTCTGACTTCTGACTTCTGTTGTTCTGGGAAAAGTATGCTTTTAAGGCCTACTTTTAACAGAAGAACTGATGAAGGCAAAAGCTGAAACATTTTTCTTAAATACTTGTGTATGTGTTATATTCATATTAAAATTGCTTATTATATTATACTAAAGATTTTAATTTAACTGAATATTCTAATGAAATGTTTTACTCTTGTATCATGTTTAAAGTTATTAGTTGCTTTTACTCTGTATCTCTGATTTTACTGTTTTCAGACTAACTAGTACTAGTAGCCACCTGGTTAACACAGGGACAGCTTTTCTCAGCTTGGCTGAGAAAAAATCATTATGCCTTTTGAGCACAGGTCTTTGTCCCTAATCTATAGGCCTGGTCACACTGATGAAATAAATTGGGGGAGGGGTCGCTGCTCTATTGGATTTCTAATTTGAATGTCTGGTGCTGTCCACATGTACAGTCATCTGTTCAGTTGCCTGAAGCATGTATTTGCAATAGGTTATTGGCTTCACAGAGTCTACCAGTTATTCTCCTGCTTCATTTCTGATTCCAAGGCAAAATCCTCCAAATACATTTGGTTCTGCTTTTTTCTTACTGCAGGGTTCCAGTCACCTATGCTTATCAGCGCATCCTGTTTTGGTGTTTGATCAATTTTCTCCTGGACAATTTAAATGAAACCTCTTGATTTCTGCTCCATTTCTATAATAAAAAACATGGTAATTCTCTGACTGAACATGTGCTATTCCTGTCAACTTTAGGATTCTGACCCTATTTATGTCACCTTTTACTTTTGTTTCTCACCTATCATTAACAATTTTTACACATGTACTGTAATGTGTAAATGTTCCGAATTTTTGATTCACAGTTTACAGTTTACCTTCATTCATACTTCTTACTTTCCATGTTCCAATTGTCTGTGTCATTCAACAACAGATTTTCCTTTTGCCTCTGTGCACCTCAGCCAACAGACATCCTTTTGACTTTCATCTAGTTACTTTATTAGCAACATATGCTGTCCATTCTCATGTTTAACCCCCTGAGTAGCTTTTCATCCAAAGGAAAGTTAATCAGAGAGGATTAGACAGAAATTGGATTGAGGATAATTCTGACAACCACCATGGCAAAAAGTGCCAGATTACTGCTGTGTCCCTAAGTACAACAGTAAGAGAAAGGCTCAGGCTTAATTTAGTTGTTTGGCTTCTCTGGCCCTGCAGCAGTTTAACAAGTTTCTCATGTATGAATAGGACTCCGTTGAATTTGAAGCCAAGCAAGCTCTTTATCTCTTTTCATTTTAAATAGGCAAGGTTCCGAAAGGCATAGATTTTTATTGTAAAGGGTCCTGAGTTATGCACTAACGGTTGAGATGCCAGCATAGATCTAAGAGTCTAACTTTCAGGAGGTAGCAAAAAAGACTTTTTGTTGTAAAGTTGCTTTGACTTCTTGACTCCCAGCTGTAAGAAATCATTGTTTCTTTCTCCTCCTTGGTTGAAAAAGGAGATTATCTACTGCAGAGCACCTATTATTTTACCTTTTCATTCACTTAAACTCTGTTTTCATGCATGTTGTTTCTTTTTATGCAGTCATACTTGGTGTAAATGCTGACCTTTACTTTGTTGCCAGAGTAAACCTAGAGCACTTTACTACTTCAAAGGGGATATCCTGGACCTTGCAACATTTAAAAGCCAGTTGGCGTGAGCACTTACCTGTCTACAGTAAAATCTAACTACTCGTCAACTGTAGCTTGGCTGGTTTACTACCAAAATAAAACTGTTATAAAAGTCCTAGTTGAATGCTCATTTACTTCATTGTGGACATGGCAGGATCCCAGCCAGCTATGAATAAGTTATGGTTGCTGGAAAAGCGCCCCCCCCCCCCCTGTGCTTTGCTTCAGACCATGGTTACTGAGGGGATGGAATCTTGCTTTTCATGAAGCATTAACCAACTTTTTTTTCTTTTTGAAGTTCAGTGTAGACTTCACTTTCTTCTTCCATCTAGAAATAAAAGAATTGGTTAAGAGAAGGGTTTGCTGTCTTCTAGTAGCAGAAGATAAAGGAATTATTGCATATTTGCATATACTGTTCTTTTGAAACAAGTCCAAAGAAGGTAATTCCTATATTTCATCAATAGAATGGCAAACATTAGAACCTGATTACACTATCAGTCATAGAATAATGGAAGGGACCTATAAGGCCATCAAGTCCACCCCTTTTCTCAGTCCACAAATACAAATCAAAGGATATCTGCCAGGTGGTTGTTTAAATTTCTCTTGAATGCCTCCAGTATTGGGGCACTCACCACCTCTCAAGGTAATTTGTTCCATTGCCAAACTGCTCTAACAGTTAGGAAGTTTTCCTGCTATTCAACCAAAATCTGGCTTCCTGTAACTTGATTCCATTGTTGCATGTCCTGCACTCAGGGATGATTGAGAACAGATCATGGCCCTCCGCTCTATGACAGCCTTTTAAGTATTTGAAAATTGCTATAATATCTCCCCCTCAGTATTGTTTTCTCAAGGCTAAGCATGCCCAAGTCTTTCAGTCTTTCCTCATAGGGATTGATTTCCAGCCCCCTGATTATCCTCATTGCCCTCCTCTGAACTTGTTTCAGTTTGTTGACATCCTTCTTAAAGTACAGTGTCCAGAAAATAAGATCATTTTTAGGGTTAGCAGGTTACTATAGAAGATTCATACCTTAGTTAGTGAAGTAGCAGCGCTAATATCAGAACTGACTAAAAATAAAAACTCAGATGATTATGTATATAGATCATTCACCTTTGGTCTGGTTACATCATGTCAAAAGTACTAATAGCAAATTATTGAGGTGGTTGTTATTGTTGCAAGATTTTAATTTTGAGTAAAAGGAAAGGAGAACATTATAGCTGATGAAATGGAAAAACTAAACATAAAGGGGAAATGTAAGTTGTGTAAATGTAATGTTAACATAAAGTTATGTAATATAATTTAAATGTAACTTAATAAAATATAATAAAATAATGTATTGTAATGTAGGTTAATGTTATGCAAAGTGATGCTGTCATATGAAATGTGTTACTTGATAAATATTGTTGAAGAATATAGTAATGTATAAGAATATATAATTGGATTTGTGTATGTAATATGAAAAAAAGAAGTAAAGGTATTGCATATTATGATTTTACGTGAGATGCATGGTTCTTTGTGTATGTATGGTAGTGAACTGAGATAAGGGTTCATGACCCCCCAAAAAGAAATTGAGGGGAAAGGAAATGTGGTGATTCCATAGCAGTGATAAAATATACCCAGCAACACCGGACTGGTTTGCAATTGGTGGATGGATGACTGAAATGAGAACCAATCAGATGGTGTCAGTGGAAGATATACTGAAAGTAAGAAGAGGAGAGAAAATGAGTTATGTTGAGCAGTTGACTGAAGCAGTTTGATGAATAGTTAGATAGTTAGATAGATGGAAAGAAAGCTAGAGAGCTAGAAGATTTAATGACTGTAGAACTAAGGTGTGTTATAACTGAAAAGTGCTATGAAGACATTCAAATTGTAACATATTAATTTATGAACATCTGCCTGAAATATAAGATCCGAGCTGAAAATAAACTGTAACCACATACATGAGTACTGTTTGTGAGACCAGATTGCTTTTAATAAAATTACAATTTGGTTCATTTGAAAACTCTGCTTGGTTTTCATTATATTAGGCTGTCGGCAAGCCGAGTGTAATGAAAAGACAGGTTAAAGGTGATTAGTCAGGCTGGGCTGGTGACAAGTAGTTCTGAGAGTTCTTCAGCCAGTTCCTTCAATACTCTTGGATGCAGTTCAAACAGCCCTGAAATTTGAACTCATTCAAAGTAATAAGGTATTGCTTGACTATTTTTTTTTATCAATCTCCAGCTGCAATCTTGTCCCCTCCATTTGCACTTCACATTTGTCTAGAGGGTCATAGTCTGTCCTTTGGAAAAAGACTGAGTTAAAATAGGAATTGAGCACATTTGCCTTTTCTTTGTCTTGTGTTATCATTTTTCCATCTCCACTAATTGAGTCACTGTTTTTTTTCTTTGTCTTTTGCTATGCACATACCTGAAGAATGCTTTTTGTTGCTTTTAGTGTCTCTAGCTAGCTTCAGCTCATTCTCATTTTTTTGCCTCCTAATGCCATCCCTGTAATTCCTTGCTACTTGTCTGTACTCTTCCTTTGTGGCCTGGCCTTCCTTCCACTTCTTACATGTGTCCTTTTTTGCCCTCTTTGAGCTTTTTGTGAATGCACACTGGCCTGTTTTGCTGTCTCCCACCTTTTTTCTTGTTGGAATAAATTCAAGTTGTGCTCTTAGAATTTCTTTTTTTTTAGAAGCTCCCACATTTTCTTGTTAGGAACTCTTGCCATGGGACCTCACATATCCTTGTTCTGAGTTCATTATATTTGACTTTTAAAAAATCCAGCATATATGTGTGTCTACACTCTGCTTTGGTTTCCTTTGAAATCAAGAATTCTAGTAGAACATGGTCACTCTCCCCCAAATTTGCCCTTACTGCTACTTCCTCCACCATGTTGTCTCTATTGGCAAGAATCAACTCCACCTCCCTTTCTATTCTTTCTGTTCTTTTTGAACAATTTATATCCTTCAATTGCTGTGTTCCAGTCATGGGAGTCATCCTACCAAGTTTCAGTTATTCCTATCAAGTCATATTTGTGCTCCTGAGCTAAGATCTCCAGCTCTTCTTGTTTGTTTCCCATACTCCTGGCATTTGTATATTGACACTGTAGATTGTGTGATTTGTGGCCTGCTTTTCTTTGTACATTTTTATGAATATGAATTTTATTGTTATTTTTATTATTGATCTCCATTAGAACTGTTTGACCTATTCTTCTTATCGTGCGTAAAGATTCAACTATCTTTATCTCTGTGCTTGTGTTTCCCTCCCTCTTCCAATTCATTTTAAATCCCTCCTGATAAAGTTGTTCATGTTGTGGCCAAGCATATTCTTCCCAGTTCTTGTGAGGTGCAAGCCATCTCTTGCTAGCAGTGAATCTTCCAGGAAGCTTAGCCTGTAGTCCCAAATACCAAATCCCTCATGTTGACACCAACTTCGTAGCCAATCATTCACCTGGAGTATTTTTCTTTCCCTTTCTATTCCTCTTCCAAGTAGGATGGATGAGAAAACTATCTGGGCTCCAATGTCCTTAAGTTTCCTTCTCAGATCTTCAAAGTCTGATGTGATCTCTTCAAAGTTGCTCTTGGGTGTGTCATTTGTTCCCACATAGATTAGAAGAAAAGGATATGTATCCGTGGGTTTTATGAGTGATGGCAATCCTGTAAATCCCTAATCTGTTCTGCCGGGAGACAGCACACCTGGCAGGTCCAAGGATCTTCCCAGCATGCTTCAGTTTCCATCCCATGCAGTAGGGAGTCTCCTATTACAAATATTCTTCTCTTTCTCTTTTAGTAGTGTGTGGTTTCAGTTCCTTGGCTTAGCTGAGTTTCAGTCCCACTCATGTACTCCTGGGAGGCCTCCTCTTTGATTGTGTCTGCTTGCTGTCTGCCAGACTCCTCATCAAGAACCTGAAAGTGGTTTCGCAGTTCCACTGGTGAAGATAGTTGTCTTCTTTTGTTCCTAATTGTGACTCTTTCCCATGATTCTTTCTCCACTATGCTTGCTCTCTCCTCAGCATTGTCCTCCTCTGCCTTCTCTTGTTGCTCTTTAATCTCCAGTGCCTCCATTGACTGCAGCTGCTGCTCAAGAGTTCTGTCAATATATACTTCGTCTTCCTTTTATAGCCTTAAGTGTGACTACTTGCTGCCCCAGTTCTCTCACTTTTTCTTCTAACAGTGCCACCAGTTTACACTTGTTGCTCCTTAAAACCATTTGGGTTTCTGATGTGTTTTATACCTTATCAGTTAAGTTTACTGAGGGGGTGATTAGAAGTTGAAGTCATCCGATTAAGTGCAATGGCTTTTTACTTACTGTTTCTATAATCCTCACCATAAGTCAATTCCATCTAGAAACTGGTCTCATTCATGTGATTATATGATTGTTCTTGGACAGCTGTATCATCATGCCATGAAATAATGAAAGTTTCACCACTTCTCAAGTACATTTGTGGGGTAAAATGTAGGGTAAAATCAGAGCCTAATTTTTTTTTAAAAGAGACCCATTGTGTTACTCATTACTTCTTGGCAGGCAGGACATTCTGAATTGCTATTTTTGTTTCAATCATGTAAGCAATCCATTCTCAATATACATTATTAGCACATTGTGTTGTCTGTGCTCTGCAGGCTGAAAAACAGGAAAAGGTTCTTTGGCTTCTTCTAGTGGCCAATTGCAAATAATTTTGTAAAGATTGTGTGTTGCTTTCTATATCCACCAAAAAAATAAAATAAGAACTTGGTGCATACATGGAAACTTCTGAAGCAATTGCAATCTATTCATGCTTTAAGCTCAAAAGAAAAAAGAAAAAGAAAGGATTTCATTGCACACCAGTTACAAACGTAATGTTATGGTAAAATTGTGGCAAAATGTTCGCAAAATTTAATATTTGCACTCCAAGAACCCATGCATAGAAATGCTGGGTTGGAAAGGTTTTTACAAAGGCACTATCATCTCTTATAATGCTGGTTGATTAATTAGTGGAAATCAGTTTTAATCATGGAGAGAAATGTTAATGGGGCTGTACATGAATGACATTTTTATTTATTTTTAGGAGAATCTAGTTATATTGTGTTACTGTAATGAAGAAGAGAAAATAACATTTTACAGATGATTTTTCTTTCTAAATCTAAATCTAATCTAATCTTATTCTAGATTTTTGCTTATTCGATATTTTGTTTATTAAGCTATAAGGTACAGACAGAAATATGTAATTCAATCATTGGCTGTCAAAGGAGCTTATAACAGGAGGATGTTGTAATTCAGTGATGTGCATTTAAAATTGTGTTTTAATAGTATAACTTACTGTGACAAATATTTTATTGCTACTTGTTGGTGAGAATAAACACATTAACACAATTGCCGAATAGAACATCGTTAGAACATCATTGTGTCAGTTAGGACTAGCAGTAGGATATTAGTCGGTGCATTTATTTGTATCTACTTTTAATCACATTGAAAGCCACCTTGAGTCTCAGTTCTGGGAGAAAGGCAGGACATAAATCAAATGAGTGAGTGAGTGGGTGAATGAATGCAATCACCTTCTTCTACTTCCTGAATCTGTTTTTAAAACATATAAGATTGTAAAGAAAAATAAAGCACTGTTTCTGCAGGGGGCAAAACCCAAGCAAACACCTAAAGATGAAAATAAAGCAGACAGCTCACTTGAAACGGAGGCACTGTGTTGGATTCATACTAGCAACTAACTGCCTACTGAAAAAGTTGCTTTGGGGAACAGATCTGATACTGTGCATTTTTGATATGCTTTTAAAGATTGCTTTTAATTCAGTTTTTGCTTTAATATGAAAATCTGTTTGAATACATTTTAATATGGCTGGAATCCTGTTGCAGAGCTATGCAGTCATAAAGCTAATGACATCATTAGATATAGATGTTAATCTTTAATTTAAAGCTTCCTATCTCTCCCCCCCCCTTTTTTTTTTCCAGGTTCCAAGGGTCCCCAGGGCTCAGTTTTAACCTGGAGAAGCCTTTTGGTAGCCTTGGGACAGGAAGGAAGGGGAAACCTTTAGCATCCAATAATCACAACTTCCTTCCTGTGCCTGCCTGCCTGCCTCTCTCTCTCTCTCTCTATCTATCAAAAGCAATGGTGTGCAAAAGTGGTGCTGGAGGTGTTGCCACCAACATCAGAAACTTGTGCAGCTGGTCCAGAAGTGCAAGGAGCAGCTGAAGGAGGAGGACCAGCTGCTCTACAGATGTACCAGCCCTCACTGAATAAAGCCCAGTGATGTGAACTAGTGACTCAAACTCAGTCCTAGCAGTGGACTACAAGCAGCCCAAGTCCAGTGACCACAACTAGGGCCTAGTCAGATGGACTGCTGGAAACCAGGGATGGGATGGGGACAGAGGGGCATGTCTTTTAGCTTGCTAGTGAAATAAAGTTTGTAGCACCTGATAACCCATCTGCTGAGGAGTCAATGTAGTTCATGGTGGAGGATATATTCCAGTTGCCCTGCACCCAGGAGGGGGTGGAGGGGGTATGCACATAAGGCAGATAAGGGTAGTTTTTTGCTTTGTCTTTTCTAGATTTACATATAGATTAGTAATTTTAGGCCTTCTTCCTCCATTTCTCTTTGAGGATGTTTTCTGGGTTTTTTCCCCATTGCTCTTGTATTTTTATTAAAGATGAAACATGGAAGTCAGCTCTACGAGTAACTGTTGACATGGCAATGCATAAGGGTTTTTCACAAAAGGAATTACCCATACTGCTGTTCATGCTTTGGGCCAGTGCTAAGAATGATATGGCTTTTATCAGGAACTGAAAGGATGCATTACCAACTAAGCAGTAAATTATGTCTAAAGTAATTAAATAGCACCTAAATAGAGGGCTGAGAGAGAAATGGAATGAGGAGTGAGGCAATTTTGCCCAAGCATTTTGATCAAGCAGTTAATTGTTAGGGGGTAGGCAGAATAGATTCAACACTGTGTGCAGACAGTCTTTCTTTATAAATAAAGAGTTAAAACATAACTGTAACAATGGATAAAGCTTCAGGCTGTGTAAAAAAAATTGATGTGTTAAAGCAAATGTTTAAAATTACAAATACGTATTGAAAACAAATATTGCTACTGTTGGACACTACGAACTTATGGAAAACCTTTTGCAATCAGTTTTGATGTGAGAAGACAATATTGAAATACTATTCACAAAGACATATTGTGATGTGTCTGAGAAGCATCTGAAGGATAAAATCACCTACAGTGGATGCCACTGCTGGGTCTGTTCAGTCTATGGTGTAAAATATTTGATGTTTATACTAGCAGAATGTAACATACTACGAGTTTTTAGTTTAAGGTTATTAATTAGAAACTCCTTTTAGAGAACAGGTATGGTCCCTAAATACTGGAGGTGGGTAAATGCCATCCCCATCTTCAGAACGGGGGGAAAATGAAGGTCCAGGCAAGTAACAATGGGTCAGCTAGATACTGATGCCAGAAAAGGTTGTAGAATGTTATTATTTTTAAACAGTTGGTCTGTTAGCATTTGGAAAAGAATATGATTTCTAAGATCCAGCATGCATTTCTCAAAAACAAGTCATGATGGACTAATTTTATCTTTTTCTTTTGATCAAATCATAAGCTTGGTAAATGAACAAAATACTGTGAATATAGCACACCTTTACTTCAGCATGACGTTTTCATAGTTCATCTCTTTATTCTAGTGATTTTGGTGTCATCTCCTTACTGCAATCATTAGGAAGCCCTGTTTATACATCAACTTTGAGAATACCGTCCTTCCCTTCTACAGAGTCTATATTGTAAGTCTAAATTGGGGTGTCAACATTGCCCTTCAGATAGAGTGCAAGATCTCTCACCGTTGGCTGGGCTGGCTAGGGCTGACAGTTATTCATTCCTGGCCTCATACCTTGACAGGAAGTGGCCTGTTCATGAAAAGGAGCAGATTTTTTTCCTTCTCCACCATCATTTCTTCAAGTGATACAGCATGCATGTATCTGGTAGATCTAATAGAGGGGAAAGCTGTTTGTGGGAAATTTTCAGGGGAAAAGTTGTTATTGTGGCTTCCATGCTTTGCTGCCATTCTGTGGCAGAGAACTATCCACATTTAACTATCCCAGAACTCCACGTTTGTTGCTGAACATCTATTTTTAGTATGAATGGCACCATGAAAATATATGGTGAAATTTAAGGTAAGTTCTATTAGCCCAACAATTATTTCAGTTATATATGAAAATACATGCTTTTTCTTCCAATATCATATGGATTCTTTAGACTTTTTTTCTTTGTGGCTAAAGAAAGACTAAAATGATCTTGAAACCATAGTCTGTAATATGGTATTCAGTTACCAGGATAATTAATTGTCCTGGAAAGAAAACAATTTGCTAGTTAATTTGCTGAAATAACAAACTATAAAAGCTGCTAAGGCGGTACTTCAGCAAATCTGAGTAAATCATCATCTTGCTGACTACTGTTCACCAGCAAATGGTGATAAGTGTTAATGAAAGAAGTCTCTAGGGGTGTGCATTCATTTTGGGAGGAATGAGAAAACGGGACTGATAGACCCCCTTTGTTCATTCATCATCCATCACAAGCTAAACAATATATACCCAAATGACTCACAAATGAGTAGCTATGCTTCCAACTCTCTTTGTGCTTTTGAGTTTTGATTTCCCAGCAAATAGCAGACCCGGCATAGTTAAGTTCAAGAGAGGGAGGTTTGAGAGACAAAATTATGAGAATTGAAATCTCTAGCTGCAACTCAGACACATCCTAGCAAAATGCTACATCAGTCTGATATATCCTCACACAAGCAATGGCAACTAAAGAAGGTGAGTGGAGAAAGTGAAAAGAGAAATAAAACACAATTGCTGATAATTTAATTTAGTAGTTCATTTCCTCTTTAGTACGAAACCCAGAGACAGAATATTTGGTGTAGTGTTTGCCTAGTTCCTCACATTTGTGATTTACTTGTGTCAGTACATTGACTGTCTTTGAGCCTCACCATATTTCCACCTCTTGCAACAGTGGTTCCTCTGAGGACATTATAAGTAAACAGGAGCTTCCTGTACTGAGGTGAGCAATACTAGCAGGCCTGATGGCCATATTTGCATACCCACCATAAGCTATCTCAGGACCAAAAATAACTGAAAACAGCACAGAATATACAGAAAAGGAAGGTGTAAGGGCTTGGTCCTCAGGGTGAGTCTTTAAGTCACTGACTTCAGTCTGCATCTTTTCAGCTCCAGAGAGATGTGAAAAACAAGACGTTTTGGTACTGCTGCCTGAAAGCCATGTGTTTCTTGCATTATCAAGGTGCACTTCCCTCTTTCATGAATTTTTGGGATTCTTCATCTACAGTTTTTCTGCTCTATCCATGAAGGGCTGGTGCCTAGCCTGGAGAAGTGGAATTTCCTCCATGAAAGCTTGCAATTTGTTTGCTTTTTTAGTAGTTCAGTAAAGTATCACTTTACGCTTGCATTTGATTAAAATGTGACACCAAACATAACCCTTTGTAAGGGAAGATGGGAGGGGGTCTCTGGCTCAAGAAAGCCATACCTTTCAATGTGCATATTTCCAGTCTAAATTTCAAATAAAATACTGAGAGGGAAAAAGACTGTGTACACTCTTTGGGAGTGCTAGTTTTTCATGGTCTAATAAAGGTATTATCCACCATTGTTTTTGGACTTTCTACAAGAACCACTCAGCTTTTTTCATTTTTAAAAATAGGATGTTTCTGACCCCATGCATTATCCCATTTTCTGAAGTTAGACTCTTCTTTTGATCTCTCACTGCCTCCTTGTCATCCCCAACCTAACACTACTCATTTGTTCTTCAGGGTAATACAGTACAGTATGTGAGAATTTCACAGGCAGATGAAAGGGTGTAGTCTGCTTCTGGCTGTGGAGATCTGTGGACTGGTGTGTCTGACGATCGCCCATGTCACTCATGCCATTCATATTCATGAGCTGATTTGCGTGAACCTATGAGAGGACTGGAGAGGTGGAGTCAGCAGCTACATGAGGCTTGGTGGGAGAAGGAGGAGTCAGATAGGGCTGGTTAGTCAGAGAGAGAGGGAACAGATACTGAGAGAGATAAAGCTGGTTAGGAAAATAGAGAAGGTGGTAATGATATAGCAAGAGAAAAAGAAGTATGTACTGAGAGAACTGTTGATGATTTGCTTATGTATAATGTATCTGAGAAACTTCTGTTATTATTCAATCTGCTTCACTACAATAAATAAGCTCTGTTTCTGTTCACAAGTCAAGTGTTCTGACAAACGTCATCTATATTGTGGATTGAAGTAATCCACTGGTGGCAGCGAGAAGAAAATGTGATGTGAGCCTTTGTGAGGGAAAAACAAGCAGGGGCCACAAGGGCAAATGCCACAGTGTGCTAAAGTAACACCATCATCAACAGAGATATTGATAGTCCAGTCCTTTGCCTCAAGCAGTGCAATAGGAAACATCAGCTATTACAGCAATAAGGAAGACAGTAGTACCTCATTCTGTAACCCACCCTTCTCAAAGGCTCCCATGCACCAGTGTTGTTTCCATACCCCACACCAAGAATTTTTTGCCAAATTCAAAAAGGTAAACGATAATACAGCAGTCTCTCTCTTCCCAGAGACTGATAGGTAGGTAGCACATAGAATTGTCATTTGAGGAGTTGCCAGTCTGATCCTCTACTTTCTCACATAGAACAAAAACACCTGCCCCCCAAAAGATGCACAGTATCCTATATTAAACAAATACATTTGCCATGTAAGGCATTTTTTAAAAATCAAAAACCTTTATTGGCATTAAAACCAGTAACTGTACAATCAAGATTATACTTTCCACTGCAATAAGATAAATATGGTCAAGTTACGTCAAGGCTCCTTGAAACAGTAAGCCTAGTTTATTACAATAGGAAGATATTCAGCTACACGCTCAGTCAAATCAGGTTGTTTATCTGCTAACATCATTTGGATTAAGCTCTCAGGGGAGCCAGAGAAATTTGAAATAACAGAGCTAAGTAGTAATTGATGGAGCTCGCTAAATTTAGGGCAGTGAAGAAGAATATGTAAAATTGAGTCCGGTTCCGCTAAGCAGTGCTTACACCAGCGGTTCTTAAAGGGGATGTTACGATATCTGTCGGAAAGAACAGCTGAGGGAAATATATTAAATCTGGCCAGCATAAATGCCCGGTGCCACAGTGGGTTAATGAGACTGGTGAAATAATTGGCACCAATTACAAACAAACGGGGCAAACTGTAAAAACAAGGAGAGCAAATTCAATTCAAATCAGCTGCCAGAGTCTGACGTTCAATGTCCCGAATTCTTTGGTGGATAATATGGTACAGTTTTCTCCACAAATTGTCGGGGAGTTCAGGTTAATACCTATGAAAGTGATTTTAGAGTTAATAAAAGAGTACCATGTGGAGATAAAGGGATCACTTAATAAATCAGTCAAAAGGGATTGGGAAGATTTCTGAAAGTGTAAACGAAGCCAAAATTTGGATAACCAGGCAAGGGTAGTTGGAAAATGAAGCTCAAGTTCACTTAATAATGTAGCAACAAATGGAGAACTAGTTTGGGAGATTGCCAGTAAGAGACACCTGACTTCAGCAGAGTTGGTCCATTGGTCATATAGATCCCTAGTTTTATTTGACCAGACTATTTTATGATGATATAAGGCAGGGGGAGCAATAGTATTAGTTAAGAGGGGAAGCTCCCAAAATAAGGATAGAAGAACAGGTTGATGGTCACTTTCAGAATGAGAGCCAATCGTAAAGTTCACGAGTTTGGGAAGCAAGTCAGGGGAGATTAAAATGTAATCTAGCACGCTCATACCCCTGGATGATAGAAAGGTCGATTCACCGGAAGAAGTGCCAATTCTAGATCCATTGAGAATTCTCAAATTATAACTACAACAGAGGTTGACCATATGATGTGCTGCTTGATTGATTGATGGGTCTTTAGATGTCCTAGAATTCAAAAAGGGATGTGGTACTAAAGCATCAGAGCCTCACATCATATGAGCAGATAGAGCATCGTTGCTGGAGCCCAATCTGGCATTAAAATCACCTGCTAAAACAAGTGAGGAAGATGGGTGATCAGCGATTAGAGAGTCAATGTAATTCTTCAGGTCCAACCATGTGGTGGATAATGAAGAACCAGTTAGGGTGGGAGGGATATAGAGATTAACCAAGATCAGTTGTCCTGTAGGGCACTTAGCCATAAAGGCCTGAGCTAATGGCGGCTTGGCCTGAAGCTGCAGAAATGTGACACTAAGTGCAGGCTTAACCAGACAACATAAGCCTGCCTTAAACCAGCCTTTTGTATTAGTTCTGAAGGCAGGTAAGCTGTAAGAATTAAAGCCTGAAAGAACAATTTCTTTAGTTGACCAGGTCTTTTGGAGAAATATTATATTAAAGGTTTTTAGATAGTTAACAAAATCTAATTCACGTTGTTTCCTCCACCAACCAGCAATGTTCCAAGATATAAGTTTACAAGGAAAGAGAGGAGGAGAGAGTATTTGTGGGGTGGGGGATACTCAATCATCGGAATCAGGCACAATGGAGTCAAACAGTGGCTCCACGCAAGTGGAACCATTAGGAGGAGGTTTTGATAGTAGTGGGGTCAAAGGCTTTGCAAGAACTTTGAGTGTTGATGGAGTAGGTATCAATATGTCGGGAGGTTGGACGTTATAGCCCTCGTCAGCGCAGCTGGTTTCAGTTTTTTCCAAATTTGCCTTTGAGTTAGTAGGCTCGAAATCCAAGGGAAGGTTAAATTGTTCGCCAGTATCAGTTAATAGAAGGACATCATTAAGGTTAGGACTGTTGATCATACCATTGGAAGGCTCCGGAAGTTGGATAATATTTTTTTCCAAATTAGGGAAGGTCGATTTTGCCAAATCTGATGGTGCATTGAGTTGAATCTCAGGAGGGATTACAATCTTTATGGAGGGTTCAGTTGCAGGAAAAGGATTTTGAGATGGTAAAATCACCAGGCACTCAGGTCTTATAAGTTCCTTCTCATGAGTACAGTTGGACCACGATTTACTTGTCATTGGGCAATTGTCTATGTGAGGAGCAAGAGACAATGGTGGAGCAGGGACAGTAGGCAGCTCCATATGAACCTCAGCCTGAATAGCCTGCATCATTCGCTGGTTTTTGTCATTCAGGTTATTTTTCGCACTAGGGTTTAAGATCTTGGAAATGTTTCATTCCTGTAGAAGAGTTACATCTTCCAGTGTGTGCTTAGGTTGAGGTGTCATAGCTATTGCAATTAATTCCTGTTTAAGTGTCTCCAACCTCTTAAGCAGCAGTCTCTGTTTCTCTTCGGAGAGCACTCTGACCGCTTTAAGATCCTCCTGGGACAAAGCCTCGTTGTCGAGATCCAGTTGTAAGGAGATTTCCCATAGAGTCGAATCTATGGGATCACTCAGTCTTGGGGTTTTTAAGGAGGGATGTGCTCTCTGTTGGCTCTTATCTGAGTGCCCAGGCAGGAGTAGATCATGTGATGGGGCATCCACACTGCCTAAAGTAGGTTCTCCCGATGTGATCTCCATCAGGGCATCGTTTCCAGGTGATGCTGCGGATAATTCCAATAGATCTTGCATTGGGAGGGTGTGTTGAGTGTGTTGAGGCTCATGGTTGCCAGATTCCATAGGCTTTACTGCTGAGCTTAGTGGCACAGGGATAGCCTCAAATTTTAAAAGCGATTCTCCAAGGCAGTTTGTCAGTTCCTCGAGTTTTTTCAGAGTATCAGACCTGTTGTCCACAACTGTCTGGCTCTGTTTAATCTTTTGCTGATAAGCTCTGGAAGGAGGATTCTTGGCAGTGTTGTGTTTTGGCTGCTCACCAAGTTGAGATGACCTTGTTAAGGAGAAGCAGGGAGTTGTCTGTTTCTCCGAGGTGGTCAGAGTTCTCTATGCCCTAGATTCTGCATCAGAGAAGACTCTCTTAGAAGCTATGGAAAAATTACTTAGAAATCTTCTCATCTAAAAGAGCATGAGAGGGATTGTTGGTCTATGAAAGTCCATTCTTATCCTTGTCATAGTCCTTGGGCCAGGCAAGTATTCAATATAAATCAGATCAATTTGGCTCACCTCTGTTCACAGCAGTTTGCTCAGGAAGATTATTGCCCTCTGTTTGTTAGTCCACTTCCCTCTGTTTATGCAGTTACAGTCATGGCCAAAAATATTGGCACCCTTGCAATTCCGTCAGAAAATGCAACCCTTCTCTCAGAAAATTGTTGCAGTTGCAAATGTTTTGGTACTCACATGATCATTTCTTTGGTTTGCGTTGGAACAACACAAAAAAGCAGAGAAGAAAACTCAAATTTGATACAATCCCACACAGAAACCCAAAAATGCACTGGCCAAAATTATTGGCACCCTGTCTAAATTGTAATAAATAATTGCTTTTCAAGCATGTGATGCTCCTTTAATTTGTATTTAGACTCACTTGTCGCAAGTAAGAGGTGTGGACAACATAGTAATCACACTTGCAACCAGTTAAGATGGAGAAAAGTTGACTCAACCTTAGTGTTGTGTGTGACACTGAGCATGGAGAAAAGAATGAAGTGTAAAGAGTTGTCTGTGGATTTGAGAGAAAAAATTGTGGAAAAACATCGACAATCTCAAGGCTACAAGTCCACCTCCAGAGATCTTAATGTTCCTGTGTCCACTGTGCGCAATATCATCAAGAGGTTTACAGTCCATGGCACTGTAGCTAACCTCCCTGGACGTGGACAGAAGAACGAAATTACTAAAAAATGACAACAAAGGGTTGTTTGCATGGTGGATACAGAACCCAGATTAACTTCCCAACAAATTCAAGCTGATCTGCAGACACAGGGTATAATAGTGTCAGCTCGCACTATCCGTCGCCATCTGAATGAAAAGGGACGCTATGGTAGGAGACCCAGGAGGACACTACTGCTGACACAAAGGCATAAAAAAAGCAAGACTGGAGTATGCCAAAACTTATGTGACAAAACCACAATCCTTCTGGGAGAACATACTGTGGACAGAGGAGACAAAAGTAGAGCTTTTTGGTCAAGGACATCATGGCACTGTTTACAGAAAAAGAAATGAGGCATTCAAAGAAAAGAACACAGTCCCTACAGTCAAACATGGTGGAGGTTCAAAGACGTTTTGGGGTTGCTTTGCTGCTTCTGGCACTGGATGTCTTGACTGTGTGAACGGTATCATGAAATCTGATGATTACCAAAGAATTTTGGGGCGCAACGTAGTGGCCAGTGTCAGAAAGCTGCGTCTCCACCAGAGGTCTTGGGTCTTCCAGCAGGACAATGACCCGAAACACACTTCAAAAAGCACTCAGAAATTGTTACAAACAAAGCACCGGAGAGTTCTGAAATGGCCAGCAATGAGTCCAGATCTGAATCCCATAGAACACCTGTGGAGAGATCTCAAAACAACAGTTGGGAGAAGGCATCCTTCAAATCTGAAGGCCCTGGAGCAGTTTGGAAAAGAAGAGTGGTCTGCAAAAGAACAAGAAACTGGGCCTTCTCGGTGGTTGCCCCCCACCTATGGAACAACCTGCCGACTGAGATTCATCTGGCACCCTCTCTGGATGGATTCAAAAGAGCATTGAAGACCTGGCTCTTCCGCCAGGCTTTCCCGGAGCACTAGGATCTTGCTCTCCCTTTTTACCATTCTTTTTGCTATCCTCTCCATCACCCTTTCCACCACCTTACTGCCATCTGTTTTAATTTCCTGATTTGTTATGTATTAACTTATTTTTATCGTGTTTTTAAATTTTTTTCTCCTATTGTTGTTAGCCACCCAGAGTGGCCTGGTTGCCAGATGGTGCGGGATATTGTTGTTGTTGTTGTTGTTGTTTAGTCGTTAAGTCGTGTCTGACTCAATTCAAATAATAAATAAATAAATGGTCCAAAATTCCAGTAGAGAGGTGTAAGAAACTCATTCATGGTTACAGGAAGCGATTGATTTCAGTTATTTTTTTCCAAATGTTTGGTGCTACCAAATATTAAGTTAAGGGTGCCAATAATTTTGGCCAGTGCATTTTTGGGTTTCTGTGTGGGATTGTATCAGATTTGAGTTTTCTTCTCTCTCTCTTTTTTTTTTTTTTGTGTTGTTCCAATGCAAACCAAAGAAATGATCATGTGAGTACCAAAATATTTGCAACTGCAACAATGTTCTGAGAGAAGTGTTGCATTTTCTGACAGCATTGCAAGGGTGCCAATATTTTTGGCCATGACTGTATCTGAGACCTCTAAGATGATTTGGGTCACTAACAGCTGCCAGGTGTAGTATTTACTCAGTGATTTTCTCTTTGAGAACTTTCCAGCTTCATCACCCCCCTCTAGATCGTATCCAATGTCCATCTTAGGATGGAAGACGGTTTGGGGTTGGGTGGTATCATCCATCCTCTCAGTTAGTGTGTGTTTTAAAATAGCTACCTCGTCGGTTATCTGCTGCAACTTCTGAAATATTGCCAGCACTGTCCTCCCTGTAGCAATAGAGTGTTCACCCATCAGCTTCAAAAGTTGGCAGTCTGATATCACTTGGGACATGCTTGTCATGGAAGCTGGAGTATCAGTAGCCGAAGCACCTCCAGTCAGATGTGTTGAAATATTACTTAATGCTGGGCAGGCTGGTTCCGACTCTAGGGAAGGAGGGGGTCCTTGGGAGATGATATTGTTCATATTCTCCTGTCCCAGGATATCAGTAGCCAGCACTGAATATCTATTTGGAGAAGCATTTTGAGCTAATTCACTTACGGCTTCAGAGACAGTCAGGGTCATCATATCGTCTAGGCGCAGTTGTTTGGCGTCCTTAAGAGGAGAGTTTGAGGGAATCCTTGGGCGTTTCTTTTTCCTAGGCATGATGATCCTGCAGTTCTGGAAGTTCACAGCTGGAGAGGTTTTTGCTTCAAAGCTCACTCTACTTTGAGGGAGTAGCCAAATACCACTTAGCAGAATAAAACAATAAAACTAGATAACCACTAGAGTAAATTAAACTTTTAAGGCAAAATAAAACAAATAAAAAGCCAAGCCGGCGGAGCGTGTCTGAATCACTCCCTTCACCTGTCAGCCATTTTTTATTCGTAAGGCATTTAAAATGCAACAATAAATTAACAGCTTGTCCATGACATTCCAATTTTGCCATTGGAATGGCACTCTTCCTCACTCTGCCTCTTGGTAAGTTTGGCACTGCATGTGGATTCTCATCTTGTTTCTGGCACCTCTTATTTTAGAGACTGTTTTCTAGCTTGAGCTGCTGCAGCCCGGACCAATGGTGCTGTTGCATTTGTAGAATTCATTCCTTAATGAGACATAATAGTTAGAAATTAACTGGTTCTTCAAGACATATAAGAGTAGACATGGTGTTTGCAACTGTATTATGGAGCAACATAATAAAGGTTCTCATTTAACTTCTATCTTGCCCGTCTAGTGGCATTGCCACTACTCTGGGCAGCATTACATATATAGTAGAAAACATGAATATAAAAATACCAACCCACCATCAACCAAATCGCTCAACAAAGGCAGAAAGTACCCAAAAAGAAAAATCCACGAGCCATGACAGCAGACCAAAACCAAATTAAATGTAACAACACAATAAGCTCTTGCACAGGGAGGATGTCTTGAAAAGCTTCTCTGATAAGCAGTGTTTTGACAGATCTCCTAAAGGCTAGGAGGGAAGGGGCCTGGCTAGGAATTCCATAATGTAGCAACCACCACCAATAAGACCCAGTTTCTAGTTGTCAATTTCCAGGCATCCCTCGGGGTGATAGCCTGCAGCATCATAACTTGAGTGGTGTGGGTGGCATGGGTGGATGATCTCAGGCAGAGGTGCTCCAACAAGTAACAAGGTCCCAAACCATTCAGGGCTTCATATATCAATACTTAAACCTTGAATTTGGAACAGAAGCATATAGGCAACTAATGCAGGTAGCCCAGAACTTGGAAGAAATGATCGTATCTCAAGAGACTAGCCTGTTCATTGCATTTTGTACGTGTTCCAGCTTCCATGCCACTTTCAAGGGTAGCTCCATGTACAGAACATTGCAGTATTTTATCCTCGAGATTACTAATGCATGTACTAGTCTTGTTAGGGATTTCCTATCTAGATAGGGGCATAGATGTGCAATGTCTGGGATCTTTATGGGATCACAATTACTTGGGCAGTCCTATATTCAGGATTGTCACTGATATTGTACATATTCTAATACAGCATTTTATTTGATTTACAAAGTGTAGATTTTTTAAAAAAAATACATTGGTGCATTTTCGTTTTGAATGCTTGACCAAAAAAATCTGATACATATTAGAACGCATTGTATTGGTGTTTGTGTAAGACTTTCATAATCTGCTGTGGCTAATTGCAAGGCACATTGCTTGTGCAATCAGACACATGACCAGGCATGCAACTGAGACACACACTGTCACCTCATTGATGAACTGCAAACCTTATACAAATCCAGTAGGATTTAAGCCAATAAAACAGAAAGATCTAGCAAGGAAACAGAAACAAAATTTAAGGCATGGGCAACATGTGTTACATTCCAGGGTCAATTTGGTATCAACCAAATTTACTTTTACACATTGTTACATCATGTTATAAAAATATTTTACAGAAAGCAGCACTTCCTTTTAAATCTACAGATTAGTGAATAGTAGTAGAGTGGCTCTGATCTTGCCATGTTCAGTCTTAAAAACAATCAGATCAGCTAGACAAAGGCCTTGACCATGTTAATAATTTAAACAAATGCATGTCCTTTCTGCTCAAATGTGGTGTCTTGACTTTAAGGTGCAATAAAACAAAAGAAAGAGGAAGAAGATCTGAGAATAAATGATACTGTAGGAGTCATATTATCAGATGATGAGAAGACTTTGAAAAGGAAGTAGGAGACTAAAAAGATGATCATTTGCAATCCTTAGGGGATAAACTAAGGAGGGAAAACAATCTCCTTTTTTGTTTATACTATTGAGTAACTTAATTTCATCTTATTTGGAACATGACAAAAAGATGAGAACTAAAATGAAAACAGGTTTTGAATTAGGGTCAATTTTTGTTTAATCAGTCAACATTAAAGCAAAATGGAATTAGGACAGCGAGTGGATGGCATGCATGATTGATAGGAAATGTTTGAAATCTCATCTCTGTAAATAAAATGGTCACCAGTATGTTCTGTGATGGAACTGACTGAAGAATCATTGGGATGACTCCTAATGGAAAGTCAAGACATACAGTTGATTCTTTTCCATAAGAATATTTTATGCTCACTCAGAATCCACCACAACTTGCTATTGAGCAAGTCTTCACAGTCTGTAGACAAATCAGGACAAAAACAGTTCACCGCTCAGGCATGATGTCCACCAAGTTAATCTTCCTGATTTTGCTATATATTTGGGATTGTAAAAATAGTTTAATTTCCTACAGGACACAGCTTGTGGCTGACACGCATGTGTATACATGTATTTTAAAACAACCAAGTCCAAACAGTTTTTCATTGTCATTTAGGCATAATCATATTTCACCATTCTTTCAACTCTTATTTTGTAATTCTTATCAGTAACATCATAAACAAAAAATTAATCTTATGTAGAATCTTCATTTTACATATTGCTATTCTACTAAATCATGACAATCAAATCTTTCTAAAACCATTCAATTTACCTTTGATTCCTTGCCTTCATTTATTTAAAAAAAACTTTTTTAAACATTGCTTTTTTTTGGTAATATTTATACCTAAATACTTAACAGTTATATATTTTAAGATCAAATTTATTCCTAATCCTCTCCTTCCCTTCTTTATCACAATTAAACACCATCATTTCTGATTTATGGCAATTTATCTGCAAACCTGTTATCTCCCCAAATTCCTTTAAATGCAATTTAACCCAATCCATAACCTTAAGCACATCCTCTATTATTAATCAACAGTAAATAAGCAAATCTTAGTTTTACTAAAATCTATATGCTTTATTAAATAATCTTTTCTAATTCCATTTGTTTATAATTCTATAACTAATATAAATAACATAGAATGAAGGACCATCCTTTCTCCTTGCCTCAAAATCCTGGTAGTCTAGCAAGGCCAAGACACTAGAACTTCTGGGAGGCAATACAAGGTCTACCTGAAATGAACTGCCTGCTTTTATGGTTCACTTAAGCATCAGTGACTCCCTCCCATTTCCTCTGTTCTTGGATTGCTTGTTGATGGTCATTCCAATAACCTGGTCCAGAAGTAATTGTATTGTCATTGTTATTGTCATTCTTTCCCATCCACAAAAAATAAATACACTCTAACTATGTGAACTCTTTCATCCTCTCTCAGTGTTGTCATCTGTCAGTAATACAAAGACAGGTAGAATATATAGGAGCCATTTTCATAATTTGTTAATAGTGGAAACATTCAATGGCATTCTATGAAATCTAGTCCACTCCACAGAAAATAGTAATACTGAGAAAAATGATACAGGACAGAAATTTGCAATTGACCCCTTCCTCAAATACTGGCCATCCTGAAAAGAGCTGAACTTACAGATTCATCATGGCCCATTTTTGTAGTGGTGCTGATTACTATGTAAATTTGTGAATTGACTGAGGAAGCTTAGGAAGGGATCTCCAGATTAATATAATTGATAAATCCTTTGAAGACCCATTCCTCTGTTGTTCACAAAGGCTCATTCCTCTGTTGTAATGTTTGGCCCAAAATGTTCTGTGAACACTGCCTGAAGCCACAACTCCTGCAACAATGGCTAATGATGGAAGACTGTGTCTGTTGTAGAGTTTGGAATTTTAGTAAAATTTCTCTAGCTACACAGCAGAAGTGCAGGGACTCACAGAGCAGAATAGCTTCAGGTTTCCAAGATTCCACCCCCCTTTTTTTTCTCATCAACTGGCACTTACAGTCTCAATAACTCACTTGGAGACATTTATAAGATAAAGAATAAAATATTTCATTTACTTACAATGACCAGATAACAGCAACCTAAAAAACATGACTGACTGCTTGTAGCAGGCCTCAAGAGACTCAATGCCTGCTTCCAACAGACTTAAAGAGAAGGGGGGGGGGGACTCTTAGCAGAGAATTTGGAGGCAGGGAAGAAACAACTGGTTACTGCTGGGTCAATTGACAGTCACCCCAGCTCAGAAAGGACCCTCCCTGCCACACCTACTAGAAGCAGCATGCCCGTATGCAAAAACTCCAACCGTTTCCTGCATATCTCTTTCCTAAATTATTGAGATCAGTTGTTTCTGTGTATACCTGCCAGGCACCTTTTTCACATGAGGCCATATTTTTTCATCTTTACAAGGGAGCTCTTCAGTCTATCTATATTCAAGAAAGAAGAAATAAAAATTAATAAAAATAAATTGTAACTACAAAATGATTAGTTTGTCAAAATATTAAGAGCAAACTTTATTATATGTTATAATGACCTGCTTCAGAGAGATATGCATGATGTTGCTTTGCATTGAAGAACAGCTTCAAACCAGTTAGATATTATCTTCTAATTGTTGTAGATTATTGCAATTCTAACTTAAAATCATTCACAAATGTAATAGTATCATAGGTACTGAGATATCAACATATAATTACCTTGCTGATTGTATCTTGACAGTTCTGGCCATCATTGTAGAAGATGGTGGCTGAATGCCAAGTCAGAAACTTGGCATTCAGACTAGACTAAATTTTATTTAAGCATCTGAAAAGTGATGTCCAAACTGTAGATGGTCCTGCCCCATTCATAGGGAAAAGCACATTTTAAAAATGTTTTCTACCATTCCTAGAAAGGTCAAGGAACAAAGAGGTTTATAAAGTCCTCTGTTTTGTCAGTTCTTTTTCAATTTTGCCTGTTTGGCTTTTCATGAGAAATGTTGAAACTGTATTTTAAATTGCAGTTTGAATGTCATATTTGAAACTCAATATCTGAATACTGTGCAATGCAATCTTGTGCAATGCTCACCATATGTAGAACCAAATTTCAAAATTACTCATATTTGCAATGTTCTTTAACTGCTTTTCTTGGGTTTCTTGATTTTTACTAATTACCATGAACTTGCATGCATTAGAACTAAGTAAAGTCAAGCAGGGGATCCGCATATTAAAGGGGGCAGTGGGGCTATGCTATGGCCTAACTCTAGTTTCACATAGCTTTCTCCAACACACCTCCAAAGTTTATGAGTTAGGCATGGACATCTGAGCCAGAGTAACCTATACATGCATGGGTTTCGACAGGAGCAGAAAGCTCAAGCATCAAAGGGGCTTGATACCTCTTTCAGTGTTTGAAAATAATGTGTGAATTGAATGCTATAATCTCCAGTTTAGAGGAAAAGTTTGAAATCTGTCTTAGTATTGTAATATAATACAGAGGCAGAGCCTTCCTTTCCATGACCAGCACCTAACAATACAAGCAGCACTGTCCAAGGCCTAATCAAATACATCAGGTTTTGTTGGACTCATAAAATGAGTGAATTTGAAGAGTTTTTCAAATTAAAAAATAATTTAAAAGGTGGCCTTTACCACCTTTATTGGGTGTTCAACGGATCACCTCTACACAGACACAGACACATTTTAAAAATGGGAACAAAAAAGAAGAAGGAAGCAATATGAATTGAAAGATGATGCCAAGGAATTTTTATACAGTAGGGGTATCTGCAGAATGTGTATCAGCAGGGGATTGGTTCCAACCTCCCTCGTGGATGCTGAAAAATGCAGATTATAGTGTTGTAAAACGAAAAATGGAAATAAATTTAAGGTTCCTCTGGTAAAGTGGCCAGGATAGGCCAACTATCCTGAAGGTATAGGGACAAAGCCCAAAGGGAGTGTGGAATGCGAAGGCCCCCACCGCCTTGGGAGTACTGCTCACCTTCATGCTGAGCTGTTTCCTGACATGCTTTCATGCCTCAATGCAAAGCAAGCTGGCTGGAGACACCATGGCCCACTTCCCACCTTGACACTTTCCTTAATGGCTGAGTAAAGGAGCAGGCAGGAGAAGAGCGTCCCGGTAGAAAGCTTGCAAGCTTTTTCCCAGGAGAAAATTTCAACAGCTCTATGCAAATGATCAGTTCAAGTCTGGCAAGTCGAATGTACCCCATAAGCTCTCTACTAAATGAAGAGGAAGAAGAGAAGAAGAAGAGAGAAAAAGGATGATGCAGGCAGAGAGAAGAAAAGGAAGGAGAGAAAAAGGGCAGACTCACTAGCCCCATTCACCACTAACAGATTGTGATGTTCAACAGATTATCCTGCAAGGAACTACAGTCCTCAGTATGAGAACGTTTGTCCACTCTTGCCCTTAGAAGATCATCCTTACATATAAGCAATTCATTTATTCATCCAGTTTACTTAATCCCTGCTTTTCTGCCAATAAATGGACTCAAGGCAGTTTACAAAATATTTTAAAAATAAGTATAAAAAATTTAAAATGCAATAAAGTACAATAGTAAAAAAAAAAGAATTAAGCATATCACATGCATTTCATATTGCATTACAAATCCCATTGGGCAGATTCTGCTTGCTCAGCAGATCGCCCGGCACTGATGCTTTTTTTTTAACTCTGGGTAAAACCAGCAGACAGGATGAGCTGCTCCAGAGCCTCCAGGGGAAAAAGCTCACAAGAGGAGAGACCTCAAGCAGCCAGAGACCATGCTGTGTATTCTTCATAGTACACTCCCTGGCTCCCTCTATGGTCAATTTTGGTAAAACGTGTAAAAAAAATTCTGAATGTTTTTCTTTCAGTACTTTTAATATTTAATGTAATATTTGCAGAACGTGGATAAGTGAATCAGTGGATGAGTGGGTATTTGAAAACTAAGCTGTTTTACAACAAACCATGAAAGGAAATCCAGAGGTGGGACTAGAAGAAGGAAGGAAAGAATGAGGGCTGTGGGCTGGAACAGCAATACATCCAATACAAGCACTGGACTCCTGGAACATTCCGCAGCCCCTGTGTGAGCACTTATTATGATATGAAATGTAATACAAGCTTAGACACAAATCAAAGCAAAGCTGAGTCCTTCCGATTTGGTGTTCCAGTGTAGTCATACCCTTAATCATTACAACAGGCAATTTTTGTCCTGATATGCCAGGAGAGGCGTACAATTTTACTTTTGAATGGAGGGCACATTTTACTTTTGCTCTGTGGATTACCAGTAGTAAACTTAAGTTTGAGAGTTTGCTGCTGTGTACTTTCAGTCAGACATTGCTCCATAGTAATGTGCCAAGTTGATATGTCTGTTTTAAGCACATACTAGTTGTATCCATGCTTTTAAAAAATCTGCTGGCAACCTGCTTCTAATTTCTGATTCTTGTAATAGGGGTTTACAGGTATGTGAGATGTTCAAGATAGTTTGTCATTGCCGCCCATCGGGAGTTTCAATGGCTGATCGGAGATTTGAATCGGGGTCTCTTAAATCCTATTCCAACATTCTATTCACCACACCATACTAGCTCTCCTTGTGTAAACACCTTAAAATATTATGTATGAAGTGACCTGGAAATTATGAAACTTCTGTTCTGTTCACGTGATACTTGGTACAATGTTGGCATTAAATGAATCTTAACAACAGTGCTAGTCATTTATTTCACTTGTATACATATTTGCCATATCGTCCCACTCCTATGTCTGAGGAAGTGGACTTGTCCACAAAGCTCATATTAAAATATATAATTAGTCTTTAAGGTGCCATGACATTTTTATCTTCTCTATTGTTTATTTTTATTTTGGTCTTGCCTGATATATTATTTCATTTTTATTATAATGGCATGACTGTGGATGATCAAGCAAAGCAAAGCAAAGCAAAGCAAAGCAGGCATGGGCCATAATGTTGTTTAACGTCTATATGAGGCCACTGGGAGAGGTTATCTGGAGATCTGGAGTGGCTTGTCACCAATATGCTGATGACAGGCAGCTCTGTCTCTCCTTCCACCCTTCTGCAGTGGATGCCACCCCATCCCTTGAGCGCTGCCTGGCTGCAGTTCTGGAGTAGATGGGGGGCCAACAGATTGAGGCTGAACCCAAACAAGATGGTGATCTTTTGGGTGGGTGCTCTGGCTGTTTGTAGATTGGGTGCCTCCCTCTTCTTTGGGGGTGCTACTCTCTCTCTGCAACGGATGAGGTACGTAGCTTGGTTGTCCTACTGGATCCAACGCTGTCTATGGACACTCAGATAGTGTCTGCGGTCTGGTTTGCCTATTTCCATCTTAGATGGATTGCTCAGCTGCGTCCCTTGACACTGGGTTGCCCACTATGTTGATTCACGCACTGGTAATCTCAAGATTAGACTACTGCAATGTTCTCTATGTGGGGCTGCCCATGAGTCTATTATGGAAACTTCAACAGGTCCGGAACATGGCAGACAGATTACTGAGTGGAGTGAATAAATATCATCCTTTCATCCCAATTCTGGCCGCCATACACTGGTTACCTGTCCATTTCCATAACAGCTTCAAGGTGATGGTTCTAACATATAAAGCCCTAAAAAGTTTGGGACCTTAGCACCTGGCAGAATGCCTACTTCCAACAGAGTCTGCCCATCCTACAAGAACATCTCAACCAGACTGGCTGAGGATGCTAACTCTGAGAGAGGCACAGAGGGAGAAGATGAGAAACCTGGCCTTCTCAGCGGTTGCTCCTAGGCTGTGGAATGAACTTCCCCCTGCAATTTGTTTGGTCCCTTTGCTAGCGATTTTTAAAAAGTCATTAAAATTACGTACATACAGACAAATAAATAAATAAATAAATAAATGGAGACATACACTGTTTAGAGCAAATAGTGGTCTTACTCAAATCAAATGATAGCACACCAAATACAATCCGATGCAGCCAGTGCTAACCATTGAGCTGTTGTATTTATTAGCCCTGACTAAAAATGCATCATTGTCAGTTACATTAAAACTTTACATTAAAACATCTTACAATGCAGGTGAATGTTTGCTCAGAAATGCATAAATGTGATAATCTTTCTTAAGTAGCATTTGAGTTGTACTGAACTACCAAAAAAAAAACATGTATTAGAAATGAATGACCACTATGCACAGAATGGCTAAAATCTGGAATCAAGTCTCAAAGAAGATATGATTAAAAAAAAAAAAAGCCCTGCAGTTTCAATGCTTTGCATTTCAGTCTTCTTTAATTGCAGATAATTTTGAGCAATTGCTTCCCCTTCACTACATTTTAATTTTAAAAAAGTCTGTCTTCATGCCTAGCAGGGAAGCTAACTTGCCATGGGCAAGTATCAGGGAAAAAAGCCACTTAGCAAACCACAAATTTCAGAGCCCTAGCCACATCTGCATTTTATCAACCTTTTCCGGATAGTATTACACCAAACAATTGTCTGCAGATCGGTAGACAGCTGAGACTTTAAAGTGCTGAATTACTGAGAAAATGCTAGAGATAAAAAACAGCACATGTATCCGATCAATGTAATGAAACCAACCTGCTGCTAGCGCCATCCTGCCTTAGTTCTAAGTACCCTGTAGAGGAACGGAAGGCTCTCATTTAACTCTTAAGAGGAAAGCAAGGGAATGAAGAGTAAAGGTCACCTAATACCAGCCTTAATCACTGAACAGAAATACCTTTAGAAACATGAAGGAATGTTTGGGGTTCAAAATGAACATCAACTGCAGGCTGCCGAAGTGTGTCTGATCACATCAGAGCCAGCATTTCCTCTTAGAAATTCCCATGACTTGCTCTGCTACCACTGGGAGATACTAGACAGGGGATCATCTGGGGTGGAGGGGGGAGTGAACTGTAATGAAACATCTAGAAACTATTGTCTTCATGTCTGAATAGTGAGGTGATTTCTTCACATGTAGCCCACCCAGGCCGTTTCGTTCATTATGCAGACAAATGGGCATCTTAACACTGAGTCAGCCTGTGTATGATAAAATCAAATTAATAAAAAACATTTGATTGAATGTGTCATGTTGAGGACCTTCCATGTTCACTCAAGTTGTAAAATCCTAGGAAATGGCCACTGTAAAAGACCATGCCTGTACAGTATTATTTAGGCAAAGTGCATATGGTATGGTATCCTGTGTTGTGATTTGTTCTGTTGTCATCACTACCTTGGAAATGGGTGGCTGACAATGATAAGAGTGGTGAAGTAAAGTCCAGATTTGTGTGGACAAATGCAACTGAAACTATTTAGCAATTAGAGCTACCATTCTATGCTACAAATTCCCTGGCAACCAATAGCACTTGTTTAGAATTAGGCAGCCAAATATTTTCACTGAATATTCCTTGCTCTGGCAGAAGCCCATCACAGCTGCTTCCAAAGCTCAACTGTAAGTTTCTGAAGCTGCTGGATTTATTGGCTTCTTCCTCCTATTTCTCTAGCTCACAACCTGTTGTTAGGTAACACACATTTGTACTGAACATTTATACTGTACTACATAGGCAAAACTTGGCTTAAAATTACTTTGAATGAAAATTGCAAACATATATATTAGTCATCCGGCCCAGAAATTTCTCCCCCAAAAATATGGGGTAGAAACAGAGAAACATGTCAAGCGTGTCAAATTCCAATAAAGTTTATGTGTGAAAAATCTGGCAAAATGATTGGCAGTTAATAATCAAAATTTAAAGTAAACTACTACTAACAAACCTTTTCTTATCCCTTTACTTCAAACACAGTATGACCTATTCCAAGGTCTGTATCTCCCAGACTGCCAGGTTTTAGAACAAGCAGTTGAGCTGTCTCTCCAACTGAATTTCCTATTGCCTTCCCCATTTTGCCTGTAATTGTGGACTGCAGTTTATCCATCTCACCCTTTAGAGCCACAGTTATGGCACTACAATGCAAAATGGCAGCAAACATGCTTTTTGTGTTCATGGTCTACATTTTTAAGTATATTCTTAAAATATTTACTTATTTCTTGTTGTTATGTGTGATAAAGTCACACCCAGCTTACAGCAATCTAATAGAATCTTCCAGGTATGCGAGTTTTCTCAGGAGTGGGTTTACTACTGCCGTCTCCCATTGAGTTTCCATGGCTGAACTAGGATTTGAACTCAGGTTGCCTGAGTTCAACGCTCTAATCACTACACACTGACTTTCATATTTTGAGATATTCTGAAGAGTTTCTTCTTCAGATCCAATGCTTACTAAGGTAAGCCAGAAGAACAAAAAACTGTAGGAGATGAAGCCCCTAAATAAACTGCAGTTCTAAGAGTTCAGGGTTAATAACTGAGTGACAAGAGAGGCAGAGGGGGAAAGGGGCAATTCATTTTATATCTCATAACTTGGTATCACTATGGCTGTTCCTTCTGAGAAGGGAAGGGAATCTGTCTGGGGGGAAATGGCAGAGACAGGTTTGAAGATGGCCATGGATGATGCAGGTAAAAAGGGAGCAGCATGAGACCTTGTCTCCCCAGCATTCATCTTTTAGAAAGCTCAGGGACTTCTTGAACTTCAGTTTCCTAAACTCATCTGATGCAGAGCTACATGTGGATGAACGTCCATGTAACCATTATTCATTTGCTTCTTTTTCCATCTCCATGTTTAAGTCACAATGCAATTGGTATAGGCTGTAACAGAGTATGCCTGTGATTTGTGCACATTTTGGAATTGTATGTAGTTCTTCATATACTATATTCTAGATAATTAGACAGACAGAGAGACAGATAGATGAAAGCTAGTACCTAACTAGCTAGTGACACATTCTAGTGTTGGTATGAAAGAGGACAAAGGAAGAGGCTGTGCGTAAGTAAAGGCAGGATTCTTCAGATATGAGTACACTCAATTCTCATTTCCTCATGCTGGAATGCATAGTGGGAGCATTATATTTGCAAGATCACTGAAGGAGAAAAAAACTCTTGGCAGCCAAATACTGGGGGCTAATGCAGCTCTAGTTCCTGTCTTTCTCCTGCACGTACTTCTGTTTTTTGTCTCACATAACTGCCATTCACTCGCATGGCCAGAAGGAAGGTTTTGCCAGGAGATGAAGTGCAACACCCACTCTGCAATTGGTGTAATCCCAACCTTAAAATAAAGTATCAAACACAGATCACAATAAACTAAGCATTTTTTTAAATTATCTTCCTTGATGAAGACCTAATATTCTTAAAAGCCTGTACACTTTGTGGGTTTTCCACTTTTTGTGATTTTCTAGTTGGTCTAATAAAGGTATCACCTCATTATGGCTTGGGGGTGGAGGGCTAAATTATTCAAAGGTAAGATTTTTTTTAATGTACTGGCTTGCTTCCTAAAAGGAAACAAGCAATTAATCTTATGCACCTGTTAAGAGAGCACATATAAAAATTCCAAAGTTCAGAAGATACTGCCAGAGTACCCTAGCCCCTAGGGTATGCTTAAAAGCCATTATTCTCTAGTTCATTTTCATCAGGTACCTTACAGAGTACCTTATGAATTCCTCTTGTCCATGTTTAGGAGTCAAGAGTGCTCCAAACACTAGCCATTCACAGCTCCCTTGATTACTTACAGTTCAGTGGAACTTATCTTAGATAGGTGGGAGTAAAATTGTAACCTAAACATATTCATTAATTTATTTAAAATATCTTTACCCTGACCTTCTCATTGAAAAGGACGCAAGATGGCTTACAACACTGAAAGACAATATTTAAAGTTGAAAACAATAAGTATTCAAAGGTGGTTAACAACATTAAAAGACAATATTTAAAGCTAAGAACAGTGAGTATAAAAAGGCATCTTCCATCATTAAAAAGCAATATTAAAGCTAAGAACAAAAAGTATGCAAATGTATATTTTTAAAATGCCACTCTGAGAAATGGAAAAGAAAAAATGGGAAACTCAAGTAATACTAAAAATCCAGTCAAAGCAGTAATGCTTAACAATCCATCTTAAAAAAAAAAAAAATCACACAACAGGTAGCTAGTTGCTGAGGGAAGGCTTGCCTGAAGAGAAAGGTCTTTGCCTGCTTGCAGAAGTACAGCAAAGATGGGGCCAGTCTGGCCTCCTGTGGGAGGGAGTTCCAAAGTCTGGGAGCAACAATACGGAAGGCTGTCTCATGTGTCCCCATCAGACACACCTGTGAAGGTGGTGGGACCGAGAGAAAGTCTTCTGCTGATGATCTTAACACCCAAACTGACTCATAATGAGATGTTAAGATCATCATAATGGGAGACACGGTCTTTGAGATAGCTTGGATCAAGGCCATTCAGGGCTTTGGAGGTTAAAACCAGCACTTTGAATTGTGCCCAGAAATGGATCGGCAGCTAGTGGACTGGCTATACACACGCCATAATAATTATGTGCCATCAAATCAATTCTGACATATGGTGAAAATTTCTGTGGTTTTCTAGGTATAAAGTGCTGAGAAGGATACTTTCGATAAGTCCCATTGAACACACTGGAAACACTTCTCTGTAAACATGCATAGAATTTTGCTGCTCATCTGAACAAAAGCTCTGGACATTTTGAATAGTGGCTAAGGAAAATGGAGTGGATGACTACCAGAGTTCACACCCTTGCTATTTTTAGGATGGGATGGGAAAACATGGTCCATGGGGAACATGTTTCTCCCCGGGTCTCAAACGTGGCCCCGAGATCCACCACAATTTTTTTTTAAAAGATTTTGCTCAAGGAATTCCCCTGTGCTCTCTAGAGGATGTGGGAAGCACCTTCTTGGCCTCCTCCAAGCTCCAGTTTTTATTTCTTGTATATGTATTTTTATTTCTTATTCGAGTGGGGGTGGGCAGATTGTCCTTGAGAAAAACAGAGTAGGTCAGATGTGTGTGTGTTGTTGCAATGGACAGTCCACGGCCTTGTTGTTTTGAAGATGTAAAAGATAAAAAGATGCATGCATACACATATACACCTACAAAAGATGTGGGCTGCAACAGGCCACTGCTGCCTCCTTTGAAGCAATTGTGTAAGGGCAGCAAGCACAGCCTCTCCATCCCCCAAGAAGTAGCAGTGAAGAGCAGGATCAGACACAAGCAAGGCAGCTTGCCAAGAGCACACAAAAACTCCCGAGTAGCCCATGTTTGCTATCTACACTCCCCATCCCCACCCCCACCCACCCGACTTCTGCCCGAAGGAGGGGCCCTGTTGCCATCCAGATCAACAAAAGGTCCAGGGATGGAGGTGTTTTGCTATTTTTCAAACAGTGAAGGGTCAATTTGCCCTCCAGATTTCTGAAGAAAGGAGGCATTTCTGTTTATCCCTGCAACATTTAGTGGTTACATGCCTGGCTGGCATCCATTTCCCACAATGTGTAAATTAGTCAATCCTCAAAGTCAGTAAACTTTTGCTTTGAAGTGGACATTAATGAAGTGCACCATTAGAGCCCAATGATTGCTTACTTTGGTATGTTAGAGTATCTCCCCACCCCCAGCTTGGCTTTTTATGTTTTCCTGCCTTGGTGTTTCTTGTCTTTTAGTTATCTGAATTGCCCAGACAGCAAAAACTCCTGAAAGAAATGGCGGGGGCAGGGAGGGAGGGAATTAATGAAAAAAGTTACTACTGGTCTGACTGAAGTTGGCACTTCAAAGCCAGAGCAGACTAAATTGCTGCAGACTGCTTAATTCAGAAGTGCTCCCTTGTGGATGACAGTGCATGGTGACAAAGTTCAATTGGCAACAGGAGACAGGCAAGATCAAAGGCTCCCTATTGTAACAGTTTTGTTCCGTGAAGAATTGCTTATTGTCAATTGGTTTTCAAGGCTTTCCTAGCTCCAGCTGTGTATCAGGATTCTCTGGTTCAGAACCAGCTTAAATAACTAACTATACCCTTCTGATAATACAATTCAGCTCTAAATATTGAATATGCTGCAAAATTCACCCCTGAAATAAGCAGACCGGAACCTCCTTGGCTTTTTGCGGAGAAGAAAAGAATGGGGCAGGCTGAGATATGCCAATCCAATACACAAATCCCCTTGCAATACTGATGTATTAACTGGGGTTTGGGATTTGTTCCAGGCAAAGCAATTGCTCTTCTAATACTGGATTCAGAAGGTTTGGGAAGCTCCCCTGTTTGACTGTTTTTCTGTTTATCAGATTCAGCTCAGTCATGGAGTGGCCTCTTCCTGCCTCTCAGCCTCAGATTTCAACATGTCCCAAGATGTCGGAAGATACTTCCACTGAAGTTTACTTTCTTTTATTTCCATTACTTACTTTCAACCCTAAAAAGTACTTTACAATATGACATATTGTCCCATTGTTTTTAGAATTTGACTTTACCTTCCAAAATATCCCTTAACCTATATCTTAGAACTATCAGTTAATTTTTATCCCAATCCTGATTTGTATTGTTTTAAATTCATCAGGAATTAAAATGAATATGAGAGGCACCTGGCCAGTTATGAGGTTGTCCAATAGTGATCACCTCTGAAGCCAAGAACTGTTGCAACAATTTGGACTGGAGCAATTGTAAAGTTACCTGTAATGACAAACAAAACTGCTGAGTGATCACAGAGATTCCTAATGTTGATGGGAACTCCTTTCACACAGTGTACACAACAACAATTTCAATGTTTTGCAAAGGAAATGTCACTTTGTATGTAAAATATCAGCTTCGTGTATTGCACAGGCACAGGAAGCAGGAGATTAAAGAGGAATAATGTATCACAATAAAGTGGGAGTCCCTAAATCTTTAGGCTGCTACTTGGGAATAACATTTAATTTAAGGTGAAAAAATAAGCCAGAATTATTCTTTAAGATAAAAATGTATACAACTCCCATTAAAAACAAACCTAGGATTCTGAATCTTAGTTTGGAAGTAAATCACACTCCCCACCAGGAAAGTTCTTGCATCAGCTCCATTGAAATTGTGCCCTGTGTTTTTAGGTGTAGCAGTCTTGTGGTTGTAAATTATGGCAGAAGACATCATTAGCCTCTGACTTGTATGATTAGTCCACATAAGCCCCAGCAGAGCAATTACAAATAATTAAATCAATTAAGGGCAGCCTAACATTTGGGTATTGTGGTTAAACTGGTGTCAACTTTCATAATATTTTATCTGTAAGTGCAAATGTGTGGCTTTGGATGAGGACAAAAGCTTATATAAATGCCAACGCATGTTGCTTAGCAATGGCTTTACAACAAATTTCCCAAAAGCTGCCTTCCCAAGGAAAACAATAAGTAATGAAATTTCAATTAGAATGTGCAAGTTTGAAAGCTTAGAAATGAATTAATTAAAAAGGGATAACATGTAGGTTTTAGAAAAATATGCTGAGTATAATTAATATTTTACATTCTTGTCAATGGAGTGTTTGGTCTAGGTTTTTTCTTTTTTCTCTTTTTTAAGTAGCAGAAAGGTCACATTGTTCAGCACAGTGCTCAAAGGAGCTGAATTTAAATGGACTCAGAAGGTCTGAGTCTCTGGCTATATGAACTATGAAGTTCTACTAGCTTAGTCCTATGTTTAATGAATGCATAGTTGTGGTGATTCACAGTTGTGGCAACTGTTCCCAAATCCTGACCTGCATGTTCAGCTGAAGATATCAATAACATCCCTATTTATATAGTCTCTGTATAGGGGCAGGCACCTTATAGAAAGAACACGGGCCTCAATCACACATGCAGATCCTGTTTACATATAGTTGTACAGGTGTGAACTTTGTCTAGAGATTCAGCTAAACACACAAAGGGACAGAGAAAGCAGGTACTTTCTGACTCATCTTGTATTGAATGTGTACAGAACCCTGCTAGAGGCTGAGCTATAAATGGATGGAAGATATATCTGGTTTTCATAATCAGAGGTGTGCTCAGCACTGCCCCCCCCCCCGATATGGGACTGGCCTGAAAGTCAAGGTGGCATCCTCTCCATTCCACGTTCAGAAATTGAGAGGATGATGGCCTCACCTAATCTCAGCACTGACAACTGTAACTGAAAGCATGAAGTTTTGCAGGTGTGGCCCAGGTTGTGTGGAACACATAGCTTTGTCCTCCAAGAGATTCTCTTTTGGTGCAAGTATTATCAAGCCTTCATTGCTGGGTTTGTGTCAGAGGAGTCTCCCTGGCATTCCTGCCTTTCTTTTTCTTGGGTTCATTGGCATGTCCCCATTTGAACCCCTGTTTTTTGTGGCCAGTGTGCTTTAAAAAATTTTATATATGAATGCTCATACAATACCTGCTTTCTAGCTACAATGGATTGACACCTGCTTTACATTTATATGGATTTTTTTTAAAATTTGGGCAGCCTCAGAATGCAGACAAAGGTCTCAGATGATTTTGTGACCCTTTCTCCCCATAATGCCTCAATGCATTATTCTCAGAGCCAAGGAATAACTGAGGTTTGTAGGCAGGCAGTTCTGGGGAGAAAGACACCCCTACTGCAATCTTCTCCACCTCCTGCTGTGGGGCTGGGTCACTCACTTGCCAGGGTGAGGAGGCCAGTGGCAGTGAAAAAGGGGTGAGCAATTTGGCTATATCACAAAACTGGTTCTGGAGGGGCCAGATATGTGTTTTCATCATCCTTTCATTTCTTGGTTTATAAAAGCTGCCAGCAGGGGGCTAGCTAAGTGACTAAAGGTTGTGGTGAATATGGTGGTGGGGTCTTTGTTTAAAAAGGCCTCCTGGCATTCTACTCTACTGGATGTGTTTTGAACAGCTTCTGGCTCAGATACAATCACAAGCTCAAGCCTCTAACCCCTCCCCCCAAAGAGTATATGAAATGGTATATTCACAATCTGAATTTCTGAACATTTCTAGTTCGAACTGACCTCCAGGAAAGGGGGCAAGCCAGTCTTTATCTGCAGAAGGGGAAAAAACTGTGAATTGTTACCTTTGTCACCTCTGTTTCATATGGAATCTAAACTCTATTTTGCTTTGTTGGCCGTCTGATATTATGAGCCAAGAGAATTGTCTCTGGCCCAATTTTTGAATTGTTTGCTTTATCACCAAGTTTTATATCATCTTTGACTGATAAAGGGTTCTGGAGAATTTAGAAGCTCATCTTCTTTGTAACTCTTTAGTAATCCAATTAAGTGATCCAACCTGAGATCAAGATACATAAGCAAGTTTACAGAGCCCTGCATCTGTTAAACATGATTAATCTGCTGTGGAAATTAGGCTTGCTTCTTACCCCAGCAACCATAGAAGAAACAACATATTATAGGATACTGCTTCCAAAGAGCTAAACAACTTCTGTAAACAGAAAAAGACAGTTCATTTAAAAGGACATTTAAAAAAAAAAGTACATTTGAATATATCTATGATGCCTTAATAAACAGAAATGAGTTTTCTGGATATTTTAATTGTCTGTAGTCTAATAAAAAAAAGATCTGATAAGACCTGTGCTTTTTCGATGACATTCCAATTTTTACAGATGTTATTAATGTACTATGATTAGTTTGCTTAGAAGAAAATATCAAAGATAAATTGTATGGTTATCAGCTGCAGGTTTATTGGTCTGAGACTTCCACCACAGGGAGTGGCTGCTGTATGGGATTGATAAACACAGAGATTTATAAGGTCAAATTTTATGAGTCTACAGATTCTTTGTGGTGTGTTACCACATCCTTATTACAAGCCCCTGCTGCTGTCCACCTCAGCCAACAGAGATAATATATTACTGTCTATCCCACAGATTACCCCTCAAAGAAGAGGGGGGGAAAGACCAGCATAAATATAAAATATTCCTTTCTTAAACTATATTTGCAACTTCATGAGCAGGTTTGTTTTCTTTGTTTCATTAGGATACTAAGAGTTCTAAACCTCAGGAGAAAAATAATCCAGACTATTATAAAATCACGGCCAGTATCCTAGCACAGACTTAAGTAGACCCATAGACTGAATAGGATCTATGTAACTGTTCGCTAAACCATTTAGCAGTTGACTCAAAGTATCCACTTGCTAACTAAGGCTAGAGATTGAATAGTGGCCTATATTAGATGTGTTTCAAGTACTTAATAAATTACATAGCAACAGTGATGCAGAAAGAAATTCTGTCTTGGTTTCTCAAACAGGGGTTTGGAACCTTACTCAGCCAAAGAGTCAAACTGGCTCTGAGCCAGCCTGCCAGGGGCCAGGGGCCAGAAGGTATTGGGAGCCATATCCCAAAGTAAATGGGATCACTTCTTTGTTGACATTTGACCAATGACATGACTTCCCAGATCCTATATACATACTCCCTCACATGGACAAAAGGCACTGGCACATGTGCATGCGCAAAAACACACCCCTACACAAATAGGTGCAAAGAATCTCTGGAAATCCCCCCTCCCGTACCAATACTTAATGCTGCTTTTTAAAGTCCTGGGTTGGCACTAATTGAGTCATTTAAAAAGAGGTGATTCTTCAGTGGGGGACTGCAGCATTCAGAACAAGTGGGCTGGCCTTTTGCTTTCCTGCTGCAGTTCTTCCTCCCCACTCCCCCTAAACTCTCACTCACACTATTATTATGCTTCTAACTGTCTGATTGACACAACCAGAGACTTTTTAAAAGACTGATTGTAGCGTTCCCCTTTATTATGTCAATGGTTCATGTTTGGTTATGTTAATTGTTCATGCATATTCATGTTGCTGAGAGGCGGAGCCGAGAGAGATGGTATAAGAGGCGGAGCCTGAGAGTGGGGGGGAGAGAGTCAGATAGTCAGAGAGATGAGTAGAGTGAGAGAGAGAAGAAGGGGATAGAGTGTGGAGTTTGGGGAAATCTGAGGAGTGATTAGAGTTAGGAGTGTATTATCAAATAGAAGATTGTTGTTAATAATAAATTTACCTAAAGAAGATATTCATGGATCACTATCAATTTCTGTAATCAATAAACGTGTTATATTTAAAATACTTTGAAGTGTGGACCTGCATCATCTTCCTGAAGTAATGGTGATTTAGTGATCACCTGGTGGCAGCAGTGTAAAAGAGGGGACTGTTTGCCTTCGTGTGCTCTGAGTCTTGACAGTCAAGCAAGGGGCACGAGGGTGAACGCCACACTGATCACAAGGGAGAGCTCTTTTGAATCTATGTTGAAACATCAATAAGAGGATGGTTAACTCTCCCTTTTGCAGCAACATTAACCCTCCCCCTCCCCATATACTGCCATTGGGCTTGATAAAGAAATCCCCACTGGCATCACAGAGGCTTTAAAAGTTTTGATTCCAACAGGAAGTGGAGGTGTGTTTTTTTCTAATTGGGATTGCACAGCATTGGGAAGAGGAACATTAGTCCTTTTCACCTCAACAGATACAAGATTTGCCCCCAATATTTGCAAAGTCATCTGGAATACCCATAAAATTCTGTGAATGGAGAAGAAAAATTGTACAATAAAGGTTTCCTCTCAAAACACCCATCATTTTCTGTTTGACCTGAAAGCAGAAACCTCAGTCAGGCTTTCTTAGCATATTTTGTAGCAAATATTCCAGTCTCAACATATGCAAACAGTGTGCTGGAAAAATTATTATTTTGCTGCCTCCCCATGGGCAGCATGACTTTTCTCCAGTCTACCCATTAATCCTCACCCTTACATAACTTTAAATTACAATAGTACTTTTTAGTATTACAGTATTAAGTATTACATTATTTCCCCTTCACGGATTGCTGCCTTGTCATGGCGAAGGGGCTTGAGTTATTCAGAGAAGCTATGGGCTATGCCGTGCAGGGACACCCAAGACGGACAGGTCATAGTGGAGAATTTTGACTAAAGGCGATCCACCTGGAGCAGGAACTGGCAAGCCACTCCAGTATCTTTGCCAAGAAAACTCCATGGACAGAAACAAAAGGCTAAAAGATATGACGCTGGAAGATCAGCCCCTCAGGTCGGAAGGCGTCCAACATGCTACTGAGGAAGAGCGGAGGACAAGGACAAGTAGCTCCAGAGCTAATGAAGTGGTTGGGCCAAAGCCGAAAGGACGCTCAGCTGCGGACGCGCCTGGAAGTGGAAGGGAAGTCCGATACTGCAAAGAAAAATACTGCATAGGAACCTGGAATGTAAGAACTATGAACCTTGGTAAGCTGGATGTGGTCAAACAGGAGATGGCAAGAATAAAGATTGACATCTTGGGCATCAGTGAACTAAAATGGACGGGAATGGGCGAATTCAATTCAGATGATTATCATATCTACTATTGTGGGCAAGAATCCTGTAGAAGAAATGGAGTAGCCCTCATAGTCAACAAAAGAGTGGGAAAAGCTGTACTGGGATATAATCTCAAGAATGATAGAATGATTTCAATACGAATCCAAGGCAGACCTTTCAACATCACAGTCATCCAAGTTTATGCACCAACCACCCATGCTGAAGAGGCTGAAATTGACCAATTCTATGAAGACTTACAACATCTTCTAGAACTGACACCAAAGAAAGATGTTCTTCTCATTATAGGGGACTGGAATGCTAAAGTAGGGAGCCAAGAGATAAAAGGAACAACAGGTAAGTTTGGCCTTGGACTTCAAAACGAAGCAGGGCAAAGGCTGATAGAGTTTTGTCAAGAGAACAAGCTGGTCATCACAAACACTCTTTTCCAACAACACAAGAGGCGACTCTACACATGGACCTCACCAGATGGGCAATACCGAAATCAGATTGATTATGTTCTCTGCAGCTAGGCTGGGCTAGTCAGGTATAATCTAAACCAAATCCCTTATGAGTACACAGTGGAAGTGAAGAACAGATTTTAGGAACTAGATTTGGTGGACAGAGTGCCTGAAGAACTATGGATGGAGGCTTGAAACATTGTACAGGAGGCAGCAACAAAAACCATCCCAAAGAAAAGGAAATGCAAGAAAGCAAAGTGGCTGTCCAACGAGGCCTTACAAATAGCAGAGAAGAGAAGGGAAACAAAATGCAAGGGAGATAGGGAAAGTTACAGAAAATGGAATGCAGACTTCCAAAGAATAGCAAGGAGAGACAAGAGGGCTTTCTTAAATGAACAATGCAAAGATACAGAGGAAAATAATAGAAAGGGAAAAACCAGAGATCTGTTCAAGAAAATTGGAGATATTAAAGGAACCTTTTGTGCAAAGATGGACATGATAAAGGACAAAAATGGTAGGGGCCTCACAGAAGCAGAAGACATCAAGAAGAGGTGGCAAGAATACACAGAGGAATTATACCAGAAAGATCTGGATGTCCCGGACAACCCAGATAGTGTGGTTGCTGACCTTGAGCCAGACATCATGGAGAGCGAAGTCAAGTGGGCCTTAGAAAGCATGGCTAACAACAAGGCCAGTGGAGGTGATGGCATTCCAGTTGAACTCTTTAAAATCTTAAAAGATGACGCTGTTAAGGTGCTACACTCAATATGCCAGCAAGTTTGGAAAACTCAGCAGTGGCCAGAGGATTGGAAAAGGTCAGTCTACATCCCAATCCCAAAGAAGGGCAGTGCCAAAGAATGCTCCAACTACCGTACAATTGCACTCGTTTCACACGCTAGCAAGGTTATGCTCAAAATCCTACAAGGTAGGCTTCAGCAGTATGTGGACCGAGAACTCCAAGAAGTACAAGCTGGATTTCGAAGGGGCAGAGGAACTAGAGACCAAATTGCTAACATCCCAGGGAAAATTCTGGAACAAATTATAAAAGGGTCACTGTGCAAGCACCTAGAAAACAATGCAGTAATAACTAGAAGCCAACATAGATTTGTCAAGAACAAATCCTGCTGGACTCATCGGATCTCATTTTTTGATTGATAGACAGAGGGAATGCTGTAGACATAGTATATCCTGACTTTAGCAAAGCTTTTGACAAAGTGCCCCATGATATCCTGATAAGCAAGCTAACTAGCTGTGGGCTGGACAGATCAAGTGTCAGGTGGATACATAATTGGCTAGAGAATCATACTCAGGGGTGTGGCCTGGAACAAAATGGCATTAGGCTGAACTCTCCGAACGCTCCTGCCCAGTGGAAATAGAAGGCAGAGAAAAGGATGATCCGGTGACTTATGGATAAGTAAATTTTATGCTTTATGAAGCATAGTGACCTGGGGGGAGTAGGAGAGAAGCAAGAGTGAACTAAGGGAAAGCAGAATGCCCGCAGCAGTGATTGCAAGAAGGGAAGGGGGGGGGACTTCGGTAATGAAGTGGAAGAAGAGAAAAGAGAGGAGAGAAATCATTCCCCTGTCCCCTGATTACTGGCTGCAAGGCTAAAAGAATAACATCCGTATAGTTGATGAGAGTTGATTAAGTTGACAAAGCTGAATGGAACATAATAAATCACTTTAAAAGCCTCTTACTACCACCGGTAAAACGAAAGAGTCACAGATCAAAGTACTGATTAGATACTTAGATGAATTGCATAGATGAACTGCCTGTGACAACGGATTGCTGCCAATTTCCTGAGCCTAAAATACTTCCTGATGTTTGAAAAAATGAATAAACAGAAAGAAAATAAATAGACAAACAAGCTAAATCAAAAGTGAAACTAGAGAAACTCCGACATGCGCAGTAAGGCTCAGTGAAGCTGTGCTATGCAGGACTGTTAAACTGTTCTTGAGCTCCATCTGCTGGGTATATGTATAATCACACCTAGAATCATTTCAATAGCTTTTTTGCCTTAAATAGTTGCTGGAGACTCTTTTAAAATAAGTGGGACTGTGTATAACTCTGGATTAAAGAAGGTATTAATGAGACAAAGAAGACCAAGACAAAGGGAAAGTAGAATTGCAGTGGAAAATATAAGAGAAAATAGAGTTGTTTGGAAAAGAGAAAACTTAAAGAGGTTGTCAAAAGCTTCAACAGAAAAAAATATGGCACAGAAATTGCAAAAAAAAAAAAAACCACAAGAGGGAGGATCTAGGGCTGACCCAGAACCTATTGACACAAAGGTGTTACTAGAAGCCATAACAAAAGTTAATGAACGTGTCATAGCTTCGGACCAAAGAATACAGAACCTTGATAAGAAAGGTGCCAAAATGCAAGAAGATTATAAAAAAGTATGTGACTCATGTGCAATTTATGGATGAACAGTTTGTAGGAGTAAAAGCACTGGTGGAACGGAACGCTTCCAGACTCATGGACCAAGAAAGAGACATTGCAGACTTAAAGACCCAGCTAATCACGCAACAGGATTTTTCACAATGGTCAAACATAAGAATTAGAGGATTAGCAGAAAACGCTCAAAGTTAAAAAGAATTACCAAAATTAATATCAGACAGGTTAAACAAAATATCCCCTCAATTGAATTGGTCCCAATTTGATGTGGAAAAAGCCCATAGAGCATCAAGGAAAGTGTCATCTGTTGGTCATATTTGCAAACTACAGGAAAAAAGAGGAATTTATGAAAGTGTTAAAAACCATAGTATCTTAAAATTGAAAATGATGACATCATGGTTTTCCATGATTACTGCAACAAAACAATGGCATACAGAAGAAAAATGTGAGTTCTCACAGCCATTTTAATTGCAAAGGGCATCAAGTATATATGGGGTCATCCAGTTCATATGAAAATCTGTTATAACGGGAAATATTACCATGTTACTTCGGAGAAATCAGCCTTAGATTTTCTGATGAATGCTGGACTTATAACTAAAGAAAAATGGAGTGAACAAATAACCAAGCTGGATGGCCAGGAGCAGGAGCAAGAGCAACAGACGGAGGAAGAAGAAGAGACTGCAAAGGAAGAAAAGGCGGTTAGAGTGAAAACGCAGAGTGGAGGAAAAGCTATACAGAAGACAAAATAGAACAAATGACTAAATGGGAAGGTCTGGGAAAAGTTATAACAATGGTTAATAAGGGAAATTGGTGTGACGTATACGAAAAATCTTTTGGTTCTTCAACGTCAAGAGGAGTAGCAATGCGATTTTAAGATAGAAAAAATGGAAAAAGACACACCAAGAAGGTACTTAATAATACAAGGTAAACTAAAGGGAGAAGAGTGTACCTTGATGAATATATATACACCTAATGAGAAACAGGAGAATTTTTTCATAAATATATTACATAGATTGGATAACGTGAGGGAAAGATTTGTAGTACTAGCAGGGGATTTTAATATGACTATGGATGTTCTAAAAGTGAAGTCAAAAGTACAGAAAGTGGATAAACAAAACAAAAGTACTATATTATACAATTTAATAAAAAAACACAGATTCAAAAGGTGTGTGGAGAGAATTAAAAGGGGATGAAAGAAGATACTCTTATTACTCATCGGTGCATAAAACTTACACAAGAATAGTTTCTATATTAATATTGAAATAATTGTTATCAAGGGTAAATAATACAATTATTGATGGTATTAAAATTTCTGATCATACCAGAGTAAACATGGAACTATTAGTAAAATGTGATTACAAAGAAGCGAAGAGATGGAAAATAGACACAAATATTTATCAATATCAAAATATTATAGACGGGTTTCAAAAGAAATTAGAAGAGACTTGGGAAATAAATATGAAAGGAGGCAGAAAGGCTAAGATAATCTGGGATGCCATGAAGTCTGTGGCCAGAGGTTACGCTATAAAAGCGACACATACAATCAAGATACAGCAAAAGAAAAGAACTCAAGAACTAGAGGACAATATTAAGAAGTTAGAAAAAGAAGTTATAAAAACTAGAGAAAAGAAGATAATGGTGTAATTACAAGCTAAAAGGAAGGGCCTAGAAGGGATACATATGGAAAAGGTTCAAAGGGATTTAATATATTTAAATAGGGATTATTTTGAATTTAGTAATAAAAATTCAAAGCTTCTGGCTAAAGCATCCCTCCCCCCCCAAAAAAGTAAGAGTAATATAGGAGTTATAAAAAATCAGAATGGGGATAGATGTAATAAAATGAAAGAAAAACTAGAAGCTTTTCGAAATTTTTATAAAGACTTATACACAAGCAAGAATCCCTCAAAAGAAAAGATTGAAGAATATTTGGAAAAGAATTTTTTAAAAGTATTAACTGCTGAGGATAGAGAAAGAATGGGGAGAACAATTACAGAGGAAGAGACAGAAGTTATTATAAGTAAGTTAAAGCTGGGGAAGACACCTGGACAGATGGACTAAACCCAGAACATTATAAAACTTTAAAAAAAATTGTTATTCCAAAATTAAAAGATTTGTACAATGGTATATTAAATGGAGATGAAATTCTGGAAAGAAACATTAATAGTTTTAATTTTAAAGCCAGGTAAAACCCTATAAATATGGAGTCTTATAGGCCAATTTCACTGATAAATCAAGATGCTAAAATATTTACAGAAATTTTGGCAGCAAGACTAAACAATTTCATAGGGAAATATATTGAGAAAGATCAAAAAAATTCTAGAGCAGATCATTAAACAGACAGTTAGTTATTACTTAGAAAGCAATGCTGTCATCACTAAAAGTCAACACGGGTTTGTCAAAAACAAGTCATGCCAGACTAATATGATCTCTTTTTTTGATAGAGTTACAGGCTTGATAGATGAAGGGAACGCTGTGGATGTAGCATATCTTGATTTCAGTAAGGGCTTTGACAAAGTTCCCCATGATATTCTTGCAAGGAAGCTAGTAAAATGTGGGCTAGACAGTGCTACTGTTCGGTGGATTTGCCAATGGCTTCTCTTCATCCTGGAGAGACGTAACTAGTGAGGTGCCTCCGGGTTCTGTTCTGGGCCCTGTGCTATGCAACATCTTTATCAATGACTTGGATGAAGGAATAGAGAGTATGCTGATTAAATTTGCAGAGGATACCAAATTGGGAGGGGTTGCTCATTCCCCAGAGGGCAGGATTAAAATTCAAAATGACCTTGACAGATTAGAGTCCTGGGCCAAAACTAACAAAATGAATTTCAACAGGGAGAAATGTAAGATCCTACACCTAGGCAGAAAAAAATGAACTGCACAGATATAGGATGAAAGACACCTGGCTAGACAACAGTACCTGTGAAAGGGATCTAGGAGTCTTGGTAGACTACAATCTGAACATGAGTCAGCAGTGTGATGCGGCTGCCAAGAAAGCCAATGCGATTCTTGGTTGCATCAATAGGAGTATAGTGTCTAGATCAAGGGAAGTGATAGTACCACTCTATTCTGCTTTGGTCAGACCTCACCTGGAGTATTGTGTCCAGTTCTGGGCACCTCAATTCAAGAAGGATGTTGACAACCTGGAACGTGTCCAGAGGAGGGCGACCAAAATGGTCAAAGGTCTGGAAGCCATGTCCTATGAGGAACGGCTTCGGGAGCTGGGAATGTTTAGCCTTACAAAAAGAAGGTTAAGAGGGGACATGATAGCCATGTTTAAATATTTGAAGGGATGTCATGTCAAGGAAGGGACAGGTTTGTTTTCCACGGCTCCAGACACTAGGACAAGGAGCAATGGCTTCAATCTACAGGAAAAGAGATTCCACCTGAATCTCAGGAAGAACTTTCTGACAGTCAGAGCTGGTCGGCAGTGGAATATGCTGCCTCGGAGTGTGGTGGAGTGTCCTTCTTTGGAGGTTTTTAAGCAGAGGCTGGATGGCCATCTGTCGGGAGTGCTTTGGTGGAGTTCCTGCATGGCAGGGTGTTGGACTCGATGGCCCCTGTGGTCTCTTCCAACTCTGTGATTTTATGATTCTATGAAAATGGATTTATACAAGGTAGACAGATGTCAGACACAACAAGGAAGGTGCTTAATCTAATGCACCTGGCAAAATAATTAAAAATGTAAGTCAGGAGTGGTATCCCTAGATACATTAAAAATATTGATGCATTAAAAATATTGATTAAACAGACAGGATTTGGCACCCAATTTAGACAAATAATCCAACAACTATATTCAAAGAATTATGCAAAAATAATAATAAATGATGGTATGACAGAAGCAATATTCCTAGGCCGAGGAATGAGACAAGGTTGCCCCTTATCTCCAATTTTATTCACATTTTATTCACATTCACATTATTCACCTTTTCACATTGGTAATAGAAGTGCTGGCACAAGTAATCAGAAAGGATAGTTCAATTAAAGGCATAGATACTAGAGAGAAGGATAAAATAATTTATTTGCAGATGATACATTATTAATAATTAAAAACCCAAAAGATACATTACAGAAAATTAGAACACATTTAAACTTATTTGAAGAAATAATTGGTTTGAAAGTGAATTGGGAGAAATCTGGATGTATTTTATTAAATCATTTAGAAGTAGATAAGAAGGAATTGAAAAAAGAATTTAAAGGAAGAATAGAAAGTGCAATTAAATACTTAGGAATTTATATCACATGGAATTTACAATAAATGATTAAATTAAATATGGATAAATTGAAGAAAGAAATTAATGAACAGATAAGTCAGTATCAAAATTAAAATTGTCATGGTTTGGTATAATAGAAGTAAAATGAAGATTATACCTAAACTTAATTTTGTATTTTGGATGCTCCCAATAAAGATTGGAGAAACATATTTGAAAGACTGGCAGAAGCTGATAAATAATTACTGTAATGGAAATAAGCGAATAAGGATCAATAAGATGCTATGGTATATTCCACAAAAAGAAGGAGGGATTGGACTACCCAATATTAAATTATATTACATCGCAAATCAGCTTAGACATATTCCGGATATTATTGCACATAATAGAAACCTAATATGGAGGGAAATGGAAATGTCAGAATAGATTGGAGGGCTTCTTTTTTAAAGAAAAAATTGTAGAAGAAATAAAAAGAACAACTAATCCCTTTTCGAGGAATATGTTAGAGTGTTGGAATAATTATAGATATATATTGAGTCCACCTATCTAACCTTTGCAACAAGTAGTGGAAGTTCAGAGTTTCCCCAAAATTCTTAAAATTAAACTTAAAGAATTGTTAATAGAGAAAGGGTTAAATGCAATAAGGAGATGGATGAAAAAGATTAAACTTAAAAATACTATAAAGAAATTTTGGGGGAAGAAGAGGGAATAGCCTGGTTAAATATACTCCAAATGGAAAGTTGGACAAGAGAGTGGACTACAAAAGTAGGAGAGATTAGAAAATTTACAAAATTTGAGTAGATTATCGAACAAAGACAAGATCACGAAAAAGGAAACAAAAGAAAGGGAACAGTTAGCATAATTTATAAGATTTTAGTACATTCTGGGTTCGAACAAGCGATGATGAAAAAACAGTGGCAGGAGGACCTTGAGGAAAAGATTGCGTTGAGCAGGGGGTTGGACTTGATGGCCTTGTAGGCCCCTTCCAACTTCACTTTTCTATGATTCTATGAAGATTAAAGGAGAGGATTGGAATAAGATATGGCCACAAAAAATAATGAAGAATATGTCTATAAGGGTAAAAGAAAATTGTTATAAGGTAGCATGGAGATGGTACTTTACTCCAGTAAGATTGAATATAATAAATAAAAATATACCATCTCAATGCTGGAGATTTTAAAAAGAAAAAGGGACCTATAAGCATATGTGGTGGACTTGTGAAATAAGAAAGAAAAAATGGGCACTGGTTCTCAAAGAAATTAGAAAAATTATTGGATATGATATTCAAATATCACCAATCATTGCCCTCCTCGTAATAGAGCCTTGTGGCACAGTGGTTAAACTGCTGTACTGCAGCTAAAACTGTGCTCACAACCCAGGGTTCAATCTCAGGTAGCCGGCTCAAGGTTGACTCGGCCTTCTATCCTTCCGAGGTTGGTAAAATGAGTACCCAGCTCACTGGGGGGGGGGGGAGAGGCAATGTGTAGCCTGCATAATTAACTTGTAAATCACCCAGAGAGTGCTTGAAGCGCTATGGGGCGGTATATAAGTAGCACACTTTGCTTTTGCTTTTGGTCCTAAATATAATTAAGAATGACCATCTTAAAAAAGAACAGAAAGAGTTGATTGTTATAACGGTCACAGTAGCAAGATTAATATTTGCAAAGAATTGGAAAAGTGATAAACAAATTAATCTGGAAGACTGGTACAAAGAAATGTGGAGCTTAGCAATTAATGATAAGTTAACATGTGAAATGAAAATAAGTAGAGGAATGGCAAAGTCTAATGATTTCAAAGATGTATTGAATTTACACTTGGAATATGTCTTTTTCAAAGGGAAAAGTTATAGGCCAGCAGAAGAATCAATGTATTTTTGGAGAGGTATGGGGTGAAAAGTTGTAAAAATATATTATTGGTTACCTGTCTGGTTGAAGGTGGCAATTTGCATTGTGTATAGTTTCATGAATATGTACTTTAAGTTAGTTTTGTTATTTGTTATTTTCCATTAATAAAATAAAATTAAAAATTAAAAAAGAGAGAGAATCATACTCAGAATGTGATGATTAATGGTTCCTTCTCCAACTGGGAGGAGGTAACAAGTGGGGTACCCCAAGGCTCAGTCCTAGGTCCAGTGCTCTTCAGTATTTTTATTAATGACTTAGATGAGGGAGTGCAGGGAATGCTTGTCAAATTTGCAGATGATACAAAATTGGGTGGAATAGCCAATACACTGGAAGACAGAAACAAAATTCAATATGATCTGGATAGGCTGGCACACTGGGCTGGCACAACAGAATAAAATTCAACAGGGATAAGTGCAAAGTACTGCATCTGGGGGGGGGGGACCCAAATGCACACTTACAAGGTGGGGGACACCTGGCTCAGCAATACTACAAATGAGAAGGACCTTGGAAATGTCATAGATCACAAGCTGAATATGAGCCAACAGTGTGATGTGGCTACAAAAAAGGTAAATGCTATTTTAGGCTGCATTAACAGAAGTATAGTTTCCAACGCCCGTGAAGTGCTAGTTCCCCTCTATTCAGCACTGGTTAGGTCTCACCTTGAGTATTGTGTCCAGTTCTGGGCCCCACACTTCAAGAAGGGTGCTGACAAATTGGAACAAGTTCAGAGGAGAGCAACAAAAATGATCTGGAAACCAGGCCTTATGAGGAAAGACTGAAAGAATTGGGCATATTTAGCCTTGAGAAAAGAAGACAGAGGTGATATGATAACACTTTTCAAATGCTTGAAAGGCTGTCATGCAGAGGAGGGGCAGCATCTGTTCTCGATCATCCCAGAGTACAGGACACGCAACAGCGGGCTCAAGTTGCAGGAAGCCAGAACTTGGTTGAATATCAGGAAAAACTTCCTAACTGTTAGAGCGGGACAGCAATGGAATCAACTACCTCAAGAGGTGGTGAGTGCTCCAACAGTGGAGGCATTCAAGAGAAATTTAGACAACCACCTGACAGATATCCTTTGATCTGTATTCGTGCATCGAGCAGGAGGTTGGATTTGATGGCCTTATAGGCCCCTTCAAACTTCACTGTTCTATGATTCTGTGATTCCCACTCTCTCCCACCTCTTGCTTCCATGTGGCTGATTTCTTCCACTATGCTACCAGGGGAAGAAATAAGCCTGCCTGCCTCAATGTCCCACTCTGCTAACCAAGGGGATTCACACCAGTACTTAGGGTGCCTGACTCCCATTCTCTCCCACATCTTGGTTCCATGTGGTAGATTTCTGCCACTATGCCGCTTTAGCCTGCCTGATTCAATGTCCCCACCATCCACTCCACTAATTCATGAAGAAGAAAAAGAACCCTGCCCACCAGTCAGTAAAGAGCCCCTCAAACATCACCAAGGCCACATCTATTCCAACTGCCTCTAAGGCTTTTGGGAAACTAAAGTATGTCTATTCCAAATGCTTCTGTGCCTGCTGGCCAACAAAATACCTCAGTGCCATCCACCTCTGTGCCTGGTGGCAAACTAAAGTACAGTGGTGCCTTGACTTACGAACATCCCTACTTACGAACATTTTGACTTATGAACAGCTCCGTTCGCAAAATTTTGCTTTGACTTGCGAACGGAGCTTCGACTTACGAACAGAAAAAGGCAGGGGAAAAAGGCGGGCAATTCAAATTTCTAACTGTAGGTGGCGATGAGGCTGCTTATTTGTACTGTAGCTCTTTCACTTTCGGCAGTTAGAGAGTGTGTCCTCGTAGGCTTGGGAGAGCCTCCTGCTTCAGAGTGAGCGTGTGTGTGTGTCTGCAGGGAGGTAAGCTGCTGTTTTCTCCTTTTAAAAACTGTTCTGGGTGGGTTTTGGCTGGGGCGGGTATGTTTCTGTGCTGTGTTGTTGGTGGCTTTGCTGTTTATTTTTGGAGTTTTTTCTTCTTAAAGTCTCAGCAACGGAGGTGGCTTTACTGTTTATTTCTGGAGTTTTTTTTCTTCTTAAAGCCCCAGCGCCTTCCGACCAGGCTTGCTGTGTTCTTTTTATTTTGGGGGGGATTTTTTTCTTCGGCTGGAATGGATTAATCCGTTTTCAATGCATTCCTATGGGAAATGGTGCTTCGACTTACGAACATTTCGACTTACGAACACCATTCCAATACGGATTAAGTTCGTAAGTCGAGGCACCACTGTATGTCTATTCCAAACTCTTCTGAGCCTGATGGCAAACCAAACTACCTTAGTGTTCTCCACCTCTGTGCCTGGAGGCAAAGTAAAGTAGATCTATTCTAAACACTGTGCCTGGTGGCAAACCAAACTACCTCTATGCCATCCATCCCTGAGCCTGGTAGCAAGCGAAAGTGTGCCTCTTTCAACTGCTTCTGAACCTGGTGGCAATCTAAAGTTCATCTCTTCCAAATGCCTCTGTGTCTGATGGCAAATTTACATACGTCTCTTCCAACTACTTATGAAACCTGGGGCAAAGCAAATTATCTCATTACCATCCGCCTCTCTGCTGGTGGCAAAGTAAAATGCATCTATTCCAAATGTCTCTGTGCCTGGTGGCAAACCGAACTTCCTCAGTTTCCTCCACCTCTGTGCCTGATGGCAAACTAAAGTACATCTACTCCAAACGCCTCTGTGCCTGGAGGCAAACCAAACTACCTCAATGCCAAACACCTCTGTGCCTGGTAGGAAAGTAAAGTACATCTCTTCCAACCGCTTCTGAACGTGTTGACAAATTAAATTACATATCTTCCAATCACCTCGGTTCCTGGTGGCAAACTAACATCTTCCAACTACTTCTGAAATCTGGGGCAAACCAAACTATCTTAATGCCATTTGCCTTTGTGCCTGGTGGCAAACTAAAGTACATCTAATCTAAACCTCTCTGTGACTGGTGCGAAACCGAAATTCCTCAGTTTCCTCCACCTCTGTGCCTGGTAGCAAACTAAAGTACATACGCCTCTGAGCCTGGTGGCAAGCCAAGCTACCCCAATGCCATCCACCTCTCTGTTAGTCTGCATATTATTAAATTGTATTACTGTAGTCATTGCTATGTATTTTTCAAGAAAACCACCAGTGTCTTATAGTGCAAAAATATTGTGCCTTTTGTAGAATCATTGAATCACAGAATAGTGAAGTTGGAAGGGGCCTACAAGGCCATCACGTCCAACACCCTGCTCAATGTAGGAATACAATCAAAGCATATCTGCCAGGTGATTATCTAAGTTTTTCTTGCATGCCTCCAGTGCTGGTTGCTTTGTTGTTTAGTCGTTGTCATGTCCGACTCTTCGTGACCCCATGGACCAGAGCACGCCAGGCCCTTCTGTCCTCCACTGCCTCCCGGAGTTTGGTCAAATTCATGTTAATAGCTTTGATGACACTGTCCAACCATCTCGTCCTCTGTCATACCCTTCTCCTCTTGCCTTCACACTTTCCCAACATCAGGGTCTTTTCCAGGGAGTCTTCTCTTCTCAAGAGATGGCCAAAGTATTGGAGCCTCAGCTTCAGGATCTGTCCTTCCAGTGAGCACTCAGGGTTGATTTCCTTCAAAATGGATAGGTTTGTTCTCCTTGCAGTCCAGGGGACTCTCAAGAGTCTCCTCCAGCACCGCACTTCAAAAGCATCAATTCTTCGGCGGTCAGCCTTCTTTATGGTCCAGCTCTCACTCCATACATCGCAACTGGAAAAACCATAGCTTTGACTATGCGGACCTTTGTCAGCAAGGTGATGTCTCTGCTTTTTAAGATGCCGTCTAGGTTTGTCATCGCTTTCCTTCCAAGAAGCAGGTGTCTTTTAATTTCATGGCTGCTGTCACCATCTGCAGTGATCATGGAGCCCAAGAAAGTAAAATCTGTCACTGCCTCCATATCTTCCCCTTCTATTTCCCAGGAGGTGATGGGACCAGTGGCCATGATCTTAGTTTTTTTGATGTTGAGCTTCAGACCATTTTTTGCACTCTCCTTTCATTTGCTAAACACACCAAAAGCTGACTTGAGAAATAACTGGACAGAACGCTGAGTGACCATGTTGCCTGGTATGTCTGCTAGAAGGTCTCAAAATGTATCTTCTTTAAATGAAGGCTGGGAATCTGTTGTAGGTAATGTTTTTAACAAATTGGACACTAGCTAGCAGGTAACATGCAGCCAACTAATCCAGGTAACATGCAGCCAACTAAGCAGTTGCTAAAATCCTATTGCTTAATGTAGTAAGCTGCAACTAGAGACAGCCCTCTGAATCAGTGGGGATTTGATGAGTCAACTTCTCTATAAAATTCATTGATTCAATGGGTCTACTCTGTTTGTGACCTACTGTGCTAAGGAATTCAGCCATTATGCCAATCCTATTAGGGAGACATACTTGGAGATATAACACATAGCAAGATTTCCATTCATCATATTCTCATGTCCCTCCTCTTCTCTCCCCACCCCCAGCCTCAGACACAGGTTGCATTGTAAATCATAAAAAGTAGCTTGTACTTAGAGGCATCATACCCCCAGCTACAGTACAAACTCAAACTTTTATCTATGCTTTCTTTTTCTTTTCTTTCAAGAGATAACCATTCATTTTTATTGAAGGGACTAATGCTTTGCATTAAACCAAATTGGAAAGGAGATGCTTAAGGGTAACTGGGTGATGAAAGGACTACATTAGTGTACACATCCACGGGCTGCTGTTTTCTATTTGCTATGCTCAATTCACATGTGAGTCATATTTAAGTTATAAAAGGTGGTGCCCAGGGAATATAAGAGTCCAATTCCCTTTAGTAATGAAATACTTCTATCAAATCATCACATGGCCCTGTATTCCAGAACAACATTCATCTGAAAAAACATATTATTGTCTACCTACTTTGTTTACTACCTGGAGCATTCAGTATTAAAGTTCACTGATCTTTACCAAGAACATGTTTTTTTCAACCAAGAAACATCACAGCTCCAGATATGGTCATCAGTGCCATTCGTGTAAGGACGATTTCTGTCCTGCAAATGGTTCTTCCCCCACCTCTTTAAGCCATTTTTGGAGTCTTTCCAGGAACTTAAATTAAATCTTTCCATTACCCAACTAAACGTATTCTGGTACCAAGTTACGCAACACATTTTTGCCCTATAAGTGTTTTATTAATGTTGATTTTAATGCTGCATTTTATCATTCTGTGAAAGACTGCATTTATTCCTGTTCAACCAGTCTTTCTGCCTCTCCCTCACAGCCAAAATGTTGGGTACCTGTTTTCTTTGATTATGTGCATACTACTAATGATTCTATGGGAGAAAAAATGCCACCATAATCACAAAAATTATCAAATGGCCTTTCAGAATCAAACAAGTCTTGTGGTCCTAGTTCCATTCTGGGTTTTTTTTTATTTAAAATATTCAAGTATTTGTCTATTGTGGATTAAGTAAACATAAAAAGGAGTGAAAACATGGCAACCCCTGTAGAAGAGTAGTTGTAGCAGGAGATTCCCTACTGCATGGGATTGAAACCAAAATATCCCAGGAGGACCCTTGCACCATGCTGTCTCTGAAGGATGGATAAGTGATGTGACAGAAATACTGCTGTTGCAACATATAGTACCTGTGCAAAGCACAGTAAAAGCTGCCAATACTATAATCACATATTAAAAACGGAAGATGCTCCCTTACCTCACTGACACAACAGACATGGCATGCCTACCTTATACAGAGTGATTGCTCAGCAAATGCACTGATGCATATCCCCTCCTTCTTGTCTATGTGTGACCAAATGACACAGCCAGGAGGAACTAGGAAGACATCACATCATACTTTGTAGCTTTGAGGCGGAAACCCAAGGACTTTGGGGCCCAGAGAGTCTTCTCATCCATCCTACCAGTACTTGGAAGAGGAATCGAAAGGGAAAGAAAGAAATCTTGATGAATGACTGGCTACAAAGATGGTGCTGACATGAGAGTAATTGTTTTCTATATGGCTTTATCAGTCTCTCACATAGTTGTGAACGAATTTTGGGCCACTCTTCTTTACAGTGTTGCTTCAGTTCATTGAGGTTTGTGGGCATTTGTTTATGCACAGCTCTCTGAAGGGCCCACCACAGCATTTCAATTGGGCTGAGGTCTGGACTTCGACTGGGCCACTGCAACACCTTGATTCTTTTTTTAGCCATTTTGTCATAGATTTGCTGGTGTGCTTGGGATCATTGTCCTGTTGCATGACCCAATTTTGGCCAAGCTTTAGCTGTCGGACAGATGGCCTCATATTTAACTCTAGAATACTTTGGTATACAGAGGAGTTCATGGTCGACTCAATGACTGCAAGGTGACCAGGTCCTGTGGCTGCAAAACAAGCCCAAATCATCATGCCTCCACCACCATGCTTGACAGTTGATATGAGGTGTTTGTGCTGATATGCTGTGTTTGGTTTTTGCCAAATGTGGCACTGTACATTATGGCCAAACATCTCCACTTTAGTCTCATCTTCTGGTTTGTCCAGATGCAACTTTGCAAACCTAAGCCATGCTGCCCTGTTCTTTTTAGAGAGAAGACGCTTTGTCCTTGCAACCCTTCCAGACAAACCATACTTATTCAGCTTTTTTCTAATGGTACTGTCATGAACTTTAACATTTCACATGCTAACTGAGGCCTGTAGAGTTGGAGATGTAATTCTTGGGTTTTTTTGCAATTTCTTTGAGCATTGTACGGTCTGACCTTGGGGTGAATTTACTTGGACACCCACTCGTGGGAAGACTGGCAACTGTCTTTAATGTTTTCCACTGGTGAATAATCTTCCTCACTGTAGAATGATGGACTTCAAATTGTTTGGAAATGGCCTTATAACCCTTCCCAGATTGATGGGCAGCAAGAATTGCTTCTCTACGATTATTGCTGATGTGTTTCCTCCTCGGCATTGTGTTAACACACACCTGAATGCTCCAGACCAGCAAACTGCTAAAACTTTGGCTTTTATAGAGGTGGCCACACTTGTTGATTATCAGTTACTCACAGGCATTTGGTTAGCAGCACCTGGCTGCTACTTAGCTTCTTCATTCCTATGGAAGCAGTAAGGGTGTACTTCGTTTTCCACACATGGCTTCTCTATGTTGGCTTTATTTTTGTTAAATAAATCATGACATGGTGTAATATGCCATGTGTTGTTCATCTGAGGTTGTATTTTCTTAAATCATGGATCCCCCAGCACATGGCTTTGCAGTGGTGCAAAACACCAATGTAAGTCAGAGATGCTCATGGATCCAAATGATTTTCTGCAGAATTGTCCCCAAAACACTGTACACTCATAAGCCCACAGCGCATGGCTTTGCAATGGTGTTAAAACATAGATCCAACATACAGATCCTCATAGATCCACACGATTTTATGCAGGATCATCCCAAAACCACTTTCCAATCATATGGACCATCAGTGCCCACAGAGTAACAGAAATCATGGGTCCCCCAGTGCATGGCTTTGCAGTGGTGTAAAACCATGGATCTGATGCATTGATCCTCATGGATTCACATTATTTTTATGTAGGATCAACATTCCATCAGGGCTGTGCACGAGCAACAAGTAGCCAGTTTCTTTACTTCCAGTTTTGGATGAAATCCCACCCCTCCCCTGCATGCAGAGTGTGTGGCTCCCATGCAGCAGGGCTGAAAATTAGAGGGAAGTTTGTGTAGGATTATTCCCAAACCACTGTCCAATCATATGCCCCATCTCTGCCCACACACTAAAACACAAAAATTGTGGATCCTTCAATGCAGAGCTTTGAAATCACAAAAAATCCTCATGGATCCACATGATTTTGACATAGGAACATCCCCAAACCACTATCAAATCATAGGGCCCATCTGTGCCCACAGACTATACCACAGAAGTCATGGTCCCTCAGCGCATGGCTTTGCAGTGGTGAAAAAACATGAATCTGATGCACAGATCCTCATGGATCCACATGATTTTTATGTAGGATCATCCCCAAGTCACTGTCCAATCGTAGTCCCCATCTCAAAATAATGGAACCTTTTAGTGGAAGTGATGACAGTCTATTTAGATTCATCATACTGAGCAAAGGAAAAACTGAGAGTGACATAATGTACTCTCTGGACTTTTACGAAAGCTGATTTCAGTAGGTTTAGGAAATACTGCATGAGATCTCAGTTTCAAAAATACTGTAAATAAATTCTTTATGGATTGAAGTTTCCTAAAGGCAAGACATATTGCCCTAGAAGCAATAAATACCTAAACAGCCTGTCAAATACACCATGGCAGTTGTTTGACACTGCAACAGTTCACCTTATGTCCTTCCCCACCCCCACCCATGGAGGCAGTAGTGAAGGACTTCTGGCCTCTCTCTCCCTCAAGCTCCCCTGCTAAACACCCATGTAAAACACATATGCCATTTACCCTCTCTGTGTACTCACTCTGGTGCATAAACTTGCAGAGACTGCAAGCAGCTTTACAGTTAGTTACTGTAACCACTAAACCATCCCGTTTAGTGATGCATGTATGTTGTTGCTGTTGTTGTTGAAGCGTAAGTGGCCACCTGATGCCTTGCCTGTCAGAATCCCATACTAAGGTCAAATGGGAGCTGGAGTAGAAGAGACAAGGAAATGGGAGAAATCCCACAGTGTACTCTAGGAATGCATAGCCCAGAGTAGACTATCTGTCTAGATGGGCGGGGTATAAATCTAATAAAATAAATAAATAATAAATAATGCAAGACCAGATTGTTATAGCCCTGCACTGTATGGACAGTCGTTTGTGCAGGATTCTCTGTCAGATATTATAGATTTCTGTTGGCATGCTGTGATTGAGTGCTGAATTAGTCTAAATGTTGCAGTCTATCATTGCAGATGCCAGTGACATTGGTTTTACATGGAGTTCCATTGAGTTCACTGGGATGGTTAAAAGTTGTACTACTCAGAGTTGTGATATGCCAGCATAAAAGCCTAGTGTATATATTTGGCATATAGTCCTCCTCGCCATGCCCTTGTCAGACCTGTTTTAACCTCTGCTGGTGGAATTGTACTGGACGTAGGATATGCCACAGACCATTCTGCCAACATATAGTCAGCACCCTGCCAGTGAATGCTCACACACCAGGCTTTCTGCCAAATTCAGATCACAACGCTGTTTTGTTAGGTAATCTAAAAGTCACTTGCTTGGGTATAAGCCCCACAAAATTTCATGGCACTTAACTCTGCATAAGCTTGTATGAGATTATGCTAAAAGTTCATATGTGTTGGGGTAGTGGTGATCTAATCTTTGACAAATGGAAAAGTGCTAACAAGTAATGTTGATACTTTTGAGGGCATTAAAGAGAGCAGTGGATTTTTTATTGTTGAGTGAGGTAAATGTATAATATTTGATAGGAATTGAAATGTTATTTTGTAAATCTTTAACAGACTTTTGCTTTTGTTTAAATATCATATTTTATACATGGGAAGCCGCTCTTCTTTAAAAATGCATTTATCAGTGAACTAACTAAGCATGTTCTGTTTGTAGAATTTTTGAAAGAAAAAAAGAAGCCAGGCAAAATGTTCCACAAAAACCTGAGCTGGTCAGTGGATCTTAATTATTCTAAGAGCTAGCTAGCAGCTGTCTGACCATTGGATATGGTGATTTGCATGGTTAACAATTGGATGTCTATTTATTATCTGAATGGCCTGCAAAAACGGTTTGCTGGGAGACTATTCATAACAGCAGAGTCAAAAGTCTTGTGAAAGGCATATGCATTTCCATTTCTGTTCCCCGTCTCTCCAAAATTGGCAATTTATTACATCAAAAAATAGCAGTCAGCCCAGAAAGGGACAAAATTGACACAGTTCCCTTTTGATCTTTTAGTTTTGAATAGGCATTCACCAGTGAACTTCCCAATGAATATTCATTGAATGCAAAAGAAGTCGCTCACACTTTTTAAAGTGGACATGTTTTAAATATTCTATGTGGTGGCTGGATGTTGTCATTGAAATTGGATTAAGGTAGCTTCAAATATTTCAGAGAACCAAGGTGCACTCTTACTTCTAAAAGTAAACTATTATTTCATTGTCTTATTTGCTTTCATATGCTTGTTAATGGCTGTACCCTGTTTCTCCAGATTTCTATCCTTCAAGAAGATTTATCTGCAAATTCATCCAGGAAATACAGCAAAAAGAAAAAGGCAAGAAATGAAAAGAATCAAGATGCAAAAGAAACAGACTGGTAGGCAGCCGGCAGGCAGGCAGCAAACCAAGATGGAGATCATCAGGAGCTCAGCACACAGTAATCCCACAAGGAACAATGGAAACAAAGAGTAGTTCTCACTGGGTTGGCTGCTGAAAGCCCTTGCAATTCTTCTGGATGAAACATTTTTCAGGTGATTTGAGCTACAAAAGGAACATGAAAGATATACTAAACTTTTGTGTACCTCTTTTGTAAACACGAATAATTTGTGCTTTACAGGCCCTATTTCAGCAGTTGTCACATCTTTTAATTGTTATTTAATATATTTGTGCTTCCAAATATTTTTGTGCTTCATCTTTTGGCAGCTTAGATGGTGTAAGTAACTGAAAGATGTTGCAAAGATGTTCCATTCATTATTCTGTGAAGATCTTTTGTCCTTCATATAACTAAGGCTAAGTAAAAGCTGCTGGGAGTATTTCAAATTTCCATGTGCTTTAATATGCAAGTGTGATGGATGCCCAAGTCGCTTCTGTCAATCACAGAGGAACCTCATGAGCATAAGCCAATGAGAGGACAGGAGAGGCAGAGAGAGAGGTTTGTCAGGGTAACGGATGCCCAAGTCGCTCCTGTCAATCACAGCAGAACCTCATGTGCATAAGCCAATGAGAGGACAGGAGAGGCAGAGGCAGAGTTTTGTCAGTTGGTCAGTTGGAGAGTTAGAGAGAAGAAGGAGTGAGGTTTGCTGAGAGAGAGAGATAGATAGTCAGAGAGAGAGAATTATTATTAATAAATATACACTGGTTGAATTGAAAATAAGTAAACAAGAAATGATCTAATGTGGAACATAAAATATGATATTTCAATGATTGTGATCTAATGAAAATGAATAAAGACCATCTGTGATTCTGAGTTACCCTTTCATATCCTTTAATAAAACTAATTCTGTTGTTGGCAGCAAGTGTAAGAGTAAAGTATATTTACAGTGTGGATAAAAGAAATCCACTGGTGGCAGCGAGAGAGAAAGAGGGAACGTTGCCAGCGTGGACCCTTGGGTTGAGGGAAACTAACAGGGACACTGGGTGTATGTTACAAAGTGGTGACCAGTGGTGGGATGCGAATAGAGTCCAGTAAGGCCAAAGAAAAAGTAAAGTTTTCCTGAGTCAAAGATACCTATTAGTCAGGGAAAGATCTGTCGTGGAAGGAGTGGAGACTCTCTAGAGCTTTTGGGAAAAGCTTAGTAGAGGGGCTCCTAAACGCAGATCGGGGACTAGGATAGGGAAAAACTCTGAAGGAAAAATTTCTGTTAGAGGTTTACCTCAAGATTTGAAAGACCAGTGGGCTAGCTTTGGATCCTAGGCTCTAAGAAGGGAGCGCGGAGGGGACAAAAGTGGAAGCCAGGGTCAGACACAGATCTGAGGGAACTGGAACAAGCAGATGCTTGAAAAACAGAAAAATAAAAGTAATCTTAAATAGTTTGGTGTCTGGAGGCAAAAAGATAAGAGTGTCTCAGAACCAAGAACAGCGTGGCTGGGTGCCTAAAGAAACAGAGTAGCAATCCTTGGCTGCCGAAGGAGAGCTACAGAGTAACTCAAGAACTCAGAAAGGAAAAAAGTCTGTAGTCTTTTAAACTGAGGCTTGACTTTGCTTGGCTATATCTCTCTGCAAAATAAACCCACTAATCCTAATAAATACACGTACTTATGTCTCCTAAAAGAGGAAAAAAGATTGTGATGGAAGAAGTTGATCCTGAGGAGACACCACAAGGGTTATCTCAGGAAGTTGAGGGAAATGAAGTTCCTATAGCAGTGGAACAGGAGGGTGCCTCAGGGAGAGAAAGCTCCCTAGAGTTTGAGAAATGGAAATTGGAAAAGGAATTTAAATTAAAGGAAAAAGAATTAGAAATAAGAGCCAGGACTGAGGAAAAAGAATTAGAAATAAGAGCCAGGGCTGAGGAAAAAGAATTACAGCTCAGAGCTGAGGAAAAAGCTTTACAGCTCAGAGCTGAGGCGGAAGCCAGACAAATGGAAATGAGAGAAAGAGAAATGGCAATGGAACAAGAAAAGAGACAAATGGAGTATCAATTAGAACTGAAAAGATTAGAATTGGCGTCTCCAAATAATAATAACAACAATAATAATGAAAATGTAAATATAGATCTTAAGAAATTTCCACAGTATAGAAAAGGAGACTGCCCCAAAGCTTTTCTTATTTCTTTCGAGCGCGCTTGTTGGGACTATAACGTGAAAGAGGGTGAAAAAATGAGTGTGCTAAGATCTCAAATAAGTGGGGATTTAGCAGACCTCTATTCACAAATGCCCCTAGATCAAGCAAGAGATTTTGAGGTGTTTAGAAAAATGGTTTATGCCCAATATTGCATTAATGCTGAACATCTGAGGCGAAAGTTTCGTACCTTGACAAAGAAACCTGAAGAATCTTATTCATATTTAGGGTCAAGGTTGGTCCAGTATCTAGAGAAATGGTTGCAGCATGAGAAAGTGACGTCTCTAGAAGAAATGAAAAACATAATAGGGCTGGAACAGTTTTATTCAATTTTACCAGGGGAGTTGAGATATTTAGTAAGGGGAAAAAGCCCAAAAATGTACAAGAGGCAAGTGAAACTGATGACTATATAACGGATATAAAGAACCCCAGATTCTCTGAGGTAAAAATTGAAGGGAGAGTGTGGGATGACAGAAGGAGAGGCAATAGAGAATACCTCAGGAGTACACAAGCTGCTAGAAGCCATTTTAAAAACAAACCCTCATCCCCAGAGCTGAGTCACCTGAAACAACAACATAGCTCTGAAGGAAATATTAATAAACCATATTTTGAACCTAGAGCAAATAAAACATGTTATGGGTGTGGAGAGAAAGGGAAATTTTGGGTTCAATGCCAGACCACCAAGAATAGAGATGTTGGTCAGCAGAAAGGGGTGAGAAATTCCAGTCAGCCAAAGCAGACATATTGTGTACAGCAAAAGAGAACTACCACTGAGGCAGTTGAACCGGTAGCCATAGCAACCACAGCGAGAGCAGAAAGCCAAGAACAAGAGCCTCCATTAGCGAGAGTAGTTCAATGTTATCTTATAGAAAGTAACCAAGAACTTCTTCGCAGCTCAGGCGATGTAATTTATGTAAATGATAATAAGTACCTGGCATTAAAAGACTCATGCTCTCAGGTCACATTGTGTCACCCTGATATAATCCCTCATGAAAATATAATAAGAAATGAAAACATCACCATTAAAGGGATTGGAACCGAACTAATTACATTACCAATGGCTGAAATACAAATAAAATATAAAGGGTGGCATGGAGGTTGGAAAGTAGCCATATCCGATCAAATTCCTGCCCCATGTTTAATAGGAATAGATCTAACTGAGCATGTGAAGAGTGTTTTTATAACTACTCGCTCCCAGAAAGAAAAAAGGGAAGCACCTGAGGAAAAATATGAAAACCCTAATGAAATAATAGGAGAGAATGAAACAGCTGATTTAGTATCTATAAGAAATCCTGAGGATCAGACTTTTAGAAAGGAACAAAAAGAAGACCCTACCTTAGAAGAATGCTTTAAGTTAGCTAGAGAAGGGCCAATGACCCCTGAAAACCCTGAAAGGTACTTTGTGGAGAAAGACCTATTGTACAGAGAGGTCTTAGTGAATCCTAAGAGGGGAGGGGAAAGCATACATAAACAACTGATAATTCCTTTTAAATATAGAGAAAGAATTATAGAAAAGGCGCACAAAGATATATTTGCAGCCCATCTAGGGATCTCAAGAATTAAGCAAAGAATTGCTGAAAATTTCTATTGGCCTGGAATGGGGAAGCAGGTCAAAGGGTTTTGTCAAAGCTGTGACACCTGCCAAAGACAAGGAACTGGAAATGACAGGACCAGGGCTAAGTTGTGTCCTTTGCCAATCATCCATACCCCATTTCAAAGAATAGGCCTGGACATAGTGGGACCCCTACCCAGAGTGACCAAAAGAGGGAATAGATTTATATTAACCATAATCAATTATGCTACAAGGTATCCTGAAGCGGTACCATTGCAAAACATTGAAACTGAGACTGTGGCAGATGCGTTAATAAGCTATATGTGTCGCATGGGCTTTGCTTCTGAGATTATTACCGACTTGGGGACTTTGTTTACCTCTAAACTAATGAAAAGATTGTGGCAAATCTGTGGGATTACTCATATTACATCATCCGCTTGTCATCCACAGACAAATGGGTTGGTTGAGAAGTTTAATGGGACCCTGATGAGAATGATTCGTGCATATACAGCAGAGAATCCAAATGACTGGGACCATAAAATACAACCATTATTATATGCATATAGGTCTGTGCCCCAAGAAAGTACAGGATTTAGCCCTTTTGAATTGTTATTTGGACGGAAGGTTAGAGGACCCCTAGATCTACTCCACCAAAACTGGGAGGAACATAGGGAGGAGGATCTTGAATCAGTGGTCCAATACATAGATGCACTGATGAACTCCTTAATCAATCTCTTGAGTTAGCAGCCAAAAATTTGAAAAACAAGCAAACCAAACAAAAACAATGGTACGATAAAAGAGCCAGGGAAAGAGTGTTTAACCCTGGAGATGAAGTGTTAATGTTAAGACCCATAAAAGGGAATAAACTTCAACTAGCATGGACGGGTCCATTTAGAGTAATTGATAAAATAAAGGACATAAACTACAGTGGTGCCTCGCAAGACGAAAGTAATTCGTTCCGCAAGTAGCGCCATCTTGCGAAATTTTCGTCTTGCGAAAAGCGGTTTCCCATAGGAATGCATTGAAATTTAATTAATGCGTTCCTATGGGGGGGAAAAGTCAGAAACCAAAAAAAAGTCAGAAAAAAAGTCACTTACCAGGTACAGTAGACCCAGCCCCGCTCCTCACAGTCCCTTGGTAGCCCCGGAACAGCTGGACTCTGTGTGAGCAGAGCGCCGAACAGCTGACAGTCGGCAACCAGCAGAGAGGCGGCAGCTATTTTGGAGAGGCGGCAGCCATTTTGAGAGGCAGCAGCCATGTGGTGACCAATGCTTAGTACAGCTATACAGATTTGTTCTCAAATGTTTATTTCCCTAGCTGCCAAAATAATAATAGGTAAAGTTCAGGGCTTTCTGTTTTTCATGTTCAAGCCATTTTGATGTGATTGAAATTGATATGGGAAGCACTGGAGTTTGTTTCGCTTTAGCTGTGATCAAAATATACTAAAGTAACACTTTATTTTTCAATTGCTGTGTAGTTTTCAAGGAGTTTCACATTCTGCATTTTAAAGCTCACCTGTACCTTTCTTCTACTTGTACAGTATAGTTAACTTTTTCATAGATGCGTGCTCACTAACTTGGACAACTGGCATTATCCTTGCCTTTCACTTGCTTGGCTCTTGCTATAGAAATTCATATTCAATGGAATTCTGAAAATGGTTACATGTTCTCATTAAACAGTTCAGATGTAAGATCAGCATCTTCTTGGTTTACATTGTTCCTGTTATCTCCTTCTCAAAACCTGCGTAAAAATGGCTACAGATATTTGTACTTCCTTGCTTCTGTGAATAAAAGGTTTAGCTCATACTGAAAACATGTAACACTGCCGTCATGAACACCCAGTTACTGTTAAAGCTTGCTTGTGTCTAAATGTTTGTGTTCTCACTTCAGTAAAGTGATGGAATTTTTTCTTTTCAAAGCTGTGTCATCTTAAGAAATCCAGCTCATGCAATATTTGAGGCCATTGTTGCTGTCAATTCATTCCTCTAAGATATCAATAATGGTCCTCAAATTGATATGAAAATATTTCCAAGATAGTATAAAGGGGACAATATTGACTAATTTTTTACCAGCTTTGAGATAACTTGCTTGGATTTGAAAATTTCAGATATGGGCCAAATGTCATATATTAGGTCTCAAATTTGTGGTGGTTTAGCAAAAATTTATGGGAAGATGAGAATGGAAGAAGCACAGAATTATGATTTATTTAAATGCCAAGTGAAGCAAAGGTTTGAGCTGACAGCAGAACACCACAGGAGAGGGTTAAGAAATATATTTAAACATAAAGAAGAAACTCATGCTCAAATGGCATGTAGACTGGATAGTTTTCTGAATAGTTGGACTGAAGGGTCAGGTCTGGAAACTATGGAGCAGTTAAAACATTTAATAGGCTTAGAACAGTTTTATTGGGTGTTACCAAATGAAATTAGATGGCTAGTTTAGAATAAAAATCCACAATCAGTGGAACAGGCCAGAGAGATGTCAGATACATTGGTAACTTTAAGAGAAAATAAATATAATGGTAGAAGATTTCAAAGCAAAGGGTCAGCAGACACAACTAAACCTTATAAGGCAAAAAGTGGCCACCAGAACAACAAGGGAAGTCTTGCATACAAAATGAGAGGGACAGCAGAGACAAGCAGGTTATTTAAAAAAACAGTCAATAAAATATGTCATAAATGTGGTAAAGAAGGGCATATTAAATGGCAACATGAAGAAAGATAGGTGAAAGGAAATTTCCCACAGAATGAAAAGCATGTTGACAATGTGTCTAAGTTGAGCACAGGACCTACTCCAATACAAAATGGTGATTGGAACAAACAGTTTGCCATGGAAACTGAACTGCCTGAGAGAGTCAGTCTCCCTCTAACGCCGAGGGAGGCCCACAGAGAAAGAACAAGAAACCGGGCCTTCTCGGCAGTGGCCCCTCGCCTTTGGAACAGTCTGCCCCCAGAGATCTGTCTGGCTCCCTCACTGGGTGTTTTTAAGAGCAAACTTAAGACCTGGCTGTTTAGGCAGGCTTTCCCTCCTGTCATCACTTGAATATTTTTTCTCCTCATCTTGGGGGGGGGGGGGCTCCAATACTTTGGCCATCTCATGAGAAGAGAAGACTCCCTGGAAAAGACCCTGATGTTGGGAAAGTGTGAATGCAAGAGGAGAAGGGGACGACAGAGGATGAGATGGTTGGACAGTGTCATCGAAGCTACCAACATGAATCTGACCAAACTCCGGGAGGCAGTGGAAGACAGGAGGGCCTGGCGTGCTCTGGTCCATGGGGTCACGAAGAGTCGGACACGACTAAACAACAACAACATAATTAGTGAACCATTCAAAAGAATAGGGGTTGATATTGTGGGTCCATTGCCTTATGTTACTAGAAGAGGAAATAAATATATTTTATCTGTAGTAGACTTCACAAATAGATATTGTGAAGCAGTTCCTTTAAGAAATATTGAAACCAACACAGTAGTGAGTGCTTTGATAAATATTATGTGCAGGATGGGGTTTCCCACTGCAATTGTGTGACAGATATGGGAGCAAGTTTTACATCTAGATTAATGCAGAGGTTATGGCAGGCACTTGGAATTAAGCATTTAACGTCAACACCATACCATCCTGAAACAAATGGTTTAGTGGAGAGATTTAATACTCTAAATGGAATTATTATACTACTAAAAATGGTCAAAACATATGTGGTAGAAAACCTGAAGGACCGGGATGAAAAATTGCAACTCTTATTATTTGCTTATTGGGGTGTGCTTCAAGAAAGTTTAGGATATAGTCCTTTTGAACTAATTTTTGGAAGATGAATCTGAGGACCCCTACATTTATTAAGACAAAATTGGGGAAAAGATGAAGACAGTGATCTGGAGATTGTAGTACCATATATGTGTAACTTGTTAAATAATTTGAAGTCAGCATTGAACACTGCAAGGAAAAATTTATAGCAGGTACAGACTAAATAAAAGACATGGTATGATTTAAAAAAAACTAGAGAAAAAGAGTATAATCCAGGATATGAAGTGTTAATACTGCATTCTGTAAGGGGGAATAAGTTACAAATAGCCTGGATGGGTCCAGTCCAGATCCTGTCAAAAATGAATAATGGTAAAGGTAAAGGTTCCCCTTGACATTTATTCCAGTTGTGTCCGACTCTAGGGCGTGGTGCTCATCCCAGTTTCCAAGCCATAGAGCCAGCATTTGTCCGAAGACAGTTTCCATGGTCACGTGGCCAGCACGACTAGACACGGAATGCCGTTACCTTCCCACCCAGGTGGTACCTATTTATCTACTTGCATTTGCATGCTTTCGAACTGCTAGGTTGGCAGGAGCTGGGACAAGCGACGGGAGCTTACTCCGTTGTGTGGATTTGATCTTACGACTGCTGGTCTTCTGACCTTGCAGCACAGAGGCTTATGCGGTTTAACCCACAGCGCCACCACGTCCCAAAATGAATAATGAGAATTACATTATTAAGAAGGATGGTGGAAGTACCAGAGTAGTACACACAAACATGCTAAAACCCTAAAGAGAAAAGATGTTGCTGTATGCAGTAAAAGAGGATGGAGCCTAGAAACCAAATTTACCATGTTGGGAGGGAGCTGAGTAGCTTATATTTAACCCAGAAGAAGTGAATTTGGATAAGTCATTTACACAAGTACAGAAAGAGGAAGTAATTAAATTGTTAACTAAATAAAAGGAAGTATTTTCAAACAAACCAGGAAGAGCTGAAGGTGTAGAACATAGGATAAAAAAAGGAGAAGCAAAACCAATTTTGGTTGCCCCATATGGATTACAGGGAAATATGCTGATAAAATAACTAAAGAGTTAGAAGATATGTTAAGAGCAGGCTTTATAGTGAGATCAGAGAGTCCATGGGAAGTGCCAGTAATACTAGTAGACAAACCAGACAATACAGTAAGATTTTGCATGGATTATAGGAAGTTGAACCAGGTGACACAAGCAGATGCATATCCAATGCCAAGAGCTGATGATTTGATAGAGAGAATAGGAAAAGCCAGTTTATCTCCAGTTTGGATTTAACAAGGGATTCCTGGCAGGTAAAAATGAATCCGGAAGATCAACCTAAAACAGCCTTTGTGACTCTGCAAGGCTTATCTGAGTTCATAGTCTTAGCTTTTTGACTGAAAAATGCCCCAGCAACATTTCAAAGATTGGTGGATAAAATATTGAGAGTTTACTGTGGCATATATTGACAATATAGGAATTTTCAGTCAAACTTTGAATTATCACATGATGCACTTAGAAGTAGTATTACAAAGAATAAAGAAAGCAGGGTTAACAAAGCTACGAAATGCCATGTAGGTAAAAATTAAGTGAAATATTTAGGTCATATAGTAGGGAGTGGAAAAATGAAGCCTCTTGAGTCAAAAGTAGAATCCATTGTTAATTGGCCTATACCTGAGTAGACTTTGTCTAAAAGGGCGGGATAAAAATTGAATAAATAAATAAATAAATAAATACATCCAAGAAGAAAATAAGAACATTTTTAGGGTTTTAGCAGATTACTATAGAAGTTTCATATCTAATTTTAGTGAAGCAGCAGCACCAATATCAGAACTGGCTAAAAGGACAAACTCAGACAAAATAATTTGAACTCCAGTACGTCAAGACGCCTGTGTAAAATTGAAGGAAGCCTTAACATCTGAACCAGTATTAATTGCAGCTGATTTTGAAAAAGAATTCAGTCACCACTGATGCATCCAATATGGAGATGGGGAGGTATTAAGCCAGAGTGATAAGGATGGAATATTACACCCAGTAACTTATATAAGCAAGAAACTACAGCTTAGAGAAAAACATTTATCAATCATAGAAAAGGAGTGTTTAGCTATTGTTTGGACAATTAATAAATTGAAACCATGCCTATACGGAAGAAAATTCACTTTGTGTACAGATCATTTGCCATTGGTCTGGTTACATCACATCATAAGTACTAATAGCAACTTATTGAAGTGATCGTTATTGTTGCTAGATTTTAATTTCAAGACTCAGAGCATAAAAGGAAAGGAGAACACCATAGCTGATGCTTTGTCCAGGAGACCAGAAGATGAAACATAAAGGGGAAAGGTAATTTATGTAAATGTAATGTTAACATAAAGTTATGTTACAGAATGTAAATTAGCTCAAAATCTCCTTTCATCTCTAAAGCTCTATGGTTCTATGAAACTACCATCTTCCTTGTAGACTAGAACAAGCCAGAAACCCTTAACACGTGCAAGGAACCCAGGTGTATTTTCTCAAGGAAGAACTTGCATAGACCTACAACATCTAATATTCTTAATTGGTCTCGGCCGCGGCAGAGTTGAACTGTATCAGGGAGGGAGAAGCAGAGGAGGAAAGATCAGGAAGTAGCCGACTGTTGCTCCAGCGATGTGGTTTTGGCTGCGCCTCCCAGCAGTGACAGCGTTGGTGGAGGCGGACTGAGCTGAGGTGACAGCGTTGCCGTTGTGCCTTTCTGTGGCCTTTCCGGAGCATGCCCTGCTGTGTCATCATCGGCAGTAGCCGCAGCAGCCATTCTTCCTGGGCCCGTTCTCCTCACCACCTGATATGTCCTGTGGGGGGCTCTTCATTCGATCCTCCACCGCGGAGAATGACAACAGTGGCATGTATTCTCTATCAGCACTCCCACCGCCATCCCACCCTCTTCCATCAGAGCAGGCCTTGCCCCGCAGTTGCCGCGACTATTGGCGGCCTCCTTCTTCTCCTCGACCGCCGCTTCTTGGCGGTCCAGACTGCTGGTGCCTGGACTTCACTGGCTTGCTGCCGCCGCCCTCCATTGTCTTCTTGCCGGACTGGTCTTGAACTCCACCTTGCCTTCCACGGCTCTTGCCGTGGTGGCAGCGACATCGGTGACATGGCAGGACAAGACCTGGGTGGGGGACATTTTGCCTCTATTTTTCGTATTTTATTTTTACTTATTTCATTTTATTCTTATTCTTATTTTTATCTCTTTATTATCTTCTCATCAAACAAATTCTCAGTTTTTGTACTTAGTGGTGGGTTTGATGGAAGGGTTCTTTAACTATACAATCTAGCCTTACCCCGCCCTAAGTTGCAATAATTATTTAATTGGTTTTCACTGCTCTGTTCACTTGTTACTGATTTTTAGGTTAATTAATAGTGTTTAATTTATGTTTCCTATGTTAATTGTATCACTGTTTAATATTGTGTATTTATTTCTAAATTGAGTTTTTTGCTCTTAAACTGTTTTGTGCTAGGAATGGAGAGGGAGGCCTGCCTCCCGGCGGGGGCCTCAATAACATACAGGTGATTACGGGCAGAGGAAGATATGGCATGTGCACAGCTGCTAGTCATTCCAGAATGGTGAACAGATGTTTGAAGGCTGTTCACTGTTCTGGCTCTGTGACCACCTGCCAAGCTTGAGGTAGCCAGCTCAGTTGTCCCTCCAGTCTAACCTTGGTGCTGTCAAATGCCAGATCTGTATCCAATAAATCCCAGCTAATACAAGACCTTATTCTGGAGAAGGATGCAGATCTGGCTTGCATAACCGAAATGTGGATGGGCAGCGATGGGGGTCTCCCTCTATCTCTTGCCTGTCCCCCCCCCCGGTTATGCTGTCCAGCACCAGGGTAGACAGGAGGGTCAGGGGGGGAGTTACCATTGTTTATAAGGACATCCTTGAGGTTGTCAGGCTGTCTGCGGTGGCCACACCAGGCCTAGAGGCCCTTCACATGTCGATTGGGGCCAGGGATGGTATTGGGATCTTGCTGGCATACTGTACTCCCCACGGTTCAGCGACTTCGCTTCCGGAGTTGGCGGACTGTCTCCGCGGCGCTGTTGGGATCCCCGAGGCTGATCGTCTTGGGTGATTTTAACATCCATGCAGAGGCGGAGGTTACCAGTCCAGCTCTTGAGTTCTTGGAAACCATGGTTTCCTTGGACATGTCTCAACATGTTAATGGCCCCACGCACGTGAGTGGTCATATGCTGGACCTGGTTTTCTCCACTGAGCAGAGAGAGTGCGGCCCAATGGTGACCGACCTTCGGCTGGTCCCCTTGTCATGGTCGGACCACCACCTGATAATGTGCAACCTCACAGTTGCCCTCCCTTCCCGTCCAGAGCAGAGACCTATTTTGATGGTCTGTCCTCGCAGACTACTGAATCCTATTTGATTCCAGGATTCCATGAGAGGGATTCTGATTGATCTGGCTAGCGCTTCTGTTGAGGTTCTGGTGGATGCCTGGTACACCGCCGCCGCCAGGGTTGTAGACAAAATTGCCCCTAAATGCCCTCTCTGGCGCAGAGCCCAACCAGTGCCCTGGTTTAACCAGCAACTGCGGGCTATGAAGCAGAACAGGAGAAGGCTGGAGAGCATTTGGAGGCAGAACCTGACAGAAAACAATCTAAAAGCTGGCAAGATCATGTCTAACCTTTACCTAGTCAAGGTGAAGGCTGCTAGAAAAGCTTACTTCGCTGTCCGGATAAGCGAAGCATCTAACCAGCAGGCAGAACTTTTCCGTTTAGTACGCGATCTATCCGGAGTTGGTCACAATGACTGGTCTCCATCTAGCATCTCTTGTAACCAATTTGCAGCATTTTTTAAATCAAAAGTGGAGGTTATTCGCCGGGATCTAGCACCCTATTTGAAAACAGTGGATCGAGCTGAGACATCCAGCAGAGTGTCTTGTCCGTTGAGAATTACTCAGATTCAACCTGTGACATCCGAAGAGGTGGACAAGATCCTTGATCGCTGCCAAGCCACCTCCTCCTCCCTTGACCCTTGCCCAGCCTGGCTAATCAAAGCTGCCAGGCCAGTAACGACTGAATGGGCTACTGCAATAATAAATGAGTCTCTTCAGGAGGGCAAGGTTCCTCTTGCCCTGAAGAAGACACTCATTAGGCCCATCAGGAAGAAACTGAGCTTGGTGGCGGACAATATTGGCAATTATAGGCCCATTGCCAATGTTTCCTTCCTTAGCAAGGTTGTTGAGAGGGTGGTGGCTGATCAGCTTCAGGCCCTTTTGGATTAAACCAATGCTCTGGATCCATTTCAGTCGGGCTTCAGGCCGCACCATGGCATGGAAACGGCATTTGTCGCCCTGCTTGATGACCTACTGAGGGAGGCTGATGGGGCAAAATGTCCTTGTTGGTCCTCCTCGATATCTCAGCTGCCTTTGATACTGTTGACCACGGTATCCTCCTGGAGAGGCTCTCCGAGTTGGGGATCGGTGGCCTTGCTCTTGCTTGGCTACGGTCCTTCTTGGAGAGTCATCCTCAGAGAGTCTAGCTTGGGGACAATGTATTGGCCCCGTGGTCTCTCAATTGTGGGCTATCGCAGGGTTCGATCATCTCCCCAATGCTGTTTAACATCTATATGAGGCCGCTGGGATGGGTCATCTGGGGGTGTGGACCCTTGTGTCACCAGTATGCTGATGACACTCTGCTCTACATCTCCTTTTTTCCATCTGCAGTGGATGCCGTTCCGTCTCTTGAGCGCTGCCTAGGGACTGTTCTGCAATGGATGCTGTCAAATGGACTGAGGTTGAACCCGGGCAAGACGAAGGTCTTGCAGGTCGGTACCCCTGATGTCAGTGGTTTGGGAAACGTCCTCTTTTTGGGGGGGGCAACTCTCACCATGGAGAGTGTGGTTCACAGTCTGGGTGTTCATCTTGACCCGGCACTTAACATAGAGACGCAGGTAGCGTTCATAGTTTGATCCGCCCATTTACATCTTCGGTGGATCACCCAGCTGCATTCCTATCTTGATGTGGGGGCTTTCACCACGCTTGTCCATGCACTCATAGTCTCAAAAATAGACTACTGTAATGCTCTCTACATGGGGCTTCCTTTGAGACTGATGTGGAAGCTTCAAATGGTCCAGAACACAGCGGCCAGGCTATTAACAGGGGTGAAAAGATTCCATCATATTTTCCCCCATCCTTGCCACCTTACACTGGTTACCTATTCGCTTCTGCATCGATTTCAAAGTGCTGACTATTACATATAAAGCCCTAAACAGTTTAGGGCCTCGATATTTGGCAGAGCGCCTTCTTCCACCTATTTCTGCCCATATCACCCATTCCAGCCAGGCTGGGCAGTTGAAGAGCCTAACTCCAAGATAGGCCTGAAGGGAAAAAACTAAAAACTGGGTCTTCTCGGCAGTGGCCCCTCGTCTCTGGAACAACTTACCATTAGAGATACACCTGGCCCTGCTGAGGGCCTTCAAGAGCAAACTAAAGACCTGGCTCTACAGGCAGGCCTTCCCAACAGCCATCACTTAGCTTTATTTTTTTTTCTTTTCCTTTTTTCCCATCTTGGACTCTTATAGTAAAATTGGGCCCCATCTTTTAATGTATTTATGTTTTCACTTATTGTATCTGCATTATTGTTTTTTGTGTAAACCACCCAAAGTAGATATGTTCTAGATGGGCGGTATATAAGTTTAAATCATCATCATCATCATCATCATCATCATCATCATCATCATCATCATCATCATAATAATATATAAATGTAACTTAATAAAATACAGTCAACCCTCGATTTACGAACTTAATCCGTTCCGGAAGGACGTTCTTAAGTCGAAAAGTTCGTAAGTCGAATCAGCATTTCCCATAGGAATGCATTGAAAACCAATTAATCCGTTCCGGCTGTTTTTGGTTCTTAGGTCGAGGGGCGGTTTGTAAGTCAAAGCATTAGTTCCCATAGGAACTAATGCAAAGCCGGTTAATCCGTTCCTACCACTAGGGGCAGAATTTTTTTTTTCCCTTTTAACCTAAGATAACTTAGGTTAAAAAAAAAAGGAAAGAAAAGAGGGAAGGAAGAAGGGAACAGAACCTTTTCAACAGAACACCTTGAAAGTTCAAATTTCGCGCTTTCCCCGCCTCCCGCGCGTTTTTTTTTTCCGGTTCATAACTCGAAGCAAAGTTCTCAAGTCGAGGCTATATTTTTCTATCAGAGCGGTTCATAAGTCGAAATGTTCGTAACTAGGGCCGTTCGTAAGTCGAGGGTTGACTGTATAATAAAGTAATATATTGTAACGTAAGTTAATGTTATGCAAAGTGGTGCTGTCATATGAAATGTGTTGCTTGATAAATATTGTTGAAGAATATAGTAATGTATAAGAATATAGAATTGAAATTCTATATGTAATATGAAAAAAATCAGTAAAGATATTGCATGTTATGATTTTACATGAGATGCCCGGTTCTTTGTATATGGTAATGAACTGAGATAAGGGTTCACGGCCCCCACAAAGATATTAAGGGGGGGGGGAATTATGGCGATACCATAGCAGTGATGAAGTTTACCCAGCAACATCAGACTGGTTTGTGATTGGCTGATGGATGACTGAGATGAGAAACAATCAGATGGCATCAGCGGAAGATATATTGAAAGTAAGAAGAGGAGAGAAAATTACTTACGTTGAGCAGCTAACTGAAGCTGTTGGTTTGATGATTAGTTAGATAAATGGAAAGAAAGCTAGAGACCTAGAAGACTTAAATGACTGTAGAACTAAGATGTGTTATACTGTATCAGTAACTGAGAAGTGCTATGAAGACATTCAAATTGTAACATATTAATTTATGAACATCTGCCTGAAATATACGATCCAAGCTGAAAATAAACTGTAACCACTCCTATATATGAGTACCATTTGTGAGACCAGACTGCTGTTAATAAAAATTACAATTTGGTTCATTTGAAAACTTTGTTTGGTTTTCATTATATTAGGCTGTAGGCAATCCCAGTGAAAGGAAAGGGCAGGTTAAAGTGATTAGCCAGGTTGGGCTGGTCACAACGTGTACTTCACATTTGTCTGGAGGGTCATAGACAGTCTAAAATAGTTAATTCAGCAGATCTTCCTATTCTTTGTCATCTGTTATCTTTTTTCCTATCTCCACTGTGTAGCTGAGCCAGTATTTCTTTTCTCTGTCTTTTCTCTGCACATTCTTTCATAGAAAAAATGCTTTTTCGCTGTTTTCAGAATCTTGAAATCTTAGCTCATTTTCAGCTTTTGCCTTCTTAATGCTATCCCTACAATTCTTTGCTTCTTGTCTGTACTCTTTCTTTGTGTACTAGCCTTCATTCTACTTCTTGTATGTGTCCTTTTTTATTTTCAGGTCTTGTTTTTGAATTTATGTGAAGCCACATTGGTCTTTTTTGCTGTCTTCCACTTTTTTTTCTTGTTGTAATTGTTTCTAGCTATGCCTTTGTAATTTCCTTTTAAAGAAACTCATACCTATCTTGGACTCCTTTTCATGTTAGGAACTCCTGCCATGGGATTACTCATAGCTATTCTGAGTTTATTAAAATCAGCTTTCTAAAAGTCCAGCACACACATGTGGCTATACTCCACTATTGTGTACTTGGAAATCAAGAACTCAAGTATAATATGGTTACTTTTCTCCAGAGTTCCCCCTACTGCTAGTTCATCAACCAAGTCATCTCTATTGGCTAGAATCAAACCATAGCTAGCTAATCATCAAGTTTCTTCCTTCACTTTTTGTAGGAGAAAATTATCAGCAACAAAAACCAGAAATTTCTTGGAAGGACTATGTTTGGAAAAATTTGCCTCCAAAGAGATATCAGGATAATAGAAATCTCCTATTACTACTACGAATTCTTGCAATTTATTTTCGAAAGGTTTAATCTGCATTTTCTCCTTGATTGGGTGGTTGGTAGTACACAAGCTATCACTTCCCATTCCTTTTTCATCTCAATTATATTAATCTAGAAGCTCTCAATGGAACAACCAAGCTCATCTTCCTATATCTGTTCAGGAATATGCTTTTTTGACATACTGTGCCAGTCCATCTTCTTTTCTATTGTTTTTGAACAATTTCTATCCTTGCTGTATTTCAGTCATGGGAGTCATCCCACCATGTTTCAGTTATGCCTATGAAGCTGTATTTATAATCCCGAATTAAGATTTCCAGTTCTTTTGGGGGGGGGGGGGGTTTCCAGACTCCTGGCATTTGTATATAGACACCAGAGACTGTGTGATTTGTGGCCTGCTTTCTTTCTCACAGTTTTATGAAGACATTATTGGGCCCCATTAGAGCTGTGTGCTTTGTTCCTCTTAAAGTTGAAGAAATGCTCAGCATGGAGAGGGCCCTTTCTTTTACATAATGTGTTTGGCCTATTCACAGAAATGGACAGTTTCTTTTAAACAGTTTAACCATTTTTACTGGATGGTACCCAATACCTTTTCATTTGATGATGTGCATTATACCATAAAACATTGTAGAGATTAAGATGTGATGGTGGATAAAGTAAATTGTTCTGTAGGCTGAAGACTTCTGCTGAAAGTGCTCAAATTGATGATTTCAAAAGTATGCCAGTTTGTAACAAGTGATTAAATACATTCAGAAGTGGTGCAGTGCAGACCACCATTCTGAGTTGCTTAAAATAGCAGAATTCTTCTTTTGGTTTCCAATTTAGATCTTGACAGAATATTTTTTAAAATGAAGGCCCAGTGAACAGATTTGTTTACCATTGAAGCAAAACTAGGTCTTGAATGGACGAAGCTGCCAGGATGTTGGTATTTGTGAGTGAGTATGGTAGCAACTGTCTACCTTGCAAGGTTAGCACATGTTCTAATCTTGTGGATTTTTCATTCTCCCTGGAAACATTGTCAGAAGGGAGTAAACTGGAATGTTTGGGAATAATATGTTATCCTTCAGGATCCATCATCTCCTCTCCAACTAGCTCTTCCCTTGGCTCATCCACCTCAAGTCAAGAACAGTAATGTGGCAGAGTGACTACAGAGTGGAGCCTAGACTAGTATCACTGCATGGTTTGATACCAAAACCCTATGGGGTGTGTTTCTGGGGTGTGTGTGGAATGTTGAGTTCTTAAGAACTGTTTTTGTTGTCTTGGAACAATTTTTTTCCTGTGATACAAAGGACACACAGTTTGTTATTTTGGCAGAAAGAAAAAATAAGTGTTAGAAAATTTGAGGAATCCCATTTAGGAGAATACATCCTGCCATCCAGAGTGGAAGAACTGGACCTCTCCTAGAGTGCAGTGGAAAAGGCAGAGATTCCTGACCTTTCAGAGTGGGAGGCTGAGGCCAGTTTAAGGGCTGCTGAGCTGCATTTTACTCTTTGAGAAGCCTGGGTTTCGGAGGAGGAAGAGGGGCTGTCAGTGACAAGCGAGGCCTCCAGTGCAAGCTCCCCTCCTCCACCAAGTGATAGGGCTGGATGGGAGTCAGTTATGAAGGTGTTCATAGAGAATCAAGCCAAGATGGTGATGTCACAAATGGAGAATCAGATGAAACTGTTTCAGGTTCAAATGGAGCTCTTTAAGGTGAAACAAGTGGATGCCACCTGAATTGACAGGTGCCTGTTTAGGCATAGGGCAATAGGGGAAAATGTATGTTAGGAAACTTGAGAAATACCAGTTAGAGTAGGATGTCCTGCAACCCAAATGGAAGAACATAATTTTGCTGTGAGAAGAGGTGGAATGCCTCAGAGTGCAATGGAAGAAGTGCAGATTTACAACCTCTGAAAATGGGAGAAGGAGGCCAGTTTCTCAAACTCCCTGGAGGAATTGCCAGAATTAAGTAAACGGAAGCATTTGAGAGTAATACAGTCTCCAATAGGCTCCACGGTATCATTTCCAACTAACTCTTCCCTGGGCTCATCCAACTCAGGACAAGAAAGGTAGGGTGGCAGAGCAACTATATAGGGAGTCCAAGTACCGTCACAGGTGTGATGGCAAGCATTCAGAACATATTACATTAATACTGTAGCAGTTGCATTAATTACCTAGTCTTATGCATGTATAGGCACAGGTAGGTGCAGATTTTAACCTTAAATCAATAATTCTGGACCAAATTATTTAAAGAACCATCTACATGCATATGAGCAAGGGCGGACCTTCAGATCAGTCTCAGTGACCCTACATTTAGAATCTCAATTAAAGTCTATTACACCGGCTGGAGTAGAGACAGGACCTTTTCACTGATGTTACCATAACTATGGAATTTGCTCCCTACAGAGGTATATATGCCATAATCTATATTGGTCTTTTACTATACCAATATATTGTTTAAAGGGGATATTGTATAAAAGGAGGGTGTTTTTTATTTCAGTTTTCTTTGGAACAATGAATACTAGAATTTTAACAGATGCTGTTTTAGACAGAGGATGGAGTGGTTTTGTGCTGTTTCAGTATGTAAGCTGTTTGGGGAAGGTTCTTTTCAAAGGTAAAAGGCAAGCGAAAGTAGATACACTGGTTCATAAATTAATTATTTATGGGTCACAAGATTGTAGCAAGTTATATTAAGGTTAGCGACTGTCCTTTCCTTCTTGAAATCACCCATAAATCACTGAGAGGAAAGAGGAGGTGAGACTTACATGTATATTTACTGGATTGACCTTTTCAATGGGTTGTTTTTGTTCAAAATTAATCTATATGATCTTTTGAATTTAATTCTTCTTTGAAATTTTACTCAGAAAACAAAAAAGAAATTCTGTAAAACTTTTGGGTGGAAGAGCACAAGATTTGAAATTTTAACTATTTTATCAAAATGTCTAGGTAAATATCCGTATGTATCTTTGAGGGGCTGCAGGGAGAATCCAGGAATATTGGTACACAAAAATTGGGGTTCAAGAAGAAGTAATTTCTGCTAGTAGAAAGCCATCATGAAACACAGTCTTCTACATATAATTCAGTGGGAGGGTCTTTTGGGCAAAATTTACTGAAATGATTGGATGTAATGATATAATCCACTGCACTAAGCAACAGAATTTGGACCAAAGTATTAATACATGCTTCCATCATTCCTTCAAATACAGTTTATAGATTATTAAATAGGAATTGGACATTTTATTGACCCAAATTTAAAAAAAAACATGAAGGATGATCTTTCTTTCCTTTTCATAATCTTTCATGGTTTTATGATAGATACCTTCCAAAACATGAAATATTTGGGATTTCAGGAGAGAATGTGGTGTAATTGAAGTCAGCAAGCAGCTAATTGCTTGAATATCACCTCATTGATATTCCAGCAATTAGCTGCTTGATTATTTCAAATGTTCACTGCTGCTATCTATCTATCTATCTATCTATCTATCTATCTATCTATCTATCTATCTATCTATCTATCTATCTATCATTTTGCTGCTGTTCCTCCAGTTTTGGATTGATTTATGGCTTGGATGCCATTCTTTTAGGTCTTTTTATTTTATTTCTGTTTTTGAGATACTACCCCCCTTCCCCATTTTCCTTGTTACTGCCTGGAGTGGTTTCTGGCCTGCCCTTCAATTAATGGACTCATACCTTTGCCCTCGAACTGAAGCCATTGAAGAGGTATGAGGGAAAGCTGTCTCCTCAGTCTCCATATTTGCTTTGAGGTCTGGATTTGGGGAATTGATTATATTGCCCTCAGTGAGTGAGTGTGTTTTTTTTAATGTTTATCATTATTTTGATATGAGTACTCTTTCTTATTTGTACTGTTGCTGATAAACTCATGAGGATGATGAGGATGAGGGTGTGATAATAAATGTGAATTTTAAACTACTGTTGGTGCCTGCATAGGTCTGTACATGCCTGATTTTTCTTTCTTATGCACTGTTGTCGTTACTCACACTTGGCTATTTGTTTTGTTGTTTCTGGGGTTTTTGTGTTTTTATTTGGTACAGCTTTAAAGGTTCTTTGGGACTTAGTTTGTTCTAGTACCAGAAACTAGATTGGAAAAAACAAAATGAAAGAAATAGAAAAATGTAGGCCTTTTCAGGTTTATCAATAGAACCAGTACTCAAAAGAACCAGAATCAAAAGCAGTGCAAAGGTTTTTCCCTGCACATCCCTATTAATAAACATAAAATAGATCAGTTATACCAACTACAGTTTTGAAAACCCAAATAAAGCTCAAAACTGATTCAAATTGCAACTTCTGTAAGCTTCTCCATTATTAAAAACTTTGATCTTAATGATTAAAGGAGTTATGGCGTTTTCCAAACACATCACCTAAATATGTGGCACAATCCAGCCAAAGCTACATAACTGGAAACCTCTGGGATTTCACTAAGAAAATTGAACATTTGCTTAAATCCTTCTAATTAAAGAAATTGTGAACAGAGAGAGATGCTAAGGGAAACAGTAATTCTGGCACACAGTCCAGAACGGGTTATATGTAGATTAAAAGCTAAAACAGTTGCTTGGAAGTAAGATTTAACCATTAAAATCAATAAGGCTTATTTCCAAATATATGTGTCAGGCTTTTCTCAAATTCTCAGAAAGCTGATAGATGGATTTCATTTGTAACAAGATCCATGTGTACAGTCGTAGTTTTAGAAGAGGTCGTTGTATTAGTCAGGGCAAGCATATCAGGCAAAGTCCAAAGAAACAAAACAAGACAAAACATGTGACACCTTATATACTATTATATTTTAATGTAATAGTATCTAAGGTGCCACATTTTCTTTTCTTTTCTTTTGTTTCTTTGGACTTTGCCTGATATGCTTGCACAGAGTAACACAGCTACCTGTTCTAAAACTACGCTATGAAAGGCACTGAATTTAGACAAAGAGAGCCATCTGCCTGGTATAGATTTTGTTTTGTCCTAGCAGGAGAGTGTACAGAATTACCTCCTCTGATCAACCAGGTACACTAGCAAAAATTCGCTCCAAATTAGATGTACGGATATCATTGTATACTGTACAGTAAATAAGCATATGTGCCAGGGACTCAAGGGCCCCAGAATTGCAAGGGCAGAGCCGTGTTTCCATTGGTTGGGAGTTAAATCTACCATATAGAACATTAGATGGAAGTACATTGCATCTTGCAAGAGTGAAGGTACGCCATTTGTGTGGGCTCTCTATAATGTGCAGATAACTGGCCAATTCGTCAATGTGTAGAGGGAGTTGTAGGTTTAAAGGTGAACAAACTTTACAGGCTGCCCCCAAAAGGTCTTGCCTTTCGGTGTCCAAAAGCCTAACTTTTAGCAGTCTATACGACTGCATAAATGATAGAGCACCCAAATGGTCTAGTGAAATGCCCAGAGTTTGAAACTTTTGAATGAACAGTTTTAGGCAGGGAGAATGGAAGGAGTCAGACAGGATGCCCCTAATTAAGGGGTCTTTGTCTAGCAGGAAACAAACTCTCAGGCAGTATTTAAATTGTCTCAACCACGCTTGTGTGTTCAGTCTAGTTAATCCAGCCTCCAAGCACAACGCTGCATACGGCACACAGTGGGGAACAGCAAAGATTTTGTAGAGGAAAGAGGCCTGGAGTCTTTCCACCCAAGAGTTGAAAGTGTCAAGCCAGATTAGGATCCCATACAAGAGTTGGGAGACAGCCTTAGCTTTGAAGACCCTCAGGACGGCAGGGATGTTTGCGTTGCCCATGCATTAAAAAAAAGGGAAGTATTGCTTGCATAAACAGCCTTACCACTTTAGTAATAATGTAGCGATGTCTGGCCCATGAGTTGTGATAGTGGACGTTTAGTCCTAAATACTTGAGTTCTTTCACCTGTTGGATAGCTTTCCCGTAAAATATCCAAGGTTCAGGTTTCCAAGCCTTATTGAATACAACTATTTTGGATTTGCCGTAATTAAGGGCCATTTTGTTACAGGAAAAATAATTGATGGATTTTGCAATTAACCGTCTTAGACCTATCTTAGTACGTGACAGGAGTACCATATTGTCCGCATATAAAAGAATAGAGACTGCCAGGTGTCCCAATCTAGGACAATGGCTGTTCACTTCTGAGAGGAGAGGAGCAAGATCATTGATATACAGGTTAAACAGAGTAGGGGCAAGGACACAGCCCTGCTTGACTCCTCTGTTGATGGAGATCTCTTCAGAAACATTGCCGTGGCAGGATAGTTGAATACGGGAGGTGTTATCCATATATAATCTCTGGATTAATAAAAGCAATCTCCTGTCTAGGCCAGCGTCCTGTAGCTTTATCCAAAGGAGTTCTCAGTCCACCGAGTCAAATGCGGCTTTGAGATCTCGGAAGGCAGCATACAGATAGGTCTTGGTCTATGCCGCCTGCTTGGCTATAAGATGGGACAGTGCCAAGCACTGGTCCATGGTGGACTTGTCCACCTGAAAGCCTGCTTGCTCGGGGCCTAGTATGTTGTTGTCATTTATCCAGGCAGTGAGCCGATTCAATAAGTGATTAGCATAGACCTTGCCCACTACCGACAGCAGACTAATAGGTCTGTAATTGTCCGGTAGTTTTCTGTCGCCGTTTTAGTATATAGGTAAAATTATGGATTGGGTCCAGGTCTTGGGTATCATCCCAGACCTATCCACAATTGTGAAGAACTCAGCCAAAATTGGTGCCCACCAACCTATATTTGCTTTGACTAGATCTGGGGGCAACAGGTCGGGGCCAGGAGCCTTCCCAGATTTCAATCTATCTAATAACTGCTTGATCTTTGTGGTAGAAACAGGGGGCCAGTCGGATATTCACTTGAAGTTGTTCTTATCAACGGGGGAAAGTTCTTGCAGTCATTGAAGTAGAGTGACAAAAAATGCTGTTCCCATGTAAATGATGGAATTGAGGGGATTGGATGAGTTTTCGACTGAAAAGCTCCCAAGACTACTTCCCAAAAACATTTGGAGTTCCCACATTTAATAGCTTTAGATAGCATATCCCAGTGGGCTGCTGTACGATGTTGAAAACTTAGTTTAGTGGCCACTGCAAGTTGATGCCTAACATTAAAATAGCTGATGGGCAGGATAGAATGGTTATATTTCTGAAAGGCACTGTAGATTTGACATAGCTCTTGTTTCAGCTTGAGGCAGGCCCTATTAGGCCCCTCAGGAATGCCCCTTACATGGTGTGTAGTTGGAGGGGTAAGAGGCCGTCCAAGACAGACTGTTAGGCTTTCAACAAAGATCTCATATCTATTTATGTATGCCTGCAGGGTGCAGACATCAGCATCTATGGATGGGCTCATTAATTGGCCGCTCTGCAAATTATCCTCAAAAAGAGTTTTTGTAGCTGAATCCCATTTCATTTTAACTGTGGAGAGTAGTTTGGAGTATGAGCATGGTCTTGTTTTGATTGCTCCACAGGGTTTTGTTTGAATAGCAAGAGTGCAAAGTAGGGGTAGAAGGTCACTGAGGGTTAATGGCCCAACCTTAAATTCAAGCACAGTGGGAAGTAGTGGAGCACGTATTAAGATGTAATCTATCACACTTGCTCTGTGAGGTGAGATATAGGTGAACTCCCCGTCGAAGTTCAAGTCAGCCAGGCCATTGAGCCAAACGAGGCCACTTAGAATACTGAAACTAGCAAGCAGTTGCCCTGCATGGCTGATTTGTTTGTCCTTAGATAGTCTTGTCCAGAGACAATGGTCTGGCAAAGACTCTCCATTTGCTCAGTCATACATTGTCTTAAAGTCCTCAGGTCCTGACCCCACCCTGGCATTAAAATCCCCAGCCACCAAGCTCCAGGCTTGGGGAAACCTAATTTCAACCATCTCCAGCACTTGAAACAGATAGCGCCACTGTCGTTCTCTATCAGCTTTCCTCTGGAAGGGGGGAATGTACACATTTACTATAAGTAACTCGTGTTTTTTTTAATTTTTATTTATAAAGAAAAGACAATCTATCATATTACAAATAATAAAAACAAAGCTTAACACAGTAAACTGTCATCTTACATTGTTATCTAATTTAACTGTTAACCAATTGCTATTCCCAATTCTCCAAATCACATTTACACCATTCCCCTTCACATCTTAAAGAAATATCGACCAACAATCTAAATGCTCCAAATTGTTTTCCAAACCACGTGTCTCCAAATTAATTTTATTGGCATATTTTAATAAAGGCTTCCAATTTTCAGTGAATTGACTGTGTCTTATTTCTCCTCTATATAATCTAACTTTATTAGTCATTTTTTCCATCAACATTGTATGCCATATCTTATTCGTAAATGCTTGTAATGTGAGATCTTGAGCGTTTTTCCAATTTCTAGCGATCTCAGATCTTGCGGTGCCTATAAGATTTGCAACTAATTCTTTATTTTCAAGTTTCTCATTTCCCCCTGTAAATAATGAAAATAACAATAATGTTTCATTCACATCTATTTTTTGATTAGTCAGCATCTCTATCCATCTAATTACCTCGTGCCAGAATGCTTCTATTTTGGGGCAAGAAATCCACATATGTTCCAAAGTTCCTTTTTGTCCACAGTTCCTCCAACATTTATCCAATATATCTTTATTAATTCTATGTAACTTTGTAGGATATAGATGCCACCGATGCACTACCTTCAGAACCATTTCTTTCACATTTGCTGATATAGATTTATATGGGTATTTATTCCATATTCTTGTCCAGATTTCCTCGGGTATATTAATATTTAAATTTGTTTCCCACACTGTTTTAGATCCTCCACCTTTTCCATATTCTTTCTCAATAATACTTTTATATATTAGTGTGGTTAGTCCTCTCTTTTTATTTTTATCTTTTTGAATACAATATTGTTCAAATTCAGTTAATGTTCTTAGAGAGCCAGGTTTTTGTTGTAAATGAATAGCGAAACTTCTTATTTGTTTTATTTGTAGCCAATTGGTTTTTATTTGCTTTGTTTTCTCTTCTATTTGCCTAATAGTGATTGGTTCCCCTGAATCGAATAAGTCAGTAATTCTATATATTCCAATTTGTTTCCAGTCCTTAAATTGTGCATATTTCTCTTGAGACTTAAAATCTGGGTGATCCAAAAGGGGACATAAAGGGGATATTGGCGGAGCCAAAGTTTTGCTATGTTTTCGCCATATCCTTAATGTTTCAGAAATGAATGGATTCTGTATTTGTTCTCCTTTTCTGATTATTTTAGTGGTATACATATACTTATTTACTATGTCCATTTTCATTTCACCTTCCATTTCCACCCAATCGGGATTCTTGCAAGTCTTGTCGATTTGTATAAATTTAATAATTTGGTTTATTTGTAAAGCTTCATAATATTTTTGGAGCTGTGGTATCCCTAATCCCCCCCTTTTGACCCTGTCTATATTTAACACTATTTATGAATCTTATCTTCTTTCCCTTTCCTGCGATGAATTTTTCTAGTTTTCCTTGCCATAGTTTTACTTTTTTGGTATCTGGTTGTAATGGGATATTTTGGAAGAGAAATTGAAATTTTGGTAATATATATGATTTAATTAGAGCGATTCTCCCCAACATTGATAGGTTCAAGTTGGCCCACTTTGTCATTTTTTCTTTTACTAATTTAAATAGATTTTTAGTTTCTGTAAATTAATTGATTAAGGTTTTTTGTTACCCATATTCCTAAATATTTAAAACTTGAATAGCATAACTCTAAATGAGATGCTTTTTTAATTTTGTTTTTTTCTATAATAGGGCTATTTAGACATAATAACTTAGATTTTTGGAAATTAATTTTTAAACCTGTATACTGACTATATTCCTGTAATATTTCTTTTAAGTGTTCTATTCTTTGTAATGGGTCCTCCAAAAAAAGGAGCATATCGTCTGCGTATAAATTTATTTTGTGTTGTCTATTTTTCATAATCAGTCCTCTAATGTTTCCACTTTCTCTTATTTTTGCCGCAAGAGGTTCTATTATTAATGCAAATAAAATTGGAGACAAGGGATCACCTTGTCTAGTTCCCCTAAATAATGTAAATCTGTCAGATTCTACTCCATTAATAAGTACAGTAGCACCTGCTCTTATGTATAATTCCTTTAGAACTTTAATAAAAAATTTACCCATATTCATCTTGTCCAAAAGATCAAACATAAATTTCCATTCCACCCGATCAAAGGCCTTAAGGGCATCCAGTGAGAGTATTGCTATCTTCTTCTTTTCTTTATTAGCTGTATATATAATATTCAATACTCTCCGGATAGCATCTCACATTTGTCTTCCTGGCATAAAACCATATTGATCTCTATGAACATATTCAGTTACAAAACTACTTAATCTTTGTGCCAATATTCTTGAGAAAAAATTTTGATCTTGATTTTGCAGTGTTATAGGTCTATAAGATGAAGGAGACATTGGATCTTTTTCTGGTTTTAATATAGTTATTATTCTGGCCGTATGCCATGACTCTGGTATTATCTCACCTCCCAGAATTGAATTGAATAGCTTTAGAAGATTTTCTATGACATCTTCTTCCCATACTTTATAGAAATCAGCTGTGAATCCATCACAGCCTGATGCTTTTCCTTTCTTAAGTTTTTTAATAACTGAATTTATCTCAGTTTTCGTTATTGGGCTATTTAAATAATCTTTATGTTTCTCTAAAATTTGGTTTATTGGTAGTGTGTGTATAAATTTCTTGGTGTTTATATCTGGTGTTACTTCTGATTTATATAAATCATTATAATATTCCATAAATGTAGAAAGTATTTGTTGCTGTGAATTTACCATTATTCCTTCCTTCGTTTTTAATGAGACAATTGTTCTTTTTGCTGCCATCTTTTTAACTGCATATGATAGTAATTTAGTGTTTTTATTTCCATGTTCATAATATTCTCTCTTTAAATAGTTCATAGCAGTCTGAACCTTTGCAGTATCCAATGCTTCTAACTCTGCTCTAGTTTTTGTTAGTTCATTAAGTATGTTCTTGGTTCCTAATTGTTTATGTTGTTCTGATAGTTTTTTTATTTTACTTTCTAATTGTTCTTGGAGCTTATTTCGTTCTTTCTTTATTCTAGATGTTTCCATAATAAAAATTCCTCTTAGGTAGGCTTTTAGGGCATCCCATAGCAATGCTGATTTTATTTCTGAAGTATCATTTATTTCATAGAAATTTTTGATTTCTTTCTTTATTTTTCCAATAATTTCTAAATTTAAACATACGTTAGAGCTCAGTCTCCAAATTCTAGATTTACTCTTTGCTTCATTGACCCAAGAAAGTTTTAATGGTGCATGGTCAGAGGCTATCTCTGGGGCAGATTGTATTTTGTCCAGATTTGAGACCAAAGTCTCTGAAATAAGGAAATGATCAATTCTTGAATAGGTACAATATCTTTTAGAAAAATATGTATATTCTCTCACTTTAGGATTTAAATACCTCCACCCATCAATTAAACCTGATATCTCTATTAGCTTCCTAATTTTATTACCATCATTTGATACCTTTCTATTTTTTGACGTTGTATCGATTTTGTTTAAAATACAATTTGTGTCTCCGCCTAGGATAATTTCTCCCCAGGCAAATTCTTTTACCTTTCTTAAAAAGTTCTGCATAAAATTTGCTTGACCTGTGTTGGGGGCGTAATAAGAACCAATAGTTAATAATTTGTCTTCCAGTTTTCCTTTTACTATAACATATCTGCCTTCAGGGTCTCCCATATAATCAATCACTTCAAATTTTGAATTCTTCATAAAGACTATTGCCACCCCTCTAGCCTTATTTGTTCCATTTGCGATATATTGTTCACCTAACATTGGGTGCTTAATAATCTCTTTCTTGTTCTTATTTTGATGAGTCTCCTGTAACAACAAGACATCTACTCCTAATTTTTGAATAGTCTTAATGACTCTATATCTTTTCACTGGAGACCCGAACCCATTCACATTATAACAAAGGATTTGAAGATTATCTAACATTGCAGTCATAGATTCTACAAGCTATCTTTACAGATATATTCTTTCTCAGTATTTGTCTAATAGATTTTATATATGTTATGATGTACAGTCTATAATCATATTTTACTAAGCAAGATTGTCTAATTCCTTCTAGTTTTCTTTTCAGTGTCACCCAATTTACCATACCCAGTGCCCTTCCACCCTTTCCCCCCTCCCTCACCATCACCCTGTTCCAGCAATGGTCAGTGAGAACAAGTCTCCAGCTCATATTTGAGCTGTGCCCTGTGGAATTATAGGGAGCCAGAAAACTTAACATTTCCTGTATAAGATTAGTTCTTTCCCCATGCCCGCTCTAACCCTCTTAATCTATAAATATACTAATATAACAAATTGCAAATTATCTATGTTTGTTTGTAAATATTGTATCTCTTACTTATCATTACATTAAGGTGTTCTAAACATATATACTAAACATTCTTAAATATATGTGCTTCTTTTCTAAGATTCTAGAGTTCCTTTCTATCATATATATTTATCTTAAATAGTATTTTATATTATTTTACCATCATATAAGCGTGAACTGTAACAATACAATATACTAACTTCTTCTATGTTTTTAAATGAGTTATTGAAGTTTAATGAAAAGCTAGAAGTCTATATATATAAGAGTCCTTCCAGCTTTTACTTCTACTAAGTACTGGGAGCAACCTATTATCTTCAGTAACAGATAAACTCCCATTTATGACCTTGAAGGTACAGCTGTGTATCTCATTTCTCCTTTCTCTTCCACTGCAGCTGCATTCTGTCTATGTGATTTGCTTGGTTTCTCTGTTCGTCCGTAGTCTGTTTTGGAAAGGGAATATTTAAATCTTCAAAGAGACACTGCAGATCCTCTGTAGTTGTTGCTATTTTCAGCTTATTTCCCCTCATAACTGATAGTCCAAACGGATAAAGCCATTTGTAGATTATTTTCCTCTCCCGAAGAACTTGTGTGTAACTCCTCCATTGTCTACGTTTAAATATTGTCTCTGCAGCAAGATCTTGAAAAAGTTCCACTTTTTCCCCTTCATATGTTAACTCCTGTAATTTATTCAAAGTACGGAAAACATTTGTCTTTATTGTAAATGAGAATAATCTCACCAGTATGTCTCCTCTCCAGTTCTTTGATCTTCTCCCGACCCGATGAACTATGTCCAAATCTTTGGGAGTGATTTCGAGGTCCGGGCAAAGTTCTTGTATCCATTTTAAGATTATTTGTTTTAAATCCTCCCCTCCTGTCTCAGATTCCTTAAATTGTCTCAGACGGATATTATAGCGTCTCCCCCGATTTTCCTGCTCTGTGAGTTTGTCCGTTAATTGTTGGATATGCTTTTCCAATTCTTCCTTTTTTTGTTTGCAAATTCTGTGCCAACTCAAATGCTGCGTCTGCTGTTTGTTGTATTTTGCTAATGTTTGACTTCACCGCCATTAAAGTTCGTTCTAGAGGCGCAATTACCCTCTTCATATCGCTTTGTAAGTCTTTTCTTAATTGTTTCATTAGCTGCCTCATCTCATCCTTATCTTTACTAGTTTTTTCTCGCCCTCGTCCCTTTGCCTTACCAGTCGCCTCGCTCTCGCTCTTGGAACCCGATGAGCTGGATAGCTTTTCATCTTCATCTGAGGAGACTGTGGCTTCAACAGGGAGTCCCTTTGATGTCTTCTTTTTTGGCTTTCCCATATCTAGGCAGCTTAGAATGTTTTAACTCTCAGTTTATAAACATTCACGCTTAATTGTTTATTTTCTCAGGGCTTTTGAGCGGAGCTGATCTTCTATGCAGCCATCTTCATTGGCTTGCAGACCACGCCCCCTACTATAAGTAACTCATGAGTAGAGGTCTTAACCCTACTAATCAAGAGTTTGCAATAGCTGTCATACATAAATACTAGCTCAGAAGGAATGTGCGATGCAATCAGCGTGGGTAGCCCCGCCAGAAGGGCGGCCCTTAGTCTTGCATTTGGTAGCAGGAAGGGAAAAGAGTTAAACCCTTCCAAGGAGACATCGTGAATCGACCAAATTTCCTGGAAGAGGAGATTCTCTTGCTCCAATAAAAGCTCTCTGGTCTCAGGGTCATGAATTTTCCCAGCCTATCCTGCTGCATTCCAAGATAGAAACCTTAAGGGGTGGGACTTGTTCTTGAAGGGGGGCATATGCTGGATGTCAAACCAAATGAATGGTGGAATACCACTTCACTGAGATGGGTCGTCCCCATCACTGGGGTTAAGATCGTGGCAGCCGGTTCATTCAATGTGCGATGGAGTAATTCTGGCAGAGCAGGACCATCAATTGTGTTATATGTGTCCTCCATCGTTGTTGTTTGGGTAGGAATAATTGGAGGGGGGAGGGAGCCAGTAGGTTGGGGAAGGTTGTCTAGTATTTGGATGAGCTGAGATCTGACACTATCTATGTTCTGCATAATCTTCCATTTTTCTCCTGAGGATATGCTCCTGAAAGCCTCGATGGCATCATGAGCGAGGACCTCATCAACTATATCCAATTGTATGAGAGGAGCATAGTCTGTTGGGTCTGCAGTGTGGACTTTGGGTGTAGCCCAGTTAAAGCTGGGAAGTTCTCGTGCTGCTCCAGATGTGGGGGTTTTTGGGCTGTGGTAATTACTTGGTTCCTGGAAAAGACCCTGATGTTGGGAAAGTGTGAAGGCAAGAGGAGAAGGGGACGACAGAGGATGAGATGGTTGGACAGTGTCATCGAAGCTACCAACATGAATTTGACCCAACTTCGGGAGGCAGTGGAAGACAGGAGGGCCTGGCGTGCTCTGGTCCATGGGGTCACGAAGAGTCGGACACGACTAAACGACTAAACAACAACAACAACAATTACTTGGTTGGAAGGGACAGTGGAGCAAGGCATGATTCTCACTTCATGTTGATCTGTTGGATGTGTGCCCAAGGTGCCCTCACCACTCTTTTTATGGGACAGGAGAGCTTTCTCCAAGTTGGCAGTCTGGGCTGACATTTGGGTAAATCTTTCCACATCCCAAGAGAGCTGAATACGGGCATCACTAGGCACTGGGCATTTTGTATGCCTGCACAGGCTGGCCAATTCTGGGGCAGCTGTTAAGAAGGTGTGATTGTCACTCACATTAATATCAATGGCTGTGGAAGGTGAAGACAACTTCCCTGTTCGAGAAGGGCGGGGAGGCAAAAGAGGTTTAGGAGCCACTTCATGAAAGACTCGTTTAGTTCTTATGCAGAAGGTAGACAGGCAATTGGTCATCCTGGAAAGCACCATCGGGATTACCGGGCTAGAGAATTTTAGTAGCAGCCTTGTTTGAGCCCAGGGAGCAGGCAGCCTCTCATATTCCTCCAATATAACACTGATCCATGTGAAGAAGGCAGCTGAGAGAGTGTATAATCTGCATTCAGTGGTTCACTGGAGTATTCGCAATTTCTAGACAGAGCTGTCTCAGCTGAAGGGTGTGCGTCACCGGCTCATATACTTTAATTGAAGTACTTCCAAGTTGTATAGGAGGAAGCTCCTTAGAATGTGTTGGATTTGCTTCCAAGCTGGAGCTGGAACTGGGGGTACCTCTAATAGTATGATGATCTGCAGAACACAATGTTGGCTGCCCAATTAGTGGAAGTTGATCAGCAAGATGTTCTAGTTTGGAGAATATTGCCATCACTGCTTTGCCTGTAAGCATGGCATATTCACCCAGGAGGTCAAGAAGCTGAGTAGTGGAAAGGTGCTCTTGCTCTAGGGTTGAGAATACTGTATCATCTGAAAATGCTCCCGGACAATCCTGGGGGCCCTGTAAGGAGGAAAGCACATTACCCTCCATCTGAGGGTTTGGAGGCAGTGATGATGTAGACCCTGTGATGGTGCTTCTGAGAGGGCCAACAGGTGAATTGTTTGTTGGGACACGTCCATCCTCCCATGCCAATGGATCAGGTACGTAGGTCTGTAACTGGTTGAGAGTCCGGCAGGGTAGGTTCCCCAGGTGTTGGGGACCTATCCAGGCACCTACCCAGGGATCCATCCAGACTCTGCTTCAGGCCAGTTGCCACGAACAGGTCTGACAGGTTAGAGTCTTTGCCCCCCAACCCCGGAATAAAGACGCGAGACAGATAATATGGGTTAAAACATGGGCCACACTTTATTGATTACAATTCAAAATTTGCCAATCATTTGGCAAAGGGGGGCCTGCTGTAGTGCGGAAACAGGTAAATCGCAGGGGTATCCGAATACCCCATAATCAACAGATGGGCGAGTCCCCGGCCCCAGGTTCTCACGGTCTTAAAGATAGCAGGAACCCGGCCAGCCGCAATCTGACCACCCCCGGGCCTTTACTTGATGACTGTTGGTCCAGTAGCAGCCCAGCGCATCTTTCCCCCCAAGCACTGTAATCGCACGATCCGCAGCACTGGGAGGTCTGATGGGCTGTTAGCTTACCTGGTTTTGCAGTGGGACTCACCGGAAAATACCTGTTTATTCCACTCTACCCGCCACAGCATAGGGACTAGCCACGCTATGTCCCATGCACGCCATCGAGCCACTTGAGCTCAACAAGAAGGGCCCCCCCTTGATGTCTTCCAGGAAGACATCCAAACCCAAATCGGACAGATGGACTCCATCGTTCCGAAAAAACTCAGGCCTATCCAGTCGGATCCTCTGGATCCAATCACCGATCCAAGGCCACTGCAGATCGCTCTGCAGACCTCACGGTTAACACCCCTGCGTGCCGTGTTAATGTTGAGGAAAAACCTGGCATCTCTCCATGCCAATCACGGAATGATCATGGACCACACGATCCGCATAGCAGGGTACCTGGCCTTCAACCATTTCAGGTCACAAATAATGTCCAGAATCAATGCCTTACCCAGGTGCCTGGCTAAATTGTTACCGCCAAGGTGTACGACCAATATATCTGGTGGAGACTGGCCAAAGGCCGCCAACCTGTGCAGCTGGCTCCACCACATGCCTCGCAGCCCTCTCCATGTAACTTGTGCTCTGGCCCCAAGGCCCAGGTCGCTCCCCCATGGAGATGCAGCAGCATAATGCTCTACCCAGTGGACATAACTGTGGCCAATAATTGCCATGTGTCTTCGTCCCACTGACCTTAAAGGACCTGTGAAAACAGAACAAGACCAGGCCCCTGCCTATACGTTAGGTAGCTTTCTTACATATCTTCAGTAACTGGAAGACGACCACCGACCTAGATGCTTAATCTCCTCTGAGCTATATCCCATAGAAGCTGCACCTATTCTGAATGAGTGTGTACCAAATCTCATGCCTTGTACACCTACTCTATCTAACGCTAAATCGGTTAATTTCCAGAACTGATATTTGGTGAGGGGTGACTTATCACTATGTTGAAAGAAGTAGCCAGGAACCTGTCCTCTAAGCTCTAAATAGGCCTGTGAGGCTCTCACAGGGCAGATGCTGCTTATGCTACACTGCCCTAAGGTGATTTGTGTACCCTTGCCTAGTTGATCGGCCTTGGATCGCCGAATTAGAATTTGTACCTTTCCTTCTTCAACCTTAACGTCCTGCCATTGCAGGGCAAGCCTAGACTTATCTTCTTTTCCTGATGCAACCACCTCACTAATTCTAAGAGTCCCAAAGAACGTCACCAGTGACGCCGCTTCGAAAAGGACCTTTTCATATTTGTCCCTACATAAGAGCGCCCACTGTTTGCAGATACGTTCTAATATCTGAGGTGATATAGGGACCCTGGTGGCTTGAATTCTACCCCTCTCTTTGGACTGTCCTTCTATCATTTTCCTTATACGGTAATCCCCTGAGTAATCCCTAAAGCCATTGATTTTTGCATAATAGGCCAGTGCAGACAGCCTACCTTGGATGGTTCCAGGTGCCAGTCCCTTTCTGTTTAAATGTACAATAAACTGTTGCAAATGTTCAACCGGTGCTGGCCAATCTGGCTCCAGGTTGACCATCTCCCTAAATTCCTGGAACTCTATACTCACAGCCGAATAACCCTTCCTTGTCCTTGGTGCCAGTGCCAAACCTATCGCTCTTGATGCATCTTCATGCCAATTTGCCAGACCTCCGGGGGCAGCACTTCGGGAAACTCCTTGGCTCCGGGGTCTAGCTCCCTGAACAGCTCGATCTGTTGGCATGATAATGCATCAGCTATCCTATTTTCCAGACCTGGCACGTGCCGGGCATGTACTAGTACATTAAACCGCAATGCCCGTAATGTAAATGCCCTGACCAAAGTCATGACCCGTTCCGAATGTGACATAAAGTTGTTTATAATGTAAACAACCACTTGATTATCGCACCAGAACCGGACCACTGAATTTGACCACTCTTCGGCCTATAGCCAAAGCGCACCCACTATGGGAAAAATTCTAAACATGTCAGATCTCTAGTGATACCGTTCTGATGCCACTCGTTGGGCCAAGTGCCCACGCACCACCTTCCTCTGAAATAAATACCGAACCCTAAGGATCCTGCTGCATCTGAATGGACTTGGAAATCAGCCTTCAGACCGATTTCGCCTCTCCAAAAAGAGATTCCATTAAATTCTGCTAAAAATTGACTCCAAACTAATAGATCTTCCTTCATTCCGCGTGTGACTCTGGTCCTATGCAGTAGTTGATGTAGACCCTGCATAGCAGTACACAATCGCCGGAGAAATGCTCGTCCCGGAGCCACCACTCTACAGGCAAAATTCAAGTGCCCTACTATTTGCTGAAGCTCCCTCAGTGACACCTTCTGCTTCTGCGAGAGTGTCGCTATCCTGGTCCTCAGATCCTCTAGCTTAGTATCAGGCAGCTGTGATGCTTGCTGTATCGTGTCCAGTTCAATCCCTAGGAAGGTGAGGGACGTGGTTGGTCCCTTGGTTTTCTCCTTGGCTAAGGGTAATCCCAGCTCTCTTGCTAATGCCTGGAAACTATTCAGGATGAACCTACACCTTCCTGAGTTCTTTTCGCCACAGAAAAGGTAGTCATCAAGGTAATGGGCCATAGAGTTACAGCCCACCATACACCTAAGCTTCCATTCAATAAACGAGCTGAAACTCTCGAATGCAGCCCATGACACTGAACAACCCATCGGTAAGGCCCTGTCAATGTAAAAGGATCCCTGAAAATGGAATCCTAACAAGTCAAAGTCCCTGGGGTGCACAAGCAAAATTCGAAACGCTGATTTTATATCGCATTTCGCCATTTCAGCCCCGACACCGCATTTCCTGACCATGCGCACAGCCTCATCAAAAGAGGTGTATCACACTGTACAGAATTTTGGAGGGATAGCGTCATTGACAGACAGTCCTTCCAGAAAAGCAAGTGATGGATTAGCCTGAACTCACCTTGGGCCTTTTTAGGCACAATACCTAATGGGGAAACCCTCAGGTTCTCCATAAGTAACATTGAGAAGGGGTCAAAAACCCTTCCTTCTTTCACCTCCTTATCTATTTTACTCTGCACTATGCTTTCCATCCCGCACACCGATCGGAGGTTCTGTGCAAAATATGCACTGCGCTCCCCCGTTGCCAGGATTCGGAATCCATATGTAAAGCCTTCTAGAAGATAAATAGCATTCTCTCTACATGGGTATTGTTTTAACCAAGCTTCTAAAACTTCCACCTTAATTGGGCTGGGTCCCTTTTCCAGGCGTGCCCCTGCCATTGTTGGGCTTTTTACCACCTCCTGAGCCCTTGTTCTGGTGCTGGGCGCCTGCTCTAAAACATGCTGAGTTAGGGTGCTGACCTCCGCATGTGTTGCACTCATGCCTAAAGCAGCATGGTCTCTTAGTACAAAAGCCCTTGGAGTTATACTCCCAACAGAGTAGGCGGGGTTGAATCGTCTGCCCCACTCTCAGGTGGGGATTTTGACGAAGGGCGACCTTCCTGTTTAAATGTCCGCTGTCAAATCTGTCTCCTATGTTTGGCCTAGTGGGGGTCATGTGTTGCAGCCATAATCCCGGCAGGGGCTCATCCCAACGCATGTTGGGGTGAATTGCGCTCCGCATATGGAACGATTCATCATAATGAAGCAACGCCTGCCCTGCAAAATCAACATACGGCCTGTAAATTATATCTAAATATTGGAATAAGGATTGGGCCCTCCATGGCTGCGCCTTAACTATCACACCAGCATAAATCAAGAATCCGGGGAGCCAATTTGCCCACGTTCTCTCTGATTTCTTTCTCCTACGTCTTTCTTTTTCCTTCTCGTCTTCCCTATCTAAATCCTTCTTCTCTACGTTTCTGTTCAATAATTCAAATAAGTCCACATATTCGCCCTACCATATCTTTTCTTGTGTCGCCAGGGTGAGATGATCACCCAGAGGCATCGAGTAATCCCCATATGGCAGAGCACACAATGGGACAGTATTGTAACCTGTGTTGGATACTGAAGGGCAAGGCCAAGCCCCTATGCTAGCCATAGTATTAGGTTGGGCTGGCAATGCTAAAGTGGGGTATGGCATGCCCCATCCACTGAATTGTGGACTGGCGTATGGCCATGCAGTGCTGGGAAGCCCCACACTCTGTGCATTGTAAGGTGTGTATGGTGCCTGGTTGAATTGACCGCCGCCAGCCCAAGGCCACGCGGGTGTCAGTGCATAGGTGCCAGATATGGCGGTCAACTCACCTGATGATGTTGAAGCCATGCTTGGACCCTCCCCAATGTATGGTCTGTCGGGGCTGACTTCAACTACGTTTTCCTGGACCTCCTGGCACTCAGTCGCTGTTACCATCATTGCAGGAGTTGACGACCTTCTGCCTTTCTCTGAACGCTGTGGCTTAGGTGTTGAAGAAGCACCTTTGGTTTCGCTTCTCGTGGTCCCCTCAGGTAGCTGCTCTGCCTCGAGAACAGCAAACGGTGTCATTAAATCATGCGCTAGAGCCTTAAGTTTAGCCCTACAGTGGCTCTTGGCATCCCTAGCTGATGTGCGAGGCTGAACCTCAGCTGGCTGTGGAGCCTGCCTCGCCAGCCGCTCCGCCTCTAGAGCAGAGATTTTTTCTTGAAGTTCCTGCCACACAGGCCAGGATTCCTCATCTGAGGATGACTGAGGAGGCGACACCTGTGGAGCTGGCCACTTCTTGGCTGGCTGTTTTCCTTTCTTGTTACCCTGGCCCTTCCTCGATGCCATTATGGATCAAGACTTTCTATTGATTAATTGGTCACTTAGCTCAGTAATGTAATTGCCAGCGGTGATGAAAAGCTGAATTTAGGTTTCCAGCTTAGCACCCCCTAGTATAGTAGTAATCGTTTACACCAGTAATTGGGGTATTTCTTATTTCTTAGAGTCCTTTTTTTAAAAAAAATTATTTATTTATTTTTTAATTAATTTTTTTTATTTTCCTTCAATTAAACGCAATTAATTAAATATCTTGCTGTCTGCTTTAATGTTGATTCTTGAATTATTTAAACCAACCACTCTAAATTGATGTACCACTTAATAATTAATTAATCAATCCTAATATGATTAACAGCTAATCAATCGCTTTGAATATTTAATTAAGTTCCTATATATGTAATTATTAAACTTAATTTATTTAATAAATAGATTGTCAATTAACTGGATATTTAAATTTAATTGTTGTTATTTAATTATTAACTTAATACCTAACTATTATTATTTTAATTAATTTATTTGATATAATTTATTTATTTATTTATATTACTTCTATTTAATATTCCTTATTATTATTAATTACTATTTTATTTTAATTTATTTCTTATTTTTATTATGTTCCTTTATTATTATTATTATTAAGCCCAATACAAAAATGAGCCCGGCCTATGTCCCGCTCCCTGCGAGCCTACCTCCGATATTGCAATATATAACTAGCTGCGGGGGGGGGGGAGGAAAAAAGGGGGGAGAGGGATGTGTGGCTTTGCTCCAACTGCCGAGGCCTTGACGCCTCGCCTAGCCCACTCGCGCCAAAATTTATTCACCTGAGGAGAGGGGGGTTGCGCTGGGCCAAGGGCTGTTAACCGCCAAAAACCCAGCGCCGCCGCCCCGATCCTATGCTCTCACCCCCCAATGTTCACTTATATTTCTTCAAAAAGGCCTAGTATAATTCGTCCCGATTATTTTATTTATCAATTATTTATTTATTTTACACGTGTAACCGCTCGAGCCAAAGCACAGCCGGCACGGGCCACGCCGCCGCTGCCGCCCGCCTCCCCTTCAAGCCCGGTAATGAAACTTTTTAATATATAAATGGGGCGACCATCCCACCAGTTCAATAATAAAGAATGATAAATGATAACAACACCCTGGGAGGGAGCCGATGCTACCCTCCCATCCTTCAGCAACCAGTCTCGGTGATGCAGCAAAGATCGCAGGATCGAGCGGAGTCCTCCTTCTCTTGCCAAGCCAGAAAAAGGAAGAGGGCAGTTGCAGGGGGGAATGCCTCTTAAATAACCTGGCTTTCTCCCTCCACTCAAACAACTCTCAAGAGACCTTAGAGTCTCACGCCATCCATGGGGGGAGGGCAAAGAGCGAGCCACGCTGCCCAAAGCCTCAGCTTGGCAGCGGCTCCAGCATTGGTCAAAGAGCCGAACTTCATATCTTTGAAAGCCTCTTCAATGCGGAGCTGATCTGTCACAGACAGCTCAGAACCCATTAGTTGATAACTAAAGTTTTGATTTTACCCCCAATGTGCATTACTTTATATTTTCTTATATTGAAATGCATTTGCCATTTTGCCGCCCATTCTCCCAGTTTGGAGAGATCCTTCTGGAGCTCTTCACAATCCCTTTTGGTCTTACCCACCCAGAAAAGTTTTGTGTCATCTGAAAACTTGGCCACCTCACTGCTTATCCCTGTCTCCAGGTATTCTGCAGAATAAATCTTTTTCAAGTCAGTCTGATTTCACTCCATTTTAGTTGGGAGATTGGGTATAACCACCTAGGAATTTTGATAACAGTATCCTGACTAAAATCAGGAGTGATCAACATTTTATAGTTTTTGTGTTTACCGTGGTAATTTTGGTAGCATGAACACAGTTGAACATGGGAAGTTCTTGGCAAATGGGGAATTGAAGATGGCAACACTGGATTTGGATTGGTGGAAGCAGGACAGAAAGGTTTCAGGCCATACTCAAGGTTCTGCTACTAACAGGATGAATAAAGGAGAAATGCCAGTTGCAATAGGTACAAAGCTCTCACCGAACTGCAGCCTTGCCATTTTCAATTCCCCATTTGCCATGAATAGAGGTTTCCCAGACAACTGGAAATACACAAATACCAGAATAGACCTGGACAAGGATTGGATTAAAATGTCTCCAAGAGAGCATAAGGTGGGTCCAGCATCAATCTATGCCCCTTATTGGGCACAAACAGACTGTTATGGAAATGCACGTCTATAGTAAACAGACATACTTCCACCTTCCCTTGAAGTGAGATAAGGTGCTTCTCCAATAGGCAAAATTGCATATGGCAGGTGATTATTAAAATAAAGAATAAGAATTGTGGTGTGAGTAGGCTCCTTCTTGCCAGTATTCCAGTCTTTCATGGTCAGCCATTGCTATTCCTCATAATCTCTCCCTTTCCATAGATTTACTGTGGTTTCTTTCCATTCCTCTTTTAGAAGCTCATGAAAACTCTTGAGCAGCAAAAACCAGAATATTTATGGTTTCTTTCTTCATGCAATTTTGAAAGAGAGCAACATAAACTTCTGTTCTGACTCCTGTCCTCTGAAGATGCCGGCCACAGAGACTGGCGAAATGTTAGGAAGAAAAACCTTAAGAACACGGCCAAACAGCCCGGAAAACCCACAACAACCATAAACTTCTGTTCTTGTTTAGTGTTCTGTTCCATCTCAGGATTCCCTTCTTGCTCCCTTCCCACTTTTATAGCTTCCATTGATTTCAGTAGAGTCTGTCATGCTGGCTATCATTCTCAACTCGTTTTATTTTCCAACAGAATTTTAGATAGTTCTCATTTTTTCCAATGGCCATTCTTTGTATTAGTACATGCCCCTGAGGGAGCAGAAGTAAGATAGTTCCCAATGAATAAGACCATTTCCAGTAACTATGCAGAGGATTCTGGCCAATTCCTGAATTCAAATCATAACTTTTTTTTTCAACTTCCAATAAATATGAAGTCACTTCAAAGAATAAATTTAGAGATCTGACAAGTTTTCTTGACTGATTAATATAAAATGGAGCATCTCTCTTTAGCTGGCATGCAAAATGATAAGAGCCTTTTTAGTTCAGTTCTTACTCTGTTTCTTTATGGCTAAGGAACTGGAACACTTCAGATTAATAGAGGTTTTCCATCTTTACAATGTAAACTGACAGAACAGAATTCCTAGAGAGTTTATCAAATTCCTGGTGTCAAATTCCTGAGCATTCTTACTGAGATGTAACTATTAAGATATAGTAAGTATTCAGGAGTTCCTATGTGAAATTTAAGGGTAAAACAAATTCTCACACATTTTCTCAGACTTGTTGGAAAAAACTGGTAAATTGCTACAAGATGTATTTATTCCTGATTAAAGCTTGTGTGGCTGATAACTTTCTCCTACAAAAAGTGGAGGAAGAAACTATAGGAGTAGCTATCCTACTTGATTGTAACCATTAGAGATGACTTGGTGGAAGAAGCAGCAGCAAAAGGAATTCTGGGAGAAAGTGACCATGTTCTACTTGAGTTGATTTCAAAAGAGACAAACGCAGAGTGCAGTCATATGTATACATTGTATTTTAGGAAAGCCAATTTTAATAAACCCAGAACAATGATATATAAAGTTCCATGGCAGGAGATACTAACAGCGACAGAAGTCCAAGATGGGTGAGAGTTTCTTAAAAAGAAAATTCTAAAGGCACAACTATAAAAAAAATTCAACAATAAAAAAAATGTGGAATACAGCAAAAAAGACCAATGCAGCTTCACAAAAAGCTCAGAGAGGACCAGAAAATAAAAAAGAATACATATAGGAAGTGGAAGGAAGGCCAGGCTACAAAAGAAGAGTACAGACGAGTAGCAAAGAATTGAAGGGATGGTGTTAGAAAAGCAAAAGCTGAGAATGAGCTGAGGTTAGCAAGAGATGCTAAAAAGCAACAACAACAACAACAACAACAACAATTCTTCCAGTATCTGAGTAGCAAAAGACAGTGAAAAGAAACCATGGCTCAGTTACTCAATGAGGATGCAAAAATGATAACAGATGATAAAGAAAAGGCAGAACTGCTCAATTCCTACTTAAATCAGTCTTTTCCCAAAGGACAGACTATGACCCTCCAGCCAAATGTAAAATTCAAAGGGAGGGGATATGTTTGCAGCTGGAGATTGATAAACAAATCATCAAGGAATACCTTCCTACCTTGAACAAGTTCAAATTCTCAGGGCCAGATGAATTGCATCCAAGGAGGAAATCCCTGTAGAGATCTCAGAACCACTGTCTATTATTTTCTTGAAATCATGGAGGATGGGTGAAACACCAGAAGACTGGAGGAAGGCTAACGTTGTCTCAGTCTTCAAAAGGGGCAAAAAAGAGGAACCAGGAACTACAGACCAGTCAGCCTGACAGCAATCCCAGGGAAAATTTTGGAGCAGATTGTAAAGCAGTAACTCATTAAGCACCTTGAAAACAATGCAGTAACAACTAGAAGCCAACACAGATTTTTCAACAGGAAATTATGCCGGACTAATCTTATGTCATTTTTTGACCTACCTGGGAGATGGTGGGAATGCTATAGACATAATATATCTTGACTTCAGCAAAGCCTTTGGCAAAGTGCTCCATGATATTCTGAATAGCAAGCTAACTAGATGTGAGCTGGATAGAACAAGTGTCAGATGGATACACAGTTGGTTATAGAATCATATTTAAAGAATGCTTGTCAATGGCTCCTTCTCAAACTGAAAAGAGATAACAAGTAAGGTACCACACAACTCATTCCTGTGACCAGTGCTCTTCAACATTTTAATAAATGACTTGGATGAGGGAGCACAGAAAATAATTATCAGATTTGCAGATGACACAAAATTGGGTGGAATAGCTAATAACTTGGAAGACAGGAACAAAATTCAAAAACATCCCGATAGGCTGGAGCACTGGGCTGAAAACAATAGAATGAAGTTTAACAGGGATAAATGCACTGGGATATACCTAGGAGGAAAAAACACAAACACACAGTTAAAAAAATAGAGGTTACTTGGCTCAGTAGCACTACAAGTGAGAATGATCTTGGAATTATTGTAGATTACAAGCTCAATATGAGCCAACAGTGTGATACGACAGCAAAAAAGGGCAAATACTATTTTAGGCTGCATTAACAGAAGTATAGTCTCCAAATCCTCTGTGGTACTAGTCCCCCTCTATTTTGGCACTTGTTAGGCCTTGTCTAGAATACTGTGTCCTATACTTAGGATTCTTGTTCCAATGTTGTCATATCATTTTAGGGAAGACTCATCCTATCGTGGGGTGGTGAACTCCTCCCCTCTCTGTTCTAGAGTCATAGAACAGAATAATTGAGTTTGAAGGGGCCTATAAGGCCATTGAGTCCAATCACCTGCTCAATGCAGTATTCCAGGTCAAAGCAGATCTGACAGGTGGTTGTACAATTTTCTCTTGTATGCCTCCAGCATTGGAGTCCACATGTAAAGCAATAAATATTTGGTATTAATCTCTAGGAGCTGCCAGAATGGGCTAGATCTTTATCTGCACAAAACAGTCATTGTAATCTGACAGTTCCTAATAGTAAAAGTTTGGCTCTTATGCACAAATAAACATTCACCTCTGCCTAGGAATGGCTTCAGGTTTGAGGGGACCCTGATGAACCCCCTCCTCTTTTGAGTGGTCCTGATCAGCAGCCATGCCAATGGCACCCCATGTAGCACTGGGTGGTTGCGCTTGGACACCTTTTAATTTTTTCCACAATGCCCTGGTGATGTTTTAGAAAACTGTGGGAAAGAAAGGGGGCAGATGGAGCCAGCCCCTGCTCAGAACAGCAGATTTTGTAGACTGGAGGTGGAGGGAGTTATGGCAGGTATCAGCAATTGGCTTTGCCAGGTTGTTGTGACCCTGGAAGCTGTCCAAGATTTTGAAAAATCACGAAAACTGAACATGCATCCACCATAAAAATGAGGAAGGAAGGAAGAGGAATCTATCCTTGGTTAAAAGAACACTGGCAGGAAACAATGTTTAAAAGCATATTGTTTGAGGCCTACTGTACAAAACAAAGTCATTTGAGGAGATAAAGCTTACACCTCAAAGTATCAGATTGATGAAGGGATTTTTATCAAATTACTGAAGCTTCACTGCCATGACAATGAGACCCTGGGAAGCTAGCTGAAGAGAAAACAAGATTACACAAGTCAAACAATTCTAAATGAAATCAGGTGCCTAATGAGCCAGAAGTTATTCATGCTATTGTAAAAGAATAATTGCAGTTCACAATACAATTCTGGCACAGCTGATGGAGTTCAGGATTACTTAGACATGGCACATGGTACAGAGGTGCTCCTTTCCCCAATGTCAATGTTAGCACAGCCTTGTGAGGCATCCATTACACACTATCAGTTACCAAGATGTTTATTGAAGACAAAAGCTGCTGTCCCTATTGGTAATTTCCCACTCACCCACCTATTACAGCAGTGCAATATTGAGGATGTGACTACATGTTAAAATTACCACATGATTTACTTCACTTATAAAATTTGTCACTTTGAAGGGTTTTTTTTTTAACTGACCACAAGACACAAAGGCTGCTTTGAATCAGTTCTTTTTGCTCCCAAAGTTGCTTTTCTTCTCTGCTACTGGGTGGGCTTCTACTCTTTCAAGGCAGAATAATTTGAACAGGCTTTTTTCTATGTGGTTCATTGTGATAAGGTAAAGGTAAAGGTTCCCCTTGACAAATTGTCCAGTTGTGTCTTACTCTAAGGGGTGGTGCTCATCCCTGTTTCCAAGCCGTAGAGCCAGCGTTTGTCCGTAGACAGTTTCCATGGTCACGCGGCCAGCACGACTAGACATGGAACGCCTTTACCTTCCCACCGTGGTGGTACCTATTTATCTACTCGCATTTTTACATGCTTTCAAACTGCTAGGTTGGCAGGAGCTGGGACAAGAGACGGGAGCTCACTCCGCCGCATAGATTCAAACTGCTATCTTTCGACCTTACAGCCCAGAGGCTTTGCAGTTTAACCCACAGCGCCACCACGTCCCTATGTTCATTGTGATACATTCATGTAAAGATGGGAGGTGTGTCTGTAGATAGTGTTTTGGTGATATAGGTAGTTGGGGTGTGATGTTCAGGATGAGGGGAACACTCCCCCACATTCTTTCCTCTTCCTTAATCACCTTCCATTTAAAAAAAAGTTCCTTATATATAGGAGATTAGTGCTAGATCACTGTACCATCTTATCACTGGGTTGTCATTATTATTATTTTCCACATTTGCATTCACATCAGTTCCCTGTCAGTTCAGTAGAGGTGGAACCAGAGAAAGGAAGGTTAGCAGAGGTGGGACCAGAGAACAGAAGGAAAGAAGTGGAGCTGTGGGCTGGAATGTGAATCACATTGTATCCAGTATGAATAGTGAGCTCCTGAATCAATCCGCAGTCCCTGTGTGAGCACTGACAGGGATTTCAAACATAATACTGCCTGCAAATCAAAGTATAGCAAAATCCACTGTAATCACACCCTGAATTTGGTAAAATGAAAGCATTGTAAATGCTGTTCTTGTGTTACACATATTTCTGTACAGTGGAAGAGCTGCCAGGTTCCATTATTTTGAGTTATCCTGAATCTTTCATTCAAACAAAAATAAGTTTGAAATCACAACTATACCCCACATAAAAGCAATGCAGCAAATGCAACTGCAGTTGTATTTGTTTCAGTGTTCCTCTTTCATAACAATTTCCCCCACCCCCTATTCTGAAATCTACATCTGTACAGAGGCCAAACTACAAGAGTAAGTGGACTGTGTCAAGTAAGCTTTGTGAAAGGAAAGTTAATGAGGCAAACAAGTGATTCCACTGTGTCTATTATTAAACAAGCAGAAGAAACTGTCTAAACATTGGCCTTGGATCCCACACCACTTTGGGAGCTCCAGTGCTTCCTTTCCTATTGTGCTACTGAAAGAGGTAGCCAATCAGAAGTAAAAGAATGTTTCAGAGGCAGTACTACAAAGATATCCGGGTGCTCTTTATACAGCTGGATAGCTGATTTTTCTTAAGCCTGAAATGAATATCCAAAACTGGAAGGCATTTGCTTCATGCTGATACAGGGAAGGATTTCACTAGCTACAGTATAAGGGAGAGAAAGTTTGGATTTGAGAAATTTCTTCAACTGAAAAGCAGCCAGCCTTTTCATACTATGGATCCTCAAAGGAAGTGCAGTGCTAGCTCTCAAGCCATTTCACAGCATTAAGGCAGTGGAAACAGTAGCTGGTACTCTCTATCTTTATTCATATCAGAACATTGCACAGTTTAAAATTTTGAATGTATATAAAAATCACTACAATTCAAACAAATTAAAAGATAAAAATGATTAGACTATTTTACACCAGGAGAAGGATACTTCATAAGAACATAAGAAGAGCCCTGCTGGATCAGGCCAAGGGCCCATCTAGTCGAGCTTCCTGTATCTCACATTGGCCCCACCAGATGCCTCTGGGAGCACACGAGACAACTAGATACCTGTCTCCTGACACCCCTCCCCTGCATCTGGCGTTTTGAGGTACCTTCCTTTTAAGCCTGGAGATTATACATCCCCATCATGGCTTGTAACCTGCGAAGGACTTTTCCTTGAGGAATCTGTCCAATCCCCTTCTAAAGGCATCTAGGCCAGATGCCATCACCACATCCTGTGGCAAGGAGTTCCACAGACTAACGACATGCTGGATAAAGAAATATTTTCTTTCATCTGTTCTCACTCTCCCAACACTCAATTGAAGTGGATGTCCCCTGGTTCTGGTATTGCGTGAGAGGGAAAAGAGCTTCCCTCTATCCACTTTATTCATCCCCCTGCATAATTGAATACATCTCAGTCATGTCCCCCCCTCAGGCACCTTTTCTATAGACTCAAGAGCCCCAAACGCTGTAGCCTTTCCTCATACGGGAGGTGCCCCAGCCCAGTCATCATTTGAGTCGCTCTCTTCTGCACCTTTTCCAGTTCCACTATGTCTTTTTTGAGGTGCGGTGACCACAACTGTATGGAATACTCCAGGTGCAGCCTTACCAGTGTTCAATCCGCTTTTTAATGATACCTAGCATCCCCTTCACGGATTGCTCCCTTGTCATTGCGAAGGGGCTTGAGTAATTCAGAGAAGCTATGGGCTATGCCGTGCAGGGACACCCAAGATGGACAGGTCATAGTGGAGAGTTCTGACTTAACACGATCCACCTGGAGCAGGAACTGGCAAGCCACTCCAGTATCTTTGCCAAGAAAACCCCATGAACACAAACAAAAGGCTAAAAGATATGACGCTGGAAGAAAAGCCCCTCAGGTCGGAAGGCGTCCAACATACTACTGAGGAAGAGCGGAGGACAAGGACAAGTAGCTCCAGAGCTAATGAAGTGGTTGGGCCAAAGCTGAAAGGACGCTCAGCTGCAGACGCGCCTGGAAGTGAAAGGAAAGTCCGATGCTGCAAAGAAAAATACTGCATAGGAACCTGGAATGTAAGATCTATGAACCTTGGTAAGCTGGATGTGGTCAAACAGGAGATGGCAAGAATAAACATTGACATCCTGGGCGTCAGTGAACTAAAATGGACGGGAATGGGCGAATTCAATTCAGACAATTATCATATATACTATTGTGGACAAGAATCCCGTAGAAGAAATGGAGTAGCCCTCATAGTCAACAAAAGAGTGGGGAAAGCTGTACTGGGATACAATCTCAAAAATGATAGAATGATTTCAATGCAAATCCAAGGCAGACCTTTCAACATCACAGTAATCCAAGTTTATGCACCAACCACCACTGCTGAAGAGGCTGAAATTCACCAATTCTATGAAGACTTACAACACCTTCTAGAACTGACACCAAAGAAAGATGTTCTTCTCATTATAGGGGACTGGTATGCTAAAGTAGGGAGTCAAGAGATAAAAGGAACAACAAGTAAGTTTGGCCTTGGAGTTCAAAATGAAGCAGGGCAAAGGCTAATAGAGTTTTGTCAAGAGAACAACCTGGTCATCACAAACCCTCTTTTCCAACAACACAAGAGGCGACTCTACACATGGACATCACCAGATGGGCAATACCGAAATCAGATTGATTATATTCTCTGCAGCCAAAGATGGAGAAGCTCTATACAGTCAGCAAAAACAAGACTTGGAGCTGACTGTGGCTCTGATCATCAGCTTCTTATAGCAAAATTCAAGCTTAAACTGAAGAAAGTAGGAAAAACCACTGGGCTAGTCAGGTATAATCTAAACCAAATCCCTTATGAATACACAGTGGAAGTGAAGAACAGATTTAAGGAACTCGATGTGGTGGACAGAGTGCCTGAAGAACTATGGATGGAAGCTCGTAACATTGTACAGGAGGCAGCAACAAAAACCATCCCAAAGAAAAGGAAATGCAAGAAAGCAAAGTGGCTGTCCAACGGGGCCTTACAAATAGCAGAGAAGAGAAGGGAAACAAAATGCAATGGAGATAGGGAAAGTTACAGAAAATTGAATGCAGACTTCCAAAGAATAGCAAGGAGAGACAAGAGGGCTTTCTTAAATGAACAATGCAAAGATACAGAGGAAAATAATAGAAAGGGAAAAACCAGAGATCTGTTCAAGAAAATTGGAGATATTAAAGGAACCTTTTGTGCAAAGATGGACATGATAAAGGACAAAAATGGTAGGGACCTCACAGAAGCAGAAGACATCAAGAAGAGGTGGCAAGAATACACAGAGGAATTATACCAGAAAGATCTGGATGCCCCGGACAACCCAGATAGTGTGGTTGCTGACCTTGAGCCAGACATCCTGGAGAGTGAAGTCGAGTGGGCCTTAGAAAGCATGGCTAACAACAAGGCTAGTGGAGGAGATGGCATTCCAGTTGAACTATTTAAAATCTTAAAAGATGACGCTGTTAAGGTGCTACACTCAATATGCCAGCAAGTTTGGAAAACTCAGCAGTGGCCAGAGGATTGGAAAAGATCAGTCTACATCCCAATCCCAAAGAAGGGCAGTGCCAAAGAATGCTCCAACTACCGTACAATTGCACTCATTTCACACGCTAGCAAGGTTATGCTCAAAATCCTCCAAGGCAGGCTTCTGCAGTATGTGGACCGAGAACTCCCAGAAGTACAAGCTGGATTTCAAAGGGGCAGAGGTACTAGAGACCAAATTGCTAACATGCGCTGGATTATGGAGAAAGCCAGAGAGTTCCAGAAAAACATCTACTTCTGCTTCATTGACTACGCAAAAGCCTTTGACTGTGTGGACCACAACAAACTATGGCAAGTTCTTAAAGAAATGGGAGTGCCTGTCCACCTTATATATCTCCTGAGAAACCTATACGTGGGACAGGAAGCAACAGTTAGAACTGGATATGGAAACACTGATTGGTTCAAAATTGGGAAAGGAGTACGACAAGGCTGTATATTGTCCCCCTGCTTATTTAACTTATATGCAGAATACATCATGCGAAAGGCAGGACTGGATGAATCCCAAACCGGAATTAAGATTGCTGGAAGAAATATCAACAACCTCAGATATGCAGATGATACCACTCTGATGGCAGAAAGTGAGGAGGAATTAAATAACCTCTTAATGAGGGTGAAAGAGGAGAGCATAAAAAATGGTCCGAAGCTCAACATCAAAAAAACTAAGATCATGGCCACTGATCCCATCACCTCCTGGCAAATAGAAGGGGAAGATATGGAGGCAGTGACAGATTTTACTTTCTTGGGCTCCATGATCACTGCAGATGGTGACAGCAGCCCCGAAATTAAAAAACGCCTTCTGAAAATCCAGATAGACAATATCCACTGGTTCGCCCACATCCACATGCCTGTTGACCTTTTCAAAGAATTCTAAGAGGTTTGTGAGGCAAGACTTACCCTTACAGAACCCATGCTGATTTTCCCTCAGCAGGGCTTGTTCTTCTATGTGTTTTAAGATTTTATCTTGGATTAGGCTTTCCACCATCTTCCCTGGAATAGACATAAGGTTAACCGGCCTATAGTTTCCCGGGTTCCCCCCTCCTTCCATTTTTAAAGATTGGTGTGACATGTGCTATCCTCCAGTCCTCTGGCACTGTGGCTGTTTTAAGGGACAAGTTGTATATTTTAGTTAAGAGATAACAACTTCATTTCTCAGTTCCTTAATAACCCTTGAGTGGATGCCATCTGGCCCCGGTGACTTATTGATCTTCAATTTATCCATTAGGTCTAAAACATCCTCTCTTTTGACCTGTGTCTGATTTAATTTATTACTTCAGTAGTATTATCTCAGCCATTATTATCTCAGATCTTTTTAATACATGTGGTGAAGCATAAATCACATACATGTAAGTGCTGCATTGATTGAATTTCTCCACAGTCATGGAAAAATGTTCATGTATACAAGTAGCCACATTTTACTTGATTATTCTTTGATCTTCCTACTCTGCTTTGAAGTCTGTCAAGTGACTTCCAGATGATCCAGCCAGAATCTTGTCCAGGTAAGAGATACTTTTTGGCTCGGTTTGGCACTAGCTCACCTAATGCATAGGTGAGCTAGTGCTCAGAGGTTTTCTCCTAGTCTGTCAAAGCAAGATCTTCAAAATAGATTTAACTCCTGGAGTATGAAAACCTCACTTGATCAGTTGTGTAAATTTTAAAAAGTAATGGTGCCAGAATGCTACCCTGTGAGAGACCGTCCCTTTGGTTTCTCCGGGTGTTCTTGATAAGAAAATGTCTGTAAAAGTGATAGGCAGAAAGTTTGGAAACTGTCACCCAGAGAATAGCCCTCATTCTAAAAAAGAAAATTTTGGTTCTTTTGGATATAGTTATATATTTGTAGACACTCAAAGCTACATTCAAGGTAACAAAATAAAATGGATAGGCATTCATAAACAATCAGTTGAAAGCAAAAAGCTAGCAGCGATTATGGAGGGTGGAGACAATTCATTTGTAGTGCAAATTTTGGGCTATGCTTGTCTTTCTTCCTGACTGTAACGTGGCGTACATATGTAACAAGTGTGACCTAGCGGCACTGTTAGAAGAAAAAGTGAGAGAACTGGAGCAGTGAGTAGCCACACTCAAGGCTATAAGGGAAGATGAAGCACACATTGACAAAATTCTTGAGCAGCAGCTGCTGTCACAGGGGGCACTGGAGATGGAGGAAAACCAAAGGAAAGCAGTGGAGGAGAGTGCTGAGAAATGTACAAACATAGTGGAGGAACCATCATGGAAAGGAGTCACAGTTAGCAGCAAAAGAAGAAGAAGAAACTCTTCACCAGTGGAACTACAAAACTGTTTTCAGATTCTTGAATAGGAGTCAGCCAGATAGTATGCAGAGGAGACCCCACAGGAGGACATGAAAAGGGCCGAAGCACAGCTAAATACAGTAACTGAACCTGCACCCTACAAAAAAAAGAAGAAGAAGAGAAGAGTAGTTGTAGTAGGAGACTCCCTACTGCATGGAATTGAGACTGAAATATGCTGGGAAGATCCATGGACTCACCGGGTATGCTGTCTCCCTGGAGGTCAGATAAGGGGTGTGGCGGAAGGACTACCATCACTCGTAAAACACACAAATACATATTCCTTTTGTCTTCTCCACGTTGGAACAAATGACACTGCCAAGAGGAACTCTGAAGAAATCATGTCAGACTTTGAAGCTCTGGAAAGGAAACTCAAGGACTTTGGGGCCCAGATAGTTTTTTCAATAATTTATTTTTTATTCATTTTCAATAGGGATAGGATTGGGGATAGTGGGATGGGGGAGTGGACTTGGGTAAAATTCCAGGGAGCGAGAGGGTACCAAGCCCTGTGAGGAAAGACTGAAAGAATTGGGCATGTTTAGCCTTGAGAAAAGAAGACAGAGGGGTGATATGATAACACTTTTCAAATACTTAAAAGGCCATCAAGTCCAACCCCCTGCTCAATGCAGGAATACAATCAAAGCATATCTGCCAGGTGATTATCTAAGTATCTAAGCACTCACCAACTCCCGAGGTAACTGGTTACACTGTCGTACTGCTCTAACAGTTAGGAGGTTTTTCCTGATATTCTTTTTCTTTCTTTCTTTTCTTCTTTATTAAATGAACTACAACATAAACATAAAATACATAAACCAAAATACAAATCAACTGTGTTCCCCACCACCATAATCAGGACCTCTTGCAGTAGTCTTCTTCTTCCTTTATCTTTATTCTTCTTCTTCCTTTATTGTCCTCTTCTCCAGAACTGCATTGATTCCTGATTTGGAGCTTTCCCTTTTCCTCTTGTTAGCACATATTCAAGAAATCTACCCCATATATCATAAAATTTATTATTTTTCATCACTCCTTTCTTAACCTTTAAATTACAAGTTAACTTATCATTTATAGCAATGTTCCATATTTCATTATACCGTTCTTCCATTTGAAATTCCAGTTTTGATTTCCAATTCCTAGCTGTTATTAAACTGGCTGCTGTTAATAAATTGGTAATCAACTCTAGTTGTCATATCGTATTCCACCTTCTCAAATATTGATAACAGAGCTATCTCAGGATTAAATTCTATATCTTTTTCACATATGTCATTTAATTCTTTAAAGATTAGTTTCCAAAATCTTTGTACTTTTTCACATTCCCACCACATATGTATGTACCAATTTCCTTCTCACATTTCCAACAGATATTCAGATAACTAGCATTAATTTTATTCAATTTTATCGGTGTCAAATACCATCTTAAGCCCAGTTTGAAAAAAAAATCTTTTATTCTCACTGACTTAAATCGTAAAACCCTCATTTTCCACATCTTCATCCATTCTTCACCATTTATTCTTTTTCCTAAGTCTTGTTCCAACACTAACTTCAATCCTTGATTCTCAGTCTCTTCTTCTTCTAGATCTAGCAGGAATCTATAAATTTTACTCACCACACCCTTCAGAGTCAGTCATCTGAATATCTTCATATGATAATAGAAATTGTTCATACTTTGTATATTCTCTACCTTTGTTGTATTTCTTTACCCATTCATTAGTCCATCTTTCTAATTGCATATAATTCAACCATGATATATTCTTATTTTGAAGAATTTGTTTCATTTGATCTTTCGATCTCATTTTATCCAACCAGTCTTTTAATCTAATCACTTTTTTTTCTTTAAATAATTCTAAATAAACTTTCATATTGGCAGGAAAATTCTCCATTTCGGTCACTAATCCTAATGGAGAGTTAGACGGAGATAAATTCTTTTTATACTTGTACCACACGTTTAACATAGCCTTTATGTTATTAATATATAAGGGGTTATTAATTTCACTTATTTTATGTTTTTTAATTATACCAAATAGATGTTTTTCAATATCAACCTGTAGTTCTGATGATTCCATTTTCCACCAAATTAACCTTTCTGGGTTATATATAATTTCCCCAATAAACCTCAACTGATTAGCCATATAATAATTTTTTATATTTGGTATGCCTATATCTCCTTTTTTTGTCGTTTTATACCAATACTTTTTATTTATTATGGCTTTCTTCCCTTCATTACAATATCTATTAATCATTCCTTGCCAAAGTTTAAAATCATCTTCTGTTAACTGTTAACTGTTTTTCCTGATATTCAACCTAAATCTGGCTTCCTTTAACTTGAGCCCATTGTTGCGTGTCCTGCACTCTGGGATGATCGAGAACAGATCCTGCCCCTCCTCTGTATGACAGCCTTTCAAATATTTGAAAAGTGCCATCATATCACCCCTCAGTCTTCTTTTCTCAAGGCTAAACATGCCCAGTTCTTTCAGTCTTTCCTCATAAGGCTTGGTTTCCAGCCCCCTGATCATCCTTGTTGCCCTCCTCTGAACTTATTCCAATTTGTTAGCGTCCTTCTTGAAGTGTGGTGTCCAGAACTGGACACAATCCTCAAGGTGAGGCCTAACCAGTGCTGAATAGAGGGGGACTAGCACCTCACGGGATTTGGAAACTATACTTCTGTTAATGCAGCCTAAAATAGCATTTGCCTTTTTTATAGCCACATCACACTGTTGGCTCATATCCCACAAGGTTTTAGACCTCACTCTATCCATGAGAGCAGCCCTTCAGCTGATACATGATTGTTACCCTGACATCCGTATCATATGGTCTGATCTCCTTGTGAGATGGACATGGAAGGGGGCCAGGGACCCCAGGAGGGTGGACATTGCTCGGCAGAAAGTGACCAGGGCAGTGGGTCAATTGGTGATGGCCTGGGAAGGAAGCTGTATGAAGCACATGGACATCTCACATAAGATGGACACTTTATTCCACCCAGATGGAGTGCACTGATCAAATCAGGGTCACAAAGTATAGTTGCAGGATGTCAGGAAGGCCTTAGGGAATTGGTTGCAGCAGCAGTTGTCTGGTGGTGGTTTTTGGCATTGGAATGGATCACAACTGTTACAGGACAGTAAGTAGGGGCCTGCATGTCATGGTCAGTATGGAATCCCTAAATGGGAATGGGGGGGTGGGCTGTCCCAGCTCTGGTGGGACAGTTTGCCCCTGTCCCTGGTTGGTGAGGAGCCATGGAGTGGCATACGTCTGTGTGGCTCCAGGAAATCTGCCATTCTGAGTGGACTCACAGGAAGGGTCCTGTGGAGACGGTGGGTAACATTGGGTGGTGTTTGGGTTCCCTTATGAGAATGATCCAACCCAATGCTTTGCCAGGTTAACTGCTGCTGTAATTAATAAAGTTGTGGTCCTGTTATTTTGGAGAAGGGGCTAGGGCCTGCTTAGCAGTAGGCCAACAAATACTTTAGCTAAAATTGCTGTGCAATCAAGCAGCATTTCACTGTGACAACTCCATTCAATGCCATCCCTAGTTTTCCACAATCTTCAGTAACAGTGAGTCACTGAGCAAGTATGCTCCACCCTAAGTGGACCCTTTCCACCGAGGATTGCTTCCTACAAATTCTTATACTACTGCGAAACATGCTGGTACCTCCTTCTTTGGCATGGAGGGTACCATTTTGGAGGGATTTGGAATCTGATTATTCTCTTTTGGATGAAAAGCATGGAGAGATCTGCCAAGTCTCACCTCCTACCATGGAAAAGGAAAATGGTCCATCTGGATACTTCTTGGTTAAAAGAAGCAAAAAATAATATATATTTTTAAAAACCCAGTACATGCTTGTGTTCTTTATCAGCTACCATTAATAGTGTAGAGGGCCTATGATGTGAGACTGTCACAAGTCAGGGTAAGAAAGAGAGCATGGTAAAGAGGTACAGTCAACCCTCGACTTACGAACGGCCCTAGTTACGAACATTTTGACTTACGAACCGCTCTGATAGAAAAATATAGCCTCGACTTGCGAACTTTGCTTCGAGTTACGAACTGAAAAAAAAACGTGCAGGAAGCGGGGAAAGCGCGAAATTTGAACTTTCAAGGTGTTCTGTTGAAAAGGTGTCTGTTCCCTCCTTCCCTCCCTCTTTTCTTTCCTTTTTTTTTTAACCTAAGTCATCTTAGGTTAAAAGGGAAAAAAAGAAAAAATTCTGCCCCTAGTGGTAGGAACGGATTAACCGGCTTTGCATTAGTTCCTATGGGAACTAATGCTTCGACTTACAAACCGCCCCTCGACCTAAGAACCAAAAACAGCCGGAACGGATTAATTGGTTTTCAGTGCATTCCTATGGGAAATGCTGATTCGACTTACAAACTTTTCGACTTAAGAACGTCCTTCCAGAACGGATTAAGTTCGTAAATCGAAGGTTGACTGTAGTGAGTTTTTGCAGCATCTCCATGCTTAGTATAATACACAGTCCCACATTACTATCGGCCTGTCACGCTGGGGGACTTTAACATCCATGCTGAGGCAGCTCTATCAGGGGTGTCCCAACACTTCATGACTTCCATAATGATTATGGGTCTGTCCCAAATAGTATCTGCCCCCACCCATGAAGCAGGCCACACTTTACACCTGGTCTTCTATACCGGTGTAGATGTTGGTGACCTGAGTCTAGAAGAACTTCCTGTAATTCCACTATCATGGGCAGACCATTATCTAGTATGATTTGGACTCACCGGAACTCAGAGCCTTTGCAGAGGTGGGGGTCAGACTAGGAAAATCCACCCCAGAAGGTTGGTGGATCCAGATGGTTTTGTGGATGCCCTTGGGGAGTTTCCTGCCACCTTAACAGGTGACTCTGTTGAATCCCTGGTTGATCTCTGAAATATTAAAATGGCAAAAGCCACTGATACGATTGCTCCTAAACCTCTCCTCCCTCAACTGGCTGCCTGGATCACTGGGGAGTTGATGGAGATGAAACGAGTGGGCCGTAGATTTGAGCGACGATAGCAGAAAACCCAGAGTGAATTTGATCAGAAAAGAGCTAGGGCCCATTGGAGGGCCTATTCCATGGCAGTGGTAGCAGCAAAGAAGTCATTCTTCTCTGACACTATTGCACCTGCACAGAATCGCCCAGCGGAGCTTTTTCAAATGGTTAGGGGCCTACTACATGCTATCCCTCAGGTAGATAATGCAGACCACATTGTAGTAGCTCACTGTGAAAAATTTGCACAACACTTTGCAGGCAAAATTGCTCAGATCCGCTCTGACTTGGATGCTGTAGCTGTTTCAGGCCCTGTGAATGAAACTGTGCCTCCTGCTTCCCCTGTATCGATGGATGAGTTTCAGTTGCTGCAGCCTGATGATGTGGTCAGGATCCCTGGGGAGGTGAGGGTTACCACGTGCCTGCGGGATCCTTGCCCTTCCTGGCTCATAAAAGCCTCAAGAAAGGGACTGGTTGATTGAGTAGGAGGAGTGGTGAATGCCTCCTTGCAACAGGGTAGGATCCCTTCACGCTTAAAGGAGACAATAGTAAGACCATTGTTTAAAAAGCCCTCTTTGGACCCTACAATACTGAATAATTACCAACCAGTATCTAATATCCCATTCTTGGGGAAGGTGCTAGAGTGGTTTGTGGCCTCTCAGCTCCAGAGGTTCTGGAGAGTATCTACACCCATTTCCTCAGAGTATCTACACCCATTTCCTCAGTAACCAGCTACCTGTGTGTGGTTTTTAGATAGATTGTTATGCATTACTGTTTTGACTGGATTTTTACTACTACTGGTGTTTTCCATTTTATTTATTATTTATTTATTTAAATATTTTTATCCCTTCTTTCATCTTAAAAAGAACCCAAGGCAGCTCACATCATTAAAAAGACAATACAGTGGTGCCTCGCAAGACGGTTTTAATCCGTTCCGCGAAAATCGGCGTCTTGCGAAAACATCGTCTTGCGAAACGCGGTTCCCCATTGGAATGCATTGAAATCTCTTCAATGCGTTCCAATGGGGAAAAAACATCGTCGTCTTGCGGAAAAAACTGTCTTGCGAAACGCGGTTTCCCATAGGAATGCATTGAGATCTATTTAATGCGTTCCTATGGGGGAAAAAAGACAGAACAAATTCAAATTTGGTTTACAAAGGGTTTATTAAGTGCTCTTTAACATCATAAATACTGTACAGGTGATTTCAAAAATTTCAACTTTAACTTTATAAATACATAGAAAAACATTTAAAAATCAACAAACATGAGGCAGGAACATCTGCCTTCATTGAAACTGAACAGAAACAGTCACTAACAGTCATTGGATTGTGCAAAACTCTTCACAAATTGCATAAACATACAGAAACTCTTCAGAAAGTGCATAAACACACAGAAACTCTTCAGAAAGTGCATAAACATACAGAAACTCTTCAGAAAGTGCATAAACATACAGAAACTCTTCAGAAAGTGCATAAACACACAGAAACCAACAGTACAGAAACTTTTTACATTTCACATTTTAAAGTGAACAAGTGAGGCTCTAAACCACCAGGACCAGTGTTTCAATTCAGGAAACTGGAGGCACACAGAACTGTCCCCACATCACAGCAGCAGTCTTCTAGGAGGACGAGGAGGAGGAAGAAGGCAACTGGGCACCACTGGTTGAAGCAGCAGGTTCCTCTTCCTGTCTCGGCCTCTTCGTGAGGAACCTCTCCATGGTCAGCTGCTTCTGCCGCCTTTTGAGCATCCCTCTGAAAGGGGATATGACCCTTGTGTCAAATGTGTTTACAAGGTGAAGTGCCATAGCCTTGTCCGGGTGGTATTGCTGTGCTACAGTCTGCACTTTTCGCCAATGTTCCAAGAAATCTTTCAGTTCATTGGTGGGCAGCTGTTCTTCCCCTGGCTCTTCTCCATCTCCCAAAGAGGCCTGCTCCTCCATAGCCTCTGTCTGCAGCTCGACCAAGTCCTGGGTGGACATCTCCTGGTCGTGGCCCTCCACCAGTTCACAGATGTCCTCCTCTGTGACCTCAAGGCCCATGTTCCTCCCCAAGGCAACAATGTCCTCCATCACTGTTGACTCTGGTGCAGACACAGAAACACCAGAGTCACTTGTTGCCACACAGTCTGGCCACAGGTTGCGCCAAGCAGAGTTAAGATTTCTCTGGCTGATCCCGTCCCAGGCCGTGGTGATCATCTTCAAGCTGCTGGCAATATCAAAGTGCTCCTTCCAGAATTCACGCAGGGTGAGGTTGGTGGAATCGGTCACCTCGAAGCAGCGCTTGAAAAGCTCCTTGGTGTACCTCTTCTTGAAGTTGGCAATCACCTGCTGATCCATTGGCTGCAGTACCGGGGTGGTGTTAGGCGGCAGGAACATGACTTTAATGAAATTGAACTCCTCCAACAAGTCTTCCTCAAGGCCTGGAGGATGAGCTGGGGCATTGTCCATGAGGAGCAGGGCCTTCAGTGGCAGGTCATTGTCCACCAGGTACCTCTTGACAGCTGGGCCAAAAGCAAGATTGACCCACTCCACAAACAGGACGCATGTGACCCAAGCCTTAGTGTTGGATCGCCACATCACGCCCAGCTGGCCTTTGTTGACCTTGTGCTTTTTGAAAGCCCGTGGGTTCTCAGATTGGTACACTAGCAAGGGCTTTATCTTCAGGTCCCCGCTGGCGTTGGCACAGAAGAGGAGGGTCAGACGGTCCTTCATGAGCTTGTGGCCAGGCAGCTTGCTCTCCTCTTGAGTGAGGAAGGTCCTTTTGGGCATCCTCTTCCAAAACAGCCCGGTCTCGTCGCAGTTGAAGACCTGCTGTGGAAGGTAGCCCTGTGTTGTCACAAGCTCCAGGAACTCCGTGGCAAAGTCCTCAGCCGCAGGAACATCGGAACTGGCAGCCTCTCCATGCCTGACCACGCTGTGGATTCCAGATCTGGTTTTGAAGCGTTCAAACCAGCCTCTGCTTGCCTTGAAGACTTCTGGCTCGGCTGAGGTTCCTGGCTGTTGCTCCACGAGGTCTGCGTACAAGGCCTTGGCCTTCTCGCAAATGACAGTCTCAGTCACTGTGTCCCCTGAACGCTGCTTCTCCTGCATCCAGATGAGCAGCAACTTCTCCACCTCCTCCAAAACAGCTGGCTGGTTCTTCACGATCCTGGTGACTCCCTTGGCTGCATCTGTGGCAAGGATCTTCTCCCTCATCTTCACGATGGTCCCGATGGTGGATGGATTCCTCCCGTACTCCCTGGCGATGTCCACGATTCGCATGCCTCCGTTGTACTTCCTGATGATCTCCTTCTTCATCTCTAGGGTAATCTTCTCCTTCATCATCTTCCCAGCCTCTGCAGAAGCAGGCTTCTTGGGACCCATGTCAGCAGCTGCTACATTCACAAAAACAAAAGGCAGTGCTTTACATCCGCTTCACCTTCCCACACACCTTCCCACCCCTGGCCAAAACTGCCCTGGACAAACAAGTGGCATAACACCCCCCCCATCACAAGCTAAGGAAAAAAAAATCAAACTTTGCATCAAACACCCCACCCCCCACCCACACAGGAGAACAAATGCACACCTACCTTTTGCTGGCCAAAAAGTTCTTGAAAACTTCAACTTCACTGAAGAGAAGACCACGCCAACCTCACCTCACCAAAGACAGGATGCCTTACCAAAGAAATAAAAAAAATTAAAATTTGCATCAAACACAACCCCCCCCCCCCCCACCCACACAGGAGAACAAATGCACACCTACCTTTTGCTGGCCAAAAAGTTCTGGAAACCTTCAACTTCACTGAAGAGAAGACCACGCCAACCTCACCTCACCAAAGACAGGATGCCTTACCAAAGAAATAAAAAAAATTAAAATTTGCATCAAACACCCCCCCCCCCACCCACACAGGAGAACAAATGCACACCTACCTTCTGCTGGCCAAAAGGTTCTGGAAAACTCCAACTTCACCAGAGACCTGTGCAAGTTACCAAACTTGGCATAACAACCCCCCACTACCTAGCAGAAGCTAACCCCCTAACTTCCCTGTGCAAGTTTGAACCAAAGAAAAAAAAAGGCATTAAAAACCCCCCACTACCTAGCAGAAGCTAACCCCCTAACTTCCCTGTGCAAGTTTGAACCAAAGAAATAAAAAAGGCATTAAAAACCCCCCACTACCTAGCAGAAGCTAACCCCCTAACTTCCCTGTGCAAGTTTGAACCAAAGGAAAAAAAAGGCATTAAAAACCCCCCACTGCCTAGCAGAAGCTAACCCCCTAACTTCCCTGTGCAAGTTTGAACCAAAGGAAAAAAAAAGGCATTAAAAACCCCCCACTGCCTAGCAGAAGCTAACCCCCTAACTTCCCTGTGCAAGTTTGAACCAAAGGAAAAAAAAAGGCATTAAAAACCCCCCACTGCCTAGCAGAAGCTAACCCCCTAACTTCCCTGTGCAAGTTTGAACCAAAGGAAAAAAAAGGCATTAAAAAACCCCCACTGCCTAGCAGAAGCTAACCCCCTAACTTCCCTGTGCAAGTTTGAACCAAGGGAAAAAAAAAAGGCATTAAAAACCCCCCACTACCTAGCAGAAGCTAACCCCCTAACTTCCCTGTGCAAGTTACCAAAGAAATACAGTACAGTAAAAAAAAAACACACTTGGCATGAAACCCCCACCCACACACACAGGAGAACAAATGCACACCTACTTTTTGCTGGCCAAAAAGTTCTTGAAAACTTCAACTTCACCAAAGATCACTGCAACTTCTTCAAAGACAGGATGCCCCACAGCACAGACCACAGTTGCTCCTGGAACTCCACGTGGAAAAGTGAACCCAGGCTGCATTGGGGAGGGTTTTTAAACCTTCCCGGCACAATGCACAATGCATCCTGGGTATTAACGGTTGAAATTTGAACAAAAACAAAAACAAAAAAGAAACCCTGCAGAAAACATCGTCTTGCGAAGCAGCTGTAAAAAAAAAAATCGTCTTGCGAAGCATAGACCCAACATCGTCTAGCAAAATTCCTCCATAGGGAAAACCGTCTTGCGAAGCGCCAAAGCGATCGCAAAAACCCATCGTCTTGCGGATTCCTCGTCTTGCGAGGCAATCGTCTTGCGAGGCACCACTGTATGTAGAAGCTTAAAACAGTAGGTATACAAATATTAAAAAATAATTAAACAAGTATTACATTAAGAACAGTAATAAATTCAATACTAAAACACATTTAAAACAGAGCACAACCATTCATTTAAAAAACCCTCTCAGCCCACCAGTTATTAAGGGGAAGCTTGCCTGAACAGAAAGGTCGGCTACCTGGGATTGACACATTTTTGGATTTTCCATTTCTCAGAGTGACATTTTTTAAATTTTTGTATACTTATTGATCTTTGCCTTAATATTGCCTGTTAATGATGTAAGATGCCTCCTTATTCATTGTTCGTAGTTTTTAAATATAATATTTTAATAATTTTAACCACCATTATATGCTCATTGTTTTCAACTTTAAATATTGTCTTTCATTGTAAGCCACCTTTGGTCCTTTTCAAGGAGAAAAGTGGGGTAAAAATATTTTTAAAATAAAAATAAATAAATACTATCTTTCAAAAATATCCCTTTTTATATACATATAGTTCAGTACATTGTGGTTTAATCTGAGCACTGACTGCAACATCTTTGTTACCCCTGTGGTGCAACCTGTCAAGCACTGCAGCTACATAAAATATTTTATTTTAATGGGATGATCAGTTCCCCAACACTCCATTGCATTTGAACATGATGTTTGCAGCATTGCCTTCTAGACAGAATTGCTTGATTTTTTCTTCTTTTTTATGACATTATTTCTAGGTTTAACACACAACCTCAATAGAGGCAGAGGTTCAATGCTGCTTACTCTTACTAATGAACAGTAACTTATAATTAAAATATTTTATATTGTTTCAATATGGATTTTTTTTCATGTAGATAGATTTTTTTACATTATATAAATATTTACATTTTTGTAAAAGAAAGATCAAATCCATTAATGTTTGACTCTAAGGCCATGAAGGAATATAATATGCAATAAAATTAGCTTTAAATCATGTAAATATTCCTTAATTCCTTTTGCTTCAGGCAAAAGATGGAATCTCTGAGGGAGAAGATTTTTCAAGCTTAGGGACTCTTATTTACCATCTCAGCTGTAAAACCCACTAAAGCATTGCCATTACCTCTGCATTACTATTTACCAAGAACAAAGGCCTCTCTTAGGCCCAAAACCATATTGGTGCAATTAAAGTCTGCTAATAACAATTGAGCGTATTTTCATAAGCCAGTGCAAACTGGGGTTTTGATCTTTGATGAAAAGATTCAATCAGGAATTTCTAACACACTGTAATTGTTGTAAAAACTGCTAACTCGGTAAAAGGGCTAAAGAATTCACATCCTTTCAGTCGGTCTCCATGAGATCAGTCTCTAGAGCCAACTCTTCAATTACTTTATATATAATCCTTGTTTGATTGTCCTGCTGAGCTCCATGAAGGAAATCCTTTTCAGGTTCTCAAAGTTCATTTGCAGTCTTCTTGAGAAACCCTGTTCGTAAATGATTTGCGTTGTAAATGAACCTGACCTAAAATGGACAATGAAAACATATATGGGGACAGAAGACAAAGCAGAAGCCATGCAGTAACATGAATTGAAAGTGCTTATACAGTCTGCTTTCACTCAAATTCTTCACTACAGAAATATCCATAGTTTTCTGTATTTCTGATGGAAAACCTGAAGACTTTGGTGTATGTACAGAAGGGCCTGATGTCATCTTGGAAACTGCTTGAATATCAAAGCCAAATAATGACGACATGACCAGACTGCCCCATTGAACAATTTCTTGGCTTGTTTTAAATTTCTTTTCTTTTTTTTTAAAAAAAAGGTTAAATGTATAGGCCGGAAAGATCCTTAACTTTAACAGCATCTCAGCTGTCAACTCCTGAGCCATCCATCTGGAGGGTGTTGTGCAAGACCAGTATTTCAAGGTTTTTAATTAACATATAGAATTCAAGAACTCAGTGGGAAAAACTGAACTGCTCTAAATTAGAGAAGTTAGTTGGTTTAGGTAGAGTTTTTTGTTTGTTTGTTTGTTTTGTTTTGTTTTTTAATAGAGGAGTGCTGCAGTTCTAAACACATGTCTTAAGCAATGGCCTGACATGCTGAACACAAGGGTCTTTGCTCTATTTTTTTTCCTTTCTCTTGGTTAAAACTATTGTTATGTACTCTTAACTTTCCTGGGTGACAAGATGGGTAGGCTCAATGCTGCAAGGATTAGTGTGCTTGGTTGGGAAAGCACTGGGAGACTGAGACAATTGCAAAACTGAGCACTAATGGAAGTTTTCCCAGGGAGGGCGAAAAAGATGCATAGTGGTATGTTAGTAAAATTTGCACATAGTATGTGCTGCTACAAATCAGTCTGTGTACATTAGAACAGTAGATAAACTTAGGATTTGGAGGGGACATGTACATTCCCAATGAGAATGTGTGCATTCCTTTAAAAGTTTCTCAACCATCAAAATCAAGCTGGATAGTTCTTACTTCTAAACTTAGTTATTTATCCAGCCGAGAGTATATCCAATTTGTTGAAATTAATCTGAATCTAATGGTCTGACTATTTTCTTTTCCACCAAGCAATACGTTTTTAAAGGGGCACCAAAATATGCGGACATCTCCAGACACAGGCATCCTTCAGTCTCGAGGGACTATGGTAACGTGCTCTGAATGGAGGACTTGGAACAGCGTCTAGTGTGGCTAAGAAGGCCAATTCGAGAGTGACAATCCCTTCCACACTGAAGACAAATACAGTCTGTCCCCTGTCCAGCTCCCTGATTTTGCTGGTTTCGGGACTGCCTCTTTGCCTTGGCCTGCTGGACAAGGGTCTCTTCAAAATGCGAGAGGCCATGCTGCACCGCCTGCCTCCAGGCTGAATGCTCAGATGTCAAGGTTTCCCATCTGTTGAGGTCCATTCCTAAGGCCTTCAGATCCCGCTTGTAGATATCCTTGTATCAAAGCTGTGGTCTCCCTCTGGGGTGATTTCCCTGCACTAATTCTCCATATAGGAGATCTTTTGGAATCCGACCGTCAGCCATTCTCACAACATGCCTGAGCCAACGTAGACGTGGCTGTTTCAGTAATGTATACATGCTAAAAATTCCAGCTCGTTCTAGGACTACTCTATTTGGAACTTTGTCCTGCCAGGTGATACCAAAAATGCATCGGAGACAACACATATGGAACGTGTTCAGCTTCCTCTCCTGCCATGCACAAAGGGTCCAGGACTCACTGCAGTACAGGAGTGTACTCAGGACACAGGCTCTATAGACCTGGATCTTGGTATATGCCGTCAGCTTCTTATTAAGCCATATTCTCTTTTTGAGTCTAGAGAACATGGTAGCTGCTTTGCCAATGCGTTTATCCAGCTCTACATCTAGAACATGACAAACAAATTCATTGAACTTCCTAGGTTTGCACCCTGTCCCTAATCTTGCGCCATTGCTTGAGGTACAGTATGAACGCACACACCCCATCTGTGAGATCAATATCTGCAGATTCATGGATCCACTGCCTGAGAATATTAAATTAAAAATTGGTGCATTTACCAGAACTGGCAACTAGAGGGAGTAGAGACCATGCTATGTACAGTGTTCACTATTTCCACATTTTTCAACATCTGCGGGTGGGGGCTTGGAACTGATCCCTTCAGATACTGTGTTCCTACTGTATTTTGTCACTGTAATATTGGCAGCTACTGGTGAAGACCCTGAATTACACATTACACATTGTCTGCATACCTTCAAATATTTAAACATGGCTACCATGTCCCCTCTTAACCTTCTTTTTGTAAGGCTAAACATTCCCAGCTCCCTAAGCTACTCCTCATAGGACATGGCTTCCAGACCTTTGACCATTTTGGTCGCCCTCCTCTGGACACGTTCCAGGTTGTCAACATCCTTCTTGAATTGAGGTGCCCAGAACTGGACACAATACTCCAGGTGAGGTCTGACCAAAGCAGAATAGAGTGGTACTATCACTTCCCTTGATCTAGACACTATACTCCAAGAATTGCACTGGCTTTCTTGGCAGCCGCATCCCACTGCTGACTCATGTTCAGATTGTGGTCTACCAAGACTCCTAGATCCCTTTCACAGGTACTGTTGTCTAGCCAGGTGTCTTCCATCCTTTATCTGTGCAGTTCATTTTTTCTGCCTAGGTGTAGGACCTTACATTTCTCCCTGTTGAAATTCATTTTGTTAGTTTTGGCCCAGGACTCTAATCTGTCAAGGTCATTTTGAATTTTAACCCTGTCTTCTGGGGAATGAGCAACCCCTCCCAATTTGGTATCCTCTGCAAATTTAATCAGCATACTCTCTATTCCTTCATCCAAGTCATTGATAAAGATGTTGAATAGCACAGGGCCCAGAACAGAACCCGGAGGCACCCCACTAGTTACGTCTCTCCAGGATGAAGAGAAGCCATTGGTGAGCACCCTTTGGGGTCGGTAATCAAACAATTACAAATCCACTGAACAGTAGCACTGTCTAGCCCACATTTTACTAGCTTCCTTGCAAGAATATCATGGGGAACTTTGTCAAAGGCCTTACTGAAATCAAGATATGCTACGTCCACATTGTTCCCTTCATCTATTAAGCCTGTAACTCTATCAAAAAAAGAGATCATATTAGTCTGGCATGACTTGTTTTCGACAAACCCATGTTGACTTCTAGTGATGACAGCATTGCTTTCTAAGTAATAACTGTCTGTTTAATGATCTGCTCTAGAATTTTTCCGGGAATTGATGTCAGGCTGACTGGGCGATAATTATTTGGGTCTTCTTTTTTTTCCCTTTTTGAAGATAGGGACAACATTTGCCCTCCTCCAGTCTGTGGGGACTTCTCCTGTTCTCCACGAATTCTCAAAGATTATTGCCAATGGTTCTAAAATTACTTCTGCCAGTTCTTTTAATATCCTTGGATGTAATTCATCTGGCCCTGGAGACTTGAATTCATTTAGAGTAGCCAGGTATTCCTGTACTACTTCTCTACTTACTCTGTGCTGCATTTCCCCCACTACATCACCTGCTCTTCACCCCTCAGGTTGAGCACTATTTTCCTTTTTGGAGAAAACTGAGGTAAAGAAGGTGTTGAGAAGTTCCCTGTCCTCTGTTAGTAGTTGGCCATCTTCTCCACACAGAGACCCTATCATTTCCTTGTTTTTCCTTTTGCTGCAGGCATAACTAAAAACGCCCTTTTTATTGTTTTTAATCTGTCTGGCAATCCTGAGTTCATTCTGCACTTTTGCTTTTCTTACCTTCCCCCTACATATACTGACTATTTGCATGTATTCCTCTTTGGTGTTTTCCCCATTTTTCCATTTCTTGTACATGTTTTTTTAACTCTTAGTTCAGTTGAAAGTTCTTTAGTCAACCATTCTGGTTTCTTTAGACATCTCCCTTTTTTCCTTCTTATTGGAACAGTTTTAGATTGTGCCGTTAGTATCTCCCTTTTAAGAAATTCCCATCCATCCTGAACTCCCTTCTCTTTCAGTATCTTTGTCCATGGAATTACAGCCAGTAATTCCCTAAGTTTACTGAAATTTGCATTCTTAAAGTCTAGAATGTGTGTCTGGCTGCACTTGGCTTCCCCTTCCCACTGTACAGTGGTGCCTCGACTTACGACCATAATCCGTCCCAGAAGATGGTCGTAAGTCGAAATGTTCATAAGTCAAATCAGCATTTCCCATTGAAATGCATTGAAACCCGTTTAATCTGCCCCGGCTGTTTTTTGGTTGTATGTAGAGGCGCCGGTTGTAAGTCGAAGCATTCGTTCCCATAGGAACTAAGGCAAAAGCGGTTAATCCGTCCTCTACCACTAGGGGGAGAATTTTTCTTCTTTTAACCTAAGATGACTTAGGTTAAAAAAAGGGCAGGAAAGGAGGGAGGGAGGGAAGGAACAATGGGGAAAAGAGGAAAGAAAGAAGGTCATCACTGGGGCACACAGACCCCCTCAGACAAAGGTTTGTGCTTTTAAGCACAAAAAGAGAGAGGATAGAGAGAGAGAAGACAATGGGGGGGCAAGAGTTTGGAGTCTAAAACACATTTTAAACCCACACATGCTAAACCCACACATTTTAAACCAACACATTTTACACCAACACATTTTAAACCAAACCAAACACCTTTTAAACAAAACACATTTTAAACCAAACCAAGCACCTTTTAAACAAAACACATTTTAAACCAAACCAAGCACCTTTTAAACAAAACACATTTTAAAACCAAACATCTTTTAAACCCACCCACCAACACCTTTTAAAACAAAAGAGAGGTCATTTAGCTTTCAGTGTCTTCTGGAGGACATCACAGTGACTTCTGGCTGGAAGACAGGCAGGTGGGTGGTGAGATGGTCATCACTGCGAGGTAGAGGTCCCCTCCTTTGGGTCTTCTTCTCCAGGGGTTCCCTGTCACTGTCTCTTGGCTGCAGGCTCCATCCTGGTTAAAAAATCTGTCCAATTTTGACTGCTTCATCCTCCGCTGCAGAATCTTTCTGAAATGGCTGACCACGTTGTCGTTCACCATGTCCATAACTCTTCCTGTCACAGTCCTATTTGGGTGGTGCCTCTCAAAGAAGTCCTGGAACTCGGTCCATTTCTTGCAGATGGATCTTATCTCCTCGCTGCTAACCTGCGCTGCCTCTTCCTCTTCCTCAGTGGAAAGCTCTTCCACAAGAGCCTTCTGCTGCTCGGTTTGCAGTTCTGCAAGTTCTTCTGTGGTCAACTCCTCATTGTGGTCTTCAACCACCTCCTCTACATCCTCCTCGTCGACATCCAGACCCATGTCTTCACCCATGAAGATGATGTCCCTCACCACCTGTGAATCAGTCGTCTGACACAGTGGAGGACATTGAAATGTGTCTTCCAGAACTCTTTCAGGGTCAAGGACATCTCCTCGGTGATATTGAAGCACCTGGTGAAGAGTGCCTTTGTGTACAGCTTCTTGAAGTTGCTGATCACTTGCTGGTCCATGGGCTGCAGAAGAGGTGTTGTGTTGGGGGGGGGAGGAACTTGACCGTGATGAAATCATACTCGTCGAGATCATCCACCAAGGATGGGGGGTGTGCTGGGGTGTTGTCCATCAGCAGAAGGCACCTCTCAGGAAGCTGGTTGTCGGAAAGATATTTCTTGACAGTGGGTGCAGACACTTCATAGAGCCATTCCAGAAACAGCTGTCTTGTCATCCAAGCTCTTGCGTTGGCCCTCCACATGACAGGCAGTGTGGCCTTGTTAACTTTCTCTCGGTGGAATGGGCGAGGAGTCTGGGAGTGGTACACCAGCAGAGGCTTGATCTTCAGATCACCGGTGGCGTTGGCACACAGCAAAAGGGTCAATCTGTCCTTCATAGGTTTGTGGCCCAGCATTTTCTGTTCCTCCTGAGTTATGAAGGTTCTCCTGGGCATTTTCTTCCTGAACAGCCCTGTCTCATCACAGCTGAAAACTTGCTGGGGGAGGTAGTCTTCTTCCTTGATGAATTTGGCAAAGTCCAACTTGAAGGCTTCTGCAGCAGCATTGTCAGAACTTGCAGCCTCCCCATGTCTTATCACGCTGTGGATGCCACTTCTCTTTTGGAACTTTTGAAACCGCCCCCTGCTGGCTTTGAATTCTTCTTGCGCTGCACTTCTGGAGGGGTTTCTTTCCATTAAATCACTGTGCAGCTTCTTTGCTTTTTCACAAATCATGGCTTCACTGATGCTTTCCCCTTTCAGCTGTTTCTCATTCATCCACACCAGTAAAAGTTTTTCCACCTCTTCCATCAGGGGTGGCCTGTGCTTTGTTATGATTGTGACTCCTTTTGCCACATCAATTTCTTTCAAGACATCTTTCTTCTTTAATATGGTGGAGATGGTTGACTTTGCCATCTTGTATTCAGCGGCCAGTTCAGTCACACGCATGCCATCTTCATGCTTTTTTATGATGTCCTTTTTCATTTCAATGGAGATGATATTCTTCTTCCCTTTGCTCTGCTCTTTCTTTGGAGCCATGAGTACTGTTCAGCACACCACAGTACACAAACACTAGGAGCCACAGAATCCAGCAACCATTATTCCAGCAAACAGACCCCCTCAGCACAAAAAGAGAGCATAGAGAGAGAGAGAAGACAATGGGGGGGAGAGAGAGACTTGAGTCTAAACTCCATTTTACACCAAGCCAGGCAGCACAGACCCTTGCAGGAAATTTTCTGATTTTAAAACAAAAAGACTTTGGAGTCTAAACCCCATTTTACACCGAGCCAGGCAGCACAGACCCTTGCAGGAAATTTTCTGATTTTAAAACAAAAAGACTTTGGAGTCTAAACTCCATTTTACACCAAGCCAGGCAGCACAGACCAGCAAAGAGAGGTCACAGTACACAAACCCTAGGAGCCACAGAATGCAAAAATAAATAAATACATTTTACATTTTAAAATTACAGTCTAATTTTCACATTTAATTTTAATATAATATTACAGTCTACTTTTCACATTTTAAATCCACATCTCAAGACCCATCAGAGCACAGAAACATAACCCCCCCTAGCCCAAACCCAAGCTGCAAAAACCCTGTACAGTAAATACAGTGTACTCACCCAGAACAGGCAGTCTCTCTGTTTTAAAAAAGAAAGTCAAAAATCCAAAAAGCAAAAATTAAAAAAAAAGCCAAATAAAATACAGTACGTACAGTACAGTACCAGGCAGTACAGTACCAGGCAGTACCAGGCAGTCTGAAGTCTCTCTCCATATCCACACTCTCTAACCGCTTGGGCGAATGAGGTAGCAGACAAGCAGCCTCTTCGCTGACCAACGGTTAACTGAAAGTTCAAATTTCCCACTTTCCACACATTCCCTGCGGGTTTTTTTTTCCGGTCGTAAGTCGAAGCTCCAGTCGCAAATCGAAGCAAAATTTTGCAACTGGAGCTGTTCGTAAGTCGAAATGGTTCGTAAGTCGAGGCACCACTGTATAACAAATTCCAAGAGAGCGTGGTCACTCCCACCTAAGGATCCCACCACTTCGACCCCATTAACAAGGTCATCCCTGTTGGTTAAGATCAGATCTAAAATAGCTGATCCCTTGTTGCCTCTTCCACCTTCTGGACCATAAAATTGTCTGCAAGGCAAGTGAGGAATTTGCTGGACCTTATGTTCTTGGCAGAGTTTGACTGCCAACATATATCGGGATAGTTGAAATCTCCCATTACTACTGCATCTCTCCCCTTTGAATGTGTGGCCATCTGCTCCAGGAAGACATCATCCAACTCCTCGGGCTGGCTTGGGGGTCTGTAGTATACCCCCACAATGACATCCCTCTTGTTGCTCTCTCCCTTAATTCTTACCCAGATGCTCTCAACCTGGCTTCCTGGATTTAAGCCCTGGATCTCTTCACAAGTATAAACATCCTTAACATATAAAGCTACTACTACTCCTTTCTTGCTAGGTCTATCTCTCTGAAATAGTTTATACCCCGCAATAAGTACATTCCAGTCCTGAGTTTCATCCCACCAGGTTTCAGTGATACCTGTTATATCATATTTATTTTGCTGTATTAAGAGTTCCAGTTCATCTTGTTTATTTCCCATGCTCTGTGCATTAGTGTAGGGACATTTAGGACCATGTGTGTTTTTCTTCCCCTTGTTGTTCTCTAGTACTACTTACCCTGCTGGGCTTTTCTCGCCAGCACTTCCTGAATTTCTGCCCTGAAAACTATTGTCTCCCTCCCCCCCCAGAACTCAGTTTAAAGCTCTCCTGATCAGATTTGTGAGCTTCTTAACAAAAACATTACTGCCAACAGCTGTGAGGTGCACCCCATCCCCTGCCAAAAGACGATCTTTGTGAAATAGCAGACTGTGGTCCGAGAAGCCAAATCGTTCCTGGCGGCACCATCTGTGAAGCCAGTTGTTCACCTCCATTATTCTTCTCTCCCTTTGTGGGCCATGTCCTTCAACAGGAAGGAGAGATGAGATTACAACCTGTGCACCCAGGTCCTTCAGCTTCCTACCCATATCCTCATAATCTTTTGTGATGTCCTGGAAGCTATGCCTCACAGTGTCATTGGTTCCCACATGAACCAAAAGGAAGGGGTAAGAGTCAGTGGGCTTAATGAGTCTTGACAGTCTCTCTGTTACATCACGAATTTTGGCTCCAGGGAGACAGCACACCTCACGATTCATCTTGTCAGGCTTGCAGATTGTGGCTTCTGTTCCTCTGAGCAAGGAGTCCCCAACCACCACAACTCGTCTCCTCTGAAGCTTGGTAGGGGACACTTGATGTACAGATTGTTTCTGGGTCCTCTGGATATTCTCTGCAGGCTGAGACTGCTGCTCTTGCTGCTGTTCCATTTCCTGATTAATAAGGGAGAGAGGTTGGAATCTATTCTGTAGCTCCAAACTCTCTGTAAGGTTCCTGGGCCTTCTACTTCTGTGTGTGACATTCCTCCACGTGTCTGCCTCCTGTATTTGTGAACTGCCTTCCTCCTCAATGATGTTTTCCATGTGTTCTGTATTGAAGATGGTCTTCACTGCCCCATCCAAGAAATCCTCATGCTCCCTAGTAATCCAAAGATTAGAAACATGGGCCTCCAGCTGCCGGACCTTACCTTATCACTTGGTGCATGTGTAGCCAGGCACATCCTTTGGCAAGAATACAAACATGCCACAGCTGTTGCAGGTGACTAGAGCGACTCCATCACTCTCCATATTGAACAATTAGGTCAGTCAATTTAAAAAAAGAGAGAAGAAGAAAGGAAGTCTGACCCTCTCCCTAAAACTCCCCTGCTAAACACTGTGTAAGCACCCCTGTTTGCCTTGCCTGTTTGCCAGGCACTGAGAGCACACGGTCAGAAACAAACTTACTCACAGAAACCTAAAAAAAAAAAAACACACACACCCAGTCGAGGATGGCCTCCCAGACGCAGCTCTTCCCTTATGCTCCCTCTGTAGGGACTGAGCTTGAAGCTGCTGGAAGCACTTGTATGGAGCTAAGCTGCTAGCTCCACCCCCAGGGGCTCAGAAGAAGCCCCACCCCCTCAGACCATGTGCTCAGGGAACTGACTGAAGAGGTCACAGAACCATTGTCTATTATTTTCTTGAAACCATGGAGTGCCATGGTGAAGTACCAGATGATTAGAGGAGAGCTAAAGTTGTCTCAATCTTCAAAAAGGGCAAAAAAGAAGCATCAGTGAACTACAGATGAGTCAGTCTGACATCAATTCCAGGGGAAATTCTGGAGCAAATTATAAACCAGTCACTCTGCAAGCACCTTGAAAACAATGTAGTGATAACTAGAAGCCACCATGAATTTGTCAAAAACAAACCCTGCTGGACTAATCTGATCTCATTCTTTGATCGGGTAACCTCCCTTGTAGACAGTGGAAGTGCTGTAGATGTAATATATGCTGATATCAGCAAAGCCTTTGACAAGGTGCCCCATGATATTCGGCTTAGCAAGCTAACTAGGCTGGATAGAACATGTGTCAGGTGGATACACAATTGGTTAGAGAATCATAGTCAGAGGATGCTTATAAATGGTGGCGGGGGGGTCAGTTTAACTCCCCCACAAATTGATGAATAAATTTGTTCTTCGTCGGTTCATGGGGGGAGCGTCGTGCTTTGTCAACTTTGACAGATCACGAAGCAGGACAAATTGCCAAAATGGCGATTTGTCCCCATCTCTAATTATGAGTGAGAAAGATCTTTGAGTTGCTGTAGATCAAAAGCTGAAAATGAGCCAATAGCACAATGTAGCTGCAAAAAAGGCCAATACTATTTTAGGCTGCATTAACAGAAGTATACTCTCCAAATCCCATGAGATTTGAGTTCCCATCTATTCAGTACTGGTTAGGCCTCATATAGAATATCCCTGGAAAAGACCCTGATGTTGGGAAAAAGTGAAGTCAAGAGGAGAAGGGGACAACAGAGAATGAGATGGTTGGACAGTGTCATTGAAGCTACCAACATGAATTTGACCAAACTCCGGGAGGCAGTGGAAGACAGGAGGGCCTGGCGTACTCTGATCCATGGGTCCACGAAGAGTCAGACACGACTTAACGACTAAACAACAACAAAGAATACTGCATCCAGTTCTGGATACTGGACTTTAAGAAGGATGCCAAAAAACTGAAACAAGTTCTGAAAAGAGCAACAGGTGACTGGAAACCAAACTGTATGAGGAAAGACTGTGAGAACTGGGTATGTTTAACCTTGAGAAAAGGAGACTGAGGGGAGATATGACAGCACTTTTCAAGTACTTGAAAGGCAGTCATGCAGAGAGGGGCAGCATCTGTTATTGATCATCCCACAGTGTGGGACACATAATAATGGGCTCAAATGACAGGCCTGATATTCAGGCTGAATATCAGGAAAAATGTCTTAACTGTTAGAGCAGTGCAACAAAGGAACCAGTTATCTCAAGAGGTGGTGAGCACTCCAACACTCAAGTCATTCAAGGGTAAATTGAACAAGCATCTGTCAGATCTGCTTTGACTTGGATTCCTGCAATGTGCAGAGGATTGGACTTGGTGGGCTTATAGACCCCTTCCAACTCAATTATTTCTTTATGCTATGATTCTTTGACTGATAGCAGGTATCCAGAGTTTCAGTTGGGACTCTTTCCCAGCTCTGCAGGAAAATGCTCGGAAATGAATTGGGGACCTTTTGCATAATCTACACCTGAACTACAGGTGTGTCCTTTCTGAATATTTTTTTCACAGCACTCTCAAACTGTAGCTTATTCAAAAATAAATTGAAATGTTAACCATCATCAAAGGTGATTTCAATTATTGTCCACTTAGACTTATCTCTAAGTTGTGTAATAACACAATATGTATGGGAGAAGACGTGATGTGCTCAGTGATAGGTTGTTCAAACTGTATAAGTGCTACACACTGTTCAAACTATATAAGTGCTACACACTATGGTGAGGTGTGGAGTGTTGTTTTGGAGAGTTGCTGCATGAAGTGCTGTCCGTTTATTTCCTGAAAAGTGTATTATTAAGTCTGTTGACTGATGTACATAGTTCCATTATCCATAGTCTGTAGATGCACTGCTGTTGAAGGAACCTACTGTCTCTGTGAATCTCTTTGCTGTCAACCTGTAAGACTGACTTGTCTCGGAACTATCCCCACACCCCAAATCTTGACAGTTTGCCACTAGTAGGCACTGAGGCGTTCAGCATTGAGGTAGGGTTTGCCCTCAGCAGGCACTGAAGCGTTGGGCATTGAGGCAGGGTTTGCCCCCAGCAGGCACTGAGGCATCGAGCATTTAGGTAGCATTTGCCTCCAGGCACTGAGGTGCTGGGTATTTAGGCAGGGTTTGCCTCCAAGCGCTGGGGCAGATGGCATTCAGGTAGTTTGGTTTGCCTCCAGGCATGGAGGCATTTTGCATTAAGGTAAGATTTGCCCCCAGCAGGCACTGAGACACCGAGTTGTTGGGCATTTAGGCAGGGCTTCAAGGTAGACTATGCCCCCAGACACTAAGGTGTTGGGCTTCCAGGTAGGGACGCCCGCATCCAAACATGAGCAGCATGATCAGAGCATGTCTCTCAGATGAGTGAACATGTGCTCTGGCCATATGACCACTTTCTGGGCTCAGAACTGGAAGGGATCTGATGGGGGTGCCGAGGGGACTCTGAAAGTTATGCTCACACCATCGTCTTTGCCAGGTCCTCCTCTGCCACCTGTCTGTTCTCAGTAGCAACTGCCTAGGTCACCACAGAGCTCCAATAATGGGGGCTGAGTCTCTCACCAACAGACGTCCCTGTCTGTGGCTCCTGCAAACCACCCTTGCCCTTCTCTGACTCATGTCCTGGCATCCCCAGCTCCCCACACCCAACACCCTGTGGACCTCAGCAGAGAGCTCCATTCTCCACTCCTCAAGCTCCACAGTGCATGCCACCAAGCTGCCCTTGATTCGAGGATCACACAGGCAGGCCATGCGGTAAGCTCTGTCCCTGCAGACAGGATGGAGATGCTTCCGCACACCTGTCTGCAACCTTTTCACCAAGGCCCTGGTCAGTGGAAGGAGGGAAGATCCTGGCGCTTCAGGGACTGATCAAGGGCCTGAATCAGGGGGATGGCATGCCCCAGGCTCGCTGTGTAGTCACAGAAGATATCAGTGGTTTCTTGGAAGAGCTTGAACAACTCCACCATCTGGGAGAGGGCTACCAATCCATGGCACTGATACCCCCTTCTCTTCTCCTGGGCAGACTGGGCATGGAAGAAATGATGTCATCCAAAATGGCTTTCTGCTCTACCAGGCAGGGCACCATGGTGTAGGTGGAGTTCCACCTCGCTGGCAGGTCCATCAGAAGAACATGTGTCTCCTGCCCCAACTCCTCCTGCCACTCACAGAGCCGGTGGGCAGCTTTCAGGCTGCATGAGAAGTGGTCCACCAGTTGATGGTGTTCCTCCAGGAGTGCCTGCATCTCCTGGGTGCCTTGGTCCCACTTGGGCTTGACATGGTTGTTGAGGCCAATAGCATTGCACACTACCAGGTGTAATTTGTGCACCATGCACATGATGCCCCTGAAGCCCACCGCTTTCAATGCTGCCAACATGTTGTGCCCCACATCCATGACCATGTGGCCAAGGAAGACATCCACCTCCACTGCTGCAGCATGGACAGGCACTCATCAGTGATATTCCTCCCCATCGACTGAGCCTCCATGTCTCATGCCTGCAGCAGAACTGACCTGTAGCCTGATGGCAGGACAAGGGCCTCCCCCTGCGGTCCTGTTACTGATGCCATGTCACTCCTCAGGTCCTCCAGCTGCCACCAGTGGGCTATGAGTGAGACATAGCTGCGATGACCTCCACTCCACAGGTCCACTGTGAAGTGCACCTTCCGCCCCTGTGCCCATGAAAGCTGGTCACAGACCACCTCACTCACAGAGTCATAGAGCGAGAGCAGCACTCTAGAACTGAAGGTTCTCCAGGAGGGGGTGTCATACCAGGGGGTGAAAAAATGCAGCAACCAGCAGAAGACTGGGGCTTCCATAGTGGACAGTTGAAGCCCAAGCAGGGCAATTGTCTCAGCAACAAGATGAGTGGCCACCTCCTGTGCCTTGCCCTTTGACCACTGGCTGAGGGTCAGTGAAGACCCAATGGATGCAACTTCATGGAGTGTGGCCTGCCTCATGCTCCCAGCACCAGCAACCCCCATGGCTGCCCTTTTAGAAGGAGATGCCTCCTTCTTCTTCCCCTCCTTCCAGCCCCTGGGGCTCTGGGGCTGCTCTTCTCTCCCCCAGATGGCAGCAACAAACAGTCTTCCCCAGACAGGAGCTTTGAGTGGTGCCTCTCCAGATGTTGGAGGAGGGCAGTGAAGGATAGATGCCTGGGGTCTGACCCCATCCAGACCACCACAATGCAGGCATTGCAGCTCACCAGCAGAAGATCAACGTTGACCACTGTGGCGGAATGCCCATGTCCCACCTGTCCGTCATGTGGAGCTCTAGAGCTGGAGCCTATGAGAGGACAGGAGGGCAGAGTCAGGGAGACAGTTGGAAACTGAGAGAGCATGAGAGAGGAGGTTTAGAGAGTTTTATGAGAGAGATTGGAAAGTTGGTGTGGTATAGTTGGTTTATGGATTAAAGAATAGTTAAAAGATAGAAGTAAAATAAATAGACAGTCATCTAATAGTATTCCAGTGATTCACAGTGATTTATATGAAAAGTAATACCAATAAAGAAACGTGTTTAATATCCAAGCAATGAGTGAAACATCATACAACATCTATTAATATACTTATGTGATTCAACAGCTAAACAATAAATAATCAGTTATATTTGACAACACGTGTCCAGGCAGCATTATTGGTAAAGTGTGGATAAAGATCCACTGGTGGCAGTTGGTGTAAGGAGAATAAAGAACGTCGTGCCCAAAGGTGGGACCTGGGTTTGAGGGAAACAAACTAGGGACACTGGGGGTGCGCGACAACCACTATCATTTTTCCACCTGGTCCGAATGCAATACAATAAATAGCATTGGTGGATACCTCAGCTGACAGAGCCACTGATTCTAAGTGACCTGACTATATTCCTGAACTTTTAAATGTCACTCCAAGGTATTTAGATGAGTTGGTATGTTCAAGCAATCTGCTATTCAGCTGCCATCCGTATTTCTTTCTCCTTTTCCCAAAAACTAAAATTTTCATTTTGGTGTCATTTACCTGGAAATGTTCATTGGCACAGTAAGCACCTAAGACTCTTAATAATCTTCACATCCCACCTGAGTATAGGACAGGAGAACAGCATCATTTAAATATAAAAGTACTGATATATAAGTCCTATATAAGTCCTTTAGATAAGGTGGGAAAAACGTGGGGCTGGAAAGGGAAGATACTATATTGTTTAGGTATAAATTAAATAGAAGGGGCACTAATAAACATCCCTGATGCACTCCCTTATTGACAGGGATGGGGTCTGAAAGGTTGCCATCAGAGGTGACTCCTATTTGTAGGGTGCTATTCTCATACAGTCCTTGGCTTCTCCTGAGCAACCTACTGACTATATTCAAGAATTCCAATTTGCTCCAAAGGCAGGGTCAAGATATGGAGTCCAAGGCTCTTTGGAGTCTACAAAAGCCACAAAAGTGACTGGTGGTGGGGAGATGTATATTTCAATAAAAAGCAGTAGTCATTTGTAGACCTTCCACAGCAGAATCCTGCTTATTCCTTTGCCAAGAGGTTCTCTGAGGACATCCAGTTTTCTAGTTTGTCCAAAAGATGTCTTGCATACAGATTGCTGAATACAGCTAGGAGACTTTTTTAGGAGGATAGTTCCTGGGATCAGATCAAGCACCTTTCTCATAGAGAGCTGTATTCTCTCTGCCAAAAAAAGACCAAGAGTGGATTGTGGTAGTGATCATGAACTGTTAATAACCAACATTAGAAGAAAGCTGAAAAAGAATACTAAAAGAATTGTAGCTCCAAAATATAATTTAAACAAATTCCTGATGAATTTATAGTCCACACAAGGAACAGATTTATAATCGAATAATCTTAGAACTGCAATGCTGGAAGGGACCCTATGGATCGTGAAGTCCAGCCCCTGTCAAGGAGGCACACCAGGGAATCTAACTCCCAACCTCTGGCTCTGCTGCCAGAGACCTAAACCACTGAGCTATTGCATTACCAGACTCAATTGACCATGAACAAGAAGAGCTGTGGATTGAAACCAGAGATATTATTCGTGTTTCCCTGAAAATAAGACAGGGTCTTATATTATTCTTTGCTCCAAAAAGCATATTAGGACTTATTGTCAGGGGATGTTTTATTTTTTTCATGTACAACAAATCTACATTTATTCGAATACAGTCATGTCATCTTCTGGTTGCTGCACAATGTTGGAGGGCGGGGTTTTACTTAACTGGGGCTTATTTTTGGGATAGGGCTTATACGTATTACGAGCATCCTGAAAAATCATACTAGGGCTTATTTTCAGGTTAGGTCTTATTTTCGGGAAAACAGGGTAGGGAAGAATGAAAAAAGACAATTCCTACAGTAAAAAGAAAAGAAAAACCTAGATGAATGATGAAAGAAAAACTTAAAATTGTAAAGGACAGGAAATAATAGGAATAAGAACAGAACCCTGAATGCAGTTTTTCAGTGACTGCCAGTTTTTTAGTGACAAAGAAAACTATTACAATAACCAGTGCAAAGAAATACTAGAGAACAACCATAGGGAAAAAAACAAAAGATCTATTCCAGAAGAGAAATCAAAGGGAAATTTAAGCCTACCTTAGGAATGCTGAATGATCAACAGGGAAGCACACTATCTGACCAGGAGAAAATAAAGAGAAGGTGGAAACAGTACACTGAAGACCTATGCAGAACAGATAAAGAGAAGGCAGGCTCCTTTGAAGATGATGAGGAACCTGCAGTTCTAGAAATTTAAGAGAAAGCTACTCTGAAAGCACTGGGAAGGGAAGAATCAATATACATTCCAGTCCCCAAGAAAGGAGATACTGGGAAGTCCAGTAACTATAGAACCATTGCTCTAATTTCTCATGCAAGCAAAGTGATGCTGAAGGTGTTGCTACCTTAAATGGAGTGAGAAATGCCTGATGTTTAAGATGGGAAATGCCTGATGTTTAAGATGTTTATATGGAGTGAGAAATGCTTGATGTTTAAGAAATGCCTGATGTTTAAGAAATTTCTGCTGTTTAAGAGCACCCCAACATCAAGATAGCTGCATCCCTATCTTGATGTTGGGGCGCTCACCACTTTGGTCCATGCGCTTGTAATCTCAAGATTAGACTACTGCAATGCACTCTATGTGGGGCTACCTTTGAGATTGATGCGGAAGCTTCAAATGGTGCAGAATGCGGCGGCCAGACTTCTCAGTGGGATGAGAAAGTATCAGCATATTTCCCCCACTCTGGCTGCCTTGCATTGGCTGCCCGTTCATTTCCGCATTGATTTCAAAGTGTTTCAAATGATGACATATAAAGCCCTAAACAGTTTAGGACCTCGATATCTAGCGGAACGCCTCCTCCCACCTAGATCTACCCGAATCACTCGTTCTAGCCAGGAAGGGCGGTTGAGGGGCCTAACGCCAAGGGAGGCCAGGAGAGAAAGAACAAGAAACCGGGCCTTCTCAGCAGTGGCCTCTCGCCTTTGGAACAGTCTCCCCTCGGAGATCTGTCTGGCTCCCTCGCTGGGTGTTTTTAAGAGCCAACTTAAGACCTGGCTCTTTAGGCAGGCTTTCCCTCCTGTCATCACTTGATTATTTTTATTTTTTCCCCATCTTGAATTATATTATTATTGTTGCTTTTTATTTTATTATACTGTTTTTATTCCATTTTTATTGTTAGCCGCCCAGAGTAGACATGTGTCTAGATGGGTGGGGTATAAATTTAATTAATAAATAAATAAATATAAATAAATGGATTCCAAAAGGAAGAGGCATTCGAGATCATATTGCAAATTACCAAAGCATATCAAAGAATTTCAGAAAAAGACCAGTTTATGCTTTATTGACAAGCATGCTAGCAAGGTTATGCTCAAAATCCTCCAAGGCAGGCTTCAGCAGTATGTGGACCGAGAACTCCCAGAAGTACAAGCTGGATTTTGAAGGGGCAAAGGAACTCGAGACCAAATTGCTAACATGCGCTGGATTATGGAGAAAGCCAGAGAGTTCCAGAAAAACATCTACTTCTGCTTCATTTACTACGCAAAAGCCTTTGACTGTGTGGACCACAGCAAACTATGGCAAATTCTTAAAAAAATGGGAGTGCCTGACCACCTTATCCATCTCCTGAGAAATCTATATGTGGGACAGGAAGCAACAGCTAGAACTGGATATGGAACAACTGATTGGTTCAAAATTGGGAAAGGAGTACGACTAGGCTGTATATTGTCCCCCTGCTTATTTAACTTATATGCAGAATACAGCATGCGAAAGGCTGGACTGGATGAATCCCAAACCAGAATTAGGATTGCTGGAGGAAATCTCAACAACCTCAGATATGCAGATGATACCACTCTGATGGCAGAAAGTGAGGAGGAATTAAAGAACCTCTTAATGAGAGTGAAAGAGGAGAGCGCCAAAAATGGTCTGAAGCTCAACATCAAAAAAACTAAGATCATGGCCACGGGCCCCATCACCTCCTGGCAAATAGAAGGGGAAGATATGGAGGCAGTGACAGAGTTTACCTTCCTGGGCTCCACGATCACTGCAGATGGTGACAGCAGCCACGAAATTAAAAGACGCCTGCTTCTGGGGAGGAAAGTGATGAGAAACCTAGACAGCATCTTAAAAGGCAGAGACATCACTGTAGCGTTCTCCTTTAAATGTGGTCATGGCTCAGGTTTAGTTAGAGTGAGTCATGCATATTTATGTTGCTGAGAGGCGGAGCCAAGAGGCAGAGTATAAGAGGCAGAGCCTGAGGGGGAGAAGTTAGATCAGAGTTTTGGAAGGAGTTTGATTAGCTGAGTTCAGAGATTTATAGGAGTGTGATTAGACTGATGAGAATATAGTAGGAGATCTGAGAAGTGATTGACCAGTGACTGGAAGGGAGAAGGAATAGAACTGAATATTAATATACTGAAACCATTAAGCAAATAAACTAGAGATCTTTCTATTTCATTAAAGAGTGGACCTGATTCTTTCTAAAGGAGTGATGGGGATTTAGGGATCTCCTGGTGGCAGCAGTGGAAGAAAGGAAAGAGTTTAGTTTTGCCCTGGTGTGCTCTGAGGTCTGAGTCTAGGTGGACAGACCAAGGCACGAGGGGGTCCAACGCCACATAGGTGCCAGCGGTGTGGGATTCAAAAAGGGTGAAAATGCAACATTGGTGTCCAGCGGCGGGATACGAAGCAATCCAGTGAAGCCTATTGAAATAATCCAGTGAAGCCTATTGAAATAATCCAGTGAAGCCTTTATAAAAGAGTTTATTGAGTCAAGGGTACCTTTTAGACAGGATCTGTGGCAATGAGGTTTGGTTCCTGCTAGAGCTTTTGGGAAAAGCTTAGTAGCGGGGCCTCAGAACCCAGATCAGGGGGGTCTAAGATAGGGAATGACTCTGTGAGGAAATTGCTGAGTTTACCTCAGGATCTGAGGATCAGAGGGCTTGCTGTGAAATCCCAGGCTCTGAGACAGGAGAGCGCTGTGGATAAGGCAGAAGCCAGGTCATAGCAGATCTGAGGGAGAGAACCTAAGGAAAAGGCTTGAATTCTCTGAGAGGGAATTTCTGAGTTTACCTCAGGATCTGAGGATCAGAGGGCTTACTGTAAAATCCCAGGCTCTGAGATAGGAGAGCGCTGTGGATAAGGCAGAAGCCAGGTCATAGCAGATCTGAGGGAAAGTACTAAAAGAAAAGGCTTGAAAAATTTATATCAGTAACTGGAAGTAAAATAAGAAAAACAGGTCTTTTTAAAAATTTGTGAACGCTGCTCTAATCACCTCAGAGAAAGATAAACAAAAAGGAAAAGATGCCTCCCAAACGCGTCACAAGGGGGAGTCCTGAGTCTGAAGAGTTACCTCAGGAATTGGAGGGAGAACAAGAGGAAATAGTCGTTGAGGTTATCTCAGAGGGACATAAGGAATTAAGCCCTCAAGAATTTGAGAGATGGAAACTGGAACGGGAATTTAAACTTAAGGAAAGGGAACTGGAAATCAAAGAAAGAGCTGAGAAAGAAGCTAAACAACTAGAATTAAGACAAAAGGAAATGGATTTTCAACTACAGATGAGACAACTAGAGATTTCTGCTCTAAACAATAACCTTAATAATAACAAAAGTGGGGGAGGTGGAATCCTGTCAAAGATAGATTTAAAGAAGTTTCCCCAGTACAAAAGAGGGGACTGTCCTGAATCCTTCCTCATTGCTTTTGAACGCACCTGCAATGACTTTGAAATCAGAAATGAAGATAGAATGATTGTTTTAAGAGCGCAAGTTAGTGGGGATCTGGCAGAGATATATGCCCAGATGAATCCCGAGAAGGCAAGAGATTTTGAGGCATATAAAAAGATGGTTTATTCAAGATTGTGTCTGAACTCTGAACACCTGAGGCGAAAATTTCGCTCTCTCTCTAAAAAGCAGGATGAATCGTACTCTCAGTTGGGAGCTAGATTGCAGCAAACTCTGGAGAAGTGGATTGAAAGAGAAGGAATCACTTCTTTTGAACAGTTGAGGGATTTGATTGGGCTAGAACAGTTTTACTCCCTATTACCTGGAGAACTACGTTATTTAATAAGGGACAAGAATCCTAAAAATTTATGGGAAGCGGGAGAACAAACTGATTTGATTAATGCTTACAGGAACCCTAGATTTTCAGAGCTGAGAGTAAATAGACCAAACTGGGACAACAACTATAAAAAGCCTTTTAATAAAAATTACCTCAGCAGGAATCCTGAGAGAGAAGGTCAGGGCGGGACTTCCCCAAAGTTGCCAAGGGCTAGCCCGCCAAAAACATCAAACCCTGAGGCACGGTTCGCCAAAGTACCTCAGAATGACAAAAGGAATTTTAAATGTTTTAACTGTGGGCAACCAGGCCACTCGCAATTCCAGTGTAGGCAACCATACCCCAACTTGCAGAGAAATGATTCTCTAACCAAAAAGGTGTATTGTGTCAAGCAAGTGGAATCAGGGGAGGAAAATAGTAGACAGAGACCTGATCCCATAACCACCACCACTTTTACTGACCATGAGGAGGAAGATATTCCTATAGCCCAAGTAGTCCATTGTTTCTATATCAGCAATGACCAGACCCTTCTCAGAAACGCAGGTGAAGAGATAGTTGTGAAAGGAAAGAAGTACATTGCAATAAGAGATACAGGATCTCAAATCTCCATTGTCCATTCCGATTTAGTAGCCCAGGAGGACATTATTCCTGGCAAAGAACTGTCTTTAAAGGGAATTGGGAAGGAAACCGTGGTTTTAAAAGTGGCTGAGATACCAGTAGAATACCAGAATTGGTCTGGAAAGTGGCAAGTAGCTGTGTCAGATGAAATACCAGCAGCTTTTCTCCTTGGTTGGGATTTAATAGAGCATGTCAAGAGTGCTAGTGCTTACCCGCTCAAAGGGGGGTCAAAACTCACCCTCTGCAGCTCAAACCGATACTGTAGCAGGTGGAGCGGTTACCGTGGCAACCCAGCTTGATAGGGCTGAGGCAGAACTCATGCTACTACAGAATCCCAAAACAAATAACAATTTTGCCCAGGAGCAGAAGGAGGACATTAGCTTGGGAGTTTGCTTTGAAGCTGCCAGGACTCCCACTGTACTGTCTCCTGAGTGCCCTGAGAGCTTTAGCTTAACCAAAGACCTTCTGTACAGGGAAACGTTAGCTACTCCATACCGAGGAAAAGGGGAACCCCGAAAGCAATTAGTGGTCCCTAGTAAATACAGGGAGAAAATCATTAATCAAGCTCACAGCAGTTTATTTGGAGCTCACATGGGGATCACCAGAACCAAAAGACGGGTTGGCCAGAACTTCTTTTGGCCAGGTATGGGCAAACAGATTACTAGTTTCTGTAAAACGTGTGATGTCTGTCAGAGACGAGGGACTGGGCAGGACAGGACCAAAGCCAAATTATGTCCTTTGCCAGTCATCTCTACACTGTTCCAAAGGCTGGGAATCGATCTAGTGGGTCCTTTACCTAAAGCCACCAGAAGGGGAAATAAATACATACTGACCATTATGGATTTTGCCACCAGATATCCCGAGGCAATTCCTTTACATAACATGGAAACTGACACCGTGGCAGATGCCCTAATCAATTACATGAGCCGATTGGGATTTGCCAGCGAGATAGTCAGCGATTTGGGAATGAGTTTCACATCCAAACTGATCAAAAGGTTATGGAAGGCTTGTGGAATTACCCAAATCAACTCGACTCCATATCATCCAGAGACCAACGGGCTAGTTGAGAAATTCAATGGCACTTTGGTGCGCATGATTAAGGTGTATGTAGCAGAGAACCCAAATGATTGGGACTGCAAAATACAACCCTTACTATACGCTTACAGGAGCATCCCTCAAGAGAGCACGGGATTTAGTCCTTTTGAGTTACTGCTAGGACGAGAGGCACGCGGACCCTTAGATTTGCTCCGCATGAATTGGGAAGACCACAGAGAAAATGACCCTGAGTCAGTAGTCGAATATGTATATAAGTTGCAAAACACCTTGCAACGTTCTCTGGAGTTGGCTGGGAGGAATTTGAGGGCTGCCCAGGCTAAACAGAAGGCATGGTATGATAAGAAAGCCCATGAAAGAACTTTTGGGCCGGAGGAGGAAGTTCTCTTGCTTAGGCCAGTCAGAGGACACAAGCTACAATTAGCTTGGGAGGGTCCCTATAAGGTAATTTCAAAAATGAATAATATCAATTATGTAATCCAGAAAGGGGATGAAGGTCGCAAGGTAGTACATGTTAACATGATCAAACCCTATTACCGAAGAAATCAATGGACCCTATATGCTATTAGAGAGGACCCTAGCGATAAGGAAGAACTCATGTGCTGGGAAGGGAGAGGGGAACGACAATTTAATCCCGAGGAGGTAAATCTAGGACACTCCCTTACCCCACAACAGAGAGAAGAGGTATTGGAGATAATGCTGAAGTATCACACCCTCTTCACTAACAAACCTGGAAAGGCCAAAGGAGTAGTCCACCGAATTGACACTGGGGATGCCAGCCCCATAGCTGTTACCCCTTACAGGATCACTGGGGATTATGTCGAGAAAGTACGACGGGAGGTCCAGGAGATGTTAAAGGCAGGGATAATTACCACATCAGAGAGTCCCTGGGCTGCACCCATAGTACTTATTGACAAGCCGGATGGTAGCATTAGATTCTGTGTGGACTACCGCAAATTAAACCATGTCACCAAGGCAGATGCCTATCCCATGCCACGCCTGGATGACTTAATTGAGCTCATAGGTAGATGCAATTTCATCACATGCATCGATCTGACCAAAGGGTTTTGGCAAATTCCGATGCACCCTGAGGATCAGGAGAAGACCGCTTTTCGAAGTCCCCTAGGGTTGTTCGAATTCCGGGTCATGGCATTTGGGTTAAAGAATGGTCCTGCTTCCTTTCAAAGACTAATAGACCGGACCTTACAGGGCATGGGCAATTTCACTGTAGCATACATGGATGACATAGGTATTTTCAGTCAAACATGGGCTGAGCACAAGGAGCATTTAAGCCTAGTGCTTCAAAGAATCCAGGAAGCCGGCTTAACGGTAAAAGCCAGTAAATGTCATGTTGGAGATTCGGAGCTTAAATATCTTGGACATTTGGTGGGTGGAGGAGTTATCAAACCCCTGGACTCTAAGGTTGAGGCGATTGCCAAGTGGCCAAACCCCACTTCAAAGAAGCAAGTCCGTTCCTTTTTAGTTCTGGCGGGCTATTATCGGAGGTTCATCCCTCACTTCGGTGTGATCGCTGCGCCATTGTCAGACCTCACTCGGAAAAGGGAGCCGGAGAACATCAGTTGGACACCTGAGTGCCAGCAGTCGTTTGACCAGCTGAAGGAGGCGTTGACAACTGGACCGGTCCTCATCGCACCTGATTTCACCCAAGAATTCACCATCTTCACTGACGCATCGAACATCGGACTAGGAGCAGTGCTGTGCCAAGCTGACGGAGGAGGAACTCTGCACCCCATGATGTTCATCAGTAAGAAACTGCAGCCGAGGGAGAAACATCTGGCTACGATTGAAAAGGAGTGTCTGTCGATTTTATGGTCCCTACAAAGACTTAAACCCTACATCTAGGGGCGAAAATTCACCTTATGCACTGACCATTCACCATTGCTGTGGCTGAGATCCATGAAGACTAACAGCAAATTGATGAGATGGGCTCTTTTGCTGCAAGACTTTGATTTCACGATAAAGAGCATAAAGGGATCTCACAATATTGTGGCAGATGCGCTGTCCAGAAGACCAGAAGAATGACTTAAACAACTCTCAAAAAGAACCAAAATGGACTAGAATTCTCCAGTAATTAATTGTGTAAATGTATTGATTGTAAATTCTGTAAAATGATAAGGTAATGTGTATTATTGATTAGTAGATGAAAAGGTAAAGTATTGTATTGATTATTAAATGATAAGGTAAGGTATTTGGTTGAAATTTAGTAAAAATGTGAAAGGTAAAATGTTATGAGAAAAAAAAAGTAAGATTGCACCTGTTTGTTCAGGAGGAAAAATGTGTTTCCCCTCCCAAACAAACCTAAGTAAGGGGGGAGGTCTGTAGCGTTCTCCTTTAAATGTGGTCATGGCTCAGGTTTAGTTAGAGTGAGTCATGCATATTTATGTTGCTGAGAGGCGGAGCCAAGAGGCAGAGTATAAGAGGCAGAGCCTGAGGGGGAGAAGTTAGATCAGAGTTTTGGAAGGAGTTTGATTAGCTGAGTTCAGAGATTTATAGGAGTGTGATTAGACTGATGAGAATATAGTAGGAGATCTGAGAAGTGATTGACCAGTGACTGGAAGGGAGAAGGAATAGAACTGAATATTAATATACTGAAACCATTAAGCAAATAAACTAGAGATCTTTCTATTTCATTAAAGAGTGGACCTGATTCTTTCTAAAGGAGTGATGGGGATTTAGGGATCTCCTGGTGGCAGCAGTGGAAGAAAGGAAAGAGTTTAGTTTTGCCCTGGTGTGCTCTGAGGTCTGAGTCTAGGTGGACAGACCAAGGCACGAGGGGGTCCAACGCCACATAGGTGCCAGCGGTGTGGGATTCAAAAAGGGTGAAAATGCCACAATCACCTTGCCGACAAAGGTCCGCATAGTCAAAGCTATGGTTTTTCCAGTAGTGATGTATGGAAGTGAGAGCTGGACCATAAAGAAGGCTGACCGCCGAAGAATTGATGCTTTTGAATTGTGGTGCTGGAGGAGACTCTTGAGAGTCCCCTGGACTGCAAGGAGAACAAACCTATCCATTTTGAAGGAAATCAACCCTGAGTGCTCACTGGAAGGACAGATCCTGAAGCTGAGGCTCCAATACTTTGGCCATCTGATGAGAAGAGAAGACTCCCTGGAAAAGACCCTGATGTTGAGAAAGTGTGAAGGCAAGAGGAGAAGGGGACGACAGATGACAAGATGGTTGGACAGTGTCATCGAAGCTACCAACATGAATTTGACCCAACTCCGGGAGGCAGTGGAAGACAGGAGGGCCTGGCGTGCTCTGGTCCATGGGGTCACGAAGAGTCGGACATGACTAAACGACTAAACAACAACAACATGCTTTATTGGCAAAGCCTTTGACTGTTTAGATCATGAGAAACTATGGGGTATTCTGAAAGAAATGGATATGCCTCAGGACTTAATTGGGTATGAATTAAAAGACGAATTGCAAAATTCATCTCAAATTGCTAATTTGTCAGAAATTCTTTTCTTCATATTTGTCAGACAAGATGACTCTGACAAATACAAAGCAACAAATTTATAACAATTTTCAATTTGATACTTTGCCAGTTGTTTGCCCATTTTACCCATTTTCGTGCCATTTTCACCAACCCATGCCATTTGCAGTCTGCTTCTGTCAATCAATCAGGAGTCTCTAGGTCATGGGAGGGAGATAGAGACTCCTGCATTGGCAGGTCAGGCAGCCAAATGCACAGCTCAAAGGGCTCTAGGGGAGTGGCTTGTTAAGAGACTTTATAAGCAGTTTCCTTGCATCCATTTTGCACTTCTGCTTAGAGTTTTCCTGTGATTGGTTGCTAGTGTCTGTGCACTCTCAATTAGTAGTCAGGCAGCAGTTAATAGCTGCACTGCACAAAGCACAATTCATAACTTTATTCCAAATAGTGGGACTGGGGAGGGTTTTCTTTTGGTGGGTATATTTTATTTCCAGTTATTTTTGGAGGTGTGCATTAGAGTAGGGTGGGTGATCTCTGTCTGTGTGTGTGTGTTTATTCAGTAGGTTTTTTTCTCCCATCCTCCCCTTCACTCACCTCTGGTGTAAGTGTCTTACCTAATTTTTTTCCATTTTCAGTTAGTGACTGAGTTTTATTAGTGACCATTCAGTTATTGAATCTGTGTGTGTGTTGGGAACTGGGTGAGTATTTTGGAGTATTTGGCATAGTTTTCTTAATACTCCCCCCGTCTTTTTTTTTTAAAAAAAAAAAAATTCCTTCCCAAAATTTACCTGTTAGGTTGGCTCCTGTTCTGGGTTAGAGTGGGTGGCTTGGGATATTTTGTTCAACTCCTCCCCCACCATCCTTTTTCTCCACTCTGAGGACCCTCACATCTTTTAAAAATATTCTTTTATTGCACCCTCTCTTTAGTTTTTCTTTTTATTTGTGAGCAAGCCCTCTCCCCCCTCCCCTTTATTTGTACATCCAAGTGTGCCTGTGATTTAGGGATAGGCTTTAGTGCACCTGAAAATGAGTGGGACTGGCAATCAGGTCTCAAAGGGGAAGAAGCCTATCAGTAGATCAGGCACCACCATTTCTCCAGTAGAATCTGGTGGTCCTCATCATCCAGTGGGCTTGCAGGTGGAGGAGCTTCCTCAGGTGTCTGAAGATGAGAGAATGCTCTTCCTTGAGGCATCGGAAGAGTTATTGGTTTCAGAGGATCTGCAATCCTCCCAGTCCTCTGAACTGGAAGTGACAGGGCATGTTTTCCCACCATCACCACCCCTGTCCCCAGACTCATCTCCTTGCACCACACCCCAATCATCCCAGATTGGGGACACCACATAGTCTTCCCAGGTCAGCAGCAGGCAGGAGCAGTCACATTATGGGAGCATTTCACCACTGTTAATGATGACCCATGCATGGCGTGCTGCAATGTCTGCCTTGTCATGGACTACAAGGGCTCTGACCCCATACATCTTTCCTCCACCACTCTCCGCCAACATCCACAGAGGCACACTCCAAGGCTGCTATCTGTGGAAGGGTGCTTGCCACCATCTGGGGTGGAGGGAGGAAGAAACAAGCACCAAGGGGAGAAGTGGGGAAGGAGAAGGAGTCACTGGCAGTGAAAAGGACAGCCACAGAGGTTGCTGTGGGTGGGAGATCAAGGCAGCCCACACTCCAGGAAGTTATTCCTATTGGGGCTGCAGTGACTGTGATCAGACAGTCCAGGGGCAAGGCACTTGTCTTGTTGCTGAGACAATTGCCCTGCTTCAGCTTCCATTGTCAACCATGGAAACCACAGCCTTCCACTATTTGCTCCATATTTTTGCCCCTTGGTACCCCCCCCCCAGAGAACTATCAGCCAGAGAGTCCTGCCCTCCATCTGTGACTCCATGCACAGCTGTAGGGTCTGCTTTACAGCTGACATTTGGAGTGGAAGTCACTTTCAGCAGATGGTCCAGATGCAAGGCACAGAATGCTAAGAAGATTGCCCTGCTTGAGCTTCCATTGTTGACTGTGGAAACCACGGCCTTCCACAGTTTGCTCCAATTTTTTGCCGCCTGGTATGCACCCCTCCCAAGAACAATCAGATGGAGTGTCCTACCCTCCATCTATGCCTTCATGTGGGAGGTGGTCTATAACCAGCTGTCATGGACAAACAGCCATAAAGTCCACTTCATGGCTGACTTGTGGAGCAGAGGTCACCATGGGTACCTCTCACTCACGGCCCACTGGTAGCAGCCAGAGGACCTGAAGGGTGGCAGGGTGACAGGCCTGCAGGGGAAGGCACTTGTTCTGCCACCAGGCTACAGGGCCATTCTGCTGCGGGCATAGCATATGGAAGCTCAGGCGACAGGAAGAAACATTACTGATATGTTTCTGGCCACACTGCAAAAGTGGGCATCAGAAGGTGATGTCATCTGTGAGCACATGATCATGGATGCTGGGCAAAACATTTTGGTGGTGTTGAATGCAGCAGGCTTTGAGGGCATTGTGTGCATGGCACACAAGTTACACCTTGTTGTGTGTGACATCATTGGCCTGAGGAGCAATATACAGCCTGATTGATATGCAGGCACATGGGAGATGCAGGCACTGCCACCACTTGGTGAGCCATTTCTCATGCAGCTTGAAAGCTGCCCACTGCCTATGTGAAGAGGCAGGAGGACATGGGGCAAGAGGAACCTGTTCTCCTGAAGGACCTGCCAACCCAGTGGAACTCCACCTATGTGATGGTATCACATCTGGTGGAGCAGAATACCATTTTGGAGGACATCATATCCTCCATGCCCATTCTGCATGGGAGAAGAGAGTTGGACACCAGTGTCACAGATTGGCTTGCCCTCTCCCAAATGGTGGAGGTTCTCAAGCCCTTCCAGGAGACCTCAGATGTTCTCTGCAGTCATGATGCCCACCTGAGGCAAGTGATCTCCCTTATTCACATGCTTGACTGGGTTCTGGAGTCCACTTTTGCTCAGGGATCCCCTCTCTACTTCTGTGGATAAGGGTGTTGAGGTTGCGGGCAGGCATGCTGAAGTGACTCCATCCTCTATGCAGAGAAATAGCTTACCACTTCATATGCATGTGTGATCTCTGCTTCAAGGGCAGCATGGCACTGCCAAACTGGAGGAGTAGAGAAGAGAGCTCTCCAGTGAGGTTCACATGGTGCTGGGAGCACAATGTCTGTGTGGAGAGCCAGGGATGAGAGGGCACAAGGAAGATGGAGGATGGTTCCCAGGAGCCATGTGCAGGAACCTCCTGGCTAGGGCTCTAGTCCACATTACTGAAGCTCATTGGTGAGCTGGATGGTTGCCACCACAGGGAAAGGCACAGAGGCGGCAGAAGAGGACTCTGCAGAGGCTATGGTGAGAGAATACCTGGTGGAGCCCACTCGGCCCCCCAGATCAGATCCCCTCCAGTACTGGGCACAAAAAATGGGCATATGGCCAGAGCTGTTCACTGTGGCAATGGACCTCCTTTCCTTTTCACCCACCAGTGTCCAGAGTGAGCATGTCTTCTCCCATCTCAGAAACATGTTCGGAACCCACTGCTCCCAGCTGGACCCCTTAACTGTGGAAAGGCTGTTGTTCATAAAGATTAACCTTCCCTTTTTGGGCTTCCCTTCACTGAACCCAACAAGACAGGGATCCCATCCCAGCCTTTCTGCCTCCTCAACCACCAAAGTAAGATCCACCTGTTTCAGTTTCTTCAACCTCTCTACTGCCTATGTCACTCTGGGAAATCAGTGTGCTTGTCTTTCTCCCACCTCTGTAACTCAGGGGAACAAACCAGCTCTCTTTTATTATTATTATTTATTTCATTTTTATACTGCCTATCTGGCCGAAGGCCACTCTGGGAAGTTTACAACATGTATAACCAACAAGCTTAAGATCCAATTTAACAAAAGAAGAAATACAAATAATAAAATGCAAATAAACAATACCATCAAAATATAAAAAATACATTTAGATAAAGCATTCATAACATTTAGCATTTAAAACATTTAAAATGGCGGGCTGTATCAAGTTGGCAAACTAAACTCGGCTGAGTCTGCAGGTATAATGTGGAATGCCTGCCTGAAGAGCCAGGTTTTTAGTGATTTTAAAATCACCAGCAAAGGTGCCAAACAAATTGCATGGGGAAGTTCATTCCACAGCTGAGGAGTGACTGCTGAGAAGGCCAGGTTTCTCATCTTCTCCCTCTGGGCCTCTCTCAGGGTTAGCATCCTCAGCCAGTCTGATTGAGATGTTCTTGTAGGATGGGCAGATCCTGTTGGAAGAAGGCATTTAGGTACTGAGGTCCCAAAGGGCATTAGTTTAGGGCTTTATAGGTTAGAACTAGACATGGGCATATTTGTATTCATATACGAATACCCCCACACATGTGGAGATAACGAGGGTCTGGCCCCCTGGGGCCAGACAGTCCTCTCACCCTTCTGCTGCTGCTGTGGGCTCTGCGCTCCCTTCCAATAGCTCCAGAGTGCCTGGTCTGTGAGCCACTCTTTGACCTGACAGGGAGGCTCGTCATATTGCCTCCTGCCAGGAGTGGCTAGCCAACCGTGAGCTCCGGAGCAATAGGAAGGGAGCACGGAGCCCACAGCAACAGTGGAAGGGTGAGAGGACAGTCCGGCCCCAGGGGGCTGGACCCTTGTTATCTCCACCTGTGCGGGGGTATTCGTATACAAATACAAATACCCCCATCTCTAGTTAGAACCATCACCAGGCACAGAAATGGACAGGTAACCAGTGTAAGGTGGCCAGAATTGGGGTGATATATTAATTCATCCATGTTCTGGACCTGTTGAAGTTTCTGTAACAGCCTCATGGGCAGCCCCACGCAGAGAGCATTGCAGTAGTCTGATCCTGAGATCACCAGTGCATGGACCAATGTGGTGAGGGACTTGGTGTCAAGGTGGGCAATCCACATCTGGGAAATCCACCTAAGATGGAAATAGGCAGATTGGAACACAGATGATTTCTGAGTGTTCATAGACAGCATTGGATCCAGTAGGACACCCAAATTGCAAACCTCATCCTTCGCAGAGAGAGTAGCATCCACAAAGTAAAGGGAGGCACCCAATCTGCAAACACCTGGAGCACCCTCTCAAAGGATCTCCATCTTCTTCAGGTTCAGTCTCAGTCTGTAGGCCCCAATCCACTCCAGTACTGCAGCCAGGCAGCGCTCAAGGGATGGAATGACATATACTGCAGAAGGGGGGAAGGAGAGATAGAGCTGCATGTCATCAATATACTAGTAACACGCCACTCTGAATGCCCAGATGACCTCCCTCAGCTGCATCATATAGATATTAAATAGCAACAGGGAGACGATTGACCTCTGAGGGACTCCACAGTCAAGAGTCCAAGGGATCAAGATCATCTCCCCAAGTTGCACTCTTTGGGGATGGTCCTCCAGGAAGGACCAGAGAAAGGACAAAGCCAGGCTACTGATCCCTGTGGCGGAATGCCATCACATTACGTCACTCCTGTCCATCATGTGGAGCTCAAGTGCAGGAGCCTATGATAGGACAGGAGGGGCGGAACCAAAAGAACAGTTGGAATCAGTTAGAGACAGTTAGAGAGAGAAGCAGAGGGGAGAGATAGGGAATTGAGAAGGTTAATACATAGATTGAACAGTTGGAGTGATAGAGAGAATAGGGAAAGAGTTATAAGGAATAGAGAATAGATAACTAGTAAAAGTATATTGTTGTTGTGAATAAAAATACGTTTAAACCAATGCATAACCAAATCCTATTTAAGGAGTGATCCTGAACATCTGTGATTTTCCCTTGGTGATTTACATAACAATAAAAGAACATCTATAATTTACTCCTGTGATTCTCAAACTTAAAAGTTCAATAAACTTGTTATAGTTGGCAGCACACGTGTCTGAAATACGTATTTGGTATTGTGAGATTAATACTTGGTGGCAGTGTGCAAAGAGGAAACGCATCCAGGGGGTGAACCTATGTTTAAGAGAGAATAAACAAGGGACACTGGGTGGACGCGACAATCCCCAATCCAGAGAGCCTCCCCAGGAGGATACCATGGGTAACTGTGTCAAAGGCTGCTGAAAGGTCATGGAGGACTAGCAGGGACATTTTATTCCTGTTGGCCTTCCTCAAAAGGTCATTGTGCAGGGCGACCAGTGCCATCTCCATGCCATGATGCAGCCTGAACCTGGATTAGAATGGCGCAAAGGCACTGGTTTCATCCAAGAGTGCCTGAAGCTGGTCGGCCACCAACCTCTCCACTAGCTTGCTTAAAAAAGGAACATTGGCGACAGGACGATAGTTATTACAATCATCCAGAGCCAAGTTCATTTTTTTCCATATGGGCCTGATAAGTGTCTTCTTTGAGAGTTTGGGAAACCTGACCATCAAGGAGAGATGTGTTGATGATAGAGGTGGCCCATTCCATTTATATCAGTCTGGCAGCTTTTAAAAGCCAGGCCAGGCAATGATCTAGGGAGGTTGAGATGGCCTTGCAGCGATCTAGCACCTCGTCAGCTTCAGATGATGAAACAGGCTGAAACTGATGTAATATGACTGGACAAGCTGGTGCAGTGGACATCTCAACCTGATCTACTGCCAAAATGAGTTGGTCTAGGTCCTGGCTGATGGCCTCCACTTTGTTTGTTTTTTAATGCCACAAACTGGTCACGGGTGAGACTACTGGGAGGCCCATCACCTTGACCAGCCCTGGATAAATTGCAAACAATGTGGAATAATTCCACTTGATGATTCTGTGCCTCGCTTATCTGGACAGTGTAAAAACTTTCACTGCTGCTGAGTAGGCACTGGTTGTGATTTATGTGGCTCTTATTTTTAAGTACCATCGGAGCCTGCCTCCAGATGCTCTCTAGCCTTCTCCTGTTTTGTTTCATTGCCTGTAGTTCTTCAGAAAATCATGGGGCAGGACAGGCTTGGCAGTGGAAAGGGCATTTGGGGGGGGGGGGGCGTTCATGTCAGCTGCCCAGGTTGCTGCAGCATACCATATGGTGACTCGAGCTTCAACAGGAATGTCAACCAGATCAGCCAGTATCCCTCCCATTGCATCCTGGAAGCCATTTGGATCCAGTAGCCTGCGAGGGCGGATCATCTTAATAGGTCCCATCTCCTCGCGGAGGGGTGGGGAAGAGCCACTGAGAGGCTGAATATTATCAGGTGGTGGTCCAACCATGACAAGGGGAGAGACACCAGGTCAGTCACCTCCTGGGTCACCCTCTCTCTGCCCTGTTGAAAAAACCAGGTCCAGTGTGTGACCAGCCACATGGGTGGGGCTGTTGACAAATTGGGACATGTCCAAGGAAGCCATGGTTTCCAAGAAGAGTTGATCCGGAAACCTCAGTCTCAACATGGATTGACTTATCCAGGACCAGAAGTCTGAGGGAGCTCTACAGTGCCACCAAGATGAAATTTGCCAGCTCCAGAAAGGAGAATGCTGGTTCGTGGGGAGCTCGGTGAACCAGCACAATCCCAAATCCATCTCTTGGCCCCAATAGCACTTGGAGGGCTTCCAGGCCCAGAATCACCAGGGCAGAAAGCCTGGCAACCTCTAAAGTATTTTTGTAAACAATGGCTACTTCCCCCATCCCTCCAGTCTCCCCTGATGTTGGATGGAGTAACCAGGTGGACATATTAAGGACAGGGCCACACCCCCTTCAGGACCCACCCAAATTTCAGTGATGCAAGCCATCTGCCCCTTCATCCAGGATTTGATCTTGAACAAGCTGGGCTTTATTCTGGAGATATGTGGTGTTTAGTAACATCAGAGAGAGAGTGGAAAGCTGGCTGAGCTGGTTACCTTGTGCCTGAGAGGTGGCTAGAGAACAGGGTGCCAGCAACCTTAGAAACTCAAGAAAACAAACCCACGTCTCTGCAAACACTGAAATCCCACATACCACCACAAGAAGCCTAACGTTTATTTTCCTTCCTAAAAGTCCATAGGTTAAAATTACATACAAGCACTTACTTCATGCACAGGTCAAGGGACAGAAACATTGAAAAGCTTTGTTTTTGTTGTTGTTATTTTATAGTTAGGTGTAGGGGTGTGGGACATGGGATAAACATAAAAATCAACATAAACATTTGAAAATACTCATTCTTATCTGTTACATTTCAAAGATATATAAGTTTCCAGTCTAACTTAATTATAATATACATTCTATTTCTAGATTAATCACAGGCTTTCAATTATCAAATATTAATTTGCATTCTATTTCTATAGTCATAAAATTTATGCCAACAATCCTCATAGTTCGTCTTTCTTGTCGAATCTAGTCATTCTGATAATTTATCCATTTCTGCCGTATCCAGAATTTTTGCTATCAACTCATCTTGTGATGGATTCTCCGGGTCCTTCCAATGTTTAGCAAAGAGAATTCTTGCAGCTGTCAAGATATGGATGGCTAAATATGTTTTCATTGGTTCTATTGGTTCCGGAATTATGTTTAGAAGAAAGAATTCAGGGGTTACCTGAATTCAACTGAATTCAGTTATCAGAATCTCTAGAACCTCTTGCAAAAGCATTTCAACCCTTTTCCAATATTTTTGGGCTTTCCCGCATGACCACCACATGGTAAAAAGAACCTTCTTTTTGTTTACATCTCCAACAGAGGTTTGAAATTTTTACATCCATTTTAGCTAGTTTTGTGGGAGTTATATACCATCTATAAAACATTTTATATATATTTTCTTTAAATGCTATTGACTTGGTAAGTTTTATATTGTTTTTCCATATTTGTTCCCACTGATCCAAACTTATATTGTGCCCAATATTCTGTGCCCACCTTATCATACAATCCTTAACCACCACCTTCTGGGTGTCAAAATCTAATAAAAAATTATATAGGGCTTCAATATGCTTGGCTTTGGTATCCAGGAGGATTCTGTCAAAAGGAGTATTGTCCTCATAGAAACCTTGCTGCTTATCTTTACCATATCTCAAAATTAATTGAGAATGTGACCACCAATCCATATCAAATCCCTGCGCTACTAATTCATCTTTGTTTTTCAATGTCCCGTCTGGTTTTAGTACTTTTCTATATCTTAAGATTTTCTTCTTTTCTCTCAAGTTCGGAAGAGAAAATGCCTCCACTGGTGTTACCCAACATGGTATTTTGACATACATCTGTCTTTGAATTTTAGTCCAAGACCATAGTAAAGATTTTCTCAAAATATGATTATTAAATTGTTTAAAATCGTTCACTCTGCTGTACCAAAGAAAGGCATGCCACCCCCATTTCAAATCATGACCTTCCAATTTTAACAGTCTTTGATTTTTCCAATAAAATCCAGTCTTTGATCCACCTTAATGAGGCTGCCCTGTAATATAGCAGCCAATTCGGGAGACCTATTCCTCCTCTCTGTTTCATATCCTGAAGTGCCTTTAATTTTATCCTTGGTTTCTTCCCTTGCCAAACAAACTTAGAAATAAGCTGGTTGAGTTCTTTAAATATTGATTGTTTCAGAATCACTGGAATGTTTTGAAATAAGAAGATCAACTTTGGTAGGATATTCATTTTAACTGTTGCAATCCTGCCCATCATTGTTAATTGTAGATTCCCCCATCTAGTCAAGTCGTTCTTTATTTCTTCCATCAATTTCAGGTAATTATCTTTCATACTTGGTTTTTTTGTAAAGTTTATTCCAAGATATTTTACTTTCTTTCCCTCCTGGAAATTTGTAAGATTTGAAAGGTCATCTATTTCTTTACGTTGCATGTTTTTGGATAGGATTTTTGTCTTTCTATGGTTTATTTTCAGGCCCACCATTTCTCCAAACTCTTTTAATTCTTTTTTCATAAGTGCTTTAGTTGATTCTTGTGGATCTTCCACCACTACAAGTAAGTCATCTGCAAAGGCCTGTACTTTAAATAACTCACCTCTAATATTGAGCCCTTTGATTTTATCAGAAATTCTTATCTGATGCATTAAAATTTTAATTACTATCAAAACCAGCAATGGCGATAATGGGCAACCTTGTCTCGTACCTTTTTGTATTTCAATTTCTTCTGATAGTTCTCCATTAATTCTTATTTTTGCTTTTTGATGGGAATAGATCGCTTTTATATTGTTGATAAAGGATTGTCCTGCCTCCATTTCTTCTAATTGAAATATCATAAAGTTCCTGTTTATGTTATCAAAGGCTTTCTCTGCATCGATTAAAAAAAATGCTGTTGATTTTTCCGGATGTGCCTCATAGTATTCCAGGAAGTTTATGAGATTCCTCACATTTTGTCTTAAATATCTTTTTGGCAGAAATCTTGCTTGATCTTCATGAATTACATTGATCAATACCTTCTTCAATCTTGTAACTAGAATAGCTGTATATATTTTATAGTCAACATTAAGAAGTGATATTGGTCTGTAATTTTGAATCTCTTCAGAATCAGTGTCTTCTTTATGAATTATTGTGATTATAGCTTCTTTCCATGTATTTGGTATCATTTTCTCCTGCTGAATTTTATCGAGTAGTTTCTTAAAAGGTAAAATCAATATTTCCTTGAACTTTCTATAATACTCTGCACTAATCCCATCACTTCCTGGAGATTTCATAAGTTTTTGTTTAGAGAAAGCAGTTGAAATTTCATTCATGGAGTATGGTTGATTTAAAATTTCCTGTTATTGTTTGGATAATTTCATATGGTATTTTTCCTATAAATATCTTTTTTGATCTTGGGATGGCAGTCCCTTCTCCGTGTAGAGTGTTGTATAGAATTTTTCCACTATTTTTTAAAAATCTTTAAAGTTTGTAAAGTTCTCACCCACTTTATTCTTAAGACTTTGAATGTAGTTTTTGGATCTTTCTCTCTTCAATTTGTATGCAAGCCATCATCCTGTTTCGTTGGCATTCTCAAAATAATTTTGTTTAACAAATTTCAGTTTGGTTGCAATATCTTCTGTCAAAAGAGTATTTAGTTTATGTTGTGTTATTTGAATTTTCTGTTTTATTTGCACTGCTGATGGATTTTTTTATTTGTTTTTCTAAATTTGCCAATTCTTTCTCCAAATTCTTATATCTTGCCTCTTTTGACTTCCTTCTTTTTGCTCCAAGTCTTATCAAAATGCCTCTAAGGACCGCCTTACCAGCTTCCCATACCGGCCGCATGGGCATTCCTTCAGTAAAGTTCCTCTGAAAATAGTCCTTCATTTCTTCCTTTACTGTCTTGGCAATGTCTTCATCTCTAAGTAAGTTTGTATTCAGTCACCACAGTATTGGTCATTTAGATGTCTCCAGTTCTAATGTTATTACACAATGGTCTGATATTGTTCTAGGAATTATTTCTGTCCCCACTAAATTCTTTATCCATGTTTTCGGAATCCATAAAGTGTCAATTCTGGACCAAGATTGATGTCTACTTGAGAAGAAAGTATAATCTATAGCCTTTGGGTGTCTTGTTCTCCATGCATCTATCAATGAGAGTTTGTCCGCCATCTGTAGAAAAGATTTGGGGATCAAGGTTCAGCTTTCAGGTCCTTTTTTTTTGCTCTATGTCTTAGATGAATCTCTTTCTTTGTCAAAGACCACATTGAAGTCCCCTACTATACAGCATTCCTCATATTCTCTAATTGTTGTATCTTTGTATAGTTTTTCAAAGAATGCATTTTGGTTGCAGTTCGGTGCATAAATATTGACTAGCAGTACTTACTTTTCTTCTTTTTGGACTTCTACCATTAAAATTCTTCCATCTTCAGATGCATGGATTAATTTAGGTTGTAATTTTTCTTTAACAACCATCGCCACTCCCTTCTTTTTCTTCTCTGGGTCAGAAAATAAGAATAGCTTTCCAGACCTTTGTTTTCAATAAGTTTGGAGTCTTATCTTTTTATATGGGTTTCTTGGAGACAGATTATATCCATATTCAATTTTCTCAAATATTGAAATGCTTTGGCATGCTTTTGAGGTGAGTTCAGACCATTGATATTCAAAGAACAGATCTTCCATTTTCCCTTAGACATCTTTTGGTTTTTTTATTAATTTTATCATCTTCCTGGTTCTTGGTTTTGTCTCTTGCTGCCCTCCTGGTCAGTGCTGCTGCTGCTGCTCTTCTGGTTGGCATTCTTGATCTTATAAGTCTACCAGCTTTTCTTCTAGGTCTGACCCTTTTTCTAATTTATCTGAATGATCAGATTTATCCATATGGTTATCCTTCTCTTCGTCCTCCTTGGTTTTGTCCTTAATTTTTCTTAAGAAGTGATCCGCTTTCCACAGAATATAGACTCAGTGAAAAGGACGTCTTCAGCATACATCAGAAAGAATAGTTTACCCAGAGAATTTCATATTTGTTTCATTAAAATGACTTTTAGAGACAGAATACTGAGAGCAATACAAGATAAACAGTTAGTGAAAGATGGTAGGAATGTTAAAGCTTTGAAACATATTCCATAGAAAGTCAGAGTTAAAAGGAAAGAATTAAAAAAACCTGACGGTTTCCCTCAGAACAAATTCAATTCCTTACAATGAAGTATACCAGAGGGACTTACATTTGAATATCTGTCTCAGAGACATTTCATTTCCTATTTCATTACTATGAAACTGGATCAATTATTTTTCCTAAACATTGGAAAGACCCAGAGAATTTATCGCAAGAGGAGCTAATATCAAAAATCCTGGATACAGCGGAAATGGATAAACTATTAGAATGGCTAGACTCAACAAATCAACCCTGAGTGCTCACTGGAAGGACAGATCCTGAAGCTGAGGCCATCTCATGAGAAGAGAAGACTCCCTGGAAAAGACCCTGATGTTGGGAAAGAGTGAAGGCAAGAGGAGAAGGGGACGACAGAGGACGAGATGGTTGGACAGTATCATCGAAGCTACCAACATGGTTTTGACCAAACTCCGGGAGGCAGTGGAAGACAGGAGGGCCTGGCGTGCTCTGGTCCATGGGGTCATGAAGAGTCGGACACGACTTAACGACTAAACAACAACAACAACAGACTCAACAAGAAAGATAAAGTATGAAGATCATTGGCATAAATTCTATGATTGGCTTAAAAACAGAATGCAAATTAATATTTGATATTTGAAAGCCTAATTTAGAAATAGAATATGTATTATAAATTAGTTACACCGGAAACCTATGTATCTTTGAAATGTAATAGACAAGAATGAATATTGTAAAATGTTCATGTTGATTTACATCCGCTGTTTATCCCATGTCCCCTGTCCCACCCCCCCTACACCTAACCATAAAATAAAAACAACAACAAAAACAAAGGTTTTCAATTTGGTTATTAATATATATAATGCACTAAGAAACCTTGATCTCTGTTTAGGCCCTTAGATATGTAGTCAGTTTTCACCGTCTTCCTCTTTAATCTTCCTTTGTAAATACAATAGCCATTCTGAGATGCATAACAGAGTGTCCTGGGTGTGAGGGTTCATCTTTAGAGTCTAATACTTTTTCGAAGGAACCAGGAGACTTTTTAAACTTTGAAACAGGGGAGAGGTTTATTGGGTTATTCAACAATAGTCCAGTATCAAACAAAGGGTCCCATAACTTGTCGCCTGTTGCCAACGGGTCGGACAGGGGCTTCCAAGCTTCTTCAAGAAAAGGGTTAGTCCTGGATACATTCCACGGGCCCGGCCAGTCTAGGACAACATCGTCCTTCAGAACCTCTCGGACCGGTCTTTCCAGTAGGGGAACAGTCTCCTCCTCTGTGAAGTCTGGTCCTCCATCGTCTCTGGAGGGGGAAAAGGTCATCCAGGGTCCCCCGGATAATTTCTCCTCCTCATTTCCTCCACCCTCCATGCCAACCTCTCTTGTTTTTCCAGCTCTACTTTCTCCTTCTCCTCTCTCAACCTCCTTCTCCACTCACGAGCCTCTGCTTCTCCCCAGTAAGAGGGTCTAGGGGGAATCTCTCTTCTACGGCGATAATCAGCCTCTTCCTTCGGAACTCTCAAGCGTTCCCAGACACCTGTCCATGGGTCTTGCATCCAGACCCATTCCCAGCCTGGCAGCAACTGGCTGTTCCCCCTTTTATCTCTGCCGTTCCTGCCTCTATTTCCACCCTCTGATGTCTGTTCTTTCCCGCCAATTCTGGTGGTCCTACTTCTAACCCGCGCAACTCCTGTTCCAATTCCTGGGTGTCGGTTCCCCGCTGTTCACTTTTTCAAGGGGCGGGGATGGGAGAAGTCTGAACCTCCCTCTCAGTGGTTTTTGGAAGGGATGGCACTCCGCCGAGAGGGCTGTTACTCTTGGCCTCACTCTCACACTGGGATAAAATGTTCTGAAATCAGTTTCTGTATGTTGTCATTCCTGATGACAGATTTGTGTTCTTTCATTTTTTAGCACGATTGTCCCCTTTGTCCTCTGTAACTGTAGAAAGTCCCTGTTGACAGAAGATTGCAGAAACACATTAGACGATAAACTAATAAATACAGCCCTGATGTTGCAGCTGACATTGTTAAGATCTTTGATGGTGCTGCCAGTATAGATATGGGAGTGTAACTGGGATCATGGCAGGTTTTGTTCCTGTCTCCATCTCCATGTTATGTTGCCTGTTGTGTCTCAGTGCTTGTTTAAGGTTGGAGGTAGGTACCTGGAGGTAAGGTTGGAGGCTGTCCTGTACTTACTCTGCAGGTTTTGATAGTTTGATAGTTATATCCATTTTTAATTGCCCACACTGTTTCATAGTGTGCAGACCATCTAGTTACACATAAGCTCTTTAGAGAAAAAGGTAGATTGCTCTGTATGTTTAAAATCCCCCAACCTCATGGAGATCCAGAAAAGAAGGCATATAGATCCTGCAAAATGCCAAAAGAGTCAACAACTTCAGATACATGGGGTGAGCATAGTCTGTGTACCTGTTAGTGTTTTTAAAAAGTGCTTGCAGCCCTTCTCTGAACCCTTCATGTTGCTTCCTGTTTCATGCTTCTGCTCAGTCTCTGCTTGTTTCACAGGATTTTCATGTTGACCACTGTGATCATCATCTGTACAAAAGTGTCAACAGTGGGTTGAATATTGCTAGAAAGAGCTACCACGGTTTGTTTAATCAATGGTTTCAATGGTATTTGACTGGCTTGTTTCAGCTGTAGGTGTTGACAAACTTGACAAAGCAAAATAATTTGTTAGTTTTTGACATTTAGAAATTTTGTCAGACCGCTTTTCCTTGAGTTTGCTCCTTTGGTATCCACTTAAGTACTTTTGTGAACTCATTGTTATTCCTCTATGGTCTTGATCTCTGTTAAAAAGGGGGGTGGGATTACATTAGCCATAGAAGAACAGCCAATTTACCGTGACATTCCACCTTTACAACATCTGTGCTACTGACTCTCAAACTTCGGAATTGTTGAAATGTATACAACAACAAAAATTATAATTTGAGACATGTGACTATTGTCACATTGTCTGAAAGGGAAAAAAATTAGATCTACTTTTTCAGAAAGCTTTTTTTTTTTTACAAATACTTTCTCAGAAAGTAAAGCACCATTTTTAAAGATTCATAATAAACAAGCTTACTAGGCCAAACTAGTCTATGTTCAAACTAGCCTATGCTAGGGTAGATTAAATTAGGCAAGACTAAGGTAAAGGTAAAGGTTCCCCTTGACAAATTGTCCAGTCGTGTCCGACTCTAGGGGGCAGTGCTCATCCCCGTTTCCAAGCCGTAGAGCCAGTGTTTGTCCGTGGACAGTTTCCATGGTCACATGGCCAGCGCGACTAGACACAGAACGCTGTTACCTTCCCACCGTGGTGGTACCTATTTATCTACTCGCATTTGCATGCTTTCGAACTGCTAGGTTGGCAGGAGCTGGGACAAGCAACGAGAGCTCACTCCGTTGCGTGGATTTGATCTTACAACTGCTGGTCTTCCAACCTTGCAGCACAGAGGCTTCTGCGGTTTAACCCGCAGCGCCACCACGTCCCTGCTAGGCAAGACTAGGCACACAAAATTCATAGGCTAAGGTAATGTAACACAATTTTACCATTATTTGATCACTTGTAATTTTACACAAATTTACTCTTCTATTACTTTTTCATAAATACTTGTAATATCAGTCATAGCCTACCTTCTGTTGATCTCTTCATAAAAACAATAGGCTTAGGCTAATCTAACACTGAGGGACATGGTCGGAAGACAAGCAGTTGTAAAATCGAATCCACGCGACGGAGTGAGCTCCCGTCGCTTGTCCCAGCTCCTGCCAACCTAGCAGTTTGAAAGCATGCAAATGCAAGTAGATAAATAGGTACCACCACGGTGGGAAGGTAACAGCGTTCCGTGTCTAAGTCGCACTGGCCATGTGACCACAGAAACCGTCTTCGGACAAACGCTGGCTCTAAGGCTTGGAAACGGGGAAGAGCACCACCCCCTAGAGTCGGACACGACTGGACTAAAATGTCAAGGGGAACTTTTACCTAATCTAACACTATTTCACCTTTATTACTTTAATTTTCTAAATATAACATTTATTTTTGAGTAGGCGTAAATAAAACATTGTATTCTTATGAACACTTTATTGAAAAGAAAATTCTTGTCTAGAATTCACATTAGCATTGCGATTGCTTTTTCAATGGCTTCTTTTTTTGTTATGACACATCATTTACTATTCGTATCTACCAAAGAAGATATTTTATTACCTTTTTCATTATCTTTTTATTATTAAAAGGCAATTAATTTTAATTGTACATAGGTATAATTATTTTTATTTATTGCAATCCTACTATATGTTTAGTATATTTTAGTATATTTTATACGATTGTTCATGTAAATAACAAGTTACCAAAATGTTGTCCTTTACAGTGATCACAAGCAACAAAAATATTGCTTTCAATTTTTTATGGCTAACCTAAGATAATGTTAATAAAAGTTTTAATTTCTGTCATAAATGTTAATATTGTTTTAAATTATTTATAATATTTTGTATTAAAAACTTTAGATTGAAACATTCTTAATTTGATTTTTTTTTCTTTTTTACAGTTAGTCCACATGATACTTTAATGACCTTATAATTTTTGTTTTAACTATTATTTTGTAATGAATTACTGTCTATATATAGATGCACAATTTTTAAGTAATGTGGACTAAAGTTGTTTCTGGGGCCCCTCTGGGATTAGGGCCCCCGAAGCTGAAGCTTCATTAGTTTCATAGTAGATCTGCCCCGGGTCTCTTACCAAATGATAAGCAAGATATAGAATTTTTATTAACATGTTAATTGTTTGAAGAATTAAACAATTTCCTTGGCCCAATAAAAATAAACACTTGTTGCTTTGATAGATAAAACATTCATGCAATGAACCATCTAAGATCCTGTTAAAGTAAAACAGAAGCTTGAATACTTAAAAAATTCAACTTGCTGGATCTTATGCCAACCTTCGATTTATATCCAAATATTCAGTGTAGAAAAGAGGACCAACCTACCCTGTGCTAATTTGAAAGTTGCTGTCACGTTCCCACCTGTCCCTTGGTTGTTTCACCAATCACAGCGCACAAGCTATGTGTCGTGTCGCTGCCACCAGTTGATTGCATCAACATTGTTTATTATTAATCACAGAGGTCCAGGCAATGTGTCATTTTAAAAAGAACCAAATAGAAATTGTTTATTATTACAGGTGATGAAGGTATAATCAATGTTGTTAACTCTTACCGAAACATTCTTCTTCTTCTTCTTTTTTAAAATTTATTTTTTATTTTTAACAACTAGGGACAAGGTAAGGAGTACAAAAGGTAGAGGGGGATATGGGGGGAAAAGAGGGGGAAGGAGAACACATAATGTACTGTCATCCAATCTGTTCATGTTGCTATATCAAGTTGACTTTTTGCCTTTCTACAATTTGATTGCCCTCCAGGTTTCAACTTACAGTTACATCTTAGTTTAATTCTATGTTATTCAAGCACTATCTGGTGACTCAAGCCATTTATATAATAAATCCCATCATTCAGTTGCCTTTTGTATTGGACAGTCTTTCAACACTTCTGATAGAATATCCATTTCTGCCGCTTCCCATATCTTCTCAATGAGTTCCTCTTCTTTCGGTATCTCCGATTTCTTCCAATTCTTAGCATAAAGAATTCTGGCTGCAGTGACTATATATATAACTAGGTAGTTCTTTGTCTTATCTATATTGTCTGGTATAATGCTCAGTAAAAACAATTCTGGGGTTAGTGGAACATTGCAAAACAGTATTCTTTGTAACAGAGTATATACTGCTATCCAATACTGTTTCGCTACTCTACAAGTCCACCACATATGGTAAAAGCTTCCCTCTTGTGCTTCACACTTCCAACAAACATTTGACACCTCTGTATAAATTTTTGACAATTTTTTCGGAGTCATATGCCACCTATAAAACATCTTATATACGTTCTCCTTGAAATTTACCGATTTTGTGAGCTTTATGTTATTTTTCCATCTTTGCAACCATTTATCAATATCAATATTATGTCCTATATTTTGTGCCCACCTAATCATACATTATTTTACCATCTCATCTTGCATTTTAATTTCAAGCAAATAATCATACATTTTCTTAATTACTTTATCCTTTGAGCCCAGCAGAAGTTTATCGAATATCGTTTGTTCTGTGTAAAAGCCCTCTATTTTATCTTTTCTATACCTAGATTCCACTTGTGCTCTGGACCACCAGTCTAGATATATGTTTTGTGTTTCTAACTCTTCTTTGGACCTTAACTCAGTTAAGGACGAAACATTCTTCTTCTTACACTCTCAACCGCCAACCCTCTCTCTCTCTCAACTCCAAACTCCCAAACTCAAACTCTCATCCTAAACTCCAATCTAATCTCTCTCCTCCCCCTGCAGAGACTCTTATATTTTGTGACTCCGCCTCTCCAGCACTCCCATTCGTCCATGCAGATAGCACATTAATATTCATGACCTGGGCAGACGCCACACTCCTCCCCCCTTAATAAGTTTGTGATAGGAGGGGAAACTTAACGGTTTGCCCTCATAAACAAATGAAAATACCTGGAAGAATGCAAATATTAACCTCTTATATTACTTACATTACTAAGGATACGTTACTTACATTAATAAGGATTTCATTACATTACTCTTACATTACTATGGATACTTACTATTATTTTTACCATCACTATACATACCTCTTAGTTTATTAATATCCAAGCAAATTTTGCACTTTAAACATATTCCATAACTATTACACAAACAGAACAGTTACTATTGAACTCAGATAAAAGCAAAGAATTTTCTCTAGTTGTAGGGTTACGAAATGAGAAGGCTGATAGGCTAGGTGATCACCAGATAATTAGGATAGCAAAAAGTCTTAGAGAGAGAAGTTAAAGAAGTCAGCCACACACACAAGGATGTCTGCCAGCAGTGCTCCTGATGGGCGACTAGTCATGCCACACCCCCAGGAGGACTCTCTTTTATTATTTACAAGCTCACAGATAGTTGACAGTACAGTGGAACCTCTACTTACGAACGTCCCTAGCTATGAATGATCCAACTTACGAACAGCTCCGTTCGCTAAATTTTGCCTCTACTTGCGAACGGAGCTCCAACTTACGAACCGAAAAAAAAACTTTCCTGCCCTTTTTTTAACCTTAGGTCATCTTAGGTTAAAAAAAAATTTCTCCCCCTAGTGGTAGAGTACGGATTAACCGGCTTTGCATTAGTTCCTATGGGAACTAATGCCTCTACTTGCGAACGGCACCTCTAGATAAGAACGAAAAACAGCCAGAACGGATTAAATGGTTTTCAATGCATTCCTATGGGAAATTTTGCCTCTACTTACAAACGTTTCAACTTAAGAACAGCATTCCAATACGGATTAAGTTTGTAAGTAGAGGTTCCACTGTATACAGATAGTTGACAGAGTTCAGATAGGACAATGGTTACATAATGCCAATTAGATTGGTCAAAGAAAGGCTTTGAAGTTAGCTCTCCATCACTATGAGAAAGAGGAAGAATGGGTAGCCACACCTCTCAGAAGCAGCCGCATCTTGCTAGGAGGGTATGCCCTCACTACAACAACAATGTGGCTTAGCAACTTTGGGGATGGCACTCCCACATTTCCCCTTTTTCTTTTTTATTAATTAAAGGTATATATTCTTTAATATGCTTACGGATTACATATAAGTCCTTTCTACGAAGGCCAGAAGGTGGAGGTTTGCAACAAGCAGTAATTACTGAAAAAAGGTTGGAATGCATTGAATAAAACAACAGCAGATTACAAGGAGTGTGAAAATAATAACTGCATACATTAATACAGTGTGCAGCCATCCGAAGTTGGGCAACCATGACCATAAGCCGTCCCACCAGGAAGGAAGTATGTCTTGCTGTATGTTATTGTGGGGATCGCCCTTGTGGCTGTGTTTGTTGTGGCCCTCACAAAGGTTCTCTCCCTCTTTTGGTTCTTCTCACTTGTCACCTGGTATTTATTATCTTAATACCACCTCTGAGTGTTAGACACATGTGCTGCCAATTGCCAGGTTTATTGAACTACAGAATCAGTTGGTTTGAATAACAGATAACCTTTTATTATTAATCATTTCACAAAGTAAATCACGTAGTCACTGTAACAGGGGTCTGATTAAGTTTGGGTAGGACTGGACATATATTCAGGCTTGTGTTATATACTTTCAATCACTTAATATCTCTATTATTCTAGGTGTTCTCATTCCTGCTTGTTCACTCTAATAACCTTGGTCTTAATTCACTTTCCTAACTCTCTCCTCAGATCACTCTAATTCTTCTCTTCTCTCTAAGCTCCAACTTCTCCGGTTCCAACTGTCTAACTAACTCCTTGGTTCCGCCCCTCCTGCTCTATCCTTGGCTCCTCCCTCTAGAGCTCCTGTGACTGACAGGCAGGAATGACGTCACCTGTAGGCATTTCGCCACACACCTTCCCCCTTAAAAAGTTTGTTTCAGGGAGCAAAACTTAAAGTAGTTTGCTCCATGAACAACATAAAACAGTTTAGTAATATTTCACACAACATATAATAATAAACATTTTTCACTTTACATTTTGAATCCCATTAAGACTCACCACGTTTAAACTCCATCAACATTTACAACACTTTCAAACTTTTCCCACTATAATACTTTATCATTGCTTACCATTATTTCATCTAACAATTGCATTTTTACATTCCTTTTTTTTCCTTTTATTTATACAGAAATAGAACTCTTTATTTCATTTCATTACATTTTGTTGTCTGTTTATTCTTTATTAAGTCTTCGAGACCAGGCTTCAGCAACCATCTTGTGAGTCTTTCCTTTTCTGCGGATTTCAAATTCAAAATCTTGCATGTTCCTAGTCCATTTTGCAAGCTTGTTTTTATAGGATTTCACAGTTTGTACCTCCATGAGAGGAAATGAATCTGTCCCAAGGATGAATCTCATCCCTCCCACGTAAGACTTCAGTCTTGGCGATGTCCTACCATTTAATAAGTTCGCTTTCACGTTGTTAAGCCAATGTCTCTCACCTGCCTGGAGTTTCTTGTTGCTCAGAGCCACCTGGTGCAGGTTCCCTTTGTCCTTCTCTCGGCACAGCACGGCTCCTGGTTCGACTCTGGACTCTTCAGCGTCAGCGAAGATGGTGTAGTCCCTCCCGAACTCTGGACCTCCTACGACATGATCGGCCATCCCTGCAGTCTGCACCTTCCCGATGGTCTCCTGGCCTCCGCTCGACCTCCGGATCCTCTCAGCTTTTCTTTTAACTTTTAAATTTTCTAAAGGAGAGGCTATACCTATCCCATAGCCTGCTATCCTTATTAAAACTTGTACTCTTGCTTCTATTATTAGTTTCATGAGCAGAGTAAAGCTTATTATTATTTTCTCCCAGTTATAGAGTATACCTCTTCCTTCCCAGTATTGCCTTTCATATTTCTTTCTGGGCACTTGTCTCATTGTGCTTGTTTCACTATTTTCTTTCCCATGGTCCGGTTCAATCCTCTTAACCTGTACCACTATTTGTCCGGCTTCTCCTTCCTCCTGAATAATATAAGTTATTTCACTCCTTTTGGATTTTATTTTACAAAAATCTGCCCCGTTTACTGGCAATTTATCTCCTTGGACAGGTTTTAACACCAAAACCTCATCTCTAGGATTGAATGTTCTCTCTCTGGCCTTTTTGTCATACCCTAGGTTTTGTTTCTTTTGCTGGCCCTGTAAATTCTCTGCTGCAATCTTTAGAGATTTCTGCAAGGTGTTCATTAAGTTATCTACGTATTGAATTACTGTTTCAGGATCTTGCTCCTCCTCTAGTTCCTCCCAATTTTGTCGGAGTAAATCTAGGGGTCCCCGCACCTTCCGCCCAAACAACAGTTCGAAAGGACTGAACCCGGTGCTTTCCTGGGGTACAGATCTATAAGCGTACAGTAATTGTTGTAATTTCTGGTCCCAATTATTGGGATTCCCTGCAGTGTATGCCCTAATCATACGCATGAGGGTTCCATTAAATTTCTTCCCCCTCCTCCTGGGATTTATTAAGCTCTCCCTATATAAAAGGTCTTTTTCCTCAAAGTACCTCTCGGGGTTCTCAGGGTTTACTGGTCCTTCGCTAACCATTTTAAAGTATTGTTCCAAGGTAGAATCTGCTTTTTGTTCCTTTTTAAATGTACTCTTGTTTGGATTCCTCATGGTTACTAAATCAGCTATCTCATCGTTCCCTCTTATTAGTTCATTAGGGAATTCATGTCTTTCTTCCGATATTTCTTTATTTTCTTTCTGGGAGCGCGTATTCACTAAAACACTCTTGACATGTTCAGAGAGATCTATCCCTATTAGGCATGGAGCTGGTAATTGATCAGTAATTCCTGTTTTCCACATCCCAGTCCACCCTTGATATTTTATCGGTATTTTCGCCACTGGTAACGTAATTATCTCTGCCCCAATTCCTTTGACTGTTAGGCTTTCATCTTTCAATATATATTCTGGAGGGATTATTTCTGGATGGCATAACGTCACCTGAGAGCACGAGTCTTTTAGAGCTAGATATTTAGTCTCATTTATATAAATCTTATCCCCAGAACATCTAACAAGTTCCTGGTTACTTTCAATCAAATAACACTGGAGAATTTTAGCTATTGGGAGTTGTTGTTCTTGTTGTTCTGGGCTCTCTGCTCTAGCAGTAACTGGGGTTGCTATGGCGCCCACTTCAACTGCCCCTGTCGGTGCTTTATTCTGCTGTATGCAGTATACTTTCTTAGGCAAATTCACTTTTTGTTGCCCAAACTCCCTATTCTTAGCACATTGAGCTATGAAGTGTCCTTTTTCCCCACAGCCAAAGCAGGATCTAGAGACTCTTTGTTCCAAACTTGGGGACTTATCTCCCTTTCCTTCCCAGTTCTTAAATCTCTGCTGGCTCTGCTCTGAGGTTTGGCCCTTAAAATGGTTTCCAACTGCCTGTTGGTTCCTGAGGTACTCTCTGGGTTCCTTTTTTCTATCCTCCCAGGTTTTTTCTCCAATTTTTACCTCAGAATATCTTGGGTCTCTTATATGTGTTATATGGTCCGCCATTTCACTGGCTTCCCTAATATTTTTCGGCTTTTTGTCTGTCACCAGATACCTCAGTTCCCCAGGTAGAACTGAGAAGAATTGTTCAAGCCCTATTACATTTTTCATTTCCTCTAGGGTCTGAACTTCTGCCTGCTCCAGCCATTTGTCAAGATATTTAGTCATTTTTGCTCCCAGTTGGGAGTAGGATTCATCTGGCTTTTTGATCAATGCTCTAAATTTCCGTCTTAGATTTTCTACATTGATGCCAAAGTGTAGGAAGACCATCTTTTTGTATTCTTGGTAGTCCCTAGCCACCTCGTCTGGCATTTGGGCATAGATTTCGGCCATTTCACTGCTAATCTCAGACCTCATTACTACCATTCTTTCTGGTCCTTCTACACCGAAGTCCCAGCACGAGCGTTCGAACACGATCATGAAGGCTTCGGGGTTATCGCCTGTCCTATATATAGGGAACTTCTTAAGGTCTGCTTTCGATAAGCATCCCCCCTCAGAATTTGTGTTGGTGTTGTTATTATTATTAGCTTGGGCTTCTGCTAGCTCCATTCGCCTCATTTCCAACTGAAAATTCATTTCTTTTTCCCTCAGGGCAATCTCCTGGGCTGCAGTCTCCGCCCTAGCTTTTTCTGTCTCAGCCCTTAATGCAGTCTCTCTTTCTTGGGCTTTAGCTTTAAATTCTAACTCTTTTAATTTAAATGCTTGCTCCCTTTCAAATTTCCATTTTAGATACTCTAGTGAGGTAGATTCTCCCCTTGAGACAACTACTTCTTCCCTTGAGGCGGTTTCCTCCCCTGAGGCAACCTCGCCCCTTGAGGCAGTTTCCTCCCTTGAGGTATTACCCTCCTGGATTACAATTCCATCCTCCTCCTCCAGCTCTAAGATTCCCTCCTCACGAGGTAAATCTTGTGGCTTTGATGATGCCTCTTTTGCCCCCTTTCCTTTCTTGGTAGGCATCTTTATTAATGATTTGCTTGAATCTCTAAAGACAAGCCTCAATTCAAACGGCTTTTTTTCCTTTCTTGAGTTAGAGAGAGAGTGATACTGTTTCTATTAGCTTTTCGCTGGCAGCTACTGAGTTTTTTTGGTTACACTGTTTTTCTCCTCTGGCCCTCAGCCAGTCCCTTGGCCTGATACAACGTCTCTTTTTGCTCTTGGCCACAGAGAATAAACAGAAATATTTGCCTTTAGTAATGGTCCCAGCCTTTATTGTTCAATCACCTCAGTTCTTTGTCCCTTCGGCCTCCACTTGTCCCTGCAATGCTCACTTAGAGCTTGGGTCCCAAGCTAGCCTGGACTTCACTTCACCCGTGAGGTAATTTGAAACCCCCCCTTGAATTTTCCCTCAGAGCTTTGCTTTACTATTTCAGTCCTTCTACATTGTGTGACCTGGAGTCCCTAAGTTCTTCCCTAAACAGAGGGTTCACTACTCCTTCACACACGTCTCTCTGACTGATTAATAGTTCTCCTTAGCTCTGAAAATTCAATGGCTTTTCTTGCTGGACTATTATTTCTTTTGGCTCACTGGATTTCTACTTGAATCCCTTCACTTGTGGGATCCACACCTCATGTGGGGATTCACTTTGTATCCCACACCTTGTGGGGATTCACTTCGGATCCCACACCTCTTGTGTGGATTCACTTTGTATCCCACACCTCTTGTGGGGATTCACTTCGGTTCCCACACCGCTGCCACCACTTGTGGGGATCGCCCTTGTGGCTGTGTTTGTTGTGGCCCTCACAAAGGTTCTCTCCCTCTTTTGGTTCTTCTCACTTGTCACCTGGTATTTATTATCTTAATACCACCTCTGAGTGTTAGACACATGTGCTGCCAATTGCCAGGTTTATTGAACTACAGAATCAGTTGGTTTGAATAACAGATAACCTTTTATTATTAATCATTTCACAAAGTAAATCACGTAGTCACTGTAACAGGGGTCTGATTAAGTTTGGGTAGGACTGGACATATATTCAGGCTTGTGTTATATACTTTCAATCACTTAATATCTCTATTATTCTAGGTGTTCTCATTCCTGCTTGTTCACTCTAATAACCTTGGTCTTAATTCACTTTCCTAACTCTCTCCTCAGATCACTCTAATTCTTCTCTTCTCTCTAAGCTCCAACTTCTCCGGTTCCAACTGTCTAACTAACTCCTTGGTTCTGCCCCTCCTGCTCTATCCTTGGCTCCTCCCTCTAGAGCTCCTGTGACTGACAGGCAGGAATGACGTCACCTGTAGGCATTTCGCCACAGTTATTAGCAAGCTGTCTCAGCTGAGCAAGCTGATTGTTCACTGCATGACTATTATCAGATAAATTGAAGCAACAGAGATTATTAAAAGACTCACAACCAATATGATTGCGCAACATGAGATAATCCAATGCTGCGCGGTTGTCTAAAATAGCATTACGTAGTTGACGTTGTTCCTGATTCAGCAGGGAAATAGCAGTGGAAGTGCAGTTAATGGTCTTAGCTAAGGTGCATGCAATGTTGGCAAGAGTACGCGCGTTATGAACAGCTACGCCAGGAACGCCAACAAGTGATGTAGCCAGTGAAACATATTCTGCTTTGGATAACAGAGTAACTTTACCATTACAGGTACTATCAAGAGATAAGCTTTCCCGTCTCAGCCAAGGCGAGGAGTTCTGCAAAGCAGAACATTGCATTAAGTTGATTGCTAATCTACTAAGGCAGCATTGTGTGTCTGACAGATTGGCTGGAATGTAGCTAAACGTATGTTGACCACATGTAAAGAACCAGCCTGGTGGCAGGATGATGTGTGCCCAGTTGTATGAAATGTTGACAGCGTGTGAGCAATTTCATTTGGCTTTTGTTGTAACACATTTGTCAGAAGAGCAGTTGACTACTCTAGCACAAGTGGTGTTTTCATTGATTGCTACAAAAGGAGTGTAAAGGGAGAAAGCATCAATGGGTAGCATTCTTATTTGCCCCCTTTCGTGAGAGTGAGTGTACTTAACGAGATTAGTGTTAAACCATTGACCCAACAACGTATCATTAGCAATATCACATGGTTCCTTACAGACAGGAATTAAGCAAGTTCCCAGTAGACCATGCATGGCATATGCCTCCTGCAGGCAAAAGTGAGAAACGTTCACGATTTATGCCAACTTTTCCCAGATGTTAAATTGCAGACGGGCATGCAGATCTTCTCGAGCCTCTGCGACACCTACTGGAACAGTTCCAAGAATGAGGATACGGCATAAGAGCATCAAATAGCATTTAACTGAGATATTATTGCTGCTAGAAATGTTTCAGGAGTCTCTAGGATATGCTGATGGCTCAGATTACACTTTGCATCAGAACTCAGGGCCTTTAGCATGCCCCAAGTGATTTTTGGTTGAGTGCCCTCAGGTCTGGCTGGGCATTTGCGACGGCGTGCAGCCATCTGGTCTCGCTCTAGGGTCATCACTGGGTGAAAATCTGGAATGGGGTTCTGCAGGTTGCAATGCCAGCTCATTCTTTCCACAATAAGGTCTCACGCACTGAGCTGGAATCCACCACGGACCTGTGAAGGTAAACAAAGCAGCATGGCTGCAACTCCAGGTTAATAAATGAAAAGAACCCTTCAAATGAAGGTCAGGGGGCTGTTTATAAATCTCCAGCAGCCGTTCCATAGGATTCTCTATTGGCAACAGCTTGCGCTGACCTGCAGAGACAGTTAAATGTTTTAGTGTAAATAATGCTATAGACACTTGATGTGGAAGATGTCCTCTGTTTTTCATTTGAGTAGCAAGGAGAAATGCAAAAGAGTATGGTTCTTCTTTCACAACCACCTGTAAAGGGACATAAGCTGGAGAAAAGGGAGGAGCATGCATGATATTCATTAGGTTTGCATCTGTTCCTCGTGGCTGAACATCATCAAAAGGAAAAAAAGTTTGTGTAGCCCTCTGGTGGAAAGAGAAATTATTGTCAAGAGGATTAGAAAAAACAAAAGACAGAAGATAAGGAGCGGAGTCTGCACAAGGTTTTTGTTTTAAGATAACATCCTGAAGTCCATTACGAGATGGAATGTCAGCTGTAAAAAAAAAGTTGTGATTTAACAGCAGGAAAGTTTTCCAAGGTCAGAAAAGGATTAAAGCTCATGTCAAGAATGCAATCCGAATAAACAGTGTGATTAATCAGCAAACCAGTCTTAGAGATAGGAACAATGTGATTAGGCAGTGAGCCAGTCTTGGAAATAGGTAAGCAACAGTAGAAGCACTCACAGTCTGTAAATTGTTTGGTACGTTGGCATTTCTTGACCACAAGGCCTGTTATCGCAGTCAGAGTTTTGTAAACACTTTCTGCAGAAGCGTTAAAAAATCAAAGCAATGAGTCATGGCAGTGACCTTGAGAGGAGGCAGCTGAACTGTACTTCTGATAAGCAGCTGTACAGAGTCAAATGAAGAAATGCAGGTTGCCATGGTATTTTTTAACCCTGCAGTAAACAGGGGTTGTAATTCATGCTTTTGGGAAGGGCTCATGAATGCATGGTGCAATTTTTCAAGAAACTGCTGCCTTTGCAGCAATGCAAGTTGTGATTGAGTTTGTAGTCCTGGTAAAAACATAGAACATGTAGTTTCCATGATGTTGTTTGCCAAACAAAAATTTTGAGTTGCTGTTAGTACCTTCTCCATGTAAAGACCTGTTGGCTGTAAGCAATTAGTCAGAGACTCAGAAATAGAAGCAGAGAGAAATTGACCTCCCACTAAAGTTTGATCCATGGAATGATAGACAAGGAGTTCAGGGTTTTCCAGACAATATTGCTCTATGATTAGATCCACATAACCAGCATTTCACATTTCCTGTGGCAAGACCTTGCAGTGGTGTCTTTGAGAAGAATGGGAACTGTGGTACACAGGGACTTTAAAAGCAGATTTTTCCCTGTCTTGTGATGCCATTGGAATGGCAAAAAAACAGTCCTGGAGATAATGTTGTGGAATGAAATTTGAATTAGAGAAACCACATTGTGAAGCACCTATAGGGATGCAGTTGGCAACTTTGCTGTCTTGTACTGGCCAGTCTGTCTGTAGGATGAGACCTACAGTATTTGCAGTCAGTGATTCATCATGATTTGCTGCTGCCAAATTCTGAGGAGGATGAGGGAATAGACTTTCAACCTCTTTAGCTGTGATCAATTAGTGACCAGCAGTGTCAACAGGAGCACTTTTTACAGTAGCTGTTTGGATTTTTTGAATCGGGGTGCTGTTTGAGTTCCCCTTATTTGAAATGTCATGATTAAAGTCTCCTTGGTCGTTAGAAACCACAGAAAAAAACAGAAGTGAGATTCTGAGTAGTGTTGTTAATCAGTTCAGGAGATTACAGTTGTTTTGCCATGTCAGGAAGGAATGCAATGGGAGGGGGAAGAGGGAGAGATGCAGGTGACTTCATTAAGCCAGAGAGGAGTGAAATGGTGAAGGGGTAGAGATGCAGGTGGGAGTGTGGGAACAGAGACTGAGAGGGGTTGGGGAAGAATAGAAACTGTAGCATCTGAGATGCTGGCTGCTGTGGAAAGCAGGAGGGAGGGGAGAAGGATGGGGGATGAGAGAAGACGAAACAGGAGGAATAGAATCTGCGTAGGTGGCAAAAGTTTGATGGAGGCCATTTTCAGAAGGGAAAATTACTTCCATTTTCAGGGGATTTTGCAGGGGGGAGGATTTTTGGGCTTGTTGCAATCAGATGATCTATAGACTAATTTAACAGTGGATTTTCAAGCTGTGAAATGGTATATCTGCAGACAGATAGCTAGACACTCTTTCTTGATGGTAGATAAATGTTTCTCACCAGGTTGGAGTTTCTTGCTGATGTACGTTACTGGATGTACACTCCCGTTGTCGTCTGCTTGGCACAGCATGGCTCCCAGTCTCACGTTCGATGCATCCGTGTAGATGATGAACTCACGGTCAAAGTCCAGTGCAATAAGGACAGGTCCTGAAGTCAGTGCCCTTTTCAGACGATCGAAGGCTACCTGGCACTCTGAATTCCACTGGATGTTTTCAGCTTGCCTCTTTCGGGTTAAGTTTGTTTTCTTTTTGGTTAGTGGCTTCATTTTCTCAACCGTGGGGAAGGTAGGCAGTTTCTACAACTCCTCCAGAACAGCTATGGCTGCGTTCTTCTTTGAAATCTTTTTGCCCTTGCCTTCACCCTCACCCATAAACTCGACCACAGGTACTTTTGTCACAAAGCTCTTCATATGAGGGGAACCACTTTCCTGGGTCACCTCAAAATTCACAGGCAAGTTCCTTTTAAGTGCAATCTCAAACACTTGTCTTATTTCAGATTTATTGAGATTTTCATCATCTGGTTCTCTCCCATTAATCTCTGGTTTCTCAGGTAGGGACTCATTTTGCAGGATTTTCCGTGCTTTTGCAGCTGCATGCTGAGCCTTCTTAATACTAGTTCCTTCGGCTTCCCAGTGCTGTCATAACAAATTTACAGGTCCTGTCCATGCTAACTGCAATTTATTCCCCTTTATGGGTCTCAGCATCAGTACTTCGTCCTCGGGACAGAATGTTCTTTCCCGGGCCTTTTTATCATACCAGCGTTTCTGCTTTTCTTGAGCACCCTTTAAGTTTTGCTCTGCTATCTCTAAGAACTTTTGCAAAGTGTTCACTAGATTATCCATGTATTCTATAATGAATTCAGGGTCACCCTCTTTATAATCTTCCCAGTTCTGATGAATTAAATCTAGAGGCCCTCTTACTTTGCACCCAAATAAAAGTTCAAAAGGACTAAACTCAGTACTTTCTTGGGGTATGTCCCTATAAGCATATAATAATGACTGCAATTTATTATCCCAATCTTTTGGGTTCTCTGCTACATATGCGTGTATCATTCTCATTAAGGTCCCATTAAATTTCTCCACTAGACCATTGGTCTGGGGATGATAAGGAGAAGAAGTGATGTGGGAAATTCCGCAGACTTGTCACAATCTCTTCATTATTTTGGAAGTAAAAGATGTTCCCAAATCTGTTACTATTTCTGAAGCAAAACCCATTCGGCACATGTAGTTAACTAAGGCATCTGCCACAGTTTTGGTCTCTATATTTCTTAGGGGTACTGCTTCAGAGTATGTAGTGGCATAATCTATAATCGATAGGAAGAATCTATTTCCTCGTCTAGTCCCTCTGGGTAAGGGTCCCACTAGGTCCAGACCCAAGTGTTGGAAAGGGGTCGAGATCACTGGCAATGGGCATAGCTTGGCCCTCGTCTTGCCATTTCCAGTACCTTGTTTTTGGCAAGTTTCACGGCTTTGACAATATTGTTTAACTTGCTTCCCTATCCCTGGCCAATAAACGTTCTGTGCAACTCTTTGCTTAGTGCAAGAGATTCCCATGTGTGCTCCAACTACATCTTTGTGTGCATTTTCCAAAATCTTTTCTCTGTATTTAACTGGTACAATTAACTGTTTGTGGGGTCCTTCTCCTCCCCTTTGAGGAGTCATTAAAATCTCTCTATACAATAAATCTTTTTCCACACAATACTTCTCTGGATGTTCAGGGGTCAGTGGAATGGGATTCTCCTTAATTTTTTTGAAGCAATCAGTTAAGGAGCTATCTTCTTTCTGTTCTTTAATAAAGGAGGAACTTTTAGGTTTTCTCAACAGCACTAAATCAGCTGTCTCCCTCATTTCAGGATGTTCCCCTAAAATAGGTCTTTCAACTATGGTTTCAGTGCTTTCCTCAGTGGCTTCAATCTGCCTCCCCTGAGAGCGGGTTACCATTAAAACACTCTGCACATGCTTAGATAGATCTAAACCAATCAGACAAGGAGCTGGGATTTGATCTGACACTGCTACTTTCCATATACCAGACCACCCATGGTACTTCAATGCCACTCTAGCCATGGGCAGAACTACAGAGTCCAAACTTATGCCTTTGAGAGTAATGTTCTGTTCCAACATATTCTCTTTAGGAATTATGTCTGGGTGACAAATAGTTATTTGGGAACATGTATCTCTTATATCTAAATACTTTATGTTGTCAATAAAAATCATTTCCCCAGAGCTTTCCAGTAAATCTTGATTACACTTGATAAAAAAAACACTGTATCACTTTAGCCTCTGGAAGCTCTGGGCTCTCTGCTAAATCTGTTCCCTTAGCAACAGGGCTGCTGCTGGTGGCTTCAGCTGCCGAAGGCTGAAGGAGAAATACTTTTTTAGGCTGATTGTAATTTCCATTTTTAGGCTGACTTAAATCTCTATTTTTTTGAGTTTCACATTGGGCAAAAAAAAATGCCCTTGTTTACCACAAGCATAACATTGTTTATTTGCCCTATGTTCAGTGTAAAGGGATCTACTAATTTTTCCTTCAGACCTATTTGATTTCAGGGGACTTTGCTCTGGGAATGAATGTTTGGCTTTAAAAGGGATTTCCTTCACTTGAGTATTACTGAGGTAATTTCCACTGGATTGGGATGCTCTCCTACTGTTGTCCCAATCTTTTCTGTCAATTTTTACCTCAGAGAATCGAGGATCTCTGATCCCACTGATAGAATCAGCATATTCAGACGCTTGTAGCACATTTTAGGATCCTTGTCCTTGTCAAGATAACGTAACTCCCCTGGTAAAATTGAATAAAATTGTTCTAACCCAAACACATTTTTCATTTGGTCTAAGGAGGTGACAAAGGATGTGGTGGTGCTGTGGGTTAAACCACAGAGGCCTCTGCGCTGCAAGGTCAGAAGACCAAGCAGTCATAAGATCGAATCCATGAGACGGAGTGAGCTCCTGTCGCCTGTCCCAGCTCCTGCCAACCTAGCAGTTCGAAAGCATGTAAATGCGAGTAGATAAATAGGTACCACCTCTGTGGGAAGGTAACGGCATTCCGTGTCTAGTCGTGCTGGCCACGTGACCACGGAAACTGTCTTCGGACAAACGCTGGCTCTATGGCTTGGAAACGGGGATGAACACCGCCCCCTAGAGTCGGACATGACTGGACTAAATGTCAAGGGGAACCTTTACCTTTACCTTTTTAAGGAGGTGACATGTTCTTGCTCTAACCACCTATTAAGATATTGATTCAAACATGCTCCAAGCTGGGCAAAAGACTCCTCAGGTTTCTTTGAAAGTGCACGAAATTTTCTTCTGAAGTGCTCTGAATTAATCCCAAATGTGGAATACACCATCTTTCTATAAGCCTCAAAATTTCTAGCTTGTTCAAGAGGCATCTGTGAATAGATCTCAGATAAAACTCCTCCTATCTGTGACCTTAACATTATCATCCTCTCATCATCTTTAACCCCAAAGTCCCAACAAGCTCTCTCAAAAGAAATCAGGAAAGATTCAGGACAATCTCCATTCCGATACTGGGGAAATTTCTTTAGGTCAGTTTTTGAGGGATATACCACACTGGAATTGTTATTTTGAGCAATTCCAATTTCTTCATCTCAATTTGGAATTGCATTTCTCTTTCCCTTTCCCTTTCTTTTTCTCTGATTTTTTCCAATTCTAATTGGTTTTTCAGAGCTTGCTCCTCTAATTGGTTTTTCATAGCTAGCTTCTTCAATTTAAATTCTTGTTCTAGCTTCCATTTTTCAAAATCTTGGAAGCTTTGGATATTTTCTCCCTCTGAGGCAATTATTACTGAGCCCTCAGTTTCTTCTTCACTTCGAATTTGAGGGTTCCCATTTCCCCCAGCACCCTGGGGCTCAACTTGTGCCTCCATAACCAACTTTTTACTTCATTTGGGCGGCATAAACAACACAATTTCTTATTACTAAACTGGTTCTTTTCCCTCACAAGAGCCAAAAAGACCTTTCTTTCAATGGCTTTCCTTATAACTAGGTTGCGCTTTTCCAAGCAGCTCACCTCGGCTACTCCCAAGCTCGACACCTTTGCCACAATATTTCCCTGTCAGGGTGATTCTTGTCTCCAGACACCAGAACAACTTTCTGCTTAGTTTTTCTTTACTTATAGCTTTTATTATCACCTCAGATCTATCCTGACTTAGGCTTCCTCTCTATCCGCTACTGCTCTTTTCCCTCAGAGCTCCAGATTTTGAGCTAGCCACTTGGTCTTTGTAAATCCTGAGATAAATGGTTTCTCTTGAGTAGGTATTTTCCCTATCTTAGGATTCCCCAGATCTGGGTTTAGAAGCCCCCAAACTAAGTCTTCACCAAGACTTTAATGGGTAACCACTTCTTACCATAGATCCTAACCCCTCCTAGCTAGGAATACCTTCAAACTCAAGCCCATTCAATTTTTCACTTGATTGTTTCGTATCCCACCACTGTGCCACTAATTTATCACATTCCCGCCTGTCCCTTGGTTGTTTCACCAATCACAGGGCACAAGCTATGTGTCGTGTCGCTGCCACCAGTTGATTACATCAACATTGTTTATTATTAAAGATAGGGGTCCAGGCAATGTGTCATTTTAAAAATAAAAGAGGTTACCTACCTGTAACTCTGGTTCTTCGAGTAGTACTCTGTGAATTCACACTAATGGGTTAATCTGCGCCTGAGCAGAGCAGCCTTCAGAAACTTCCACAGCTTTAAGCACTTAGTGCTGGGCCTCCCCTACACCTGGCTATATAACTCCACCCCCGGCCCAGTGCTTCAGTTCTTAAGGAACCAACCGCCGCTGCCCAATATGCCATGGCACACGTGGCGGACAGTGGGGAGGAGGGTGGGACATGTGAATTCACAGAGGACTACTCGAAGAACCAGAGTTACAGGTAGGTAACCTCTTTTCTCCTTCGTGTCCTCTGTGAATACACACTAATGGGTGACTGGCAAGCTGAGTAACCAGGAGGAGGGACGTCACGAAAGTGCAGAAGCCAGGACAGCTCGCCCTACTGCAGCCTGAGCCTTCGGCCGGACAACCAGGCGGTAGGGCGAGATGAAGGGAGACGGAGTGGCACACGTGGCAGCGTGGCAGACATCCGCGACGTCCACATGACAGAAAGGCCATTGAGGATGCCACAGCTCTAGTAGAGTTAGCTCTCACTGATTTTGGAAGAAGAGTCGCTGCCAAATCATAAGGAAGGTGGATGGTCTGGACCATCCAGCTAGACATGGTCTGAGAGGAAGCCGGTGCTCCGAAGGAGAACCAGCAAAGGTGACAGAGAGACGTCGTGAAACAGAGCATGCTTCACGTCTAGAGTGTGCAGAGCTGTCTCAAGCAGCGAAGATGGTGTGGGAAAGAAACCAGGAAGGACAGCTGGCTGGTTCAAATGGAAGGCAGAAAATACCTTAAGCAAGAAGGTAAGGCCTGGCCATAAGGTTAACTTGCAGGAAAGGAGGACTGGCTCTTAGTGTAGCCAGTCCTCCAGCCCTGCAAGCTAAGGATAATGCCAGGAGCAAGGCAGCCTGGAGGGTTGCCAAAGAATTAACTGGAGAGACCACTGAGGTCTCAGTGGTCTATAGGCAGGGCGCATATTCTCTGGGCCGCGGAGAAGTAGCGTGCAGGTAGAACGGGCCAGTCCCAGGCAAACCAGTGAAGGAGAAACCGAAGGAGTGCGTCCAGAGACACGTCTAGAGGCCTAGTAGGCCAATGTCGTCTTGATGCAAAGGGACAGAACGCCTACCCATGAAAGGAGTAGGTCAAGGTGGTAGGTGTGCAAGCATGATGGAGCACGTCCATTACTGTCGGGGAAGACTCCAAGCCGACAGGTAGCGGAACCCGAGGTCCGGATAAAACATCCGACCCCTGTCCCGAGGCAGTAGGTGAGGGACCAGGTGCAGCGTGATGTATTCTGCAGGTCCCGGGAGCAGGATCGAGAACCATGGCTAGCGAGGCGACCAAGCATGACGGTCGCACACTCATGGTGGACTTGAACAACAGACCTTTGAAGAAGGGGGAAAGGTTGAACCTGTAAAGGAGGCCCCATGACCAATTGGTCAGGAAGGCATCCCCTAGGGAGGCGCGGCCGACACCGGCTCGGGAGCTGAACATGGCACAGTTCTTGTTCGTTCAAGATGCGAAAGCATCCATGCCTGGAGTCCCCCACCAACGACAGAGGCAATGAAAGATGGTATCGTCGAGAGCCCGCTCGTGAGAGCAGGACTGTAGTCTGCTGAGATGGACTGCCATGGAAGTGTTCTCGCCTGCCAAATGTACAGCCACTGGATAAATGTGGCGAGCATAACACCATTCCGAAAGGTCGATGGTGTGAAAAAGAAGGCGTAACGAGTGAGTGCCGCCGTGCTTGTTTATATAATAAACTGCAGTGGCATTGCCTAATGCAACCTGGACCACCCGACCCCGGAGCAGGGACTCAGAGGCCTAAAAGGCCTTGGTGAGTGCCAGGAGCTCCAGCACAATGATATGCAGGCTGACTACTATCATGAACCAGCAGCGAAGGGCCACGTGGTGGCGTAGACAAGCCCCCCGCAGTCTGGCGGGCTGGTATCCATCACTGACCAAACCAACTGGGTCAAGAGACCAAAGGGTCGGCCTATCTGTAGGGTGTGGGGGTGGGGGGTCTCCACCAATCCAGTTGTGCAGCGAGTTCCGGAGTCACCTGGAGCAACGTGGATGGGCGGTCGCAAGATATCTGAAAGAGTGAGAGAAACCAGGCTTAAAGGGACCGCATCCTCAGTCGAGCAAGCTGTCCCACAGCTGCAGTAGATGTCATCAGCCCCAGGAGTCGCTGGACCTGTAGGGCAGGGAACCAAGCGCCTGAAGAAAAAAGGAGCATAACAAATTATGCATTGTCACAGACTTGATGTCAGGGGGGAAAGCCTGCTTCAAGAGAGCATCCAAAGTCACATTAATACAGTTTACACAGTGTGTAGGCGGCAATGTCAACTTCACTATGTTGACCTATAGTCCTAACGCTGACGAAAGGGACAGTGTCGAGGACGTGTGCTTACCAGCCTGTGACTTCCGACCAGGAGCCAGTTAACCAACCATGGGTAAACAGTGATTTCCTCAAGTGAAACCCTGAGAAAGCGATGACGGTCTAACCAGATGCCCGCATGAAAGTGAGCATCTTACGATAAACCAACCCCCTGGACATACCAGTCAATAACAGAATCCAAGGAAGCCGTATGGAAACTACATAGAGTAATAAAAGAATTCAGGCCTCCAACCCCAAGGACGGGGCAGAGGCCTCCATCCTTGGTTTTTTGGGGGGGGGGGGTTAGGGGTGGATGCGGCCATAACACGGCCTGTGACAGGGGGTACATCGAATTCAGTGGCATAGCTGGGAAGACAAGGAGCCAAACGGACTGACTGGTCAACAACAGAGAAGTAAAGAGACAGCTCAGTCTTGCGGTCCTGCCTGCAATCCTGTCAGTCAGGGCACTGCCTGCCCACATGTCTAGGGGCGGTGGCTGGTAACTTTGGGGTTGAGGCCATTGACATTCCCGGGATGCCCTAGGCTGATAGGACCATCGTCAGGCTCTTGCAGTTGTTACGCCGCAAATAACTGTGCCGCCGGCTAAAGCTTGAGCAGGTTATCAAGAATAACAACAGTTTTCTGACTAAAGAAAAACCCTACACCAACAACGGCAGGTCCTGACCCGTCAGTTGTTTAGATGCTGGTTTTAAGGCGTATCGAGCAGCAGTTTGCTCGTGATGCACCTGCAACAGTGCCTCCTAGTGATGTGGGAGGCCTGAACTGTAAAGGTGCACAGGAGCTACCTGCAGAGTGGGCAGCACCAAACTCCATAAGTGGTGATGATAAGCCCCCATAGCAGAGGAGTAAGTGGCTACATGGCGGCCAAAAACAAATAACAACGCCGACCAAAGAACTCCTCATCTGTTAACAGTAAAGGAGTGTGACCATCTGTGTCAACTGAGAGGGGTGTAGGAAGATTGGTTGGAAAATCTTCCTCCCCCCTGTGACTAATGTGAGACCCAATTCTGAATAAGGTAAGCCCTCCTGACAAACAGGGGAGAAGACTGTCCTAGCATGAGCCTGACCAAGCTCAGGCTCAACACAGTTGTCAGAACGGAGAAGGCCGAACGGGTTAACAGCAGGTTCGGTCGAACCTGCGAACATTGTGCTGCTGGAGCCGAGTTCGAGGGAGCACTACACCTGTGAAGCATATGTGGAGGCGTAAAGCACTCCATAGCCCATGGCTCAGAACGATGCCAGGTGGAGCGGGATGGCAGTGGTGGCAGAGAGCTCATAGCTCCTATACTGGATAAAAGGGACTGGTCCTACACAACCTTGTCAGCGTGATAGGACCTACCTGAGGAAAATTACCCAGGTCTACCCAACAGCGGCAGGGTTCTTGGGTGGACTCCTGTGAGTCCTTTTCCTATGAGCCTATGCGGGCACCAGCAGCTGAGGCGGGGCCGCAGGCTACTACGTGAACCAGCCCATTGATAAAGAGGGCTGTTTTGTGCCAAATTATCAGCCACCAAACAGGTGCTACCCCAGCCAGGGATATCACCGACTAGCAGGGCTAGCGGTGGGAGTTGCAGCCCCCCCCCTTTTCAAAGGCAAAGCTAGGGCTGTCAAATGCTGCCAGAAAGCCCTTGCCTTGGCACCTAACTGATTTTGGAAATAGCAGCCGCGTGAACAAGCCCCTTGATAAATGAGGGCCATTTCACGCCAAACCACCCAAGGGTGTTACCCCAGTCAGGCATATCACTGACACGTAGGGCTAGCCACGGGAGCTGAAGGGGCCCATACTATCCCCAAGGCTTGCTGCATGTCACTGGAACATCTACAGCCTCGGCGTGCAGCTCTATCCGGAATCGGCAGTGGCATGAACGCGCCGACGAAGCAGGGCTGTCGTGTGCCAATCACATGCAGAGGCTTTGCCCCATGTCAGGAGAATCACTGACAGGTGGGGAAGGCGACCGGTGCTGCAGGAGGCCCGTTCTTCTCCAAGGGCAGGGCTGCAGATGCCCAACTCACTGCAGGTTAAACAGCTGTATGAACGAGCCCCTTGAAACAAGAGGGCTGTTCCGTGCCAACCTCCGAAGAGGCTGTACCCCACTGACAAGTGGGGAGCAGGAGCTACGGAGGCCCTTTCCTCTTCAAGGGCAATCCTAAGGCTGCAGAAGCCCAGCTCACTGCGAAACAGCTGTAAGAACGAGCCCCTTGAAACAAGAGGGCTGTTCTATGCCAAACTCCGGAGAGGCTGTACCTCAGTCAGGAGAATCACTGACAGGCGGGGAAGGCGGCCAGAGCTGCAGGGTGCCCATTCTTCTCCCAAGGGCAAAGCTCAGAAGCTGTCCTCTTCTATCCTGCTAGGAAGAGGAAATTGCAAACAGACAGAAATCCGTTGCTCTTAAGCCTGGGGTTAGCCTTATAAAGAAGGTAAAAGAGACCGTATTTCTACAAAAGAAAAGCCTTAAGGGCTGCAAAGCCAGCTTTGTGAAGGCTTTGTAAAGCCTCTACAAAGAACAGCGAACGCTGGCTAGTACTTTATCCCCCAGGCAAAAGAAATAACTTGTTACAGAAGAAAGAAGAAGGGAAGGTCAAAGATAAGGAATACAATTATTTCTACTTGCGAAGTTCCAAACGAAGCTGCTGCTACAGCGGCGGTCAAAAAAAGAACTGAAGCACTGGGCTGGGGGCGAAGTTATATAGCCAGGTGTAGGGGAGGTCCCAGCACTAAGTGCTTAAAGCTGTGGAAGTTTCCAAAGGCTGCTCTGCTCAGGCGCAGATTAACCCATTAGTGTGTATTCACAGAGGACATGAAGGAGAAACAAATAGTTGTTTATTATTACAGGTGATGAAAGTACAATCAATGTCTTTAATTCTTCACAAAACATCCTACTTCGTCCACTCTCAACCGCCAACACTCTCTCTCTACTCCAAACTCTAATCTCCCAATCCTTCCAATCTCCCAAAACACCCATCCTCTAATTTCCCCCTCCTCCTTCTCCTGCAGATACTCTTATATCTCATGACTCCACCTCTCCAGCACTCTCATTGGTCCATGCAGATAGCATATTAATATTCATGACCTGGGCGGATGCCACAGTTAGGAACATTGAAGATTGTGTTATATAGGAAGAGTGTGGCCCAACTGTTTGTGATCAGGTGAAACACCCCTGAAAACTTGTACTAGGCAGTGCCAGGGGATTAAAGACTAACCCCATTTGAAGCCTAGGCTCTCCTGTTGATGGAGCGCTTTCACTGTGTAGGTCCATCTGTGGGGTCAAAGGTCAATCAAGAAACTATTTGGATAATGCTATACCAACATAATATAGTATGTTGGAATGGTGGCAAAGAAAATCTTTCACAATAAAAATTTGTTCAAATACCATTCTCATCTGTGTTGTCAAATTCAATCAACATTTCAGTTTGTATCTGATAGCTTTACATGATCTCTGTTATCCCCCTCAGGTCATAATCTCAGTTATATTCAGGGTCATGTGCCTTCTGTTCACAGAAATATATTCATGTAATACAACACAAATATTGCCATGCCTGCTCTACTTTGAATTAACATGCTCTGGCAAGGCAGCACCATTAACATTATTCATTATATCCAACAGCTGTGAGGTTATCTGAACATAGCTTGCCTCTACTTTTGGAAAAAGTGCACACTAGAGAAATTACTTGAGAACACAGTACGATTTAATTCCCATCATTTAATACTGGTGCCCCTCTACACGCTAGTGGATAAAGCAGTGGTGCAAGACAGATTTTTTGACATCTTGCAGAACTGCTTGTTGGATATAACTTCATCCTCAGTGTGATTTCTACAAATGCTTGAGCAACTTCAAGTTATGCAAGAATAGCTATGCAACTGGAGTTTTCCAAATTGCAAGTTGCATTTGTCTTTATTAGAACCACTCCAAAACATTTTATTGGCAGAAGCAAAGGCCAATGTATTGTTTTCTCAGTTCCACAAATAAAAGACCAACAGAACAACAACTGATTTTTACTTCAACATTGGCAGTGGGATAGGGTCCTCAGATTTGATTGAAGGAGGTGGGCTGCTTTTAGAGTGCAGGATGGGCTCTGCGGCACATATGGCTTTCTTTTTAAGGAGAGCAAAATGGCAAGGGATTTCAGAGAAGCAGATTTGGGGCATGCACTGGAGCAGCTTGGGGAGTCACTGCAATTTCCACTTCTCAGCCTCTGGTTGGTTGCCTCACTGTGCCTTATTATAGAACCAAAAGTGGTATTTAGCAACACATTTTAAAATGAAGGTTAGCTGTCTCTGCTAGTTTCTTTTTTTCAGACCTTCTTGTGTCATTTGCAGGTACCCAGATAGAAAAGTTGATATCAAAACATGAAATCCCAATTTTCAGTCAGGTCCAGGAGAATGCCTTAGGTGTCTGGGGTGACATTGTAATGACTTAATGTGCCAAGAAGTGTGAGGTCTGAAAGAGTATAACTAGGGAAAAACTGCTGTTTTTATCTATAAGCATGTGCAACATCCAGCAGAGGTTATTAGAAGATGTGGACAGTGTCCCTCTGTTGCATTGGCTACTCTTGCAGAAATCCATTGCACGCAATGGACTTGGGGTATCTGTGCGGCAGTATTAGTGATCACACACACCCATTACATTGGCATATCAATGTTTCAATGTATCTTCCCATTGCAATTAACTAACTGGGAGATAACTAGAAAACATTTCCCTCATGTGACCAGGGCCTCAGTTATGCCTAGTTGACCCCAATGTGTTTGTAGTGTAGGACCAGTTAACACTATGGGCTCTGAAAGGGTGGGTTCAGCTCCTGGGGTGGCTTATAGAACGATGCCTAAAACAAGAGAATAGATGGCAACAGAATCTAAGGTCCGAGTATGGACAGGCTATAAAGTCAAATACCAGGCCCAGAGTGTACCCTGATGAGATGCTACAGTCACATCAGTACCACAGGACAAAGGGGTGGTTTACTTTCTGGGAATAAAGAAAAGTGGTGCAATGCAGTTTTTCTCCCAGCTTGCTATCTGCCAAAACAGAACTGAATTTTAGAGGTGAAGGTTAAAAAAAGCCAGCCAGAATGCAAGAGAACTAGGGGCATCAGTGGAACAAGAAACAATTGTTGCTTGGGACCCAAACTCAGAATCACATTAATTCACACTCACATTCACTCACATGTAGGTGCTTCTCAGTTCACCTTTCCTCATGTAATTTTTACTTTTGCAGATTCTGACTACTCTGGGGCCTTTACGCCTTAGCTTGCCTTGATTTTGAGAGAAGCTTCAGTTTTTACAATGAGGTAGACTAATCCAGGGAGATTCTAGACCTTCCTTGTTTCCTTTTACACACAGAGAGAGAAAGAGAGAGAGAGAGAGATTTCTCTACTCTATTTTACATTTTTCTTTCTGATTTTCTCATCTGGATTCTCCTGGATTAATTTTCCTGCATGTTCCCAAACAACTGGAATATAGTGAGCTTCAACTAGAGGACTGGTGGAAGGTTAGGGGCAAATACAGTGTTTTATAAAGGGCTAACTTTGGCTGATTTTGCATAACTGTAATTTCATCTGATATTTTAATATAGGTTATTCTGCTTTTCACTTTTCCTTTCATCATTGCATGATATTGTGTTAGAAATTCATTGATTTTCCTTTGATTTTTTATATTGTGACTCATTTCATGAATCTTATTCACTGTTTATCTGCTGTGATTTAAATAAATCTTTCTGTTAATTATATCTGCAAGCAGCCTGGTTATCCCCTCCTACCCACTGGGGTAACAGGAACCTCATTTTCAGACTCACCCTGTGCACAAGTTAGGCCACTGCTTCATTACCAGCTTCCCTCACCCAAAATGGTACATAAATGTTGCAATCCAAGTTCTCTTGAACAGACACAACTTAACTGAAAAATTAGTAGGAGATATGTACTAATTACCCTATTTCCCCCAAAATAAGACCTAACCTGAAAATAAGCCCTAGTATAATTTTTCAGGATGCTCATAATATAAGCACTACCCCAAAAATAAGCCCTAGTTAAGTGAAACCCCACCCTCCACCCTTGTGCAGCATTGTGCAGCAACCAGAAGAAGATGACATGACTGTAAAATAAAACATCCCCTAAAAATAAGCCCTAATGTGTTTTTTGGAGCAAAAATTAATATAAGACCCTGTCTTATTTTCGGGGAAACACGGTAATAGCATGGTAAAAGATCAAGAAGCATGTTCTATCCTTCTTTGAGGCAGACCAACCTCACCACCATCCCCCAGGCTTTTTCCTGTGCTTTCCTTCCTCCTGGCAAAAGCTGCAGCCAACAGTTGCATGCTCCAGGGGAAAGGCACTAATGACTCTTTTACAAATGATTGCAGAACCAGGTCTGGCCTTTGTTATTTAATGCTTACATACACCATGTGTATTTTCCATTTTGAATAAAACAGGTTCCATAGGTTCAAAAAAACCCAAATTCCTGCTGGTACTTACTTGTGGGGATGGAAGCAGGGACAGATAGAGGACAGAAGTACTTCTTCATGAACCCTGTAACCACATATGTCTTGTGCCCCCTGACAATTATCTTGTGTGATAAGGAGTGCCCGACTTCTCATAGGCATGGTCTGTTGTATCGATATCATGGCATCTAGCTGTTAATTCTTTTTAATTTTACCTCTCTGTTTTCACTTTTCTTGTGGGACAAGCACAAAATACCTGCACTTGAAAAAAACAACCAGCACTGCTATGTATGTGGATGTTCGCATTAAGGTTTGAAGTAGGGATGGAGAAGAAAGCAAGTTCAGGTGGCAATTTACAAGGTTCAAATGAGTCAGTTTGTGTAGGACATGTTCAGTGGGCTCTTAGAGGTCCTATATATGTGCCCAGTTTCATTTTGTTTTCATTCCCGGGCTCAACCTCTGCCATGCTCCCCATGGAAGAGGCAATGGCAGTGGACAGGGAGTGGGTGTACTGGTCCCATAGGAAGGTGGAATTGATGCCTCAGGTGGTCCACGAGAGCAACCACCTGAAGCATCTCATAACATCCACCCCACAGGGGTCATAGATTTCTAGGTGGTTGGTCAGAGCCAGCTATCTCCAGACACTGGCCCAGATCTGGTCAAAGTTCAAAACACGTAGACAGGGCAACAAGGCCATGGTGCTATGGGGGAGTATCACCCCACAGGAGCATCCACCACCCTTCTTCTGCAAGCTACATGACATGTGGGTGGACACAGACAGGCCCCCTCCAGAGCAGTCCTTGCCCATGGGTAAATTCCCAAGCAACCTAATTATTCACTCCGAACCCTTGTCATTATTAAACCTTCCTTTATCTGGTGCCAAGGGTGTATTTACCGGAAAGGACGAGGCCCAATGTCTGATGCTAACCTCTTTATCTTCATGTCTATGCATGCAGGGAGGGTACCCATGTGGGATGACTCCATTTCCAAGATTGGCAGCCTGGCGGATCATGTCCCAGGGGGGCAAGATAATTCAGAGGAGTCAGAGGGAGAAGGTAGTGTTCCAATGGGTTACAGGTCGCTCTTGTGGACCACCTGAAGCATCTCTAGTCAATTTCCAGTATTGGAAGTGGGAATCTAGTTACATCACTAACAATTACTGTCCCCACCCCCCCCCAACCCCAGAACCCAGTAGCCAAAATATGAAAAGTTCTGGCCTGCTAGAGAGCACCCACAAACTGAACATCAAAGGTATAGGGCCCCTTTTTTCAAATAGCAATGTGGACATGGGGCACCCTAATTTGTCCCTGAAACAAGGCATGTGTCTCTTGTATACAGAGCAACACAGGGGAACCAGTGATGAGGCTGAGGGCCAGCACCCGGCAGCAAGCCTCAATGCATCTCACCAAGGGAATGGCCAGGTGAGAGCCCTGCAAGCCTTCACACAACAAGGTACAGGGGAACGTGGATGGTAAGAAAGAGCAGGCAGAGAGATTGCAGTGACAGAGATGGCCGTCAGTGCCATCCCTCTCACTAGCCAGTGATCTGTTCCAAAAGATCTGTTCCCTCATTCTTTACCTTGCCTTTTTTTTCTCCCACAGTTGATGAATTGGAGCAAAAGGTCAGCTCACTGGAGCAACAAGAACCACCACTGCACTGACAGCAGCTAAAGAGAAGGGGGGTTCGGGGTGACGCCACTCTGGAGGGGGGGGTTGATAGAAGGGGGCAGGGAATTTTACATTTTAAAAAAATATTTATAAGAATGTTTAGTTTTGTTAATAAAGCCTGTTATTTTGAAATTGTCTGGAACTATTTTGAGGGCAGGGAAAATGTGGATTACATGTATAATCATGGGCCAGGAGTCACTAGCAGAAGGGAAGAGGAAAAAGGAGAAATAAGGAGGGGGAATAGCCCAACTCAGGCAAAGCAGGGGAGTTGGAACAACAATTCCTTTTAGGAAGCAGTCCAGTGGAACTCCAGGGAAGCTTTCAAGCAGTCAAACAAAAGTAGATCTCCCAGCAGAAGATCGAGAAAGCAGGCAGTAGGGAAAAGGGGGGGGGGGATGGGGAGATTTGCATAATGGCAGAAATCAGTAAAAAAAAAAAGGACTGTAAAAGGAGAACTGTTGCAGAACCAACAACAGGGTTTGAGATTTTATTGACTGGAGACTTGTTATCTTCCATTCCTGTTTCCTATACTGCCCGCTTATCTTGCCAACCCCCCCCCCCATTTCCCACTAAAATGGACAGTTGACAGGTCATGTAATGTCGATATTTTGGCAACATATTATCAGCTGTCATTCTGCTAAACAGGTTTTCGTCCTGCTCTCCATCGCAGGGTGGGATGGGTTGTGAGAAACCTACTGTGGTACAGGTTATTCTAGTACAACACATTAAAGTGCTGGCTTGTGGTCTTCCCCCCAAAAGTGTTAAATCTCAATTTGCTAGCTGTGGCTCTAGTTGGTCACGTACAGGCTGCTAACCCAATAGTATATTACATGGTTTGTCAAAGTTGCTGTTCATTCATATGTTGGTGGAGTGCTTTCTTCATCACAAATTTGCATACTCCGTTCAATGTTTTAACAAAGCAAACATGATATGCATTGAAAGGAGTGTGTTGTTCCTCTTCTCCTTAGAATCAATGTACAAATCCAACCAGGTAAGGTAGGGTGCTGAGTATTTCCAAACAGAAAGAGGGCTAGGCCTTTTCCTTTATTAAAGGATTAAAAAAAAAACCTTAACTGTCCTGCTCCAATTTCCTTTTCAGGCACTTCAGTAGCATATATTAGAATGATTTTAGAATGCCTCTGCGGAATGGTGTTAATGGCTTCTGTAGGCAGGATAGCAAAGCCAGATTATGCCTTTGTTTTTTAATTTCATAGAATCATAGAAAAATCATAGAAGGGTCCTACAAGTCCAACCCCCCTGCTCAATACAGGAATACAATCAAAGCATATCTGCCAGGTGATTATCGAAGTTTCTCTTGAATGCCTCCAGTGTTGGAGCACTCACCAACTACTGAGGTAGCTGGTTCCACTGTCATACTGCTCTAACAGTTAGGAAGTTTTTCCTGATATTTAACCGAAATCTGGCTTCTAACTTGAGCCCATTGTTGCGTGTTCTGAACTCTGGGATGATCAAGAACAGATCTTGCCCCTCCTTTGAATGACAGCATTTCAAATATTTGAAAAATGCTATCATATCACCCCTCAGTCTTATTTTCTCCAGGCTAAACATGCCCAATTCTTTCAGCCTCTCCTCATAAGGCTTGGTTTCCAGCCCCCTGATCATCCTTGTTGCCCTCCTCTGAACTTGTTCCAATTTGTTAGCATCCTTCTTGAAGTGTGGTGTCCAGAACTGGACACAATACTCAAAGTGAGGCCTAACCAGTGCTGAGTAGAGGGGGACTAGCACCTCGCGGGATTTGGAAAATATACTTCTATTAATTCAGCCTAAAATACCATTAGTCTTTTTTGTAGCTGCATCACACTGTTGGCTCATATTTAGCTTGTGATCTACGACAATTCCAAGATTCGTCTCGCTCGTAGGTTTCCTGAGCCAGGTATCTCCCGTCTTGTAACTGTGCAATTGGTTTATTTTTCTGAGGTGCAGTACTTTGCACTTATCCCTGTTGAATTTCATTCTGTTGCTTTTGACTCAGTGCTCCATCTTATCAAGGGCATTTTGAATTTTGTTTCTGTCTTCTCGGGTATTAGCTATTCCACCCAATTTTGTATCATCTGCAAATTTGACAAGCATTCCCTGCACTCCCTCATCCAACTCATTAATAAAAATATTGAACAGCACTGGGCCCAGAACAGCCTTGGGGTACCCCACTAGTTACCTCCTCCTAGTTAGAGAAGGACCCATTAATCACCACCCTCTGAGTTCGATTCTGTAGCCACTTGTGTATCCACCTGACACTTGATCTCTCCAGCCCACACCTAGTTAGCTTGCTAATCAGGAGATCATGAGGCACTTTATCAAAAGCTTTGCTGAAGTCAAGATATACTACATCTACAGCATTCCCTCTGTCTATCAGGGAGGTGACCTGATCAAAAAACGAGATCAAATTAGTTTGGCAGGATTTGTTCTTGAGAAATCCGTCTTGGCTTTACGTTATTACTGCTTTGTTTTCTAGGTGCTTGCACAATGACCGCTTTATGATCTGTTCCAGAATTTGGCCTGGGATTGATGTCAGGCTGACTGGCCTGTAGTTTCCAGGTTCCTCTTTTTTGCCCTTTTTGAAAATAGGGATGATATTGGCCCTCCTCCAGTCCTCTGGCACCTCACCCATTTCCCATGATTTCAAGAAAATACTGGAAAGCGGTTCTGAGAGTTCTTCAACCAGTTCCTTCAGTACTCTCGGATGCAGTTCATCCAGCCCTGGAGACTTGAACTCGTTTAAGGTGGTAAGGTATTCCTTGACTATTTGTTTATCAATCTCCAGCTGCAATCCTGTCCTCTCCACCTGCACTTCACATTTATCTGGAGGGTCATAGTCTGTCCTTTGGAAAAAGATTGAGCTAAAATAGGAATTGAGCCCCTCCTGCCTTTTCTCTGTCAACTGTTATCATTTTTCCATCTCCATTTAGTAGCTGAGCCACTCTTTCTTTTCTTTGTCTTTTGCTTCGCACATACCTGAAGAATGATATTTTATTGCTTTTAGTATCTCTAGCTAATCTCAGCTAAATCTCAGCTAATTTCTTTGTCTTTTGCTACTCACATACCTGAATAATACATACATACATACTTTATTGTTACAGCATTGAGCCATACATAAAACAAAATTGAATGCAAAACTTCAAAGACTGGCATGCACTATAAAGAGCCATACCAGAAATACAAAAAGTAAAATATCTAAAACAGCAAATATAGCAATATAAGACCAAGGTCTAAGGGTTTAGCTGTCTATTCTGGCTACTATAGCATGCCGCCCAAAATTTTGCTACCAGTTCCGTAGTAGTCCAATTTTGGTTGATTAACAATTGATTACAGTAGTCCGAGTCCGATTGACCTGCCATATCTTTTAGAAGAGGTGTAATATATTTTCCTCGAATCTTATTATGCCTGTTACATCTGAGCATCATATGCTCGATAGATTCTATCTCGTCAGATCCACAAGGGCAGAATCTCTGTTCCCTCAGAATCTTCTTAAGTCTGCCTTCCAACACCACAGAAGGGAAAGCCTCACATCTAGCCAAAGTGAAGGCTTTCCTAAACTTATAAGTCTCAAGCTGTGATAGATAGGCTATAGGGAGCGGACGATATTTATGCATGTCTATTACTCTAAAATTGGGGTATCTACTGAGATCTACCTGTCTCTCCATATCCATTATTCTCTGTTTAAGGGCTGATTTCGCTTCATCCCATTGCATGCTCAATATTGCTTGAGGAGAGAAGCCCATTGCTTGCAATTTATTTAGGACCACTTTTAGCCACCTCGATTGAAAATTGTCCTCTAGGAGTAAATGAGTTAATCCCTGTAATTGAAAGTTTATTTTAAGCCAGTACTGAAGGGAGGCTAGTACAATTTTGGCTACCATTGTTAGTGAGCCTGTCTCTAAACGAATTTGTGCATTCGTTACGCGTCTTGGAACTTCAAGTATTGCTCTAAGGAATTTAGACTGAACCCGCTCTATCGGGTCAAAGCTGCTGGGTGGAGGCCCCATAAAGGTGCCGTAAAGCATCTGGCTGACCACCTTTGCCTGAAAGAGTTTTTGGGCTGCTGGAATATAACGACCCCCTTTTGAATGGTAGAACCTTAAGATGGCGTTTGCTGTTTTTTCCCCTTGGATGGCTGCATATTGTATATGGGCATTTCTGTCCCCAGTGGATTGCAGGGCCATACCTAGGTATTTAAAACAGGAAACCTGTTCAAGAGATTGCCCATTTATAATCCAAGACCTTTTCTTTTGTCTTCTACCAAAAGACATAATTTTTGTCTTTTGATAATTTATTTCTAATTCCTTCATTCTGCAGAAGTCTGCAAATTTCTTAAGGGCTCTCTTTAAGCCAATTGGAGTTCTCGCTAGAAGCACAGCATCATCCACATAAAGAAGGATAGAAATATGTCTTTGATGTAATTTTGGAGAGTGAAGACTAGGAGAATTCAGGTGTTCTACTATGTCATTTATGTATAAATTAAACAATGAGGGGGCCAGTAAGCAGCCCTGTCTGACTCCTCTATATGTGTTAATCGGTTCTTTTAAATTTCCTTTCCTAATATTGTCAATGTAAATCGTTGTTTTAATTGTTTTTATGAATAATTTTATTGTGAGCCGCCCTGAGTAGACATATGTCTAGAAGGGCGGGATAAAAATCTAATAAATTAATAAATAAATAAAATATTGAGCCTCACCTTGAGATTGGTATTATCATGTAGCACACGCAACAGTAGAAGTAATTGTTTATCTATTGAGGTGGCTTCTAAAGTGGCCCATAGTTGCTGTCTCGAGATCGAATCAAAGGCTGCTTTCAGATCGACAAATGCGGCATTTAGTGAGGTTGGACCCTTTGCTGCATATTTCTCTATAAGGTGTTGAATAATAAGACAATGGTCCATAGTGGATCTACACTCTCTAAAACCGGCTTGCTCTACAGCAATCCTATTTTCTTCGATCAACCAGGTCTCAAATTTGTCCTGCAGGTGCCTAGCATATAGTTTACTGCATATGTTTAAGAGACTAATAGGGCGATAATTTGCCGGCTCATCTCTTAGTCCTTTTTTGAATAAAGGTACTACTATTGCTGTATTCCATTCTACAGGAAAGAGGCCCATAGAATTGATATAGGTAAATAATGCTGCTAAAAAGGGTGCCCACCAGTCTATATTTTCTTCGAAAAGTTCTGGAGGCAAACTTTCCGACCCTGGTGCTTTGCCTATTTTCAGTCGTGCAATATGGGATTTAATTTCCTCCTGGGAAACTGGAGGCCAGGCCGGTAGATCTTTGAATTCATCAGCTGGGACTGGTGTTGGTGGAAGGTCTTTATAAAGCTGATTAAAATAGGCAACCCATTTACAATGGGAAATTGGGGGATCAATTTGGCAGGGGAGATTTTGTTTGTTGACCGTAACCAGTCGCCAGAACTTAGAAGAGTTTTTCTGTTTCGCAGCTAGAATTATTTCCGCCCATAGTGAATGAGTGTATTCTTTTTTCTTTTGATAAATTAGATGTTTGTATGCCGCTTTTTGAACCCCAAGCTTCTGTTGGATTTCCTGTCTTTGTTTGTTGTTTGATTTTTTAAACAGGTAATAGATGGCTGTGAGGGCTTTTCTTGCTCCTTGGCAATCTTTATCAAACCAGGGTTTCGACTTCCTAAAAGACGTTAATGGGTGGTCTTTAAATTCAGTTAAATTTATTTTTAATTCCTGCATTAGACTATTATAAATCTTAATGGAGTCATTCTGTATGTTGTGATCCAGGTCTTCAAATTTAGGAATACGGTGATCTTTGACCTCTATTATTTCTCTTAACCTGGATTGGATTTGTGTGGACCATCTCACTCTGTGACTTAATACTTGCGAGCCTTCATATGAAGGCTGATCAGTCATAATTTGAGTTGTAAATAAGAATTTAGCCTGAAGCAGTAGGGGAAAATGGTCACTCTCTAAGTAGGGTAACACCTGGAAGCTAGTTATCAGTGGGATTAGTGAGGCTCAAACTAGCATATAATCAATAGTACTAGATCCTTGGTCTGACATATAAGTGAACTCCACCGGATGATCCTCCGGAAAGGTTCCATTCAAAAGGTACAGACCCAGCTTGGAGACTACTTTGGCCAGATACAGTCCTGCAAGGTTTGAGGATGAGTCTTTAAAAAGCCTAGGGAAAGGGAGAAATCTATGCAAGTCATCCGGATCACTAAAAAATTCCTTGTACTTAAATTCAAGGCTGGTATCATCAGGGCCGAGGCGTGCATTAAAATCTCCTAGAAGTAGCACCTTTGTTTTTGGGTGATCTACTAATAGGTTTGCTATATATGTCTCTAGAGAACTCCAGGCTTCGATTATTTGTAGTTGCCTTTTCTTTGCCCTCTGTTATCATTTTTCCATCTCCATTGCAGAGCTGTGCCACTAGGTCTTTTGTTTGTCTTTTGCTACTCACATATCTGAATAATGCTTTTTTATTGCTTTTAGTGTCTCTAGCTAACCTCAGCTCATTCTCAGCTTTTGCCCTCCTAATGCCATCACTGCATTTCCTTGCTACTTGTCTGTACTCATCCTTGGTGGCCTGGCCTTCTTTCCACTTCCTGTACATGTCTTTTTTGGTTTTTAGGTCCTCCCTGAGGTCTTTGTGAAGCCACACTGTCCTTTTTTGACACCTCCCCCCTTTTTTTCTTGTTGGAATTGTTTGTAGTTGTGCCTTTAGAATTTCTCTTTTTTTAGAAGCTCCCACCCTTCTTGGACTCCTTTTCTTGTTAGGATCTCCTGCCATGGGACCTTACTTATCCTTGTTCTGAGATTATTATAATTGGCTTCACTTTAATAAATAAGTTTTGTTTGCATTCACCATACAAGTGTCTGATCAAATGTCATTTATTTTGTGGATTGAGGTAATCCACTGGTGGCAGTGAAAGGAAAACATGACTGGAACCTTTGTGAGGACACAAAACATAGGTGCCTTGAAGAGGTGATCGTCACAATTGGTGTCCAGCGGCGGGATCCAAAAGAATCCAGTCAAGCCAGAGTTAAAAGTGAATTTTCTTTGAGTCAAGGGTACCTTTTAGTCAGAGGTCTGTGGTAAAGAAGTGGGTTACCTGCTAGAGCTTTTGTGGAAAAGATTAGTGGCGGGGCTTCTGATCCCAGATCTGGGGGGACTAAAGATAGAGAACGACTCTGAAGGGAAAATTCCTTTTGAGGTTACCTCAGGATTTGAACAGACCCAGTGGGCTAGCTTAAAATCCAAGGCTCTGAGAGTTAAGGGAGCGCTTGTGGATAAAAAGCAGAAGCCAGGGTCAGAACAGATCTGAGGTGAAAGGAACATAAAAAGCAGAGGCTTGAAAACAGAATTTGTTTTGTGTCTGGAGGGAAGAAGGTTGTCTCAGACCAAGAAACATTGTGGCTGGCGTGGTGCCAGAAAAAGTGTAGCCATCTTTAGCTGCCAAGTGAGAGCTACATAGTACCCCAGAAAAACACTGGGAAAAGAAAACAACAGTAAAAAAGTGTTTTAAAAAGAGGCCTGACTAACTCTGCAATAGAAACCAGCTCTTATAAAAGAAGTACACATACTAATGCCACCCAAAAGAATTAGAAAGCTAGTAATTGAGGTAATTGATCCTCAAGAGGCACAAAGTTTACCTCAGGAAGTGGAGGGAAATGGAGACTCTCTAGCTGTGGAACAGGAGGAGACTCGTGAGGGTGCCTCAGGGAGAGAAGGTGTTCTAAGCTCCCCAGATTTTGAGAAATGGAAGCTGGAACAGGAATTTAAATTGAAGGAGCTAGCTATGAGAAATCAATTAGAATTGGAGAAAGAAAGAGCCAGGGAAAAGGAAAAAGCTGAGGCCAGACAAATAGGAGAGAGAGAGAAATGGCATTTGAGCAGGAAAAAAGACAAATAGAGATGAGAGAAAAAGCTGAGTAAGAAAACAAATGGAGTTGGAGTTAAAAAAAAAGGAATTTCAAATGGAAATGAAAAGATTAGAATTGGCTGCTCAAAACAATAATAGTAATAACAATAACTACTCTAGTGAGGGAAATCTCTCAAAATTCGACTTAAAGAAATTTCCCCAATATAGAAAAGGAGACTGCCCTGAATCTTTCCTCGTATCATTTGAAAGGGCATGCTGGGACTTTAATGTTAAGGATGATGAAAGGATGATAGTTTTGAGATCCCAAATAAGTGGAGATTTAGCTGAGCTGTATTCTCAGATGCCTCTGGAGCAGGCTAGAGATTTTGAAGCATATAGAAAAATGGTATATTCTAGATTTGGCATCAATGCAGAACACCTGAGGAGAAAATTTCATTCCCTGACCAAAAAGCCTGAGGAATCTTATTCCCAGATAGGGGCTAAACTTCTTCAATGTTTGGACAAATGGATGGAACGTGAGAATGTCACTTCTCTAGAGCAGATGAAAAATGTGATTGGGTTAGAACAATTTTATTCTAGTTTGCCTGGGGAATTGCGTTATTTAGTTAAGGACAAAAATCCTAAAAATCTATTAGAAGCAGGTGAAACAGCTGATTACATTGGGGAGATTCGAAACCACAGGTTCTCTGAAGTAAATTTTAACAGGCAAAACTGGGACAACCATAAGAAACCCTTTAATAAAAATTTCATCAGCAAAACATCAAGAAAAGAAGGCCAGAGTGGTGCCTCATCTAAATTAGCACGGCCTAGTTCTCAGACCCAAATGAACCCTGAGGAAAAGTTAAAGTTGAACAGATCTCCTCAGAATGAGAGAAAGTCTTACAAATGTTGCAAATGCAGAGAGTCAGGGCATTTACAATTCAATTGTATGAAAAACAAAAGTACATATGTGAAAGATGATAATCAGACCAAGAAAGTATACTGTTTAAAACCCATAGAAACCTCTGAGGGGAGCGGTAACCATAGTTCTGTCTCCATGGCAACCAAGGCGGCTGAGCCTGAGGACATTCCTGTAGCCCCTATAGTCCATTGTTTTTACATCAAAAATGACAATACTCTTCTTTAAAACGCTGGGGAAGAGATAGTAGTGGATGGAAAGAAGTACATTGCTCTAAGGGATACAGGTTCTCAAATTTCCATCACACATTCAGATCTGATAGTTCAGGACAACATAATTCCAAGCAGAACTATGACCCTAAAAGGAATTGGGAAGGAAACTGTACTGCTGAAAGTGGCAGAGGTTCAAATAACTTATGGGAATTGGTCTGGAAAGTGGCAAGTGGTCATTTCAGATGAAATACTGGCTGCTTTTCTCATCGGAAGGGACTTAATAGAGCATGTTAAGAGTGCTTTTGTACTTACACGCTCAAAGGGGGGCCAGAAATCACCCACTGCAGCAGAAATGGATACAGTAGCAGAGGGAAGCCTGGCAGGAGAAAGCTCCTTAGAAAGTCAGTTTAATAGCCATCCAGAAGCCGAGATTATGATTCTGAAGAATCCAAATAAAAATAGTTTTGCTCAGGAGCAGAAGGAGGACTTTAGTTTGGTGAGTTGCTTTGAGGCGACCCGTTCACCCACGTTATTGTCTCCTGAGTGCCCTGAGAGATTTTGCGTGGATAAGGATCTTTTGTATAGGGAAGTTTTAGCCACCCCATACAGAGGAAAAGGAGAACCCCAAAAGCAATTAGTGGTCCCAAATAAATACAGAGAGGAAATCATAAATCAAGCTCACAGTAGTTTGTTTGGAGCACACATGGGGATCACACGAACCAAAAGAAGGGTTGCTCAGAACTTCTTTTGGCCAGGCATGGGTAAACAGATTACCTATTACTGCAAGACTTGTGACATATGTCAGAGAAGGGGGACAGGGCAGGACAAAACCAAAGCAAGATTATGTCCTTTGCCAGTCATCACTACCCCGTTCCAAAGGCTAGGGATTGATCTGGTAGGTCCATTGCCTAAAGCCACCAGGCGAGGAAATAAATACATCTTGACGATTATGGACTTTGCCACCAGATATCCTGAGGCAATTCCATTATGTAACATAGAAACTGACACGGTGGCTGATGCCTATCCCATGCCACGCCTGGATGACTTGATTGAGATGATAGGAGGGTGCCATTACATCACATGCATTGATATGACCAAGGGGTTTTGGCAAATTCAGATGCACCCTGAGGACCAGGAGAAAACTGCTTTTCGGAGTCCTCTAGGCTTGTTTGAATTCCGGGTCATGGCCTTTGGGTTAAAAAAAAATGGTCCTGCGTCCTTTCAAAGATTAATGGACAAAACATTACATGGCCTGGGAGAATTTACTGTTGCCTATATGAATGACATCGGCATTTTTAGTCAAACATGGGCTGAGCACAAAACATTTAAATCAAGTGCTGCAAAGAATCCAGAGAGCCGGTTTGACTGTAAAAGCCAGTAAATGCCACATTGGAGATTCTGAATTAAAATATCTGGGACATTTAGTGGGTGGGCGAGTGATCAAACCCCTGAACTCTAAGATCGAGGCTATCACGAAATGGCCCTAACCCCACTTCCAAAAAGTAAGTCCGATCTTTTCTAGGACTAGCGGGTTATTATCAGAGGTTCATCCCACACTTCAGTGCGATCTCTGCCCCGTTGTTGGACCTCACTAGGAAGAAGGAGCCGGAGAGCATCAGATGGACCCCTGAGTGCCAGCAGTTGTTTGACCAGCTGAAGGAAGCCTTAACGACCGGACCAGTCCTCAGTGCACCTGACTATAGCCGGGAGTTCAACATCTTCACAGATGCATCGAACATTGGACTAGGAGCGGTGCTTTGCCAAGCGGATGGAGAAGGGACTTTGCATCCAGTAATGTATATTAATAAGAAATTGCAACTGAGAGAGAAACATCTGGCAACTATTGAAAAGGAGTGCCTGGCGATTGTTTGGTCTTTGCAGAAACTCAAACCATATATCTGGGGACGCAAATTTACGCTATGTACTGACCATTCGCCTTTACTGTGGATGCGGTCAATGAAAACTAATAGTAAACTGATGAGATGGGCTCTTCTGCTGCAGGACTTTGATTTTGAAATAAAAAGCGTAAAGGGAGCCCACAACATTGTCACAGACGCACTATCCAGGAGGCCAGGTGAAGGATGTAAGGACTTCTAAAATAAACTGGAATGGACTATTGATTCACTGTTTAATTATCTATGTAAAATTTTTATGAAAATGTTATATTTCTGTAGGATTGTAAAATTAAATGTCGTAAGTGTACATCAAAAGGTAAAGTATATTATGGAATTGTATTGGAATGTTTAAAGTGAGAAGATATTGTGATATATATATGATGTTGTATTGTTTGCAAAATTGTGCTATAGGGTAAGTAGTGGTTTGTTTGTTTGTTTGTTTTGCAATATACATGTTTGTTTAGGATGAAAAATGTGTTTCCCCTCCCAAACAAACATATTTAAGGGGGGAGGTATGTAGCGTTCACCCTTTGTTAGGTATAAGTTATGTATTATTCATGTTCTATGCTAATGTGGTTGAGAGGCGGAGCCAAGAGAGAGTTTAAAAGGTGGAGCCTGAGAGGAAGAGTCAGCCAGAGTCAGAGTGAGAGAGTTAGTCAGAGTGGTTAGTCAGAGAGTCAGAAGAGATAGAGTTAGAGACTGGTTAAGATAAATAGATAGAGAAGGTGGAAATTATATGGCAAGAGAATAGTATGTACATCTGAAGAACTTCTGTGATTATTAAATTGGCTTCACTTTAATAAATAAGTTTTGTTTGCATTCACCATACAAGTGTCTGATCAAACGTCATTTATTTTGTGGATTGAGATAATCCACTGGTGGCAGTGAAAGGAAAACACGACTGGAGCCTTCGTGAGGGCACAAAACATAGGTGCCTCAAGGAGGTGATCGTCACAGTTTTGCATTTACATTGTTCCCGTAGCTTTGCAGCAACCTGTCCTGGTTCCTCAACAGGGTCTGCTGAGCCCTGTAACCCATTTGTCACCATATGCTCAGGGGCTATAGCATCTGACACGGTCCTTGTTGACCTGGGCAACAACCAATCTGGTATTGATTTCTGTTTATTTCCCCTCATCATAATTGATGGTTGGTGGACACAGTTGTGTCTTAAATGAACAGTGCAAAGATATAGAGGAAAATAATAGAAAGGGAAAAACCAGAGATCTCTTCAAGAAAATTGGAGATATTAAAGGAACATTTCGTGCAAAGATGGACATGATAAAGGACAAAAATGGTAGGGACCTAACAGAAGCAGAAGAAATCAAGAAGAGGTGGCAAGAAAACACAGAGGAATTATACCAGAAAGATCTGGATCTCCCGGACAACCCAGATAGTGTGGTTGCTGACCTTGAGCCAGACATCCTGGAGAGTGAAGTCAAGTGGGCCTTAGAAAGCATGGCTAACAACAAGGCCAGTGGAGGTGATGGCATTCCAGTTGAACTCTTTAAAATCTTAAAAGATGACGCTGTTAAGGTGCTACACTCAATATGCCAGCAAGTTTGGAAAACTCAGCAGTGGCCAGAGGATTGGAAAAGATCAGTCTACATCCCAATCCCAAAGAAGGGCAGTGCCAAAGAATGCTCCAACTACCATACAATTGCACTCATTTCACACACTAGCAAGGTTATGCTCAAAATTCTACAAGGTAGACTTCAGCAGTATGTGGACCGAGAACTCCCAGAAGTACAAGCTGGATTTCGAAGGGGCAGAGGAACTAGAGACCAAATTGCTAACATGTGCTGGATTATGGAGAAAGCCAGAGAGTTCCAGAAAAACATCTACTTCTACTTCATTGACTACGCAAAAGCCTTTGACTGTGTGGACCACAACAAACTATGGCAAGTTCTTAAAGAAATGGGAGTGCCTGACCACCTTATCTACCTCCTGAGAAATCTATATGTGGGACAGGAAGCAATAGTTAGAACTGGATATGGAACAACTGATTGGTTCAAAATTGCGAAAGGAGTACAACAAGGCTGTATATTGTCTCCCTGCTTATTTAACTTATATGCAGAATACATCATGTGAAAGGCTGGACTGGAGGAATCCCAAGCTGGAATTAAGATTGCCGGAAGAAATCTCAACAACCTCCGATATGCAGATGATACCACTCTGATGGCAGAAAGTGAGGAGGAATTAAAGAACCTCTTAATGAGGGTGAAAGAGGAGAGCGCAAAAAATGGTCTGAAGCTCAACATCCAAAAAACTAAGATCATGGCCACTGGTCCCATCACCCCCTGGCAAATAGAAGGGGAAGATATGGAGGCAGTGACAGATTTTACCTTCTTCGGCTCCGTGATCACTGCAGATGGGGACAGCAGATACGAAATTAAAAGACGCCTGCTTCTGGGGAGGAAAGTGATGACAAACCTGGACAGCATCTTCAAAAACAGAGACATCACCTTGCCGACAAAGGTCCGCATAGTCAAAGCTATGGTTTTTCCAGTAGTGATGTATGGAAGCGAGAGCTGGACCATAAAGAAGGCTGACCGCCAAAGAATTGATGCTTTTGAATTGTGGTGCTGGTGGAGACTCTTGAGAGTCCCCTGGACTGCAAGGAGATTAAACGTATCCATTCTGAAGGAAATCAACCCTGAGTGCTCACTGGAAGGACAGATCCTGAAGCTGAGGCTCCAATACTTTGGCCATCTCATGAGAAGAGAAGACTCCCTGGAAAAGACCCTGATGTTGGGAAAGTGTGAAGGCAAGAGGAGAAGGGGACGACAGAGGACGAGATGGTTGGACATTGTCATTGAAGCTACCAACATGAATTTGAACCAACTCCAGGAGGCAGTGGAAGACAGGAGGTCCTGGCGTGCTCTGGTCCATGGGGTCACGAAGAGTTGGACACGACTTAACGACTAAACAACAACAACGGACACAGTTGGTCTGGCTTCTCAGCTGAGACCTGTCTGGCTTGGGAGACGCTTCAGCATAGCTCTCAACCTCACTGAAGCACACAAGCCCCTCCGCCTCAACAAGGCATGTGCCCAAGGAGGGGATGATGATGATGATGATGATGATATTATTATTATTATTATTATTATTATTATTATTATTATTATCATCATCATCATCATCATCATCATCATCATCATTGTCGTTGTTGTTGTTGTTGTTGTTGTTATACCATCCATCTGGCCAAAGGCCACTATGGGTGGTTTACAACATATATAAGCAATATGCTTAAAATACAATTTAACAAAACAGAAAATAGAAATAATAAAATGCAAATAAACAGCATCATCAAAACATAACATATATTTGCATAAAACATTCAAAATATTTAAAACATTTAAAATGCTGGACTTGATCAAGTCGGCTAAGCTCAGAGGAGTCCATAGCTATAATGGTTTGGAATGCCTGCGTAAATAACAGGTTTTTAGTGACTTTTCAAAAATCTCCAGTGAAGGTGCCAAATGAATTGCAGGGGGGAGTTCATTCCACAGCCCAAGAATGGCCACCAAGAAGGCCCAGTTTCTCATCTTCTTCCTCTGGGCCTTGGGGTTAGCATTCTGAGCTGGCCTGCTTGAGATGTTCTTGTAGTACAGGCAGATCCTGTTGGAAGTAGGCATTCTGCCAGGTACTGAGGTTAGAGCTTTATAGGTTAGAACCATCACCTTGAAGCTGCACAGAAATTGACAGATAACCAGTGTAAGGCAGCCAGAATTGGGGTGATATATTATATTTATTCACTCCACTCAATAATCTGGCTGCCCTGTTCTGTACCTGTTGAAGTTTCTGCAACAGCCTCAAGTAGAGAGCATTGCAGTAGTCTAATCTTGAGATTACCAGTGCGTGGATCAACGTGGTGAGATATCTGGTGTCAAGGTAGGGGAATCTGCCTGAGATTGAAATAGGCAGACTGGACCACAGATGCTGAGTGTCTATAGACAGTATTGAGTCCAGTATGATACCCAAACTACAAACTTCATCCTTCACAGAGAGAGTAGCATCCCCAAAGTAAAAAGAGGCACCTTATCTGCAAACAACCAGAACAACCACCCAAAGGACCTCCATCTTGTCCGGGTTCAGCCTCAGTCTGTTGGTCCCCATCCACTCCAATACCTCAGCCAGGCAGCACTCAAGGGACAGGATAGCATCCACTGCAGAATGGAAGGAGCAATAGAGCTGTGTGTATCACCTCCATTTCACATAACCGTTGTATAAAAGCTCAACACCCTTAGGAGACCTTGGAGACTTGCAACCAACCACTAGTTTTGCCACTGACATCTCTGCTATTGGGCTGGCCCTTGAGGAAGAGGTGCTAATGCTGTAATTTTTTTAGGACAAGACTAAAGTGTCTTACTTTCCATGTGGTTTTACCACCCGTAATAGAGGATTGATAAATATGGTGTCAATTCTACATAGATAAATTAAATATGCAAATACCTAAACTAAAACTCTAGGGGGGGAATAATGTTGTTTTCTGATCCTTAATTATGCTCCCTTTCCAAAAATTAATCCTATGAAAATGGTCTTTTCCTATATACTGAAATAAACACACACACCCTTTCTTATTATTTGTTGAGATTCCTTACTGTCAACATCCAGGAATTCTTTTGGTTTCAGTAAAACGAAAGGTGGTCTTTAGCTCCTATCTTCTAAAATTGTCAGTTAATTACACAGTTGCTTTTAGAGTTTAACTTGTCAAAGGGGTTTTCATTACTTTGCTCCTTTTCAGCAACCTCCCTTCACTGAACACTAAACAGAGCCTATATTAACTGTCATTTAATTATATACCATTTTCCCCTTCAGCTTTTCCAGTCAAAGGGGCAGGTAGACTGCAATCCTATCAGCTCAATCACTGTCTGTTTGCACAAAAGAATCAATAAAGATGAGTCACATAGTGTCACCTAGTGTCTGATACTCAAAGCCACCCATTGCTAATTGCCTTTAGAGATGAATGATAATGAAAACTTTGAAGTGATAATCAGTCTAATGAGTGGTCTTGCTGAGAGGGCAGATCATGTGTCAGAAGAGTTTGCAGATGCTTACAGGGAAACAAAGCCCACTTTCCTTCAAGAACTGAGAGGACCCTGGCAAGTCTGGTATCCAGAGACCTGCACAATGACAGAGACTGGCCCACAGCAGGACACCATAGCCTGTTGATCACAACTGACTCCATCCATCTTGTTACTTGTCTTTCAATCAACCCAGGCAGAAGAAGCCCTCTTGGAACTCTCAGTGGTGGCTGAATATTAGGATGTTTCCATCAGAACTATTTACTTGATAATTAATTCCTTCTATTTGGAAAGCTTAACCAAGGACTGAACTTGGCAGATAATATTAGGAAGCCTAAGTAAGACTGGTGTCATTAAATGTAGCAGAGGAGTCCAGCTGCCAAGTAACAATAATAGAGACAATAAAAGATCATTCAGACATCAGTGAAAACCAACACCAGCACCCAAAAATGAATGCTATGTTTGGTTTGCCAATAAGAGACTGGAGAGAGTCTGTATCTTAATATTTGAGATCTGACTTTATTTTGGTGCATCATAACACTCTGTTCAAATGTTTCTAGTTTTTCTGAATGTGAAAATGGAAAGTTATATAAAAATGCTAAACATTGGAAAGTTAGAAAGCAAAAACAATGTAAATGCTTGCACAGACTAACATAGCTACCTCTTCTAAATGTTTAGAGGTTTCATATACAGATTGCTATAGTTTTAGATGTTCTAATTGTTAGATGTTATTGAAACAAACAAGTATTGGCAGATACCATAATGAAGGTGGCTCCATCCTGAGTAATGGTGAACCATTTTGCCTATTTATGGGTGCACATTTATGGGTGCATAGTAGAAGACAATAAAACATTACCCACAGAACAAAATCTGTCTTATCTGGTGGGGAATCAATACACCTTTTAATGGGTTATTTTTCCAATGTTATTAGTGAAAGAAAAGCAGCTATTTAAATTTCTGTTTCAATTACCAAAACACACTGGAATGGCCTTGGACTTTAAGATATTTTTCATGAATTGAGGTAAGGATAAGCTGGGAAAGCCCTAAACAACTTCACCTAAAAGTAAGTTCTATGGAATTCACACAATTCATTCCCTAGGATTTAAGCTTAACAACTGTGCTAGCTCTAGGAAAGCATATTGTCCTGTTCCATGTCCTGTTCCCCTTCAACGATGCACACCTTCACATGGTGAGGGGCTTTGTGTGTGTCAGAGAAGATGAGAGCAATACCATCAGGAGATTAGACTTAATTACAACCCTGGACTCCTAACAAGGTGACCCAAGGCACAATGTTCACAGCTGAGACATCACACTAAGTCACATCCACCTTTGTCAGGAGTAACAGTTGCATCAGCAGAAGAGAATGGATAGTTTTAATGGTGATGGGACAGAGAAACTTCTGGAAGGCAGCTACTGAACAGCAGCAGTAGCTGAAAGTGACCTTAGCAGATTATCTTTCACAGAAAACCATAGTTAGTACTGCACAGAAGAAGGCAATGGTAAACCACTGCTGAACCTTTCTTACCTCAAAAACCCTATGATGAGACAGTCCAAAATGGAACAAGAGTTGCTGCTGGAAGATGAGACTTCCAGGTCAGGAAAAACTCAGTCAGTTACTGGGGAAGAACAGAGAACAAATACAAATAGCTCTGTCACTAAATATGCAACTAGATTAAAGCCAAAAGACATTTAGGGGCTTACATGCACAGAAGTGAAAGAAGAGTCCGATGCTACAACAACATACATAACTGGAACATGAAATGTGAGAAGTACAAATCAAGGTCAACTGGGAACCGTAAAGCAAGAAAATGAGCACTCAAAGGTTTAAATTCTCAGTTTTGTGGATCATTAGAAACTATTGATTGTTCTGAAAGAAATGGGTGTGCCTAAGTACTTGATTGTCCTGATGTCTAGCTTGTACTGTGAACAAGAAGCTACTGTGAGGAAAAATATAGAGAGATAGAATGGTTTCCTATAGGCATTGGGGTCAGACAAGGGTGCATTTTATCTCCCTATCTGTACAATCTATACACAGAATATATAACATCAAAAACTGGAGTAGATTCAGATGGCGGAGAGAAAATTGATGGAAAAACATCAATAATCTAAGATATGAAGATGTGACAATCTTACTGGAAGAAAGCATCAATGACTGAAATGACTTTAAGGGGAAGTGAAAGAAGAAAGTGCCAAACTGCAGTTGAACATTAAGAAGATCAAAAGTATGACTACAGAAGAACTACACAACTTTGATATTGACAATGAAGAAAGTTAAATACAGATTTTGTATACCTTGGTTCAGTCCTCAACCCAAATGGAGACCGCAGCCAAGAAATCAGCAAACGACTGAGTCTTGGAAGTGCAACTAGAAAAGATTATACAGTGTAAGGATGTGCCCCTGGAAACCGAGACCAAGATCATCCATACATCATTCCCAAACACTATGTATGAGTATGAAAGCTGGACAGTAAAGAATCTCGAGGGGAAAAAATGATTCATTTAAAATGCAGCAGGACCACAATATCCACAGGGGATCGGTTCCAAGCCCCCCCCCCCGATGCTGAAAAACATAGAAGTACTGCATGCTATACATCGCATGTAGAGATGGGCACAAAGCACTTTGTGCCATGTTGTCTAAGTCGTTGGTGTGGCATCACATTCACTTCTTCCATAACTGGCTCCCCTACTGACCTACTGGCATGTGCTCCTCCTTCCCTCGCCGTCACACAATCTTCCATTCCAGCAGGAAAATGGACTTCCCATCATTGCCTCCTCCAGCAGCTGCCCACTCAGATGACGAAGCAGGGCAAGGATCCTTGCAGTGCAGCCTATGAGTGGGCAGCTGCTGGATGAGGCAGAAAAGGGAAGTCCATTCTCTTGCCATGACTGGAAGATCGCACGACAGGGTGGGAAGGAGCAGTGTGCACCTGCAGATCAGTGAGGGGGCCAGCCAGGGGGGTGGGAAAGTGAACCTGTGGCACCTGTGGTGCCACACTGATGACATAGACAACATGGCACAAAGTGCTTTGTGCCCATTTTTAATTGCATAGTATCTGTCTCCCTTTAATGCCCAGTTTAGGTAAATACATCCTGGAAATATACATACAGATACACATTTCTGGGGGTTTTAATTAGTATTTTCCGGCAGCAGATGAGTGAATGAGCAGATATTGATCCCATGGATAGGGAAGTCCTAATGTCTGGAACTGGAGGAGAGCTCTGCACTTCCTGGAGTGCCAGGAAGACAAACAAATGGATCCTAGAGCAAATAAAGCCTGAACCATCTCTAGAGGCAAAAATGATTGTCCTACTTTGGGCACATCATGGGAAGGCAAGATTCTCTGGAAAAGACAATTATCCTGGGAAAGGTTCAAGGCAGCAAGAAAAGAGGAAGACCAAATAGAAGATAAACTGACTCCCTAAAGGAAGACACAGGCTTGAGTTTACAGGAGTTCAGCAGGGCTGCCGAAGACAGGATATTTGGAGATGGCTCATTCAACAGGCTCGCCATACGTTGGAGGTGACCTGATGGCATGGAACAAGAGCATATTCTTTCTGTGGTTCATATATCCTTTCTCAGACCTAATGATATCCAACTTCATTGAGAGAATCAGGTGGGGATGTCTTTTCACATAGTGAATGATATACAGAGAAGGCTAACCTAGCTCAGCACAGCACCACATAGTTGTAGATGCAATTTTATCACTCCATTATTATTATTTTTTAATTAATCTTTTATTTAGCACTACGAAGTTGCATTTAAAAAAAACAATTAACAAAATGCTGTTTCAAGTGAGTGTCACTGTGCTATAACACTATTTTATTTTAAACAATTTGGTAAGAAATTACTGGAAAATGCCATTTTACCTATGTTCTTCCAGCATTACACTTACCCAAGCCACAAAATGACTACCATTTGTATACTGAAGTGACTATTACCATTGATTGATGGTCATAGGTATGTCCCTTTAGTTATGGGACAGACGCAAATAAATAGAAGCTTCATCTAGGGTAACCAGCAGCATTCTATTGCTAATAAAAATGATACCCTGAAAAGGAACTCTTTAGTTAGCTAATAAACTGAACTGCAGCAGGGATGATTTACCTGACAAGGTCTACAGATGTGTAACATTTGAAACGGATCCAACAAATGATGCCAGAGCTATCACAACTTGAATAATGCTCTCAATTAATACATTGACCAGTATCCTGCTCCATAGCTTTGTGCACAGTGGGAGCCACCCTGTCAGCCACAGCTGATTGATGCTAATTAGAAGGGTCCTTTTTTTATTTCAAGGTGTGCACATCCTGTACAGAATGATATAAGGTCACATATATCCTGAAAAGGAACTCTTTAGTTAGCGGCAATCAGCGTGGTCATTGACGTCATTTCTGTTGCACAGGTGAAGTTCTGCAACAGGATACTGGCCATTGATTCTTTTGTATGGGCCCCATTGCACATAGCTGTGTGTGACGTGCCTCTGCGTGTCCCCAGATTATTTCACTAGCTTGAGGCCCACGCCACGTTCCCTCCTTTACGCTGCCACCAGTTGATCTCTGTCAACAATGTTTACTTAGAAAGATTGAGGTCCATACTGCGTGTAAAGTTTAACAAAACAGGTTTATTGGATACAGTTCACGTAAACAGGTTCTTCAAAGACTTTAAAGTATTCAGTAGTTTTGTAATAACGTGTTTCACACTTAACTCTCTATAAGTTCCACACTCTCAACTGACTTCTCACTTCAGACTCCCCCAACTATCTAACTCTCACTCTCTGACTCTCTAACTGACTAACTGACTCTAACTGCTCTTATCTGCCTCACCCCTCCCTTCTAGTTTCTCTGGCTCCACCTCCCAACAACTCCCATTGGTGCATGCAAATAACCTCATGCATGAGCCAAAGCAGGGTGATCGCTACAGTCCTCCCCCCTTAAAAAGTTTGTTTTATGAGGGGAAACTTACCAGTTTGCCCTCATAAACAAACAGCTAAGTACATGCAAATTTAACAATATCTTACCAATACTTACAAATACTTTATATGAATTTTTTCTCTCTCTACTACTATGTTTCTTAAGTCAAACTTACCACTTGGAACATTTAAAACAATCAATACAGCTGCTTTTATTGTTAAACCGGCACTCAGTATCCTCTGCAGCACGAGCTCTAGATGAGACTAATGTTCTTCCCGGGTCTGGCTAAAGATGCCTATGTCATCCATGTATGCCATGGTGAACTCTCTCAGGCCATATAGGGTTTTATCAACCAGCCTTTGAAACGTGGCTGGGGCATTTCTCAAGCCAAAACTCATGTTTATATGGACTACTTTGCGATTTTCATCCCCTCTCTGGAGAATGTAATTGACCGAACTCACTTTGGAGATCATGATGTACGGTCTTTCCCAAGCTAATTGAAGCTTATTCCCTTTTATGGGTATTAACATAAGTACTTCATCTCCAGGATAGAACGTTCTTCCTATAGTTTTCTATCATACCAAGTTTTCTGTTCATTTTGGGCACCCTTCAAATTCTCCCCTGCTATTTCTAGGGATCTTTGTAAGGTATTCATCAAATTGTCCAAGTAATCTACCACAGAACCAGGGTCCATTTCTTTATAATCCTCCCAGTTCTGTAGTAGTAGATCTAGCGGCCCGTGTACTTTTCTTCCAAATAGAAGTTCAAACAGACTGAATCCTGTGCTTTCTTGGGGGACAGCTCTATATGCATAGGGTAGGGATTGTAATTTATTGTCCCAATCATTAGGGTTTTCTGCCACATACGCCCGTATCATCCTCATTAAAGTTCCATTGAACTTATCTATTAGCCCATTCATTTGTGGATGTAAGGGGACGATGTTACATGGGGAATGCCACAGACTTGCCACAGCCTTTTCATTAATTTAGATGTAAAGGAGGTTCCTAGATCAGTGACTATCTCGGATGCAAAACTCATTCTACACATGTAACTTACTAAAGCATCCGCAACTGTCTCGGTCTCAACGTTATGTAAGGGTACTGCTTCTGGGTACCTAGTGGCAAAATCAATAATGGATAGAATGTATTTGTTTCCCTGTCTGGTGGCTCATGGTAAGGGTCCTACGAGATCCAAACCTAAATGTTTGGGGATGAAATAATGGGTAATGGGCACAGCTTAGCTTTAGTTTTGTCATTTCCGGTACCTCTCCTTTGGCACATATCACATGTTTGACAATACTGCCTAATTAGCTGACCCATTCCTGGACAATAAAAGTTTTGAGCAACCCTTTGTTTCGTGCGGGAGACACCCATGTGTGCTCCAAACACATCCTTATGAGCTTTCTCTAAGATCTTCTCCCTATATTTCACAGGGACTATTAATTGTCTGAGATGTCCATCTCCACTCCTATGAGGTGCTAATAAAACTTCCCTATATATCAGGTTTCTATCAACTTTAAACCTCTCTGGGTGTTCAGGTGATAACGGGAAGGGAGATTCTTTGACTTTTTCTAAACACGGAATCAGGGTGGTATCTTCCTTTTGTTCTCTAATAAAGGAGGTATTATTAGGATTTTTCAATAGTACTACTTCAGCCATATCTTCTATATCAGGGTTTTCCTCTAAGCTGAGACTTTCCAGGTTGGTTTCAGAGGCTAGGGATCCCAATCTTTCCTCAGGGACTCTAAACTGCTGACCCTGGGAGTGGGTTACTATATAAGCACTCTGCACATGTTTGGAGAGATCTAAGCCAATCAAACAAGGAGCTGGAATCTGATTGGATATAGCAACTTTCCATTCTCTAACTCATCCCAGATAATTTATTTTTACACCAGCCATGGGTAAAGTTACTGAATCAGAACTAATGCCTTTGATGGTAATTGTCTCATTTTCTATCACCTGTTCTCTGGGAACCACGTCTGGGTGACATAAGGTTACATGCGAGCACGTATCTTTGAGACCCAGATATTTTGTATCATTGATACCAATCCACTCCCCTGAGTTATCCAGCAATGCCTGGTCTGATTTTATAAGGAAACATTGTACTAGCCGGGCCTCTGGCAGTTCTGGGGTTTCTGCCAAGTCCATTGTCATGGCGACAGAGTGATCGTTACTGCTCCACAGGCTTCATACAAAACACTTTTCTGGGCTGTCAGTCAACCTTATTATCTGTTTTAGTTTTGTTAATTTTCACACAATAAGTCCAAAAATGTCCCATATCTCCACAGTTGTTTATTAGCCCTTCTTTCATAATAAAGATACCTATCCAGTTTTTCTTCAGGGTTAATTTGTTTTTGTGGACCTGGTTCTGGAAACATATGTTTAGGCTTAAGCTGGCTTTCCTTATCTGACTTTTGTCTGAGGTAATTTTTATGGGACTGCTGGCTGTTGTCCCAACCCTGTCTATACAGTTTTACTTCAGAAAACCTAGGATCTCTGATCCCACTAATAAAGTCAGCATATTCAGATGCTTGTTGTATATTTTTGAGTTCTTCATCTTTTACTAAATATTGAAGTTCCCCTGGTAAAATAGAATAAAATTGCTCCAATCCAACTACATTTTTCATTTGGTCTAAGGCGGTCACACCTTCCTGTTCCAAACACTTGTTCAAAAATTGATTCATACGTGCACCTAATTGGACAAATGATTCACCAGCTTTCTTAGTAATGGATCTGAACTTCCACTTGAGGTGTTCAGCATCAATCCCAAATCTGGAATAGATACGTTTTCTATAAACCTCAAAATTTCTTGCTTCTTCCAGAGGCATCTGAGAATATATTTCTTCCAAAACTCCTCCTATCTGTGACCTTAAAATGACCATTCTTTCCTCGTCTTTAATTCCAAAATCCCAACAAGCTCTTTCAAAGGAGATTAGGAAGGCTTCAGGGCAATCTCCTTGTCTATACTGAGGGAATTTCTTTAAATCAATCTTGGGGGGACTTCCCACACTGGAATTATTATTATTATTAATATTTTGAGCAGCTAATTCCAATTTCTTCATCTCAATTTGAATTGCATTTCTCTTTCTCATTGCCTGCTTTCTTGCTCAAATTCCCTTTGCCTGTTTTCTAGCTCAAATTCCCTTTTCCTGTTTTCTTTTTCCAATTCTAACTGGTTTTTCTCTTTTTCCAATTCTAGTTCCTTTTCTCTTTCTCTTTCTTTAATCTCCAATTCCTTGAGCTCTAGTTCCTTAGCTCTCTCTTCAGCCCTGGCTTTCTCTTTAATTTCCAATTCCTTGAGCCTATATTCTTGTTTTAACCTCCATCTTTCAAAATCCTGGGGGCTTAAAACACTTTATTTCTCTGAGACAATAACTAGTTCCTCAGGTCCCTCCTCTTGAACTTGAGAGACACCATTTCTCTCAAACCTCTTGAGGTTCATCTTCCTCTATGACTGATTTTTTTTTGTTCTTTTGGGGGGCATATTTGAGTAAAGTGGACTTTCTTTTACTATTTTTAAAAGGACCTCTCTTTCAGCTGTTTTTCTAGTAACTGTGTTGTGCTTTGATCTCTGTCAGCAGCTCTCTCTGGCTGCTCTCCAGCTCACAACCTTGGTTATGATGTTTCCTTGTCTGAGCAATTCCTGCCTCCAGACACCAGAATAATATTCTTTTTGGCTTCTTATTTTCCTATCACCTCAGATCTGTTTTGATTCTGGCTTCCACTCTTATCCACCACTGCTCCCTTTCTCTCACAGCTCTGGACTTCGAGCTAGCCCACTGGGTCTCTCAAATCCTGAGGTAAAAAGAAGTTTTTTTCTTCAGAGTCGGTTCCCTATCTTAAGTTCCCCAGACCTGGGTTCAGAAGCCCCGCTACTAAGCCTTTCCACAAAAGCTCTAGCAGGTTACCCACTTCTTTACCACAGATCCTAATTAAAAGTACCCACGACTCCAGAAAATTCACTTTCCAATTTTGGCTTCACTGGATTACTTTGAAACCCGCCGTTGTACACCAATTGTGACATGCCTCTGCATGTCCCCAGATTATTTCACTAGCTTGAGGCCCACGCCACGTTCCCTCCTTTATGCTGCCACCAGTTGATCTCTGTCAACAATGTTTACTTAGAAAGATTGAGGTCCATACTGCGTGTAAAGTTTAACAAAACAGGTTTATTGGATACAGTTCACGTAAACAGGTTCTTCAAAGACTTTAAAGTATTCAGTAGTTTTGTAATAACTTGTTTCACACTTAACTCTCTATAAGTTCCACACTCTCAACTGACTTCTCACTTCAGACTCCCCCGACTATCGAACTCTCACTCTCTGACTCTCTAACTGACTAACTGACTCTAACTGCTCTTATCTGCCTCACCCCTCCCTTCTAGTTTCTCTGGCTCCACCTCCCAACAACTCCCATTGGTGCATGCAAATAACCTCATACATGAGCCAAGGCAGGGTGATCACTACACTGTGCTTCCAGAGGAATGTGTGGGAAGGTAGAACTTCTCTTGAGGAACCTCTGCCTGGCTATGCAAAGTCTACATATTTTGTGTTATATTGGTTTAATCTAAAACATGTTTTTGTGTGCATGAGTGTACCTATGTGTGCATGATCAACGTAGACTATACCTATGTTGAATGTAAAGTGTGAGCTCATTGCATATGGAAAGACAGAACGGTTCCCTATAGGCAAAGCTGTGATACAAGAGTGCATTTATCTCTTTATCTGCTCAATCTGTACACAGAACATTACATAGATTGAGATGAAGGAGGAGTGAAAATTGGTGGAAGAAACATTAGTAATTTAAGATATGAAGATGACATCATCTTATTTGCAGAAAGTACAAATGACTTGAAGTGACCTGATGAAATCAAAAGAAGAAAGTGCCATAGCAGGACTGTAGTTGAACATTAAGAATACAAAGGTTATTACTACAGAAGAACTAGCTGACTTTAATGTTGATGATGAAGAAATTGAAATTGTTAGAGATTTTGTATATCTTGGTTCAGGCATTATTCCAACTGGAGACTACAGCCAAGAAATCAGCAGAAGACAGAGACTCAGAAATGCAGCAATGAAGCAAATAGAAAAGGTCATCAAGTGTAAGGATGTGTCACTGGACACTAAGGTCAAGATCATTCATACTCTTGCATTCACAATTACTATGCATGAGTGTGAAAGCTGGACAGTGAAAAATGCTGGTAGAAAGAACATTTATTCAGTTGAAATATGGTGCTGAGCTTTGCTTGACTACCAGAAAGACAAATAAGTGGCTTCTAGATCAAGTCAAGCCTGAACTTTCTTGAAAGAAAAAAATGGCAAAACTGAGACTGTCATACTTTGGACACATCATGAAAAGGCAAGATCCACGGGGGGAAAAATGCTGGAAAAAGTTGAGGGCAATCACAAAAGAGAAAGCCCAAACATAAGATGGATTGATTCCGTAAAGGAACTCACAACCTTGAGTTTACAAGAGCTGTGCAAGGCTATTGAGGACAGGATTTTTGGAGATCACTCATTCAGAGGATTGCTATAAGTCGGAGGCAACTTGATGGCACATAACAACAACATGAAGAACCTGTTTTTAATTATACTGTTTCCATTCATCCTTTCCATTTGAGAAAACAATAGCATATATCATTTCTTATGTTTTCAAAATTTAAATCTAATGACAGTGCTCACACTGTCATTAAAAAAATGAAAATCTTCCCACCGTTCAAAATCAACTTCACACAGAACCATTCTGAATCCATTTTACATTTTCTCATGACTACATAAACCATCCACATTACATGTTTTAAACCACATATTCATGATCATGACAAGCACCACTAAATTTCTTCAGCTGTGAGTGATGAAACCACTGGTGTTATTGCCAGAGGCTTGCTAGGAAAGTCCACTTGAGCCATAATATCAATGTTAGGCTGATGGGATTAATCAGTTCTTTTTAACACAATGATTATCATACAGCAAAGGAAGAACATTTCAAAAGGTAATCCAGTCAGAGAAAGTGAAGCAAAATCACTTTGGCTTCCAAAAGGGCAATGGTTGAATTATCACAAAACTATCTTTATTTGATGCAGATGTTTATTATGATTAATTTAGTGTGAAAAGTGAATCAAAATGCATATAAAAGACATTGCCTCTCAATTATGTAATAATACACCTCCTCATTACATCCACTGAAGTTGATTGTATTTTCCTACAGGCTATATAACTACAGTTTGCCAAAAAAAAAATCCTCTCAGAGTCTTCTTCCAATATTTTAGATGTATCAAACTTCAGAGAATAAAGCCAAATGACCAGTTAACAGAAGAATTCAAATAAACATCAATTTTACTGTCTCTGTTATGTATATTCTTTCTAATAAGAAATGTTAATGTTGCTACACATATATGAAGGCATCTGTCAAGAGCAACAGTTCATTCTGCTTTCTGTTCTTGCAGACTAAGTAAACAGCAATCAACAAACATCATTTTTCTTTTTCTTTTTACAAAATTATGCAATGCTATCAATGCTAAGAAGTTCATCTAAGAAATGCAATTAAATAAAATTGCAAATTTCTCCCAAGCCACAACTAAAGATGCATAACTGCCATCAGAAACAACTGCCTATTCTCTAACAATGTAAAACATATGGCATGCTGTTACGGCAATGTGAGTTTCTCTCCTCCAAAAGATGATATCAGTGAAATTGTGAAGAGAAAGAAGATAGTGATGCTGTTTTCAGTGGTAGGTATTTTCTGTGTTTCATGGGCCAAAATCTTCTTGCAGAGTTATGGAAATGGTGTAACCTTTGGAAACAAATTGCATTAAGCTAATAATATACATTATCATTTGCATGCTGAGTTATACAGCTTGGTATATCTCTGATGTCTACACTGGTTCCTTAATTTGTGACAATTTGCCTCCAAAAGTTATCTAATTGTGCTAATTATAAAAACATAGAACTAGAACTGGAAGGATCATTAAGTCCAACCTCCTGTCTAAGTGGGAAATCCACAGCTAAAGCATCTGTGTCAACTGGCCATCTGTTAAAAAAACTTCCAGTGAAGAAGGGTCTGTCACTCTCCGAGGCAGTCCATTCCATTGCTGAACAGCTCTCACTGTCAATAGGCTTTAATGGAATTTAGCTGAAATCACCTTTCTCATAATTTGAATCCATTACTTTTTGTCCTGTTTTCTGTAGCTACAGAAAACAAGTTTGCTTCATGACAACCCTTCAAATACTTAAAGATGGCTGTCACCTTTCACTGTTCTCTTATCCAGGCTAAACATACCCAGCTTCCTCAGATGTTTCTCACAGGGTTTGGTTTCCAGGTCTCTAACATCCTGGTTACCCTCCTCTATAGACATTCCAGTTTATCAATCTACTTCTTAAACGATGGCGCCCAAAATGGAACATAGTGTTCCTGGTGAAGTCTGGCCAAAGTAGTTATGGCCTGCAGACTCCATAGATTGAACACTTTCTCATCAGTGCAATGTTGAAGGACTTCCCTGAAAGCATCTCGGAATATCGCAGAAAACATAAGACTGCAAAGAGTTGGAACAAGAACAGAGCCTTGTTTTACACCTCTGGTAATGGAAAAAGGATCAAAGATGGTATTGTGAGCTTTCATACCATCATGGAATTCTCTAATGATTTGTGTGGATTTCTCAAGACATCCACACTTTTTCATGATTTTCCTTAGACCTTTTCCGCACACCAAATCAAAAACATTAGTCATATCTATGAATGTTGTGTAGAGGTTGACATTTTGCAGCTGCCAAACTGCAAAGATCATGTCAACAGCTCCTTGTTCTTTATGGAAGCCACACAGAGGTTCTGATAAGAGACTTCTCTCCAAGTGCCCTATGGGACAATTCTGAAGGATTCTTGCCAGAATTTTTCCTAGCAGGAGTGAGATGTCTCAGTGGCTGGCACAGAGTTGATTGTTGCCTTCCTGTTTATAAAGGTAGACAATTGTTGCATCATTAAACCCCTGAAGAATTTTGCTTTGTGTCCATATTTCTTGAAATAAATACATCAATCGTTGGAGAAGTTTATCACTACTTTTTTATAGATCTCTGCTAGAACTGCATTTGCCTCTGAGACTTTGCCACTGGAGAGCTGGCTTATTTTTGTGCTTACTTTTGTGCTTATTCCAGAGATGGGGGAAGTTTCATTGAACTGCTCATTGGCACTTGTGATAGCCTGCTAATTGTCTCCTCATTGATTTGAAATGTTTTATTCAAAACATTTTGAAAATGTTCAGCCTATCTTTGCAAAATCTATGGCCTCTCCATAATGAATATTGAGCCATCAGAGCTGAGGAGAAGCAATGTGCCCACAGGTTGGGTGCCACAGATAGTTTTGACTGCTTTGAAAAATTTCTTTGTTTGTCTCCAAACAGCAAAGTTCTGAATCTCCTCAGTCTATTCGGTTCATGATGAATTGTGTTGAAAGCAGCTTCATTGGCAGGTGATTTGTTAATATACTTTACGCAGTCAATTTTTTTGTCCAAGAAATTTTGCAGTTTCCTTATAGATCTAATAAAATCAATCCTGATTTCTTACATCTGAGAGCTTTTGTGGCAGTGGTAAATACATCATAACAGAGAGTTTTCTACTGATTGTCAATGCTTCTACTTCCGGCTGGAATTACACTACACTTGCATTTCATTTTGCCTCAAGAACCACGCTGGATCCTTCATGGCTGAGGTTGGAGACATTCAGCTTCTTTGATGTTTGTTTTCCTTGTGAGTATCACGGCAATTTTATTTGTGTGTTCATTTTGGAGATGAGTAGCTAATGGTCCATCCAACATTTGCTCCCCACATTGCTTTAGTGGTATGTACATCTTATCTGTCTCTATGCTTAATAATGACATAGTTTAACAGACACCAGTGTTGGGACAGTGGATGCATCTGGGTTGCTTTATTTTGGTTTTGAAGTCAAAATAATGTATTTAACATGAGCAAATCATATTCTCTGCAAAAAAAAATGCTATTATAGTTTCCAATGTCATGCTTTCCAATAATTCTATTCTACATCTGGTGATCTGAGCCAGCTCAGGCATTAAAGTTGCCAAAGATAATCAGTTTGTCTGATCTTGGCATATTATCAAGTGGAGCAAAGATCATCATAAAAATTGTCTTTGATGTCATCATTAGTGGTCCTGATTGGAGTGTAACGGCTGAAAAGTGTAGCATAAATCTTTCCAGAAAGTGGGACTTTCCAGAAAATCATCAGATGGTTGCTGATACCATTTCGAAATTGCTACATTTACTGATAATCTAGTTCATATAGCAAAGCTGACTTGTGTGTCATGATGGACTAGCACCAACTTCATCTAGTTGTCCTGCTTCTGAGGCACATTTCACTAAGTACGATGATCTCAACATAATAACATCCTGGCCAAAAGCACCATTTTACCCTCAGGTCTGCTACTCCAGGTGTTATCTACTTTCCATGACCCAATCATAATTGGGATAGACTTCATTGGTTTATTTTGTAAGTTCCTACCCCAAAATGTGAGACGCCACCCACTACAGTGAACCAGACAATATTTAGAGCATCTTTTCTACGCCCCCTTCCTCCACACAAAATTGAGCAACATGATCCTAAAGAACGCTGCTCAGACACTCAGTGGGCTGCTGAACTATGCTGCTGCATCAGTCCAGCTGAGAGCAATCCTGTACCCTGAGCTGCCGCATGCAGGTTTGCAGCTACAGCAACTACAGTATGCCTGCACCTGTTGCCTTGCTTCTAACCCATTGCCATAAGGCTTTTTGTGGAAAGTAGTAAGATGATGGTAAAGGTAAAGGTTCCCCTTGACATTTAGTCCAGTCGTGTCCGACTCTAGGGGGCGGTGCTCGTCCCCATTTCCAAGCCATAGAGCCAGCGTTTATCCGTAGACAGTTTCCATGGTCACGTGGCCAGCGCGACTAGACACGGAATGCCGTTACCTTCCCACCGAGGCGGTACCTATTTATCTACTTGCATTTACATGCTTTCAAACTGCTAGGTTGGCAGGAGAGTAAGATGATGAAATGAAGTGAAATAACAGAGATGTCTTGTGCATGAATATGTTTAAAATGAAGATTTGTGAAGCATCAACCTCACTCTTTCCTCCCACTGTCCACCATAATTCATTTGCAAGATTAAGTCAAGACAGCCAAAGCATGATAGTTGACCAGGATTTCATAAGTACCCTGACTTGGTCTGCACATACCACAAGCCCATTGATAATTTGGCTGATTTGGCTGGATCCATAATGGACTCTTCTGCTTTGTTGTCCATGTCAGTCTTCACATCCTGGGATAGGCATGTCTCATAAAATTAGGGCCAAGCTCATTGGCATACCTTCATTTGGTTTAGCCTGCCTGTTGTGCATTGGCCTGTGGCCACTGTGCTTGGAGCCACAGATAAGAGTTGAGTGTCAGGTGAAGCCAGTAATTATAGGAGAAGCCATAAATGAGCCCTACATTCCAGTCATATACTGTCCAGTATATCGCCACCCAGATGCCCCTGGCTCCAACATGAAGGTGAAGCTTATGGCTATCTACCACCTCTAGTCCTCTGTGAAACAAAATATAAGGATATATGTCAAGTAGTGGAGAAGACACAATATTGGAAAGCCCCTTGCAGTGAATGGAATCCATAACATTTGGGGGGGGGGGGAATAACTTTGACCCACTCTTACATATCTGTATTTTTTAGCTAAATCTTTGGCAATCCAGATCTTGAACCAGATTTCTTCACACAAGGAATAACCCATCTCTTTTATACATCTAGCAACTGTTCTGATCCTAAACATTACCAACTGATCTACCTGTTTACCCATAGCTTACAGTTTGTTTACATCAATTAACTTTCAAATTTTTTATAGTTTTCTCAAATTCAACCACATCCTGAAAGATCAATAAAAAGGCTACATTAAGACATCCTGTGGTTGCAAGGAGTTGTTCACTATCGATTCCTTCATACAGAATCAGACTCAAAAGAAATCTAGAAATGTATTCGTTTTCTATATTGATTAACAAAAAGGATTTCATTCTATGCTTCATTCATGACTTTTTGAGATTTTGAGGATTTACAAAATAGAAAATAGAATTATCCCTTTACTCTCTGAATTCATAATGAAGTGAAGGACAAAATTAAGGTGCAAAGACCTCTTCTCCAACAATATTCGTATCAGAAGAAGTATATTTAGGGTGGTTCTTTGTGCTCTTTGTGGTTTTGTCTGACTTTAAAATCTCTATTTAGACAGCTGAGTGATAGCACTAAAGCTTACAAGCCTATCAAAAATGAGCTTTGTGTTTCACGCCTAATGTACAAAGTCAATATTTAGTTATTTGTAAGTTCTCCTGACAGTCTCTTGAACATCATTGCATCTTACAGTATAGATAACAAAATGGATTTTGGTGTTGATAAATGTGCTATTGTCTACATCAAAAGAGATAAATTCTCAGGGGACAGTTACTATGAGCTCCTTAAAATACTTTATTCAATGCTTAATAATCATCATCAGGTGATGTCAAGTCAATTCTGACTTAGGGTGACCCTTTTCAGGGTTTTCCAGCTGAAGAATACTCAGAAGTGATTTACCATTCCCTTCTTTTGTAGGCATCCTGGGACAGGCAGCTTGCCCAAGGCCACACAGGCTGGCTCTTCTGGGATGCACAGTGGGGAACTGAACTCCCAACCTCTGGCTCTGCAGCCAGATACCTAACTCAGTGCTTAGAGAACCAGAAAACCTAGAGGTCTCTATGGGTCAAATATAGTTACAGTTTTTCTACTGTCATCTGATGAAGTGGGACCATAGTTCCATGGAAGTAGTTTCAAAATTTGGCTATTTGACCCATACTGACCTCGAGAATCTCTGTATGTATCAAATAGCCAGACATTGAAACTACTTCCATGGGAGTGTGATCCCACTTTATCAAATGACAGAAGAAAAACTATAAAGGATGTGTACAAAAATAAAGAATGAATTTACGAGTTCAAAGTGAGAGCCAGCCTACATTAATGAAAGACTCACAGTGCATGGATGCACAGCTTGAGACACCATAGACAGACAACACCCCAGTTACCTTTTGGATGATAATTTTGATAAACAACAATCAAACCTGTGGCTTAAACAGGAGTCTTCAGGCTAAAATAGCAGGATTCATATGCACAATCCAATACCAAGTTAGTTGTACTATCAGAAAATAACTTTCTTTGGGCTTTGAATGATATGAAGTAATGTGTAAGTGATATATTTATGGCTCATCACAAATACAAGGAAACAATACATCATATCATAGCTAGATGCCCTAAACTAGCATCAACAAATTATGTATGCAGGTATAACTGTGTCGCAAAAATCATTTTAAGCAGTTAATCCTGTTTGCCCTTTTCATATGCATTTGCTTTTAGCTCCCTCTAGTGACCTTACAAATAGATTGTTTATTTTCAGCTTTACGGAATTAAGGATAAGGAGCCCAGAGCATAATGCTTGTTTTATAATACACTAATACTCCACCTAAGTTTCTTGTATGTCTTGCAAACTTTTTGAAAGAATCCTGATAATCCCAGCTTTTATTTAAAGGAAGTAAAGGCATAGTTTACTGCAACATTCTTCTGTGCAGGGAAAGTGTTTTGAAGAGAGCTGTACAAACATGCCCAAGAGGTTCTGCTTCAAAGTCAAATTGCTAGGTGAAGAAGAGTGGAGAAATCTTTCTGATATTCAAGAAAGACACCATTAGTTTTCTCTTGCTGAAAGAAACCACACCACAATGAATTTGAGCTTTACGTGGAAGTGGATCGCAAAATGGGGTGTCTTCTCTGGTCTAATATATACATGTTAGTATATATTTACTTTTGCTTTTAACAAAATTCTTCAAAAAGAAATATTTAGTTTGGTAGACACTTTGTGGGTGAAGATGTGCTTAAATGTCTTCAGTACCAGTTCTTAGTCTTTTCCTCTGAAAGGCGAGAGGAAAAATTGCAACTGAAAGCCATATCATAAATTAGTCCCTGAACAGAAAGGACCTGACATTCATAGAAGGACAAAAAGAAATGTAAAAATTATATTATTTCCTGGTCTGAATGTATGGATTAAATGTTCTAATAAATTCGTTAGACTTTTAAGTGCCACAAGACTCTTTCTCTGATTGAACTAGTACATAAAATGTGACACAGGCACAGACTAGAAACAGGTATTTGTTATTATTCATGTCCTTGTATATTTACTATTAATGTAACTATTTGAACCAGATTTGCAGGAGACTAATGGGTTATTGTCTACTTAATAACATCAAGAAGTATTTTAGCACCTTATAAGCTTCATTTTGGGGTAAGAGAACTTGAGCATTTTGGAATCCTGTCATACAAATAGGGATACAAAAGCTAGAACAGAAATGGAATGTAACTTCTTTTAAATCACCTATGCTAAATCATCAGTATTAATCTTAATTGAATCCCATTTCTGTTTATTTATTTATTATTTGAATTTATATCCTGCACCATCTGGCAACCAGGCCACTCTGGGCGGCTAACAACAGTATAAGGAGAAAAAAAAAATTTAAAACGTGATAAAAATAAGTTAATACATAACAATTCAGGAAATTAAAACAGATGGCAGTAAGGTGGTGGAAAGGGTGATGGAGAGGAAATCAAAAAGAATGGTAAAAAGGGAGGGCAAGATCCTAGTGCTCCGGGAAAGCCTGGCGGAAGAGCCAGGTCTTCAATGCTCTTTTGAATCCGTCCAGCGAAGGTGCCAGACGAATCTCAGTCGGCAGGTTGTTCCATAGGCGGGGGGCAACCACCGAGAAGGCCCGGTTTCTAGTTCTTTCCCTCCGGGCCTCCTTCGGGGTCAAGGCCCTCAACCGTCCTGCCTGTGAGGAACAGGTATTACGGACAGATCTGGCTGGGAGCAGGCGTTCTGATAGTTACCTAGGTCCAAAACCGTTTAGGGCTTTAAATGTTATCATCAAAACCTTGAAGTCGATGCAGAAATGAACTGGTAGTCAATGAAGGGCAGCCAGAATGGGGGAGATGTGCTGAAATTTCTTCACCCCAGTTATTAATCTGGCTGCTGAATTCTGGACCAGTTGAAGTCTCTGCATAATATGTTTTTTGTTTTTATTGTTTTTAAATTTGTAAACCGCCCAGAGTAGACCTTTGGTCTAGATGGGTGGGATAGAAATCCAATAAATAAATAAATAAATCAGCCTCAAGGGTAGCCCCATGTAGAGAGCACTGCAGTAGTCTATTCTTGAGATTACGAGGGCATGAATCAGCGTTGTGAGTGCCCCCACGTCTAGATAAGGATGCAGCTGGGCAATCCTCTGGAGATGGAAATGGGCTGCCTGGACCACAGATGCCATCTGGGTTTCCATGGTGAGATCCAGGTCCAGGCAGATGCCCAAGCTGCGAACCTCACTCGTTGTGGGAAGAGTCACTCCCCCAAAGGAGAGGGAGTTTCCCAACCCACTGACACCGGGGCTGCCCACGGGCAAGATTTCTGTGTTGTCCAGATTCAACCTCAGTCCATTTGCCCTCATCCACCTCAGAACAGTCTCCAAGCAGCGTTCAAGGGACGGAACAGCATCCACTGCAGTAGGAGAAAAGGAGAGGTAGAGCTGGGTGTCATCAGCGTACTGCAGGAGGTCATCCTGCAGGGCGACCAATGCTGTTTCCGTACCATGCCTGAAGCCCGACTGGAATGGATCAAGGGCATCAGTTTCCTCCAGGAGGGCCTGGAACTGATCACCCACCACCCTCTCGACCACTTTACTCATGAAAGGAACATTGGCGACGGGCCTATAATTCCCAATTTCATCCGCCGCCAAATTAGGTTTCTTTCTAATGGGCCTAATGAGTGTCTCCTTGAGGGCAGGGGGAACCATGCCCTCCTGGAGAGACTCATTAATTATTGCGGTGGCCCATTCTGTTGTTACCGGCCTAGCTGCTTTGATGAGCCAGGCCGGGCAAGAGTCTAAAGAGGAGGTGGTGGCACGACAGCGCACAAGCACCCTGTCCACCTCATTGGACGTCACAGGTTGAAAGCAAGTTAACCGCTCCGGGCAAGACGATGCACTGGACATCTCAGCTCGATCTACTGTCTGTAAAAAGGGATCAAGGTCCCGACAGATGGACTCCACTTTAGATTTTAAAAATGCCGCAAATTGGTAACAGGAGATACTAGAGGGAGGCCTATCACTGTGGCCAACTCCGGATAGATTGCATACTATACGGAAAAGTTCTGCCTGCTGGTTGTGAGCTTCACTTATCCAGTCAGTGAAGAATGCTCTTCTAGCAACCTTTACTCTAGCTAGGTAAAGATTAGACACAATCCTGGTGGTTTTTAAATTAGTTTCCGTCGGGGCTCTTCTCCAGATGCTCTCTAGCCTTCTCCGATTATGCTTCCTGGCCCTCAGCTGCTGGTGAAACCAGGGAGCTGGTCGGGTTCGGCAACGGAGAGGGCGTTTAGGTGCCCTGGCATGTCGCCCGCCCTGGTGGCAGCGGTATACCAGCCATCCACCAGACCATTGACAGGAGAGCCAACCAAGTCAGCCAGAATCCCCCGCATGGTATCTTGGAATCTGTCACGATCCAGTAACCTGCAGGGGCGGACCATCTTAATAGGTCCAAGCTCCCCGTGGGAGGGAAGTGCCACTGAGAGGCTGCATTTAATTAAGGTGGTGATCTGACCATGACAAGGGGGCTGATACCAAGTCAGCCACCATCGGAGCACACTCTCTCTGCTCGGCAGCAAAGACCAGATCCAGCATATGGCCACCCACATGGGTAGAACCGTTGACTTGCTGGGTCAAGTCCAAGGAAGCCATGGTTTCCAGGAACTCATGAGCTGGGCTGGAAACCTAAGCCTCTGCGTGAATGTTGAAGTACCCAAGAACCAATAGTCTGGAGGACCTCAACAATGCAGTTGTACCTTTTGTTAATATGCTGTTTCTCCATGAATTGTAGCAACATGATCCTCAAACTCAGATATTATCTGTTAGTCCTGACTCCCCAGTGTCTTGGTACAGAAAGCTGGAGTGCTTACTTCTATCGGCAAGAAGCTGATGTACAAGTATTACATTTGTGATTCATACACATCAGCAGATGGGAAGACTACATTTCTTTTAGAAAATCTAATCTAATCTAATGGCAATTCAATCCCTACTTACATTCTTCCTTTTGAGATGCAGCACCAGTAATTATAGCAAATGTTACATCAGCTTGTGGGACTAAGGCTGCAACTGAGACTGAAAAATCCAAGACATTCAGAGATGTTGATTATTATGGAATTCAGCACAAGAAAGTCTTTATATTCCTGAAAGGTAGTGTTATGCAGGCACCATTGCCTGTGATAGGCATCATCTTCCCATTATGATTGCTTACAGATGTTGCTGGGCTTTATAGTGTCAGGGGAAAACCTTGCAAAATCTGTTTCATGGCAGGGGGAATGACTGCCCCTTACTTCTGTTTTCACCAACAGTAGAGGTGATGTCTTTTCATTTTGGGTGTGTCTTGAAGTTTGATGTACTGTATCCTACTCTGTCAGTCTTTCCAATGTCCACAGAGAATTTCTAGAATTAATTTTGAAATCTGTACATGCACAGTTGTTATTTTTACTTTAAAAATACTATTGAAACTGAAAAATGTATATTTTGTGAATCTGAAACTCAGGATGAACTTAAGCAGTTTTCCTTGATATAAGTATCCCAGCAGAGAGACATACACATTAAAATGTATAGTAAAACACATGTTACATCTATTAATCTGTCTTCACTTTTTAAAGCCAAGAGAAACATTCTGAAATTTAATTGGTGGCTTACAAATTGCTAGTAAAAGGACAGTTGCAGTCCACAGCATTCCTTTTTGATGTATTTGTCAGGGATGCTTTAGTCATGGATTTATTGCTCCAGCAGGAGATTGGACCTAATGGTGCATGGGTCCCTTCCAATGCTACAGCTCTGTGGCTCTATAAGTAAGATTTTTTTTTCTTTTACTGTTCCGAGCATTAAAACATTTGTATATCATATTTTACTAAATAAGGGAAATACAGTTGTGGCAATATTCATTTTGTTTTTCAATTTCAATAAATTATAATTAAATTAACATGTATAAAACAACAACAACAACAACAAGGGAAATATTATTAATAATATATCAAGGGAAAGGGAATATGTCAAAAGACTGTGGAAAATCTTAAAATCAAAAATAATTGGTGGAAATATAATAAAAGTCATAAACACATGGGCAGTTCCAGTAATTAGATACCCAGCTGGAATAATAGATTGGACCCAAAATGAATTAGAAGAATTGGATAAAAAAACACAGAAACTAATGAACATACATTATGCACTACATCCAAAAAGTGTTGCGGACAGATTATATTTACCACAAAAAATTGAAGGCCATGGATTAGTGCAAATACAGCAGATAGTAGAGGAGGAAAAAAGAAGCCTAAATGATTATATTAGTACAAGTAGAGAAAAAATACTTAAGGTGGTGAAAATGGAGAATATTTTGAAAACAACAGAAACAAAGGCTCAATATAAGAAACAACAATTTGAAAATAAATTAAACAATTGGAAAAATTAACCAATACATGGACAACACATGAGAGATATTGATGGAAAGCATGATAATAATTCAGCATGGCTAAAACTGGGGACCCTTAAGAAAGAAACTGAAGGCTTGATTTTTGCTGCACAAGAACAAGCACTTCTAACCAATGTGATAAAAGCTAAGATCCAAGAAATTAGTGTTAACAGCAAATGTCAACTCTGCCAAGAAAAAGATTAAACTGTGTCACACCTCATCTGTGAATGTTGAAAGACTGTGCAAACAGATTACAAAATTAGGCATGATAGAGTGACAAAATTAGTGGACAAAATTATGCAAAAAAAATAACTTGCCAGCCTTCAAAATCCCATAGGAACATCAGGTAGAGAAGGTGTCAGCAAATTACAACATCAAGATCTTGTGCAATTCTGGATCCAAACTGATAGACACCTTGAACATCACACCAGACGTAATAGTAATAGAACGAAGGAATGTCTGGATCATTCACATTGCAATTCCAGGGGATGCCAGAACTGAAAATAAAGAATTGGAAAAACTTACAAAATACAGAGATCTGGCAATTGAAACATCTCACCTGTGAATGAAGCACGCTTCAGTGGTCCCTATAGTCATCAGGGCTTTGGAAACAATATCAAGAAATTTCACACAGTATTATAAGCAGTTGCAGATCTCATAAATGACACCATCAGAGCTACAAAAAAGGCAATATTAGGAATAGTATACATACTGTGCCGTGTACTCAGCTTAATAGGAAGGGGGCATGCCTTAACAGCAAGGGCCATGTGCTCAGCTTGTTAGGAAGGATGTGTGTCCTTAACAGCAAGGACAGTGTGCTCAGCTCAATAGGAAGGTGGGATGTCCTGATTGCTGGCTCCTAAGAGAGCACAGCTGAAGAATAAAGCTGAGGCAGACCCGGGGAGCTCGCAACCAGGGACAGCTAACAGGAGTTTTGACAGGGGAGAGATTGGAAGGAAAGGTAGGAACTAAAGGTCTACTGGAGAAAGAGACAAAAGAAAGGGAGAGACCAAGGAGACAAAGGCAGAGAGTTATAAATTAGTGGACTTTCCCAGTTATGTTCAGAAAGAGCAAACATAGTGGAGGAAGAACCATGGAGAAGAGTCACAGTTAAAAGCAAAAGAAGGAGAAGACTATCTTCACCAGTGGTACTCCAAAACCACTTTCAGGTTCTTGATGAGGTGTCTGGCAGACATTCTACTAGAATTCTTGATTTCAAAGGAAACCAGAGCAGAGTGTAGCCACACATATATGCTGGATATTTTAAAAGCCAATTTTAATAATCTCAGATCAAGGATGGCAGGTTTAGAGTTTAGAGGAGGGCAACAAGGATGATCAGGAGGCTGGAAACCAAGCCTTATGAGGGAAGACTGAAAGAATTGGGCATGTTTAACCTTGAGAAAAGAAGACTATGATAGCACTTTTCAAATACTTGGAAGGCTGTCATACAAAGGAGGGGCAGGATCTGTTCTCAGTCATCCCAGAGTGCAGGGCACAACAATGGGCTCAAGTTACAAGAAGCCAGATTTTGTATGAATATCAGGAAAACTTCACATAAAGAAGGCTGACCGCCGAAGAATTGATGCTTTTGAATTGTGGTGCTGGAGGAGACTCTTGAGAGTCCCTTGGACTGCAAGGAGATCAAACCTATCCATTCTGAAGGAAATCAGCCCTGAGTGCTCACTGGAAGGACAGATCCTGAAGCTGAGGCTCCAATACTTTGGCCATCTCATGAGAAGAGAAGACTCCCTGGAAAAGACCCTGATGTTGGGAAAGTGTGAAGCCAAGAGGAGAAGGGGACGACAGGGGACGAGATGGTTGGACAGTGTCATCGAAGCTACCAACATGAATTTGACCCAACTCCAGGAGGCAGTGGAAGACAGGAGGGTCTGGTGTGCTCTGGTCCATGGGGTCATGAAGAGTCGGACACAACTTAATGACTAAACAACAACTTCCTTTAACTAAGGAGACACTCCTTCATTCTTTTATAACAACTGCCATCTGTGACCTTCTCTGTTGGTCCCCATGTCCTCCATAAATAAGAGGACACCAAATGGACCTGTAGGGTTAATCATCATCACAGATGCAGTAAACACAGAACTTTATTCCCAAACTATGTATAGCGGACCAATTGATTTCACTCTCATTCCTGCTTCCAAAGCCCCATTATCTCTCAGCTCCAAGTCTTCTGCAGGAGGGTGATTAAGGCTCACCCTGTGCCTGCTCAGTTCAAGTACCTTGGGTGGTTCCCTTCACCTCAGTCCTTTAGTATCCTTGATTCCTCTTACACTCCTCCTTAGCATCGGGGTCTTTTTCAAGCTGCTATAGTTTTCTCCAGTGTCAAAAATGGGTTGGAGTTGAAGTCAATACAGCTGGGGTTGGGCTAGGTGCTTTCAGTGTGTGCCCAGTCCTCCCCATGGGAGGCTCAGTATCAAGCTGCTCTAGAAGTCCCCTGGCTGAGCCAAAGCACATTTGACAGTGGTTAAATCCTCAGAAAGATATTCTGGTGTGAGTCCAGTATAGCCATAGGAAGAGAGGATTTTTGGGCAACAGGGACCATCCTGCAACAACAGTCATTCCTGGGTATCAGCCCATGCCTCTTTCCCCTTCTCTTCCACTTCACTCTCCTTCCCTTCCCTAACGGTCTCTTCCCCCCTTTTTTATACTGTCCCCTCCTTCCCTTCCTAAATGTTCTCCCACTTTCCCACTTTCTGCTACTCCTGGGCTCTGCATAGCTGCTGAACTAGTCCTTGCGAAGGGCTCAAAGATCTTAAGTAGCACCCCAGTAAGGGGTGCCAGACATACCCCTCTGGTGTGCTGGTGCTGGAAGGTGTTTCAGGAAGATGTTGAGGTCAGCTCTCACCACAGGCTGACAGCCTCCTGCTTATGCCTTCCTAACCTAAGAATGGCTGCCCAGAGACCTTCAAGCAGAACTGGTGGTAGGCTTTAGGAAATTTTTAATACATTGGCCACAAATTCCCCCATGGCTGTACCACTGTTGATGGAACCCATTTACTGGCTTTGGGCCAGGATAGAAGACTCAGAACACTCTGGTTACTTTGATGGCGGATCTACATTGTAATTGGATAACTGGATTGTGACTTAACTAGCTATCCTAGATTTATCAGTATATTTCAATACCATTGACAATGGTATCCTCTTGGACTACCTTGGCTGGGTTGGGGCACTGCATTGAAATGATTCCAATCCTTCCTTTCATGGCATACTCAAAAGTTGATGCTAGGACGACCTTATTTGACATCCTGGCCTTTGGCATGTGGTATCTCTCAGGGCTCTATTCTGCTTCCTGTTATATTTAATACATAAGATCACTGAAAGTGTTTATTCAAAACTTTGCAATGAGGTGCCGCTGATATGATGATGACACCTGTGATGCTCAAGTCTCCCTAAGGAGCATATGGCATTTGGGCAGGGAGTTCCACAGGCCACAAATCTACCACTTTACGCTGAGGTAAGTCTTCAACCTTCAGCAGTGCATAGCATCTGTGCCTTGAACAAGCCTGACCCTTAAAGAACACTTTACTATACTCAGCACTTTGCAAGTACTTCCACATGGGCTTTGTGATTCCTTAGAACTCACAACAGCTCATTTAAATAGGACTTCTCTATGGTAGCTAATCAATGGCCTTTACCACTCCTCTGGATTTAGCCAAACCCTGCTGATCCAAGAGACCTCAGTTGGAATTTTTATAATTATTTTTTATTAAGAAAATATAGTTTCATAGAAACAGTTTGTTTGCTTAAGCATTAGCATAAAGACATGTTCAAAGGATTGCCATAGTTAAATACAACAACTACTTCCCATTAAAATACTAAAAAGCTGAGCTAAGGTGGGCTAGCCCCACCTCCTTCTTTTCTTACCATGCTACATTCTTTTCCATTCAGCTACATAACACAAACCATCAGGAACTTCTCTTAGGAAAAAAGTTCTGTCCAACAAAATGGTCTCTCAAACATAACCCATCGTCCATTTTTCTACATTCCTCAGACCTCCTTCTTCATGGGTGTAAACTAATTAACTCAAAGAGGCGTAACTGTTCACCTCCAATTCTCATGGAGATGCAGGTGTGTTATCTCCATTCCAATTAGAAGGGAATTTGTTGGGTCGTCGCACTGGGGCCTTGCACTCTTATCAGGATTCACTCTGTACTGTGCCTGGCTGTAAATTAGGAAAAACAGCCTCTCAGCCTTTTCCATATTCCCATGTCTTCAACTCCTTTCACTTTGAAAACCTAACTGACTCCATTTTCTCTCATTCTCATTGACTACAAGTCCCACTCTCCTTCAATATCATGACAACACCTATGTCTGTTGTGCCTCATCATCAAACACTGAAAAAGCAGTAAGGATCCTTGATCATTGCCTGGGCTTGTTAATGAGCTTGGTAAGGTGAATAAGCTTAAATATAGACAAGATGGAAATCCTGCTGGTTAGCAAAAAAATCAAATTTAGGATTGTGATTCAACCTGTTGTACTTCTTACAAGACAGGTTCGTAGTCTAGAGTACTCCGTGTTTCTGTGCTGTCCCAAGATACTCAGGTAACAATGATGACAAGAAGTGCCCTTCCACAACTCTGGTATGCCAGCTACAGACCTTGCTGAGTTCTCCAACTTTATTGGATTCGATGATTCCATGATTCTATGACTTAACTTTGCAACAGACACGAACACCTTCAGTCACATCTCGACTACAGCAATGTGATCTACATGGGGCTACTGTTGAAAAGGGCCTGGGATCTTCAATTTTTACAGTACATGGCAGCATAACTGCAATTTAGTGTGTGGTATATAGATCATATGATCCTGATACTGAAAGACCTGCTAGTTGCTTACTGGAACCAATTCAAGGTTCTGGTTTTAACCTTCAAAATCCTGAAAAGCTTGGGGCCTGGTTGTCTATGGGACCATCTGCCTCGTTATGAACCTGTCCAGATGTTACAGTCTTAAGAAGAGCTGCTCTGTAAAATACCAACAACTGCAGCAGCCTACTTGACAAGGTACAAGAGAGAGGACTTTCTCCTGTGTGGCTCCCAGGCTGTTGAATGCACTCCCCTCAGAGCTGAAATTGGCCTCTACTCTCAGTGCTTTTAGGAAGAGTTTGAAGACACATCTTTTTGCAGTAGCCTATGATAGTGCATAATATGTTGGAATTATATTAACTATTTATAGAATTATTGATTATCATTGCTTTATGGTCTTCCTTTTATTTTTCTTCAATTATATAGTGGAGGGGCAAGATCTGTTCTCGATCATCTCTGAGTGCAGGAAACGCAACAATGGGCTCAAGTTAAAGGAAGCCAGATATCGGTTGAATATCAGGAAAAACTTCCTAACTATTAGAGCAGTATGACAGTGGAACCAGTTACCTCAGGAGTTGGTGAGTGCTCCAACACTGGAGGCATTCAAGAGAAACTTAGATAATCACCTGGCAGATATGCTTTGATTGTATTCCTGCATTGAGCAGGGGGGTTGGACTTGATGGCCTTGTAGGCCCCTTCCAACTTCACTTTTCTATGATTCTATGATTTTATGGCTGAATCTGTTTTTTCTGTTATTTTTATTATGCTTTATGATTGTAAGCTGCCTAAAGACTTATTTAGTAGTGGATATGTATGGTACAAATGTAATAAAAACAATCTAACAATCACCAATGTTGATCAGGGTCTATATCTACACTGTAAAGGCTTACCTAGCAGTGTTTTTCCATGGGCAGCTGCAATATTAAGCTTCTTTGCATGCAGTGGCCTGGACGTATGTGTCACTGCATTCTAGAAAATGTAACATGGCATCCAGCTACTAACAACATGACATCACTAGTCACTTGGCCTGCATCAGAAGACCCTGGCAGTAGTGAGCCCACACAGTCCATGCTAATGCCTGTGCATCATGCTGACTCTTACCTAAGAATAATTTTCTGATCTGATCTAGAGCAGGGCATGAATTTGATTATCTTTCACTATAGTTTATCTCATGTAACTAGTATCCAGAAAATGTGCGGCTTTTATCTGAAAACTCAGGGTTCAGCCTTTTTAATATTTCTGGGCGGGGGGGATCCAGGGCACAGGTAGTAGTGATTTTTGGCTTGAGAGTAGTTATCATTCACAATTTGTTTGTTCCTTACTCCCTTATTTATCAGGCTTCACTTCTGTCCAGTGAGGCAAATGGAATCTGAAGAATTTTGACATGTACTTGTTTATGAACAAACTATAATATTTTAAACTTATGTAAATTCTGTGGCAGTCCACAGTGCCCTGGTGAAATGATACACCAAGGACACTATGGTAAATTAAATGATGGCTAGACTCAGCTCCCTGAGCTTGTCAGACTAACAATAGGCAGAGATCTAATAAACAGTCCTGCCAGCCAGTCACATTAACCAAGTCACAGGGAAGTCTGAAGCCAAAGTCCAAAAACAGTCCAAAAGCCAAACCAGTCCAATAGTATTAGAAAACAAGCAAGGAAAATCCAAGAAATCTATCAATCAGTCTGGAAGTCATATTTGTCAAGAATGTGCCTCCTTAGAGTTGTCATTCCACTAGGGGAAGGTGCCATGACTTTAGTTCCCATCATCCACCACCCTTCTAACCCCAGATTTCCAATTCCTCCCTTATTTGGGATTAAATACTCTTGCCTGTGTATTTTAAACCTTGCATACCAGCCTTACCAGGTAGCTCACTTGGCGCAGCTGGGGCACTCTGGGACACTCTGGGACCATAACCCTTTGTCAAGATTTGGGATGTGAGAGATGGCTCTGAGACAAGGTTACAGGTTGACAGCAAAGATATTCACAGAGACAGTAGGTTCCTTCACCAGCAGTGTATTTACAGACTATGGACAATGGAACTATGTACATCAATCAACAAACTTAATAATACACTTTTCAGGAAATAACCGGACAGCACTTCATGCAGCAACTCTCCCACACAACACTCCACACCTCACCATAGTGTATAGCACTTATATAGTTTGAACAACCAATCACTGAGCACATCACATGATGTCTTCTCCCAGACATTCCCTCATGTCCAATACACATTCCATGGATTGCATCAGCTTCATATGCTGACTCTGTGGCTGCACACCTTTTTTTTAAGATGGATGCCTGTTAGCAAACTTTGGCTCATGTACTACAGAGTAAATTCCATATTGTAAGTCATAATATCCTGACAAACCTCTCCAACTTACTCATGTAATGAACTCAATCCAAGCTTTTTTACAATTTTCTTGTGCCTTTGCACAGGAAGTGGCTTTGTTAAAACATCTGCCTCATTTTCTTCTGTTGGATAATATTGCAATTTAATTAACTGCTCTCTTATTGCCTCTCTGATATTGCAATATATGATGTCTATGTGCTTGCTTCTACTGTGCATTTGCTCAGATATGGCCATCTGAATACATGTTGTGTTGTCCTCACATACCAGAATAGGCTTATTGACAACATACCCAAATTCTGATACCATTTGTTTGCACCAAACTACCTCTGAACAAAGATCTGACAGAGCTATATACTCCACTTCTGCGGTTCAAGTGGCAAGATGTAGGTGATCACGGAACAAAGGAAGGCTAATGATGTGGGTGATCACAGAACAATAGAAAGGCAATTAGCCTTAGAGAAGTTGCAAAGAAGTCAACAAGCAGATATCCAAACCAGTGGAGCCTCAAGCAACGCTTTGAGAACTCTTTTTATTAACATAGCATGATAACATGATTATATGTTGAAAGAATTCAGATAGGATACTAGTTACCTAATCGCCACTAGGATTGGCCAGAGAACCCTTTGATCTAATTCTCTAACTCTAAGCAGAAAGGCAGAATGAGAGGTCACCCCGCTCGCTGGGAGCTGCTGCTTCTCTGCCAGGAGTGTTTGCACTCACTGTAACAGATAACAACTAACAGCCTTGGGCAGGATTTTCACACAGCAATATTTTATTTTTTATTTTTTAATTTCCATCCTATCAGAGCATCTGCAAATTTGATCACATAACCAGAAACTGAATTTCTGTCTTCCATACAATTTGCCCAATCACTGTCTGCTAAACATTTAACACTACATTCCGTGCTTGGATCTTTCATGTTGTATTTCTCCAGCAATTCCTCTACCTTGGCACTTTGGCTCTGGATAAATTTATTCTCTTCCCTTTTCACATTAACACCCAAATAAAATTTGATTTCACCCAGATTTTTTAAATTAAATTCCTGACTAAGTTGTCTTTCAAAGAGATCAACTTGGGCTTGACTTTTTGACATGAAACACAAGTCATCAACAAACGCCAATAAAAAATTCTGTTCTTTGCCAAATTGTTGGATGTGCACACATGGGTCTGCCTTGCTACTTTTAAAATTCAGCTTCTTTAACACTGTGTCAAGGCATTTCTTCCAATATTTTGCAGATTGTTTTAACCCATATATGGATTTATTTAGCCTGTACACCAGGGGTCTCAAACATGCGGCCCGGGGGCCAATTGCGGCCCGCGGGATGATAGTTTGTGGCCCCCGCCTTAATATGAAAGTTTAAGGAGCGGGAGCGGCAGCAGCGGCACCTACTTGGCAAGCGCGGGGCTTCCTCCCTGCCTCGTAGGGGCTGGGTCCCGCCTCCCCCCCGAAGCACCCACGCGTCCAGAATGGGAGCCTTCTCCCTGCCCGGCAGTCTTCTCCCTCAGGGGTCCCCCCGCTCTTCGCGGGTCACCTGGCGAGGCTGCTGCTGCTGTCGCCTCATCCTCTCTGCGCTTCTCCTTCCCCTCGCCTGACGCTCCTCCGCTCCCTGCCCAGACATGCTGCGGGTGTGTGTGTGCTGCCGAGAGAACAGCCTTCTCGTGCGCGCTCCCCTTCCCCCCCCATCTCCCTGAGCCACAGTGGGCAAGACCACGGCATCTTGCCAGAGTGGGAGTCAAGAAGCCCTATTAGCCCTTGGGTACGGGGGAGAGATTACTCTGCTGATGGGGCCAGCCTTGCAGAAGGGGTGCGTGCAGCTGCTAGGGGTGTGTGCATGTGAATCTGTGGGCATTTAAACCCCGGCGGTTTACTGCCACCCCCTCCACGGAACCTGGGTGCCTTGTCTTCCTGCAGCATCCCTCCATTGTCCCCAACCTGCGTCTAAAGAGGGCACGCTTCTTATGTGGAGAACGGTAACACGCGGGCAAGAGCAGACCACAGGGGGAAATCTTGCTCTCTCCGGGTTGTCATCCTTGCTTGTTCGCTGCACTCATTTTACTTCTGGCTCAAAACATGCAGGTGGGAACCCTTACGAAAGCAAGTTCCCTGCAAGGAGGAGGACTTGTGCTCTTCCCTCCCACCCACCCTTTCCTGTTTCTGCTCATGGCCAGGCGAGCAACACACAAGCCGGGCCATCGCCAAAGACAGCCGCCTTTTCCCTTCCGCCGTGCCTCTGTCCTCAGCTTTTGAATGCTCGCCCAGATATAGTGTGTCTGAACAGGGAGGCTCTGTCCACTGACTGGCCGTCATTTATCCTCCCTCCCCCTCCTCCTCCTGCCCCCAGCACCCTCCGGTGAGAGCCCTGCCCTGCAGCAGGACAAACGGGGCCGACCCAAGGAAGCAGCTCCGTCGCCCGCTCAGGACGACCCGCAGCCGCCGATGCAGGAGCCGTTTCCTTTGCACCCTTTTGCTGCAGAAGGTGCACCAGGGTGACCAGCCTCTCCAGCGGATCAGGCCAGCTTGCCGAGGGAAAGTGTGCCAAAAGCCATTCGCCACAGCTTCCCTGAGCTTTCCCGAATGTTCAAGCGGACCATGTGCCTTTTTGGGAGCACATACTTGTGCGAAAAGCTCTTCTCCACCTTGAATTTCAATAAGTCCAAGTATAGGTCCAGACTGACTGATGATCATCTTCAAGCCATACTGAGGGTCTCAACTGCTTCCTCCCTCAAGCCAAATGTGGCTCGGCTATGCAAGAGGAAGCGCTGCCAGGTCTCTAGCAGCAAGGAGTAGGCAAGAGAAGCCATGTTCAGAAGAACAGTTCATGTTCTTCAATGTTCCATTCATGTTCAGGACAATTCATGTTTAGAAGAAGATTAAAGGTTAAAGAACTGTTAATACAGACATTTGAATCTGAATACAGCAGATATAGAAGACTGAAGAAACCACATATAGTCATATAGTCGCTCACTAGAGAAATATTATTATTATTATTATTATTATTATTATTATTATTATTATTATTATTATTATTATTATTATTATTATTATTATTATTATTATTATTATTTTATTTATTTATTACTGATTGATAGATTGATTTTCTTATTAATTCTTAATTTGTTTATTTTTTCATCTTATTTTGTGTTAAAAAATAATTTGAGAAGATTGGCATTTTTTTAACAAAGCTTTTCTTGTGGAAAATCTGATGCGGCCCAGCCTCACCCAGACTCTGCCTCCAGCGGCCCCCAGGTAAATTGAGTTTGAGACCCCTGCTGTACACCATCCTTGGTTGTGTACTTTTGAACCCTGGTGCTTGGAGCATGTACAATTCTTCCCCCAACTCAGCATTCAGATATGCTGCTGTTATATCAAAATGCTTAACTACATAACCTCTGGAGGCGGTGATGGTCAGCGCGAGCCTCACTGATTCTGCCCTGACAGTAGGGGAAAAAACTTCATCAAAATGTTGATATTTTTTCTGCGTGTACCCTTGCGCTACTAACCTAGCTTTGTACTTTGGTTCTGCATGTGCCTGAACATTTTTCTTAAAAACCCAATGACACCCCATGGCTTTCTTCTCTTCTGGAAGTTTGGTATCAGTGAAGACATTGTGTTTATGGATATTTTGCATCTCTTCACACATGGCTCATTCCCATTTGTTCCTTTCAGCCTTTGGAAGATTAATTGCATCCAAACAACTCTCTGGCTCATCGAACCTAACATTCAGAGCTTTTGCTTTTTGTTGTTGTTTAGTCGTTAAGTCGTGTCTGACTCTTCGTGACCCCATGGACCAGAGCACACCAGGCCCTCCTGTCTTCCACTGCCTCCCGGAGTTTGGTCAAATTCATGTTGGTAGCTTCGATGACACTGTCCAACCATCTCGTCCTCTGTCGTCCCCTTCTCCTCTTGCCTTCACACTTTCCCAACATCAGGGTCTTTTCCAGGGAGTCTTCTCTTCTCATGAGATGGCCAAAGTATTGGAGCCTCAGCTTCAGGATCTGTCCTTCCAGTGAGCACTCAGGGTTGATTTCCTTCAGAATGGATAGGTTTGTTCTCCTTGCAGTCCAGGGGACTCTCAAGAGTCTCCTCCAGCACCACAATTCAAAAGCATCAATTCTTTGCCGGTCAGCCTTCTTTATGGTCCAGCTCTCACTTCCATACATCGCTACTGGAAAAACCATAGCTTTGACTATGCGGACCTTTGTCAGCAAGGTGATGTCTCTGCTTTTTAAGATGCTCTCTAGGTTTGTCATCGCTTTCCTCCCAAGAAGCAGGCATCTTTTAATTTCGGGGCTGCTGTCCCCATCTGCAGTGATCACGGAGCCGAAGAAGGTAAAATCTGTCACTGCCTCCATATCTTCCCCTTCTATTTGCCAGGGGGTGATGGGACCAGTGGCCATGATCTTAGTTTTTTTGGATGTTGAGCTTCAGACCATTTTTTATGCTCTCCTCTTTCACCCTCATTAAAAGGTTCTTTAATTCCTCCTCACTTTCTGCCATCAGAGTGGTATCATCTGCATATCTGAGGTTGTTGATATTTCTTCCGGCAATCTTAATTCTGGCTTGGGATTCATCCAGTCCAGCCTTTCGCATGATGTATTCTGCATATAAGTTAAATAAGCAGGGAGACAATATACAGCCTTGTTGTACTCCTTTCCCAATTTTGAACCAATCAGTTGTTCCATATCCAGTTCTAACTGTTGCTTCCTGTCCCACATATAGATTTCTCAGGAGTTGGATAAGGTGGTCAGGCACTCCCATTTCTTTAAGAACTTGCCATAGTTTGTTGTGGTCCACACAGTCAAAGGCTTTTGCGTAGTCAATGAAGTAGAAGTAGATGTTTTTCTGGAACTCTCTGGCTTTTGCTTTACTAACCACAAATCTCTCAGGCAGTATCCCACGTGTGGGATGTTGTGAATGCCTTAATTCTAGTGGTTCCTTTTTTATTTCAAAACTTGACTCACCCTCTTCTGACTCAAACTCACTAGTACTAGCTTCAGCTTGCAAATGATCAGGGCTTTGGCTGTGCACCTCTAGCTCACCCTGTTCGGCTGATTCGCTAGAACTGCTCAATAGAAATATAATTTCAGAATTGGCGTGAACTCTGCCAATTTTCATGTTCTCCAAAGCTAGAAGATCTGGATATTACCAGTTTGTTGTTCTGGTCTAAAAATCTAAACCCCTTGAAAGTTGGATCATAACCCAGAAACTTCATCTTTCTGGCTTTCCCCCCTCCTTTTCACTGTAATGCCGTTGAGATATTTACCCATGCACTGCAACCAAAGATTTTTAAATGACCCAAACAAGACTTTTTGTTGTATAACTTATAGTATGTGGTCTGGTCTATAGATGATGACCACAGCCTGTTAAGCAAATAGTTTGCTGTTAAAGTGGCTTCTCCTCAGAAAGCATTACTCATCCCTGAGTCAGCTAACAGGGAGTCCTTCATGGTTTGCAACTTCCCATTATAGCGTTCTGCAACCCCATTCTGATGTGGAGAATAGACATATGTTTTTTCTGTGGCTTATACTCCTACTCAGCTACTGCTGAAAATTTGCTGCCAAAAATTCTGATCCTCTGTCAGTCTGCAGCTGACACACTTTGTGATTATATTTTCTCTCAACAAAATTTACCCATTGTTTGAACTTTTCAAACATTTCTGATTTATGTTGCAGCAGATACACAAAAGCAAATGTCGTGTGGGAGTCTACAATCACCAGTACGAAACACGAACCTCCCATAGAGGGCATTAAAGGACCAATACATTCTGCATGCACAAGCTCAAAAGGTCATTTTGCTCTTTGGCAACTCTTCCTGTTTATAGGACTGACCTTAGACTTGGAGATTTTGGACGTGGCACAGTCTAAATAGTTATCAAAACTCTTTACTACAAGACCTTTAGCCATTTTTGGCATTTTCTCAAGCACTTTAAAACAAGCATGACCTAATTTTCTGGGTAGCAGATGGATACATTGATCGTGCTGTGGCTTATCCAAGGTTGTGTGTGCCCTGATATCTTTTGTGTTTTCTTGCATGACATAAAGACCATTTGTCTTTTTACCTTGACCATAAACCTTGTCATTTTTCATATTCTACACATATCTTTTGACAAAACAATTTCAAAACCTTCAGTATCTAAGCATGAGACACTTAGAAAAGATAAATCTAGTGTGGGCACATATAAAACTTGCTTCAGAGACATATTGAGAGAATTAACAAACACTGTCCCTTCTCCTTCCACTAGAGCATTCTGGCTGTCTGCCAAAGCCACACGGTCCTTCGGAGCTGGACCTAAAACAGGAAAAAAACTCTTTATTATTGCAAATATGGTGGCTAACACTGCTGTCCAGGATCCACGTTGAAACTTTACTGTCATCTGGAATTGACAAAATGTCACTCTCTTCTGTAGCTTTCCTTTTCTCCTGGTCTCGGCTTTTTCCCTCAGCTTGCATTGCTTCAGTAAATGGTCACTGGAGTCACAACGAAAACATTTCCTGACAGAAAAAACTTTATCTCCTGGCTGCTCCCCCACATTCTTTGGTGCTGGTGCACTGTTTGCAGGCTGTTAGCAGATTTTCTTATCAGCTGTGATTTTTCTCTCCTCCTGTTTCTTTTCTTCATCAAGAAGCCTTCCAGTTATAGTTCAAAGACAAATCTGCTTCAGATATTGATTACAAACTTGCCGCCACTAAATCATATGAGTCATCTAGCGAGCTGAGAATCACGTACACCTTGTGCAAATCTGGGAACTGCATCCCACGTTGTTCAAGCTCCTGGAACATCATGCCATCTAGATGAGCTGACACCTTTTCACCTGGTTTCAGTCTGGATCTGTACAATTTTTTGTCAATTTTTTTTCCCCAAAGAACAAAAATAGCAAGCATAGCCCTCATGGCTAAGGAACTTTTTTTAGGCACTCAAATCCTTGCCCCAAGAATCACACTTGGGTAAAATATAAAAGGTTTATTTAAAAGAGTAAAAAGTTATAAAACAAAAGAAATACAAAAAGATACAAATTGTACTATTAAATGCCAAGCATCTAAGTATTAACTAAGCTCTTGCAAGTCTTTCCCATAAAACAATAAAACGATTAACTAACTAATGATTTTACTACTTAATTACCATGCTATTGCTAACCATTGCAAAGTCTCCTAATCAATCAAGGAAGGCTCTAAACCTGTTACTTTCTCCTCCTCCAACTTACACACACACAACTAACTCCCCTTTCTATAACTTAAATCAATGTCTCTGCTTCTTGATGGTATCCAATCAGCATACAATCCTTTGTTCACAAGTTCACGCCCCTTTTGTAACTTTCCACTGTCCAGTCTCCCCTTCCCAAGCTGGCAAGCAATTAGAATGGAATTCAATGTTTATCGGTCTAAAGATGTAGCCTTGTATCTTCTTGTCTGAATTACATAACAAGAATTGGTTCCCAGGCCAAGATTGGAACACCTGTGGAACTCTGAAAAACAAGTACTACAAAATCCATATCCATACAATATTAATCAAGAAAGCAGCATATATCAGGCTACAAAACAAGGAGGTTTGGAGCAAGAAGAGATGTCACCAATAAAGACTTAAAGTTTATATAACGGAGCTATTGGAGTCTCACCTAGAGTTCACTTGGCCAGCTGGGGAAGGAACTCAGCTGCAGGATTTGGTCTGTTGGTCTCCTAGGAGAAAGAGCTTTCCCTCTAAAAGATCCATTACTTTTAAGGAGGCATCTTCTCTGAAACACATCTTTTCCTGCATTCAAGCAGTTCACTTGGGGACTTTGACCCAGTGTTGTGTCTTTCTCCTGCAATGTTCTTATGGGTGGGAGGTGGTCCAGCCTCTTCCTTTAGCTCAAGGAAAGAGCTGCCTTCTTCAAAGAATCATAGACTCATAGAATAATGAAGTTGGAAGGGGCCTACAAGGCCATCAAGTTCAAGCCCCTGCTTGATGCAGGAATACAAATCAAAGGATATTTGCCAGGTGGTTGTCTAAGTTTCTCTTGAATGCCTCATGTTGGAGCACTCACCACCTCTCGAGGTAATTGGTTTCACTGTCGTACTGCTCTAACAGTTAGGAAGTTTTTCCTGATATTTAACAGAAATCTGGCTTCCTGTGTTGCACTCTGGGATGAACAAGAACAGATCCTGCCCCTCCTCTGAATGACAGCCTTTCACGTATTTGAAAAGTGTTATCATATCACCCCTCCGTCCTCTTTTCTCAAGACTAAACATGCCCAATTCTTTCAGCCTCTCCTCATAGGGCTTGGTTTGCCCCCTGATCATCCTTGTTGCTCTCCTCTGAACTTGTTCCACTTTGTCAGCATCCTTCTTGAAATGTGGTGTCCAGAACTGGACACAATACTAAAGGTGAGGCCTAACCAGTGCTGAATAGAGGGGAATTAGCACCTCGCGAGATTTGGTAACTATACTTTTGTTAATGCAGCCTAAAATAGCATTTGCCTTTTTTATAGCCACATCACACTGTTGGCTCATATTCAGCTTGTGACCTACAACAATTTCAAGATCCTTCTCACTTGTAGTATTGCTGAGCCAGGTATCCCTCATCTTGTAACTGTGCATTTGGTTTCTTTTTCTGAGGTGCAGTATTTGCACTTATCCCTGCTGAATTTCATTCTGTTGTTTTCAGCCCAGTGCTCCTGCCTATCTAGATCATTTTGAATTTTGTTTCTGTCTTCCAGGGTATTAGCTGTTCGACCCAATTTTGTGTCATCTACAAATTTGACAAGCATTTCCTGCTCTCCCTCATCTAAGTCATTAATAAAAATATTGAAGAGCACTGGGCCCAGGACTGAGCCTTGGGGTACCCCACTTGTGACCTCCTCCCAGTTAGAGAAGGACCCGTTAATCACCACCCTCTGAGTACAATTCTGTAGCCAATTGTGTATCCACCTGATACTCGATCTTTCCAGCCCACACCCAGTTAGCTTGCTAATCAGGAGATCTTGGGGCACTTTGTCAAAAGCTTTGTTGAAATCAAGATATACTACATCTACAGCATTCCCTCTGTCTATCAGGGAGCTTACCTGATTAAAAAAAAACAACCAAAAAACAAACAAACAAAAAACACAAAACCCTGATATCAAATTAGTTTGGCAGGATTTGCTCTTGACAATTCTGTGTTGGCTTCTAGTTATTACTGCATTGTTTTCTAGGTGCTTGCACAATGACCGCTTTACGATCTGTTCCAGAATTTTCCCTGGGAATGATGTCAGGCTGACTGGTCTGTAATTCCCAGGTTCCTCTTTTTTGCCCTTTTTGAAGACAAGGACAACATTAGCCCTCCTCCCATCCTCTGGCACCTCACCCGTTTCCCATGATTTCAAGAAAATCATGGATAGTGGTTCTGAGAGTTCTTCAGCCAGTTCCTTCAGTACGTACTCTCGGATGCAGTTCATCCGGCCCTGGAGATTTGAACCTGCTCAAGGTGGTAAGGTATTCCTTGACTATTTGTTTATCAATCTCCAGCTGCAATCCTGTCCCCTGCACTTGGCATTTCCAATTTGTGTCTGTGTCTCTTTGACATCCTTGCAATTTGTTTTTCAAAAGTTTCATCCGCTTCCTCTCCTTGATTGGGTGGCCAGGAACTACCATGTTCCTTTTGCTTTTTGCCCCAACTAGATTGATCCAGATGCTCTGAATGGGACATCCAGTCTCCTCCTCCTGTATTTCTGTGCAGGAATGCATATTTTTTACATATAGTGCAACTCCACCTCCCTTTCTATTCTCTCAGTTCTTTTTGAACACTTTATATCATTCAATTGCTGTATTCCAATGCTTCAGCCTCCTGGGCCTGCAAGGATCCAATTCTGTAGGTCCAGCAGTTTCTCTCTCTGGTCTCTCATATATTTGAGGCAAATAACTTCTGTTTTCGCCTCCCTGTAATGTACCATTTACTAATTTCTAAATCATCCCCATTTCCTTTTTGTCCTACTGGTGTTCTTAAAGGAGAAAACAGCCTCCAGGTGTTTAGTCTGACATCTAGAACTGAAAGCTGTAGAAGTGAAGGCTACAATAGGCAAATGGATTATACGGTCAGACAAGGGCTGTTTTAAAGTTTTCTGTGGTGGAGGAAAGTATTTATAGTGAAGACAAAGAGTTTGTGCTGCTTGGGGAACGAGCTAGCCAAAATTGATTACTATGTTCCAGTATTAATCAATAAGTAATTCAATTCTCCAAAATACCTCTAGTTTATGAATGTGGGATATTGTGCTTCTGTGCCCGTAATTTAAAAAGCCAGGAAATAGCCCAATATTGCTGCATAATAACGTGCCTGTGTTGCCAGCAGGAAAAAGGGTGCCAAGCTTTTCATAGTAAAGGACAGCCTGAATGTTGTCAACACCAATGGCAGCAGTCAAGATTATCTCTAGCAGTGTTTCCCAGTCTGGGGGTCCTGACCGAAAGGGGCTGAAAGTGTTTTCTGGCAGGTCACAGGTTGCCTTCTATGTGCTGTGGCAATTGTTGAATAATTTCTTCCTTGATCTTTCAGTGTGGAATATTAAAGTTAGTGCATATACGTATGTATGAGAAGAAGGTCCTTCGTGGGAGAAAGAAACATGTGCTTCCTGAGAAGGGATGACTTTACCCTATTAAAAATGCCTTTTTATGCAAAAGTGGCGGGGGAGGTGTCACAGGTTACTTGGCTATTATAAAAGGGGGCGTGACTCAAAAAAAGGTTGGGAAGCACTGGTATACAGGATACCATCTTGTCCTCACTACCATTCCCAAAGTGACATCATGCCAGGGAAAATCCCAGGTGACTCCTTTCTCCATTAATTAACCACTTCTCACCCAAACACAAAGCAATTGTGTTTCAACAAGTGTGAATGGTAGTGAGCAGAAAAGAGTAACCTGTAGATCATCTTGTTTGCTGCCACTGGTGTTGTCAACATTCATGTAAATCTTGGTATCTTTTTCCTGATGGCAACCAGGACACCATATTGTGCAGCAATACTGGACCATTTCCTGGCTTTTAAAATCATAGGTACAGAAGCATAATATTCCACATCTAATATCATTAGCTCCTGACTGGCAGGGTCAAAAATTCAGACCTACCTTCTCCTGTTCTCAAGCTTGTAAGAATGTTTATATTTAGAATGTTTGTGCTGATAAGAGAGCTACAAAGTTGGTTTTTCCCCCCTTTGAAATAATTTTCTCAGATTCAGTTTAACTCCCTGTCCCCAAAGCTTGGATTCCTTCCAAATTAAAAAAAAAAGGGGAGCTGGGACCAATAATTCTTTTTCAAAATAGGCAAGTTTGGTTTCTTTTCAGTGGATTAGATCTATTTTGAATCTGCAGACAGAAAAGGTTGTTGATGTCTGCAGAGGGGGGAGGGTAAAACGGTTTTGCTTTTTAAAAATCATAACCCGAAAACCGTTTGCCCAAATGTCCCAAATGAAAAGCGGACCATCTGCTACAGCTGTGCCAAAGAGGTCCCATTTCAAAGTTAAAATTTTTTGTTTGGGGCGCCTCCATTTTTTGAATTGCCTTATGAAGTGCTGATTTGCTTTGTTGCACACTATCTATTGCTGCGCTCTCATGCAGCAATAATCCATCAGTGTTTTGGTAAATGAATGTGAGAGCAGTATTACGATTCATGAGTGAAAGAAGCATTAATGAGTCCTTCCTTCCCCTCCAATTCATTCACTAAATAATGAAAGATAAGGAGCTAGAACATGTGTATTTCACTTTCTTATTTATTATACCAACCAAAGCCAAAGCTCCATTGGATCAGAAACTGCCTTATGGAGGGAAGGTGAACTCAATTTTACATGCGTGACAGTAGTCATTCAGGTGTCAGCAACATGAATCAAACAGATAAGCCATACATGACAACCCAAGTTCCTAAATTTCCACCCCACCCAAAACTGGTATTTACTTACTACAAGCAGATACCTCTACACAACAAGGAAACTTGTTTTATTATATACTGGGGGAATGAATAGAGGTAAAACAAAAAACAACAGCCTGTCACCACATAGGAAGTGGTATGAAGATGCAAAGGTGGTTGTGTGTGAAGCTTCAGATGTGAAGGGGGGGGGAGGTTGGACCTTTTCTCACAGCAGGAGAAACAAGAAAAAGGTGACTTTCCTAGAGATGTGTAATTTCCAGAAATTTTGAAGCAGTGGGGGTAAATATTTTTTCAGTTTTTTCCTCCTGGGGAACAAATAAAAGCAAAGCAAAACAAAACAAAACCACACCACCACCCAGCAGTGATTAAAAACACCCTGGAAAGCAACATTCTTTTTTGCCATGCTTTGACTCTGTTGCTACCAGCTTGAGTCCTGCATTATGTGGATACAAGGATGTACTACCAGTATCATTGTTTCAAGGAAAGTTGTATAAATGCTCAGTGTGAACAGCCTCTACATTTTAATGTTATGACCGTGGTTCACAATAAACTTACTTATTTACGAGGCTACTGTTGCTTTAGAGAATAGACAGGCAGCAAATAGTGAGAGGGAGGAAAGAGATGGCACTGGGGCACATGGGAGAACGATCTGGTGGCAACATGAGATGAAATAAACCAAAAGAGAACGAAGGAAAAACTAATGGTGCAGTCTAGCATTATAACAAAGGGGAAGGAAAAGACGGCAGCATGGCAGTGGAAGTACGGAGCCATCACCAGAGGCACCTGTCTCACGCTGCCTAATGAAAGGGTCTACTCTGGCCATAGTGCTTAATAGCTTACGCACATTAAATAATTTAAACTGCCGCAACACAGTAAAGGCAGTTTCAGGCAAGAATATTATCAAAGCATCATCCCACTTCATCCACTGCATTTTACAGAGGTTTTATATGACGACATTGCCCTGCCCTCTTAATTCTTCTTTGGCTTATCTGGAAAAATCACTAAAGGATAATAGAACAGCTCCAAAGCGCCTTGTGGCGTGATAAAAAGCCACGTTTCCAACCCTCCTGAATGTGCAGCCTACGAGGTGCCTGGCGGAAACAGAACCTTCGCGCACGGCTCCGTAGTGAAGGGGAAGGTTTGCTGGATGGGACATGAGGGCGGCGGTTTGCAACAGGAAGCATATCCGCATCAGTCATGGCTGTGGACATCACGCTGCTGTTCAAAGCCAGTGTGAAGACGGTGAAGACCCGGAATAAGGCGCTGGGAGTCCCGCTGGGCGGCACCGAGAGCTGCCGCGACGATGTGCTCTTGCTCAAGCGAGGAGGCAGCCCCCGGTCCAGAAGCGATTTCACCGGCAAGGCCCGGGAAGTGGTAAGTGGAGGAGGGGTGGAAGGACTGCTGCGACGTGGCTTTGAGTGTCTTCCGCCTCCAAGTCTATCGACAAACCGGTCTTGCCATCACGGCACCACTCGCGGCTGTTGTCCGGATGAGCTAGCAGCTAATGACAGCAGCAACAATGCTGGCTTCAGCCCGAGGCACTGGTGCAGCTGTAAGAAGGAAGCCTATTTTTGAGTGCAGTAAACTTCAGTTCTGTGAAATCACTGTGACGAAAAGTGTTAGAGATTGGACTGTAAGTGTCTTAGTGGAAGCGGGTTTAATTCATTAAATACAAACCATAAATACAAAAATACATAATGAAGAACGTTGAGCTCACTGATTTAAGGAGCAGTACTTAAGTTCTTAAACGACACATGTTGGTGCAGAGGACTGTTCAGCTCCTTCTCAATCACATTAATTTTCAGACATGTCTTATTTATAAATTGCAGTTATCTCATCTACTCCAGTGAAATACTTTGTACTTGTCTTTTTCTGTCATCTTTTAATTCATAGGTTCTTAACCTGTGATCTGCGGACCCCCCAGGGGCCTGCAATGTCCTCACAAGGGGCCCCACAAAGGCTTGAAGAAATGTTACCTTTTGCAGTTAAAATAGAAAGAAAGAAAGAATGAGAATAAGAAAGAAAAAGAAACGAAGAACAAACTCTTAATTTCCTTTGCTTGTTTGTGTAAAGCCTGGCTTTTCTACCATTTCCATTTAAAACAAACAAAAGTAAAAATTGATTATGAAAATAACTGATATTTTTTCACATGGTGAGAACATATTCTAACTACTAACATGCAAGTCAATGGTGCTGAGTGGCTGAGAGACAACATGTGACATTTTTTGCTACTGCTCAGACACAAACCATGGGAAGAGAGAGTT